>OY723411.1:13840654-16240654 GCA_963210345.1 Inga oerstediana | reverse complement strand
AGTTGCACTGAGAGTTACCTATGGCATCTTGAGCCAGGTCAGCTTGAGGCAGAAAGCTTGTGAGTTCACCTTGTATGGGGAAGAAGCCCTAGGTTGCCAGATTGACTTTACTAAGCGTTGTGGTTCAATGATAAGGGACCTGTTAGGCCCTTTTAGTTTGCTGCATTACTGTAAGTTATTGCTTTGATGATTTGTTTTACATGCTTAGTATTTTGCATATCATATGAGTGATCTATGTACTACTGAGATTGTTTTGAATCTTACCCTTTTTCAACCAATGATATACAGCAAAGGCATCCAGCTCTAAAGGCAAAGAAAGCGAAGAAAAGGCTGATTAACTATAGACTATCTGGTTATCTTTTATTTTGGATAATTGTATAATATGTGAATGTAATTAAGTAGAAGTAACAGTAGCAGTACCAATAGTAGCAGCACTTGTAATACCCCAAATTTTGAGACTCGAGGCTAAAGAATAAGCCTGAGATTAGTGGATTGCTAAGCCCCGGTTTAGCAAGATCCCAAATTGTGATTAAGGGTTAATGACTCCAAAAGTAGATGTGGTTAGTGATAAATAACCCTTTTGGAGAATATGAAGTGATTTGACACTCGAATGTGATTCATGTGTGGTTTGAGCAACGCCGAAACCCCGTATTTGAGTTCAATTGTGGATTAACATCCAAATTGACTTAGAATAGAGGTAATAATTGAATGGGTTATTTTGTTGGAAATGGTGTCATAGTGTGTTTTGATGTCATTGAAATTGGTTTGGAACTTTGGAATGGAAATGTTGCAATGTTAGGTTTTGAAATGTGAATTGTGTTGACATGTTGAGATTGTTGTGAAAACATGTCAATGAGATGTGAATTTGATTGATTTGGTGTTTCCAATGGATTCCTTGTGAAAATTTATGTGGGAATGATGTTTGGTATGAAAATGGAACCATTGGAAGTAAAGATGCAAAATCTGAAATTCTGTCCAGTGAAACTCTATTCTGGGCAGTCTTCTCGTGTGGATGTGTTTACTAGGAAAATGATGTCAGAAAATTATGACACTTTCCATTATTAAATTTCACATCCCAAGCTTCAAAATGGACATATAATTTGTGTCATTTCGTTTTGGGAACTGGGAGATATGACTGTTCAAAGTTTGAGGTCGAAAATGGACTCTGTTTTGGGACAGTGATGAAATTTGTGCAATTCTGGAATTTTGTGGTGATTTCTGGTAATGAAAAATATTTTTCTAGTAAAGAGGACTTAAATACCTTTCATTTGGCTTTAGAATCACCTCATTTAGATTTTTTCTAGAATTAGTTATGATGTTTCAAAGTTTGGGCAGAAAATCTGCCAGAAAATCCGAAAATGGGAATTATGACATCATCTCAATAAAAGATGACATCAGCATAGGATATGTTATTAAACGGTTTTTTCCTTCTTCCTCCTCATTTCTGACGCTGAGAACAGCTGAAATAGAGAGAGAGCATATGGGATCTTTAGAGAGAGAAAGAGGAAGAAATCTCGTAAGGTAAGCCGATTTCTTCGACGATCTAGCTCCTAACGCGTATAACTCCGATCCTAAGCTACCCCTTTATATTCTTTAAGGTTTGGAAGCTCTTCCTTTGGTGTTAAAACATCTAGGGTTTCAGCCAAGACAAGGAAAAGCTAGTGGGAGCTTGAGGTAACTTCCAAACTCTTGTGTATTGACTATTCTGGCTGTTGTGGACAATTTAATCGGTGAAATTTCGCCGGATTGTCATTGGTTTCAAAAATGGAAAATGGGTGTGTGGGGCTGTTATGCTGCCCAAATTGGTACTAAATGGTAGTTGTAACCTAATGGAATAGTCAATAAAGTGGTTAGGAGTAGAAAGGAACGCGTTTACGGAGCCGAAACCGAAAAACCCCAATTTTTCCTGGGGAATTGAGAATTTCGGCCAAGCCTATTTTGGAGGGCTTAGAGATGGATTTTCAATGATTTGATGATTCCATTGAGTTCAGGAACGAAAATTAGGTGGGGTTACAGTTGGTCACTTTTTCGGAAAAGGCCGAAAAAGCATAATTATTAAAACGCCCTTGAAACCCTTAAAGTGGGGCTGCCAAGGGTAAATTTGTAAATTTAAATTGAATTTGATAATTCCGAGTCCGGAAATGGATTCCTTGGGCGAAAATATGTCAAAATAGCCCATGTTAAAATTTCAAGAAAAGTACAGTCGGACCGGGTACAGCGGGGCCGGGCCGGGTCCCCAGGGGTATTTTAGTAAATTTTCAATATAGCCTCATATAACCCCCAGAAACACTATGGAAGTGTCTAAATGATACATTTGACATTGTAGGATCGAATATGAAGCCCCGAGTTGCTGGCATGCAAATCGAGGAGAAAAGACTGGAGGTAGGGGACTTGCCTTACTTGCATGTATTTGATATCTTTGCTTGTGTAGTGATGTATGTGATTGCTTTACTTGATTGTGTAGAGAATATTTGAATAAATGAAGCTCTGTTTCTGTTTTACTGTGGCCATAGTTTTGTTACATGAAATATTGAGCATGCAGAAATGTCATTATGGGGCATGCATCTAGATAAAGCTAACATGTCATACACATAGCATCTATCATACATGCATTATGGTATCTGTTTCCTACTGAGATTCTCCCGAATCTCACTCTCCCCTACCAACAATTTAGACAGGGCAAGTAGCTCGTGGAGGGAGCGGCTAGGACTCCTCCGAGATGAGATTGTGTAATCCCCATTTGAATAATTGTAATGGGCAATTGTACCCTATGTATCTTTAGTGAAGGTGTGTACCCGAGATTGTCAGGATGATTAAGTTGTGCACTTTGATATTTATATGAATGTGATTTATCTTCACGTAGTAATTGTATTCGAAATGTGAATATGAGACCAAGTTTATAAATGATTTCAAAAAGTATTCGTGAAAACCCCGTCATGTGATGGGTTAGGTAATGTTATTTGATTATTATTGGTCTCTATTTCATTTTAATCACGTATTTCGGATATAATTACGGAGGGGGTTACAGCACTAATCACACTAATTGTAACCAGTACGTTAAATTATCAACAAACGTGCTAGTATACAAATACGATAAGTGAATTAGAACCGAACAGCCAAATGCTAAAAGCCCATAGGCTAACCACCATTACGCGGGCTATTGCCAAGGAACGCTCTATATTTTTAATAAAAGGTTTTAAAACTAATGAGTAGTAATGAACTTATAAACCGGTTTGAGACTACAATTAAAGTATTTTCAAAAGTTTCTGAAAAACCCACTTAAATGCAGGTTTGAACCCTTTATTGAAGTTGGATTTTAAATGACTTAAAATAGAACGATGTGTCAGGTTTGTAAACATTACCTAACTAAGCTCATCTAAACATTTAAAGAAACTACAGTGTTACATCTTGAATGTTGTTAGGAATACATACTTTGTTCAGGCTAGTAATAAAAGCCCGATAACCCGGAGAAGGAGCCTTATAAAACATATGTTTCTGAATTGGGCTCAATGTACAATCATGAGGCTTCTTTCTTAGGGCAATGTGTAAATCAAGATCATATTGTTCACTAACTTGTTCAAGGATTTGCTGAGGTGACTTAGGATTAGGTTCTTCAGGAGCTACAATTGGCTATGACTCCTTTGGTGCTTTAGGTATAAGGTACTCTTCCTCTATTGAATTTTACCTTTGCATGTAGACCAACATATCTTTATCTTTTTTCTTTCTCTACTTGTCCCTGTGCTCTTGAATTTTCCTCGATGACTGGCATAAGTAATAGTATGGGTAAGGACTCTGGTAATTGTTTAGGTAAGGAGGATTATGATAATGATAATGATTTAGGTAAGGGTGATGGCTCTATTGATGATTTTGGCAATGATAATAATTTAGGTAAGGGGGCTTTATTGATATAAACCTTAGTTTAGGTGAGATATGTTATCTATTAGGCTTGGGTTCCCAAGTCTAAGATTCACTTATAAACTCCCCCTAGATGGAAGAATTGGGATAGAAAGGTGTATATCCTTATGAAAGGTAACATCAAAGCTCACAAAAGTATGTTTTGAAATGGAGTCAAAGAATTTATATCCCTTCTAAGTACTAGAATAACCAAGGAATATGCATTTAACAAAAGGAGGATCAAGTTTACTACTTTTGTAGATATGAGTAAAGGTTGTGCAACCAAATACTTTCCTCTTTTCACTTTCATCCAAATATTTAAATTAGTCCACCTTCTCAAATTTCTTCGACCAAGCTATCTTTTATTTTATAGTGGTCTTTATTGACCTAGCTCTAGCTCTTTCATGTTTGTCAACCTATTTTCTCATCCATGAACAAAGAACTTCTATCCATAAATGGAAAAACAATGATCACAAATTACTTTGACTATCCTCCTCAAAAGGTTATACTTATCATCTTGCTTTGCTACAGGAGCCACAGCTGCAATCGCAGTCGGCACCTAAATCATTACCTCATCCTTCTCTTTTACAACTAATACCTCCATCTTCCTCATATCGCCATTGTTGCATCAGTCGCCACTCCCACTATTTGTCATACTCTTATCTTATTTTCACCTTTTTCAAAGTATTTGCGGAAAATGATACGCAGTTTGGTGGGCAACACAGGAATAGCATGAATATACTGATAATAAGTGCATGATTACAGAAATTCCCCTTAGGGGTTCATAGATAATAATTACAAACTTTGTAGCTACATCGGGCTCTTGGGTATATAAACTTATCCCAGTGAAACGAAGACATCTTTCCATCTTCGTTCCACCATTGCAATCCCCTCGTACGGTTCTCCTATCTGTTCTCAGCATATCTTCTATCTCCTCCTGTCTAAATTATTGGTAGTGGATGGTGAGATTCAAGAGAATCTCAGTAGGAAAATAGTACCAATATGCATGTAAGATAAGTGCTTAATGCATGACATGCTTGCATTGCATAACTCATGCTCATACAATAACATATCTGCATGCTCAATATTTCAAACAACATACTTATGGCCATAGCAAAAATAGAAACAGAGCTTCAATCATTCATATATGTTTCACATAATCAAGGAAAGCAATAACATGCATCAATATATCAACATAAATATCAAATACACGCAGGAGAGGTAAGTTCCCTACCTTAAACCTTTTTCCACCTTGAATTACATGCCTCATAAAGCATGTCATAGCTCGACTCTCCACTCGGTCCAACAATTCCAAATGTACCATTTAGACACTTCCATAATGTTTCTGGGGGTTTCATGAGTCTATATTGAAAAATGACAAAAATGCCCCCAAAACCTTGGCCCTTCCATACCTGGTTTGACCGCACTTTTCTCGAATTTTTTACCAGGGCTATTATAAAATATTTTCACCCAAGGAATCTATTTTTTACCTCAGTTTTCTCAAATTCCAGCCCCAATTATGAATTTACCCTTGGCAGCCCCTATATGAGGGTTTTAAGGCTATTTTTGACATTTCACTTTTTAGGGCTTCTCACTTCAAACCCAACATGAACCCTACAAAGTTTTCCATTTAAACATAATGGAATCATCAAAAATACCAAAATCTAGTCCAAACACAGCCCAAAACAGATATGGACAAAATTCCATAAAAATTGGAGAAAATGAAGTTTTATTATTTCAATCTATAAAACACCTTCTTATCACCTTGAATCACTTGTTTAACCACTTAATTACACTTCCCACATGATTAATCCAAATTTAAGTAGCACCTCCCCTTAGGGTTTCAACATCCCAAGTTTACAAAATCCACAATCAAACAACAAATCATGACAATAACCACAACAACAACAACAACACATCAAGAGAAGGAAATTATGCAAGTTACCTCTTGATTCTACTCTTCCTCTCACTAGGGGTCACCTCTCTCTTTCTTTCCTTGAAGAATTTGCTTGGCTACTCATGAATTTCATGAAGAATAAGAGCTTAGAGAGGGAACTACACAAGTTTGGAAGCTAAATCACTAAGAACAACAAGGCTTACCTTGGTTTTCTTCCTCTTGAGCTCTCCTCCTTCTCTCTAGGACTCCAAGTTTCTTAAGCCTTTTCTAAGACAACTTCTCTCTCTCTCTCTTCTTGGTGTTAGGACAAAAATGAGACAAGAAAGAAGAAGCTTTGCTTCATAAATTATCTGACCTATTTTCCCTTAATTAATAAATGGTAGCAAAATTGGTTTATGACATCATTTTGGTACTTGACCTTATCTCCTTCAAAGTTGTGTTATAAAGTCCAATTGAGTTTGAACCAAATTTCCTCTTCTTCCCTTCTAGACTAACACACCATTTTGGGTACTTTTGGAAACAAATGGGCTTCTTTCAATTGTCTTAAGCTTCATGTACCAAATAACAATATCTTAAGGTAATAACACATGTTCATATTCAACAATTATTGTTTATTCCTCTTGGCTTGGATTAAGGACACTTGGCATACTTATGAGCCAAATAATTATTCCTCCCTCTTCTTTATTCCACAATTTATACAATTGCCAACACAATTTATTTTCCAATTTTTGGAATAGTACCAATTTTGGAAGATTTTCTGCACAAATTTTGAAAAATCATAACTAAATTTGTAGATAACATTTTGGAGCAATTGCAAAGCCTATAGAACCCTTATTGAGTCTAGTTTCAACAAAAAATATAGACTCTTGCCAATTGGAAGTACATAATTTCCAGATTTTTAATCTTTGGAAGCTATTCCAGAAACTAATCAATTTCGCTGGGCAAAATTCAAAAATGCATAATTTTTTGTATATAGCTTTAATTGAGTCATATGACCTATCAAATTAAAGGTTAAGATGTCCACTTTCACTTAATAAAATTTCAAAATTTGTGAACATCATTTGATCATCCAAAATCCCAAGACAATCTCACTGCCTAGCAGGCAATTTCATTAAAACACTGTTCACGTTTCAATTTCAAATATTAATTCCTATGGCCATGAATATTCACCATTTTATTCCTTTAAATATCTCAAAGATATAAGAAATATTAGGGAATAGATTTGGAATACCTGCTAAACCGGGGCTTAGCAATTGACTTAATTTAGGCTTATTCCCAAGCCTACAATCACAAAATTCAGAGCATTACACCATTCAACTTCCCTTTTCTATTATTTCACCAAGTGATCACCCTCCTAGAAACACCAGGTAACACCCCAAATTTTATTCACCAAATATATTGTAATTATTAGAAATAGTCAATGAAATAAAGTGGTGAATTTTTGAGAATATAATTATGTTGCAAGTGAAAATTCCCTGTGAGGCAGTGAGCTTATCATGTGGTTTTAGATGACCAAATGATGGCCAAAAATTATAAAATTTCACAGGATGAAAATAGACATCCTAAGCTTAAACTTGATAGGTTATGGATAATTTTTGGAGCTATATACAAAGAGTTATGAATTTTGAATTTAGCCCAGAAAAACTGTTGATTTTCTAGAACAGCATTCAAAGAAATTAATTCTGGGAATTTTGTTCTTCCAATTATTAAAGGGATATATTTGTTCTTGAAACTAGACTCAATAAGAGTTCTATAGCCTTTAGAATTACTCCAAAATAATTTCTACAAATTTAGTTATGATTTTTCAAAGTTTGGGCAGAAAAACTGCTAGAAATCCTAAAATAAAGAAAAATATAATGGCAAACTTGTAATTTTGCCAAACAAGTGCCAAATTAATTAATTTCCAATTAATTGAATTTAATTTCAATTAATTAAGGAAAATAAAGGGGGGGAAATATATTTAGAGTATTTTGGTAAAATAAATATGAATTTATGAAAAATTTGAGCAAAAGTGCAACTATGACACAAGGTGTACATGTAATTGAAACAAGTTATGAAGCCAATTTGGACATGGAAGAAGGACTCTTGGGATGCTATTACGTGTAACATGAGGGGGGAATACTAGTTGTATGTTAATTGGGCTCAAGACATAAAGTTACATGAAGTTAAGGAATTATGTCATAAAAGTCCAAATTTGGGATTATTAACTAATTAAACAATTATGTGATAAATTGTAAAAACATTATAAATCATTTCCTTCTTCCTCTTACAACCCAAAACCGTCACATAACAGGTCTAAGAGAGAGAGAGCAGCTGAATTTTAGAAAGAGAAGGAGCAAGGAAATTTGCAAGGTAAGTCGAAATCCTTCAGTAAATTGGTTCCTAACCTATGTAATCCTTCTCTTAAGCTTCTCTCCAATGTTATTTAGGGTGTTTGTAGCAGAAGTTCTATGTTAAAAGGGTTAGGGTTTTCAGCCACAAGAAGGAAAAGCTAGAAGGAAGAAGAGGTAACTTCCTAAACTTCAAATATTGATTGTTCTGGCTATTGTGAGTAATTTAATCGGTGGATTTCTGTTGTATTGGCACCAATTGTAAATTTGGGAAAATGGGTGTCCTAAATATTATGCTACCCAAATTGAGTCTGAATGGTGGTTATAATGTAATTAAATAGTTAATAAAGTGGTTAGGAGTATAAAGGAGAAAGTTTGTGAAGTCGAAACTTAAAAACCCCAACTTTTTCCGGGGAATCTTCATTTCCGGCCAGAGCTGTTTTAGGGGGGTTGGGGCTAAATTTTGATGTTTTGATGATTCCATTGTGTTTAGGAGGAAAAATTTGGTGGGATTCACAGTAGAACACTTTTCCAGAAAAAGCCCTAAAAAGCATAATGACGAAAACGCCCTTAAAACCCTGAAATAGAGGATGCCAAGGGCATTCTAGTCTTTTGGTAGTGAATTTGGTAATTTCAAATCCGGAAATAGATTCCTTGGGTGAAAATATGTTAAAATAGACCAGGTCAAAATTTCAGAAAAAGTACGGTCGGATCGGGTAAGTCAAGGCCGGGTCGGGTCCCCGGGGGCATTTTGGTAAATTTTCACAATAGGCTAATATAACCACTATAAACACTATGGAAGTGCCTAAAATGGTATATGAATGGGTTTTAACCAAATTCTTGTACATTTGATATTTTAAGACTGAGTTGGGAACCTGAGTTTAGGATGCTTTACGAGGTACGCGTTTCAAAGCAAGAAAGGGTTAAAGTAGTAACAATTATTTCTCAAACACTATATAACTATTGATATGTTGTGTGATACTATATTCTATTATATGAACACCTGCCTGGGGCACATTACCTAGCTGTGGTATGGGACCTAGCTAAGGTACACTGGTATTACTTAGTTATGGTTAGGGACTCAGCTGAGGTGCACGTAGGGATTTCAACTAGATAGTTGGGCCTGAGCTTTATGTACACATGCGGTATGATATAAATTTTTATTTTACTCTATGTGGTACATTGTATATTTAATTCTCACATTTTACATGTTCGATGGTATGTTGTTACTGGGATTCCTTGGAATCTCCCCTCTTTATAAACAACAATGTCTCAGCAGGAGCCAGCGGCTCTAAAGGCTAGGGTGCAGATACAGGAAATTGACCAACCATTTCCCGAGAAAAAGATTGTATTCATATGTAGTTGTTTTTGAACCTTTTGGACAAGATTGTAAATATTATCAAATTCTACACAATTGAACCATGTATGTAAACAAATACTTTTATCAGTATATTACTACTTTTCTATTTGCCTATAGAATTATGTCTTTATTCCTCTACACATATCAAAATGGGAACAGGTGTTGACACACCACCCTACTATTTCTCTCAGCCACCCCAAAAGCAGTGCTACTCTTCTTCTCCATGGTCACAAACACTCAAACAGAAGTCATAAGTGCCACTAGCGGATTTTACGCAAACACTAGAAGCGACTCCTTTATCATCACTAAAAGGCCAATATGTTCTATTTGGTCCTAGCTGTGTAACCCCCTATGTTAAAAAGCTGTGATTATAGTTCGAAAAATATGTTATGAATTAAACGTGAGACCAATGGATAACTTAAAGCTCATTAAAAATTCCAGCTCCAAGACAGGGTTTGGTCATGTGATAAAGCGGGTTTTCAAAATCTTTCAAAACCTATTTAATAGAGTCTTACTGCCACTTTTCGAATCTATTTTGCCTGTTTGGTTTAGTTCTATTCATAAATATCAGAGTACTTAACATAATTTCCTGATGACTCTCAGGTCATATCAAATATCTAGTAAGGTCTACAGGAGTTTCCTACACCAGGCTTACAAAACAATATACAAGTTTACATCATATATCAATATATATATTGTTCCCAAAAATTGATAACCAACACCAGAAGCTAAATCTCCTAGCCGGGAGCACTAATCGCCCTTGGTTACCTGCTTCTCCTTTGATTCGCTAGCCCTGGCTGTAGATTAATCAATGGAAAGAGAGAGATTTAAATGAATCTCAGTAGTAACATTTTACTCATATGATATATAATAGCAAAGCATGTAAGCAAATCACAAAGCAGCATCACAATAACATCCACAGCAACAATTACAACTGTGACTTTCATCACATTAATAACAGCTTTTATAGCTGTCTACACATTCGTGACTTTCATCACATTAACGACAGCTTTTATAGTTGTATTCACATTAACGATAGCTTTCACAGCTGTATTCACAACAGCATACACAGCAGCATTCTCATACGTCACAATTCAATGATAAACACATACATACAAAGCATTATACATGATATAAGAGCAAGATTCACTACCTTGTTCTTTCCATTTATTCTCGGACATTGGTTTCTTATGCACAGGGTAGATATCAAATCCTATAAATCATAATCAAAGACAGCGAGTTATTCCCTATACCAATTCTTAACTCCAAGAGACTTAGGGTTAGTTATTATTTGAGACCTTTAGGTAGCTTCTAGAAGCTCAAATAAATGCCTAAAGGGTTGGAAAAAACTAGACCAGAGACTATCTTTCAAGAACTCAAATTGCTGAAACTTAGGGCTTGGCCTCTGGCCGCGACCAAGAGATGGTCTGATAGATTTGGGCTGCGGCCAAGAACCACTGGCTGTGGCCAAGAGCATGATAGAGACTTTTGGGCCATGGGCAAGAATAGGTCAGAGAGTTTTGGCCACGGCCAGAACTGGTCAGACACTTTTGGGCTGCGGCCAAAACTCCTGGCCGTGACACTATGATTTCAAATTTTAAAGCTTGTCATGTCTATTACAAAACTGGAAAGTTTCATAACTTTTAGACATCATTTTCTATTTCAAAACACCATGCTAAGTAGCTCCCTTGTACAGAATTTTCACTTGACAAAATTTCAAATTTTCGAACAAATGTTTCCAAAGGTCAGAATTCACAACCGGGGCTACTCCTCACACAGGTTTTCACATAGAATCCAATGAAAACATCAAAACAACCAAATTCACATTCCTATCTCATGTTCTATTTAGGGCAGAATTTAACACAAAATCTCACAATTTACCAAACTCCAGATTCAAATCCCAAATCAATTTCATTATCCAAAACACAACACAAGACACTATTACAACACTCAAAACACCATGAACTCTCTAAAATCCTATGTCACACGAAAATAGGGTAAAATTCTAGACATTCAAGTTCTCAACCAATGATCATACTATGCATATCAAAGAATAGACTTTGCTCACTTCTATCACATCCACTAGCTTGTTTATTGATTCTTCAACCACTAGTTTTTCTTGTGACACAAAACACCTCCTCTTGAAAATCTAAAACCACGGGATTGAAGCTTTCATCAAGAGGAATATGATTAAAGAAGATGTTTTGAGCATTAGAAGTCATCTTCAAGGTCAAAATGACTCACCTTCACCAAAGTCTTCTTTCTCTTTCCTCCTTCACCATGGCCGACCAAGAGAGCTGAAGAGAGAGAGAGTGAGAAATGATGATGATCAATTTTTTATCTTATGTTCTCTTGGCCGACTTAAGAAGAAAGAGGGAGGGAAGAGAGTTAAACATTTGACTTTCACTTTATTTGTTTAAATCATATGGTGCCAAGTGTCCAACTCTTGTGACTCCATTAAAAACAAGTAACCTTTTAGTTACTTTAACCAATTCCATTATCCATTTAGTTACACCTCTTGCTCTTTTAGTTAATAGCCAATTTCTCTTCGGTAGCTGACTAATTGGCCGATAAATTTCTTTCTTCCCGTTTTGCCCCTGACTACGACAATTTCTATTGAATTACCACTTAACACCTTATTTCACTCATTTTCCTCATCCTTGCGCCCTCCCCTTCTCTTTTAATTCAATTTAGGCTTTGACACTATGATTGAGCTTAAATACAGGGTTTGGGCAACGTCTACTGTTAATTCAAGTCATTCGGTAATAATTAATTGTATTCTCCGAAAGTGTCTGTATAACATTAATTACGTTCACTTTTGGAGTCATGAGCCCTCATACACATGTTGGGGCATTACAAGCCATGTGCGTAAAAAGTGCAAGGAGACACCCATGAGCCACCATATCCGTAAGCTGCATCAAATCAGGCTAAAATTTTAAGCATGGAGGAGTTATTGTCCCAAAATATTACTAAAATCAGCAGCAAAGTGTATTGCAAGGGGTGTGAGGAGTACAATGCTGAGTATGATTTGCAGATCAAGTTCTCTGAGTTTGCTAGTTTTATAGCTGAGAAGAAGGCCCTCATGCACAATTGAAAAAAGTGGTGCCATCCTGAACTCTTGAACTGTAAGATTTGTGGTCATAGCGAGTGTGGTGAACCTATTGTTATCAAGGAGAAGCCCACAGATTGGCTTTTTTTGTTTCTTGGACAAATGATTGGGTTTTGCTAAATCGATCATCTCGAGTATTATTTCAAATATCCCAAGCTTTATAGAACGGGAGCCAAAAATCGATTGGTTTTTTTCCACTTACATGGATGTACACCGTCAACTATTAGATCCAAGTGCTTAAGCTCTTTAAGGCTTTTTCATTCTCTGATATTTTGTTCTCCTTTGTTTTTTTATTTGATCAAGGATTCAATAATATTTAGAGGCTACTATTTCTCCTCTACTTCAATATAATCCTTTAAATTCTAACATGATATTATTTGGTACCATTATTCGTATGCTAGACCTTGATGCTAGTATTGTACTTTTTTTTTATCATGGCATAAAAACTTTGAAACATGAATGACACATTGTAACATTCCAAATTTTATTCCTAATATTTAAGTAACATTAGGATGTTGCTTTAAAGAAAATTTAGTATATTGTCTGAAATCTTAAAATATAGAATTGTGAAAACAATGGAATATGATTAACAATATAATTGAAGTGGAAAATCCTAATCAGGATAAATGTAGTCTAATTATACTTTTATAAGGTATCTAATTATATTTTATAAAATAAAATATAAAATTTAATGTAGTAGATGTTTATTGTTCTTTATTTGAGTTTAATGAGATTATTTCTCGGAAATTGGAATTTTCCATCTAAATAGAAACTTTATGAAACTAGGTCGGATCAAATAAAATTATTAAATATTTCTCTAAAATAAAATATTATTGTGATTATTTAAAGTTTGTGAAAAATTATTTGAGCGAAATATATTATCTAAACCCAATTTTAAATCTTAGGGAAATGATGGAAAAGCTATAATAAGAATAAAGACAAAAGAATGTTAAAAAAATAAAAGACGGAGTGAAATATATATATATATATATATTAAACGGTGAGGGCATGTGCCCTCCCCACCATTTCATTAAATATCTGAGGGTTAAAACCCTCATATTGCCATTCAATCAATGAACCACCCCCCCCCCCCCCCCCCAAAAAAAAAACAATTCTTTCCAGCGGCAACCTTCGTGTTCTCTCAATTAATTACAGCGTCGTCATCTTTTTCCTTCAATAGTGCCGCAGCGTGGGTGCGTGAGAGCGTGTGTGTGATGGCTTGTTTTCTCTTGGGTGCTTCGTAAGTTATTTATTTCCTACTTTTTTTTACCTTCTCCTCCCTTGTTTTAGTTTTTGATGAAAAAAGGTAACAATTATTGGATTTCAATTTTTGGGTGTTTCAATTAATGATTTAGTTTTCATAATGGAGCTAATAAGGTTTGAATAAGAGGTGTATGGTTTAGATTTTTACTTGAGTGGTTGATTTGAGGAAACTAAAGTTAGGGTTAGATTGATAAACTATGATTTATGATTATGAGGCAATTGGATTCGAATTTCATGTTTTATTCTAACTTATTGGAGGCTATATTGATGATTGAATCACTTAGATTTGAGGTTTATGATGAGATGTAAATATTGAAAATTTTGGATGAAACTTTAAATGTGTGAAATTGGGTATTTTTGAAGAAATTGAGGAGATAGTTATAGTTTAATGATTCAAATAGGTAATAAAGAATTAATGTAAAGAAGAAATGAAATGGGAATGATGATTTTGAGGAATAGTTATTTATGTTATTTTTCTCAAGGATTTAAAGTGAGTACATTTTTCGAGATTTAAGGATGAATGGAGGAAATTATTATTGCCAATAGCTTCAATAAGTGAAACAGAGTTATTGGATGATAAAAATATTATTAAAATAGAGAAATTTGAGTTACAGTAGCAAATTGAGAATTTTGAGGGTTTGTGTTAAAGCGAATAATTTCAAGGTGATATAAAGATTTGGAAAATAAAGATTTATTTGTGAGTTAGATATTGAGTTGATATAGATAATAGTAATGTGATTATTGAAAATAAATTTTGGTAATTGGGTTTGATTGGAAATGGTCCAAGATGATAGTTGAGACTTCTAGAGAGTCTTTAAGTCTCTAAATTGTTTTGTTAACCACTCCATTAGTTTGAATACTAAATTGTGGTTATAATTGATTGTTATATATTGATTTGTGACTTGTGTTTAAGATTGGAGCTAATTGGATTCTTGTGGTAAACTTAGCTTTGGTGAGATGTAACCACTTTCCATTTGTTATGTGTGTTGGTATGTTGTTTATAAGTATTTTGTGAAATGATTATGAGAATGAAAATGGTATATTGATATATTTTGAATTATTTATTGAGATTGAGAAAGTTATCATGATGTTGATAAGTATTTTGATAGAGATTGCCTTGTGGAACCTTATAGGTGAATAGTATTTTCAGTGAAATCGCCTACAAGGCAGTAAGTTTGTCATGTGGTTTTGGAAGACCAAATGATGAGCAAAAATTATGAAATTTTAAAGGGTGAAATCAGATATCCCAAGCTTTAATTTGATAGTTTATATGAATCATTTGAAGTTATATGCAAAAAAAATATGAATTTTTGAAGTTAGTTCAGAAAATCTGGAAAGTCTCTGGAGCAGCAGTCAAAGAAATGAAATCTGGTATTGATAGGCTTCCAACTGGCTAAAGACCATATTTTTTCTTAAAACTAGATTCAATAAGAGTTCCATAGCCTTTAGAATCGCTCAGAAACGATGTCCACAAAATTAGTTATAATTTTTCAAAGTTAGGGCAAAAAATCTGCCAAAATTGGTATTATTCCGAAAATTGAAGAAAAATATTAATCTTCCTTTTCCTCTTAATTATTTTAGAAATTAAGGGATGAAGGAGGAGATGACAAGTGTCAAAATCCAATGAGACCAAGTGTCAACACCACATGAAAAATGATGGAGATAATTGTTGTGTCATAAGTCCTTACTTATGTCATAAGGTTTGGTAGTCAACCTTATACCAATTGACTTGAGTAAACGGAAGAAGCAATTGGTTTGGTTGGAGTAAGAGTGGGAGCACGTTTTTTTGGCCAACCAAGGGAGAAGAGAAGTGATTCAAATATAAATGGAAGCTAATGAAGTAAGTGTGTCATAACATGAAGGAGGTATGGGTGGAAGCATGGCTTGTGACAAGTGTCACATTATGGTCCCTTGATTAAATCCTATGTTGAAGGATGAATGGAGTCAAATTAATAAACACATTTCCCTCCCCCTTCATAGGTTCATTTCATCCAAACAAGGAAAATAAGAGAGAGAGAGAGAGAGAGAGAGAGAGAGAGAGAGAGAGAGCGCTTTGAAGAAGCCTTGGAGTTCTAAGAGAAGGAGGAAGAGAAGCTAAGGTAAGACATTGTTCTTAAGCTTTTCTTGTAAGCATGCATGAAAAATCCTCCTCTAAACCTTGTTCCTTCATGAATACATGATCTTCAATACTCATTCTTGGCTCAAGGAGAAGAGAGAGGAGATGTATAGAGTGAGAGGAATCAAGAAGCCTAAGAGATAACTGCACCAAACTCAAATCTATACTTGTATGAAGTTGATTTTGAAGTTTGTTGTTAGTTTGATGATTTTTGATTGAGTTGGAAATTTGGAAAAGCCCTAATCCTAAAGGGCTATGTTGCCCAAATTTCTTTGAATCATGATTAAGAATTGTTTAAATGAGTTAATAACTTATTAAAAGTGAAAAAATACAAGTTTTGGAAGCTAAAACACAAAACTACATTTTTCCAATTTTCTTCAAGAGTTTCGGCCAGCACTGTTCTGAGGGGTAGGAGCTGGATTTTCATGAAATAGATGGTTCCATTAGATTCAGTGGGCAAAAATAGATGGGGTTACAGTAGTCACTTTTTCAGAAAAGGCCGAAAAAGCATAATTACGAAAACGCTCCTAAAACCCTAAATATGGCATGTCAAGGGTATTTTCATAATTTGAGAGTGAATTCGGTGATTTTGAGCTCAGAAATGGATTCCTTGGGCGAAAATACGTCAGGATAGCCCTAATCAAAATTTTGGAAAAACGTGCCATCGAGCCGAGTATGGTGGGGCAGAGCCGAGGTCCCAGGGGCATTTTGATAAAATTTTACCATAGACTAATATAACCACAAGAAACACTCTTGAAGAGTCTAAAATGATACATGGATAGGTTATGACCTATTTCTTGTACATTTAATATTTTAGGACCGAGTTGGAAGCCGGATCGACACGTTTTATGAGGCATACTAAAAAAGGATTGTTAAGACTTTGAGGTAGGGATTACCATCCTTCATACACTATGTGAATAATTGTATGTATTTGTTATTGTATTTTGTGATATGATTGTGTGCTAAAGGCACAGTACCTAGTTGTGGTTCGGTGCCTAACAAAGGTATATCGGAAAATTCTAGTTGTGGATCGGTGCCTAACATAGGTATATCAAAAAATCCTAGATGTGGTTCAGTGCCCAGCCAAGGTATATCGAAAATCCTAGCTGTAGTCGGTGACTCGGCTAAAGTAATTATATGTGAATCGAATTGAACTTTCATTTTTTCTTAATATGGTGCATTGCATATTTAATTTTTACATTTTATATGTCGAACGTATGTCTCTACGGGGATTCTTCATAATCTCGCCCTATTTTTAAAATAAACATCTCAACAGATGCCAGCGAGATGAAAGGCAAAGGTGTAGATGCCGAAGAGTGATTGGCACATGTCTTAAGGCAAGTTCGAAATCGGTTGTTATAATTAGTTTATGCTTAAGATATTTTGGAGAATCCTGTAAATATTAGAATTTCCGTTGTATTTCTGTATTTTCTGTATTTCGTTGATGAACGACGTTAAGATTGTAAATAAATACTTTTATCAGTATAATTGTACCTTTCTGTATGCCCATTGAATTCTGTCTTTATTACTCTTCAATTATCAAAATGGAAATAGGTATTGACACTAATTAAGATAATAATGTTGTGGCTATTGTGGGCTACAATCAAAATAAAGTCACTATGACTTTTGATCGTCCCCCTAGTAAGGGAATAGGCCTTTAAGGCTTCTATGCATTTCCTCCTTAAGGGAGACTCAATATGAGTTGCTATCCATCATTATATTATATTAGAAACATCGATACTGAGTTGTTGAATATATTTTTATCTCGTTAGCTAGGGATTGAGTATGAGTTTAAGAGTGTCCCTTATAAGTTAAAGATTATAAGATTTGAGTGGAAATGTTTATAATTCTATAGTAATAGTAGGTGTATTAAAAATTTTGAGATATATAAAGCATTAGAAATTTGGGACTGTCAGGAAAAATTTTCATTGTGAGAAAACTCACCTTGACAAATTAAAGAAGGAAAACTCGAGTTGATTACTAAATTTATAAAAGAGTTGGGTTAGTAGTACAAGTTGTGATGTCATTGATAGATTCTATGAAAGCTATAAAAATAGTGCAAAAAAATGAGAAAACCATTGTTGTCTAGATTAAGGGTGTGTTCGAATTAGCTTTTAGAGAATAACTTATGGAGAATAAATTATGATCATAATAGATTATGAGAAAAAAATAATTTTGATAAAATGAGAGTGTTTGGGTATTGTAGACATAATAGTTTTTTTATGACATGGGGCCCACATAAAGAAAAAGTAAAAGAGAGGAGGTAGGGCCCATATAAAGAAAAAGTGGAAGAGAGAAGGTGGGCCCACATAAAGAAGAGTATAAGAGAGAGGGTGGGTGGGGCCTACATAAAGAAAAAGTAGAAGAAAGAGAGAGGATGGGGCCCACACAAAAGAAAAAATAGAAAAAAAATAGTTTTTCCTAAAACCTAATTTTTAAAAAATTTTGAGTGTTCGTCAACCAAATCTAGATTTTGAATCAAAACCTAGAGGTGTGTTTGAATTAGCTTTTGGAGAATAGCTTCTGGAGACTATATAATGATGAGTAATACTCCACTTGAATTTTTTTAAATAAAATTATTATTCTCTTTGGAAAAGTATTCTTTGGTAGTACATGGGATAATTCTAAATTGTAGAAGTAGTATATGTGAAGTTAAATTCATGCAACAACATTTATTTCTTTATGGTAAATGAGGTTTGGATGTTGGAATATGCTCTAAATCATATTTAAGAGTCTTACAGAAAGGAGAATAAGAGAACTTATTTCTCATTGATTATAGTCTTGAATTTTGGGAAGAAAATCCCTAAAAAGAATAGAGTATTGTAACATCCCAAATTTTATTCTTAATATTTAAGTAACAGTAGTATGTTGTTTATTAATTAACTTGATATTTAAAGAAAATCAAGTATATTGTTTGAAATCTTGAAATATAGAACTGTGAAAACAATGGAATATGATTAACAATTGAAGTGGAAAATCCTAATCAAAATAAAATGGCCTAATTATACTTTTATGAAGTATCTAATTAAATTTTATAAAAGAAAAATATAAAATTTAATGCAGTAGATATTTATTATTGTTGACTTGAGCTTATTAATGGGATTATTTCTCGGTACTTGGAACTTTTCATATAATTATTTGAGTAAGGGGAATTTTACTTAGAGTGAAATTACATTTTCTAAATAGGAAATTTATGAAATTAGGTGGGATCAAATAAAATTATTTAATATTTCTCTAAAATAAAATATTGTGATTATTTAAAGTTTATGAAAATTATTTGAGCAAAATATATTATCCTAACCCAATTTTAAATCTTAGAGAAATGATGGAAAAGCTATAATAAAAACAAAGATAAAAGAAAGTTTAAAAAAAGGCAGTGAAATATATATATATATATATATATAATTAATAAAATATTATTAAATGGTGTCCCTACCATTTCATTAAATGGTCTGAGGGTGTGTTTGATTTGAGGGGAGGGTAGGGGGAGGGGAGGGGAGGGTGAGGAAATTATAATTTTGGACAAAAAAAACCCAAAATTTACCCTATCATTTTTTTTAAAATTTTGGGTTCCCACCCAAAATTTATTTTCTCATTCTTTTTAAATTTTGGATTCCCGCCCAAAATTTAAATTCCTTCTACCCAAAAAGGTAATTTACCTATCCTCTCATTCCCTCCCACCCCTCCCCTCCTCTCAAACCAAACACCCCCTGAGGGCGTGTTTGTTACGCGGACAATGGAGGAGGGAAAGGGAAGATGGCCAAGTTCCATAGGCAAAAACGTATTTGGCTCGCCAAAGTTGCTTCAACCCACATTCCCGCCAACTTCAATCTTCCTTTAAATATTGGAAAATGGGTTCCCACCAAAAGTGGGATCAACTTGAAATTGTTCTCGGGAAGCATAAAATGTCAGACAAAAAAGCCCCTGCAAAACATTAAAATAGCTAAAACAGATTCGTAGAACACGCGAAACCAGATTGGTGTGTCGAAGGCATGTCTGGAAAAGGGAAGAGGCGAAGAGCGTGTGAAGGTGAACTCAGAATCAAGGTAATGTTTGTCTGATTATGTTGTGGTCTATTGCGTGAAGTGGGCAATATTTGTTCTCTCTACTCTTTTTGTGTTGAACCTGACATGAGAGATGAGCAAAAAGCTAAAGGCTGTGTGTATGTTATAAATTGGTATGTTTGTGATGTGGGTCTTCTCTGCTGAACAGACGTGAATGAATAGCATAGTCTAAAAGCTGAAATGTGCGTGGTTGCTTACCATGTGACAGTGTGCTCTGCTTTTGTCTTGCAATTGGGTTTTAATTTTAAGTAGATGTAATTTATTTTATGAATGCTTAACAGTGAGTGAAGTTGAAAGTTTTGGTGGCTGTGGGTAATGTCGAATGAACATAGGTTGATGGAAGCAGTGAAAGATTAATAATGTCAGTAGAAAGATAGAATGGGTTAGATGGTTGATGCATAAGATAAGTGGGTTGTGTTTTTAATGTGTGAAAAGTGTGGGTGTAATTATGTGCATTGTGTAACCCCCTGCCGTAATTATATCCGAAATACGCAATTTAAGTGAAATAGAGACCAATAAGAAACAAATAACAATTTACAAACCCATTTACCAGACGGGGTTTTCACAATTACCTTTCAAAATCATTTATAAACTTGGTCTCATAATCACTTTTCGAATACAATTACTATGCGGAATATCACATTCATAATAAATCAGAGTACACAAAAATAATCCCGGCAATCCCGGTTTCCATATATTAACTCAAGCTTTATAGGGCACATTCGCCCATACAAGCCCTCATATGGGGATTACACAAAGTCTTCTCAAATACATAGCAAATCCTCATCCACATACTTATATACACATCCAAATCTATATACTCCCATCTGGGATGATAACCAACTACCAAAACGACTACTGAAGGAAGTCCTCATCGCCCTTGGCTGCTTACTCCATCATCGATCTACTACCCTGTCTGAAAGGTTAGTAGGGGAGGGTGAGATTCTAGAGAATCTCAGTAGGATAACAATATCAATATGCATGTATGATAGATGTTTAATGCATGACATGCTTGCACCACACAAATCATGATAACACAATGACAATTTGCAAGCTCAATGCTTCAAACAATATACCTATGGCCATAGCATAAATTGAAACATAGCTTCAAATTACACATAATTATGCAAAGCTAAGACATGCACCAACACATTAACACATATATCAAATACAAGCAAAAGAGATATGTTCCCTACCCTCTTTCCACGTATGCTCCAGCTCCGCTTACTCGCGATCAGAATGAATACCAAACCACGATCAGGGCGAATATCAACCCTATAATCAAAGTAAGGACATAGGGTTATTCTCTATTCCAAAACCTTACTTCCATATCACTTAATGTTGGTTACCATTTACACCCTTTAGGTGGCTAAAATAAGCTCAACGAAAGCTTAAAGGATTGGGACGTACTAGGTCAAAAATCACCTTTCAAAATCTCAAAATTGCTGAAAATTGGGTTCTGGCTGCAGCCAAGAATTTCTGGCTGCGGCCAGGACACACATAGAAAGTTTTGCGCTGGAGCCAGAATTTTGGCTGCAGCCAAGGAAACTTCAAAAATTCATAACTTGCTCTAGAAAACTTGAAACAAGGTGATTCCAACGCCCATTGAAATATATTCAAGTCCCCTTTATGGGAAAAATATGTCTCATTACCAGAAATCACCACACAAATCCAGATTTACACAAAATCCAACATTGCTCCAAAACAGAATCCAGTTTCATCCTCAAACTTTGGGCAAACATAAATCCCAGTTCACAAAACGAAATGGCACAATTTATATGTCCATTTTGAATCTTAAGATGTGAACTTCAAGACTGGAAAGTTTCATAATTTTTAGAGACCATTTGCCCATTCAAAACGCTCCCACAAACTGACTGCCCAGAACAGAACCTCAAAAGACAGAATTCCAGTTTTTGCAATTTGGCTTCCAATGGTTTCATTTCCATATCAAACATCATTCTCACACAAAATTTCACAAGAAATCCATTGGAAATACCAAATCAACCAAATTCACATTATATTGACATGTTTCACAATGAATTGCAACATGTCACACAATTCACAATACCAACTCTACATTACAATCTCTTTCCATTTCAAATTCAAAACCAATTTCAATGATGCCAAAACATAATATGACACCATTTTCATCATCAAACACAATCCAATTCATCCAATCAAAAATCACATGAAAATCAGGGCAAAATTTGAAATTCACTAAACTCATCCACAAATCACAAAACTTAGATCAAAAGGCTTCAAATACTCACCTCTTCCTCTTTCCCAAACCAATTCCTTGATTCTTCATCTTTCCACTTTTCCTCAAGCAACAAAACACCTCCTCTCATAAATCTAAAACCATAGAGATGAAGCTCTCATCACTATGAACAACATTATAGAAGGACATTAGAGCATTAGAGGACTACAAGCCAAGCAAAATCTCACCTCTAGTTTTCTCTTTCCTCCCCTTGTGCTTGGCGTCCATGGAGTGTGTGAGAGAGAAGATGAGATGATGAAATGAAGATTATGAAGTGATGCAGATTTTGGGGCCCAAAAACGTCCAAATAAGGGAGAGAGAAGAGAGGAAGAGTGTTGACTCTTTGACCCAAGATCAAGGGTCCAAAACTTGCCAAGTGTCACTCTCTTGTTCCATCTTCATGAGTTCACATAGGCCCTTGCACACATGATTCCACCCTTTGATCTCTACACAAATCAATCCTAACCATTGATCTTGAAGTTACCAATGAGTTTCCTCTTCGGTAACCGATCAATCGGTCGGTAACTTTACCGTTTTGCCCTTGATTACGGCAATTCTCCCTGAATAACCACAAAACACTTCATATCGTTTCATTTATCGCAAAACATGCCTTCCCTCTATTCTAAGTCAATTTGGATGTTAATCCATAATTGAACTTAAATACAGGGTTTCGGCGTTGCTCACAACGCATACGAATCACATCGGGTGCCAAATCACACCATAATCTCC
Organism: Inga oerstediana; assembly: GCA_963210345.1. Classification (NCBI taxonomy): domain Eukaryota; kingdom Viridiplantae; phylum Streptophyta; class Magnoliopsida; order Fabales; family Fabaceae; genus Inga; species Inga oerstediana. The sequence goes on along the minus strand of OY723411.1, from coordinate 16,217,635 downwards.
AAAAAGGTTCATTTATCACTAATGACATCCACTTTTGGAGTCATTAACCCTTGATCACAATTTGGAATCTTGCTAAACCGGGGCTTAGCAGTCCACTAATCTCAGGCTTATTCTCTAGCCTCAAGTCTCAAAATTCGGGGTATTACACATTGGCTCTTGATTTAAAATGTGATTTGTTTAAATGTGTTAGTGTGGTTTGGAAAGAGGAGTTGGTAGATTATACTGTAAAACGAATCAGTATGGGAAAATTGTGTAGGTATGGAGCCACAATCGGATCAAATGTTTGCCATGTTGTCTGGGTGCCTAGCTTTGCTTCTTGCAGTTAGGGGCTTGCTTTTAACCATGATTGTTGCTATAGGAAGAGGTAGACCGAGGCACCTACAAGATAGGTCTTTTAGATTAAATTTTCATGCAAAGCGAGCAAATTTGAGGGCAATGATATACAGTAGTGACACCACTTACTTTTACCAAATTAAGATGTATCGGGCGACCTTTGATAAATTGTGTCACATGTTATACACAATTGGTGGATTAAGACCAACAAAACATATGTTAGCTGATGAGCAAGTTGCAATATTCCTGTACATATTGGGGCATCATGTCAAGAATAGGGTCATTCAGTTTGAGTTTGGTAGGTCAGGTGAAACAATTAGTAGATACTTTAAAATTATGTTGAATGCAACAATTAGACTGCAATCATTGCTTTTGAAAAGAGCATAGGCCATTCTAGAAGACTCAAATGATCATCATTGGAAGTGGTTCAAGGTATAAAACTTTGTAGTTGTGTCATAAAGTGCATTTACTTTGTAAGTAAAAGTGAAATGTATAGGGATAACATTCCTGATTGTGTTTGCAAGGGTGCCTAGATGCATTAGATGGTACTCACATTCGTGTACAAGTCCTGGCAGAGTATAAAGGCAGGTACCGAAATAGAAAAGGAGAGGTGACAACCAATGTCCTAAGTGTATGCTCATCGGATGCGCAGTTCATCTTTGTATTGCCTGGTTGGGAAGGGTCAACTGTAGATGGGAGGGTGTTGAGGGATGCTATAAGGACACGACATAGCCTATGAGTACCACAAGGTATGGCCTTCTATTTTCCATTTTTAGTGTAAGTTTGTATGATTCGGGCATGTAATGCGCAAGTTAGGAGCATTGCTCATATTAAATTTTTTTAGCTTGGGTAGGAAAGTACTACTTGGTTGATGCGAGGTACATGAATTGCCAAGGTTTTTTAGCGCCTTATAGAGGGCAAAGATACCATTTGAATGAGTGGAGGCAAGGACACCAACCCCAAACTCCGTATGAGTGCTTCAATATACAGCATTTGTCCGCCCGAAATGTCATTGAAAGGTGCTTCGGGATACTAAAGTTGCGTTAGGCAATACTGAGGAATGCTTCTTTTTATCTGGTGAAGATTCAAAACAGATACATTATGGCATGCTGTCTATTATATAATCTAATTCGTCAGGAAAGAATTCAGGATCCACTGGATGAGCAGCTTGAGACCTTCGAACCACCACCACCAACAATTGACAACACGCCCATGATGACTATGGAAAGTAGTGATATGTGGACAAACATTAGGGAAGAGCTGGAAAATGAGATGTTTGCTTCCTTTGTGGGTCATACGGATGACATTTGATGATGTTGTAGAATTATGTTTCAAAAATGATGAACATTGCCTTGCCTATGTTTGTGTGTATGGACAAAGTTTGTGTTATGTGCATTTGAATTTAATTTAAGTGCAAATTATTGCCCGATGTGGGTATGCTTTATTATTGGATTTAATTTATGTTAACAACCTTTTATTTTATGCCTGAGTCTTAAAAGATGGACCAGACTGAAGAGTCAAACAAGTTAAAGCTTAAAATGTAGTCATCCGAGGAGGATAAGGTCCTTGTGGACTGCCTTGTAACTCTGAGGATAGAGCAAAAGTTCATGGCGGATAATATTTTTAAGCCTGGATTTGCTAATGCTCTGCAGTTAATGATGGAAGAGAAGCTCCCTGGATGTGGGATCAAAGCATGCCCTCACATTACCTCCAGGATCAAGACCTTGAAACTTCTGTGGTAGGCCGCTTATGATATGGTTTATGGCTCCAACACTTCAAGCTTTGGTTGGGATCCTGATAAAAAAATTGTGACTGCTAAAAAAGAAGTCTGGGATGAGTATTTGAAGGTATGTGAAATTGGTAAGGAGTTAATTGCATTGAATTGAGTTCAAGAGTCATAGGTGTAGGGATAAGGTACATGTGCTTACAAATTTTCCACTTTCAAGTTCACCCCAGGTCAAGACAGTTTAGGACCAAGTCTTTCCCAAACTTTGACAATGTGTGCTTCGTGTGGGCTAGGGACAAGGCAGTTGGGGAATAAGGAATATCACCTGCTGCTATGGAAGAGGAAGTCAATGTTGAAGTTGATGAGCTTCCAGATTCGCCTCAGATTGTTGGGGCTAATGTGGACTTGTCACAAACCATAAGAGAAACTCCTCCAAACACAACCCACATCAATGATACCTCTTCCTGTCCAAGGAAGAAGCGCAAAGTTAACAACTCAGAGGTTATTGCTGAAGTTTTGCGCGAAACAGTGACTTCATTGGACAAAACCATCATTCATGTCTTTGAGAAACTAGGCAACCAACTGTCAGGTCAGAAAAGATAAGCACAACTAGATACAAAAGGTGCTGATCTATTCATGGAAATTGTTCAGCTTGAAGGCTTGTCAAAATCTGAAAAAAAATGCAGCTCATATCAAGATTGTGGGTTCTGAGCAACTGCTGAATGCGTTTGGAAAAATACCAACGGTGTACAAAGCCTCATGGATCCGCAGCTTACTGGAAAAGTAGATAGGTTATGCAGCCGTACCTTTTATGGACTAGTATTTATATAGTTCCTGTAGAGTATATTTTGGTGTAACATAGTGTAGGAACACAAGTGGCTATCTCTTTTAGTGTAATATAGTGCATAGGCACAAGTGTGTATATGTTTTAGGGCATATAAATGGTCTGCAAACTTTGGACCATGTTAAATCAAGGAATTGTAAACATGGCACAAAGTTTGTATAATTACAATATGTAAACGTTTGATATGTAATTATGCTACACAAAATCTGATGTAAGTATGCTACACAAATTATGTTGTTGCACATGCCTATTGTCTTGTTGTATGTAAGTGCTTCAAGATGAAATTAGCAAATTGCAAGTTTGCATAGCAGGTGTTGCTGATGTAGTACATGATATGTTTGTTCGAATTTCATGATTTACATGGATATCAAGTTCGAATTCTTTATGTAAGTTCGAACATACAAAAGTCATTAGCAATTTCAACCTGACATGTTGTATGTCCCTTTCGACTATGTGTGATATCTGGTTATGTGTCTGCTAAATTGGTTCGAATGTATTACCTATAATGGTTTTGAAGTTCAAATTCACTATGTCAGTTCGAACTAGCAAATGTAATGCACAATTAGAACTTCAACATGCACTGGTTTCCATTTACTATATGATAAGTTGGTTAGAATTGTTTGTATAAATTGGTAAGAAAATTCGAATGCGACATTTAAATTTGAACTTCTTATCCAAGGGTAATTTAAACCTATCCAGCACAGTTGATATACAAGTTTGAACTTAGGTAAATGGTTTGAACTTTAGATAGCGTCCAAGTAAACGAGTTACTGCAAAATTAATTAAAAAATTTAAAGATGTCACGCGTGTCGATCTCGGTGGAGTAGTGGCTTAAATTTTAGGTCAACTGTTCTAAAGACAGTTCGCATTCTCGGTTTAATGACCACACCAACCTTTTCCTTGTCTACAGAAATCTCTATTTCTCCATCACTCTGTGCTTCTCCCTGTCTCACATTGCTCTGATTGCAAGTTGTAATGGCTAGGACCAAGAAGGCAAATGCTCGACTATAGGAAATGGGTATCACAATGGAAGATGTTGAGAATTTTAGAAGGCACAAGGCACAACTATGCTGTTACAATCAGTCGGGCGTTCAAAGTACAAAACCCAAGAAGGCAACTTGAATGATGACTATGAGGCAGCTGCAAAGTGGAAACGCGATAATGATGCAAAGGAAGTGAAGAAGAGACAACGAGAAGAGCAACTGCAACAAAAGGGAAAAGTGAGAGGTCAGAGAAAGCAGCAGTTGGAAGAGGAGGCAAAGGAGGATTCGTCGGTAGAGTCCTCTGACTCTGAAAAATGGCGTAAGACAGAGGGAACGAGGCAAGGGAAAAAGGTTATGGCTGTCGTCCTCCTTTGAAAAGGAAACATCTATCTTAGGCTTAGATGAAGAGGCTTCATCAGCCGCAGATACTGAAGACGATGACAATGTGGTGCTTGATGTTATTAGAGGGAAGTTGTTGAAAAAGCTCCGGTTGAAACAGAGGAGCAATGTTGCACCTGAGGCAAAGGAGGACTACAACAAGTCAGCCCTGGAAGAATATGATATCAGGTTAGTTGGCCGCACATGCTGCAAAATGAGTAAGATAAAATTGGACACTTTTGACTTTGAATTTAGGTTTCAATTGGGAACAATATTGCAGCCTTTCAAAGGCCTTTTAGAATTGTCATTGCCTTATTCTGAATCAGTGGTGAAGGTTTTCTACACTAACCTGAAAATGTCTAGAAAGGGGGTAGTGTCTACTTGTGTTAGAGGCCAGACCATAACAATCACTGAAGAAAACATTCTGGCCTGGTTAGATGTCACCTACCCATAGTCCACAAACACTGATTTATCACAGGCACAAATTGATGCAACACTACTTGAGGGGAACACACTTGGAGACACTCCTCTATGTAGACCAAAGCAGCTGCCTCATAGATTTCGGGTATTACATTACTTATATAGTAGGAACTTTGTTAACAAAGGCAAGCACTACACTTTACTTACCCCTGAAGAAAAACACATCCTCACATGTATGATCAAGGGCTTGCCTTTTCATATAGGCAAGAGGATTGTGGATAAAATGTTAAGGGCTGCTACCCTAGGAAAGAAGAATTCAGAATTGCCCTATCCCTCCCTTGTGTCTCTAATACTATAAAAGAACAAAGTTTGGTATTTATGGAAAGGGAAGCACTTATTTGGACTAAGGAGTTTGGTGAGCAGGCCTTGAACTGAATGCAAATACCCATAGATAATGAAGCAAGGACAAAGGTAGCATATGACATAAATAAAGCTGATACTAGTACCCCTCCAGATGATGCAGCAGCTACTTCTTTCCATACTCAAAGATCAACTCCTTTAGATCAGCCTGAAGCGTTCACAGAAGCTATGGAAAAAATTATTGCCCAAACAATGATGAAGTTAGAAGCACAGTTGGATGCAAGGATTGGCCAACATGAGGAACATGTAGTGAAGTTACAAAGCTATGTGAAAGAGCTGTTTGAGGAACATGTGGTCAAGTTGCACAGTTATGCTAAGGACAAGCATGAGGAATTTGGTGCACAAATTTGACTCATAGATTCAACCATTGCTCACATGGACTCATGCGTGTCTGAGCTTGCACTAGATGTCTAAGACCTATACGAATTCATTCACCTCTACTCTACAGAGTTCAAGGAGTTTGCCGCATACAAGGCTTCACATCATGAGGAAGCAGGGCCTTTTACCCATCCTGGAAATGAATCTCATTCCCCTGTACACGACAATGTTCCATCTCCAAAGCAAGGTAAAGCTCATGAAGAAGGTGGCTCATTTTGTGATACTGCTGACTTATCTACAAAGTCCCCTACAACTGGTGTCCCTCATGACCCCAACATGCCTGAACCAGGCAGCCCAGTTGACACACATGATGCTGATCCAGTAACCCCACTGTCAATTGTGCCTCTGCCTGAAGCTGCCAACCCTCCTTATGCACCCTCAAGACCAATACTTGACCCTCGGCCATTGCGTTTCATACCAGCACAAGCTTTCATGTCTGGCCTTACTGCTGAGAATATGCCCTATTTGTTCACAGTTGCTGCATCCTCTCCTCCTCAGCCTCCAACATATAGCAGCCCCAAGTTCATCCTTGTCAACCTCCCTGGTTCGCAATCACCATGCCAAACCAGGTCCCAATCCAAAAGGTCCCCAGCTAAAAGGAAGAAGAAGAATTAAGGCTACATTGCTTATTTTTTATCTTTCTATTTTGTGATGCTACTGCCAGGACATCTGTGTACATGCATTTTTTTGCTGTTCCATTCTGTTATCACAGATTAACCGAGTTCGAACTTATCTATTTAGTTTGAATTTTAACTACTGTCATTTTGAAACAACTGATGTCATTATGTTGTGTTCGAACTTATATGTTTAGTTCAAACTTTTCTGTTTCTAATTATATCTGTCAGTGCTTAATGGAAGTGGCAAATGTGCAACCATGTCAGAAATTGACATTTTGTTTTCTCCATGTACTGCCGCAACCATTTTGTTGTTACTGTTTAAATTTTTTTTTTTGGCCAATTGAACTATGTTCCGTTTTTCATTCCCCATGCCCTTTAAGCACACTTTAAAACATCAATGTTGTCCTTTGTAGGAAACACAATTTAAAACAAATTTTTAGAAGCAATGACATCAGCAAATGTCAAATAGCTTTCAAAACTGTTTGGTAGTAGTTTTACAACGACTGCTTCAATTTCACCACCAGCATATTGAATGCATTATAAGCAATTAGCAGCTAAGACTGATATCAAAAAGGTGCTTATAATTTTTTTTCCCACAAAAGTTGATTGCAAATATTCAAAAACTTGTTTGCATTGTTGTAGTTGTCCTAATCCTTCTTTCAATAATCAACCTCAGCTGAAGAATGAAGATAAGCGGCCCAATGAGGAGGAAAAGAAATAAAGTTGTGGGTCATCTTGTCCATGTCAGGCTTTATATGTTGTTCTTTTGATAGACAAGTTTATTAGCATGATGGACAGTGGTTTAAAATATAGCACTATTATGAACTGATGTTTGATCTTATGCTGAAGTTCACAGATACAGAATGAAAAAAAAACATTGTTCACAAGTAGCCATGGAACATACATAAAGCAACACTTCAACATTGAAAAGATAATTATATATGTTGTAGATCAACTTAGATGATTACATAAAAAGTCCTATATATGATTACCCATATGGTTAGCAAGCTTAACCAGTCCTACATATGAATAGACGGACAAAATTAAAGACAAGTTGTAATATTCCACAGGTCACATTTTCAGTCTTGGCTCCTAATTTGCCTCCGGATATCAGTCTTGGCCTTCAACCCACACCCTGGCAACCTCTCCTCCATCCTCCACTCCAAATGCATTAGATTTGCTCCCAACCACGCTCATTTAGCCATGTTATGCCCTGCTTTTCTCCTCTATAATTCGACTAGCATCTTCTCTTCTTCACTTGTCTACACACGTTCAGTCTTTCCTGACTCCAAACAACAATTAACAATATTATGACACTGACCCAAATTACCAACACATGCACACAGCATTTTTTCCCCTCCATCATCCTTTTCCCACTAACCTGTGTCTTTAAACAATGTCCTGCTGTATCCATAACCTCTGCTATCTGCGTCTTCGGTCTCATCTCCAACTCCCCTCCTGCTTCTCGCCGTCACAGATGCCATCCACACCACCTTCGATTTCCCTTCTCCCCCAACACACAGACCCACTTCGGTCAAGCCTCTGTTTCTCACGGATGACATTTTCGTCACATTTTGCAGCTTATTTTATTACTTTATGCCTGGGGTATTATGGTCTTTTACCCCCCACTTCCCATTTAACCCAATTTGTTTTCTTCCTACCAAACACTTTATTTTCCCTCAACCTATGTTCCGTTCGCATGTCTACTAAACAACTCACTCTTTTAAGCTCCCTCTCAATCTTCCCCTCCTTTCCATTCACTTTCCTTCCTTTTTGTTCACTCCTAAAATATTCCTCCTTGTACCCTCATATTGCCATTCAATCAATGACCCTACTTCCCCTCTCCCTTAATTTCTTTCTAGCGTTAACCTTCGTGTTCTCTTCACTACAACATCGTCCTCTTCTTCCTTCAACAGTGCTGCAACGTGGGTGTGAGAGAGTGAGAGAATGAGACTGAGAGAGTGTGTGTGATGGCTTGTTTTTCTTAGCGTGCTTGTTAAGTTATTTATTTCCTATTTCTTTTTACCTTCTCCTCTCTTATTTGAGTTTTTCATGGAAAAAAAGGTAAGAATTATTGAATTTCAAAATTTTAGGTAAACCAATTGGTGATTTAATTTTTAATGGAGCTAATAAAGTTTGAATAAGAGTTGTATGGTTTAGATTTATACTTGAATGGTTGATTTGAGGAAAATAAAGTGTGGGTTTGATTGAAAAATAATGATTTATGATTATGAGGTAATTGGATTCGAATTTCATGTTTTATTCTAACTTATTAGAGGCTATATTGATGATTTAATCACTTAGATTTAAGGTTTATAATGAGATATGAATATTGAAAATTTTGGATGAAACTTTAAGTGTTGGAAATTGGGTGTTTTTGAAAAAAATTAGGAGATAGTTATAGTTTAATGATTGAAATAGCTAAGAAAAAGTTAATGGAAAGAAGAAAAGAACTTGGAAAGATCATTTTGAAAAATAGTTATTTATGTTATTTTTCTCAAGGATTTAAAGTGAGTACATTTTTGGGGATTTAAGGATGAATGGAGGAAATTATTATTGTCAATAGTTTTAATGAGTGAAATAGAGTTATTAGATGATAAAAATATTATTAAAATAAAGAAAATCGAGTTAGCGTAGTAAATTGAGAATTTTAAGAGTTTGTGTTAAAGCGAATAATTTAAAGGTGATATAAAGATTTGGAAAATAAAGATTTATCCGTGAGTTAGATATTGAGTTGATATTGATAATATTAATGTGATTATTGGAAAAAAAAACTTTGGTAATTGGGTTTGATTGAGAATGGTCCAAGATGATAGTTGAGACTTCTAGAAAGTATTTAAATCTCTAAATTGTTTTGTTAACCACTCCATTAGTTTGAAAACTAAATTGTGGTTGTAATTGATTGTTATATATTGATTTGTGACTTAAGCTTGGAGCTTGAATTCTTGTGGTAAACTTAATGATAAGTAAAATATTTGTTTATTTATTTTCCAAATATATGATGATTTTATGGATGATATTTGAGCTTAATTTAATGATTTTAGGTATAATTGATAAATAAAAAATGATTTTTGTATAAAATAGAATTCTTAAAAAAATACTAAATCAAACTCTTTCAGTTTTCAGGTAATATCTGGAGCTCTAGATGTCAGATTCGAACGTTCTTTATATGGATAAAAAGCTAAAAAAACTCTACAACTTTTATATTGAGCCCAAAACCCAATTTTGCCTTCAAGGGTTTTGAATTTTACTTGGAAGTTGAGGATGTGAATTTGTTCCTGACTGACCTTTGCCTACTAATTTGATCATAACTTAAGCTGCAAATGTTGAAATTATGAGCTTCCAATTGTGACTTCACGCCAAGATCCAGAGCTACAACTTTCATGAAGATCACATGGCAAAATTACACCATTTTGAATGTCAAAATTCGGAAGCAATCAAGAAGTTTGGTAGCCACAAGGTCAATGTTGGTAGCTTAAGGTCAAAAATCCATGCCTAACAATGTGGAAATTTGTGCACCCCCTCCATCTATAAATAGAGAAGCTCAAGATACAAGGGGACACATCATCTTAGAGTTAATTTCAAACATTGTATTTTCTTTTTTGCATGCCTCCTTCATGGAAGGTTTTGGTAGTCCTCCTTTACGGATGGTATTGGTTGCCTCCTACATGGAAGGTTTTACCTCTTATATGAAAGGCTAGATGTTTCCATTTTCATCATCTTGTATGTTTTATGTAATATCTCAATTTTTGATTAAGAGCTAATCATGATTATTGTGGATAATTATGGATTTAATTGGCATTATTATGTGTTTTATGGAAATATAAATTAATATGTCATAATTGGTGGAAAAATTAGAAGAATGGAATTATTGGCCATGAGTTGGTAATTAAGGGAGAAATTAATTACTAACTAAGGAAATGAAATGTGTGAATGAATGGCTAATGGATGAATTAGATAAGTTAATTGGTGACTTAATTTATGAGAGCCAATGGTATGGTGACACTTGGCAAGATTTGTGGGTGAAGGGAGGAAAAGTCAAATAGGCATATTAAATCATTTTTTCTCTTTCATTCTCTCCTCTTTTCGGCTGAAACATGGGGGAAGGAGTATGTCATCATCATTCTTCTTCTTCCCCAACACTCCATCTCTCTCACTTTCTCTCTCCTATTCGTCCTCCATAGCTACCAAGTGAGAGGAAGAAGAGCTTGTGATTTGGGTGAGTAAATGGCCTCCTTTGCTCAAATTCTTTTCTTTAATGTTGCTCCATGAGTTATGGGCTTCATTATGATATTCATAGTATGCCTATTGGGGTTAGTTTGTGTAACCCCCTTCGCTAATCAGGCCGGGATTAGCGTTTAAGCACATTTAATTATCGAATAAGAAATCCGGGACAATTAAAAACTTTTTAAAACACCTGCACAAATGGATCTCCATTCATTTCATTCATTAAAACAAATGGCCTGTTTGGTCTGTTACAAATACAATATCAGAGTAAGCACAATTCCCGACGTTCACCCGGGATAATAACATTAATCCAAAGGTTTATACAGGGCATCATTGCCCATCTCAGTATCCATACTGAGGATTACACAAAACTAAACCACTACAATTCTATTCAATATGTATACATTTATCCAAAATGATAACCAGTTCAATATAAAACCAAAATATATAGCTAAGACTACCGCTGGCGGTCCTAATCGTCCTTTGCCACTTGCTTGCTTTTCGATCCACTTGCCCTGGCTAAAAATGTTATTTGGAAAGAATGAGATTCTAGAGAATCCCAGTACCAACAGTTTATTTATATGATGCATATATACAAAGCAAGTCACATATATCACAATGTAGCAATCAATATTCGAGACCGGGCTTTCGCCACGTTCCCTTCACTTTATACGAGGTCGGGCTTACGCCACGCCCCATCACTTTATCAATATTCGAGTCTGGGCTTTCGCCACGTCTCCTTCACTTTCACTGTAATCGAGTTCGGGCTTTCGCCACGTCCCCTTCACTTTCACTACAATCGATGACTATTGCAAACAAGCAATGCAATACACATGATATAGGATAAAGTGTCACTACCTTTGTCTTTCCTTCCTTGAGCAGGCACAGGCCTTCTATGCTTCGGGCAGATATCAAATCCTTAAGTCATAATTAAGGATGAAACATTATTCTCTATTCCAATACTCAATTAACTCTTTAACACTTAGATTTGGTTATCAATAATGACCCTTAAGAAGCCCCAAATGCCTCTAATAAAACCCCTAAAAGGTTGGGAAACAATAGGTTGAAGATCTCTTTTCAAAAACTTAAAGTGCTGGAACACAGGAGTGGGCCGTGGCCAGCCCTTCCTTGGGTTGCGGCCCAAACATGGTCAGAAGGCCATGGGCCGCGGCCAGCCACCCTTGGGCTACAACCCGAATCAAGCCAGAAGGTCTTGGGCCGCGGCTAGCCACTCATAGGCCGCAGCCAAGAAATTTCCTGACTCTTGACTGAACTTCGAAAAACCATAACTAATTCTAGAAAAATCAAAACGGGGTGATTCCAAAGCCAAATGAAAGGAATTTAAGTCCTCTTTCAAGACAAAATATGGCTTATAACTTCAAATCATCACAAAAATACAGAATCACCCAAAACCCAACATTACTCCAAAACAGAGTTCTGTTTTTGTACCAAACTTTGGCAAAGCATAACTCTCAGAATACTAAACGAAATGACACAAACTATATGTCTATTTTGAAGCTTGGGATGTGAAATTTAAGACGGAAAATTTTAACAATTTTCAGAAATAATTTGGTCACTTAAAACGTCCACACAAATAAACTGCCCAGACAGAGTTCACATTGACAGCATTTTCCAACTTTTCTACCAAAGTGTTCAATGACTCCAAAATCATTAACCAAACATATTCCCATACAATTTTCCACAAGGAACACAATGGTAACCTCAAAATGACCAAATTCACAATCTAACCACATGCCCTATTTTGACCAATACACCAAAACCAACACAAAGTTCCCAAACTTTACTTTTAATGATTCAAACTAATCCATTTGTCCAAAAGACATCACAATATACCATTTCCATGATCACAACATGCCAAACTTGTTAGAGCAAGTGTTTCACCCAAGAGGGGGGTGAATTGGGTGATACCTAAATTTTGTTGGAATTATAAAACTTTGACAGTGAAATTAAAACAGTAAGGAGTAAGGAGAAATATCACCGAAGTGTACACCGGGAGTTATACTGGTTCGGTCACAACCACTTTGACTAGTCCTCAGAGCTTCTCTGAGATTTTCACTATAACTTCCAAGATTCAGTGGGTTCTTGGCACCTCAGTACAAGCAAGTTCCTTTACCTGGACACTCGCTCCCCCTTACAAGTTGTAATCCAATCCCAACTCAAGTTTCCACAACCTTAAGTTATCTCAATAACAAATATTGAGTTTGAATGAAATATCTCTCTTACAGAGTGAATAAGAATCACTGAAGCATAGAAATATAATTACAACGTGAAAACAGAGCAATGAACTTGATGATATGTTTGTGTGTGTTCTTGTTATATTTTCTTTGTTTGGATGTTCCCATATATATAGATATGTTGGTGAAGATCGTTGGAACATTTTCCTTTCGTCCGTTGGAGAGTGCGCAGCCACTATTGACTTTTCCAGTTTTTGAAAAATATCCGTTGGCGGTGGTTGGCATTTGAACGTTTCATTTGACTTCCATTACTTAATATGATTTCTTCATTGTTCATCTGTAAATAGGCTAAGAATACTAATACAATGAAATATTAATCATATAGGAAACAAATCAATGAACATTTGAATGATTTCTGGATTTCTAGGTTTGCTTACTCGAGTAATACAATGAAATATTAATCATATAGGAAACAAATCAATGAACATTTGAATGATTTCTGGATTTCTAGGTTTGCTTACTCGAGTAGCTACTCGAGTATTACTTGAAGTTTACTCGAGTACTTACTCGAGTATCATCAGGAAATCTTTGATCAACTGCAAGTCAATGAATAAATACAAGATTACTCGGGTAGTGCATGGAATAACCAATTTTCAAACCTTTGGAAATATATGTTTACTCGGGTACCTACTCGAGTAATGCACTCACAACTTTATAAGTTACTCGGGTACCAACTCGAGTAAACCTTCAAATAAACTTTTGGTTACTCAATGCTTTACTCCAATAATGTTGGCAGGATTTCAAGGCCGAGAGCACTTACCTTGTTACTCGAGTGCTTACTCAAGTAAACTTACTCTTTGGGCACCACTTACTCGGGTAATGACTTGAGGTTTTCCTTGAAAATATTTCTGCATACTCGGGTACCTACTCGAGGAATCCACTTAAAATAGAACATTAAATACTTGCATACTAGAGGAATGACTCGAGGAAAATGAGATAAAATTATATCACGTTAATCGGGTACCACCTTCAAGTTTTCACTTACTTCAGTGTGTTACTCGAGTAGCTACTCGTGTAACATTGGCAGTAGTACAAAGTGCCAAGAGCTCCATAATTTCAGAAACAGAGTTACTCGAGTAGCTCCTCGAGTAAAATTGGCAGGCCGAGAGTAACTTGAAAATTTTTACATGGTTACTCGAGTAACTCCTCGAGTAACATTGGCAGGCCGAGAGCAACTCCAAGTTTTTACCTGGTTACTCGAGTAGCTCCTCGAGTAACATTGGCAGGCTGAGAGCAACTTGAAAATACTTACACTATTACTCGAGTACCTACTCGAGTAACATTGGCAGGTTACTGGAAGTTGTCTCTGGGTACTTCAAGTTTTGTCTCATTACTCGAGTACCTACTCGAGTAATGCTTTAGAAAACTTGCTTCTGATCAAGTTTCTCATCTTTTTCTCTTGGCCTTTCTTCATTACTCCAATGCTTACTTCAAGTGATGCTTATCCTGTTATTACTTTGTTCAAAATTATTTATTAAACAATTCTTTTTCATACCATTCTTTTGTTATCATCAAAACATGAGATCTAACAAAACTCACTAAGACCTTAATTTTTCGAAAATAGGGCAGAAAATTCCAGAAAAATCAATCTCAACCAACAACCACAATCTATATATCAAAAGGGAGTTAACACTCACCTCTTTCACTTTGCCAAAGAGATTTCTTGATTCTTCAACTTTCACAATCTCTTGAGGTCACAAACTAACGCCAATGAACACATTACAACCATCAAAATGAAGCTCTTCATTCAAGGATCAATATTAAAGAAGAAAGTTTGAGCAATAGAAGCCATTTTCCTTACCTTTTTGTAGGCTTTCCCCCCTTATTTCTGCAACAATAGCGAGAGAGAGAAGGAGAGAGAGGACGAGAGAGAGAGAGAGAGATGGAGGTGGAGTGAAGAAAGTGAGGAAATGATCTCTAATCTCTCCATTAGTCATTTTAATTACACTTCTCATTTTCTCTTAGTTAGTAATTAATTTCCCCATTAATTACCAACTTATGCCAATAATTCCATTCTTTCAATTTTCCAACAATTATGACATATTAAATAATATTGTCACCAATATACATTAATTCAACTTTAATCTACTCTAAATCACAACTACCTTCTCAATAATCCTCATTAGCCCTTAATCAAAAATTGGGGCATTACAGTTTGAGCCCACACGAAATTGTGGAGGTTGGTAAATCAAGAAATCTCTTTGGCAAAGTGAAAGAGGTAAGTGAGACTAATCTATCTATCTAAGTTTTATGCCAAATGAGTTAGTTTGAAATTTCTAGAAATTTTGGCCTATTTTCGTTGGATATGGGTCATTAGTAAATTGGCATGTTATTGGCATGGAAAATGGTGTTTTGGTATGAGTTTTGAATAGATAGATTGTTTGGAGGTTGAAATGTTAAGATTGGTGGTTTTAGGATTTTGGTGTTTAATGTTGATTCAAATTAAAGCATGATAATGGAGTAGGATTTTGGTAATTATGATGATTCCATTGAATTCCTTGGGTGTTTTTGTGTGGGAGTAGCTTTGGTTTGGTATTTGAGTTCATTTGGGTCACTTGGTAAAAATTCTGGAAGTGATGTCTTACCTTCTGCGTTTTCTGGTTTCTGACAAAATCACTCGAGTGAGGGATGAACATAACTCGAGTGAGGGTGAGCTCACTCGAGTGCGTTAGTGTATTTTCCCCTCTGGCCTTCGGTTTTCATGTTGCACTTTTGGGCAAGAGGCAAGAGTGTTGCCTTACTTGCAAGTGTTGTAGGTTCTCACTCGAGTGAGCCTCCTCTCACTCGAGTGCTGGTGTATTTGTCAACTGATCTATCGTCTTGGGTTGTCACTCTCGTCTAAAATTCAAGAGTGCGCTTTAACACTTGCGAGTGTTGAGTTCTCACTCCCGTGAGGTCTTCTTCACTGGAGTGATCCTCTTCTTTGAAAGTTCTTGTGCTCTCAGGCAAGGACTTCCTATCCTCACTTTCTAGCACTTGAGGTGCTGTCCGTACATCACTCAAGTGAGGTCTTGTGTGCTCGAGTTTCCGTACCAACACTCGAGTGAGACCATTTTCACTTGAGGTACAATAGTGAAAAATCAGTTTTTGTGTTTCCAAAAGGGGATCTTTAGGATAGTTCTTCTAACCCTTTAGGATTTTTGTTAGGAGTATTTAATGACTCTACAAGAGCAATATTGATAACCAAATTAAGTGTTATGAAGTGAATTAAGTCTTGGAATAGAGTATAACTCTTCGTCCCTAATTCTGAATATAGGATTTGACATTTGCCCTACTTAGGAGAGACCGGCGCTAGGACACGCACGGAAGGATCAAGGTAGTGACTTTTCTCTCATGTTGTGTATGATACTTGGTATGTATGTTTATCATTGTGAATGTGTTATCGGCCATAGGGCATTACAGCGCGAGCAGTTCAGTGTGAGCTGTCGTTGGGGGGGCAATACTCATGATACCTACCCCGGCCGTTGTATCTGCCGCTGTAAGTGTCGAGGCTGCATTGTGGAATCGTGGATTCCGTATGAGTATCCAGCCCGTGGGGCTGTGTGTTGTGAAATGTTTTATATAGATCCTAGCTGTAGTGATATATGTGATATGTTCATGTGGATGTGCAATACAACAAGCAGTTCAGCGTGAGCCGTCGCAGGGGGCGATGCCTATGATACCCACCCTGGCCGTTGCAACTGTTGTTGCGATTGTTGTGTGTTGTGGATGATTTACTTTCATGCTTTGATGTTGTGCATATTATGAGTGATTGTTACTACGGGGATTCTTTAGAATCTCACTCTCTCAAAATTAAACATTTTAGACAGGGCTGAAGGATCAAAAGGCAAGCGGGCGACAAAGAGCGGGTAGAGCTCCGTGTTAGGAGTTCCTTTTTGGTTATTGGTTATCATTGTATACTATTGGATATTTTATTGGAAGTATATATATATTGGGATTTGTGATGTATTTTTGTGTAATCCTCAAGTAAAGGGTATGAATTATGGGTGGTGTGCCTTTGTATAATCCCTTTATGAATTAATGGACCCGAGTGTGTCGGGAATTTATGCTTTACTCTGATATGTATGAATGAAATCAACATGTACAGGCCATTTTGTATTTGTAATGTGAATATGAGACCTTGTGAACAAGTTTTGCAAAAGTTTTTCAAAACCCTGATTTTGGGACGTTTAATTTGTATAAGTCCTAAATCATCTTACGGTCTCTAATTCTATATTAATTACATGTTTACGAACAAATCTCAGCCTTGATCGTGAACGGGGTTACATTTTAGAATTTAATAATTAAGTTTCATGCAATGTTTATGAAGTTTTCAATTCATTTTGGTTTTGTTTTTAATTTCATCATGAGCTAAATTTCCATTTTCCTAGGGTGATGATGTAGCTTACTAATGACGGATTGAATCCTAACTTATTAAATCTAGTTTTAGTTTTTCCTACATGATTGAGTTTTGATTATGGTTCTTAATGCTTTCAATTGATTGGCCATCTTTTGAATGATTTTAATATGTATGTTGAGACCAGAAAGAGATGCATGTGTGTAGATCCTATAATTAAAACCATAACTTGCATATGAAATAAGAATATATTCATATGAGTTGTGTAGTCTTAATGAGTTCAATAAACATTAATGCATGATTAATTGCTTGAATTCATATAGGAATATATAGGATTAGCAATTAATTATAGAATTGCTTGACCTTGAAAGAGGCTTGTAATTAAATGAGGAAAACTCGGCTATCAATCATGTGGAATAAATTGGACCAAAATAGACAAGTGATTCAATCTGAAATTTGTTAAGTGAAATTTGACCCCTAGGGATTTTTCTCATAGTTTTTTTCATATTATTTGCATTCATATTTAATCATTTTTTATTTTGTACTCTCAATCACCAACTAATTGATCGACTAAATAGAATTAAAAATACCCATTTTGGTACTTAGTGATAATCCTCATGAGAATGATACTTTACTCACTTCTGTATTACTTGTTTAGGACAGTGTACACTTGCACTTTTTAATAAATCATTTACACTCGTAACAAGTTTTTGGCGCCGTTGCCGAAGATTGTTGTCATTAATATCAATACAAAGTAATTTTAATACTAATTTAGTCTTTATTTTTCATTTTGGTGTCTTATGTTTCTTTTCAGACTTTTGCTTAGTGCATGACCAGATTGAAGGAGACTGAACTACAACCTTTTGATTCTGAGATCGAGAGAACTTGTCAAAAAAATCAAAAGAGTTTGAAAGTAGTCTGCTTCAATTCTAAGCGATCCGATGGAAAATCCGGAGGGAGAAGCAATAGATACCAAAACACTCCATGACTATGCAACACCAACAGTGATAGGGACAACTTCTGGAATCAGAAAACCACCAGTTGCAGCTAAGAACTTTGAAATCAAGCCTGCAATTATCTAGATGGTGCAAGGAAATTAGTTCGGTGGTTAACTAACAGAAGATCCCAACATACATATAGCCAACTTCCTAGAAATCTGTGACATATTCAAGCATAATGGTATTACTGATGATGCCATTAGACTTAGACTTTTCCCTTTCTCACTCAGGGATAAGGCTAAGAGCCGGTTACACTCGTTACCAGTAGGAAGCATAACTATATAGGATGTCTTGGTGCAGAAACTTTTAGGAAAATACTTTCCTTCAGAAAAAACTACTAAATTGAGGAATGAAACTGCCTCATTTACCCATCATGGGTTACTAGACTGGTGGCAACTGTACACTTTCTATAATGGGATGACGCATACCTCCAGAACTCTTATAGATGATGCAGCTGGAGGATCTTTAATGGAAAAAAGTCTAAATGATGCCTACAATCTACTTGAGGAGAAGGCAGTCAATGCATACCAATGGCCTTCTAAACGTAATAGTTTTAAAGAAAGCACTCAGAGTGTATGAGTAGGATATCTTTACAACTCTATCT
Organism: Inga oerstediana; assembly: GCA_963210345.1. Lineage (NCBI taxonomy): Eukaryota > Viridiplantae > Streptophyta > Magnoliopsida > Fabales > Fabaceae > Inga > Inga oerstediana. The sequence goes on along the minus strand of OY723411.1, from coordinate 16,199,116 downwards.
TCTCAAGTTGGATCTATATCCAAGAAAGTGAGCTCATTAACAACCCAAGAAAATGCAATCAGCACTCCTACTAAAATATGTGATCGATGTGGAAGACCTCATATAAGCAAGCAATGTCAAGAAGGACACTCATTTATGTAGAAGCAAGCTCATTACATCAGAAATCAAATAAATGACCCATTCTCAAACACCTACAATCCAAGTTAGCAAAATCATCCAAAATTTAGTTAGATGAATAATCAAAATGCATTCAAGTCGTAAGAGAACTACCAGCAACAAGCTCTTCAACAAACAAATCCATCACAGTAGAGAGTGAATGTGGAAGATGCATTAGCTCAACTAACTACGAATACATATCAATGCATGGCTAGGACTGACGCAACTCTCAAAAGCCAAGAAACCTCAATAAAAAACTTGGAGATTCAAATGGGCTAAATTGCAAATATACTGAATTCCAGGCAACCAAAAACTCTACCAAGTGACACCGAAAGAAACCCAAGAAAGCATGTGAAGGCCATTGCCTTAAGGAATGGGAAAGAATTGAAAGATCCTATAATTAAAAAGAAGAATGATGGAGAAAAGAAAGAAAATGGAGAAGAACAAAAGGAGGAACCACAAAAACCTAAAGAGGATGATATGTTACCAGGAAGAATTAGCTTTCCAGACAACCCTCCTCCATATGTACCACCCGTTCCATGCCCTTAGAGACTTGAGAAGACAAAGTTGGACAAGTAGATTGGAAAGTTTTTAGAGGTTTTCAAAAAGCTACATATCAAAATTCCTTTTGCAAACACTCTTGTCCAAATGCTAGTTATGCAAAATTCATGAAGGAAATTCTCTCAAATAAGCGTAAGCTTGAGAAATTTGAGACAGTTGCACTTACTGAGGAGTTTAATGCTATTTTATAAAAGAAGTTACCACCAAAGCTGAAAGATCCAAGAAGCTTTTACATACCTTGCACCATAGGTCATTGTCACTTTGAAAGAGAGCTGTGTGACCTTAGAGCAACTGTAAACCTCATGCCTCTATCTGTCAACAAAAAACTCGATCTTGGAGAGGTGAAGCCAACCCCAATTTCATTACTTCTAGCTAACCAATCAATAAAACATCCAAGGGGTGTCTTAGAAGATGCTCTAGTGAAGGTAGACAAACTCATATTTCTAGCTGATTTCATAATGCTGGACATAGGAGAAGACCAAGACATTCCTATCATCCTTAGGAGGCCATTCCTAGCAACTGGGAGTGTAACGCCCCAAATTTTGATTAAGGGCTAATGTTGATTATTGAGAATGTAATCATGGATTAAAGTTGAATTAATGTGTATTTGTGACAACATTATCTAATATGTCATAATTGATGGAAAATTTAAAAGAATGGAATTATTGGCTATAAGTTGGTGATTAATGGTGAAATTAATTACTAACTAAGAGGAAATGAGATGTAGGACTAAATGGCTAATGAAGGGATTAGAGTAACTAATTAGTTACTTAATTGAGAAGAGCCAATAAGAGATTGACACTTGGCAAGCTTATAGGATGAGAGAGGGTATAGAAAAGTCAAAGAGGGATTTTAAAAATTTATTTTCTCTTTCTTCTTCCCTCTATATCAGTGTAAGAGGTATAGGCAAGAAGAAATCATCATTTCCTGATCTCCTACAAGGTATCATCTCTCTCTTCTCTCTCATTTTTTCTGGCACCATTATCAAGGGAAAAAGAAGGAAGAAAAGCTTCAAAAAGGTAAGGGAAATGGCCTCATATGCTCAAACTCATTTCTCTAAAATTGTTCCTTGAGTGATGAGCTTTATTTTAATGGGTGTAGTGTGTCCAATAGTATTAGATTGAGCTCTCAAGGAATTTTGGAGGTTTGAGAATCAAGAAGTGTTTTTGGAAAAGTTGAAAAGGTAAGTGAAACCAACCTATCTATCTAAGTTTTATGCCAAATGGATTAACTTTGGATTTCTGGATATTATTGCTTATTTTCAAAAATGAAGGTTAATGGGAAGTTTGGTATGATATTGGTATAGAAATGGTATATTTGGAATGTATATAGATAGATATGATTGATTGGGGATTGAATGATTGAGTTTAGTGATTTTGAGAATTTAGTGTTTAATGGTGCCTCCTCACAAAGGGGGTCGCAGTGACCAGGCCCGGGCGACTATTTACCAAAAACACAGGTCTCCGCAAAGTCGTAAGACCATGTATGGGGGCTGACGCCTGCCCAGTGCCGGAAGGTCAAGGAAGTTGGTGACCTGATGACAGGGGAGCCGGCGACCGAAGCCCCGGTGAACGGCGGCCGTAACTATAACGGTCCTAAGGTAGCAAAATTCCTTGTCGGGTAAGTTCCGACCCGCACGAAAGGCGTAACGATCTGGGCACTGTCTCGGAGAGAGGCTCGGTGAAATAGACATGTCTAATGGAGTTGGATTTAGATAGTTTCGACACTTCCATTAGATTCCTTGGGTGTTTTTATGAGGGAGTAGCTTTGGTTGAGGTTTTGGGTCCCTTGGTAGCTTTTGGTAAAAATTCTAGAAAACTGTCATTATTTCTGTGTTTTCTGGGTTCTGATAAGGTCACTCGAGTAATATGGGTTTTACTCGAGTGAGGGATGAATATCACTTAGGTGAAGTTGGGTTCCACTCGAGTGAGTCAGTGTAATTCTTCCTTTTCCCTTCAGTTCTATAGTGCACTTCGGTGAAAAGAGCAAGAGTGTTTTCTCACTTGCGAGTGCAGTGGGTTATCACTCGAGTGAGCCTCCTCTCACACGAGTGCTGGTGTATTTGACACTCAAAACTTGCCTCTCGGGTTGTCACTCGCATCCAAGTCTCAAGAGTGAGCCTTAATACTTGCGGGTGTTAAGCCTTCACTCGAGTGGGAAGCTTCATACTCGAGTGCTCCTTCTCCTTTGAAATTCCATTTGCTCTCGGGTTCTCACTTCCTAGACTTCACTCTCTGGTGCTCAAGTGAAGCATTTGGCTATCACTCAAGTGAGGTCCTATATGCTCGAGTGTCCCTGTCTCTGAAAAAGTCTTGTGCTCTCAGATGCTCACTCACTATCCTTCACTCTCAGACACACGAGTGCAGACCGTACCATCACTCGAGTGAAAAGTGAAAAATGTCAATGTTTACGCTTCCAAAAAGGGATCCCTGGGTAGTTCTTCTTACCCTTTAGGGCTTTTATTAGAAGCATATATGAGTGTTAAAGAGACAATAATGATAACCAAATTAAGTATTGTGAAGGTATTAAGTATTGGACTAAGTGGTAACGCATCATCCTTAATTATGACTTTAGGATTCGATATTTTCCCGGAGCAAAGATGGCCTATGCCTGCTCAAGAATGGAAAGACAAAGGTAGTGACACTTTGTCCTATATCATGTATATTGCATTGCTTGTTTGCATTAGTCATTGAATACAGTGAGGGAACGTGGCGAAAGCCCAGCCTTGAATAAAGATACAGTGAGGGGATGTGGTGAAAGCCCAGCCTTGAATACAGATACAATTGAGGAGACGTGGTATTGTTCCCGGCCTCGAATATTGATTGCTACATTGTGATATATGTTTACTTGCTTTGTCTATATGCATCATATACGTAAACTGTTGCTACTGGGATTCTTTAGAATCTCATTCTTTCCAAGTAACATTTTTAGACAGGGCAAGTGGATCGAGGAATAAGCAAGTGGATAAGGGCGATTAGGACTGCCGGCGGTAGTCTTAGTTAGATATTTTGGTTTTATATTAGACTGGTTATCATTTTGGATAAATGTATATGTATATTGAATAGATCATAGCATTATGGTTTTGTGTAAACCCCGGTATGGATACTGAGATGGGCAATGATGCCTTGTATAAACCTTTGGGTTAATGTTATTATCCAGGATGAATGTCGGGAATTGTGCTTATACTCTGATATTATACACCAATAAAAGTCCTAATCCATAATCTATGTGCTCTAGCCATCCCTGTTTACCTGCTTGCCTCTTTAGCCACTTGCCCTTGCTGTAGGTTAGTCATTGGAAAGAGTAAGATTCATATGAATCTCAGTAGTAACAATTCACTCATATGACATATAATTTCACATACAATGTAAACAATCATCACATAACATCAGTCATAACAATTGTAACATTCTTGCCATTCCTAACATTCATAACCTTCTTGACATTCCTAACATTCGTAACAATTAATGATATGAACATACATAAAAAGTATTATATATGATACAAGAGAAAGATACACTACCTTAGCCTTTTCAGACTTGTTCTTGCATTGATTTTTTGTGCTTAGGGCATATATCAAATCCTATAATTAGAATTTAAGGATGAAAAGTTATTACCTATTCCAATTCTTTAATAACTCATAATACTTGGGTTGGTTATCATTTAAGTCATTTAGGTAGTTGTTAGAAGCTCAAAAAAATGCCTAAGAAGGTTAGGAAGAGCTAGACCAGTTACCGCCTTTCAAAAAAATATTAAGTCATGGAATTAGGTGTTGGCCGCGGCTAAGGAATCCTCTAGTTGTAGCCAAGAAAAAGTCAAAAACATTTGGGTTGCGGCCAGAAACTATCCTGTTTTTTGGCTGAACTTCCAAAAATCATAACTTAATCTAAAAAAATCAAAATGGAGTGGTTTAAAGTCATAATTGAAGCTTTCTAAATCCTCTACATAGGAAAAATATTACCCACTGCCATCTCCATCCACAAAAATACAGAATTCCATGAATTTCCATACTATTCCAAAATCAATTCCAGTTTCAACTTCAAACTTTGAAAATGCATAACTTCCAGCACATACATCCAAATCACACCTATTTTATATCAATTTAAAGCTTGACATATCTACTATTAGACTAGAAAGTTTCACAGTTTTTAGACATCATTTACTTAGTTAAAAACGTCATGCAAACTGACTACCCTGAACAAAACCTATATTGACAGCACTTTCAATTTTGCAATATATATTTTCAATGGTTCAAAATTTAAAACCAGGGCTATTCCCACACAGTTTTTGGTATAGAACACAATAGAAACCTCAAAACAACCAAATTCCTACTCCTTTTATGTTTCCTACTTTGGCAAAACTATACACAAAATCCAATATTTACCAAACTTCCCATTCAAGCCTCAAACTAGTTTCATATGCCTATTACAAACCATAAGACACCATTTGTACAATCAAACACCATAAAAATTCAAAACCCTAGCTTAATAAAAAATATAGCAGAAATTTCATATACCAAAGTTCTCAACCAATCATCACAATATATACACCAAAAGGTTGCTCTTACTCACCCTTAGCACTTTCTCTGGTTGTTCTTTAATTCTCAACCTTTAGTTCTTCTTTGAGAACACAAAATACCTCCTCTTGAAAAACTAAAATCATAGAAATGAAGCTCTAATCAAGAGAAATAATGTTTGTGAAAAATTTTTGAGCAATAGAGGCGATTTACAAGGTCAACATCTAAGAGCAAGAGCTGACCTTAACCTTGGCTTCTTCCTCTTTCCTCTTCCCTTGCTTGGATGACTTGAGAGCTTGGAGAGAGAGAGAGAGAGACAGAGACAGAGAGAGAGAGAGAGAGAGAAATATGATAGAATGACTTATCTTCAGCCACTCTTAGCCACTTGACCAAAATTGAGAAGAGAGAGGGAGTATTAGGCACTTGACCTTATCTAATAATCATTACCTAACTCCAATTGTGCCAAGTGTCAACATTTTATGGTTCCACCTAAAGTAAGTAACTACTTAGTTACTTTAACTAACTTAATTAGCCATTTAGTCTTCCCTCTTGTTCTTTTAATTATTAACCAATTTCTTTTTCCAAGAGGAGAGGAAATTGTTGATCAATTGACCAATAATTTCTTTCTTCCCTTTTTGCCCTTGAGTATGGCCATTTTAATTAAATTGCCATTTGGTGTCTCATCTCTTTTTTTCTTTCCCTTCCATATGCCATTCCCTTTCCTTTTAATCCCAAATTAGACTTTGTTATCATAATTAAATTTAGATACTGGGTTTAGGAATTTTTTACTACTAATTCGAGTCATAATTCATAATTTATTCTTCGAAAGTATTTTTCTAACATTCGTTACATTCTCTTTTGGAGTCATTGACCCCTTACACATATTTTGGGATATTACACTCTACGGTCCAGTTTACCTAAGGTGGATGTACCTTTTTGAGTGATACATGAAGATATTAAAAGGGTATTATAAGGTCCTTATCGATATGAAGCCTCAATAGTTGAAAGATATGTAGTTAAAGAGGCTATGGACTTTTGTAAAGATTATCTATTAGGGGTGAAGGCACAATCTCGACTTAAAGTGGAGAGAAGCAAGGGAATACGAGGACTCAAAGTAAAGAATATGCTTCATGAAAATATGTTACAAATATACTTGTATATCTTGAATAATATGGAAGAAGTTCAACCGTACTTAGATGAACACAGAAAAGTTTAAAGAACATGAATCCAAGGAAGAATGACATGCAGATAGCTAATGAGCAAAATAAGACATTCATAGAGTGATTCGAGGAAAAGGTTTCGCACGAGACAGTGTGTCTGAGACAATTGAGTGGTTAAATTGGGGGCCTTCTTTTCAAGTCATCACTTGGAGCAGTTATGATATAAATGGTTATTCTTTCTACACAAAAGACCAAGATGACATAAGTATTATGCAAAATAGTGGGGTGATGGTAGAAGCTAAAGCCATATACTTTTCCAATTAAAAAGACAAAAACCCCATATTAGCATCCATGGCCTATTATGGAGTTATTGAAGAAATATAGGAGATGACCTACAATAAGTTTAAAGTTGATTTATTCAAATGTAACTAGCTTAACAATAATGCTATTGTAATAGATCAACAATATAACTTGGATTTGTCTTAGTTGATCTTCGAAGAATTGGTTATATAGATTAGCCCTTCATTCTAGAAAGCCAGACGAAATAAGTGTTTTATGTCACATATCCTACAAACAAATAAAAAATGTCCATTGTACTTCAAAGTCAAAAAAAGAAGTATGGTTATCCAACCTTAAACCTTGATTGCACACTACCTTTCACAACAAATCCACCTAGAGCAAGTGAAATAAAATTGGTAGATGATGAAGAATATACCGTAAGAAATTATCATTGTGAAGGAATATGGGAAACCATATAAAATAAGACCTTAAGTTATGAAATAGTACTGTGTGATTTTTGTTTTAATTTTAGTTAGTTTATTTTATTCATTTAATTGCAATTTAATTCCCTATCTGACATTGATTTCTTAATAAGAATATGGAAAATTATGATGAGTCACAAAGTGATAAAAGCTCTAGTGAGGATCAAAGGGATGGAGTCTCTGGTGTAGATCATAGGGATAGAGATGAACCTATTATGAAAAAAGTCAAAGGTAGAACAAAGATGGGAGCATTGGTTGCACATCATCAAGAACAATTGGAGAGGCTGCATGTGAACTTCAATGCTAATATGAATCCAATTGGTAATGATGAAGATAGGTTCATTAGCTATTTAGATTATTTGGCTCAAAGCAAAGTTTGCATTATGTACCCTAATTGGAAGTTGGTTCCACAAAAAATAAAGGAGATGATTTGACAACAAATTTTGGTATATAACTTTTGATATATCTACATTTGTATCTTTATTCCTATTACTTAAAATATAATTATCTTATGTTTTATCTTACAACAAATGTATGATGTCCCATACAACAAGGCGATGAACAAGAACTGGATAGGGGAAGTTTATCTATGATGGAAAGATTTCAAGAATAATCTCTCACAAAAGTACATTCGAGGGCAAGGAGGGATCAGGATTCATGTCAAAGATATTCCTATATTTCTCCAGATGACAGGAGGTGTTTTGTGGCATCACGGCAAGATCCTAAATTTCTAGTAAATTTTCTTTCATCATAGTGTAGAACTTTTTATTTGAATCTATTTGACATCATTGACTTTGTTTTCCTTTCACAATAAGTGAAACAAATAAAGAGAGGCAAGTAGGAAATAAGTATCAGCATTACATATCTTATAATGGTTATCAAAAGCTTGAACGAAGGATGATAAAAGAAGAGTTAAAGAAAATGAAGGAAGCTGTCAAGTCAGATTCTGGCATTATTTGTCAAGCCCTGGCTCCTCCTCTACGTGACAAAAAATGGAAAGTAGGAAGGCTTAAGGGTGGCAAATACATAAATCCAGTTATTACTGAGGTTGCCACAAAGAACACAAGTAGTTAAATTGGAAGTATTTAATTTTCATTTATGATAAATTGTATGCTATAGAATGAACTTGAAAAGTAGAGTAGCCAAGGTTCTTTCACTTAAAGTGGACGGATGGACATCTTATCAATGGTGATTGAGAAGGCATATAACCCCAGTCGTGTTTGAGGGGAGCCAAGGGGAGTTGGCTTCTCAAAGTATTTTGGATGAGCTTCACAATATTCATCACAAGGTGAACCCAGTAGGGAGCTTGTGGCCAAGGTTTAAAAGGAAGTCTGACAAGAGCTGTTGAACGAGCTACGTGGTAAAGTGAGACCTATCATTCAATCAGAGAGGGAATATAAGGAATGTAGAACCCAGGATACTCCGGCCTTCCCTAGTACAAAAGGAAGTTATAACCCACCAAAGGTACCACTTGATGACCCTTCTCCTACTGCAGAGGCTAGAGAACCTTGCAATCTCTATTTGGATTCCCCACTGCTGCGTATTGTTGCCGATGCTCTCATTCACACACAAGCTACCACCCACCAGCATAATCAAATTCCAAACACTTTATGTAGGGTTACTGTGACATGTGTTCGAGAGGGGGAAGAAGTTGTAGATGTCCTAGTTCTTGATGAAGAGGTTGCCCCATTAGGTTAGGCAATAGGATCTTTCATCCTTTGGCTAAAATATCTTATTCACATAACGGAAACACCTCTAATGGTAGGAAGTACCTTACTATTACTTGAGTTTTCTTGGCATCCTACTTATAATATGTATTTTATGTTTTAATAGGAACAACAAGATCCATAAAATTTCCCTTCTTGAGATGACTGTAATAGCTCCATAAGGACATTAGCCAAATCGACTTGCGGATGCCTTATGGGATTGTGGGTGAAAGACTGTTATAACCCTTTACAATTGACAGGACAAATCAAGGGGAGTTCATAAATTTGTAGGAGATAGATATAGGATGGGTTCACCTTGTAATCATGTAAGCTTTTTTTTCCTTCAATTAATGTAGTGGCTTTTAGGTTTTACATATTCAATAATTCATTTGTCATGTTAACTCTATTATAGCTTCCTCCACAACATATGCGTCGAAAGGAGAAGAAATAGTTTATATGGATTCTTATGTCCTACAAATACGACAAAGAAGAATAATATGTTAGAACTAAGGACAATCTATGTATGCTATACAATGGAAGAGACTAAATTGCCTTGTTATCTAGCACCATTTCTTGAAGGGTACATATTTTAGTTTTGTCTGTTTAAGATATTTAAAAATAAATTGCCTTATTATCTAACTTCATTTTAATTTGTATATATTGTTATAGTTACCATTGGAGTCTGTGCGTTGTTTCTCCCGTCATGAACACCCTCTATTGGTTTAATTCCTTGGGTCACAGGCCAATTGTAGAAATAAAATACATCTTTAGCACTTAAGTTAATTTGTTTATAAATAATTGATTCTTGACTTAAATGAATTGTTTCAATGTTTGTTGATTTTCATTTTAATGATAGTGCACTCAAGACATATAGACTATTGGGCAGGACACGTGAAGGTAAAAGTAGAGAGCCAAAGTGGTTTTATCTAAGAGTAAGTAATAAGTTCAAGTTGTTTCATTGATAGTCACTTTGGATATGCCTTTATTCATTTTAATCATTTGCTTTTGATTTATAGTGCCCTCGACAACCAAGGAGCATTGAGTGCAAAGGCTATGTTATACTTTATATGTATAACATCATCCAGAGCGAAGTTACTACAGATTTTGAACAGGTAAATGCTTCTTCATTCTCAAATGATAATATTTTGATGTTATAATTGAATTAATAATTAATTCATTCACTTGATTTATTTGTCTTAGTTTATTTTTCAATTTGCAGATTTTTGGTTATGATGATGCCTACTTAAACAAAGACATTTGCACTACAAGACATATAGACTACTGGGCAGGACACGTGAAGGTAAAAGTATAGAGCCAAAGTGGTTTTATCTAAGAGTAAGTAATGAGTTCAAGTTGTTTCATTGATAGTCACTTTGGATATGCCTTTATTCATTTTAATCATTTGCTTTTGATTTATAGTGCCCTCGACAACCAAGGAGCATTGAGTGCAAAGGCTATGTTATACTTTATATGTATAACATCATCCAGAGCGAAGTTACTACAGATTTTGAACAGGTAAACGCTTCTTCATTCTCAAATGATAATATTTTGATGTTATAATTGAATTATTAATTAATTCATTCACTTGATTGATTTGTCTTAGTTTATTTTTCAATTTGCAGATTTTTGGTAATGATGATGCCTACTTAAACAAAGACATTAATTTAATCTGAGACCTTTTAGCTAGACATCTTCTTCAACACATAGATAAGTAAAGTTTATTTTTATGTTAGATAGTAGTCATGTAGACAACTTTTTGACATTTTGTGGTAATTATTGTACGTAGTAGTAGTAGTAGTAGTAGTAGTAGTAGTAGTAGTAGTTAACACTTTAATTAGCTAGTAGTAGTAGTAGTAGTAGTAGTAGTAGTAGTAGTTAACACTTTAATTAGCTAGTGCTAGATGTTTCCTTAGTATTTGTAGGAACATTTTGGTTTATGAAGACTTTAATTAGCTAGTGCTAGATGTTTCCTTACTATTTGTAGGAGAAACATTTTGGTTTATGAAGAATTGTTAGATGATGTTTCTATAGGGTTTAATTGCTGGGCAGTGAAAAATATAAATAAATTTTTTTTTAAAAAAAAAACCTTTCGGCGTCCATTGTTTAAAAAGGACACCGTAAGTTACAAACTTACGATGTCTGTTTTAAAAAAGGGACATTGTAAGTCTCTTACGGTGTCCCTTTTTTAATGGACATTGTTCCTAGACTTTATTATATCGCTCACATAGGCGTCTCCCTGGAAAAGGATGTAAAAAGGGCCTAAAAAAGAACATTAAAAATGCTTTTCTGTTGTAGTGCAAGTTTCATCTCAACTGAGAAAATCAACAAGTATAGCCTCCTCTTCCAGATTTCACACACGAACTTGAGGTTAAAAAAAATCCTTAGTTGTGGTGTGAATATAACACTAAAACATAGTCTCATTTAGCATTAGCTATATGGACAAATCTCCTTGCCTCTCTCAAACACTCATTTAATTTTAGCATTAGCGGTATTTGTCTAACTTCTAATTGCTTTTTTTGAATGATGTTGGAGAATTTCTAATGCCAAAACTACCCATATTTCATTAAAAAAAATACCAAACTATTAAAAAAATTCAAATTGCTCATGAAAACAAACATGTGGATACAAAAAACGTAATGACAGTAGACATAACAAATTCATGGCTTGATTGTACATCTTGTGTAGCTTTGTGAATTTGAGCTCAATGTCTAAACTTTCTATTCTCTTTCTTTTACGTGCTAGTGTTATTACTTTCAATTGACAAAGGTATGTTGCTTGTCTCTAAGGTTCTTGTAAGAATTTTGCACTAGTACAAAATCTATCTTTTAGATCGGCTCATTTATACCAGTTATACAGGGATAAGGTCTAAAATGTATGATCGGTGGCATTTTTGTAATTATAGATAACTTTGGAGACCGGTTTCGTGGATAACAAGTCTTAAAGATATTATTTAGACCTTATTTATGTGTAACTAGTCTTAAAAGGATAAAATAATAAAAAATAAATACACTTTCTAAATAAGAAACCTAAAATTTTTTTTTTTAACTTTTAAGACGGTTTATATATTATAACCGGTCTAAAAGTTAAAACTTTTTAGACCAGTTATTTTAAAAACTGGTCTAAAATGTATATTTAAGATCGGTTATTCTGAAAAACCGGTCTTAAAAGTGCACGACCTAACTAAAATTGTGCTCTTCTCTTCCTCCCGCCGAATCGTAGCTTGCTCTCTGAACTCACTTTTCCCAAAAATTTCTTCGACGGTGTTCTTGTTCACAAATCTGCCATCCTATTTCTCTCTAAATCTGGAGCAATCTTTCTCTCTAAACATAATATCTCACAATCTAACCGATGGTGTTCTTTTTCCTAATCTCAGAGGCTGCGTTAGGCTGGGTCTGTATTAGCAGAGGAAGAGTCACTACCCATATACCTTGCCATTAGTCGACCTTTATTTTGCATTCAATCGATAACATTCCAGCTCTAACTCCTCCTCCTTTAAATCGCCGCTCGTTCTTCGTCCAAACGGGAGCACAAAGAGTGACTACTCATGAAACAATTTTCCATGTTTGTTTTGATTGTTGTTAATAATGTGAACTTGACCCTTTTGATATTGTTTTGCAAGGGTTTAACCATGTCTGGCATTAGATTTTGATATGCTTGAAGTAGGAAATGGAGGTGTTCTATTTTATGATTATGGCTATGTTTGAATATGCCCAATGTTGCTCTCTATCTTACTCTCGCCATTGAACTCAGTGATGATAACTTCAGATACTCACTTCATGATCACATTATGATATTTTATTTATAGTTTCTTATCTTGGATTGCCATTAATGATCACATTATGATATTTGCTATATGAGTTTGAATTGAATATAAAGTTATGAACAAGAGTTTGATAATGGATAGGGTGCTACAAGTTATTTATACTTTCTTATCTTGTTTTTTTTCTATCATTTTGCTATTGGATAGGGTGCTATTAGGTGTTGAAATATATGGATCATAGTTGGATAAAAACTAAACAGACGAGTATTGAATATGATGTATTGGGGTAAGGGGTTTTTTAGACTTTGCTAGAAGAAATGCCAATGATGATAATGGGATGTTTTATTGCCCTTGTGTAGTATGTTTGAATGAGAAGCGACTAAGTGCTGTAAATATATATACAATTAATTTGAGAAGGATTTTCTAAGAATTATATAGTATGGGTATGGCATGGTGAAGAATTAGAAACGTCAAGTACATCTCAATAGGGGGAGTGGCCTTTGCTGATAATGACATGGATATGGATGATCGGATAGAGGATATTATTCGTGATGTAGGAGAAGAGGCTTTTGAGCAATCACATGCATATGGTAATATGTGCAGTGATGCTGAGAAGCCGCTGTACCTGGGGTGTAAAAAATACCAATTGTTAAGAGCATTATTGAAATTGGTAAGCTTGAAAGCATGACATAGATAGAGAGACAAGAGTTTTTCAGAAATGGCTAAGGCTTTTAAGGACATGCTTCCATATGATAATGCGTTGCCTTATCGATACTATGATGCTAAAAAATACTGTGTCTACTAGGGATGAAGTATAAAAAGATCCATGCTTGCCCTAATGATTGCATATTCTATAGAAAAGAGCATGAAGAGAAGGAGCAATGTTTGATATGTGAAACTCTGATGTATAAATCAAATAAGGCCCCTGCAAAAGTGTTATGGTGTCTTCTAATCATACTAAGGTGCAAGCGCTTGTTTGCCAATGAAATTGATGCCAAAAATTTGAGATGGCATGCGGATGAGAGGATTTCTGATGGAAAGCTTCGACATCCAGCTGATTCTTCTCAATGGAAGAAAATCAATCAATTATTACCTATCTTTGGTGAATAACCTAGGAATCTTAGGCTTGGGCTTAGCATAAATAGCATGAATCCTTATGGTAGCCTAATTAGTATACATAGTTAATGGCCTGTTCTGTTGGTAATTTACAACGTATCTCCTTTGTTATGCATGAAACGAAAGTACATTGTGTTGTCTATGTTGATTTCTCAAGACCAAAGCAACCTAGAAATGACATAGATGTTTACCTAGAACCCTTAATCGAAGACTTGAAAGAGTTGTAGGATGAAGGTGTTGATGTTTTTTATGCGAACAAGAAAGAGATTTTTAAAATGTGAGCCATAATCTTTTGTACTATAAATGACTTCCCTACATATGGAAACTTGTCAGGATATAGTGTTAAAGGCTATAAAGCATGTCCGCTTTATGAAGAAGGCATATGCTTCTATCAACTTCAACATGGAAGAAAGACGGTTTATCTTGGCCATAGGAGATTTCTTAGATCACAGGATCACCTATTCGTAGATTTTAAAGCTTTTTTTGGTGAATAAGAGTTTGAAGATGCTCTGGAGGCATTGACTGGGGAGCAAGTTTATGAAAAGGTGAAAAATATTAATGTTATCTTTAGTAAGACTACAAAGAGTAGTAGTGAAAAAAATAAATGGAAAAAGAGGTATATCTTCTTTGATCTTCCATATTGACCCAATCTTGATGTGATACATTGTATTGATTTCATGCATGTGGAGAAAAACGTATATGATAGTATTGTTGGGACACTGCTCAACATACAAGGTAGTTCTAAGGATGGCGTGAAGGCAAGATTAGATTTGCAAGAAATGAGAATACGAGAAGGCTTGCATCTAAGGCCATCTGGGAATAGAACTTTTTGTTCTCCATCTTCTCATACTTTGTCTAAGGATGAGAAAAGAAGCTTTTGTGACTGTTTACATGGTATCAAAGTTCCCTTAGGGTATTCTTCAAATTTTAAGAAGCTTGTGTCAATGAAAGACTTGAAGTTAGTAAGGCTAAAGTCTCATAATTGTCATGTCTTAATGCAACAACTATTCCCAGTAACTATTCGAGGCATTGTCGAATATGATCTTCAATATATTTTGACTAAACTTTGTTTCTTCTTCAATGCTATTTGTAGTGAATTCATTGAGACGGAAAGATTGGATGAACTAGAAAATGAAGAATATTTGATCTTGTACCACTACAAAAAAAAAGGTATTTCGTAGCGGTGCACTTGTAGCGGTTATATTAAACCGCTACAAATTATAGTATTTGTAGCGGTTTTTACCTAAACCGCTACAAATTTGTAGCGGCAAGAATATTTGTAGCGGTTTCCTACAAAAAACCGCTACAAATTTGGCGCGAAATTCCCGCCAAAACTTGTAGCGGTTATTTTGTAGCAGTTAATGCACATAAACCGCTACAAAATACCAAAGGTCAGAATTTTGTAGCGGTTTTTACTGAAAACCGCTACAGAATTTCAAGAGACTCCAAATTTGTAGCGGTTCTGGGCAATAACCGCTACAGAATTTCAAACGTTGTGAAGATTTGTAGCGGTTATTGTAGAACCGCTACAAATTTAATTATTTGTAGCGGTTAGAGTAGCGGTTATTTTAAATAACCGCTACTAATATGTGGCTATTTAAACACCTCGCCTCCTCCATTTCTCATTTTGCTCATTTTGTTTCCTGAGGTTTCTCTGAGTGGTTTATTCGATATTTGAGCGTTCAGACGAGTCTATAGGAGTTTTTGGTCAGTATTCCGCAGTATTTACACTTGAGGTACGTATATAACACGTATTTTTGTTTATATTTGTATTTTTATTATATTTTTGTATAATAATGGACTAATTTTTTTTTTAATTTGTACAGTTGATATGGCTTCAGGACAGGATAAGGGGAAGGCCCCTATGCTCCCCAGACCGACTTTACGGGGTGGCAGCAGCCGGGCAGGGGGCAGAGGGAGGGGGCAGCGTGCAGGCAAGGCTACCGAGGCATCTCAGCCTATCCCTCCACAAGAACCGCAGACGATCCCACAGGCGACGACCACAGCTGAGGTGCCTGAGGTGGAGGTGCCAGAGATTAGCGTTGAGGACTTCCTCAACGAGGAGGAGTTCGAGATCCCGATTAGTGGGTTCAGGGAGATGGAGCAGTTCCTCGATGAGGAAGAGGCTCGGGAGCAGAACAACCCACGAGGGTCGTCTTCGCGGTCCACTGGGTTTGAGGTGTAGGTCGAAGGTAAATTATTTAATTTTTTAATTTTTGAACTTTTTAACTTTGAATTATAATTTATCTAACGTGCGGTCAACTGTGCAGATGAGCAAGGGAACGTGTCGACGAGGAGGCTGGATGTGGCCGGTCTGAACAGCATGGACCGGTCCCTGCGAGTTGTAGTGCCGTGGAACGAGGGCACTGACCAGCCGATCCATAATGGGGGTCACCTGCTCAACCGCTTCCTAAGCGACCTGGGATCGAATTGGATGCGGTTCCCCCTTCACTTCCCGACGTGGAGGCACATTCCGAAGGGGCCGAAGGACCAGGCTTGGGAGGAGGTGGTTCAGGTAATTAAAACTATTTAATTAATATCTTTTGTAATTAATTCTATTTAATTATCTTTTTAAAATTATGATTTTTAGTATTATTGATATTTAAATGTATTTTTTTCAGCTGCAGTTTGCCGTCCGGGCCAACCGGAAGAGGTACGCCCTCGTGAAGATGGGCGACGCCTGGAGGAACAGGAGGAACCGTCTCTTCCACAGTGTGGATGGGGACGGGACGATGCCTCTGGAGCAGCTGCAGGAGAGCGTCCCGGACGGCGTGCCGCCGAACGACTGGGCGCGTTTCGTCCAGTTCAGGAGGAGCCCTGAGGCGCAGGTAATGTATTTATTATATTTTTGATATATAATTTTCTAATTGTTAAATATTAAATTATAATATCAATTTATTTTGTATTTAATTTTAAATTATTATACATTTAATTTTTTTTTTCCAGGAGCTTGCTCGGAGGAACGCCGCGATCCGGGCGCAGCAGACGATCCACCACACAGCAGGATCGAAGACCTTTGCTGTGACCTACAGCGAGCTGGTAACTTTTCAAGTGCTTAGGGCTCAGCAGGAGAACCGTCAGACGGACTATGCGGAGCTGTACGCCATCACACACAGACACCGTGACTGGACTGCGACCTCTCAGCAGGCAGAGGCGGCCATTGTAAGTAATTTTATTATTATATTTTTTATAAAACCAAGTTAATAATGAAAAATAGTAATTATTAATTTTTTCATAAAATGGCAGGAGCGGATGCAGCAGTCGCAGGCTGAGCTGCGACAGACCCAGCCTGAGGAGTCACAGGGGTCAGTGGACCCGACGACTCCTCTGAAGGCGGGTCTGGCTCAGCCTGAGCACCCCGAACGAGTGCGGGGGATGGGGATAGGCGCCAAACCCAGCATGATCTACGGCAGGAGCGTCGCCTCTGAGGCTGGCAGCTCTAGAGGGGTCAGACGTCAGAGGGATGAGTCGATTGACCAGCTGCGGTCAGATTTGGAGCAGACGCAGCAGCAGATGGCGCAGCAGCAGCAGCAGCAGATGCAGGTGCAGCAGCAGCAGCTGCTGCAGATCCACGCAGACACTATGTACGCACAGCAGACGCAGTGGCGTGAGATCGCAAACAATATGCTCGAGGGAGCATGGAGTCGGCTGTTCCCGGACGAGCAGCATCCAGCGGTCCCCCCTGTCCCTCGCTACATCGTCCCGAGCACTACTCCGCCTCCTACAGCTCCTCCTCCTGCTGATGAGGATGGTGCGGTTCAGATTTATGAGATTTTATTTCAGAATTTTCTTATTGTGTTTTATATAATTATATTTATATTATTATATCGCATTGAAATAATTTATAAATGATTTAAATCTAAATTTAAAAAAAAAATTATATCTATATTTGTAGCGGTTTTAAGTTAAAACCGCTACAAATGTATCTATTTGTAGCGGTTATTAGTAAATAACCGCTACAAAGTTGAATATTTGTAGCGGTTTTTAACTCATAACCGCTACAAATTTACTTATATATTTGTAGCGGTTTCCCTTCAGAAACCGCTACAAATATCTATCTTTGTAGCGGTTATTTACTAATAACCGCTACAAACACTCAAATCATTTGAATTTTGAAATTGCCGCCTTTGTGCACATTTGTAGCGGTTATCTTATGTATAACCGCTACAAATTAGAAAATTATTTTTATATTTAATGTACAACGGCTTTAATATTAGTAGCGGTTTCATAAATACAACCGCTACTAATTCGTTGAACATTAGTAGCGGTTATATATATAAAACCGCTACTAATACTCAACAAGTACATTTTGAATTTCCCACCAATTAACGGCTTGAATATTAGTAGCGGTTTCATATATGTAACCGCTACTAATATTTTATAATTGTAGCGGTTTTATATATATAACCGCTACAAAATTATAAACGTTGGAATTTCTGTAGCGGTTGGTGTAGCGGTTTAATAACCGCTACAAAGTTATAAACGTTGGATTTTCAGAATATAAGGTTCTAGGCATTCTTCATTATCTTCTCACTCATCTTCTTCTCTATACTTTCTTCTCTCTCACTTGTAGCTATGGATAAATCTTGGATAAGGTTGCCGCGCAATTCTCCTGAATATTTGTACGGATTAAACAGTTTCTTAGATTTCGCATTCACTCACGCCAGCTGTAACGGCAAGATCGTCTGTCCGTGTCGGAAATGCAAGTTCAAGAAGTGGCATCCACGAAATGTTGTGAAGGAACATTTGGTTGTGAAGCCTTTCCCTGACGACTATACGTTCTGGGCAGTTCATGGTGAGAAGGCCGGCGTTAGATATGACGAGGCTCTTCCTCGAATTTCTCAAGTAGGCGTTCAAGTAGATGAAGATGATCCTGTGAATGATGCTGTGCGTGATGCATTTGGATTTCAAGGCGACAACTTCAACGAAGAAGTGCACGGCTCTGAGCCGGCTTTTATGGGGAATGAAGCAGCTCGGGATTTTTTCAGCTTGATGGATGAGGCAGATCGTCCTTTATATCAAGGTTGTCGCAAATATTCTAAATTATCTTTCTTGATCAAATTGTATCATATCAAGTGCTTGTGTGGGATCACGGATAAGGGAATGTCGATGTTGCTCGACTTATTACAAGATGCATTCCCCGACGCCGAGATTCCCACAACCTTCTACGAGGCCAAGAAGATCATCAACAGGTTGGGGTTGAATTATCAAAAGATTGATGCGTGCCCAAATGATTGTATGCTGTATTGGGGAGACGATTCCAGCAGGGAGACGTGCAAGAGATGTCACACATCGAGGTACAAGACAATTCGGAAGGGGAAAAAGCAGAAGAAGAAACCCGCAAAGATTCTCAGGTATTTCCCTTTGAAACCTCGTCTACAAAGATTATTTATGTCGTCTAAAACTGCTGAGCACATGAGGTGGCATGCCGTTGATAAAAACGAAGACGGTAAATTAAGACATCCGTGGGATGCAGCTGCTTGAAAAACGTTTGACAACGACTTTCCAGATTTTGCGACTGACCCCAGAAATGTCCGGCTTGCGTTGGCGACCGATGGTTTCAATCCTTTCAGGAATCTTAGCACAAGTTACAGCATTTGGCCGGTAGTCTTAGTTCCCTACAACTTACCCCCTGGATGTGTATGAAACAAAGCTCTTTCATTATGTCTATGATCATTCCAGGCAAAAAGGCACCGGGCAATGACATCGATGTGTATCTCCAACCGCTTATTGCGGAATTGCTTGACCTGTGGAATGTCGGCTTGGAGATGTATGACGCTCACAGCAAGACTTTGTTCAACATGCGTGCAGCCTTGATGTGGACGATCAGTGACTTTCCTGACCTTGGCACATTATCTGGTTGGAATGTGCATACTGGGTCGGCGTGTCCGGCTTGCAATTTCGACTCTGACGCACTGCGCCTTCCCCACAGCCGAAAGTGGTGCTTTATGGGGCATCGGAGGTTTCTCGATGGAATGCATAAGTTCAGATTGCAACGGAATCGCTTCAATGGGAAACCAGAGAACAGAGGACCACCTCAGACTTTGTCCGGTACAGATATCTTACAGCAGCTTGAGCATGTTGACGTCGAGTTTGGAAAAAGCGACGATTCAGCACAAACTCGCCAAAAGACGCGCAGGACTTCGGCGCCTCAGCAGTGGAAGAAGATAAGTATCTTCTTCACGCTTCCGTATTGGAGATCTAATTTACTTCGCCACAGTCTTGATGTAATGCACATTGAAAAGAATGTTTGCGACAATGTGCTGTATACGCTGCTTAACGAACCCGGAAAGACAAAAGATCACCTTCAAGCTAGAAAAGATTTACGCGACATGGGAGTTCGTGAAGAAGCTTGGCCAGATGAGCATGACAGATTTACACCGGCAAAGTTTACCCTCACAAAATCGAACAAGGATGTCTTCCTCACGACGTTGAAGAAAATAAAAGTTCCTGATGGGTATTCAAGCAACATTTCTCGATGTGTCGACTTGCAGGCTAGGAAGGTTGCTGGCCTGAAGAGTCACGACTCACATGTTCTTATGCAGCAGTTACTCCCTCTGGCTATAAAGAATACACTTCCTCCCGATGTTTCCATCGTTTTGGTGGAACTTTGTTCTTTCTTTCGGAAGTTGTGTTCTAAGGTTTTGATCGTTGAGGAGCTCGATCAGCTGCAGTCGAAAATCATTCTTACGCTTTGTCACTTGGAGATGATCTTTCCTCCGTCCTTTTTCACTGTGATGGTTCACCTCACGGTCCACCTCGTTCATGAAACAAAGCTCGCTGGACCAATACAATATCGTTGGATGTATCCGATTGAGAGGTACTCATTTTAAATATGTGCTTTCATTTATTATCCGTATTTAATGTTTCCTAGTCGTCCTTTTCATCATTTTATATCAATTTTCTCTTATGTACTTCGTAGGTTCCTTGGGAAATTAAAATCTTACGTGAGGAATAAGGCGTGGCCAGAAGGTTCTATAGCTGAAGGCTATATAAGGGATGAGGTGCTTTATTTTTGCTCAAGGTACTTTGATGATCTTGAGACGGCTTTCAACCGCCCCCCTCGTGTTGACGATTGTCCTGAACCTGCGCCGACATCAGGAGAATTTATCCCTCGTGTTGGTAAACCAGTTGGAGCAACTGAGAACTTCAAACTAACGGCAACTGAGAAGTTCCAAGCACATAGACATGTCTTGATTAATTGCACTCAAGTTGAGCCTTTCATACGGTAAGAATTGTACACTCACATGTATGTTAATCGATCTATATCTTTCGTAACATTTCTCACTTTCATTTCACTAACGCCTTTCCATTATTAATTGCAAGGAATTCAGAAGTCATGTCAAGCGTCAGCTCAGGATCCGTACACAGACATCCTCGGAAGTTGATAGGAGGGTCCACAGAGAATTCCCGGGCTGGTTTGCGCGCAGAATACTAAATGACCACAACCCACACTCACCAGATTTCAGAGCTCTCGCAATCGGCCCTCTTGATCATGCAAAACGGTTTACAGCATACAATGTCAATGGTTTTAAGTTTTGCACGGTTTCACGGGATCAGGGATTGCAAACACAGAATTCGGGTGTTTATGGCACATTTGGGACAAGGAGTTATGCGAGCAGCAGTGACGCCAACATGCAGTTCGGAGGCGTCCCTTACTATGGCAAGCTTCTTGATATGGTCGAGCTTAATTATCAAGGCCGTTTAACCGTGACGCTGTTCAAGTGTTTGTGGGCAAATACCACTACTTCTCGGGGACTGACAACTGACGACCTAGGGATCACATCAGTCAATTTCTCACGCACGATTCATACTGGTATTTCTCAAGATGATGAGCCGTATATTCTAGCTTCAGAGGCACATCAGGTTTATTATGTCGAGGACGAGCGGCATAGGGATTGGCACATGGTCGTTCATTTAAAGCCAAGAGACCTTTACGACATGGGTGAAGGCGATAACATCGCCTACGAGAGTGAGCCATTTCAGCCAGCTGATTTTGAAAACTACTTCCCTGAAGGCGATGCCAATTTACCTCTACTGCGGTGAGTTTTTTTAAGTCCACGTCATTTCAATTAATTTTTTTAAATTTAATAATACATCAATAACAATAATTTTTCTACAAAATTTCTGTAGGGATGGCGACGATGAGTGATCAAATTCAAGTGTAAAAAATTTGTCTTTACAAAAAATGCAAAAAATTTGTGTTAAAATAAAATGAAAAAAAAAATTTTAAAAAAAATTAAAATAATATTTGTAGAATTCAAGTGTAAAAAAATTTTCTTTACAAAAAATGCAAAAAATTTGTGTTAAAAAAAATGTAAAAAAAAATTAATATAATATTTGTAGCGGTTATTAAACCGCTACAAAAATATAAATAACCGCTACTAAGTAAAAACCGCTACATTAACCGCTACAAATAATTAAACCGCTACAAAAATATAAATAACCGCTACTAATTAGTAACCGCTACATTAACCGCTACAAATTATACGTGAATCCCTATAAATACCCTTATCACAACTCATTTCAAACACCCCCCAATTTCTTTTCACCTTACCCTTCTTTCATTTCCTCTCATTTACAACTTCTTTCGTATGAGTAGAGGAGCTGAATAATACGATCAAATATGGTAACAAGATTTTCAATATCTTTTAGAATACTTCTTTTCTTTCTATAAAATTTATTCTAACCATTTTTTTTAGATATATCATAACTCTATCTCATTTTCATCTATTTTCATATACAATTACATTATATTATAAAACATAATAATTCCTTATTACCTAACTATCCTTAATAATATTATTAATATAAATTTTATACTAATCATATTCAATTACAATTTTTCTTTTTAATTTATTAATAAGTTAAACTATTAAATAATAAACTAATTGAAATAGATAAAATAATAACAAATTAAACTATTTAATATAATATTGAAAAAAAAGGAAAAAATCAACGTATATTTTTTAAAAATTTTTTAAATATTTGTAGCGGTTATTAAACCGCTACTAAATAACGCGCCTTTATTTAAATTTTTTGGCGCTAAATTTGAATTTCATGAAATTAGTAGCGGTTTTAAAAACCGCTACTAATTTCATGAAATTCAAAATTAGTAGCGGTTTCTTAACCGCTACAAATAAAAAATGTCATTTTTAACAAATTTTCATTTTGATATATTTGTAGCGGTTATTAAACCGCTACAAAAAAAAATTCTTTTTAATAAAAATTTTTATATTTGTAGCGGTTATATAACCGCTACAAATATCTCTTGGTGTTGTAGCGGTTACTATGAACCGCTACAAAGGTTGTAGCGGTTATTTTTTATTGAGTAGCGGTTTTATAGAACCGCTACAAAACCGCTTGCAACGTACGATTTAGTAGCGGTTTTCGTAACCGCTACTAACCTAGTTTGTAGCGGTTAGAACCGCTACGAATACCCATTTTTAACCGCTACTAAATCACGTTTTTTTTGTAGTATACCATCTTGAGAAGCTTTTTCTTCCTACTTTTTTTGACATCATGGTACATCTAATTGTTCATCTAGTGAGGGAGATCAAGTTGTGTGGCTCTATCTATTTACGATGGATGTACCCAATTGAAAGAATATGAAAATCCTAAAAGAGTATGTGAAGAACCCTAACCGGCCTAAAGATCTATTGTTCAGAAATATGTTTTTGAAAAAGCCATGGAGTTTTGTCAAGATTACTGGTCAAATGTAAGACACATTGGACTTCCTGAACGTCATGATGAAGAAGGGGTTAGACGCAGGGCTTCAGTAAAGAGTGTGGATCCTGATGAATTGCAACAAGTCCACTTGTACATCTTGAATAATGTTGATAAAGTTCAAGATTACATTAATAGTCATAAAGAAATTGTATGGAAAGGAAATAGTCGAATGACTAAACAAAGGTTAATTAGGGAGCATAACAAAACTTTTGCATATTGATTCAAACAAAAGATTGACAAAGAAGAATGTGTTTCTGATACAATTAAATGGTTAGCACGTGGTCCTGAGGTTGTTGTCATAAGTTGGACTTCATTTGTGATCAATGGTTATATGTTTTACATGAAGTCCCTAGATGATAGGAGCATCATCCAAAACAGTGGTGTTATGTTAGTGGCTGAATCTATACACTTCTCTAGTTTGAAAGATAAGAACCCTAAATTGGCAGCCATACCTTATTATGGGGTTATTGAAGAGATTTGGGTGGTTGATTATGTTAAAATTGAATTTCTCATTATCAAATACAAGTGGGTTGATGTCAACAATGGTGCGATGATCGATCAATTAGGATTTACATTAGTTGATCTAAATAGTAGAAGTTTTGGAGATGAACCTTTTATTATGGCATATCAGGTAAAACAAGTGTTCTATATTACCAATCAGGAAAATAAAATATTATCTGTAGCTCTCCAAGGAAAAATGGTAGTTGATATTAATGAGAAAAGTCATTTAATGAATGATCTTCTTGAGACTACTTCTTTTTCTAGGGGTCTTCCAGAATTGAATGAAGAAGATGAAGCAGATAATGAACACGGCACAAGAAATGATCATCATGAAGGGATATGGGAGGATATCCCTTTATAAAACTACTTTGAAGGTTAGCTAGCTAAAGTAATTATCATGAATTATATTTAAATTATATACATAGTTATTTTATATATAAAACTACTTTTTTGTTGTCGTCACAGGAAAATGAAGGATTTGAGGTGTCCTAGTGTAGATGCTCTGGAGCTAGCTAGTGATCATCAAGGATGGATTACTGTCTGCTGTGTTCTTTCTCAATAGATTCCTCTATCATCAATTAAAGTGTTTTGATTTTATTATTAGCTAAAGTTTTGGTTTTTTTTTCCTTTTGTCAAACTATAATATTAAAATAGGGGAATAAAAATGTGTAACAACATACCTTAATTTTTCGATTGTGTGTGATAATGTGTTGATTTTCAATGATTTATTGTTGTTGCTTCTGTGGAATGTAGGGTGTAAGAAGAATGATGTAAGTTACACCAGTTGAAATTGTGTTTCAGAATGCTTGATGAAAAAAGAATGTATAAGAGAAGAATTTATTTGGGGTGTAGGAAGAATGATTTATTGTTGTTGCTTTTGTGGAATGTGAGGTGCAAGAAGAATGATACAAGTATTACACCAGTTGAAATTATATTTTTACTTGATGAAAATACTTCTATATAAGGTGTTAGTTATAATGTGCAAAAGAAGAATTTATTTGGATGTCACTGGAATGGTTTGCTAGGTAAAATGTTTTAACAAGGGAAATGACTTGCTGCTAGCTAACAGTAATATTTTAAAAAAATGGAACTTTTAAGACCAGTTATTTTAAAAACCGGTCTTAAAAATCACTTTTAAGACTGATTCTTCAAAAAAAAAATATACTTTTAAGACCGGTTCTTTTAAGAACCGGTGTAAAAAGTCATACTTTTTATACCAGTTTTTCAAAGAACAGATCTTAAAAGTATGATTGTTTTTTCACCATTATACTTAATGTCGTTATGTTTCTAAGAACTTATTTTTTTAGATCGGTTTCTTAACCAGTCTAAAAAGTAACATAATTTTAAGATCGGCTGTATCCAGACCGCATCCAAAACCGTTCTAAAATGTCATTTTTAACAGATCTAAAAAGTGTTTTTTTCCATTAGTGTCGGGTGCACCTGAAATCCAACTGACTCACTAAAGTATTCACACGAAACTGGAGCACTGATGTGGACCCCGATCATGTTAGACAAAAAGTTCACCAAAGACAGAAGAAGATGAAGAGAATAGACATTGTTTGTGTATCATATATCACATAACCCTTGAACTCTTATGCAATCACATATATAGGGTTCTACGTGGCTCTTCCTTAGTCCATGTGTCCCTTCCTCATAAGAAGACATATGAATTGTATGAGTTTGATGATGCAAATTAAAATGATGGGAAAATCACAATAATCGACCCAAGCTTTTTTATTATTTATATTTTAACTCTAATGCAATTAGGATTGTTTCCTAATCCACTAAGAGTGGACTAGGTATATTCTAACAGTTCTCATCATCATTTGATTCTAAACAAATTGGATCCTCTTCAACCTGTAATACCCATGCATCTTTGGTTTGTGTCTTGCTCAAACAAATTTTGATTGGTCTAATATGTCGTACGTGTTAGAGGTTTTCTTACTAAGATTATTATGGCTGCAGACAAACTTTGAAATCTTCCGACCCCTTAAAGTCTTTCCCTCTCTTCACGTTATGATACATTTGCAGTAGAAATTTAAAAGCATTCTATATCTTGAAATCTCAACCTTAAAAGTCATAGTAGTAGTGGATGTATTGAAATATTCAAATGACCATCTGCAATAGATCCTAACAACCTCTAAAATCATATTTGTCATGTATTTGAATATTAATTTCTAACATGAGTTATATTTTATGCATATCCTTTTATTTATTTATTTATTTTGACTTCAGTAGTTATTATATATGTCATATATATTTTGACCCATTTCTGTGTGAGTTTCACGTGCACTTCTATATACTTCAATGTTTATATTTCTTTTATTATGGCTTCACACAAACAATATTCCACCACTCCTAATTAATTAATGTTGTTTAATTAGTGTACCTAATCTAACACACTATCCGTAATAAGTAAAAGTGGGATTCATAGTTATATTTTTAATTCTGATTAAACAATCCGTGTATTATTGTTTCCTAGTTTCACTCAAAAATAAACACACACAAATACAAATAATAGAAAAAAGGGCTCCTGTATGCTATTTCACTCTTGTGCGAATGGTAATTACCTAGAGAGCAAATTCATAACAAATACATTTAATTTGATAATTTAATTATAATATATATAATATAATATTTGGATGTGTACATACCCACACACTAAGAAATTTTAAAGAGCTTAGACACGTTTAAACTGAATTACTGAATCTGATGTCAATATCGCCTTCCTTTTTGGTGGAATATACTTATGTTCTATTCTATCCCATCAATGAGTTGACTCCGCAGAGACCCAAAAATTAAATTACAACCCAACTGAAAAAGGTGTGGGCTTGAATTATATACACGCCTACATTTGCTTTTTTGAATTTAATTGCTAATTGGATTCTACTCATCCCACTCACACATCTTTTATATTATATATATATATATATATATATGTTTCTTGTGTGTGTTTGTGATGCATAACCTAACACCCCCCACTTAGGTTCCCAAAAGTAAGAGAAACAAGATAATGATTATTTAAGGGAATAGGTGTCATAACTAAAACATAAGATAAGAATAACTTCCTTGCGTTACATCAACGGCCACCACCAACCCCTTAACGTAAGTGCAATCACACACATATAATAATCGAAAAATTTAGGAAAAATCCTCACATTGGAAATTTTATTAATAGCACTCGTATTTTATATGTATGCAACATTTACAGAGTATTGATACCTTTTACATATAAAAATTTATCATATCTTTCTTTTCAATATTTTTTTATAACTCTCATGAATAAAATTTTCAATGGAGGACTTTTCTCAATTTTCTTTATAAGACTCTTTTTTAAAAAATAAATCTTATAATAAATACATTTTCTTTTGATAATTGTATCTTTAGATATGTTTTGTTCAACCGAGGGAAGAGGAGGGTAGGAAAGGGGAGAGATTTAACATTACCTCATCATTTAGATTAATAATAAGACAGGGAAAGAAATGAATTTTAATGTTACTTTATTTGAGGATAAGAAGAAAGAAAAATATATTTTTATATGAACAACTTTGTCATTAATTTATTTATAGTTATTTTTATTCTTTTTAATTTTAATAAAAGATAATTATAAATTTAATTTAATATAGAATATTATAATTATACTTACAATATATACATAATAATTAAACTTATCACACACACACCACATATATATATATATATATATATAATAATTACATCATGCTGATTATTACGGATATATGGGTCCAGATAAAGTAAAATATTGCCCCTCCTCTGCTAAAACTTTTATAAAACCAAATAAGGGAAGGGACCCTTAACCGTATAATATTATATATCTGAAAAAATTATAAAAATAAAAAAAGAAAATAACAATACAAGTGGTGCTTGCACTTGTCATTGCATTATAATTGGACTTTGGGATTATGATTTTTAAAGGCATATAATTAGTTAAATTATTCTATCCATAGTGTTCTCAGGTGTAATGCAAGAAAAGGATACGCATTTTAGGAATAGTGCTTTATTTTATACGATTTCCGACATCAAAAAGTCGGACAAACTCGTCTCAAAACCTGTGGTGGAGGACTGGCGGCTGCTTCTTAATTAACTACCAATTAATAAATTAATTAATCTTAAAAAAGTTAGATTAGTGGACAACCAATATAATTAATCTAATGCTCTAAATGTGGCTTAATTTCATGGGAGATGACGATACTATTCTCTTCCACTTCCCCTTATCATGGGACCCACTCCTGATAATTAAGAGTTTAATTCATCATATTGTCCATTTGTCAATGGCTCACTGTAAAGACAACCTTGTTAGATAGATCACTCTGAATTTAAGAGAACGAGCTACACGTTTCTTCTTTTATTTTTAGGAACAATCTTAACATCCAAAGTTGTATATTTATAATTTTGTATATTGACTAACATTAATTGAAAAAAAAAAGAAAGAAGTAAAGGTCATTTTGTTAATGGGATGTTTGGATTAAAGGCAAACAATGAAATAAAAAAATGATCGTTGAGTTGAAATTCTTTTCCTTAGCTGATATTTTCTTAAATAAAACATATGACAACTTAAAGAAGGGGATTTTCAAATAATAACTTGTTCTTATCTTAAATTTTTTAAATAATAAAAGGATCGCTTTTTTGTTGTCTTTTGAGTCAGCCGCACCCGAATTTCAAATTTAATAATTTGTTTTGCTATTAATAATGTAATGTCCTGTTTGATATATATATTATTTTCGTCCTTTAATTTTTAACTAAAATCGTTGAGATGATTAAACATAGACAGCTGAATGTATGAGCAATAACAGTTGACAAACTCCTAAAAAAACATATCTTGGGCTATGCTTCCTTTATATTTTACACAAAATGGATCAGTGCGCCATCCATATAAAACTACGTCACAATCAGAGCCAAAACGCAGAGATTTAAAATAATCATGAAGATGAAGTTGATTAATGCCACGCTTTACTTATCCTGTTTCTTTTTTAATTTCCCCTCTTATTATTATAGTATATGTATGTATTCCATTTAATTATATCTTATTAATATTCCACACAAAATGCTACGCGGAATCATCAAAGAAAGTCAGTTTTGTAAGTATATAAATAAGGTGGCTGAGACCATCATCTTCTCATATACACTCGCAAAACACATAACTCAAACATTATTCCTCTCTTTCACTTAGATATTACAATATGGCCAGAGTTCATCCTCAAGAATCAAGTACTTCCTCTTCTTCTTCTTCTTCTTCATCTTCTTCTTCGTGTTGTTGCAAGAGCTCTTCTCAGAAAGAGACTTACACTCTGTGGATGAAATCGCTTGTTTTGCACTCCAATGGCTGCACTGTGTATGATTCTAATGGCGACATCGTTTACCGAGTTGATAACTATGACATGAAGGGTAGAAGAAAAGTTAACCTCATGGATCTCAAAGGCAGAGTTCTTTATGCCATACACAAGGTACTAACTACCTGCCTCTGTGTGTGTGTGTGTGTCTAACTATATACACACACAAAAAAGGATGAGTCTTACTATGAATCTGAAACATAAGTTATACTATTCATAGATAGGTTTACGAGTGGAGCAAAGAATCCTAGTATCTAATAATTACACTTAACCATCCTATGCTCCCTTAGGATATATAAATCAATTGGCTCCCTCATGGAAAGCAGACATCCTAAAAAGAAAAGAGTTAGAAGGCCTCAATCTATTATTATTCTCAAATTTATTTATTTTTTTCTAAATTATTTCTATTGATGATTAAAAAGAATACTTTAGGTAAAACAAACCATATTTTTTACAAGTAACTGAATTTACTAATTTTTCTTAATCTATGTAAATTAATTGCCTAACTTCTACATTTTGGAGTAGAGGGAGTACTACTAGATTTAATTTAATACCAATTGATGATACGTGAGATGGAAAATCTTTCTCTAAAAACTAGTTGTTAAGATGAGAGAACCAACCAACTTAAACATCCCATACTAGTTTAGATTTAGAGACAAACATGCATGTAAATATTGATATGGTGAGTAGATTTGATGACTCACTTGTTTTGAACAGAGATTACTAGGGTTTGGACGTTGGGATGGATACAGAAGCAGTGGTTCAAAGCCTTGGTTCAAAGTTCAAAGATGTCATAAAATGGTGAAGGGCAAAGTTGCATGTGAGATAAGAGTTGGAGGTCAAAGGTATTGCATAGTGAGAATGAATGGCAAAGCAACTTTCACAATAGTGAACATGGAAGGAAAAGTTGTGGCTCAGGTATTAATAATAGTAACTCTTTTTCTTCTTCAAAATCTTCATATTCTCTTTATTTAACTATCTTGAAACATCAAAGATATCTTCTATATATATATATTGATTTGTTGTTGGGGTATATTGAATATGTCCGAGCAGGTGAAGCAGAAGAAGTCATCTGAAGGAATAGTTCTGGGAGATGATGTTCTAACGTTAGACGTAGAGGAAGACACAGATCATTCGCTAATTATGGCCTTCGTCACTGTGTATGGATTAATCTGTGGAAGAATGTAAATAATTACATATATTAAGGCTTTATTAGAGAGCCTACGTGGATGGGCTAGTTGTCTTGTACCTGAGAGATCACGTCAGATTTTCGTATTTACAGTACAGATCATTGAGAGATGACAAGTTTTGTAATCAGAACTATTTGTACATTATAGAGGAATGACACAGTTTATGTATGTTATAATATATATATATACAAATGTAATTACAAAAAGAATCTCATAATAAGTAACATGTAATGATAAAATCTAGTATAGGAAATGACAATAAAATCTTGTTACTCCCTTGTTAATAGAATTTTTTGGTGATTAAATTTCTTTTCTTAAGTGATCATAATATTTTTCCGTAGATATATTTACAGGTCTTTGGTTCGAGTTCAATGGGGAAGTTCTTTGTTTTGAAGCATGAAAAACACTAATTATGAGACTTCACCTAATTAAATGAAGATCCTCGTTAAGCAACTTAGGATTTTTTTTTTTTTTTTTTTTTTGCCGTAGATATATTTACAGGTCTTTGGTTCGAGTTCAAGGGGCAAGTTCTTAGTTTTGAAGCATGGAAAACATTAATTATGAGACTTCACCTAATTAAATGAAGATCTTCGTTAAGCAACTTAGGATTTTTTATCTCTTTTTTTTTTTTTTTTTTTTTGCCGTAGATATTTTTACAGGTCTTTGCTTTTAGTTCAATGGGCAAGTTCTTCGTTTTGAAGCGTGAAAAACATTAATTACGAGACTTCCCCTTAGCAACTTACGAATTAAGATGACAGCCATGTGCACTTCAGACACTTAGGCCCTGTTTAGTAGATGGTATTAAATTTTGATGGATACAGATTGAAATTAGGATTGAAATTGGGATTGATGCTTTAAAAATAAAAAATATATTTGATATGAGGTGTTAATTGAAGTGAATGATTTTATCAATTTTATTTAATAAATAAGTATTAATTATAAAATGACTCAAATACCTTCTCCTAATCCCAAAATTTAATGATCAATCAAACCGATTTGCCATTTCATCCTTTCATCATCACCCTCCTCTTCTTCCCGATCTCTCAAAACCCCACACCTTCCCTTCCTCTCCATCTCTCAATCTTCCAACCCAAACCGATTTGGTCTTCTCATCGTCATCGTGAAAACATACCGACAGCGAAAGAGATGGGAGAGAACCTAGCGAAATTTCAGTACATATTGCAGTAAACGACCGGACCCTCCACTTACGACGGTTTCCTGATCCTCCGTCCATCGTTTATCTTCGCCGGCGGCTGAGCCACCGTTACTATTTCAACTTGTGAGAGAGAGAGAGAGTGCGAAGCTGGGAAAGCGAAAGAAAGGGAAAGAGGAAGAGCGGGTGGAAGAGATGGATAGTCCGGGGTCTGGTTCGGTTGATTGCGGCGTGGGATCGATTGTATGGGTGCGAATGAGGAATGGGTCGTGGTGGCCTGGTCAAATACTGGGGCCAGAAGAGCTCTCGTCTTCACATCTCACATCTCCTCGATCAGGAACTCCCGTTAAGCTTCTTGGCAGGGAAGATGCGAGCGTGTATGTTTCTTTCTTTGCCATTTAATCATTAGTATGACGTTTTGAATTAAAAGTTGAACAATTCATATCCGGTTTCCAAGCGCGTGAAGGCATTCCGATGTGGTGAATTTGATGATTGTATCCATGTTCTATTACTTTCAACTTTCAAGGGATTTAATTTTTCAGTGTTCTTAATCAAATGAATTAATTGTCTACAGTTAATGGCCTTTTGATTTTAACAGATTGGAATTCAGGAAACACCAGGCCCATTGCAAGTTTCAGTATCCACCACATCTGAAAATGACCCCTCTAAAATGGTTCAACCAGTGGTTCCAAATGTTGCATCTGTGTCATTAACTGAAGCTCAACGTCTCATATCGTTGTTTTTTGCTTTATGCATAAAGGTTTGTTTTACTTCTTTATATACAGCTTAGAAGTTGACAATGACTGCAACTGACTGCTTTTCATCTGTTTTGTTAACACCAACACATTATTTAAAATCCTGCAGAAACCCAGTCTTCTTCAGACTATCTTTGATGCCTATGGTCGAGCCCCAAAAACTGTAAAGCAGGTATTGTTTCATATTGCTTTCGATATTATTGTTTCAGAATACAGTCACTGAGGTTGAAAATCTGTGTCTGTCTATTTTTAATTTTAATATAATGGGAGGTTACACAGTTATCTTTTCCTGAAACTCAACATCCATCATGAATGTTTGATTTTTCCGGGGGCTGTGAGGTTGAGAATTGTATCACATTGAATGGACTATTTGCTTAAAATGCCTTGGGTTTCTGATTTTCCTTGATTCAGTTCCATATGTTGGCTACTAAATTATGAGAATGAGTTTGTTCGTGCGACTAGTTAGGGCAGTGTAAATATAAAACCATGAGAATCAAAATGCAACTTATAAAAGAGGGAAAGGAAATGAAGGAAGGCTATAGTATGGCTGTGACTCTGTCTAATGCTTTATTCCTTCGTAATTCAAAGACATAGAGGGCTAGGAAAAAAAAGTAGGGAGAATATTATAATACATAAAAAGAATAGTCTCACATTGATTGCATGAACATTGGAGTGAAGGTATATAACCCAATGGTTGGTCCTATCAAATTGATTTGAGTCATTTTGATAGAAAGACCAACTTAATATACATACCTCACTAAACTCTAATAAGGATCTGGCAGAGATCACATAACATAGAAAAATACTTGCATTATAGCTGGAATAGAAGACCCTAAATAAGGAAATCAAAACGCTGAATCTTCTATTAAAACATATATATATATGAAACATTAGTTTCATCTGCATTGCAGACAATCTTCTTCCTCCTCTGTCCTAAAAAAATTAGTTAAAGAAGTTCTTGTTAGAATGACGGAAATTACAAAAGTTCTGTCCACGCTCATGAGTCATGGTAAAGTATATCCATTATGAGAAAAATCTTCTGTTAAGGATTTAACCTCCGGATAGCTGCTACCAAATGAATACCAGTTGGCATTTGAATTTATAGTCTTAAGCTAGTTTTGTTTGTAAATCTTTGGCCGTATAATTGAAAAAACTTTTGTTATGTTGATTTGTGTGGAAATCTGATGAATAGATTGTAAATATATGTATTTATTAGGGATAGGATTTTACGGGATTTACTTTTATTTCTTGTATCCCTTTATATCCCTATGGTTTCAGCCTTGATTGGTTGGACCTTTGCTTTATGTGTTCATTCTATAAGAGTCAGTGAAAGACACAAAAGTATTCTGAATCCCTTCTACAATTTGCTTATAGATGCTAGTTTTATCTTGCTCAATCCCATAAACAATAAGGAGTAGAAAGAAGCATATGGCAATTTTAATTGTGATGCATTAACTGGTTATATTTTCATGTGGCCAATGTTTACAGTGTTAAACTTCCATGATAGCAGGTTTTACCAATATTCCCTCGGCTTGTTGATCTTCCATTGGAAAAGTTCCAAATGGCTCTTGCTCATGTACTACAGGTATATTCAAAGGCGTAACCTGAAGTTCATATTTTATGCCTTTGATACTTGTTCTGGGTTGCTTACACGTCTTGGGGCAATTATTGTTATTTTAGGCTGAGAGATGAAACCCATGTGTACACGGAAGAAGATGCTAGATTTGTGCATGGACATGGTGTGGCTTATCGACTCTGACGTTAAGGGGAATTGATGTACAGATGAATGGAGATGGAGCTTAAAACAAGCATAACAACTTCAAACCTAAGAAACCAATCAACAATTTACAATTGTTTTGTGAATTTGGTTTTAGGAATTTGTGTTAGCTTACCTAAGGTGCTCTTTTGAATTCAAAACTTGTGAACACGACAACCTTCATCTGATATGTGAATCAAATAAGTTCAATTCAGAGACACTCATCCCTCCACATATTCTGCTTCTTTTTAATACCAACTTCGACAGGATTGAAGATTGAATTTACCTGCGCTCCTAAAGTATCAAATCCTATGGCATAAATGCTACCACCACTAATTTTTTTTCACAAATATGAGTGAATTAAGATGTGAAAGTTAAGTAAAGGAAAATTAATGTTGCAACTAGATATACTCCGAAATTCATATAAATCATAAAGTTGTTACCAGCATCATGACTCTGCAATTTGATCAAAAAAACACTTCTACATTTTCTAGCATCTATTAAACTCCAATTAACTATCCCAAAACAAAACCTACCTAAAAGGTGGCCATGACGGGCAGGGAGAAAAAAGAGGCGCAAGCTTGAATAATAATAAAAGTAATTAAAATTCATTGGAAAAATATAGTCTTTTTTAATAATCAATAATAAAAGCAATTCTAGCATGAAACGAATAATCTTCTTTACATAACTAATAATCAATGAAAAAATGTCTAATATGAAATAATAAAAACCTACTTAGTAATCAATGAAAAACATCTACCATAATGTTAAATAAATAATAAATCTTAGAAATTAGAGTATTTATGCTATCATCCGGCGAAGTACACGAGCTTTTCCCTTTTGAGGCGTAGCATAGAATGCAGTCAGCAATTTCTCATCGGACATCAACTTGATATAAGCTGAATCTCGTTGTTGGTCTGAAAGCCCGTCAACCTGCATAATATCAGTATAAAAAGATTCCTTCAAATGTTGACCTATTCATTCTAAGTAAGTTGTAACATGCTACATCACTGCTACACACTAATCTCTTTAGATAAGATCTCTTTGCGAAAAAGTCCATTTTGTAAGGTAAATGGATGATTCGTCGCCTCCTTAACATGATCATCATACTCACACATAGATAAAACCAATGTATTGCCTCAGCCATGCTCTGCCACCAGAGTAACAAGCACAGCTGGGCTCTCTTTTCTTCATATATTGTCATAACTATTTCAACAACCATATAAGAGTTAACAAGGAAATATGCCATACCCGTTAAACCAGCGAGTTTTGGTTCAATCATCACAGAAAACAAACCAGAACCAGAACCAGAACCAGAACCAGAACAACAACAACATGAGCAATAATAACAACTGTGTGAAGAATAATGAGAAGAACCAGAAATTACAATGAATCTCATCACTCACCATGAAAACCCAGTCTAAATACAACCTCATAAGTTGTTCTGCCTTTGTTTTCCCCATTGAAATTTTCAGGTCTAATTTCTAGGCTAGCTAACCATGGCAGTAGGCAAAAATTTGATAACACTTGGAATTTTCATTACAGTTCAGATTTCACACTTCACTATAATTCATAAAAAAAAATCCAGTAAACAAGGCACAGTACAGTTCCAAAGTTCAGCAGCAATTGACCAAAAACTTTAGGATTTAAATTGCCAAACTTCTTTAACATCAATGGTTATGACATCAATGGTTCTACTTCTGCCATATTTATTTAACATAGATCCCAGTCTTGTTACGGTCTTTCTTTTACTACTGCTGCTATCTTTTTCAGCTCTTAGTTTTTGGAAGCAGTTAATTTGTACTTTTTCTGGTTTTGCACTCTTTTCTGAATCTCCTTTTAATTGTAGTCAGTTTTGCATAGAAGGATGTGAAACTGTTTATGATTTTGTGAACCTGTTATTAGAACCATAACTGCACAGTTCTTCTACTTCTGCCATATTTATTTAACTGATGGATTTGATTCCTGCTGAACACTATATATCCAATGATCCAGGAATAAAAACCTCAACCTCAAATAACTGTGGGCATCCCATGGGGGCAAAAAAATTGTTATTTATGATTTTTTTTCCTGCTCTCTGTTTAACTTTTTTGTTGACCTGTTATAAGAGGATGCCTTTAATTTCTGGCAGTGGATTAATGCCTTTAATTTCTGGCAGTGGATTTTGAACATTGTAGAACTTGATTTATTTGGTAAAACTTTTTTTGTGATAAACCGTAAAAGTATCTAAAAATCATATCAGAACACAAGGAGGCTCTAGCTCTCTTTGGAGCAAAGTTCCTCATGTGATCCCATGTCATACTGCTGTGGAGACCAAAATCTTAGGAATGGCACAGAATCACAGCAACCAGGACCCCAATGTGACAGACGGTTTCACAAAATCCAATTTAAACTTCTAGCAAAAAATTGATCCAAACAATGGCAAATTCCAAAATTATGGACTCAACACAGCTAAGCAAGATTTCAAAACACTCCTTCAAGTCAAGTACTTCAAATTTTGTCCAAAAGTACTTTCATTCAAAGTTTTACCACAGAAGCTGGTTTATTTTTCCAAAATGCAGCAAGGGTCACACAAGTCTGAATCAATAGCGTCAATCAAAATTTTTTCTTCTTCTTTTTTTTGGGGGCAAAATAACAACAATTGCACCAATATGGACTCATATTACTCGCACAATTTCAGAGGTAAAACTAGTGCTAGAGTGTCCAAAAGATTCAGAAATCAATTGTTTTATGTTAAGCAAAGTCATGACCAAGAAAATCAGCAAGGCACTAGATTTCACAAGAAATTTTCACAGCATGCTTTAGTTTGTTCTGCTTTCTTTACAAGACATATATATAGTCTAGTAGTTGCTGGTGTGTGGATTACTTGTGAGTTATGTGCTTTTGTCCAGGTAAAATACATATATCATATGAGAGGAGGAAAAGTGAAGCCAGTTTGAGTTGCTTGTTTCTTCCATATCATTTGTGTGTTTTAATTTTTGTGAGAAAAGGCAATCTATGTTAGGATCAAAACGAGAGAAGACAAGAAAAGAAAAAGAGGAGACATTACACCATTAATTTTGGGCTCAGAGACTTGATCATAACACAGTTAAAGAAGAAAAGAAAAAGAGGAGACAATACCTCAAATTGGCAATTTGGAAGCATAAAACACTAGCTCACATGAGTTTCCAACATCAAAAATCATGGTATATATCATAATTCAGAAGCAATCGGCTGAGACAGTAAACATTACAAACAAATAAATCTGACTTTCATTGCTTTCACACAACGTAGGGCTATTGTATGTGTCTTAGGTGTTTACTATATTTTAGTTCCCACTTAAGTATACTTTTAAAATCAAGCATAAACATCAAAACAGTGGGTGCTTTTGGCTCTCAACTTCTAGATTCGAAAATTACTATATGCCTAACATCAAGCAACCACATACACATATACTCATCATCTTAGGACCTTTAAGCATGCTTTAGATAGCTATACCAATCATAGACTTTCATATATTAAAATAGATTTTATAACATGCCATTTCCTTAGCATTTGGTTACTTTAGTCCTCTAAGAATTTTAGAACAACCACTTCCTTCGGTTCTGAAATTATTTTCCAGCCTAAAACTATGTATTCAAAAATTATTTTCCAGCTTAATACATAAACACTAACTCTTATGTGTCAATACACCATTTAAATAATTCAGACAGCATCATCACAACAACTCAGAAATTTCCAGTTTCAAAAATAACTTTTAAACCAAAATTGAAGATTGCTAAACATGATTTAAATTCTGAAAATAAATCATGTAGCTTAGGGGAACATTAAACAGTAACTTGCTTACATTTTCAAGCGGTGATGATGAGAGTAAGGCAGTGATATTAATAATGTAATATGGAGAGAGGTGTTGGTAGTGACAAGAGAAAGAGAAAGGACGCCATTGATGAAGAAGTGGAAGCTCTGAATCGTCTCCATCTCTCTCACTCTACTCCGTCCTTTTCTTCTTCCATTCCCATCTATCTCTGTTATCACTTCTCATTTGCTTATTCTTCTTCATGCTATCCTAACTATTATCAATATGGCCTCACCACATAAACCAACTTTCATTTGTTCCCCTATAACCATGTCATCTTAATTTCTATCATCAAAACTCATGGTTGCAAAAAAACAGAGAAGTTCAATAATCATTGATTACAGCAACGGTTACCAAATTGCCCTGAGAGAATATTCTATCGAGAATACATTGTGAATGAACACTTTTAAAAGAGATTCAGAAACATTACTATAATTTTGGGCTCAAAGACTTGATCATAACACAGTTAAAGAAGAAAAGAAAAAGAGGAGACAATACCTCAAATTGGCAATTGTTCTTCGGGAAAAAAATCTTGGTGAAGATGATCTGTGGTGAGGCTGACTGAGTGACCGACGGTGAGGTTAACGGAGAGAAAGGGGAAAAGTTTCCGGTGCTGAGAGAGACTGCGCGATGGTGAGAGCCGATGGAAACCTTCCGGTGGTGAGGCCGATGGAGTCCGCGACTGTGTGGGCGGGGCTGAAGACGACAGAGATAAAGGGGAAAGGCGCTGGGTGCTGACGCCGATGGAGTTGCCGACGGTGTGAGCGGCGGTGAGGTACTGTGCAGGGCGACGGTTCAGAGTGATGGTTTTACGCGGCTGGTGAGGAAAAATTGAAAGAGGGAGTGATTGTGAGAGAGATTGATTAGGTTAAAATCAATTATTTTTGTCTGAAAAAATTTAAATCAAGGGTAATTTTATCTTAACAATTTTGAAATCCAGGGATTGAAAATATAAAATCAGGGGAGGTGGCTTTGTAACAATCCCTCTTTCGTGGTATTCCCGATCCCTGATTATTTATAATCCCTGATACCAAACAATATATTTTGACTTAATCCCTCACCCAATCCTACCCTACCCTGTTACTTCATACTAAACAGGGCCTTAGAATTTTAGGTAAGGTAATCAGTTAATATCAATTACTCAATAACTTAAAATTAAGTGCGTGCTGAGCATCCTCTACATTTTGGGGCAATAATATTTTTTTATTGGACAATTAATTAGAATTTAATAGTGCTACCCACTAAGCTAAATTTGAAGATTATCAACTCCAAATAAGAATAGCACTACTGCATAACTGTATGTTAGTAGCCAACTGAATTGGGTATAAAATATGTTAACGATCAATTACAAA
Source organism: Inga oerstediana (assembly GCA_963210345.1). Classification (NCBI taxonomy): domain Eukaryota; kingdom Viridiplantae; phylum Streptophyta; class Magnoliopsida; order Fabales; family Fabaceae; genus Inga; species Inga oerstediana. Next base: position 16,159,758 of record OY723411.1, on the reverse strand, counting down.
CCAAACTAATTCAGATCGGTTGAACCCATTTGAGTGGCGACCCTACCACATATGCAGCAGCATTCCTAAAGGATCTAGCTCATGATCTTTAGTTAATATCTAGATTAAAATATTTCAATCACTGTAATAATTTTGAGAATAGAGAATATAATGGGCGAAGATATTATAAGATATATTTATATTGGTAGACAAAGTTATAATCAATAAAAATAATTTTATAACCAAGTCGAATTTGTCGGATATGAACTTCATTCCTATATGGAGGCCTAATATTTGAAGCCCATTTATATGTCACTAAATAAAGTTTTGAGTGAGAAGTCTTATTCAAAGTAAAAGAGCAGCCAATTAAGAGAAGAGAGATGAAACTTCATTTTCGCTTATTCACAAGGCATTCTCCGAGTAATTAATCAGACCCGATTCGGTCATCGAGTCGGGTATTCCAGGATTTGAGGAATAACTCGATTGATATACAATAAAAGAATATGTATACATAAGAAAAAAAGAAGAGTACACCATCATGATTTTTGTTGACAGACCAATACAGGAAAGAGCACTTTTGTTAACTATAGATAACACTGACATCACAGCCTACAGGAAAAATTTTGTAAAATGGTTACCCAATTGGGCAGCCATTTAACATTAAATAAGCTAAAATAGAAAAATAGAAGGAAAAAAAACACATTTTTCATCCTGCCCATATACAAATTATTAATTTATTATCCAATTTTAATCCCATTACCATTTTTCAACGCTAGATCTTCCACCTGCTTCAACTATTATACACAAACAGGCTGGATATCTGAACTGAAGAAGAAACTCATTAGCTCTTCTGGCCACCCTTGAGGCTCCGTATTGTCATAACAAGCTTTTGTCTCTCACCTTCTACCTCTGCAAATTTGAGACTCATTTCTAAGTATCTCTCTTGCATCTCTTTCAGTTCATTTTCCATTGATTTGTTCCTTTCCTTCAATGACCCTAACTCGCTTAATAGCTCACAAAGATTGCTATCATCATTATCAATCGTGAATCTTTTCACTTCCCTCTTTGACATATTTACATCACTGCCACGAACAGAGAATAAATCAGTTTAACAAGCTACTGACTTATCAAGGTTATAAGTAAGGATACCATATATATATATATTTACATCACTGCCACGAACAGAGAATAAATCAGTTTAACAAGCTACTGACTTATCAAGGTTATAAGTAAGGATACCATATATATATATATATTGAGCAGCCACTATCCATTAGACTGATAATAAACAATGCCATGATGTGAAAAAAGGATAAGAAAGAAGGTAAGAAGTAGTTGGACCTCTTGATTGATGACCGTGCAACAAGATTTTCTTCAAACGAATGGGTTGTGCCATGAAGATGCTCAACTGCACCACTTACTCCTCCATATTCATCATTTAAAGTTGCGGTACTTTTATCCTCGGCAGCCTGTTTGAACAGCATGCCATTGTAAATTTATGCACAAGTACAATTAAAAAGCACTCCAATTCATTAACAAAAGCTAAATATAGAAATAAGAATTTCTTGTTGCCATCAAGGCATTAGAAATATTTGCTAACCTTTTGCGAAGCACTAATCTGATTAAATTCCTCAGCTCTCTTCTCCAACTCCTCAATTTTGTCTTGGAGTTCTTTTTCCTTCTTCAAAAATGAGGATGTTGATGTTTCTAAGGCAGTTTCCTTTGATTTTATCAAGTCCTGCCGTCAACAACCAATTGTCACAACTAAATTACACTTTTATCCCAAGAAAAATATGGAAAACTCAAAAGGAAAATTAATTGTAAGATTAAAACATCAATAGAGGGATTATCATTTGAATTAAGCTCTCCATCTACAGTCTACTAGATTTGCTGTAGTTACCTCGAGCGTAGTTATTTTCTCCCTTAGAATAGCCATTTCTTCAGGATTTTGAGGGCTTGAGGAAGATCTTGTGCTCTTTGGAACAACTCTAGTTCCATCAGGAAGATGTGTGCGTCCATTACTATCTTTGAACTTCTTCTCAATATTGACTAATGCATTGTTTTTCTTCATTAATTCGCCCTTCAGCTGAAAAATTTGCTTTCTAAGCTTTTCTTTCTCAGCTTCATCTTCAAAAAGAGAATGCCTTAAACCTCTGTATTGAGCTTGAAGTGCCTCTAACTCTGATTTTAAGTGCTCAGCCAATGTCTCTTTTTCATCCTTGAGATGCCTAATCTTATTTATTTCATCAAGATACTGCTCTGCTTCCTTTCTCAGTAGAGAAATTGTATTAACTAACTCATCTCTTTCCTCTATTCCCCGTTGTACCAGGGTCTCAGACTCCTTAGATGATTTCTCCATAAGTTCCAAGTTGCTTCTGAAAACTTCCTTCTGCTCCACTTGATCAGAGGGGCACAGAATCTCCGCTTTAAGCTTTTCATTGTCTGCCTTTAGAATCTGCATCTCCTCAAAAAGATCTCTGCAAACCTTTTCCTCATGCTTCTTCTGATTCTCAAGCTGCTTGGACTTATCTTCAATTTCCAACAACATTTGTTGTGTCTTAACTTTCATTGAATCCATTTGACTGTAAAGTTCTTTCAGTTTCACCTCATAATGTGCTTTAACTGACTGAGGCTCTTCTTTGACCTTCTGTAACATTTCTTTCAGTAGATTATTCTCTGCACGCAATTCGCTTGCTTCTGTGAATCCTTTCATGGCAGCCTTCTCATTTGCGAAAAATGTAGATGTCATTTGCATTGATAGCCTTTTAAATTCCTCTTGAAGTCTTTCAACTGCATTAGCATTTTTTATTCTGGTCTTTCGTAAAGCTTCCTCTGCTTGGATGGCTCTTTGCTCCTGCTCAACTTTGTCCTGTGTTACAGCATTTAGATCAGCTTCAAAAGAATTTGCTTGTTGCTCCAATTCTTCTTCCAATCTTCTGATATGGGATTTGAGTTCGTTAATGGTAGCCATTGACTCTGAAAATTCTTCCAACTGTTTCTTGAGTTCAATTTCCAGACTCTCAATTTGGATTCCGGTCTTCTGTAAAGCTTCCTCTGCTAGGATGGCTCTCTGCTCCTGCGCAACTTTGTCCTGTTTTACAGCTTTTAGATCAGCTTCAGATGATTGTGCTTGTTGCTCCAATCTTTCGTTATGGGATTCAAGTTCCTTAATGGTAGCCATAGAATCTGAGACATCTTTAGATTGTTTTCTGAGTTCAAATTCCAGACTCTCAATATGGATTCTGGTCTTTTGCAAAGCTTCCTCTGCTTGAATGGTTCTCTTCTCCTGCTCAACTTTGTCCTGTGTTACAGCATTTAGATCAGCTTCAAAAGACTCTGCTTTTTTCTCCAATTCGCTTTCCAATCTTCTGATATGTGATTCAAGTTCCTTAATCATAGTCATAGAATCTAAGAAATCTTCAAATTGTTTTTTTAGTTCAATTTCGAGACGCTCAATATGAATTCTGGTCTTTTGCAAAGCTTCCTCTGCTTGGATGGCTCTTTTCTCCTGCTCAGCTTTGTCATGCGTCACAGCTTTTAGATCAGCTTCAAAAGATCGAGCGTGTTTATCCAATTCTTCCTCCAATCTTCTGATCTGAGATTCAAGTTCCCTAATGATAGCCGGAGAATCAAAGAAATCCCCCGAATTTCCCTGATGATTAATTTCCAGACTCTCATTATGGGTTGCAAGGTTATTTCCTAAAGTTGCAGCAGGAGGAGATGAGCATTCATACTGCAATTTTAACTGGTCTTGCAGTTGGCTCTGCTCCAACTTATATGCAATGTCATGGTTTTCCTGCTTCAGTATCTCATAGTCAAGTGCAAGCTGTTCCATCTGCATCTCTAATTCATCTTTGTCTCTCCTGTAGATCTCTATTTCACCATAGAGGTCTATAATCTTTTGCTCAAGTAAGTGTGTCTCCTTAATGTTTCTGTGCTCCTTAATGATATCTTCCAGGACTTTCTGTTCTTCATCGTCTGTTTCATATTTGGAGAGATGTCCCCTCAACTCTTGGGAATTTTTACTGAGTCTGAAATTATTGGAAACATTACATATTTCTCTATTTTTCTGCTCCAACATTCCATCTAGATCCTGCACAGCAAGAACAAGTTCAGCATTTGATTCTTGCGTCTTCTTTAGTTGTAGCTGAAGATTGGCATTCAATGCCCTCTCATAATTCAATTCTTGTCTAATTTCTTCAACAAGCGTGCGCAGATCACCAGTTTCCAACTGCTCACTGCTTTGAAGTTTGGCCTCATCCATACGCTTGTAGAAAGACTGAAGATTCTCACATTCAGTGTGGAGTGCATCTCTTTCCTCTTTCAAGCTAATAACTTCTTTTGAGAGCTCATGCCCTCTTTTGCTTTCTTTCACAATTTGTTTCCGAAGGGTCTGTACTTCCAAGTCTGTCACATCTACCTGCCTAGTCAAAGCAGAAAGCTCAGCCTTGAGTCTTTCAATCTCCCTATCTGATGCTTCTTGAGACCTTTCTCCTGGAAGGGCATCATGAGAACCATTTGTCAAATCATCTGTACTCAATCCATGTTCCGAACCAGCTGACCAGTCCCAGTTTAATCTTGGGTGTTCATCATGTGCTGATGTTGAAGTATTTTCAGAAGGTTTCTGAGGCTCTGAGGTGTGGACAATACATGAAACCAAACCATGTGGCTTCTGATGGATGTCAGTATTTCTTAGTACAAGATCTTTGGGAGTATCGAGTCCTGAGCTGCTGTCAGAACTGGACAATGTGAGATCAGACCCACTAGATGTCCTACAATCAGCACTGAATTCACTTCTAAGAGTAATGGCTTTGGAAGAGACATCCTGTAATACAGAGAAAGAGTAACTTAGATCATTTGCATATTCTTGGAACTGGAAATGGTTCTACTATGACATTCAGAAAATTTCAATTATGAAGAAATCATAGCTGTCGAGGAAACAACTCTTTGCAATGTTTTGTTTAAGTGCAGGCCTAACCACCTAAGAATGACCAATTAAGTTATTGGAATTGCAAATGTTCTATTATGACATTCATAAAATGTCAATTCTGAAAATACGGTAGTGGTCAAGGAAAAAGCTCCTCACAAGGTTCTGTTAAAACACAACTGCCTAAGAATGTTCCCTATCTAACAATGAGTAAAGGCATTAGTTAGTCACCAACCAAACAGGGCCCCAAAAAACCAAAAAAACTAAATGTGTGTGTGTGTGGGGAAGGGGAAAATGAGCATAAAGGCTAGGACAGAGGGAAAGAAAAAACTTACCTCTGCTGAATTACTTGTAGGGCTTTCATCCGCATCTTCATTAATTAAATAGGTTCTCAAGCTTTTATTTTGGGATTTTGTTATGGCTTCTTCGCATTCCTCCTCTTCTCTGCATGTGTTATCGAGCAAGAAAAAGCCGATCACCTAAACCTGTTGAGTTTAAATAAACTCTTTAAACTAAAAGGCAAACATAACCTACCTTCGATCGTCATTTTCCTGTAGCCTCTGTATCGATACCTGATCAATGATCAAAAAAATCAATGTACTGAAATTTGTACTGTTCATTAGTTAATTATGCTTTTTCTTCATGATAATATGTCTATTTATCATAAGGTTTCCCGAGATTTCAAAGCAAAGAGATAAGAGCAAGTACTGACATGCAAAACAGCATCACATTGAGAATTCTTGATCTGAACAGAGACGGTGGAAGGTTTCGTAGCCTCAGCATAATCAGCGAAGTTAATTGAAACTTCCCCAAGTGAATTAACTTTCTTTAGACCCTACATAGTGATAGAACTCAATTATATATCACTCTGACATAAGCAAAGCACTGGAAGTAAAACCTAGTACTTAAATAGGTGAGAGACATGTTATACCGTTGATATGACAAAATAATATATCCTGTCATGGATCTTCCCAGTCTTGGGATCCCGTGTGAATTTCACTGTTTCGTAAACCGGATTTTCCCATCTACAGACTCCATCTCGAACCGCTGTTTTCTCTAATCTCGTCGTTGGCTTTTCAACGTCCTCCGGTATTATAGACAAAATCAATGCATTAACCCCAGATTGCAGCACCTGGCATGAATCTCTGAACCGTCAATATAAATTCTAAAGTCTTAACCCAACCACATTGTGCGAAACCATTGGAATTCAGTTATTACTCCAGCGCTTGACTAGAATTTTCAGAAATTTATAGAAAGGGCTACGAAATTTTTGCCCCTTTTTCAATTTCTTAAGCATACAGAGAAGAAGAATTGGCTTGCCAAGCTAGGCTACGGGTAATGGAAAGCTCGTCGACTATAAACTGATCAAAATTATGAACAATTCCAAACTCGAAGAGAAAAACTAAAATGAAACTTTATCGGCAGCCAGCAGAAGCCAGAGGGCTTTTTATCACCACTAGACAGCGTTCGATAATTTCAGCAGTTACAATTGCGACTATCCTTCAACAGAGCGAGCTCAGAGTGAGTCAATCACACAATCGAAAACACATAAAAGCACAATGATAAGAAAACAAAGCGATTGCAAAAAAGCAATGCCTCTTGAGCTACCTGACTAGCACGGAATTGCAGCTTGTAAACAGCTTTGATTCTGTTCTTCTCGCTCCTCCATCTCGTCGACCGGAACATTTTCGCTCACTCTACCACCAACTTAGCTTCACATGTCATTCGGACCCCAACAACCTGGCTCAGTCGCTTCAAACCATTAAATCTGGACAGATAAACACAGTCATTGGCCGGAATTCCGACAAAACGCCGGTGAGGACAACTCCGGTGGTGCCGCGGCGATATTTAACACAGTACGAAGCTCGGTGACGTGATGTACACAAATCAACAGCTTAAGGCAAGGACAGGATGAAAGAAATGGAGAACACAGAGAATTGAAGGCAATAAAACTCATGCGCGAGCTCAAGAATTGAATGCTTGAAGAATCAGTAGATCTGAAGTAAATGGGTTTTCTCTCTAACCCTGTCTCCTTCGTTCGCAAGAGTCTTTAGGAAAGATGATCACACGTTGTTTGAAAAACGGATTTAAAAATAGGTTTTCGCATGCGTCATATATTATTTTATTCCAAAAAATAAACAAAGAAGAAAGAATCTTATGTTCTGTGTGTTAATTAAAAATGTAAAACTCATTTAAAAAATAATTTGGTGAAAATCTATGTCATTATTTTATATTTCAGTCTTCATTGTTGGTGAAAGGGTACAGACAATAATGAAAAATTAATATTATTTAATATTAATTCTAAATGAAATATAAAATTTATAAAAATGTTTAACAACTATAATCAATTGAATCTCCCTAATTTTTAAGTCTAATGTAAATAACCATAAGCTATTAATTCTATACCTCTTAAAAATCATTTTCGTACGTATATATGACCCTCAAACTTTGAAGTTATGTACAAATAAACTCTTAAATATTCAAATCATTTGTAAATAAATAATAAATAAAACTAATAGTATGAGGGTTATTTATATAAATGTAAAAGTTTAGGAAGCTTGATTATAAAATTTTAAATATTAGGAAGATTTTTTTACCTAGGACATAATGTTGAGGATGTTTTTTATATAATAATTTAACCTAAAAGAAGTAAGCGCTATATTTGACAAAATCAAGGTTGGGCGCATGTGTATTGTAAACTTTCCTTTTTATTGAAAGAAATTAAATAAAATGTTGAGGGAATTTAAGGAATGCCAATTGTAGTCCAGCACAATCATGGCTTGCAAATATAATGAGTACATATATTAAATTAAGTGCATTTTTTTTGACTCGGTGTATGAGTGTATCATTGGATTCTCTTGACATCATGATTAACGTTTAAAGCTAATGATTAACACTTTATTTAAGGTCCTATTTACATCTACATACATCAAATTTCTTATATCCATTAGATCAAATATTCTAATCACACATAACCATATATTTTTTTCATATAAAGTTATAGTTAAATGATAACAATTAAAAAATAGGATACATAGTCACTTGTGATTAAAGAACTTAACGAAATTGATATAAAAAATTTGACCTAAGTATTTTTCTTTATCTAATACTACCATCAGTACTTAATACTCCCTCCGGTCCTAATTATAAGATAAAGTTGGCTTTTTTGGAGAAATTAAGGAAGCCAATTAAATTATTTTAGAGTATTTTTATTTTTATTTTTTTCTCCAAACTAATTAATTTGACTAATAAACTAATATATAATTTAAGAATACTAAAAATATAAACACTCTAAAGTAATTTAATTGGCTTCCTTAATTTCTCCAAAAAAGTCAACTTTGTCATATAATTAGGACCGGAAGAAGTATAAGATATAGTTAACTCATTTGAAAAGATTAAGAAAGTTAAATAAATTACTTTAAAATATATATATATATATATATATAGTATTTATTATTTTTTTCAAATTAATTTATCTTACCTATTAAGTGATGTATCATTATTATAATTAAGTAATTTATTTATTTAATCTCCCTAAATTAGTTAATTGATTTTATATTAAGGGGAGGAGGTAGTATATAAACACAAAATATAATTCAACATATATATATATATATATATATGTAATAAAAATTTATAACATAGTGCCCCACTTATTTTATGCCAGCACATAGTGCCCCAATGAACAAATTATATTATGATTATAAATATTATCCATAATGGTATTTATTTTAAAATTTTAGATAAAATAAAAATTATCTAACAGTTATAAACATTTTAGATATTTTCAGTCATTTGCTTGCAAACATTAGTTTAAGGATAGAATTTAGGGGAAAAAGACACTTACATACCACTTAAACTTTAAAATCATAAATTAGTTTTGTTGACAATAAAAGTAATATGATTGATTTAAAAAAAAAAAGTATAACAATTGATAACTCAGATTTTTGAGAAATCACTTATTTAGAATTTTGAAGTTCAAGTGGTATTTAAGTGATTTTTTTTCTTGAATTTATCAGCTTTAAATAATTTATTTATTCTCTATAGTTATATTTTTCAATGTTATATCACATATATTATTTTATTTTATTTCTTGGGATAATAATTTATTTTAATTTATAATCATCATTACCAAAATCATATATAAAAATAATTTAGAGAAGAGTGTTTGAGGTAGAAACTACGAGCTTTGTCCGTAATGTTATTGGTATTATATGCCGACGAATTGCTACGGACCTACTGGTCGGGCAATTATTGGATTAAAGTTAAAGTAGAGAGGAGAATTTTCAATTGTGTGAAGAAAAATATAATTAAAATTAAAATTTAATCAAAACGCCAACGGTCGACTTCGCTTTCTTCTATAATCTCGGCCACTGTTTTTTGGACAAATATAACCTCTGCCTTATCTCTTAATATCAACTTTAATATGATGAAAATGACATTTTAACCTTCACAAAATCACAAACAGACACATATATATCATTATTATAATGTGATAATCAGTTTATCACGTCAGTCCTTCACTCACATATAAAGGTGTGAAAAATTAACTGAAAAAAAACTTTTTCTATATATTAAAAGAAGAAGAAGAATGACATGTAGACTATCAAAATATGAGAATTCCAAAATGGGCCTGAAATGACTTGTGCCCTGTTTCGTACGGTGAAATTGAAGAGATAGAATTGGAATTGGATTCCTACCGATAGCATGTTTAGTATAATGGAATTGGGCTTAATTGAATTCCGCAACCTACCGATAGCATGTTTAGTATGGTGGAATTGGGTTTGGAATTAAATTCCATACAGAATTCAATTAAGCCCAATTCCATCAGATAAATTCCATCCAAAAAGCTCTGATTTATAAATCCATCTTCATATTTCCAACCTTACCATCACTGACTTCTCAATCATCGCCCACCGTGCTCAACCACCTAGATTGAAGACCACCGTGCTCGACCAGATCTGAGCAACTAGATCCAACGCCATATCTATCTACGGTGATGATGTGATGCCATCGCAACAAGTTGCAGACCTGTTCAACGAGAGACGGTGAGGAAGATGAAGAAGGAGAGATCTGTTTTTGCAGCAGTGGTGCTTTTCGATGGAGTTCGAGTTCGGCGCCTCCTTCGATTCTGATTTCGGGCAGGTATGATCGGAGTGGAAGAAGGAGAAGGAGAAAGAGTGTTTTGCAAAGGTGAAATCCAAGGCCTGCGAGATTGAGAAGAAGCAGCGTCGCTACTGCCATCGCAAGATTGAGCGCCACAGGCAAATATGGTTTTTTTTATTTTTAATTATAAGGGTGTTTTGGTCTTTTCCAAGGAGCGAAAAACTAGACCGGGCAATGAACCAGTCACAGCACAGGTTCAAGGGTTAATGGGTCAATCGGGGTTTAACCGGTAGTTGAACCGGTCATATTAAAATATTATAATTTATTAGTGGCAATATATGTTAATATATTTTTAAACTTCTATAGATAAAAATGAAAATTTTTAGAAAAAGAAATGCTTAAAATCTATTAATATTAGTTATAATGCTTATACTTATACAATGATATTTCCTTTCCTATAATTATTATATCTTTTTAAATAATTATTTTCATTATCTTCTTCATTGTTTTTAATATTTTTTATTTCTTTACCTATTCTTCTCTTCATCCATTGTACCAAATGGGCCCTTGATTTCTATGAAGTTACTGTAAACTATTCTGAAATTAATTTTTTTAAAATGACGTAATTACCATTAGAAAAATTAGTTATTATTGTATTCAATATAAGTATGTTATCATAAACTATTTTTTTGGTGCTTTTAACACCTAAAGTATTTTGTTGTTGTATCCAACACACTAAATTATCAAAATTGTTAAGTGCAAAATTACACACAAAAAATACTTCAGGATGATAGATGTCAACATCTGTTTCCATTTCGATAATTGAAGAATAATAAAGACAAGATTCCGTAAGCATACAGAAAAGTATAATTATACTAATAAAAGTATTTGTTTACAATTCCAATGTCATTTGTCAACGAAGTACAAAAAAAATACAAGAATATAGTGAAAATTCTAACGTTTATAGGATTCCCCAAAATATCTTAAACATAAACTAATTATAACCACCAGCCTTAACCTTGCCTTAAGACACGTACCAATCACTTCTCGACGTCTACGCCTTTACCTTTCGTTCCACTGGCACCCGCTAAAATGTTCATTTTTAAAATAAGGTGAGATTCCGAAGAATCCCCGTAGAGACATATATAAAATGTGAAAATTAAATATGCAATGCACCATATTAAGTAAAAATGAAAGTTCAATTCGATTCACATATAATTACCTCAACCAAGTCACCGACTACAGCTAGGATTTTCTATATACCTCGGCTAGGCATCAAACCTCGGCTAGAATTTTCTGAAAAACCTTTGTTGGGCACCGAACCACAACTAAGATTTTCCGATATACCTTCATTGGGCACCAAACCACAACTAGGTAATGTGCCTTTAGCACGCAATCATATCACGAAATACAGTAACAAATACATACAATTATTCACATAGTGTATGAAAGATAGTAGTTCCTACCTTGAAATTCGTTAAACCCCTTTTTTAGTGTGCCTTATAAAACGTGTCGCTCTGGCTTTCAACTCAGTTCTAAAATATTAAATGTACAAGAAATAGGTCATAACCTATACAAGTATCACTTTAGACTCTTCCATAGTGTTTCTTGTGGTTATATTAGTCTATGGTGAAAATTTACCAAAATACCTGGCCTGATGGCACGTTTTCTCAAAATTTTGGCTAAAGCTATTCTGACGTATTTTCACCCAAGGAATCTATTTCCGAGATCAAAATGACCAAATTCACTGTAAAATTATGAAAATACCCTTGACAACCCCGATTTAGGGTTTTAGGGGCGTTTTCGTAATTATGCTTTTTCGGCCTTTTCCAAAAAAGTAACCAATTATAACCCCATCTATTTTTGCCTACTGAATCCAATGGAACCATCCATTTCATGAAAATCCACCTTCTTCCTCCAGAACAGTGCTAGCCGAAATATTAGAAAAAAATGGAAAAAATGGGATTTTGTGTTTTAGCTTCCAAAACTTATACTTTTCCACTTCTAATCCTTTATTAACTCATTTAAACACTTTTTAATCATGATTCAAAGAAATTTGGGCAACATAACCCTTTAGGATTAGGGCTTTCCAAATTTGCAAACTCAACCAAAAATCACCAAATCAACAACAAACACCAATAACACTTCATACTAGTATAGATTTGAGTTTGGTGTAGCTACCTCTTGAGCTTCTTGGATCTTCTCACTCTTGGCGCCTCCTCTCTCTTCCCTTGAGCTAATAATGTGTCTTCAAGATCATGGTTTCATGAAGAAACAAGGTTTAGAGGAGGTTTCTCACGGAAGTTTACAAAGAAAAAGCTTAAGAAACATTGTCTTACCTTAACTTTCTCTTCTTCCTTTTCTCTAGCACCTAAGTCTTCTTCAAGCTCTCTCTCTCTCTCTCTCTCTCTCTCTCTCTCTCTCTCTCTTCTTTCTCTATATTGGACGAAAATGGGGAAGGGAAGAGGAAGAGGAAGAGGAAGAGGAAATATGTTTTAATTATCATGCCTCATCTCTTCTCTTAGCCCTTGATTTTCCAAGATCAAATCTTATGGTGACACTTGTCACAAGCCATGCTTCCACCCATACCTCCTTCATATTATGACACACTTACTCCATTAGCTTCCATTTAGATTTGAACCACTTCTCTTCTCCCTTGGTTGGCCAAAAAAACGTGCTCCCCCTCTTGCTCCAACTAAATCAAATGTTCTTCCAACTAGACCAACTTCATACCCCACCCAACACTCAAGTTCATCCAACCCTTCACTCAAGCTATTCCCTTATCTTCACTTATCATGATCACTATGTCCATGCCTTCATGTAGTGTACCATTATCATTATGACTATGTTCATGTAGTAATTAGGCATGTGCTCTTAGAAATCAATTTTTCCCTCCATCCATCTAATAATTACCATGTTCATGTAGCATTATTTTTAATGCAATTGGACATGTGCTCATCTTCATAAATCATAATCTAATCCCATCTTCATATGATAATGACACTTGGCATCTTTAATTCCATTAATCAATTTCTAACACATTTTATTTTTAATTTTTGGAATAATGCCAATTCTGACAGATTTTCTGCTCTAACTTTGAAAAATCATAACTAATTTTGTAGATATTGTTTCAGAGTGATTCTAAAGGTTATGGAACCCTTATTAAGTCTAGTTTCAACAAAAAAATATAGTATTTAGCCATTTGGAAATATATCATTTCTAGATTTCATATCTTTGACCGCTACTCCAGAGACTTTCTAGATTTTCTAGACTAACTTCAAAAATTCATATCTTTTTGTACATAGCTTCAATTGATCCATATGAACTATCAAATTAGTAAAATTTCAAAATTTTTTCTCATCATCTGGTCTTCCAAAATCACATGACAAACTCACTGCCTCGCAGGCGATTTCACTGAAAACACTATTCACTTTTCAATTTCCAATATTTAATTCCTTTAGCCTTAAGTATTCACCATCTCAATGAATATATAAAATAATTACCATATACTCTTGGTGAATAAAATTTAATGTGTTACAATGGACATCCCAAAAAAATACTTCATGATGATAGGTGCACCACAAAATACTTTAAGGCACTAAATGTATCTGAAAAAATACTTCAAAGTGTTGGATGTATCTTAAGCCAAATAATAATTTTATAAAATATTAAATCTAAAGCATATGTTTTTTTAATGTGATGGTGGATATACAATTCTGAAAAGAAAATAAAAAAGAGAAAATTAAGAGAACTCAAACTCAGGTGAGGCGTGGAAATCCAAAACACAAATGCAAGCACTCACATAACCGGAGTGAGAAAAGCTCAAAAGCTCCCCCCAATGGATAGATAATTAGGTTCACATTTTGTACTTTGATTTATTTAACCTCCCTTTTAATCATTTCAATTAAATTTGTATTTTATTTTTTTTATTTTTATTATTCTGTTTTTTTTTTTTTTTTTGCTTTCTTAATATACAAATACTTCAAAGTTAACATACTTATATTGAATGCACCTAAATACTTAATATACAAATACATGTTACTCTTTGGGCCCTGCTCAACAATAACATTCTTCTGCCAATTCCAAAAAGCAGAGTCTGGGAAGAAATCCAGTGTATTACGAACCCAGAACTCAATTGGTGCGCCAACCTGTAATTGCTCCCGGATAGCGTACAAAGACTGAACTCCGAACACAAAGCAATAGTATCGATTCACAAGTGTTGACTGAGTTCGGCATGCCTTGATATATCTACCAAAGATATAATGCCACAGCTCGGAATCTGGCCTCAAGTTATGTCGTACCTCCACCAGCTCTGTTCTGGACTCGCGGTCACTCATCTCATCGTCTGAGTCCTCTTCCGGATCTTCCTCAGGATCCTCGTCGGGGTCCTCATCTGGATAATCTACCGTTTCCCCAACTTGTGACTGTCCTGGTGACGCTGGTCTAGGCTCTGGGCCGTACACAGGCAGCTGCGGCACACTCTTCCATGCCGTCCTCATCATACGAACACCTCTAGGTCCATTGTACTCTATAAAAGGCTGTCCATCCTGAAGACGCTGCTCTGGGGGACTCTGGTTTACCGATGTCTCGCCCTCGGATGATGAACTCGAATTACCGCTTATGATCCTGTCGTCATGCAAACAAAACTATATTAGTATACCATTCTGATAATGCCAGAACCGCTTATTAGCTCTGATACAAAAAATGTCAACACCCGTTTCCATTTTGATATGCGCAGGGCAATAATGAACAAGTTCCATAAGCAAACAGAAAAGTACAGTTATACTGATAATAAGTATTTGTTTACAGACAGTCATTAACAGAGCAGAAGTCGATAATAATGACAAATATGTACAGTATGCTTCCAAAACTATTTCACATACAGACTATACAACCACTGCATTCATCTTGGGAAACGTGTCCGTCAGTTTCCCTTCTCTGCATCCTTGGCTTTCGAGCCACTGGCACCCGCTGAGACATTTTGATTAGAAAAAAGGGGTGAGATTCCAAGGAATCTCAGTAGAAACATACGATCAACATATAAAATGCGAAAATTAAATATGCAATGCACCGTATCAAGTAAAATGAAAATTCATATCATCCGTGTGTGTACACAAAATTCAGGGCCAACTAACCCGTTGAAACCCCTGCATGTACCTCAGCCGAGTCCTTGACTACAGCTAGGTAAGACCAGTGTACCTCAGCTAGGTCCTAGACCACAGCTAGGTAATGTGCCTCCAGCACGTGTTCAGATCACAAAATACAGTAACACGCATCATACAAATAGTCACATAGTATATGAGAGATAGTAGTCCCTACCTTAACCTCTTTCTTGTCTCAAAGGGCCCGCCTCGTAAAACGTGTCAACTAAAGGCGTCCAACTCAGTCCTAAAACATCAAATGTACAAGAAATAGGTTATAACCTATCCAAGTATCATTTTAGACATTTACATAGTGTTTCTTGTGGTTATATTAGCCTATGGTGAAAATTTACCAAAATGCCCCCGGGACCCCGGCCCCGCCGTACCCGGCCTGATGGCACATTTTTCCAAATTTTTGACTAGGGCTATCCTGATGTATTTTCATCCAAGTAATCCATTTCCGGACTCAAAATTACCAAATTCAATGTCAAATTACGAAATTGCCCTTGGCAGCCCTACTTTTAGGGTTTTAGGGGCGTTTCCGTAATTATGCTTTCTCAGCCTTTTCTGAAAAAGTGCCCAACTGTAACCCCACCTATTTTCGCCCACTGAATCCAATGGAACCATAAAATCATTGAAAATCCAACTCTAAGGCCCTCAAACATCCCTGGCCGAAATAATTGTGTTCTCCGGGAAAAATCGGGGTTTTACGATTTCGGCTCCGTAAACACGTTCCTTTCTACTCCTAACCACTTTATTAACCATCTAATTGAGTTATAACAACCATTTAAACTAAAATTGGGCAGCATAACCCTTAGATACACACTTTTCCAAAATTTAAAACCAATGGCAATCCGGCGAAATTTCACCGATTAAATTGCCCACAGCAGCCAGAATAGTTAATATACGAAGGTTTGGAAGTTACCTCAAGCTCCCACAAGATTTTCCCAAAAATGGCTGAAAACCCTAACTTGTAAAACACCAAATTTGAGCTTTCCAAACCTTAAGGAACAAAGAGGAGTAGCTTAGAGTCGGAGTTATACGCGTTAGGAGCGAAATCGTCGGAGAAATCGGCTTACCTTGTGATTTTTCTTCTATTTCTCTCTCTAAACTCTCTCAACTTTCTCACACTATGTTCAGGTCTGTTTCTCGTGGTTTAGAAGCTGAATGAGAAAGATGAAGTTTATATTATCATATTTCATAATATTATAATAATTTGTTTTATTTTCCAAAATTTCAAAAATGAACTTATGTACATAAATCCTTATGTACATATAACCATGCTCATTAAGCCCAATCAATATTTCCTTATTTATGCCATATGTAGGAGACACCTAGGGGTCCCTCCCTATGGTCTCAATTGGCTTCACAACTTGTTCCGGTTACGTATACACGTATAGTCTCAATTTTGGTCAAAATTGCACTTTTTGCTCAAATTTTCTATAAATTCATATTAAATTGACCAAAATATTCTAAATATATTTTTAACCTTTATTTTTCTTAATTAATTGAAATTAACTTCAATTAATTGAAAAATAATTTATTTTGTGCTATTTTGGCAAAATTACGATTTTGCTATTACCTTTCTAATCCAATTTCTTTTCTTATTTTTCTTTGGCCAATTTCAATCTATTTTTGGACCAAATATTTTCTCTAATATTCCTTCATTTTTGGACCTTAATATTGGGCTTTTTAAATTACCCAAATT
Organism: Inga oerstediana; assembly: GCA_963210345.1. Lineage (NCBI taxonomy): Eukaryota > Viridiplantae > Streptophyta > Magnoliopsida > Fabales > Fabaceae > Inga > Inga oerstediana. The sequence continues at coordinate 16,142,897 of OY723411.1, read as the reverse complement.
AATTCCATAATTATTTGTGCCCAATTTCCCATGAAATTGAACATTTATAAATTCATAAATTCCAAATTCATGAATATTCACCATTTTATTGAATTTCTCAAATAATTACAATATATTTGATGAATATAAAATTTGGGGTGTTACAGTATTAGCCAAACAAATTAATAAATTAAATTTAAGTTTAAGATAAAATCAAAATATTAAATTGAAAATAAAAATTTTATATGAAAACAGTAAACTTTGAAATAAAATCAAGAAATCAGACAAAAATGAATAAATTAAGCATTTTCCATTATTTATTAAATTCTATAAATATGGAAGTTAGATAGATAGAACAATTGTAACTTCTTGTGGTTTAGCGCTATACTGCTAGTGCTATATACACCATTTTTTTTCTTTTTGAAACAATACTATATTTATAATTTTTTTTTATACACTGGAAAGATTAAAACTGAAAAATAAAAAAAAATTAAATGCTGAATAATTTTGTTGACCTTTCCTCCATAAAAGAGAAATGCTATATACAGAATATAACAAGCCAAAATCACAAAAAATGTACGCCTAATTGAGTATTAATTGCAACTTAACATAATCAAATAATCGTATTAAAAAATGTCCAAAATAAAAGAGTGAAAAACAAACAAATGGAAAAATAATTCAAAGTCAAAAAGTTCTCCATAAATCATAAAATAGATGCTGAATATTTAGTTCCTCCCCCAACTTATGACAATAACTTTGGGACTAAGTTGGCACTTTTGAATTAATACAAATTGAAGTAAATAATGTAATAATCCAGACATAAATGGCAGTATAGCAGTAACTTGGGTTATAAACTACTCAGTTGTAGCAACTTTAGCTGGAAGTTACACTTACACGGATAGCAAAATCTGAATTTCTTATTTGAATTATGTAATAGTTGAATTTGATCTAAATAATTTAAATTTTGAGGTCAATTAATTTTGAGGATAATTTTTAAGATTTAAAATTATATTCTCAAAAATAAAATAATGGATTGAATGTTCCCATCCATGTAGTTCTTACGTAGGATTATTTAACCCATAAGTTAATAAGTCAAGATAGTTTGAGTAAGCAAATATAATCATTTTCTGTCAACTTGTTTAACCATGTTTTTTTTAAAAAAAATTTCACTACATTTTCAAAATTAAAGAACTGGCATGAAATTTAATAAAAAAATAGATAACTAAAATGAAACATACAAAACACAAGTAAATCCTTTTTAATTAGCATTTAGTAATATGGAATATTAGATATTTGTCAAAGTTTGTTTACAAATCATAAATGTTACAGCTTGTTTTTTTAGACTTTTGTATGTGATATGAAAAGTACATCAAATTATTAAAATTTTAGAATAGAATTTCGCTTTTAAGAAGCTTTAAAAAGAAGTACATGTGGTCCCTAATTAAGAAAAAGAGACGACACTCTTTAGTTTTTACTAGTGGGTAAAAACCTTTATTAAAATGCTAATTGCTAATCATGTATATGGACGTGCAATCAATGGACAAAGGTCATAAACTCATAATGGTACTAGGAAAAAAAATAAAAAAACCAAGAAAAAAGTTTCAAGGTACAAAAGAGATACGTATTTGTTAGGTTAGGTCCATGCTTAACGTGATAGGGCAGGAGATTGCGGTTTCTTTTGGGACCACAAATTTATAATTCCCATCTACCAAAACTTATTACTTCTTTTTGTGATTAATATAAGAAATATTTATCTTAAATTAAGAAATTAGTTAAATCATTTAATATAATATGTATTTTCTAAAATATTTTATTCATCTTCTTTAATTTCACCATTATTTCTCCTCCTTAATTATTATTAAGGAATTATCAATAAGGGTAAATTATAAAAATAATGATAAATATAATAAATAGGTATCATATTTAAGAGCAAATCAACTTCTTAAATATATCTTATATCATAGAGAATATAATATATATCAATCATATAATCAGTATATCACACTATATAAAAGTGTCCAGCATGATATGTATGCATATATGATATATATACTATGTACCCTGTCCATTCTTCAATGAGATCATTTTTAACAAAATTGTGGTGTTAGTAGATGTTTTGTAAAATCTAAGCAATAATTAATACTTCCTTCAACGCAAAATGCAAGAGCTATCTAGGAGTTTACTTTGATATAAATATAAGATCTTAATTCACTTTATCTCCTAAATTTAAAATTTTTGTCAAAATGTTCCTATTAATTATACATATTTAGAGGTTTTATGAAAGCGTAATTTCAACGCAAATGATTAAAAATGATATTTTAAAAAAATCAATACACAATTTTTACTAATAAATAACATAACTAGTTTTTTTAATATTTGTAAATAAGTTATTTTACTTATTTAGCTACTACATTACTGGAGGAAGTACATTCTTTTCCAAAATACCCTAGAAAAAGAGTGATTTTAATTAATTAAGAGAGCAAGACAAGTGAAAGAGTATAATTGTCAACATCTATTTCTATTTTAATAATTAAAGAGTAATAAAGACGGAATTCAATGGGCATACAGAAAAGTACAATTATACTTATAAAAATATTCATTTAAAATCCCACGTCGTTCGTCAACGAAATACAGAAAATATAGCGGAAACTTAATATTTACAATTTTCGTCAGAATATCCAAAACATAGACTAAATATAACCACTATTTTGTCCTCGCCTCGTGACACGTGCTGCTCACTTTCCGGTGTTTACGTCCTTGCCCTTTTGTCCACTGGTATCCACTGGGATATTTGTTTTTGAAAAATGGTGAGATTCTGAAGAATCCCCGTAGAGACATACGATCGACGTATAAAATGTGAAAATTAAATATGCAATGCACTATATTAGGCAAAAATGAAAGTTCGATTCGATTCATATATATTTACCTCAGCCAAGTCACCAACTACAACTAGGATTTCCGATAATATACTTCAACTGGGTCATCGACCACAGCTAGGATTTTCCAATATGCCGTTGTTGGGTAGCGAACCACAACTAAGTATTGTGCCTTTAGCACACAATCATATCACGAGATATAGTAACAAATACATATAATTATTCACATAGTGTATGAAAGACGGTAGTCCCTACCTCAAAGTTTGTTAAATCCCTTTTTCAGTGTGCCTCGAAAAACATGTTATTCTGGCGTCCGACTCGATCCAAAAATATTAAATGTACCAAATATAGGTCATAACCTATCCAAGTATCATTTTAGACTCTTCTATAGTGTTTCTTGTAGTTATATTAGTCTATAATGAAATTTTACCAAAATGCCCCTAGGGCCCTGGTCCGGCCCCGCTGTACTCGGCTTGATGGCATGTTTTCCCAAAATGTTGACTGAGGCTATTTTGACATATTTTCGCCTAAGGAATCCATTTCCAGTCTCTAAATCACCAAATTAACTATAAAATGATGAAAATACCCTTGACAGCACGTATTTAGGGATTTCAGTGGCGTTTTCGTAATTATGTATTTTTGCCCTCTACCGGAAAAGTGCCCAACTGTAGCCCCACCTATTTTTGCCCTCTGAATCCAATGGAACTATTTATTTCATGAAAATCCAACTCCTACCCCCTGAAATAGTGCTGGCCGAAATATTTCAAGAAAAATGGGGGAAAAAATGAAATTTTGTGTTTTAGCTTCTAAAACTTGTACTTTTCCACTTTTAATCCTTTATTAACTTGTTTAAACACATCTTAATCATGATTTAAAGAGATTTGGGCAGCATAACCCCTTAGGGTTATAGCTTTCCCAATTTTTCAACTTAACCAAGAAACTTGAAAAGTCAAGAAATGTCACTAACAACAATGTAATACCCCGAATTTTAGGATTAGAGGCTTGGGAATAAGCCTAAATTAAGTGAACTGCTAAGCCCCAATTTAGCAAGAGCCCAAATTTATGCCCTAATGATTCTAATACCTTTGGGGTATTAAGAAAGTAAAATGATGAATTTTGGAGAAAGTAATTATGTTTTTGGTGAAATCGCCTATGAGGTAGTAAGATTGTCATGTGATTTTGAATAATCAAATGATAAGAAAAAATTATGAGCTTTTACAAGATGAAATTAGACATCCTAAGCTTTAATTTGATAGGTCATATGAATCAATTAGAACTATATACAAAAAGATATGAATTTTTGAAGTCAGCACAGAAAAACTATGAAGTTTCTGGAACAGTATGCAAAGATTTAAATTCTGGGAATTTTATGATTCCATCTAGCAAAAGTCTATTTTTTTTCTTAAAACTAGACTCAATAAGGGTTCTATAGGCTTTAAAATAACTCAAATTTGATTTTTTTTGAAATTAGTTATGATTTTTCAAAGTTAGGGCAGAAAATCTGCCAAAATTTCTGAAAAATCTGAAAATGGGACATTAAATAAGGAATATTCCAAAATATTATATAATAAGGAAAAATACAGCCGGACTGGGAACAACGGGGCTGAGCCGGGTCCCCGGGGGTATTTTAGTAATTTTTCAAGATAGACTCATATAACCCCCATAAATACTATGGAAGTGTCTGAACGGTACCTTTGGCATTGTAGGATCGAATATGGGGCCCAGTCATTGGCACGCTTTACGAGGCACACGTTTCGAGGCGTAAAAGGGTTAAGGTAGGGGACTTACCTTACTTGCATATATTTGATATCTTTGCTTGTGTAGTGATGTATGTGATTGCTTTACTTGATTGTGTAGAGCATATTTGAATAAATGAAGCTCTGTTTCTGTTTTGCTGTGGCCATAGTTTTGTTACATGAAACATTGAGTATGCAGAAATGTCATTATGGGGCAAACATCTAGTTAAAGCTAACATGTCATACGCATAGCATCTACATGCATGTATTATGGTATCTGTTTCCTACTGAGATTCTCTTAAATCTCACCCTTCCCTACCAACAATTTAGACAGGAGAAGACAAAAGATATGTTGAGAGCAAAGAAGAGAACTACACGAGGGGATTGCGGTGGTGGAACGAAGACGGGAAGATGTCTCCATTTCACTCGGACGGGTTCAGACATCCTGGTAGCCTTGTGCAGCTATATTGATGGTAATTATTATGCACGAACCCCTATGGGGAATTTCTTTAATCATCATCATATTATCAATATATTTATGTTATTCCTAAGTTGCCCACCGAATCGCATATCATTTTCCGCGAATACTCTGGTAAAGGTGAAATTAAAATAAGGGCGTGACAAACAACACCACAACCACAAGAGAGCAAGTTTATAAAATTACCCTCTTGCTTCCAAGCTTAGCACCTTAACTCCTCTTCCTTGGAGCCTTGTCTTGCTAAACACATGAATACATGAAGAAAAGAATCTTAGAGGAAGTGTTACACAAGAATATGTAACCAAATCACTAAGTCAACACCTACTTACCTTAATCTTCCTCCTCCTTCTCTCTAGGTCTTCAAAAACTCTTCAAAACTCTCTCCCTCTCTTCTCTTGTTGCAAGTGATGAAAATGAAGGCAAGAGAAAGAGAATAAGGCTTCATAAATTTTCTCCATGCATTCTACTCCATTGATCTCATCAAGGGTTGAGATCACACCACCTATCATGCACACCATTCCTCCTCCTATACCTCCAACCATACCCTCTACTTTATGCCATACTCTCTTAACTTTATGCCATGCCTTCTCATCACTTGTCTTCAATTGGGTGTGAACTAGATTTTCCCTTGTCTTGTTCATCCAAAAACCGTCCCCCTCTCCCTTTAGTTAGCCAAACCAATTCCTTTCCCATCTAACCAACTAACACTAAATTTTCATGTAGCATTTTGGCATGGGCTCTTGGAATTTAATTTTTCTCCCTTATTTTCATGTGTGGGGTGAAATTATGGAAGAGAAAGGGAATTAAAATTGTGTTCTAATAATTCTATAATTCAATTAAATGAATTATATATAACTCCCTCTAATTTCCCAATTCTTGATTTATTCCATAAAAAATAATCCAATTATACATTTTCCTTTATTTTCCTTAATTAACTTCAATTAGTTAGAAAATAATTAATCTTGGGTTAAATTGGCAAAATTGTGATTTTTTGATCACCTTTGTAAATTAATTCAATTCTTGAATTAATTTGCCCGTTTCCTTATGAATATGAATATTTCAAAATCCACAAGATTCAAATTCATGAATATTTACTATTTTATTGAATTTCTTAAATAATTACAATATATTTTTGGTGAATAAAACTTGGAGTGTGACAACAATAGTTAATGAAGGGTTTTTGTGAAAAGATGACATAATTTAAGATTATTTATTATTCACTGCTATTAAATCAAATTTAAATACATTATCAGATTAAATTGAAAGTAATTCCTCCAATGCATACTGCATGTTGTTACGTTTCTTGTTGATATATTGGCCTTACATATAGGGGGAAAGCTGACATATAATTCATGTCAAATCCACTAATTAGGCTAATAAAATGTAGAATATATGAAAGAAGTGTTGAGACTTTTTTTTTTTTTGGCCATCAAACAAGTGTTGAGACTTTTTTTTGTGCGAAAGGAGAAAAATAGTTATTAGGACCTAGGAGCCTGATGCGCCCAAAAATTTTGCACGGATGGTATAAATATACGTCATTAAAATTGTGAATTTATATGATAATTATTCTACACAAGTTTTCATATTTAGGAACCATCAATGGTTTTATCATATTTAGAGGGGTTGTGGTGTACCCCTTCTGATCCTTTTAGGCGAATAGCTAATTCTCAAGAATAAAAAAAAATATAGTTAAATTTAGTTGGATTAATAAATGTGTTAAAAACAATTTTTTAAAATACCCTCATTTAATAATGGGTCGTTGTGGCTTTTATACAATTGATCACATTAATACATAGTACTTCTTTTTAATGGGGTATAAAAGGAAAATTATAATAACTACTTCACATAAGAGGTTGTTGCTTCTTATAAATATGACCAAGAAAATTCTAAAAAAATTCTTTAATAAAAAGGATCATATAGTTTATAATATCGAAGAAATTTTTTCAGAAAAAAGGGGTTAATTTGTGAGGCAGGTCCCCACTCTATAAATGGTTTGTCCCATATTGAAAAACTTTATTTACACCTATATAATTGGTGTAAAACTCCGAAATTTAGGATTGGAGGCTTGAGAATAAGCTTAAATTAAGTTGACTACTAAGCCCCAATTTAATAGAAGCCCAAATTTATCCCCTAATGATTCTTATATCTTTGGGGTATTAAGAAAGTAAAATAGTGAACTTTGGAGAATATATTTAAGTTTTCGGTGAAATCGCCTATGAGGTAGTGAGCTTGTCATGTGATTTTGAATGATCAAATGATGAGCACAAATTATGAAATTTTACGGGATGAAAGTAGACATCTTAAGCTTTAATTTGATAAGTCATATGACTCAATTAGAGCTATATACAAAAAGATATGAATTTTTGAAATCAGCACAGAAAAACTGTGAAATTTCTGGAACAGCATGTAAAGATTAAAATTCTTGGAATTTTGTGATTTCAGAAAGCAAAATGCTATATTTTTCCTTGAAACTAGACTCAATAAGGGTTCCATAGCCTTTAAAATCACCTCATTTCGAGTTTTCTAGAATTAGTTATGATTTTTCAAATTTTGGGCAAAAATCTGCCAAAACTTTGTAAAAATCCGAAAATTTGAAAAATTAAAGTCAAATATGATATAATAATATATCATCATCCTCCTTATTCAGCCCTCCTTTCAGACGCCATTCTCAGCTGAAACAAGAGAGAGAACGTGAGAAACTCTAGAGAGAGAAAGGAGGAAAAAGCTTACAATGGTACATGATTTTTTCAGTAAATCGGTTCCTAACGCGTATAACTCCGCTTCCAAGTTATTCTTTTGTGTTTTTAAAGGTTGAGAAGCTCAATTTTCATTGTGAATAAGGTCTAGGGTTCAGCCACTTTGAGAAAAGCCAGAGGGAGCTCGAGGTAACTTCCAAACCTTTGTATATTGACTATTTTAGTTGTTGTAGGCAATTTAATCGGTGAAATTTCGCCGGATTGTCTTTGATTCTAAAAACAGAAAATGGGTTTATGGGGGCTGTTATGCTACCAAAATTGGTACTAAATGGTAGTTGTAACCTAATGGAATAGTCAATAAAGTGGTTAGAAGTAGAAAGGAACGCGTTTATGGAGCCGAAATCGCAAAACCCCGATTTTTCCCGGAGAACATCATGATTTTGGCTAGGGATGTTTGAGGGCCTTAGAATTGGATTTTCAATGATTTGATGGTTCCATTGGATTCAAGAGGGAAAATTAGATGGGGTTACAGTTGGGCACTTTTTCGGAAAAGGCCGAGAAAGCATACTTACGGAAACACCCCTAAAACCCTAAAAGTAGGGCTGCCAAGGGCAATTTTGTAATTTGACATTGAATTTGATAATTCTGAGTCTGGAAATGGATTTATTGGGTGAAAATATGTAACAATAACCATGTCAAAATTTCGGAAAAAGTACAGCCGGACCAGGTACAATGGAGCCGAGCTGGGTCTCCGGGGGTATTTTAGTAATTTTTTAAGATAAACTCATATAACCCCAGAAACACTATGAAAGTGTCTAAATAGTACATTTGACATTGTAGGATCGAATATGGAGCCCCGAACTGTTTGCATGTAGATCGAGGCACGTGTTTCGAGGCGGAAAATGGTTAAGGTAGGGGACTTACCTTACTTGTATGTATTTGATATCTTTGCTTGTGTAATGATGTATGTGATTGCTTTACTTGATTGTGTAGAGCATATTTGAATAAATGAAGCTCTGTTTTTGTTTTCCCTGTGGGCATAGTCTTGTTGTATGAAACATTGAGCATGCAGAAATGTCATTATGGTGCATGTATCTAGATAAAGCTAACATGTCATACACATAGCATCAATCATGCATGCATTATGGTATTTGTTTCCTACTGAGATTCTCTCGAATCTCACCCTCCCCTACCAACAATTTAGACAGGAGATGACAGAAGATATGCAAACAACAATGCAGAGTACCGTATGAGGGGATTATAGTAGTGGAACGAAGACGGGAAGAAGTCTCTGTTTCACTGGGATGAGTTTAGACACCTTTGTAGCCTTGTGCAGCTACCTTAATTGTAAGTATCATGTACAAACCCCTATGGGGAATTTATGTAATCATGCACATATTATCAGTATAGTTATACTATTCCTGTGTTGCCTACCGAACCACATATCGTTTTCTGCAAATATTCTGAAAAAGGTTGAAATTGAGATAAGGGCGTGACAGTTGGCCTCTTCTGCTTCTTCTTTTTTTAACAACATAAAACTATAAAAGAAGGTTTCCACTCATCTTAATTAATTTTGATATAATAATTTAATTAAACTTCTCAAAATTGATAATGTAGATCGGAGAAATATGATATACATGAAAATATTGACAAAGTTGCACCCGGAGAGGTAAGAAGGAGAAGCTTACATAAGAGGATGTGGACAAATGGAATAATAATGAAAATGAAAGTTTGGTTGAGCTTTTTGGTTCTAACTTGGCTTTAAAATGTGGTCATGTGGAGGGCGTAAGGTAAGTGACCCTTAATATATAGTATAGTCAAGATCTAGTTCATTTGAGCACAATCTCTAAGTAAAGTAAGTTTATTTTTTTTAATTAACATTATATACAATTATGTGTTATTTAAAAATTAAGAAAATTATATATATTTCAAATTTCGCAAGACAGAATGATTTTTTTTTCTATTTTTGAAATTTATAGTGAATTTTCTCAAATATAAAGTAGGTTATGTAAGTAACTCGTGAATGCTATAAAAATTATAAATATCTCTTTTTTATATTTTTTTAATTATATAAAAAGTTCTAGAAGAGAAACCAATTCAAATTTAACAAATAACAATACTAAAAAGAGATGCATAATTATTATTTTAAATGATTTTTGAAACATAATTTTTTTAAAAAAAACATTTTTAGTATAATTAATTTAAAAATTTGAAAACGCATGAACCTTTTTTTTATACTTTCAACTGGCATTCGGTTTCAAGGTCTGTGGTTTCTCCTCCCAACATAAGTGTCTCTTCTAAGACTCAAACTCGAGATTTAGAGGGATTAAGCGGAGTCTTATATTGTTAGGCTAACTCTATGTCAGTTGAAATCACATGAACTTTACTTCTTAATAAAAAACTGTTGTGTAAAAAATTCAAAAATTAAACAAATATCTTTGTCATTTTAACAAATTATATATGTGTAACTTATTCTTAAATTAATAATGCATGTGGTTTTTCATTATTTAAACTATTTTTTTAATAATCATTTCATTATTTAAACTATAAAACTTATCTACTTGTTATATTTGTATTAAAAACGATGTAAAATTTTAATTAATAGAAATATTTAAACTACAAATAATAGATATATATAATCAGGATATTATTCAGAATAGTGCTTCCCAAGCATCCCTGTGCAGTCGTAGGTCACCTCAAGTAACCAAACCTCAACGACTCAACGCCCAGCCATCGGAAACTCAAACCGCAAGTACAAACAAACAATTGATGAGGCAGAAACGCAGACACAGAGAGTGTCGTCTACTTCAATTCGAGGAAACTCTTGTAATCTTCTATAGTATAAACAAAAGGCCAGTGGCCACTGTTCCATCAATCCCTCAACTGCCAGCCTAACTACCTCTTTTTCCTTTTATTTTTTCTTCTTTTTTATTTTTTTATTTTATTATTTTTTTTAAAAAATAGGGTACATCTACCTTATCTCCTTCCTATTTATCCCCAAACCACAACCCTCCCCCACCTCTTTTTGTTTTTGTTTTTGTTTTTTTTACCCTCTCAGATAAACCATATCCAGTCAGTATTCTGATTATGGCAATAATAATAATAATAATAATAATAATAATAATTACCTACTACCCCCTCCAAGTGTCTAATATATCTAGGAGCTAGTTAGAGAGTTACATTTGATCTTGCATATATCATCTCAATCCATTTTGTCTTCTCTATTTATAATTTTTTTCCTAAACTCCTTCTTGATTGCATATATTATGAGTTTCCATCAAGAGGTGGTTTCTACACAAATGATTAATGAGTTATTTTATTTTAGGGAAATCAATGTAACACCCCGAATTTTGAGACTCGAGGCTAGAGAATAAGCCTGAGGTTAGTGGATTGCTAAGCCCCGGTTTAGCAAGATCCCAAATTGTGATTAGGAGTTAATGACTACAAAAGTAGACGTGATTAGTGATTAATGAACCCTTTTAGAGAATATAAAGTGGATTGTAGTCGCTTGTGTTATGAGCAACGCCAAAACCCTGTATTTGAGTTCAATTGTGGATTAACATCCAAATTGACTTAGAATAGAGGGAAGAATTGAATGGGGTATTGTGATGGAAATGGTGTCATGTTGTGGTATTTAATCATTGGAATTGATTTAAATTGGATTGGACACATTGGTTGCAAAACTGGAAATGCTGTCCAGTGTGAATTCTGTCTGGGCAGTCTTCTCGTGTGGACGTTTTTACTAGGCAAATGATGTCAGAAAATTATGAAACGCTCCAGTCTTAAAGTTCACATCCCAAGCTTCAAAATGGACATATAATTTGTGCCATTTCATGTTGGGAACTAGGAGATATAACTGTCCAAAGTTTGAGGTCGAAAATGGACTCTGTTTTGGGGCAGTGATGACATTTGTGTAATTCTGGAATTTTGTGGTGATTTATAGTATTGGTAAATATTTTTCCTATAAAGAGGACTTAAATACCTTTCATTTGGCTTTGGAATCACCTCATTTCGATGTTTCTAGAATTAGTTATGATTTTTCAAAGTTTGGGCAGAAAAACTGTCATAAAATCCGAAAATGGGATTTATGACATCAGCATAATAAAACATGACATCATCCTAATGTTAAAACACTTTTTATTCATCTTTCCCCTTCAGCATTCCGACGCCATTCTGCAACCAAAGTAGAGAAAAGGAGTTGAGAGGGTTTTGGGAGAAAAGGAGAAGAGAACTCGCAAGGTAAGCCGATTTCTCCGACGATCTAGCTCCTAACGTGTATAACTCCGATCCTAAGCTACTCCTTTATGTTCTTTAAGGTTTGGAAGCTCCTCTTTTGGTGTTAAAACACCTAGGGTTTTCATTCAAGTCAAGGAAAAGCTATTGGGAGCTTGAGGTAACTTCCAAACTCTTGTATATTGACTATTCTGGCTGCTGTGGGCAATTTAATCGGTGAAATTTCGCCGGATTGCCATTGGTTGTAAATTTGGAAAATGGGTTGGCCTAGGTGTTATGCTGCCCAAATTGATACTAAATGGTAGTTCTAACCTAATGGAATAGTCAATAAAGTGGTTAGGAGTAGAAAGGAACGCGTTTACGGAGCCGGAACTGAAAAACCCCAATTTTTCCCGGGGAATTGAGAATTTCGGCCAAGCCTGGTTTGGAGGGGTTAGAGATGGATTTTCAATGATTTGATGATTCCATTGAGTTCAGGAGCGAAAATTAGGTGGGGTTACAGTTGGTTACTTTTTCGGAAAAGGCCGAAAAAGCATAATTACGAAAACGCCCCTGAAACCCTTAAAGTGGGGCTGCCAAGGGTAATTTTGTAATTGACATTGAATTTGATAATTCCGAGTCCGAAAATGGATTCCTTGGGCGAAAATATGTTAGAATAGCCCATGTCAATATTTCAAGAAAAGTACAGCCGGACCGGGTACGGCGGGGCCGGGCCGAGTCCCCGGGGGTATTTTAGTAAATTTTCAATATAGCCTCATATAACCCCCAGAAACACTATGGAAGTGTCTAAATAGTACATTTGACATTGTAGGATCGAATGTGAAGCCCCGAGTTGCTGGCACGCAAATCGAGGAGAAAAGACTGGAGGTAGGAAACATATCTCTTCTGCTTGTATTTGATATATGTGTTAGTGTGTTGGTGCATGTCTTAGCTTTGCATAATTATGTGTAATTTGAAGCTATGTTTCAATTTATGCTATGGCCATAGGTATATTGTTCGAAGCATTGAGCTGGCAAATTGTCATTGTGTTATCATGAGTTGTGTGATGCAAGCATGTCATGCATTAAACATTTATCGTACATGCATATTGATATTGTTATCCTACTGAGATTCTCTAGAATCTCACCCTCCCCTACTAACCTTTCAGACAGGGTAGTAGATCGATGATGGAGTAAGCAGCCAAGGGCGATGAGGACTTCCTTCAGTAGTTGTTTTGGTAGTTGGTTATCATCCCAGATGGGAGTATATAGATTTGGATGTGTATATAAGTATGTGGATGAGGATTTGCTATGTATTTGAGAAGACTTTGTGTAATCCCCATATGAGGGCTTGTATGGGCGAATGTGCTCTATAAAGCTTGAGTTAATATATGGAAACCGGGATTGCCGGGATTATTGTTGTGCACTCTGATAGTTATACGAATGTGATTTATCTTCGCAGAGTAGTTATATTCGATATGTGAATATGAGACCATGTTAACTAGATTCCGAAAGTTATTTGTGAAAATCCCGTCTGGTAGATGGGTTTGAAATCGTTTTCTTTCTTATTGGTCTCTATTTCACTTTAAATCGCGTATTTCGGATATAATTACGGCAGGGGGTTACAATCAACACACTTTTTTACAAATTAACTAACTTAACTAATTTTTTTAATGGCTACAAATTAATTATTCACCTCCTATATAAAGGACATGAATTCAGATTTAAATTTATAATACCTTGAATTTCGGGATTGGCGGCTAGTAAATAAACCTGAAATAAGTGGACTATCAAGCTCCGGTTTAGCAGGAGCTCCAAATTTATTCCTTAATGTTTCTTATAACTTTGGGGTATTAAAGAAAGTTAAATGGTGAATTTTGGAGAATGTGATTTTGCTTCTATAGAAATTTCCTACAAGGCAGTGAGATTGTCTTGGGATTTTGGATGATCAAATGATGTCCAAAAATTATGAAATTTTATAGGGTGAAAGTAGACATCCAAGGCTTTAATTTGAAGGGTATTATAAGCCATTTTGACTAGTGAATTGAGAGTTATGAATTTTTGAAATTAGTCTAGAAAATCTGGAAAGTCTCTAGAGCAGCGGTCAAAGAAATGAAATCTGGGAATGATATGCTTCAAATTGCCTAAAGTCCATATTTTTCCTTGACACTAAACTCAATAAGGGTTCCATAACCTTTGAAATAACTCCAAAATGATGTCTACAAATTTAGTTATAATTTTTCAAAGTTAAGGCAGAAAATCTGCCAGAATTGGCACTATTCCGAAATTGAAAATAAAATGTATTAGCAATTGTATAAATTGTGGGATTAAAGATGCTAAGTGTCATTATTATATGAAGAGGGGAGTAGGTCATGATTTATGAAGATGAGCACATGTCTAATTGCATTAAAATAGTGCTACATAAACATAGCAATCATGATTGACGATGGTAAGCATTTATTTTGAGTGTAAGGGTAATTTGCTTGAGTGTAAGGTTAGACTAACTTGAGTGCATGGTTCAGTGCATAGTATTTTAGTTGGAAGGAAACTCATTTGGTTAGAAGAGCAAGAGGGGGGCGGTTCTTTATGCTAACTAGAAGAGGAAGAAGTTAGTTCAAATCCAACTAGAAGTCTAATGACATAGTTAGAAGAAGATGAGACTACTTGCCATGTGTCAACACAAGAAAGCATCTTAAAAATCAAGGGATAAAAGCAATTGGAGATATCTTATGAAACACATTTTCCCTTCCTCTTCCCTTCACATTTTCATCCTAAGCTAAAGAAAGAAGAGTGAGAGAGAGAGCCTAAAGAGCTCTTGAGTTTTGGAGAGAAGAAGAAGAAGATCAAGATAAGAAATCGATTCCTTAAGCATTCCTCTTGTGATTTTACTTAGAGACCTTCTCTAAACCGTTCTTCTTCATGGAATCTATGATTTTGAAGACACATTTTGATCTCAAGGAGAGAGAGAGGATTTAAGATCTCAAGAGGTAACCTCACAAACCTTATATCTATTCTAGCATGATGTTGTTGTTGAGGTTTGTGGTTGGTTTTGATGATTTTTGTCAAGTTTGTAAATTTGGAAAGTCCTAATCCTAAGGGGTTATGTTGCCAAATTTCTTTGAATCATAGTTAGAATGTGTTTAAATAATTTAATAAGAGATTAGAAGTGGAAAAGTACAAGCTTTGGAAGCTATAACACAAAAGAGCAATTTTACTTTTTTCTTGACCATTGTTTCGGCTAAGACCATATCTAGGGGAAGGAGCTGGATTTTCATGAAATATAATATTCCATTGGATTTAGTAGGAAAAAATAGGTGGGGTTACAGTTGGTCACTTTTTCGGAAAAGGCCAGAAAAAAGTAATTACGAAAACGCCCCTAAAAAAACCCTAAATCAAGGCTGTCAAGGTATTTTTGTAATTTGACACTGAATTTGGCAATTTTGAGACCAGAAATGAATTTCTTGAGCAAAAATATGTTAGGATATCCTTAGTCAAAATTTCAGAAAAAGTAGGATTGGTTCGGGTATGACGGGGCCAGGTCGGTTTCCTAGGGGCATTTTGGTCATTTTTCAATATAGACTCATATAACTCCCATAAACATTATGGAAGTGTCTAAATTGTACATTTGACATTTTAGGATTGAGTAGAGAGTATGAGGGATTGGCACGCAAATCGAGGCACATTATTCAAGGATCAGAGAAGGGCAATTAAGGTAGGAAACTTGCCTCTCCTGCATGTATTTGATATTTGTGCTGGTGTATTGATGCATGTTATTGCTTTGCTTGATTATGTGAAACGTATATGAATAATTGAAGCTTTGTTTCTGTTTATGCCATACGTATGTTGTTGGAAACATTAAGCACGCAGAAATGTCATTGTGTGAACATGAGTTATGTAATGCAAGTGTAACCCCCTTCCATGATTATATCTGAAATATGGGATTAAAATGAAATAGAAAAAAATAAAAATAAAAACTCATTTACATTCCTATCCTTAAGATTGGTTTTTTACAAACTCTTTTTACAAACACTTTAACATTGTCTCACAATCATATTTCGAATACAATTATCTCGTGAAGATAAATTACATTCATATAAATATCAGAGTGCACAATAATAATCCCGACAATTCTGGGTTCAAACCTTCACTAAAGATTCATAGGGCACATACGCCCTTTACAATCTCTTAAACAGGGATTACACAATACTTATTCCAAATACACATTCTAATATATTATCTGAATATATACGACCAAACATATACAATTATACCAACATATAACGATAACCAACTACCAATGCACTTGCCCATAAGGAGATCTAGCCGCCCTTTGTTGCTTGCTCCATCTTGATCCACTTGCCCTGTCTACACTGTTGGTAGGGGAGCGTGAGATTTTGGGGAATCTCAGTAGGAAAACAATACCAATATGTATGCAAGATAAGTGTTTAATGCAAGACATGCTTGCAATACATAATTCATGTTCAAACAATATACTCATGGCCATAGCATAAGTTGAAACAAAGCTTCAATCACTCATGTATGTTTTACATAACCAAGCAAAGCAATAACATACATCACTACACAAACACAATTATCAAATACATGCAGGAGAGGTAAGTTCCCTACGCTTGCTCTTTCCACGTGTGCTCCAACACCGGCTACTCACGATCAGAGAGAATATTGAACCCTATAAACCAAATCAAGGATATCGATTATTCTCCACTCCAAGTTCTCACTTTCATAACACTTAATGTTGGTTATCATTACTGTTGCTTAAGCCCTCACATATGGCTCTAACACAAGTCCTAAAAGGGTTGGAAGAACTATTCCAAAGATCCCCTTTTGGAAGCACAAGACATGATTTTTCACTGAGACACTCGAGTGAAGATGGGCTCACTTGAGTGATATTGTACGGATACTCGAGTGAAGGAGACCTCACTCGAGTGATTGTGTGGTCAACACTCAGGTACTCGAGAGTGAAACACAGCAAGTGTACACCTGAGAGCACAAGAACTCTTAGAAGGCTGCAACACTCGAGTTCAGAAAGCCACACTCGAGTGATAGCCAAGTACTCACTCAAGTATCAGGAAGTGAAGCACAGAAAGTGAGGACCCGAGACGAGAGTTCATGGTGTCAAATACACCTGCACTCGAATGAGAACTCACAACACTTGCAAGTGAGACAACACTCTTGCCTCTACATACGGAAGCACAACATGAAACTGGAAGCAGAAAGGGAAAATACACAATCGCACTTGAGTGAACCCATCCTCACTTGAGTGATGTTCATCTCACACTCGAATGAACCCCATATCACTCGAGTGATGGTATCAGAAACCAGAAAATGCAGAAAACTGACAGCACTTTCCAAACTTTTCCCAAGTGATTCTAATAAACCCAAAATCTCAACCAAAGCTATTCTAACATAAAAACACATAAGGAAACCAAGGGAACTATCAAAACTACAAATTTCTATTATATTATCATGCTTTGATTTTAAGCAACATAAACATCAAAATCCCAAAATCATCCAAACAAGACATTTCAATCCCAAATCCATTCTATCTATCCCAAACTTACCACAAGGTACCATTTTCATGTCAATGACATACCAAATACCCAATGACACTCATTTTTGAATTTAAGGCTATAATTACCAAAAATTCCAAACTTCATCAAATGGTATGAAACATAGATAGAAATGTTTGATTCACCTACCTTTTCAACTTTTCCAAAGACACTTCTTGATTTTCCAACTATCAGTTTTCGTGATTCCTCAAATCACCACCAATGGAGAAACTACAACCATCAAATTGAAGCTCTCACTCTAAGGAACAACATTAATGAAGTGAACTTTGACATTAGATGTCATTTACATACATTTCCTCAAGCTTTTTCCTTTCTCTTTCTTGAGCAACAATGGCTGCTGGTTTGGAGAGAGAGAATGAGAGAGAGAAGAGAGAGATGGAGTGTGAGAGAAGATGAGAAATGATGATAATCATACTCCCTCCATGCTCAACCGAAAACCAAGGGAAGAGAGGAGAGAGAAATGATAAAATACTCCCCCATTTGACTTTTCTTTTATCTCTCCCTTCATACACAATCTTGCCAAGTGTCAACATCTCATTGGCTCTCATAAAATAAACAACCAATTAGCGATTCTAATCCTTCCATTAGCCATTTAATCATCCTTCTCATTTTTCTTTTAGTTAGTAATTAATTTCTCTATTAATAACTAACTAATTGCCCAACAATTTCATTCTTTCAATTTTCCTGATTATGGCACTTTATTTAAAATTGCCACAAAACACATAATTATTCCACTTTAATTTAATAATTATCCTCAATAATTATCATTAGCCATTTATTGAAATTTGGGGCGTTACACAAGCATGTCATGCATTAAGCACCTATTTTGCATGCATATTGGTATTGTTTTCCTACTGAGATTTTCTCGAATCTCACCCTCCACTACCAACAATTTAGACAGGTGAAGACAGAAGCTATGGTAAGAGCAGCGAAGAGAACCATATGAGGGGAATGCCTTGGTGGAACAAAGACTGGAAGATGTCTCCGCTTTCCCTGGGATACGTTTAGACACCCATGTAGCGCTGCGAGGCTATATTAGTTGTAATTATCAAATACGAATCTCTACGGGGAATTTTCGTAATCGTGCACATAATATCAGTATATTTATGCTATTCATGTGTTGCCCATCGAATTGCATGTCGTTTTCTGCAAATACTCTGAAATAGGTGAAATAAGATAAGGATGTGACAGAATTTGGTTGGGGTTGACCTAAGGAGAGCTCTCCGAATATAGTTTTATATTTTTTTTCCCTTTTGAACTAATAATGTCAAATGCTAGTAAATGTTTGACTTTAAAGTTAACAAGTTGGAGTAGCAAAGATTAAAATATTGAGATGTATATATGGTCATAGAAGAGTTAGCGTAATATTTATGGGGAAAAAATCATTTGAATAGTGTAGACATACAAAGAAAGCCATGGGAAACATTGTTTTGAAGAGGCTAGATAAGACAATATGGAGTTCACTAAAAAGAGGTAGAGGAAATTAAAACCAAAGAGAAGGCTTAATAAAGTTATTAAATAAGACTTTTTGGTTAGTAATTCATCTACATATTTGGTTGCTGAAAAAGCACAGCAACACTGTATGTTCGTGTAGCCGATCCATGTAATTTTATAAAATTTAGTGAGATAAGACCTATTGTTGAGTACTTGATAGGGAAAATCCTAATAAAGTCATACTGAAATCATTAAAACCAAAAGTTGGCCTATACTTTTAACAAATTCTTAATCAGGTTAAGAGGCCTTAATTAGGGATTTCTGAATGTTACTAAAACACCAGAATGCCCTTATGTTGTTAAAAAGGAAAATTGAAGGTAGTTACAAAAGTAAAAAAGAGTTTTAAATTATGCCTCATCTAACTTAAATTAATTAATTATTCAATATAATCAACTTGCATTTGTTATTTTTACTTCCAAGATTCTTTTTTCAAGAATATTATTATGTATTTATAACTTCCAAGACTTTTAAATTATTCCACACCATTGTTATCGTTACCTCCATCACTACAACTATCGTCATCAGATGATCCTCGGCAAGATACCATGATGGTTATGATGAGGCAGCGCGATGACTCTTAACTATTGTTTATACAAAGATTATATTAAATGTAAAATAGATTTTGTATGATATATCAATTTCAAATAAATATTAAAAAATAACTCATTGCACCTTACTTAAAAATCAAACCAAACACTAGCTCTGGTATTAATATTGTATTGTATTACCATAACATCGCATTACACTACACTACAGGGTGTAATAGAATTAATGTAGGGTGTAATGGGATTAAACCAAAGGCCCTTGGTCCTCCCCAATTTCTTATGAACTTGTTTTCTTCTTATATTTGCCCTTATATACACTTTGTATTGTAATATCTTTTTATCTGATATATAATTGTCTTTTTATTAAAAAAACAGAGAGAGAAACGTTTCAACGTATTTTCACTTTTATTTTCATTTTGGATAAATGTTAAGTATTCGATAAAATTTATCATGCTCTAAATATACGAAAAATATATAACTCTCTCTATCTAATGTCTTCTATATCCAAAAAAATTTGAAGTCAAGAAATTAGTTTAAAGGCTAATAATAACTCTTTTTCTATTCAATCTAATCATTTTCTCCTATACAAACACATCCAATTTTTTTATCAAAGACAATGAAATAGATCCATACACGTGTCTTGTTGCTATGCATCGAATTCCTAAGCTTTCTTGAGCCAAACACTTGCATAGTTGCATGTGAATGCTTCTGTTTGGGCCATCGTGTGTGTGTGTGTGTGTGGTGTTATTCTTATATGCTCACAATTATTGATTCGTAGCACCCCATGTAACTGTCATTAATTTATGGACCCTATACATTATTATTATGACGCTTTGTTATTTCATCCACCGTAGAACATTTTTATATTAATTCCATGCCACTAGCTTGTTCATTGCTTTCATCACTTCTTTAGATCCTTTTATTTATGATCTCTTCTTGCTACTCAAATTAATATTAAAAATAGCTTTCTTTGAGAAAAATTAAATAGCTGATTTTAAAACACCATAACAATCATGCTTTCTAAGCATTATTCTGTACCATCCTAAATATATGACCTATATGACTAATTTATAGAAATTAAGAAAATTAGTTAATTTAGTTATAAATTTGTAAAAAAAAAATTGTGGGTTGATTTCCCTAAGATTCTGAAAGCAGATCCTTTCCTCTTCCTTTATCTCCTTTTCTTCTCAATATTTCATCTTAACCCATAGATTAATATATGGATGCTTCAAATTTAATATTTTATAAATTATTTTTTATTTTTGTTATATTGCAGTTATGAATTGTGTAGATCAAATTTTAATTGTTTAAGTTTATTTTCTTATGTTTATAATTATAGTTTTATAAAATATTAAATCCAAAACATTAATTTTTTTAATCTAAAGGTAGATATGAGATTCTGAGAAGAAGACGAGAAAGAGAAGAATGGGAGAACCCAAAACTAAAATACCCTATATATATATATCTTTAAATCTTTTGCATTTGAACTACCCCTTGATGAAAATCTCTTTAATTAATACATGCAATTAATAATAATAGTTTAATGAAAAAAAATTGTAAATTTAAGAGATAAAATTATTTGAGACCTTATATTTAGAATCAAAATAAATCCTTTAACTAACTTTAGACATTCATACTAACAGGTGTTGGTTCTAGTATATATAAAGGCTTTTGATGGCTAAAATATGAGTATATTATGGACTTTCTAGTATATTATGCACTTTCGAGTCCGAGTCCAAGTCCGAATGAATATAAAAATATCTTTTGGAAGACCTAGCCTCAATTGAGATTGACAATGCTTGAATTTTATCTAATCAAATACTGATGTTATAAAAAACACTTCAGACATTTCATAAGCATAGAACATTAATGGTGAAAAGAGAGGGGCAGTGTTGTTGGAATATGGAAACATAGATCCAATCTTATGAGACACAAAAGTGGGGGAACCATAAAAGATAGTTTGATGCTATCTTATGATTATGTTTATTTTTTTCCGCAGAGAACATATCCTTATTTTACAGCGCTAGCTAATCTATATAAAAGATAGTTTGATGCCATCTTATGATTATGATTATTCCCACTTTTTTAACTTTACCATTTATTTTTCTTGTCACTACTATTTGATTATCGTATCAGAATGGGATTTAAATCTCTCAGCATGATATTTTATCAACTGTTAGGGTTTTCTCTGTAAGACATAATATATATAAAATTAATCCTTGCAATAGCTAATAATGTTAATATAAATTATTATAACTATTTCTTGCTATTTCCCTATTATAATTAGATTATTGCGACAGGGAACCAGTCACCACTAAAGGTCTATAAGTTGAAGCCTTTACCTAAATAGACACATATACCCAACCTATCGTAGAGTGTACAGATAGAATTATAGGGCATAATTGATATGTTCAGTGCTCAGTATTAATTAATCAGAACTAATCACTTAAAATAAAGATTAGATATTCCCGTAAATTAATTCATTACAATCCACGTAATTATTAAATTTAACAAATATTTTGATCTAACAACTTTTCTGTCTCTCCGTGAAGAGCTCGTGCTTATAAAGCAAGGGATGGATTGGCGTGTGAAGAATAAGGAGAATGAAAGTTTGTAATAACATGTGAAGTGATGTTTCCCATTATTATTGTTTTTATACTTTTTATGATATCATACGCTGTAAGATCCCTTTATGCGGGAATCATTGACTACCTGTGTTTTTATCCCTTGCTTCCACTTCAAGAATTGACTATGTCTGTTTTGATTGGCCAAACCCAAAAGAATATTTATTTATATATTTATATTGCTCTCATTCCTCCTTACTGATCCATTTACAGGTTTCATATAGTATGTGCGTGTAGGGTTAATACCATTGTTGCATGGTTACAATGCAAGAATTTTGGTTTTGATATCTATAGTTTCAAATCATTGTTTTTAGTTCCTAAAATTATAAAGACTTGGTTTGAATTTAATGATGTTAATGTTTGTTAAGCATATCATTCAAAACCGAAACTTATTAAAAATATAGGGACTAGAACCAAAACTCATACTTTTAGTTCTGTTCCAATACTTTTAAAAAGTTTTAGTTTTTATCCCTATACTTTTAACGAGTTTTAATTTTGGTTTATATACTTAATTATGTTATCTTCAGTTAATGTTGTTAAACTCAGAGTAAGTCGTTATGAAACTATAGAAATTAAAAATCATAATTTGAAACTTTATATATCAAAATCAAAATTTGATCAACCGTCAACAACAGTGATATTAACTTATATATATATATATATATATATATTTGGATGGCAAATTTTTTCTTTTTTTTGATACATGGCAGATACTTTAATCTTCTTCTTCTACTTGTTTTGGCCAGGAATACTTTAACCTTAGGTCCCATATATGGACACACACACACACACAGAGCAATGTAGTGTTGTCTTTTTCCTACTTTAATCATGGTATTGATTGTCGATTAATAGGTACGCTTATTTATTTTAAAATAAAAGTTAAAATATATATAATAAACATAAATATGTCTCATTTATGATAGATCATGTGTGTGGTCTATTTTTGTCAGAAGAGTAGTTGTTTACAATGTTGTAATAATTCTTAAGAGTCACGTGAACATCTATATGGTTGGGTTGGTTTAATTAGTTAAGATGTTTCTCTTTTGAGTAACGTGAGTACAATGTCTAGACTTATAACATTGGAGCGTCTTTTTAGGCAAGTCATCAAGGAATCTCATTCCTTCTCATCACATACCATTAAAGCATATTCTTCAATTTTTCTTAACTTCTGCTTTCTTCAGTTTACTTCTCTCATGTTTCTTTAGAACCTCAAGTAATAATAATGTACTCGCCTCCTTTTGTTTTTTTTATAAAAAGCTCTTTTTCACTTTAGTTAAACAGTTCTTTATCATAGGATTGATAATCATTCTCATAAATGGTAAAAGTATGCATTGGGTCCTCTAATTTTATACAAAATTTCAGTTGGTCCCCTAACTTTTAAAACACATAATTTTAGCCCTATAACCCTTACATTGTTAGTCTCAAACGACAATTTTTTGTAACAACCATTATTATTTTAAAAATTAAATTTAATATGTCAGCATTTGAAAAGGCTTTTTAAACATTTCAAATTTTAATATTAGGACTTTTTTTTTACTTGCATTGGGATTAAAGGATTAAAAATATATTTTATAAGATTAAGAGATCAAAATGAAAAACTTACATTAAGTTAAAGGACTAAAACATATGCCTTACTACAAACAGTTAAGAAGGGTAAACATTAATAATATTAAGTTATAAGTGGGATTAAAAGATCTCTCGTATCATTTTATCAAGGCTGCAAGGTGATTCACAACTCACATACATGTGCCTTTAATGAGATATAGTAGAGAGGACCACACATGGAATGAGGGGACAATGGCAATTTAAGGACAGAATTATAGGAGGTGGTCACGTGGTGGGGATCAGAGGGACACCATATTAAAGCACTCTGCGATTTGCGAATGTATGGGTCCCCTTAGATTAGAGCTTTTCTGTGTAAAAGTCTCATTATTGTGTTGCCCCATTTCTTCTTCTTCTTCTTCTTCTTGCTGCTGCTCCCAAAGCTTAAAGTGACTGTAGATGCAAATATATATCTATGTATATGCAGGGAAAAGAAAGAAGAGGCCATGAAAGCTAAGTATGTGGGGAGCACACACACACAAGAGCACGCTCTAAAAAGAAACCACACACACTTCTCTTTACTCTTTCTTATTCTTTCGTCTCATTCCTCAATCTGAACATCGCCAGACTATTATTGTCTGGTTTTATCATATGCTTGGACACCCAAAAATACTGACATTTTTGCAAGGGGCCAATTCTTGATAAAAAACAAATTTTTTTTCTTTTTCTTATATATATATATATAGCTATTTGGTAGGTGACACTTGAATATTGTGGTCAAGTTCAGGTTGAACTACTAGCTCTTCTAATACTCCTTTTAATCCATAATATAAAATATATTTACTAAATTTGATTAGATTAAAGAAGTTAGTTAAGTTAATTATTAGGATATATATTTTTTAAAACACTTTAGTAATCTCCTTTAATTCTCTCATTTTCTCTTCTTCTTGATTATTATTGAGGGAACATTCATAGAGTTAAATCAGGAAAAGATTAATACATATGAAAAATATGTCTTATATATAAGACTATGATTAACTTCACAAATATATCATGTATTAAGTATAGGAGGAAGTATATTGTTATAAACGTCATAGCCTCTTTTACTAGCTAGGCATATAGATATCGATCATCATTATTCCAAGGCATGAAGATTTCCACCCGTGGCTGGGCATGCAGAAGTGAAAACTGAAAAAGGAAATGAAATTTAGTTAATACGCGTAAATTAAGATTTTTGTGTGGGAATTGCTTATAATTTTACCTGATTTGTGATTAGTTTTTTCATCATCATCTTCTTATTGGGTTCTTATAGTTTATTTAATACACTTTCTTATAGTTTATTCAGCTATAGGCATTAATCTCTATGCTCATAATAATGTTAATTAAGGCTGATTTGGTGGCTAACTAAGTGATGATTTGTAAGTTTCCACAAAATTTAAAAAAGAGGCTCTTTTAAAAATAAAATGATGAAATAAAATTGATTCATTATCAACAAAAATAATTATCTTGCGCATGATATTCTACTTACATTTATATATAGCATGTAATCTATTTGATTTTCATTTTATTTAGATTTATGTGGTGGTAAACTTAATCTAAATGTATATTGAGTGAGAGCCACTTCATCCGTTTCTTTTACAAATTAATTAACAAATTATGAGTATAGGGTTAATTTGGAAACTTTAAGAATCTAATAAAACAAAAAAAACTACAACAACCTAATTAAAAAAGAGGTGAAATTATAAGAAATTTTTTTATTGAGAAATTATAAGAAATTGAATATTCATTTTTCCTTTGTTTATACACACACATAATAATAATAACGACGACGACGACATTATTATTATTATTATTAGTTTAAAGTAATTTTTTATTAGTTTTCATCTGGTACCGAATGTATATTTATAATTTGGCCATAAATTTTTATAAAATCTGTATAACATACGGAATCGAATGATTGTGTTATTCAGTTAATCTTATTACAAAAACAGAGAAGCCCAAGGAAGTGTGCGTCGTATGTGATGAACAAGTTTTGAAGCCCAACATTTTCCTGGAAAGACTTGGTTCTCCATCTTTTCAGTTTTTATGTTCTGCATTGTAAATTGAATTGTTCATAAGGAACATCAAACCTCGGCCCAAAATACATACGAGCATGCCCACAAACGACAAATTTATTGCAAATTTATTTATATATAATACCCAAAAAGGCATCAACTTTATTTAATATATAATACAATTTTTTTTTTTGAATTTCATATTGTTATTGAGTTAGACCTGTTTTAATTTTTGTTTATGGTGTGATAATTTGACGTCTCTCAAATTGCTTAACGATAAGTAGATTTTTGCTAGGTAGATAGCATATCAATTCGAAGAACAAATAAAAAATGAAAATTAATTTTAGAGTAAGTATAGTGATATCCCTTTAGTTTTGATAAAATTGTAGAAACATCTTTTTTTTTTTCAAAGCCTACACTTTAATATAACTTTTTAAACCATTAAGAATATTACTTTTTATTTTAATTTGTCATTATGTTGAAAATTCAAAATTGTTAATTTTCCCTTATCATCTAATTGTCCATACCAATTTAAATAAATTGAAATATTTAAGTATGGTGATATTTAAATAAATAATTTAAAATATTATGTCAAAATTAATACAATTTTAAAAAATGGTATGCCTTCTAGTCTTTTATCTTCAAGATAAAATTATAAAGCTTCTAGCCATTTAATAAAATAGAAGAGAAAAAAACATATGACTTCTAATCATATAATAATGAATCAAATGAATATAGCTTCTAGCCATATTATATCAAAATAAAAAAATCAAAAAATCAAAGTAATATGATTTCTGGATATGAAATCAGAGGTGTATATGGCTTCTAGTCATATTAATAAGTAACAACAACAATAGAGAAACAATAATAATCTCTAATCTTAGCCATAATCAAATAAGGTTTAAAGGTATCAAAGTTACACAAGATCTAGAGTTTAACTATTTTAAATATTCATTTTTCTTCTGAAGATAGCCCATGTAGGATATGCAGAGCAATCAAATCCCAAAGATATAATTATACATGCTATATGCTTATCTAGGAGTACAAACATTCGCCTGCAAAGAAAATTTAAACTAATCTTATTCATGCTCAATATATACGAGAGAATCAAGTTTGCACTAATAGATCTATTGTCAAAGTAGATAAATTAATTAGGGGGAAAAACAATAGCGTACCATAGTTAGAAACGGATTCTCATAGAAGACCTTCGTAAAATTGTAATGTCATCATTCCCTCTAAATAAATTGTAAAAATCTTTACCATGCCATCGTCAGTGTACGCACTCTTAGAACATTAAATACTAGTAATTAATAGCCAACAAAAATCAGATCTTCTTTCGATCTTATTCTAAATGAATTGAAAATATTTTAGAAGAAAAATGGAAGCCAGCTCACAGGAAATTTTATAGAAAACAATAATAAATGACCGTTATTGCAAATTCTATGTATCTTTTTATCATTTTGTTAAATAAATTGTCTTTTATCAAAAAAGAAAAAGACTCCGCAAGTCTAAATGGACGAAGCTTACCTTGCTATCTAATTAAATTGAACAGCCTTGCCGTGAATCTCATTAATCATTCCCTCTCTCTTCTTTTGCTTTGACTTTGCTGTTCCTTTTTGAATTTCCATCCCTCTAAGTAGGGGTGAGCAACGGGCGGGCGGGTTCGACCCGTGGGTCAACCCGTGACCCGCCCGTTTAAGTTTCACAGGTACGGGTTGCCCCGTACCCGTGCCTTAACCCGTTTAACCCGTATCCAAACGGGTACGGGTTAAACGGGTTCTGGTTAAACGGGTCCAGGGAACCCGTTTAACCAAAAAAACCTTTTTTTTTTGGGCCTCCAAAATGGGAGCCTGTTCACACAGCCCAGTTCATTTTTTTTTTTGCCCTCTACAAAGGGAGCCCATTTGACAGCCCAGTTCAGGTTTTTTTTCCTCTACAAAGGGAGCCCATTTTGAAAGCCCAGTACCTACATTGTAGATCTTTTTTGGGTTTGAGATATATGTAGTAACTTAGAATTATGCCATGGGCACTTGCACAAGGAACTGAATAAAATGCAGTTTATAATTTTTGGCCAATCTTTTTTTTTTATATATATACTTCATTCCACAAATCACTATTAAAATTCTTGCGACATTCTTCTTGCTCTCTTCCAGGATTCTTTTGCTAATGAATCAGCAAGGGTTCCTTCTTTTCTAACCATAACCCAAAATAATAGCTGCTCAAAGAAAGATTGATGATTCATTAAAACCCAAGGTGATGCCTCAGTCATCAACATGCTTTAGAGAGATCCCTTCCATTATCCTTCTGTTTCATTTCAATCACAAGTCACAAAAATTTTTCCACCAGAAAATAATGGATAAATATAAGGGTTCGGAAAAGAATATGAAAAATTCTAAAATTACAGAATTCTATAGGAGTTCAAAAGAAAAGAATATTACACTAAGGGTGCATCAGCAAAGACCTCAGCCAGCATGCCGTCCTCACTACCTGTCATGGCAAACAGTTCAGCATCCTTTTCTTCCTCGTTTGAAATGTCTCGCCTTTCAAGCTTGGCATGACCAGCAATGTATATCATTTTCTGAGCTCTTTCCAATGCAACTCTTGAGTGCTTATTCCCAACAAATTTTCTCATGAAAGACCAATTGCTCTTCAATCCGCACGAGGTTGCAAGGAGAAAAATAAGCCTTACTGCAATCTTCCCCAGGGATTTGAACTCACTCAGGCAAGTTTCCCAAACAAGTCTACTACTCAATGGGTTTGCAACTCTCATCTTCCCAGTAACTGGATCCTTTTGTTAACTGGATCCTTCTGTTAATGAATGTGATTGTAATCTGAACTTCTGATTACAATCACATTCACACCCAAAAAAACAATTCACTTAACAAAGCAATCAGAAGTTCAGAACAATAGCTTACAATCACACCCAAGTCCCAACAAAACAATTCACTTAACAAAGCAAACAGCCTGCAAAATAGTTTACACACAACAAAATAACTTTGTTTCGAAAAAAAAAAAAAACTTTGTTTCACACTTCAGCAATCAAGCTTCACATCACAAATTCACAATACACATTTTAACACTGGTTAGACTTCAGATTCACCAAAGGTAGCTGTTCCTGCTGCTGAATCTTCCTCTACAAAATGAATAAAAAGAAAAATCATTAAATCCTATCCATTAACAGATCAGGCGAACTTCGAAGCAGATCAACGGAAGGCTGCAACCTGCAAAATGACGAAGATGAGACGAAGCCACTTCAACGATTTTAGGTAGAGAGATTAATCATATAAACTGAGAAGAGCAAACAATAACAGCAGTACCACGCAAACAGAGCAACAGAGGAGAGCAGAGCAGAGCAAACCAGCAACGTTCAATGAAGATCGCCGAGTTGAATCTGGATCTAGGGCGACGGACTCTCGCGGTGAAGGAATCGCCCACGTCTTCTACGGCGAAGGACTGGTGGTCGGCTGGACGCAACTGCCAATCTTCCGCGACGACCGGCGAAGGAATCGCCCAAGTCGCCACTCACCAGTCTCGAACTCTTCCACCGTTCTGCGACTGTATTAGTGATTTAGGGTTAGCATTTGCGTTTTCTTCCAAATGTTCTACACTTAGCCACTTAGGGAAGCACCGACACTAGACCACACTGTCCACAGCAGAATAAGCAAAGCAATCTATAAAAAAAATAATAACAAACGGGTACGGGCGGGAACGGGTGCTTTGCTCACCCCTACCTCTAAGGGGACACGCACAACTATAGGAATAATCGTACTGCAAGAAAATATATGTGCATTAGTTACGCAAAAAAATCAAGACAACATATTATAAATAAAGAGAAAGATAAGAGAGAATATAAGATGAGGAAGAGAGAGTAATTCTTATTTACTATTTAAGGTATGTCTGTACCTAATACAAGCTTGATATTTATAGGGATAGGTTTACAATCTCAATAGAATCTATATCTATTATTCACAAATTTAATGAGAATAAATATACACTACTATAAAAGAGAGATTTAATGGCGCCCCTTTTATGACCTTTCTTTAAAGAAGCATTGTAGATAATAGTTCTTTTTTTAAACAAAAACAAGTTTAGAAGCTACAACGCTTCCTATTATAAGCGTCAAAGCTTAGTATTAGGCTTGTGCAGTATTTTCCCAAACAAGCGCCACACAAAGCATTTATTTAAAAAAGGAAAAAGAAAGCCCAAGCTACGACCCTTTTCAAGAAAGCGCCATAGTTGGAATAAATTTTTGGCATTTTCTTATTTGAAAAACCCTTATTCGGCGCTTAAAAATAAAGTACCGGATAAGCCACCAAGGTCAGTTGGGCACCTTGGCCGGCGCTTGCTTATCAAGCGTTAGCCAAGGCTGAGCACCTTGGCTGACACTTGCTTGGCAAGCGCCGGCCAAGGCCAGCCTTGGCAGGCATACAAAAGGCCACTGTGGCCATGGCTTTTTGCCAAGGCCACATTGTGGCCTTGTCGCATGCCAGCCAAGTCTAACCTCGGTAGGCGTGCAAGGCCACTGCATTGCAAGGCCACATGCCATTATATATAGAGCAAGGAGAGAGCGAGAGATCAGAGACTGAGTTAATTAAGAGACCACAGAAGGTGAAGTTCATCACCTTCATTCCTCCTTCACATGCTAAGGACATGCACCCAAGCTGATTAGTTAAGGCACCCTATAAGCTCCACTCTGAAGTTAATTAAGGCAAGTTTCATCACCTTCCTTCCTCATTTAATTTATATGGTTTTGACATTGTTTTAGTATGTTTTCTTGCATTTAATTTGCCAATGCTTTCGCTTAGAATTATTTCAATAAGGGGATTTTAGATTATTTTTTTTGGTATTTTAACTTATTTTCTTTTTTTTTTCCCGTTTAATAACAAGAAGTCAAGAACTTGGTAATTTCATTGTTCGGTTATATATATGTATCCCGATTCATTTCTTCACTTTCATGTGAATAATCTTACTTTATCACTATTCATTAAATTTATCTTACGTTATCATAATAATAATGTAATATCATTATTCATTTGTCTTATTTTATATCAATATTTTTTTGTCAAACTTACCTTATATTACACATTTGAAAGTATTGGACAATTTTTTTTTTTTATAAGGATGCAATGTCACTTAATGTGCAAGCGCCGTAGCTCCCTATTTATTTATTTTTATATATTGAAGGGATTCCATGGCTCTTGAACACTAAGTGCCGTAGCTTTTATATGCCTTGTATGTACAAGGTATCACTTTGAATGGCGCTTAAAAGAAAGTGTCGCACAAGGTGATATAAATTTTCATAACCCGCCGTATTCCCCCCCCATTATTGTCTTTCTCGTGCATCCTCCAGCTCTCCATTTCCCAGAACTAATTGCTCCACCATCTTATCTTCGTTCGGTCCCCACTCTACCTTTCCTTATTCATTGTCCCCACTCCCTCCTTTCTTCGACGGCGGGAATTAGAAGCTTCGTTGGTCCCCACTTTTTGATTTTCTTGTCTCCTTGTGCGCATTTCTTCAAATCTTTTTGGTCATCGCACTTCCTATGGTATAAAGCTTGGTCACCCATATTTTCTTTGCTTTGTCTAAACCTCCTACAAGAAGTTTCCCATCTCGCAAGTGTTTTTTAGATATAGGTTGAAGACCGTACATTTTCTTCTTTTTTATGTTTTGTTAAAATCTGTCATGAATCTTATATGTGTGCTCATGATTTTTTTTTTCAGGTATTTATTTGAAGTTTCAACTGTCTTCTTAAAGCTTGGTCTCCTGCTTGTGTTTGTTCTCTATCTCAGTCTACAGAAGTTTCTAGCTTGCAAATCTTTATGTATTTATTTTTTTTCCAGAAGCTTAAGTCATACATTTTTTTGTTCCCTTTTAAATTTGGGTGCTTGAAGATTTGTTGTCAATTTAGAATAGTTGATTACCTTAAGATTTTTTATGTGTCTTACCAATCATTAAAGGAGTATTGAACTAGTCATAGTGTTAAATATCATTAAACTATGTAATATTCCTTTGATTTATTTTGTTGTGAGCTGTGAAAAATTATTATGATGTTGCAGGATTAATTGGTTGATTATTTGTGACTTCAATGGTGTTTAATACTTGGAAAACTTAAAATTTGAGGACGTTATGCTACTGATTTTTTTTTAAAATTAAATGATAGAACATAAAATTAATTAGTAACTGCAAGAGGCAAGCAACTAACCAATTTTAAAAATATGTTTAAGGTATAGATGGATCAAAAATGAATGTCATCTGATCGATACTCAAGGAAATATATAGATGGGGTGAAAGAGTTTATTAGATTTGCAAGCAAGCATACAAATGATCCTAACAAAATATTGTGTCCTTACTTATCTTGTTGTTATGGAAAGTGGATTAGTCCATTTGATTTGCTAGGTCATTTAGTGTGTTATGGAATTGATCAATCATATACATGATGGACAAAGCACGGTGAGATGGATGATGCACATAGTGATCGAGTGAATACCACGAGTGGTCCTTCGAATGAGTTTGACCGAAGCATGTGTGATGATGAAGACGATGGTTCTCAAGAAATGCTAAATGTGGTTAAAGGGGGTGCTTCATGACTGTCCTCAAGAATTTTGAGGAGTTGAAAGGTGATATAGAGAAACTATTATATGCCGGTAGTACTAAATACACAAGATTGCTAGCAATGTTGAAATTGTACAACTTTAAAGGGCGATATGGATTGAGTGATTCGGGTTTCACTGCACTACTTGAACTTATGCAAGATATGTTCCCAGAAGAAAATGTACTTCTTACCAAAACATACGAGGCAAAGCAAATACTTTGCTCTACAATTAGCATGGCTTATAAGAAGATAAATGCATGTCGTAACGATTGCATATTATTTCTAAATTAGTATGCAACGTTAGAGAAGTGCCCTAAATGAAATGTACCTCGATATGGGAAGAAGAAAGGAAAAAGTCCATCGAAGGTCGTATAGTATTTTTCCATGGCCTATTCTTGTATGTGTTGTTTATTCTCATAAAATTAGTTGTACATTACAACTGTTACGTTGTAATTCCATACATACATTTAATACTCATTTTATGAATTAGTTATGCGTTACTTCATTTTGTTTTGCTTTGTTCTGTTTGGTTTTTTTGATGAATTGGCCTGGGTTCATCATGTTGAGGGAAAGGAAATAATTATGTAAAATAATATTTAAAAAAAATTTCCTCACCTCCTACAGTGCTTCTCTAAAGAAATGCCGTAGGAGGTACTACTCTCCTCTGGCACTTCAAGATGAAGCACCGCAGAAGGTTCCTACAACTCTTCATCTTGAAGTGTAGGAGGAGGTTCCTACGACGCTTCACCTCAAAGCGCTGGAGGAGGTCTTCCTTAAACGTCGGGGAAGGTTTTATTTAAATAAAAAAAATGCAAGCTATGGCACTTTTAAAAATTCAAGAAGCGTCATAGCTTGCTTTTACAGCATTGGAAGTTATGGTGTTTGGTAAGCGCTGTAGTATTCAAAAATATAAGCGCCATTTATTAGGTGTTTTTGTAGTAGTGATAACTATAAGATATTAGAGATAATATGATAATCGAGATATGTGGACATCCACACAAATATTATATTGATAATAACATTAAATTTTTTTAGTAATACACATGATTTTTAAACACCTATGTTTAAAATGGGGAATTTTAGTCTAACATCTATTATTTAATGGTCAACTAACAATTAGGAGTAGGAGGAGGATAGAAATAAAATCTTAACAGTAGAAAAGAGAGTTGTGTTTTTTGACTAAATAAATAAGTTTACTTAACTAAAAAATTAAAATATGAATTAAAAGATTGAAAAAAAAAATGCATTACATTTTTATGGTAATATAACTGAGGATTTTAAAGATATACGTTTAAATAGGATTATTTTCGGTGTAACATATGTAACTTGCTCGTTAACCAAGGGTATGTTTAGTTTGAGGGAAGGGGAGGATATTAATAATATCATTCTGTTTTTTTTTATGAGTAGAGTTTCAATTAATTTATCATTCTATTCTTACATGTTAGTTAATAAACTTTATAGTAGAATTTTTTTATTTCTATGTTATATAAATTAATATTTATCTTAATTTAAATTGGATAATTTATTAAAATTAATTCTCATCTCAATATTTTGTTAGTCTTTGTATAAAAATTGATATAATGATATTTTTTTTATTTCTAATTGGTATAATAATATATTTTAAAATATGAAATATCAAAAATCATAAGGGGAAAATAGTTAAGAATTTTATATTTTTATTTTAAATTAAATTTCCCACCATGTCTAGAACAAGATATGAGGTTTTTCCCCTCATAGGTGGTAATAGAATATCACGAAATTATGAAGATAAAATAGTAAAAAAAATTTCATTTTTTTTTTTAAATTTGAAATCAATTTGCCATTGATGTGTTGGAAAGAGTGATGATTTTTTTAAAAACAATTCTCATGCCTATTAATGGAATATTACAAAAATTATAAAAACAAAATAATCATTTAATTTTTTTTATCAATAATAATAATAATTGATCTATTATTTATTATTTTAAATTAATTTTCTTGTCTGGATTGAGTGAGGATTTTTTTAAAATTTTTTTTTCATAGGTATGAATAAAATTTAAAAAATATTATGAATACAAAATAGTCAAGAAATTTGGCTCCCTTCCAAAAACCCCTAATTTAAGGGATCCCAAAATACCTCACTCTAAAATTTCCCCTTGGATCCCCTCCCCTCACACTCAAGCAATTAAGTGGATGTAAATGAAATCTTAAAAGTAAAAGGGAGGTTCTTGTTTTGTGACCAATCGATTTGAAAGGCTAATTTTTATAAAAATTTAATTTTAAAAATAGAAGTGATGTGTCCGTAATTAAAATAACATCAATGGGATGTTATTCTATTTTGCCCTAACTTTTACTTGGAATAAAAGGGATATACTATTCTTTGTTTTGCTTTTCATCTTCGGTGTATAAAAAAAGGGATGTACTACAGTGATTGCATATGTAATAAGTTGCCAGATGCATAAATTGTCAACCATTTTACCACATTATAATTATAATTATTTAATTTAGTTGAACAATATGTACTATATATATAGTATACCAGAGTTCTTGATATGATTAAGTCTGGATTCAGTTATTATACATTCATTATTCCTCATATTAAATGAAGAAATAAAATTCAAACTAATTAAGAATAATGTATGGCTAGTCAACCATTCGTTTTATAGAGGCTCAAGTGCGCACATTTTCAAAGGGCATGACATTTTGCAAGAGCAGGTTTGATAGTTACATAAACAAAAGTAATAGCTAGAAAAAACAAGCGCTCTTTTGTTTTTGTTCGGTGTATGCAACAAGTTATACCTTGACCAATTAAAGTCTATTTATTTATTAATTATAGAGTAAAT
This sequence comes from Inga oerstediana, assembly GCA_963210345.1. Lineage (NCBI taxonomy): Eukaryota > Viridiplantae > Streptophyta > Magnoliopsida > Fabales > Fabaceae > Inga > Inga oerstediana. The sequence continues at coordinate 16,107,659 of OY723411.1, read as the reverse complement.
ACTCTAACCACCCTCTATTTTGCCTTAATTATATAGATCTTGTAACACCCCCAAAATTTATATTCACAAAAACTATTGTAAATATTTGAGAAATTCAATAAAATAGTGAATATCCATCAAATTGGAATTTATGAATTTATAAATGTTCATTTTCATGAGAAATTGGGCAAAACTAATTATGGAATTAATTTGGGTAATTTAAAAAGCCCAAAAATAAGGTCCAAAAATAGAGAAATATTAGAGAAAATATTTGGTCCAAAAATATATGGAAACTAGCCAAAGGAAAATAAGAAAAGAAATTAGATTAAAACTGCAATGGCAAAATCGTAATTTTGTCAAAATAGCACAAAATAAATTATTTTCAATTAATTGAATTTAATTTCAATTAATTAAGAAAAATAAAGGGAAAAAATATATTTAGAATATTTTGTTCAAATAAATATGAATTTATGAAAAATTTGAGTGAAAATGCAATTTTGACCAAAATTGGGATTTTACGTGTATACGTAACCGGAATAAGTTGTGAAGTCAATTGAGACCATAGGGATGAACCCCTAGGTGTCTCCTACATGTGGCGTGAAGAAGGAAATATTAGTTGGACATAATGGTATGGTTACATGAACATGGGAATTTATGTCATAAACTTGGATTTTTAGAATTTTGGAAAAAATGGATAAATGAATAAAATACTATAAGATATATAATAAAAAGCTATCATCTTCTTCTTGCTCAGCCCAAAACTGACGTGAACCAACTGCACTAAAAGAGAGAATGTGTGAATTTTAGAGAGAGAAAGGAGAAGAAATCTCGTAAGGTAAGCTGATTCCTCCGACGATTTAGCGCCTAACACGAATAACTCCGATCCTAAGCCACTCCTCTATGTTTTCTAAGGTTGTGAAGCTCAAAATTTGGTGTTAGGATAGCTAGGGTTTTAGCCAAGTTAAGGAAAAGCTAGTGGGAGCTTGAGGTAACTTCCAAACTCTTATATATTGACTATTCTGGCTGCTATAAGCAATTTAATCGGTGAAATTTTGTCAGATTGCTATTGATTTTAAATTTTTGGTTTGAGTTGCCTAAGGGTTATGCTGCCCAATTTTGGTTCAAATCGTAGTTGTAACCTTATTAAATAGTTAATAAAGAGGTTATGAGTAGAAAGAAACATGTTTATGGAGTCGAAATCGCAAAACCTCGATTTTTCCCAAAGGATACCCATATTTTGGCTAGAGTTATATCTTGGGGTTAGAGTTGGAATTTCAATGATTTGATGGTTCTATTGAGTTTAGGAGGGAAGATTAAGTGGGTTTACAGTTGATCACTTTTTTGGAAAATCCCGAAAAAGCATAATTGCGAAAACGCCCCTAAAACCCTTAAAGCGGGGTTGCCAAGGGCAATTTTGTCTTTTGAAAGTGCATTTAGTAATTCCGAGTCCAGAAATGGATTCCTTGGATGAAAATATGTTAGAATAGCCCAAGTCAAAATTTCAGGAAAAGTACAATAGGACCGGGTATGTAACCCCCTGCCTTTAAACAGGTAATTATAATTCGAAATTCATAATTTTAAATGAAATAGATATCAATAATCATCAAAAGTCATTTCCAATCCCTTCTTGCAGAAGGGTTTTTAACAAAACTTTCAAAATTCTTTCCCTATTTTGGTCTCAATTGCATGTATCGCATATAATACCTGTGCAGTTAAATCACATTATACATATCAGAGTGTGAGACAAAAATCCCGACAATGCCCAGGTTTCATCTATATTTACACTGAGGGTTTAAAGATCCCAAAAAGGGGATTACATTACTACATTCAAAATGATGATATACAGTAATCCCAAAACCAAAAGAGATAACCAGCAACCTACTCAAATGTCTCTAAGAGATCCTAACTGCTCCGGGTTGTCTGCTTCTCTCTTGAGCCACTTGCCCTGTCTGAAATGTTAGTCATTGGAAAGAATGAGATTCAAAAGAATCCCAGCAGTAACAAATCACTCATATAGTATACAAACACAGAGCATGTAAGATCATGTTAAGCAGCATCACAATATCACATGGCTCATGCCACATACGATAGCACACATGGCTGTAAACACTATGCGTCAGCTTTCGCTGCGATCTCAATGTATCACAAAGTATTCTCAATGCATGACAAACATATATACAATGTTTCACACATGATACAAGAGAAAGAGTCACTACCTTGTTCTTTCCTGACGTCCTTTGGCACTGTTGGCTTATGAGGATAGCAAATGTCAAATCCTAAACACCAAAATCAAAATGGCAGATTAATTCTCTTCTCCCAATTCTCACTTCCAAACACTTAAAATAGGTTACCACCTAAGTCCCTTAAGTGATTATAATAGGCTCAATGAAAACCTAGAGGAATTGGGAAGTACTAGGTTGGAAACCACTTTTCAAAATCACAAAATGCTAAAAATGGAGGTTGGCTGTAGCCAAGAATCCTTTGGCTGCAGCCAAAACTTGCACAGAAGGTTTTTGGCTGCAGCCAAGAATTTCTGACTGCGGCTAAAACGCACACAAACTTTTGCGCTGCAGCCAAGATTTTTTGCTGCAGTCAAGGCAACTTCGAAAAATCATAATTAATTTCAGAAATATTGAAATGAGGTGATCCTAAAGCCAAATGAAAGATATTTAAGTCTTCTTCCTAGGAAAAATATTGGCCATTACTGGAAATCACCAAAAAAATACAGAATCACACAAATTTCATTACTGCCCCAAAACAGAGTCCATTTTCGACCTCAAACTTTGGGCAGTCATATCTCCTAGTTCCCAAAAAGAACTGGCACAAATTATATATCCATTTTGAAGCTTGGAATGTGAACTTTAAGATTGGAATGTTTCATAACTTTCTGACATCATTGGCCTAGTCAAAATGTTCACACAACCTGACTGCCCATAATAGACTTTCAATAGGCAACATTTCAATTTTGCACCAATGCTTCCAATGGTTCCCAAATTCATATCAAATACCATTCCCACATAAATTTGCACAAGGAATCCATTGAAATCATCAAAACAACCCAATTCAACCTCCATTGACATGTTACACAATGACCACCACATGTCTTACCAAGAACTCAATCAAACAACCATATTGCAAACCAATCCAACCCAACATTCCAAATCAATTTTAATTGCTCAAAGACACACTATGACACCAATTTCACACTAAACACTAACCAATTCACACATTTCAAAATTAAGCCAAAATCAGGGAAAAAATCCAAAATCCTCAAAGCTAAACCAATGACCTCAATAAATATGTCAAAAGGTTCCAAAGGCTTACCTTAACTTCTTCCCAAGACTAATTCTTGATTTCCACCACTTCCAAATTTTCTCAAGCTTCCAATCACCACTAATCAAAAATCTGAAACCATAGGAATAATGCTTTTGACACTATGATCAATATTAATGAAGAACACTTGAGCATTTAGAGACAAATACTCACCCAAAACTCAAGTTTTTCCTTTCTCTTTCCTACCAAGCTTGGATGAAAATGGAGTGGAGAGGAGAGAGATGAGAGAATGAAGATGGATCAGATTTTCCTTGTGCATGAGACTTTTTGGCCGACCTAAGTGGAGGAGAGAGGGAGAAAAAGAGGTTGAAACATTGACTTGATCTAAGGGCTCACAAATGGACATTTGGCAACATCTTGGCCCTCCTTTCGTAACCTCACATAACACATGCACACACACAACTCTTCTCATACTCATGAATCCTAACCATTGATCTCAAGTTACCTATGAGTTTCATCTTCGGTAATTTTCCAGTTTTACCATTTTGCCCTTGATTATGGCAATTATACTCAAATCACTTCCAACTAATCCCTATCACTCTAATTATCTAATCATGCACCCTTTCCCTATATTTAACCTAATTAGACCTTATTCCAAACTTAATCATAAATATAGGGTTTAGGCATTGATCAGAACACGTTTGAATCAAGATTCACATTGTATTTTTCAAAAGTGCTTAATTACAATAATTACAATCACTTTTGAAGTCATTAGCCCTTAATTGAAATTTGGGGCATTACAGGGTACACTTGGCTACTAGGGATTACATAAGGTTTGTACTTAATCCTCAGGTCAAGCCTTCAATCCTTAAGGAGGCGACTCTTAGGGAAATTAGAGTATCCAAGAGGAAAATCCCTAAGCCTTCGGTGGGCCGGGGGGAGGACAAATCCTGGCAGGGGCTCTCGGTGACACCTATTCAGCACCGCTAGGGACCTCGTTGTGGGCGACGTCGTGCCGTTACAGATCTCCCCCTTATTTTGAAAACTCATATAGATCTCCCTTAAATTTAAATCTACATTACATAAACTTCTCATATATTTTGAGATTCTATTTTCATCCACCAGGCTAAAACTGTTAGTTAATCGTTAATTTTGACTTTTGGACTTTTGTTTTGCTAAAATGACCCTATTTAACATTAGAATTATTTAAGAAAACACACACACACACACACATGGGCTAAAATATTTTATACCATCAAATTTTAATTCTAATAGATTTTTTTAACTTTCTAATATGTTAAAATTTTATTAATTTTGAGATTATAAAATTTGTAAGTTTAATTTTTCACCATATTTATTGAAATTTATTCATTTTATGTTTCATAAATGATAAAAAATGTATATATCAAACACATTTTTTTATCAAATATAATAAACTATATAGGTTTGAGAGATTGCATAAGTCATTTGAATTTATAATTTCATATTTTTTCCTACAAAAATTTAAAAAAATATCTCAAAATTTTAAAAGTTTGTAATATTTACAATCTGCCAATTAAAATTTGAGATTTAGTATTAAGGGTAAATTAGTAAATAACTTTTATTTTTAGATAAATTTTAATTAAAAAATATATTTTTAGAATCTTTTTAAAATATTTTTGATGGAGTTGACAGTTTGGACTTAAGAGTATGTTTTCAAAATAGAACGGAGGTCTACGTAATTAAGGTAAAACAAAAGAGTGGTTAGAGCATTTCACTCTTAATCATACCATATTAATGGTTAGTAATACTAAGGAGAAGAAATTTTAGCTTATACTTCTCTAATAAGATTTTGAATTTCAATTTTATGAATAGAGAAACATCGCATTATACTTTTATTTAAAACTAACATTATACTAAATATATAAGCTTGTTGAGGAAAATGTTTTTATACTCACTCTATTTTGTCTCTCCATTTTATATTTTTTTGCTAAACTATTTTTATTGATTGCAGATATTAAATGAGGTTTTCATGTATCAATTAGGATAATAATTAAAGGGAGTTTTTAGGAAACCAACATAAATATATTTTTTTAAATAACTATTTTTTTGAATATTTACAAGGCTGAAGTATACTTTTGGTCTTTTATATTTGCATGAGGGTTCATTTTAGTCCTTTAAATTTATAAAGTGCACTTTTAGTCTTTAAAATTTAACTCCGTCAATATTATTAATGGAAAGTGCTGACTAATCAAAGTTAAGTGGTGATGATACAATGCTGAAGAAGCTAGTCGGACTTGCAACTCAACATCTCATTTAATTTTAATCCTACATGGCATTTACTTAATTTATATTATTATATTTTTAAATAAAAATATAATTCAAATAAATTACTTATTTTAATCAATTTCTTAATCCCTTTCACTACAAAAAAAATGATAATTCGTAGTGGTTAATTTGTAGTGGTTACAATAAATTACTACAAATATCAGGATTTTTAATGGTTTAAAAAGAAAACACTATAAATTTGCATCAGTATGACTCACGCCAAGTGGCGCACTGGTTAGCAAATGACATTTGTAGTAGTTTACATGACTGAATCACTATAAATTGTGGCACCAAGCTGGCACCAAATTTGTAGTGATTCCAATATTTGAACCACCATAAATGTTGTGCAAGCTTGGCGGCATAAGGCGTAAAGCTGACTTGACTATTGTGGCAGTTACTTTGTAGCAGTTTATATGATTGGAACTGCTATGGAATGCAAAGGGCCGACCGCTACAATGTTTAACGCATATTTGTGGTGGTTGTTATGCATAACCGCTACAGAATGCAAAGAGTCTACAGACTTGTAGCAATTTTATAGAACTACTACAAATCTTCACATTATACGAGTAGCGTTTCTTCATTTATAGTGGTTTAGGTAGAGGTTTTTAATAAAACCGCTACAAAATTCAATGCTATAAAGGCGTCTTCACCTCCCATTTTACCACTTTTGCCAATTTCTTTTCGCACGTGCCCTCTAAAAGGTTTTGTTTAAGATATGAGGTTCTACTCAAGCATTTATAGAGTTTGGAACTTGAGGTTAGTAAAGTTAAGTCCTTCATTTCATTTTTTCCCTATTATTCTAATTTTGTTATAAATATTGATAATTGTTTTTATTTTGCACTTATTATAACTTCTGAGAGAGATAAGGGGAAGGGGAAGGAGACTGAGCTTCCCTTCAGACCTATTCTACAAGGGAACAGTAGTAGAAGGGGCAATGGGAGGGGCAGTAGAGGGTAACGTGGAGGTAGACATGTCCCTATGCCATTGCCGGAGGTGACCCCGCCATAGCAGCCACAACAGACTCCCGCACAGGAGGCGACCTAACAGCAAATGACCCCACAGGAGGTAACCTTACCAGAGCTGCCTGTTTAGCCAAAGTGTACTATCCCAAAATGTACTCAGGGGCTAAATGTACAGAATAGATAGTGGGATTAATGACATAATTGTCCTAGAAATTTTGCATGACTTTATTTTCGATTAGCTAGAAGTAATTTCCCTCTATTTCCCCTTGATAAATAATGTTCAAGACCATAGGAAGAGGGAAAAAGAATTTAGATGATATACTTCTTCACTTTTCCATTTGAAAAGTCAACAATTGTGGCTAGGAATAAATAAAGCACGAAGAGAGAATTGATCAATATTCTCTTTCCTATTTAGGAGTGGTATTTCAGTCAAGACTTCAAAAAGTGAAGGAAGAGCATATGCAAGTAAATCATATCCATTGACAAGTCAAAAAAGAAAGGAAAGTAAAAGGAAAGAGAGGAAGAAGAACAAGACAACAAGTCTCATGTTTTTTCCAAGTTGAAAAGTTGACTAAAAAGTCATAATCCAAGAGTGAATTGGTAAAAAATCCTTTTCCTTTTCAATTGAGCATTTCAGTCAAGAATAAGAGGAAGGAGGAAAGAGAAAACTCAACCCAAATCAACCCAACCCACCATAGTTAATTAACTAGTCCACCTTTTTCAAGATGCCACTATAAATTGACACATGGTCTTTTCTCCTTTTTCTCTTCAAATTTCGTCCAAGTAATTTTGGGGCTTCAATGAATCATTTAAATACATATTATACTCCCTCATTCATCTGCAAAACCGTGGAAAAGAAAGAGAAAAATGAAAGAGGAAAGAGAAAGATGAAAGTTGAAGAACAACTTGAAGGTAAGATTTTCGTCTTGAATTTTCACTTAGAAAATGACCTTTCTAGCTAACATACCCTGCATAAAACTTGCTCCTCTCTTCCTTAGCTTCATTTCTATAGTTTTAGAATTTCAAGGGGAGGTGTTTTGAGATTCCTAGTAAGAGCCAAAGTTGGAGAATCAAGAGAAGAGCTTAAGGAAGAGCAAGAGGTGAGTATGAGCATCATTTTGACATATGTGTTGCTTGATTTGGTTGAGTTTTAGATCGGTTGTTTGGCAGCCCTAAATTCAGTCTTTTAGGGTTTATTTGGGTCCATGATGGTTTCATCTCATTCATGTGATTATATGTTGATTTGGGAGCAAATGAACTAAGTTTGATGATTAAGTTGTGAATTGGTTGCTTGTTGTAGAAAACCCTAAAATTCTGACCTAAACAGGGCATCATGAAGCGATGAGAATTTATTTATTTTAATGTTACCATTGTGTTCTACAAAAATGTGGGTATAGCCTCGGGTTGTGAATTTTGGGTCATTAAAACTCAAAATTCAAAACATGATTTTCTGCTTGAACAGGATTCCAACGAGGCACCCTAATTGTGTGGTGTTTTTGGATAAACCAATGATGTCAAAAAATCTGAAACATTCTAGAATAAAAGTAGACATATGAAGCTTTAATTTGATAGGTCATTTGCATAATTTTGATTTGTACACTGGGAGTTATGAATTTTTGAAGTTAGGTCATGAAAACTGGGTTGAATTCTGGCAGTGTGCAATAAATGACAAATCTGGGAATGCAGTGCATCCAACTAGCTGTGTGTGGTATTTTTCCTTGAAAATAGACTAAATAAGGGTTGCATAGCCTTTAGAATCACTGCAATTCGATTTTGGTACATAAAGATATGATTTTTCAAAGTCTGAAGAAAATTCTGGCAAATTTGGTTCAAGTGTGTGAAAATTTAAAGGTAATGATACATGGTAATAACTATGAACTCTAAGGTTAGAAAATTGGTCTTTTGGGTTAATTGACCACTTTAGCTCCTTAGTTAACTTGATTAAATGACCATAGTGATAACCAACCCAAGTATTATGGGTTATTAAAGAATTGGAATAGGTAATAACTCGTTGTCCTTAAACTCTAATTTATAGGATTTGACATCTACCCTGAGCACAAGAGATCAGTGCAAGAATAGGAATGGAAAGAATAAGGTAGTGACCATTTCTCTTATATCATGTATTTTGCTGGTATGTTTGTACTTATCATTGAATTGTGACGAATGTGAAAGCTACGGTAATGTGCATATAGCGCAAGTTGAGGTAATATGCATACAGCGAAAGCTGAGGTATTTGTGAATACATCAGAAGCTGTCGTTTATGTGATGAAAGTTATGCCTTGTGTAATTGCTGTTGTGGATGCCATTGTGTTTGATGTTTTGTGATAATTGCTTACATACTTTTTTAGTATATATCATATGAGTGAAAATGTTGCTACTGAGATTTGTATGAATCTCACTCTTTCCAATGACTAACTTATAGCCAGGGAAAGCTGATAGAAGGAGAAGCAGGTAACCAGGGCGGCTAGTGCTCTCAGCTAGGAGATTTAGCTTTTTATTGTTGGTTATCAGTTTTTGGGGGAAAATGTATATATCGTATATGATGTAAACATATGGAATTGTATGCAATCCCCAATACAGGATCTGAACTGGGCAAATGAGCCATGTAATCCTTTTAGTGAATGAATATGACCCGAGAGTTGTCGAGAAATGTTGGTTTAGTACTATGATATTTATGAATGAAACCAAATTGAATAGGCCAAATGGATTTAAAAAGTGGAAACGAGACCGTACTTAACAGATTATGAAAACTTTTAAAAACCCACTATACCACAGGATCAAATCCTATCTTAAAGTTGGGACCTTTTATAAGTTATAAATTTTCCACTGGTCTCTGGTTTTAATTAATGACTAATTTTCAAACCATATTAACAACTATCAAGGAAGGGGATTACACAGAGGGGGCTGACCTCTGTGTCAGTGATTACGACTAGAATGAGGAGTTTGACTTCAACATTCCCATTCTCAGTGACATAGAGTGGTTCCTGGATGAGGAGGAGGACTAAAACCAGAATAACCCATGATGGTCGTCTTCGCGGTCGATGGGGTTTGAGATGCAAGTTCAAGGTAAATTTAATTATTATTTTTAATAAATTTAATATTTAAATTCCATAGGTTAAAGGTAGAGTTAAATTTAATTAACATATGTGGAAAATTGTGTAGATAAGCAGGGGAACATTTACACTAGGAGGTTGGACATGGCTGGTCTCAATAGCTTGTACTGGACACTACGTGTGATAGTTCCATGGAATGAGGCCACGGACCAGCTGGTTGAGAATGGTGGTCACCTATTCAACTATTATCTGAATGAGTTGGGCTCAAATTAGATGCGGTTCCCTTGACACCAAAGGATCTAGCATGGGACGACACTGTGAGGGTAATTAATTGTATTTAATTATTATGTATTCAATTATGTTACAGGATAGGTTTGTTGTCTGAGACAATAGGAAGAGGTACATGATGATGAAGATGAGGATAGCTGGAAGAACAGGAGGAATCGTCTCTTCCATAGCATGAATAAGGATGAGATGATACCTCTGCAGTAGCTAATTGATAACATCCTTGACGACGTCCCACCTAATGACTAGGCTAGTTTTTTCCAGTATAGAAGGAGCCTAGAGGAACATGTAATTTTTTTTATAATTATAATGTTTTTAATAATTTCATTTGTTAATAATTATTATTTTATATATTTTTTAATAGTTTTAATGTTGTGTTTCTTATGCAGGCTCTTTCTTAAAGAAAGACCAGGAGTCGAGGGCAGTAGAGGATCCATCACACGACAGGATCAAAGACATTCGCTGTTACATACAGCGAACTAGTAATTTTTAACAATGTCAATTAATTTTATCTCTATATTATAAATTTATTATTTTATTGTTAATAATACTAATTTAATGTTTTAATTCTTTTAGGAGAGGAAGGCTCAATAGGAGAATTGTCGGACAGACTACGGGGAGTTTAACTGTCACCCATGGATACCTGAACAGGACTTCAACCTCTCAGCAAGAAGAAGAGGACATTATAAGATAATTGATTGTTGTATAATAATAATTTATTATTTTATTGTTTATAATACTAATTTATTGTTAAGAATAATAATTTATTGTTTTATAAAATGATAGGAGCGGATTCAGCAGTCATAAGTTGAGTTGCGAGAGACCCAAACCCAGTAGTCATAGGGGTCTATGGATCCCACTACGCCATTGAACGTTGGTCTAGGCCCAGTTGAGCAACCTGGACGCGTGAGGGGTATGGGGTTAGACGCTAAACCTAACGTAGTCTATAGTAGAAGCGACGCCTCTGAGGCCGGCCCTTCTCGAGCAGGGCTTCCAGCATTAGAAAGTAGACAGAGGAGACTATTTAAGACATTCATGAGGAGGTTGCCAGGCAGATTCAGGTGTAGCTGACTTCTTCTACGCTTAGCAGACCTAGTGGCGGGATATCACGAACTCTATGGTGTCTAGGTCATAGAGTCGATTGTTTCTTGATGAGGAGCATCCATAGGTCCCCCCAATCCCTAGGTTCGTCATCTAGCTACCTCCTCCTGCCGATGATGACGGTGTTGTTCACTCTGGTTAGCCTCGTGATCCTGCCCCTACCTCCCGAGAGAGGACTTGATGATTAGCATTTGGATAGTTAGTTATATATCTTAGTTAGCTTTATTTATGATTTAGGACAATTATATTCTGATTTCGAACAGTTGTAAAAAATTTGGACATTTGTATTTTCATTTATGTAATTTTTTGTTTCAATTAGAACTCATCAAACAAATTTGCAAAATAACTAATAAACAACTGCACTTTGTAGTGGTTTTTATTTACAAACCGCTACATAGTGTGTATTAAACTTTGTAGTGGTCTCTCTCAGATAACTGCTACAGAGTGTGATGAAACTTTGTAGCGGTTTCTGGCAGAAACCGCTACAAAGTGTGACACTTTAAAATTTGAATATGTTAACCAGAAACCACTACAAAGTGTGACATTTTGAAATTTGAATATGTTAAATACCGCCAACAGTCACAAAACTTTATAGTGGTTTTTGCCATATAACCGCTACAAAATGTGACATTTTGAAATTTGAATGTTAAATACCGCCAACAGTCACGAAACTTTATGGTGGTTTTTGCCACATAACCGCTACAAAATGTGACATTTTGAAATTTGAATAAGTCAAACATAAAAATTTGTAGCGTTTTCTGCCACATAACCACTACAAACTATGACACTTAGTAGCGGTCATGGTAGCTGTTGTTATCTATTATAAATTGTTGAAACTTGAAGAATTTGAATTTAAGCTTCCAGACACGCGTCATTCTCTCTTCACTCATCCTGTTTGCTAAAGTTTTTTACTAGCTATGGATAAGTCAGATCAAGTTGCCATGCAATTCTCTAGCATAATTGTACGAATTAAACAATTTCTTAGATTTCGCATACTTTCACACCAACTGTAATGGTACGATCATGTGTCCGTTGTAACATCCTAATTTTTGTATTAGGATTTAGTTGCAATTTAGGAGGAATTAATTATGATAAATAGATCTATCATGTAATTATTAAAATAAAAGGGTGTTTATTTGTATGATTTATAAGAGGGAGGGAAATTGTAAATTGATAAAAATGAAAATTTAAAAAAAATTTAAAATAATATATAAAATAATATATACATATATTAATATTAATATATATGTGGCACCTAAAAGGGTCACGTTGCCCCTTTAGGTGCGCCACAGGAGGGAGGGAGTATTATAAATGCCCCCTAATATAACCCCCTCATGGTAATTATATCCGGATTACTAAATTTAAGTGAAATAGAAACCAATAAGACAAAATCATTTTTTTTATAATCACTCATCTCCAAGAGATGAGGTGTACAAACAAAACATTTAAAACAGAATTCATCTGGTCTCACATTCACTTTCGAATACCATTATCTGTGCAGTTATATTACATAATAAATATCAGAGTGCGTAACTAAAATCCCGGTAACCCTGGGCTACTTATATATATATAATGGGTTTAAAGGTTTCCCAAAATGGGGATTACATGACCAAAAATTCATATTTACATCTCATATACATAGTAATCCCAAAATCCAAAATCCCAAAACAGATAACCAACGGTCCAAACTCTAGTATGTCCCTACTAGCCCTAACCACTCCTGGTTGGCCGCTTATCCTTGGAACCACTCACCCTGACTAAAAATGTTAGTCATTTGGAAAGAGTGAGATTCTAAAGAATCTTAGTAGTAACAAATCATTCATACCACACGTAATCACATAGCATGTAAGTAAATAATCACATAACAGCAGCAACACAAATCACACTCCACCCTCGTCCCCTTTTACCGCCGGGAAGGCACACCGTCCTAACCCGAACTACTATTAGCGACTTAGGGACTGTTGGTTTGGCAGTGCATATGAATAGCCTTACGGCTCTCATATAGCCTTTCGGCCCACAAATAGCCTTTCAGCTCATATAATCACAATTGTTACACCCAAATCTCATCCCCTTTTACCGCCGGGAAGGCATACAGTGCTTACCCGAACCGTTGTTAGCGACTCAGGGACTATTGGTATAGCGGCGCATACACAATTTCACAAATATTGCAGCATACAAATCCATCACAAACCAATGATATAACACACATATAATACATCACATAAGATATAAAGGAAAAGTCACTACCTGAATCTTTCCTGACGTTTTTTTGGCTCCGCAGGCTCACGAGGGCGACAGATATCAAATCTTATACCAAATTAAGGACAACCAATCAATCTCTTTTCTAAATGTATATTTTCATAATACTTTAAGTTGGTTATCATTTAGGACTCTTTAGGCGGCTAATACAGGCCTAAACATATGCCTAAAGGGTTGGGAGAACTACCCTGAAAACCCCTTTTTTGAAAGGTAAAATAGTGTTTTTAGGCTGGCTCACTCTAGTGAAGATGACCTAGTCAAGTGATGGATGACTCGCGCCTGAGTAAGAACCGCTCTCACTTGCGAGTGTTTGACAGTGAGCAGCTACTTTGGCCAGAATGTGCTCACATCACTCGTGCATAAGGCTTTGCACTCGGGTGATGACTCCAAATCTGCTTGAGTCCTCGAAAGTACAGCACAAAGAGTGACAACCTGAGAGCACAAACAATCACCAGAGGGACAAGCTCACTCGAGCATAACCCCCTAATGCTTGGGTGAGAAGGTTTTACTTGCGAGTGTCGGAACACACTCTTGAACCTCAACCAGCAAGTGACAACCCGAGAACAACCCTTACATTTGAATATATGCTATCACTCGAGCAATCTCATGCTCACTCGAGTGATCACCAACATCACTCGCGGTGAAGGAAGTGCACTCGAGCCCCCTTCAAGAAAACCCAGGCAAGACACAAAGCAGAGAAGCGAAAAATACACGCAGCACTCGAGTGAGTTCATCCCTCACTCGAGTGAGGCTATGAGATTACCTAGATCATAGCAGATAATAGAAAATTCTCAGATAGCCAAAACTAATGCCAATGACTCCCAAACTTCACTTAAAGCACATACACACTTAACCATGCCTAAGGAACACATAGGCAACTTCCAAAACACCTAAAAACCATTCTAACCACAATCAAACACTTAGGTCTCTATGACACACCCAATTTCCAAATTTCATTCAACTCAATTCAAACTTTCCAAATCAACTTCAACAATCAAATAACTCCACAATAGGCTAATTTCAACATCATCCACTATGAAATCCATATATTCAACATTGACACAAACTCAAGGCTAATTTCCAGATTTTACCCAAACTTGTCCAAAAATCACAAATAATATATCAAAATGCATCAAACCTTTACCTCTTCACTTTGCCAAAGTCAGAATTTTGATTCTCAAACTTCCAATTTCATCCAACACCCAAATCACCACTATTCAATATTCTAAAATCACCACAATGAAGCTCTTAATGAGGTGCACAACATTAGAGAAGAGGATTTGAGCTTAAGAGGATCATTACTCACCAGAGGTTGAAGCTTTCACTTTCTCTTTCCTTGCTTGAGCTCAGCGAAAATGGGGAAGGAAGAGAGAGAAAATGAGAGATGGAAGAGATGATGATGATGAAGCACACTCCCTCCCCTAGCCATACACACAAACCGCATAAGAGAGAGAGAAGAGAGAGGAAAAAGTGATGTTTTGTCCTTTTTGTACCATCCAAGGGACTACATAGTGCCACATGTCACCATCTACTCATTCCCTCCATAAGCTCACACAAGCGCAAAGTATAGGATTCCGACTTATGATCAATAGATCTCAACCCTTGATCTTTAATCTCTAAATATACTCATATCAAATTTACATCATAATTCTACACAAGTATTTAATTACACTAATTGCAATCAAAATTAGAGTCATTAGCCCTTAATCCCAAATTGGGTCATTACACCTAACAATCACTTCATCATGAGGTAAAGTGGTTTCTTTGGAAGATAGAAGGTAGGAAGCTGGTGGGAGTATTTTTGGTTCTTCGGGGATCAATAAGGTACTCAAAACCACTTCTAGTCACAAAACGTCTTTCATGAAAAATGTTCTAAAGATTTTTCTCTTTCTTATGATTGTAATTTCATATGGATTAGAGAATATTTTAAGGTTAGGATTTTGGGCAAGTTTTGAGTTTTGAGTTATGCCCAAAAATTAAAATTGGGGATTTTATGAAGTGGAATGAAATTGATGATAATCAATTACTTAAATGAGTTGTTGGGTTATGAAAAAGAATATTTGAATTTATGTTAAAACAAATAATTGGGATTTTAGTGTGAAAATTGAAATTTATGAGTAATTAATTCATAACTTTAAATTTATAGAATTACGTTAATTAAGTTAATTGTTTTAATAACTCAGAGTCTCAGAGTTATTAATGTGTAATAAATTGATTATTGTAGATTAATTCTTATGTATGTTTGAGCTCTTAGATTAGGAGCAATGTGGTAGAACCGGCTGACACCCAAGAGGGGGGTGAATTGGGTGTAAGATAAAAATCTTAAGAACTTTGAAAATCTTTTTGCATCTTAGAGGAAGCAATAAATATGAAAGTAATGAATAATAAATCAACAGTTTATATATGCTGAAAATATAAGAGTTTAAGGAAGATAGTGTGCAAACTGTGATTTATCCTGGTTCGGTCCAATCTGCGATGGCCTACTCCAGTCCCCAAGCTCCTCCTGAGATTTTCAAATCCACTATCTTCTTGTTTAATCTAGGCACAAGAAAAGCCTTTACAACCCACAAGTTTAGCTAGGCACTTGCGAAGCCATTTACAAATCTCTCACCGAGTTACTCCCTCTTACACACCGTAAGGTTACAACCGAGTTACTCTCCTTACACACCCCGTAAGGATAAAACTTTGATGATGAAAGATTATAGTCAATCTTCTCTCTTAGAAGTGAATAGATGAATACTGAAGCACAATGAAAATAATCTCTCTCTCAAATATACATGATATAGAAAATGGATAAGAACAGAGGGTAGTTGGGTTGGAGTAGATGATTCATGATCTTTGCATGTTTCTCATTGTAGTGTCTTCGTTAGTTGTTCTGAACTCTGAATGCTCTTCTATTTATAGTTGATGAAGGTTGATGACCGTTTGAGCATTTCAATATATCCGTTGGAGTGTGGCTTCTTCAATTTGAAAACTAGCCGTTATAACGTTGACGCTCCACTACCGTAAATTCACCTTTTGACTCTTCACATCATATCTTCATTGTATTCTTGGAGAAATACATTAAACACTAATACAATGAAGTGTTAGAGTGATTAGAAGCAAGAAGAATGAGTTATATGTTCATTCCATTGATTTCCAGAATCTTCGGGATGTTGTTCTGTTTTCCTGGGAAGCATTACTCGAGTGCTTACTCGAGTGGACATCAAGTTTCTTCATAGGTTACTCGAGTGGCTACTGAGTGGCCTTCCATTTTCTGCATAGCTTACTCGGGTATTGACTTGAAGTTTCTTCTAAATAACTCTGCATACTCGGGTAGTGCCTCGAGTGAAGTAATAATAGCATTTCAAGTTATTCGAGTATTACCTTCAAGTTTTGCTTACCATAATGAGTTACTCGAGTAGCTCCTCGAGTAACATTGACGGGATTGAAATGCCGAGAGCAACTGTAAGTCTTTCTCTTGGTTACTTGAGTACTTACTCGAGTAACGTTGGCAGGTTACTTGAAGGTTGACTCTGGTTACTTCAAGTTTTTGTCTCTTTACTCGAGTACTGACTCGAGTAAAGTTGGTAGGCCGAGAGCAACTGGAAGTTTTCTATGTGATTACTCGAGTACCTATTCGAGTAACGTTGGCAGGCCGAGAGCAACTGGAAGTTTTCTATCTGATTACTCGAGTACTCACTCGAGTAAAGTCTTTCGTTATCAACTAGTTACTTGAGTGGTGCCTTCAAGTGAATTCTTGATTTTGACTCGAAACATGGTAAATTATATATCATCGTAAAGCCCTTATTATCTACATTCCAACGCAACAAGAATTAGCTCCAAACTCGTTGTGTACAGAAAGTTATGATCCAAAGAGTATCTACTATTCTTAGACAATCTCTGAAATCATGAGCAGCAACTTCCAGATGGCATAGCTATTAGAATATAACCTCAAATATGTCAAATTACTTATACATGGAAAGCTCTTTGAGTCTTCTTTCATATGGCACCAGTTTCGTCACAATCCGATATGTATTTTGAGAGTTATGTCCAAAATGCCAAAGCTGTCCTGGAATATGACGGTGATTCATTTGTCAACTTTCGAAGCTTATATCTCTCTCATAGAAACTCCTTTGAATGTGATCTTGGTGTCAAAGGTTCGTGTTGGAAGTCTAGTTTCATATGTCACCAGTTTCAGTTTGATCCGACATGTGGTTGGAGAGATATCATCAAAATACCGAACCTCTATTCTGCCACGCGAAAACAGAGTGCCCATTACTTCAAGTGCCGCCTCGAGTGATTCATCAAGTAACCCGGCAGATTACTCGAGTAGCTACTTGAGTAATCACCTCCAAAATGAGGTAGTGCCCTATTACTCGAGTGATTACTCGAGTAATCATCCCCAGAGGCACCATAACTTCCGTATACATCATTTTAGCTTCGTATTAAACCATTCCAACTTCCGCTTGACCATAGAAACCTCCGATATCACTTCTAATAGCTTGGATCTTGATATTCTCATGTGATCTTGCAAGTTCTTCTTTCTTTAATCTCTTTCTTCTTGTTTTGCCACTTGATGATCATTCTTTATCACCCAACTTCAACCTTCTTGATGAATATCTTCAATCTTCATCTTTCTTTCTTCTTTCTTCAATTCCTTGCCTCTTGATTTTCTTCTTGATGATTGTTCTCCATTTATGTGGCATTATAACATCAACCCACCATTGGGTTTATGACTAATCTACAAGATATACAACATTAAATATGGTAGTTAGTCAATGTAGAAGATAAGTATATTATACAAACGTTTTGCTCATATTTGACATCATCAAAACTATTCATATCTAACACAATGTGGCTATAATTTGCTTTCATAAGAGGTAACTACTTTCCACTTATTATGTGGGGTTAAAGGTCACTTTTGCCCTGAAAGATTTTCGAGGGCCAATTTTGCCCTAGAAGTTTCAAATTTGGAGATATTTTGCCCTTGTGTTAGTTGACTGTTAGTTGATTGTGGGTTGATCGTTAGCCGAGGCAAATTTGCTCCAAATTTGAAACTTCTAGGGCAAAATTGCACCTTAACCCAATGACCATTAGTCGGGCTCATCGAACACCACGCGACGTACTATGCTCTTCCAGCCGTTAGACCCTACCTCCGGCTAAGCTAGGGTGGGCAGGTTGTTAAACAAAAAAGAGAACTATTCCCGATGCCCCTTCTGAGTCTCTAAACTCACTAATGTTACTGTTAGCTCTCACGCCCTGGTTCAGGGATTTGGACCCTATTCCCTTTAAAAGTATGCATGGCGAACGCTATCAGATGGGCTTCCCTCGTTTCTTAGGATCGACTAACTCATGTGCAAGTATCATTCATATTAAACATTTCCCCTCTTCGGCCTTCAAAGTTCTCACTTGAATATTTGGTACTACCACCAAGATCTGTATTGACGACTACTCCACCTGGGCTCGTGCCCTAGGTTTTGTAGTGATTGCTATGGCTTCCTTCTCATTAGGGCCTTACACTTGCCCTAATGGCCGGGTATAAGTCACACACTTCAGCGCTCGGGCGGAGCGACTATCAATGTAGATCTTGGTGGTAGCAGCAAATATTCAAATGAGAACTTTGAAGGCCGAAGAGGGGAAATGTTCCATGTGAACGGTACTTGCACATGAGTTTGTCAATCCTAATAGATATGGGAAGCCCGTCTGATAGCATGCAGCACGCATACTTCAAAAGGGAATCGGGTCAAAATTCCTGAATCGAGACAAGACAGCTGACAGTAACATGGTATTCAATGTGCACGACTAACGGTTATTGGGTTAAGGTGAAATTTTGCCTCGAAAGTTTCAAATTTGGAGCAAATTTGCCCCGGCTAATGGTTAACTATCATAAGGGAAAAATTGTTCCAAATTTAAAACTCTGGGGCAAAATTGGCCCTGGAAAAACTTCCGGGGCAAAAGTGACCTTTAACCCTATTATGTGTGTTGATTTGTTGTTTGTGAGTATTTTATAAAATGATTATGAGATTGAAAATGGTATGATGATATTTATTAGATATTTCAATGAGTAAAGGTTTATTGTGATTGAGAAAGTTATCATGATATTAAGGAGTATTTTGATATAAACTTGCCTTGTGGAACCTTATGATTTGAATTGTAATATATATATATTTATATATGAACTGAGAATTGAGATATTATGTCATGTACATGTAGTTGATTTGAATATTCTTACATGAATGTGGAAATCTTGAGAAATTCCCATTGAGCTATTTATTAATAATTATTGTGATAAGGTGGAGTAATTTGTTTTACCACGTGGTATAGCCTCCATTGGTGTACGATAGTTGGCTTTTTATGTAATATCCCGAATTTTGGTCACCAAAATTCCTTATATTTAAGGGAATAAAATGGTGAATTAAAGAGCACAAGAAATGACAAAACAAGACAATTAGGGGTCACACACAACATTATTATGTTGGAACATAAGTTGTACAAGTTGATGTTTGCTACCGGTGAGTTTTTCCACATAGCAGTCTTGTTGTGTGATATTTTTAAATAGGCAAATGATATTTAAAAATTATGAAATTTTACAGGATGAAATCAGACATCCTAAACTTTAATTTGATAGGTCATATGAAGCATTTGCAGCTATATACAAAGAGTTATGTATTTTTGAAATTAGCCCAAAAAAACTACTGTTTTTCCGGAACAGCATCCACAGAATTTAATTCTGGAAATTTTGTCCTTCCAATTGGTAAAGGGCTATATTTTTTCTTGAAACTAGACTCAATAAGGGATCTATATCCTTTAGAATCACTTTAGTACAATGTTTACAAATTTAGTTATGATTTTTTAAAGTTTGGGAAGAAAATCTGCTAGAATTTGCTTAAATAAAAAAATGAAAAATTAATTAATTAAATTAAGGAAAATTATGAGATATTTTTAAAATTCATCTCCTTCCCTTCCATGCTCATTTTCTTCAGTTTTGTGCACAAAGAAGAGAAAGAGAGCTTGTGAGAATTTGTAGAGAGAAGGAGGAGAAAATTCGCTAGGTAAGCTTATTTCTTCAATGAATTAGCTCCTAACCTGCGTAATCCTTCCTCAAAGCTTCTCTTATATGTGTATTAAGGTGTTTGTGAAGCAAAATTTCATTGTTGGGGGAGCTAGGGTTTCAGCCAATAAGGGAAAAGCCAAAAGGAAGCTAAGGTGACTTTTTAAACATCAATTTTTTGTTGTGTTGGTTGTTGTGGATAATTTAATCGGTGAATTTTTGTTGAATTTGCTCTGAATGTACAATTTGGGAAAGGGTGTGACTTAGGCGTTATGTTGCCAAAATTAAGTCTAAATGGTGGTTTTAAAGTAATTAAATAGTTAATAAAGTTATTAGGATTAGAAAGAAGCAAGTTTGTGGAGTTAGAATTGGAAAACCCCAATTTTTCTCAGAGAATCCTGGGTTTCGGCCAGCCCTAGTTTAGGGGATTAGAGTTTGATTTTTGATTATCTAATGATTCCATTGAGTTCAAGAGGGAAAATTAGTTGGGGTTACAGTTGATCACTTTTTTAGAAAAGCCTTAAAAAGCATAATTACCAAAACACCCTTGAAACCTTGAAATAGGGGCTGCTAAGGGCATCTGGTATTTTGGCAGTGAATTTGTTAATTCTGAGTCTAGAAATGGATTCTTTAGGAAAAATTAAGTCAAAATAGTTTAGATAAAAATTTTGGGAAAAGTACAGTCGGACCGGGTACAGCCGGGTGGGGCTAGGTCCCTAGGGGTATTTTGGTAAATTTTCACAATAGGCTCATATTACCATTAGAAACACTATAGGGGTGCCTGAAATAGTACATAAATGGGTTTTAACCTAATTCTTATACATTTGACATTTTAGGATCGAGTTGGCACGTAAATTGAGGCACAAAGTTCGAGGAGCCTCTTTAAGGATAAAAAAGGTTAAGGTAGGGGACTTGCCTTACTTGCATGTATTTGATATCTTTGCTTGTGTAGTGATGTATGTGATTGCTTTACTTGATTATGTAGAGCATATTTGAATAAATGAAGCTTTGCTTCTGTTTTCACTGTGGCCATAGTTTTGTTGCATGAAACATTGAGCATGCAGAAATGTCATTGTGGGATATACATATAGTTAAACCTAACATGTTATACACATAGCATCTATCATGCATGCATTATTGTATCTGTTTCCGACTGAGATTCTCTCGAATCTCACCCTCTCCTACTAACAATTTAGATATGTGAAAACAGGAGGTGTACTGAAAGCAGAGAAGAGAACCATATGAGAGGAAGGTAGTGGTGGAACGAGATAGGAAGATGTCTCTGTTTCACCGGGATGAGTTTAGACACCCTAGTAGCCCTATGTGGCTACTTTGATTGTAATTATCATGTACGAACCCATATGGGAAATTTCTATAATCATGCACATATTATTAGTATAATTATGTTATTCCTGTGTTGCCCACCGAACCAAGCATTAATATTCCGTTGCAAGTCAAAATAAAGTAAGGGTATGACATTTTATTATCCCACTAGTTCATTGAGGGATTGGCCTACTGGTTTAATGAGGGGCTGTGACACCGCACTAGTTCAATGAAGGGAAAAGACCCATAGTCCATGCATATGCTCTGTGGATTTTAGCCAGTCCTCATTACTTGACCAGAGAGGTTTTGAGTAGCCAGTGACATGGATAATTACTTAGCCCATGGGTCTAGTTAGTGGGAATAAGGCGGTTTGGTTGGATTGATGGGAGGCAACTTGAAAATTGTGATATAGAAATTTGAATATGGAAAATGTGATATGCAATTTATGATACTTAATATGTGATATAGAAACTTGTGATATTAAATTTTTGTGAATTATATCTTTAATACTTTGTTATATGAACTGTTTCACTTAGAACCTCATAAGCACATATCAGCATGTGTAATAAGTTGGATAGCTGGTTATTGAGACTTTTTGTCTCAGTCCGTTGATTTATCTTTTTTCAGGTAATAGTTCACATGCTGGGACATCAGGGAGAGCTTCTGAGGCATAGATATCTCTCTATATATCTGTATAGCCTCTTTTGGTTTATTATGTGATGAATTCATGTATATTGCTACTTATAGAGCCTATATTTTGTAAACTTTGATTTAATTGTATACTTTTGATTAAACTGTTACTGACTAGTATGCTAATAGAAGGCTTAAGATCTTTAGGATTGCATGTGAATGGACGTGGATCCACACACCCATATTTTGGAAAATTTTGATTATTATACTATGATTTGGATACTATGCAAAACTAGACTACTGGTCTTGGACTTTTCGTGAATGTTATTTTCTAAGTTTCAGGAAACTAAAAGTCCAAATGTTATTCATGATTGTTTGAAATATTTAGATCGTCTCTTTCATGTCATGGATGATTTTAGTTTGAAATGGGAAACTCTTTATAATCCTAATAAAATCTTGAATTGTTTGTTAAACTTTAGTTCTGCCGTGATTAGTGTTTGGAAGGTGAGTTAATGTTATGAACTTAAGGGAAGGATGTTACATCAGTGTCAAATATGCAAGTTTAAGAAGTGGCATAAACGAGAAGTTTTTAAGGAACATTTGCTTGTAAAGCTTTTCTTGGAGGACTATACATTCTGGGGAGTTAACAATGAGAAGGTCAGTATGAGATGTGATGATGCTCTTTCTCGAAGTGCACAAGTAGAAGTTCAAGTAGACCAAGATGATCCTGTTAATGACGCTGTGCGTGATGCGTTTGGTTTTCAATACGACAACTTCAACTAAGAAGTGCAGGGTTCAGACCTTGTGTTTTT
The DNA here is from genome assembly GCA_963210345.1 of Inga oerstediana. Classification (NCBI taxonomy): domain Eukaryota; kingdom Viridiplantae; phylum Streptophyta; class Magnoliopsida; order Fabales; family Fabaceae; genus Inga; species Inga oerstediana. The sequence continues at coordinate 16,084,642 of OY723411.1, read as the reverse complement.
AAGGAATGAAGTAGCTTGAGATTTTTTAAACCTAATGGATGAAGCAAATCATCCTTTATATCAAGGTTGTCAAAAATACTTGAAATTATCTTTCTTGATCAAATTGTATCATATCAAGTGCTTGTGTGGAATCACAGATAAGGGAATGTTGATGTTACTGGAATTATTACAAGATGCATTCCCCGATGCGAAGATTCCCACAATATTCTACGAGGCCAAGAAGATTATTAATAGATTGGGCTTGAACTACCAAAAAGTTGATGAATGCCTCAACGATTGTATGTTGTATTGGCGAGATGATGCTAGTAGGGAGACTTGTAAGTGATATCACACATGAGGTATAAGATAATTCAGAAGGGGAAAAAGCAGAAGAAAAAGCCTACAAAGATTCTCAGGTACTTTCCTTTAAAGTCGCGGTTACAAAGATTGTTTATGTCGTCCAAAACAGCTGAGTACATGAGGTGACATGAAGTTGACAAGAATGAAGATGCTAAATTAAGACATCCACGGGATGCAGAATCCTGGAAAGCGTTCGACTCAAACTTTGCATCTTTTGCGGCTGACCTTAAAAATGTTCAGTTTGCTTTGGAGACCGATGGTTTTAATCCATTTGGGGATCTTAGCACAAGTTACAGTATTTGGCTCATAGTCTTAATTCCCTACAACTTGATCCCTTAGATGTGTATGAAATAAAGCTCTTTCATTTTATCTATGATCATTTTAGGCAAAAAGGCATCGGGTAATGACATTAATGTGTATCTCCAACCACTTATTATGGAATTGTTGGACTTATGGAATGTCAGCATCAAGATGTATGACATGTATGAGAAGATACTGTTCAACTTGCCTATAGCCTTGGTGTGGATGAAAAGTGACTTTCATAGGCTTGGAACATTATCCAGATGGAATGTGCATATTGGGATGGTGTGTCTAGCTTACAATTTTGACTCTGACTCAGTGTGCCTTCCCCATAGTTGAAAGTGGTGCTTCATGGGTTATCAGAGGTTTCTCGATGGTAAGTTTAGATTGCAATGAAATCATTTCAATGGGGGAAAAAAGAGGACATTCTTAGACTTTATCCAATGAAGATATCTTATGGCTGCTTCAAGATGTTGAATTTGAGTTTGGAAAAAGCTTTGAGACCTTACAACATAGGTGATGGCAATAACATCGCCTATGAGAATGAGCCATTCCAACCTACCAATTTTGAAAACTTCTTCCCTGAAGGAAATCAAAATTTACCTATAGTTTGGTGCATTTTATAAGTTATGCTTCATTATCATATCATTTAAATTTAATTTTTATACAAAATAATACCACACTAACATTTTCTTCACACATTTTTTGTAAGGATGACGACGAGAAATGATTAAACAAATTATGCTTTTATTCTTGTAAACCTTAATTTATAATTTTTTTTAAAAAAATTTATTTTAGCAAATCAAACAAACCACTACAAAGACTGTTACCTAAATCGCTACAAATATCAACCGCTACAAAAATTGTCACATGAACTTCTGCAAGCGTTACGTAGATCCTTATAAATACCCTTTCCACACCTCATTTCATACCTTCCTCCATTTCTTCCCATCCTTCTTCTTTCTTATTTTCTCTCATCTGTGATTTTTTTTGAATAGCTGAATAGCTGAGCAAGGTGATCAAATATGGTAAATTGTTTTAAAAAAATCTTTAATTTCAACATTTTTTTCCTTCTTATAATATTGATGCTAATTGTTTTTTCTTCTTCTCCTGAAACTTAAGGACTTTTCCTCAACATTTTCAACATTCCTTCCATAATGATCAAGTGGACAACATAATAAATCTTTTATTACCTACACATTATTACCTATATAAAATTTATACTGATCTAACTTAATTTAATCATTCTTCTCTAATATTAACTACTATCATTTAAGTTACTTAAATAATAAACTATTCAATACAATATTATAACAAAGAACTTAAATTATTTTTTTTTAAAAATTTCTCAACATTTTGTAGCAGTTTTAAAATTGCTACAAAGTTAAAATCAAAATCGGATTAAATTTTTGGCGCTATTTTTAAAATTTCATCCTATATTAGTAGCGGTTTGATAACCACTACAATTGTTTTGGCGCCAATTTTTTAAAATTCCTATATGTACTTAGTAGCGGTTTGAAAATTCCTATATGTACAACATTGAAGCCAAATTTTCATTTTTCATTTCTTGCCACGTGAAATTCTGGAAAATATTTGCACCAACATTTTTAGCGGTTTTAGAACCGCTACAATCTTCTCAGATAATGCGTTGTCTACATGCGCATCTTGTAACGGTGAGAAGGAATCGCTACAAAGTTAGCAGCGGTTTTGTTACGTGAGCAGCAATTCATGTGAACCGCTACAAAACCATTTGTAACAATATGTTTTGTAGCGGTTGTTGCAACCACAACTACTATCGTTTGTAGCGGTCAAAACCGCTACAAATACACCATTCTAACCACTACAAAATGACAATTTTTTTGTAATGTTTATCTGTCATTTCTTCATCGCAGAACCCTGGCTTTTTGCCGCAACACTATTCTTCATCCTTACTCCCATACCTTCTTCTAATTCTCCATCAATTCATCCAATGAAATTTTCTAAAAATATATTAAAATAATAAAGAGTGAGAAGACTGCTGAGACCCACAGTGTAAAAAGTAACGAAAGTTAGCCAAGGTTAACGGTGTTGCTATATGGCTACTAAAAGAATTGATTATATGCTTGTTTGGAATAGTGATTGAAGCCTTCAAAAGTAGTTTTTCAATTGTAATTTTCAATTTATGAAGTAAGTATCTAAAAGGAGATTTATGTCTATTTGTGAGAATAACCACTTTCGGGGTGTCCAAGAGTGATCCCAAACAAGCATATATATGTCTACTTTTGCATCCAAAAATAGTTAATTGTGTTGGGTGCCCATAAGAAAATAGTTCATTGCTAAATTTGCACCTTAACCCTTAATTATATTATACTCCTATGATATTATTTGTGAAGCACTTCTAACATATTTCACACAGTTGAAGAAAAACCTTAAATTTCATTTACTCTTCTATAAAATTCAATAAATTTTCAACTTTATCCTTGTTTAATACTCCCTCTGATCCTTAATATAGGATATATTTAAGAATTGATCTTGGTTCTAAATATAAGACATAATTTTTCATATTTATCAATCTTTTCCTAATTTACCTCTATTGATGATCGCTCAACAATAATCATGGAGGAGAAAGAATGAGGGAATTAAGGAATATGATTAGGGTGCTTTAGAAAATATATGTCATATTAATTAACTCAACTAACTTTCCTTAATCTAATCAAGTTAGGTAAATATGACTTATATTAGGGACCGGAGGAAGTATATTATACTCCATGACAACAAAGTCAATATAATAATAAATAAAAAATAAAATTATACATTCATACAAAAAATTTCTCTTCCTGCCCTATCAATAGGACCAAAATTTTTCTTCTTTTTGCCCTATAAATAGGACCATGTAGGAATTATAACAATTATTATTCCTTTGGTTCTGTACTTTGTAGTGCAAATTGTACTACAAACAAGGTCCAACAATTAGGACAAGAGGTATAGTATTGTTATAGTACACAATTTTTTTAAAAATTTAATCAAGTCTTGATCTATTTTGCACGACAAAGTATAAATTAGGTCCAACATTTGGGATAGGAGGTAGTATTATTATAGTTGAATAATATGTACTATATATGTAGTAACAAACTTTTTTTGGAAAAATTACATTTAGGTCCTAGACAAGAGAAAATATGACAAAATGGTCTCTTAAAATCTTAAAATTGCATTTAAGTCATGTGGGACTATTTTGCAATAAATTCTAATTCCACTAATAAGTTCATGAGCATCCAACACTACTACATAATTATGATATAACCACCCCAAGGGATGTCCTAATTTTAAAATTGGGTGGTTAAAAGGAAGGCAGTGGCATTTTCATAATTATTTGTAGGTAGGGAAACTTTTAGGCATCCCAAATTCAGTTCTTTATGGAGCACAATCTAAATTTTTCAAATTTAGATTGCGCAGAAATTGGGTTTAGACGTCCCCAAATCCATTTGGGACGCCTAAACCTGGGACTTTAAGGTCCCAAAATGATTTAAGACGCCTAAAGTCGGACTTTAGGCGTCCCTGGACGCATGTCAGATAAGTGTCTGACATGCGTCCTCTTACACACACCCCCCTTTACTTTTTGACCATCTCCCTCCTTCTTCATCCATTTGCCTCAGCTCCGTCACGCGTTATGGGTTATTCATTTGCCTCCCTTCTTGTCTTCTTCAACTCTTCTTCCTCCCTTCTTTGTCTCTTCTTCACAACCCGGCCTCCTCCTTCCTTTGTGTTCTTCAACTTTTACTCTTCCTCCTCCTCCCTTCTTTGTCGCACGTCCTCTGTGCTCTATGCTCTCTAATTCACTTCCTCACTCAGAACCCCTGCTTCTTGCTTCGGATTCAATAACTATGGATTCTGAAGATAGGGTTGGCTTGAAATTTTGGGATGTCTTACTTTTAAGGGGAAATACTGTCGAAATTTTTATTGAAAAAAGTGAAAAAGGCAATCCCATCCTATATCGTTGACAATTGTACTAAATGTGTGAGTGTTATTGGGAATGGCTTAGGTGGTAACAAAATGGATCACAGTTGGATGAATTCTTTGAGAACTAGTGAAGAATATGAGAAAGGGGTGGAAGAATTTATTGAATTCGCTAGAAAGAATGCTCCAGCAAAAAATGGGAAGTATTTTTGTCCTTATGTGAATTGTTTAAATGAGAGTTGACGGGATGTTGATGTCATAAAGGATTATCTACTTTGTGATGGAATAAATCTACGATACACAAGATGGATATGGCATGGTGAGGAAGTAACGAATTGTCCGTCGCACAAGAAGGAAGATGTGGATGTGATAGATGAAGATAGAATGGAGAAAATGATTCATGATGTTGAGGTAGAATCCTTTGCACAGTCACATGAGTATGACAGCCTGTGGAGTGATGCAGAGACACCATTATACCCTGGTTGTAAGTACACGCGGCTGACGGGAACATTGCATTTGGTTAACTTAAAGGCAACTTGTGGGTGGACCGATAGTAGTTTCATATTACTGCTTGAACTATTGTGTGATATGTTTCCAGAGGATAATGTACTTCTAAATCATATGTATGAGGCCAAGAAAATCCTATCTACGATATGTATGGAGTATAAAAAGATAGATGCTTGCCTTAATGATTGTGTACTGTACAGAAATGAGTATGGAGGTCTTAGTGAGTGTCCTAAGTATAAAAGTGCATGATACAAAGTGAAAAAAGATAGTGGTTATGGCGATGTGACAACTAAAAGGCAACCTTTAAAGGTTATGTGGTATCTTCAGATAATACCACGTTTTAAATGTTTGTTTATGATTGCATCAAAAGCGAAGAAGTTGAGATGGTACTCTGATGAGAGAATATCTGATGGGAAATATCTTCGGCACCCAGCTGACTCTCTACAATGGCAAACAAAAGATGAAATGTTCCCTTAATTTGGCAGTGAGCCGAGAAACCTTCGGCTTGGGCTTTGTACAGACGGCATCAATCCGTATGGAACTCTTACTAGAACACATAGTGCATGGCCAGTTCTCCTTGAAATATACAACTTGCCTCTTTGGCTATGTATGAAATGCAAGTATTTGATGCTTTCTATGATGATTTCTGGACCAAAACAGCCAGGGAACGGTATTGATGTCTACTTGGCGCCTTTGATTGAGGACTTGAAGAAGTTGTGGGAGGAAGGCGTAGATGTGTTTGATACTTATAAGAAGGAGTCCTTCAAGCTGCGTGCAATGATTTTCACAATGATAAACAACTTCCCTGCGTACGAGTGGAACATATCAATGTCACTTTTAGTAAGAATCAGAGGACTATGGGTGAGAAGAACATTTGGAAGAAGAGATCCATTTTCTTTAATCTTCCATATTGGCGTTGGCTTGACGTGAGACACAGTATTGATGTGATGAATGTGGAGAATAACATTTGTGATAGCCTTGTCAGTATGCTTTTGCACATACCAGTGAAGACTAAGGATGAGATTAGTGCGAGATTAGACCTTGTTGATATGGGAATAAGAGAACAGTTACATCCATAACTAAGAGATGATGGTAGGAGGGCTTACATAGAGCCAGCAGCTCATACACTATCAAAAGCAGAGAAAAGAAGTTTGTGTGGGTGTTTTGCATGAAATTAAGGTGCCGCAAGGGTATTCCTCGAATGTGAGAAGATGTGTCTCAATGGACGATTTGAAGTTAGTAGGAATGAAGTCCTATGATTATCATGTGTTGATACAACAACTATTACCAGTAGCTATTAGAGGCATAATGAAAGATGAAGTATGAACCACTGTAACAAGATTGTGCATTTTCTTCAATGCTATATGTAATAAAGTCATTGACACTGAAAAGTTGGATGAACTAGAAAATGAGGTTTACATTATTTTGTCACAACTAGAGATGCATTTTCTTCCTTCAGTTTTCAATATAATGGTGCATTTGATAGTTCATTTGGTAGGGGAGGTAAGGCTCTACAGTCCAGTTTACCTGAGGTGGATGTACCCTTTCGAGCGATACATGGAGATCTTAAAAGGGTATTTTAAAAATCCTTATCGACCAGAAGCCTCAATAGTAGAAAGATATGTAGTTGAGGAGGCTATGGAGTTTTGCAAAGATTATATGTTAGGGAAGAAGGAACAATCTCAACATGAAGAGGGGAGAAGCAAGGGAACACGAGGATTGAAAGTGAAGAATGTTCTTCTTGAAGAGGTGTTGCAAGCACACTTGTACATCCTGAATAATATGGAAGAAGTTCAACCTTACATAGATGAACACAGAAAGACTTTGAAGAACAAGAATCTAAGAAAGAATGACATGCAGATTGCTATTAAGCAAAACAAGACATTTATAGAGTGGTTTGAGGAAAAGGTTTCACACAAGACCGGTGTGTCTGAGACAATCAAGTGGCTAGCTTGGGGGCCTTCATTTTAGGTCATTACTTAGACTGGTTATGATATAAACGGCTATTCTTTCTATGCAAAAGAGCAAGATGACAGAAGTACTATGCAAAATAGTGGGGTGATGGTAGAGGCTGAAGCCGTGCACTTTTCCAGTTTGAGAGACAAAAACCCTATATTATCGTCCATGGCCTATTATGGAGTTATAGAAGAAATATGGGAGATTACATACAACAAGTTCAAAGTTGCTTTATTTAAATATAAGTGGATTAGCAATAATACTGTGGTAATAGATAAACAATTTGGATTTGTCTTAGTCGATCTTCGAAGAGTTGGCTATAGAGATGAGCCCTTCATTCTAGCAAGCCAGGCGAAACAAGTGTTTTATGTCACAGATCCTACGATAAAAAAAATGTCCATTGTGCTTAAAAGTAAAAAACAGAAGTATGGTGATCCGACCTTCAACCTTGACGACACACCACCTTTCACAACAACTCCACCTAGAACAAATGAAGTAGAATTGGTAGATGATGAAGAATATGCTGTAAGAAATGACCATGGTGAAGGAATATAGGAAACAATATAGAGTAAGACCTTAACTTATAAAAGAAAAATGTGTTTTTTTGTTTTACTCTTGCTTAATGTATTTTATTTTTATTGCAATTTATTTATGTATTTGACGATGGTTTTTATGTTAACAGAAATATAGACAACTCTAATGACTCATCACAAAGTATTGGGGATAACGAAAGGCTTAGAGAAGACAAAAACCCTAGAGATGATGAAAGGCCTAGAGATGAGCCTATTGCAAGAAGGGTTAGAGGCTGTACAAAAATGGGAGCATTGGTTGCACGTCATAAAAATCAACAAGAGAGGCTGCATATAAACTTCGACACCAATATGAATCCATTTAGTCCTGAGGAAGACCATTTAATTAGCTACTTAGGGTATTTGAGTTGAAGCAAAGCGCGCATTACCTACGATAATTAGAGATTGGTTCCGAGAAAAATGAAAGATATGATTTGGCAAACACTTCTGGTATATAAGTTTTGATACATCTATGATAATTGTAGCTTTATTCCGATTGCTTCAAATGTAATTATCTTATGTTTTACCTTGCAGCAAACATATGATGTCCCAAACATCGAGGAGATGTACAAGCACTAGATGGGGGAGGTTCGTCTACGCTGGAAAGGTTTAAAGAATAAGCTAACAGCGAGGTACATTCGAGGCAAACTTAGGGGTCAGGATCCATGTCAGTACTATTCATATTTGTCTCCAGAGGACTAAAGGTCTGGTCGTTTGTGGCATCACGGGAAGATCCTCAATTTTTGGTAAGATTTATGTCATAATGATATAGAGCTTTTGATTTTGATATACTTGATATCTGCTTGATTTGTTTTTTTTGTTTTCCATTCAGAGGAATTAAGTGCAGCAAATGCATAAAGGCAAGTAGAAAATAAATATCAGCATTATATGTCTTATGGTGGTTATCGGAAGCTTAAGCGGCAAATGATGCAAGAAAGTCAAAGAAAATGAAGGAAGCAGCGGAATCATATCCTAGCGTTGTTATCCAGGCCCTGACACCTCCTCCACATCACAAAAAATGGAAAGCAGGGAGGATTAAGGGTGGGAAGTACATAAATACGGTTGTTGCTGACATTTCTGCGAGGATTGTAAGTAGTTATACCATAAGTACCTAATTTTTTTCATATCGAGAGTGGTTTTGATACATTTACGATAAACTATATGCTACAGGATAAACTAGAAGATCATAGTAGCCAAGGTTTGTTCAATCCAAGTAGACGGATGGACATCTTGTCAACAGCTATTGGGAAGGCAGATGACCTTGGTCGTGTTTGCGGAGATACACGGGGAGTTAGTGTCATGAGGTATTTTGGACGAGAGTCACGTTATTCGTCACAAGCGGACCTAGTATGGACCTTGTAGCCAAGCTTCGAGAGGAAGTCGAACGAGAGCTCGAGGCCAAACTTCACGACAAGCTCAGATAAGAGCTGTTGCCAGAGCTTCAAATTGAAATGCTAAAGATGTTCGAATTGCATAGGGCAAGTGACGAGCGTAGAACTCAAGAATCCCCAGCCTTCCCTAGCACCAAAGGAAGTTATAACCCTCTGGAGGAACCACTTGGTGACCCTTTTCCCACTCCAGTGTCAGGAGACCCTTCCACCCTCTATTTGGAAGATTCACTGTTGCGTATTGTTGCCGATGCTCTCATTCACACACGTGCTACCACCCACCATCATCAGCAAATTCTGTAGGATTTTTGTAGGGTGAATGTGATAAGTGTTAGAGAGGGGGAAGAAGGTATAACCATCCCTGTTCTTGATCCAGAGGTTCGCACGTTAGGTCAGGCGATAGGATCTTTCATCCTTTGGCTTCACAATCTTATTGGTTTAGGGGCAACACCTCCAATGGTAGGCATTACCTTACTATTACTGAAGATCTGTTGGCATCCTAATAACAATTTGTTTTTTGATGTTCTAAAAGGATGACGAAGAGGCGAGGAAATGACCCTACTTAGCACGGATGCAATAGATCTACAAAGGCATTAAACAGGTTGACTTGAAGATGCCTTAAGGGATTGTGGGCCTTACATTGGAGTATCCCTACACGATTGACAATACAGATCTCAAGTAGTTTATCAGGTTAGAGGAGATAGATGTAGGATGGGTGAAATTTGCAATCCGGTAAGTTTTTTTCAATTATTCTGTACAATTCATGAAGTGGTTTTTTGATTTTACACATTCAATAATTCATTCCTTATTTTAATTATATTATAGCATCTTCCACCGCCTCCTCTGCACAATGCAACCTTGGAAAGACATGATTTGTATGGATTCTTATGTCCTGCAAACACGACAGGGGATACCAATACTGTGGTGGCAAGGACTCACTATGTGGGCTACGCAATGGGAGAGACCAAACTTCGTTGTTATTTAGCACCCATTGTTCAACGGTTTGTATTTTCATTTTGTCTATTTAAGATGTTTAATAAATAATTGCCTTGTCATCTAACTTCATTTTAATCTGTATATGTTGTTATAGTTACCGCTGGAATTTGTGTGTTATATGTCCTCGCCGCAACGTAGTCTATTGATTTGATCCCTTACGTAAAAGGCCAGATAAAGATATAAAATCCGTCTTTGACACATAAGTTAATTTGTTTGTATTTTATTGACTCTTAAAAAAATGAATTGTTCTAATCTCTGTTGATTTTGATTTTCATGATAGTGCGACTCAAACATATAGAGTCCTAGGTGGGTCACACGAGGGTTAAGTTGTTAGATACCCAAAGTGGTTTTATCCGCAAGTAAGTAGTTTCGATTCTAATTCTTTCAGTGACGGTCATTTTAGATATACCTTTATTGATTTTAACAACTAATTGGCTTTGATTTAAAGTGCCCTCAACAACCTGTCAACACTGAATGCAGATATTATGTTATACTTTATATGTATAACATCATTCAAAGTGGAATAATTAGCGATTTTGAAAAAGTAATCTCTTCTTCATTATCAAATGATAATATTTTCGGTGTTGTAATTGAAATGTTAATTAATTCATGCGTTTGATTCATTTCATCAAAGCTTATTTTCTAATTTTCACATTTTTTATAATGAAGATGCCTATCTACATGAAGACATTAATTTGATCAGAGACCTTTTGGGCTGGACATCTTCTTCAACATATAGATCAGTAAACTTTTTTATTTATATTAGTTAGTAGTTGTGTGATGACAGCATTTTGACACTTTCTGGTTGTTCTTGTACATATATAGTAGTAGGTTGTAGGAGTTGTTCTTGTATGTATATGTAGTAGTAGTGTTGGATGTCCTTACCATTTTGTAATGGACATTGTGGTTTATGAATCCATCTTATATTTTGTTTTTGCAGTTTGAATTTGCTGGGTAATGCAGAATATAAATAATCATTTTTTAAAAAAAGAAAACCTTTTAACATCCCAAATTTAAAAAAGGGACGTTTAAAGTCCGGTGTAAAGGGACTTTAGATGTCCCAAATTGAGAATTGGGACATCTAAAGTCCTCCATGGGGGACTTTAGACGTCCCAAATTTATAATTGGGACGTCTAAAGTCCCTCCACAGGGGGACTTTAGACGTCCCTATCCAGAATAGGGACGTCTAAAGTCCCACTTTAGACGTCCCATTTTTTTGGGACGTCTTTTTTTTAAAATATACTACGCTTCCCATATAGACATCTCCCAGTTTTTGGACGTTAAAAGTGCCAAAATAGGGATGTTAAAACCACTATTTGTAGTAGTACACACTAACAATTCTAGAGACGTCTATTGACAAGTCCATGGGCGCTTACACTGACAAGTCCATGGGCGTTTATTGGCAAGTCCATGGGCATTTGACATTTAAAATTTATTGTAAAAAAGTCCCACCGGACGTAAATGCAATTTTGAGATTTCAAATAATCATTTTGTCTTATTTTCTTTTGTCAGGGACCTAAATGCAATTTTCCTAATTTTTTTTTTAATTTGATTAAGTCTTGATCTATATTCCTCTATTAAATCAATATATAAAAGTCCAACGGATTTAAAATAATGTGTGGCTGGTTAACCATTATTTTCTAGAGGCTCAAGTGTGTACATTTTCAAAGTGCATGACATTTTGCAATAGCTAGTTTGATAGCTACATAAGCAAAAATAATAATTTAAAAAGCGCTCTTTTATTGTTCTTTCCATATAACAAGTTACACCTTGACCAATCAAAGTCTATTTATACATTAATTATACCATATTATTGGTTGGTAAGATTAAGTAGAAGATATTTTATACTTCTTTAATAAGATTTTGAATTTAAATTATATGAATAAAAAAATAACATTATATATATATACTTTTATTTAAAACTGACGGTACTAAATACTTCTTAAATCATAAGTATAAGCTAGAATTACCTCAGTGGATTGTTTTAATTTTAAATATAAAAACTCAATTTACTGTCTCTCTTAAATTTATAAATTTTTTTCAAACTATATGCGTATATTGGTTGCTTACATTAAATAAGGTTTTCATCAATGGGATGATAATTAAAGGGAATATTTTACAAAACCCAACATATGTTTATTATCAAATAATTAACTTAACTAATTTCTTAATATCTATAAATTAGTTATATAAACTCATACATTGAATTTTAGTCAATAACAATATACACTCTTCCGGTTCTAAATATATGAGTTAGTTATGAGGTTGGTTTGGTACTAAATATAAGATATCATTAAATCCATTTTATCTCTAATATTTATCATTTCTTTAAACTAATTTATCTAATTTATAAACTAATATATATATATATATATATATATATAAACTAACACCACACAACATATTTTAAGGAAATCAGACCATATTTGTTTTAATTAAATAGTTTATCGGGCTTTCTTAATCTACTAAATTTAGTTAATAACTCTTAAAAGCATGGTTCATGAACCTAGACCAGACCGGAATTTGGAAGTTGGCCGGTTTGGTTTAGTCAACTACCCGTTACTGTTCCGACCCGGTGTCACTCTGGGGTTGACCTGGTCAACCCGGGGTGACCTAGTGCAACCCGGTCGAGTCATGGGTTGCCTTTGTTTTTTTTTTTTAAAAAAAAATGTTACTTTTTTATGTTGAAATTATCTTGAGAAAAATTATTTTCTTGAAATTTTTTAATTTTCAATGAGCTTTAAAAGGATAGTGGAATATTTTTGGTATTGGTTGGAGAAAAATTTTTATGTACTTAACAATATTTTTGTAGGTATTAGGTTTAGGAGATTATATTGGACTATTGGTTGGAAAAAAAATATTATGTAATTTTTTAAATGGTATGGATGAACATTTAAATTATATATATATATATATATATATATTTTAATTGACCCCGGTCTAACTCCTGGATTGACTCTAATCTGAACCTCTAATCCTTGATCCAGTACCTCGACCGATTGAGTGTCCGGTCCATTTTTTTAGTACCTTGCTTAGAAGTAAAGATCCGAGGAGTAATATAAAATAATTGGATAGAAAAAGCGTTATCTTGTCCGATTCAAGAAACGTCTATGTAATGTTGAACCATCAATCGAATTCGCCGGCTTTAGCCGGCAATTATATGAATTAAAATATACATATATGAGATGTTCGTAACAGTGTGGGTTAAACCTGAAACAACTGTCATCTCATAGCTTCCATGGCAGAGTCTATATATATATAGAGAGAGAGAGAGAGATTTGCATTCGGGTTATATATATGAGTTATTTCTATCGTTTTATGTATTAGAGTGAATAAGAATATCAAGAAGGGGGGAGAAAGAGAGAGAGAGAGTTAGAGTGATAATTAAGAATTATGAGACAAGCAGGAGCATATTCAGGGCTACACTGTGGGGGAGTAACAGGGAGGATGGGGCCTCACGCGCTGCCATTGGCGAGGATAAAGAAGATAATGAAGAAATCTGGGGATGACGTCAAGATGATATCAGGTGAGGCTCCTATTGCTTTTGCTAAAGCTTGTGAGCTCTTCATTGAAGAACTCACAAGAAGGTCTTGGCTCATGACCACGAAGTCCAAGCGTCGGACCCTCCTCAAGGATGATGTCGCCTCCGCCGTCATCGCCACCGATCTCTTCGATTTCCTCATCTCTTTGGTCACCCATCACCACCACCACCACACTGATGATGATGCCTCTCCCTCTCCCTCTACCACCATTATGGAATCTTAAGCCTCTCTTTAATTTGTTCTCTCTTATGTAATGTTTGGTATGAGTGATGGAAGATTTAAGAAGAGAGAAGGAGGAAAGGAAATTGCCTATCGTAATTGTTTAGTGTACAATGCTTAAAATTCTAAAGAATTAATGCTTCTTTCAAGTATATACAGGAAGCATAGAACTTTCTCTTCATTTCCCTTAAAAGCTAGCAATGCATGGGATGCTATTGCAACGGGATGAATATGTTATATAAAAAATATATACAAAATAATTTTTTTTCCTGAAATGCCTATAAGAGAGAGAATATGTTATATTAAGTGTTTTAGTCAAACACGAGAATTAAATAGAATAATGATATGAGTAATTTTTGTAATTAAGTGAGGGTAAAATGGGAAGCTTGCAAAAAACTGTTTAAACATATCCTAAGCATATCTTATAAAAAGGAACATGACATACCCAAGAATCCTATATCTTAAAAAAAATGAACGGAGGGAGTATTATTTTTAGTGTCCATCACCATTTTAATTCTTGTTTGAAATAAGGGAAAATTGTTGATGAATCCCTTATTGAGAATACATATTTTGTAAAAGTACCAAAAATTTGTTTAATGACACATGTCCTTAAAGGAGTGCAACTCATATTTAACTGTGTGCAATTTATTTTCAACCAAATCAAAAATGAAAGACATTTGCATATAGTTAAATATGTAATGCACATAGTTAAAGATGAATTTCACCCATTTAAGTACTTGGGTTCTCAAACAAATTTTAGATGCTTTTGGATAATAAATATTTCAATAGGGTTTATTAGCAATTTTCTCTTGAAATAAGGTCAATTTTCAAGTCAGGGTAGAGCTTTTCAGTAGTGAAGATAAGGAAATTTCATAATCATCTCAAATATTTTCAGTTACCAACGATTTGCTCCAAGTATGGAATAGGTCAATTTCCAAGAGAGATTTTTAGTAACAAAGTTAAGGAACGTCACACCCATCTTGGACATTTTTAGTAGGCATGACCAAATTATTTTTTTATTACTAGAAAGTTTTCCAGAGGTCGGGTGACAGTTGGAATCCAATCACTGGCAGATAGCAAGCTGATATTCGATGACTAACTGTCTCTCGATGACAAGCCTGCATCAAGGGCATTATTGGTAGGGTTAGGGTTCATTTTTACCCTGAAAGTTATCACAAAATCTCAATTTTGACTCGTAAGTTTTTTCCTTGAAGCAATGTCTCCCCAAAAGTTTACAAATTATAGCAATTTCGCCTCGGCTGTTATCCATGTTAAGTTTGATCATTAGTTGACCAAATATGCTGAGTTGGCGGGTTCATGTGTCTTCCACATAATTTTTTTTTTTGTTTTAGGTGCAAAATTGCTTCGAAAGTTTTCACTTAAGAACTATTTTGTCTCGAAAGTTTTCAAATTGTAGCAATTTTACTTCGGCTATTATTGAAGTTAAGTTTACCCCATTAGTTGGCCAAACATGCTTATTTGGCCAATCCATGTGTCATCCACTTCATTTTTCCCAAGTTAAATATTTAAATAAGGATTTGTTTTTAAACAAATGCACCTCATGTGAATGATGGTAGAAAATCAAAGAGGTGAAAGCATTTTGTGTGATGAAGGAAAAATTGAAGAGGTACTTATTTATATTAACGTTGCTAGGGTATGGTGATAGAAGGTTACTAGTGGGCTTTGTTCTCGGTACTCTTACTCAGTGTGCTTAAATCCGAATATTGAATATTTTTCTTCACCTTCTCTAGCGACCGTGAGCTCATCCCTCGTTTGCAGCTTCTTCGTCAATGTTGTTCATATTGCCAACTTAGCATATTGGGTTTACTAATAGTCAACCTTAACATTTATAATGGTTAAGGTGACATTGCTACAATTTGAAAATTTCTAGGGGAATATTGAACAAATTTTGTTTTTTGAGACAACATTTCTCTTAAGTGAAAACTTTTAGGGCAAATTTGCACCTTGACAAAAATGACATTTATGACACATGAACTTTCCATTTCGGTATATTTGGTTATCTAATGTTCAAACTTATCCTATATAATGATTGGAGTGAAATTGCTACGAATTTAACACTTCCGGGATGACATTATTTCTAAAAATTCTTTTGGGGAAAATTTGAGATTTTGTCACAACTTTTGAAACTAAAATGCACCTTAACCTATTATTGGTAAAGGGAACTTTTTTAATTACAATTAAGGACTATGGTTGTTGATTGAAATTTCTATAATTCAAGCTCTTAAATTGTTATTACCTTTTTCATATGATCCTTATTTATCATTTTCTAGAATACAAAAAACTAAAAAGACAAGTTTGGTTCATATGGGATTCATAAGTGAAACGCCTATAATCGCTCCCCTTTTTTTTTTAAATATAAGTCAATAGATGTTATAGAAAATGATCATTACACTTAGTGAGTGTTTGGGTATTTACCAAACCTAGGTTTGCGCAAACCGAGATGAAACTCCTCTCATATATTTATCTTGTAAATAGTAAAAGCTATTCTCAAAAGCTAATCCAAACACACACTTAGTCATCGTAGCAATGGGCCCTAAAAAAACACGGATGGAGCTTCAAAGATCAGTTGCATATGCGTGGCCCAAAGCAAAAGATAAACTATAATACATATAAAGTGTGCAAATCCTGGAGTGGTGCCAATTACAGTAGGACATAAGTAGAGGAGCACATAGCTCCTCCTATAACAGCTTCGAACATGCGAAACTAAGAGTACTGCAAGAATGATAGGTGAAAGATGAACCCGACAGCTAAGGACCCACTTAGGTTGCAACAATCCACAGATTCACAAGGTCAAGCCATGAACGACGTTTGTACTCTGAAGAGTATAAGAGACTGACTTGGGTAGGAGGTATTATTATATATATGAGCAGCTGAGGAGCCACAAACATTATCACAGAGTTTCTCTCCCTGCAAACTGTGGTCTGAAACAAAGTCATGGACTCAAGCGAGCCTTGGCCGAAGGGGGCTTGCCAGTACTCAGAGTGAGCTCTGTCAAAACATCTATGTTGAACTCAGCAGACTCAAACTCAGCACGGGATCTATGGCAACTATCATGTCCATTCGAGTGGATCCAATCAACTGAGTGAGACACTAGCACAACAAGGGCAAACAGAGCATGGACAACATCAAATTCAGGTTGAGTTTGCACCACCACAAGCATGTAGGAATGGGAAGCACGATGATGTAGTAGAAGGGAAAGGTGCAACTAAGGAAGGAAGGAGATACAAAGCTCTTCAAAGAGCACATGCAGTTGTGGTCAAATGGAGGGAACATGCATCACAATCAGATAGCCCTATCTCTGCAGATCCTCCCAACAAATATCATAAAGGTCGTGCATCCAAAAAGTGCATAGATCCAGTGGAACTAAAGAAAACGTTCATCAAACCAGTGGGGCTTAGGAGGGTTGAAATCACTATGCTCAACCTCCACAGGACGAGATTCATGAAGATTCAGATCATACTCTGTAACAATCACCTAAACAAACACAAGATGATAAAACTCAACTCAATAATATTGAACCATTTGTAATGGAAATTTCAAGATCAGATATATATAATGGGTTCAACAATATAAGGAAAACAGAATAGCTCCGACATAATAAAAATGAGACAACATAGAATAAGAGAGTATCAGAAAAGAAGAAGTAATCCAGTCACAGAGAAAGTAACGGCCAAAGAGAAGATAGGTGTGTGAGAGAGAGGAGACTTCACTGAATTCATCCACACCCATTTCTAACTACTTTTGTCCTTTTATATTGTTGCATCATCTTCCAATTATCATTCTTCAGCTCCTTCTTGCTTTGCCAAATGTGAATGCTTAACTTTGGGCTTCTCATTGAAAGCTCATCTAGGCCCATGTCCTTTGTACTTGTTACATTACTCTCCCTATTAAAAGCGACCTTGCCCTCAAGGTCTTGGAATTGTCTATCTTGGATACAGAGCAATGGTAGGCTGCAGTCCTAACCACCACTTCATAATGCCCCACATCTGAACTGATAAATAACCTTAATATTTGTTGGATGATCCACTGTGTGGATGTCATTTGAAGGGACCGAGAATACCACTAGAGTAAGAGCAACAAAATGTAATTCTTCATTTCTCTTATACATGATCTGAGAGTAACTACTGACAAATGATTAAACTTGGCAGATTGTTTTGTACATTATTTGTGTTGTCTTTCCAATAAAACAAGCTCCACAATTCAAGACCCTATGAATGTTTAAAACACATAATTGAAACCATATAAAGACACCCACATCTTGGAAGTTATTATCCACAAAAGCAGCATAGAACCAGTATGATCGAATTTGCAGCAATTCAATAAAGCTAACAAAATGTTGCCTCCTAATAATGTAAGGCATCCTAGTTAACCATACAGTAGACATAGAACTTACAGCCAATGGTAAGGATGCAACGTATAAGAACTCATCTGTAAGATCAAGCGTTTCAACCAAGAGGGGGGGGGGGTGAATTGGGTGATACTGAAATTTTTTTCGAAACTATAAAACTTTGACACAATAATTAAAGCAGTAATAAGGAAGGAGAAATATCACCGAAGTGTACACCGGGAGTTATACTGGTTCGGTCACAACCACTTTGACCTACGTCCAGTCCTCAGAGCTTCTCTGAGAGTTTCACTATAACTTCCAAGATTCAGTGGGTTCTTGGCACCTCAGTACAAGCAAGTTCCTTACACCTGGACACTCGCTCCCCCTTACAGGTTGTAATCCAATCCCAACTCAAGGTTCCACAACCTTAAGTTATCTCAATAACAAATATTGAGTTTGAATGAAATATCTCTCTCAAAGAGTAAATGATAATCACTGAAGCATATGAATACAATTTCAATGTGAAAACAGAGCAATGAACTTAATGAATCGTTGGTGTGAATGCTTGGTTATATTTCTCTGTTTGAAGGTTCCCATATATATAGATATGATGGGGATGACCGTTGGAACGTTTTCCTTTCGTCCGTTGGTGAGTGCGCAGCCACTGTTGACTTTTCAAGTTTTTGAAAAATATCCGTTGGCGGTGGTTGGCATTTGAACGTTTGATTTGACTTTCATCTCTTGATATGATTTCTTCATTGTTTCTCTGTAAATATACTAAGAATGCTAATACAATGAAAGGTTAATCATATAGGAAACAAATCAATGAACGTTTGAATGATTTCTAAATTTCTGGGTATGCTTACTCGAGTAGCTCCTCGAGTAACACATGAAGTTTACTCGAGTAGCTCCTCGAGTAACATCGTGAAATCACTGTTTGTTTCAAATTTAATGAAGACAAACAAGATTACTCGGGTAGTGCATGGAGTAAACTAAATTTCAAACCTTTGTGAATAGTTATTTACTCGGGTAGTGCCTCCAGTAATGCTTCTGCAACTTTATGGATTACTGGGGTAACACCTCGAGTAATCCTTTGGAAAACTTTTGATTACTCGATGCTCTACTCCAATAACGTTGGCAGGATTTCAAGGCCGAGAGCAATTACCTTGTTACTCGAGTAGCTCCTCGAGTAATACATTCATTTTTGCATAAGTTACTCGGGTAGCTCCTCGAGTAACTGAGACTTTTGCATATGATTTACTCTGGTAATGCCTTGAAGTTTATCTTTAAAACATTTGCATATACTGGGGTACATACTCGAGGAAGATGATAAATAGAAATCAAGTTAATTGGGTACAAACCTCAAGTTTTCATTTACCTTAGTACATTACTCGGGTAGCTCCTCGAGTAACATTGGCAGTAGTACAAAGTGCCGAGAGCTTCACATTTTCAAATACACAGTTACTCGAGTAGCTCCTCGAGTATCATGGAAAACTTGAAGGCTGACTGGAAGTTTCTGACCTGGTTACTCGAGTAGCTCCTCGAGTAACATTAGCAGTGGTACAAAATGCCGAGAGGTCCACATTTTAGGATACAAAAGGTACTCGAGTAGCTCCTCGAGTATCATGGGGAAAACTTGAAGGCAACTGGAAGTTTTCACATGGTTACTCGAGTAGCTCCTCGAGTAACATTGGCAGGCCGAGAGCAACCTTGAAGTTTTACCTGGTTACTCGAGTAGCGCCTCGAGTAATGGTGGCAGGTAACTGGAAGTTTTGCCTTGTTACTTCAAGTTTTGAGTCATTACTCGAGTAGCTCCTCGAGTAATGCCTTAGAAAACACACTTCTGATCAAGTTCCTTAGCATTTTCTCTTGGCCAATCTTCACTACTTCCATGCTTTCCTCAAGTAAATCTTATTCCTGTCATTACTTAGTTCAATCTTGATTATTAAACATTTTCTTTTCAAACCATTCTTTTGTTATCATCAAAACATGAGATCTAACATCATCAAACAAATCTATAATCTTGGTCAGTTGTGCTATGTTCAAATGCATATAAGCACTTTGATCTCCTTAGTTTTGGCTAAAGCATGTAAGGCTATAATCAGCCCAAATAAAACGAGCAATTATCCACTCCAAAAGAAGTGAAACTTTTTGCCAAACAAATATATAGTAGCCCAAGAGAAACAACTTCTTGAAGGAGCCAAAATTGAAAGATGTATTGGATACAATAGAAATTACACCACCTGGATCATAAATGAAACTGAAGTTCAACCCCTGGTTTTCTACACTCCAAAGCTTACCCCAGAACAAAATCAATGAACCAGTGAAACTATCTTTTTGAATACCTTTCGGATTTGTTCTCAACTTCTTTTTCACCATTTCATACTTTTCCCAAAGCAAATCAGTAGTTAAATTATTATTGCCCATCCAAAGCCTGATGAAAATATTATCAAATAAGTCCAGCAACCTTATCTTAGAATCAGTAGAGCTTCTATGGATGTCCATGTGAAAGGAAAAACAGAATTAGAGAGATAGAGTTGCAATATGAAAATACCAAGACAAACATTTCCAATAGCGTCACTCCTATGCTCCGTGTACTCTAGAGCTTGCTCAAAATTTAGAATTTTTATAAACAAAGTTGTCCAGGATTTGACATCCAAAGTTAGACTCCAATTTTCTTTTGCACTTCTAAAATCAAATTCCCTAATTAAACTTAAGTACAGGGTTGGAATATTAAGATAGAAGTTGCAAATTTTAGTGGGTAACGTCACAAAAAGGAGGGAGCATTTTATCAAACAACTAATGTGCACCTGAAGAGCAGAAAGATGGGTGGGGCATTAATGATTATGAGATTCCTCCAAGATGGAAACAAAAGTGCCATATCTACTCAAATGGATGTGAGTAATGAAATCACAGGAAATCCAAATAATATCCACAACAACACAGTAATTCAGATAATAAAACTTAATTGAATTGAAGGTAGCAGTATCAAAACCCAATCTCAGTAGCATCCTATTCACAACCCAAGGTAATAAATCCAATATATCATCACTATAACAATACCAGGACAGAGCATCAGGATGTGGCAGTAAATTTGAGAATTCATAAGAAATATTCTCACATATAAGTAACAAAGGCACATCGTCATTGATGAAATTGAAGAGACCCACATGTAGAACAGAGCGTACTCTCATTGTCCTTGTCGTTGGAAAATATGTGCCTAAACAGAAAAGAAAAGGTAGCCACAGAGTAATAATCTTGCACTTGACCTCCGACAATAAAGCCCAATGGAAACCGTCAAGCAAAACTGTACTGGAAAAACTATTGACATTCGCAAGAAGCACTGATAACCCTTCAGAAGACTGACTAATCAACCCTATTTGTAGAAGGTTGGAGCATTGGGTTTTAGTATTAGCATTTGTGAATGACCCAAATTGGGTTTCATTGTATGGTGTGAAATTTACACAAATATGATAGGACGAGATAACTCCATCCTTCTGTTCAATAGTGAAGCCATGTATGAAGGAATGGAAAACCTGTTGAGACCCTGCCATTGAACTGTAGTGACCTATATCAGGATCAAAAATTAACCCATATGGCAACGCATAACAATTATAGTGTTGAACCTATACTCAATTATGATGAAGGAAAAGTTGAAGTAAGTCGATATCAAAGGAGCAAGATTATACGTGATCTTTGATAGGACAAAGAAGTGAAGGCAGCAACGGGGCCAAACCCTCAGGATTGATTTCTAACGGTATGAGATAGAGACTATCGACACTAATATCAAGCGCCACAAACCCTTGGTAAAATTTTCTCACAGAGTTATCTAATTTAAGGTTGCACGATGGTGTTGTTATAATGGAATATGGGGAATTACTAGTAGATTTAAAAGCATCAGTTGGTATATTGATGGGAAGTAGCAGCAGAACGTTAGTAGCCAGTGATGAATCATGCGAATCATAAGTAAGCAGCTCAACAGCTTCTGACGCGTGAACTTCTTTAGAAGTCATAGACGGTGAACCAACAAAAGTCCATGATGATTCATACTTTTGTATAGCACTTTGAAGTTCCGCCCAGATCTTACCAAATTTAGGGTATGGATATGAAGTGCTCAGGTTGGATTGTTCCATTCGTCCTATCAAGAATCAATAGAGTACGCGAGTCGAAGAAGACTAGCCTCAACTCGATCAATAGGTGAAGGGAGATCGTCAGCCATTAGAGGGGAACTCTCAACGAAAGCACCAATTGTAACGATCACCTAAACAAACACAAGATGATAAAACTCAACTCAATAATATTGAACCATTTGTAATGAAAATTCCAATATTAGATACATATAATGGGTTCAACAATATAAGGAAAACAGAATAGCTCCGACATAATAAAAATAAGATAACATAGAATAAGAGAGTAGCAGAAAAAAAGAAGTAATCCAGTCGTCACAGAGAAAGTGACTGCCAAAGAGAAGGCAATGGCGCCTCTGAGGGAACCAATGAAGAAGCAGCCTATAGAAAGCCACTTCATGAAAACGAATGAAGGTACGAAGTTTATCCATGCTGAGAAAGGGAGAGCTCTATTATGAGTGTGAAGAAGCAGAGCAAGGCCAAGCTCTATTTATACTAGTTGAAGTCCATGCAAGTAACCATGCAGGAGAACCTCCAATATAGGGCACATGTCCCCTCCAAGCAAACCTTGACGAGTCAAAGATGAGTGAGGCTTTATTATCTGAGACATGTTAGCAAACCTAGACTCTGAGGCTCATAATGAAAACTTAAGATGCAGTGATTTGACGTTGATGAGGGGAAGTAAATATGCAATGGATAATTATCAAGCAACGGCAACTTAGAGATAGGTGAAACAGATAGATGCGTCATGGCAAACTGGGAAGATGACACCTCAATGAGAAAACAGGTAATGAGACGGTGTTTAGTAGGAACGCAGTGAAAGTTACATTTTGGAGCACGTCATCATTTTTTACTAAGAAAATGAGGTTGAGAAAAAGTATGGGGAGCCACATGGGTGTGGAGGTGGCATGGAAAGAAGGATCAGGTAAATGTGAAAGTTTTATTTTTTTGAAAGAACAGGTTGTGGGTGCTGAGGGAAGGTGACGTTTAAAGGAGAGTTGGGATGGAAAGGCTTGGCATATAGGCTAAAGTGGGTGGGTTTGGGTAGTTGGGGCCAGAAGAGAAGCCCAGTGGGTTTGCTTATATGGTAAGTGCCATGATGAAAGGAGACGTGTGGGGATATTGGGACTAAGGCACAGGAGCAAAATGGGTTGATGGGCTTCAGAGGATGTGAACACCGACTGGAAGTGTGGCCAAGGCCGCAGTGAAGGCAAACACATAGGACGCGCTCAAGGAGGATAGAAGCTTTGACAATTTTGCCAGAATGGAGCATGATTTGCCGAGGCTTAGAGAAGCTGAATGTCAATGGAACTTTCACGTGTACACAGAATCCTTGCTGCCGGGAAAGAATATTCTGATAAAAGGCCAAAATCTCCCCAAAATATTGAGCTATCAACCGAGCAACTGAGGGCGAGTAATAATTTAGCAACAAGTTTTGAATAGCAAGCCAAATGGTTGCATGAGTGATGGTAAGGGCAGAGATGGGAATATCAGGGAGCCATAGCGAGAAGACACAAAAAAGTCCCTGAAGCCACCATACACCGCTATGTTGAATGAAACTCTTGTCCAAAGTGTGCCGAAAATGGAGAACAAAGTGGTTACACGACTCTTGAACGATGGAAATAGAGTCTCGTAACTGCTAATGAATATTCAAAAGAGGTTATAACTTGGCAGAGTGGATATGACGACAATAGAGGATATGCATGAAAAGGTAATGGTTATGGCAATAGGACAAGTGCGTATTATCACAGGAGGGTAGTCGAACCATGATGGAATCAATAGCCCACAATAGCAGTAAGAGTAATGAAATAGAGATAAGGGAAAGGCCAAGAAAAACAAACTGGAAAAGCAAGAGAAGGAGCATAAGGTAGCAATGGCAGAAGCAGCTTAGAGAGAAAAACTCTCCCGCTTCCCCCTCCTTTCCCCTTGGAAATTCTCTTGTAATTGCAAATTTCGTCTATTCTCAATTCGCCTATAAGCGCTCTACATGTCATAGCAACTAATAAGCTCCCCTTCTAAGGGCCCAATTAACCCAGCCCAATATCACTATCTTTTCGGCGCAGGATATCCCTTTAGTGATTTTTGCGATCTAGGTCCAAACCTGTGAAATATATGTTGTTTTGGGCTTAGCCCAAGAGAGAGAAAGAGAAACAGACATATTTGATTCCTTATAAAGAAATTATTGCTACTTTGCTGTCTTAGCCTCAACACATGATCCTTTTGATTCAATGAAAACCAATGCATAAATAAAAATAAAAAACGTTATCTTTGGTTTTTAATATAAGAGCTCGTTAGAATTCCAAAATTTCCATTTTATCAAAAAACAAAAAACCGGATTGGCACTAAACGGGTTGAGGCAATGGTTCAAAAGTTGATTGGTTGAATCAGGGCCAATATGGGGTCAAACCGGCCTTAATTAAAATAATATAATATAATTAAAAAAATTTATATTTGATTATAAATCCTAAAAGTAAACTTTCAAGTTAATTAAAAACATTTATAATTTTAAAGTTTGCTTTTAGGGTAATGGAGTACATGCATTAAGGGGTATAGTGAGTAGTGTATGTGCATTGAGGAGCGGTTGAGGGATTATATATGATTATATATATTATATAATATTTGTTTATAATAGTTTACATTATATAATATTTGATTACGTTAGATTTAATTAGTTGAATCATATCAAATTAATTGGTCAAAATATTGTATATTATACACACACATATATAATATTTTCTCATTTATTATTATTTTTTTAAAATTGTCATGACCTTGAAATTGAAATCCATCCTAATAATTTAAAATTCACTTTTAAGTTTTCAATAAGATTCACTACTAGAAAAAAAAAACCTATAAGACTGCTACATCTAGACCAATGACCTTTTTGTAAATATTAATAAAACTTAACACCATTTACACTTTTACTCAATTTAAATACTATTTTTTAGATCGGTTGTAATGTAATATGGTGTAAATAAGTATTAAATATTAAGAAAATTTTTAATGTTAAATTCTTTTTAGACCAGACGCTTATACATCCAGTTTAAATATCCTTTTAGATACCGTCATTTCTTATACCCAGTCTTAAATGTTTTAGAGTTTCTTCACCTTTCAATGTAAACTTTCCAACTATGCATTTCTTTTGAAATTTGAGGCCACTTCAATAAATGTAATCTCTATCCGTCTTGTCTATTTAAACTCCTCATTGTTTTCATTTCTTCATATTCAGCTCCTCTCTCAATGTGGTACGCATTATGGCTGCTTTTGTTTGTCCTCCTTTTCCTCTTCCTCCTTTACAGCCTACTCCACTGCCTCCTCTGCCACCTTCAAAGAAGCAGCTTCTTTAACACCTCCATGCGATGGTGGATCACATAGAGAAACGCTTCAGAAGACTCTTCATGTTATTGCACATTGTCAAAAAGAAACTTAATCTTGTACTTAACGCCAATAACGTCAAGTATAAGCTTTCAAACTATCCATATTCCCCTTCCTCTTCTTACTCCTTTACTGCCTCCAGCAATTAGGAGAAAGATTTAGGATTTTTTTATTATGTAAAATATTTTTTAATCAATGTAGGTAGAATAAAAAAATATATTATATATTAATGAAACAATATTTTTATTTCTAATCTTGATCTTTTTCTTGTTCTTGATCACGTCTCTTGCATCTTTATTCCATTGTTGTTTCTGTCTCTGGCTTGATAAGTTGATTTTATAATAGAATATATATACTTTATTAGTAAATTATATTATTGGGATATTCTACATGTTAAATATATAGTTTGATTATATTCAGATCGATTATAGTGGCCCAAGGTCTAAATATGTTAATCTAAACCGTTGTTTAACTCTTGATCGGTCTAAATGTCATTTTTTTCTAATCACTTTTTATTTAGACCAAATAAGATGTGCATCCTGTCTCTTAATTATTATTTAGATCGCATTTTTGAAGACGACTGGTCTACATATGTAACATTTCAACTTCCAATGCCTATGATAATGTCTCGTCAGTATCATCTGAACTTTTTGGCCATAAGTCATGTTTATAAATACCAATACGACTTTAGTTTCTAAGTTCAAATTCATAAGTTCCTGTCTACTTCTCTCTTTCTTGTTTGAGCAGCAGCACTTCCACTGATGGCAAGATCAATGAGGCAATGTTCACTCTAGTATAAGAAAGACGATATCGTTATGAATTTTAAAAAATGTTTTTTTACATATTGACACTGGTCTTTAAAGAGAACCGGTCTAGAAAATGTTTCCCTAGTATATATACTTACTTTCATGCTCAATCTTCATCTCTAGCGTCTCGTAGTCCCGCCTGTGAGCTATATCTCTCTTTATCGCCTCCGGTGCTGTGATGTCTCTATCTATGTCGTTAGGATGGCTTAGTATTCCTCTCCATTGGGCTCTCCCTCTCTGTTGTCACCATTTTGCTCTCGCATTTGGTAAAAATCATTGCTTTTAACAAGCCCTCGATAAATATTTTGCCCTCGCGTTCTGTTAATGTTCTCTTTTGTTGTCATTGCTTGCATAGAAGTTTTAATCGTTATTTTTCACATACCCTCGATACTCCTTTTCCTTCTTTATCAAAATCCTGATTGAAAGTTCATTTTTTTCCTTACATCCATATAAATGAAAGTGTTTTGCTTAATCGATATTCTCTCTCATTGTTGTCAAAAATATTTGCAATTTTACATTACAGATTAAACTTTGTGAAATATGTGGTGGTGTTGATTTGGACATATTTCCTAATCACTTGGTTGTGATCAAATCAAACATGTCAACACCACCACATATTTCACAAGGTTCGACCTGCGATGGAAATGGACATATATAAGGCATGCATAAATAGCTGATATATCCTTATTTTATTATAATATAAAATGTTTTATCTATGGATTTTATCAATAATTTTGGGTTAAAAAGAATTTGTTACAATTAATTTGAATTAATGATGATTGTGTAAAAATAGAGCTTAAAAGAGTAATATTTCTATAAATATTGCAATTGCTATTAATTGGGTAGATTTTTTTTTGCAACCTAATTTTCATTTGCATTGTAGGTTACTTTAAGAAGGTTGTAGTTGAAAATAATTGAGAAAAGCCAAGATCAAGGACGGCCAAAGAAAAAAGGAAATAATTTTTGAGGAGCCAAAAGAAAAAAAAAGGGAGGAAAGAGGCGGCATTTTTGGAAGTCAGATTTTTGGTTGGGTATTCTCCATTAAATGAAAGAGGAGGTGGCCAACAATTTGGAATAGGATGGGGAGATTTGACCAAGATTTGAACGAAAGGAGAAAAAAGAGAGCATGCTCTATCTTGGAGAAGAAGTTGGTTGATACATTAGATTGTAATAGCAGTCGCCAACTTAAAAAGGGGAGGAGCGATACGATTTCAGAGAGCAGATTCTGAAGCAAGAAAGGAGAGAGGAAATTGAGCACCACCAC
This sequence comes from Inga oerstediana, assembly GCA_963210345.1. Taxonomy (NCBI): domain Eukaryota; kingdom Viridiplantae; phylum Streptophyta; class Magnoliopsida; order Fabales; family Fabaceae; genus Inga; species Inga oerstediana. Next base: position 16,056,973 of record OY723411.1, on the reverse strand, counting down.
CACCACCACCCTTTTCCTTCTTCTCTCTCCTTCCCACTACCTCCGTTCAAATTCTTCATTCCCTTATCACAGAAAGCGCTCACCTTCTCCTCTCATCATATTCAGTTACTTCATTCACCTTTAGTCATGGTTGTTCAATGCTTGGGATGAGTTGGAGCTGTTATTGAAATCATGAGCAACTAAATTCTTTTGCTTCTTGGAGTGGATGCTATGGCTTGACTTTGGGAGCTTCAATTAGGGGAGTATTTGCTTTCCAATTAATTTTTTCTTGAACTATAATAATTTTTCCTTTGTTAGGAATTCTTTTGATTTGGATTTGAGACTGAGATTATGCGTTATAATCTTTGTTAGTTGGATTATTGTGGTTTGAATTGAGTTATAAGACTTGAGTTTTGATTTTATATATTTCCATTTGCACTAATTGAAATTGTTTTATCTACCACGTTGTTAGGTATGATAATTGATTTGTGTTGCTATTGAGTATCTCTGTTAGCATTCATTATTAGAGAAGCAAATTTTATTAACTCAATTCAAATTGTACACCAAGTGGTTTTTAAAAGTGTCATAATAAGTGGTTGTTATCTAGCGTTTAAGACAATTATTTATTAAGAAGAATCACTTGACTCAAACCGTGTTTGGGGCTTTTAATTAGACTTGGTGCATTAACTAACTCCTACATTATTAGGCAAGCTAGAATAGCCATAAGTTCACTTCTGAGGAGCATTCCATTATATCATTCCTTAAATTTAATTTCATACTTTCTGTAATATCCCAATTTTTGATTAAGGGATAATCATGATTATTGTGGATAATTATGAATTTAATTGGAATTATTATGTGTTTTATGACAATATTAATTAATGTGTCATAATTATTGAAAAAATTGGAAGAATGGAATTATTGGCCATGAGTTGGTAATTAAGGGAGAAATTAATTACTAACTAAGAGAAAATGGGATGTGTGATTAATATGGCTAATGGATGGATTAGAGAAGCTAATTGGGGATTTAGTGAGTGAGAGCCAATGAAATTCTGACACATGGCAAATTGGTTGGGTGAGAGAGGATGTAAGAAGGTCAAATATGGCATTAAGAAATCATTTCTTCTCTCTCCTTCCCTCTCATTTTCGCTGACATAGAAGGCATGGGGATGAGGAGTCATCATTTCATCTTCAACCTCCTTCTCTCTCTCATTTTTCCCTCTCTCTTGCGTCCTCCATTTCTGCAGAAGAAGAAGAAGCTTGTGCAAAAGGTGAGTCATTTGACCCTCTTAATGACCTCTATTGCTCAAACTCCCTTCATCAAAGTTAATCCTTGAGTTAAGAGCTAAATTTCTATGGTTGTAGCTTGTTCATTGGTTGAGGTTTGTGGCCACAAGAAATTTTGGGAGGAAGTGAATCAAGAACTCTCTTTGGAGAAGTTGATAAGGTGAGTGAGACCTATCTTTCTATCTAAGTTTCATACCATTTGAAATACTTTGAATTTTCTGGAATTTTGGGGCCATTTTCGAAAATGAGGGCCATTAGGAGTTTGGTATGTGTTTGGTATGAAATTTGTATGTTTGGAATGCATTTTGGATAGATAGAATTGTTTGGGTTGGAAATTGTTAAGTTTGGAGATTTTGAAAGTTTAGTGTTTAATGTTACCCAAAACCAAAGCATAATAATGGAATAGGATTTGGTGATTTTGACATTCCCATTGGATTCCTTGAGTGATTTTGTGTGGGAATGAGCTTGGTTATTGATTTTGGGTTCATTAAAATCACTTGGGAAAAGTTGGAAAGTTGTCTAGTTTGAGCTCTGTTTTTCGCTGTCAGCTTACACGAGCGTTTTGAGTGACCAAATGGTATTGGAAAATTGTGAAACTTTCCAGTCATAAATTTCACATCCCAAGCTTCAAAATGGACATATATTTTGTGTCATTTCGTTTAGTATTTTGTGAGATATGGTTGTCCAAAGTTTGGGATTGAAATAGAACTCTGTTTTGGAGTAGTGGTTAGTTTTTGGTGATTCTGTAATTTTGTAGTGATTCCCAGTGAAGGGCTGTATTTTTCCTTGAAAGAGGACTTATATACCTTTCATTTGGCTTTGGAATCACTCCGTTTCGATTTTTCTAGAATTAGTTATGGTTTTTCAAAGTTCAGCCCAGAGTCAGGAAATTTCTGGGCCGCGGCCCAAACCTTTCTAGCCTGTTTTGGGCCGCGGCCCACTAGTGGCGGGCCGCAGCCCAAGACCTTCTGACCATGTTTGGGCCACAGCCCAAGGAATGGTGGGCCGCGGCCCAACCCTGTGTTTTGGCACTTTGTGTTATCGAAAGGGGATCTTTAACCTATTGTTTCCCAACCTTTTAGGGCTTTTATTAGAGGCATTTGGGGCCTCTTAAGAGTCAATTATGATAACCAAAACTAAGTGTTTCAAGTTAATTAAGTCTTGGAATAGAATATAACCCTTCGTCCCTAATTATGAATATAGGATTTGATATTTGCCTTCCTCGGGAGAGACCGGCGCTAGGACACGCACGGAAGGATCAAGGTAGTAACTCTTCTCTCATATCCTGTATGATGTTTTGGCATGCATAACTTATCGTTGAATTTGTGAAATGTGTGCCATGGTCCATTACGGCGTGAGCAGGTCAACGTGAGCCGTGTAGGGATTGACGGTGGTCATCTCTAGGTCGGCCGTTGAACTGCCGTCATAATCGACATGGATATTTGTGAATCCGACCCGTGGGGCGGCGTTTGTGAATCCAGCCGTGGGCTGTGTGTATTTTGCCTGTATGGCTTGTGTATGAAATGCATTATATGAATCCCAGCTGTGGTGAAATGTATTGTGTGGATTGCTGTGATGCAATGCAACGTGAGTAATTCAGCGTGAGCAATCGTAAGGGATGACATGTGTCATATTAACCATTGCCGTTGTAACTGCCGTTGTAGTTGCTTGTTGTGGTTAATGATTTGCTTACATGCATTATTATTGTACATTATATGATTTATTTGTTACTACGGGGATTTCTTAGAATCTCACTCTCCCAAAAACCATGTTTTAGACAGGGCCGAAGGATCGAAAGGCAAGCGGGCGACGAAGGGCGGATAGAGCTCTGATTTAGATTATATTTTGGTTTATTGGTTATCATGTATATCATTTGGATGTTTTGGGAAACAATTATGTATAATGGGATTGTATATAGTAGGTTTTGTGTAATCCCCAAGTTAAGGGTAATGAATTATGGGCTTTGTGCCTGTGTAAACCCCTTACTTAATGAATGGAACCCGAGTGTGTCGGGAAATTGTTTATACTCTGATATTTGTGAATGAAATCAACTTGTACAGGCCATTAGTATTGAAATGTGAATATGAGACCGTCATGAACAAATGTTGTAAAAGTTTTTGTAAGCCATGATTTTGGGAAGATTGACTTTGTTTAAGTCCCAAAATCTATTACGGTATCTAATTCCACATTAATTACATTTTTACGAACTAATCTCGGCCTTAATCGTGAAGGGGGTTACACTTTCATTCATCATTTTATCAAAAATCCAAAAAATAGTAGTTTAGGTTGTTTTCCTTTATTAAAAAAAAATCAATTTCAAAACCCTATCAGCCTAGGAATTAAATAAAAGGCTACTTAAGATAACACGACCTAAGTTGTGCCATTTAATGCATAATTTAGTTTATTTTAATTTAACCTGAGGTGACTAAAGGTTTTAAATCAATAGCACAGAGCCTAGACGAGTGCCCTTTGTCAAAACATTGATGCTAATCCTTTTCTTTCTTTATCAAAACCCTGATTGAAGTTTTTTTTTTGTCTTGATTTATGAGAAGTGTCTGATATGTGATATATATGGTGGTGTTGGTAGGTGAGGATTATTTACTTTACTACTTGCTTAAAATATGATGCACTTGTGAACATATGTAGTACATTACATGTGCTGTAATTCTGTTACGTACAACACATATTCATGAGTTGCATTGCATTTGGAGCAAGGAGCAAAGTTGAGTGGGAATGAGTGCCAAATAGACCATATATTCATGAGTATGAAGAGTTTATGAAGTGGCCATGATTATTTTAATTTGTTGTTTGCTCCAAATGCAATTTAGTTAGTCAACATATGTAGTACATTACATATGCAGTAATTATGTTATGTAGTACACATGTTAACGAGCTTGATTGCATTTGCATATATAGCACGGAGGCTAGATGAGTGCTAATATGACCATATATTCATAAGTCAAAAAATTTATTTCATTACAATGAATTTGCATTTAATTTGCTTATTACAAATTTATTCTTTTGCATTACAGAAAAGAGTATAAAGAGCACCTAAAAGACATGTGAAGAGCCTCAAGTTGAGTGGGTTTTTGTAGCTATCACTTATATTTTTGTAGATATGTGAAGGGCATTAAATAATCTAATCTAATATGTAACTCCATGTAATTGAAAACAGGGGATGAACACATGCAGTTTGATGCTGCAGATACATGCCGGCAAGCCATTCTTATAGGACTTGAAAACAAAAAAAAGCCTTCCTTTCACTGGTATAAATATGATATTCATTTTTTGGTGGCTCGATATTCAATTAACATACGTGTATATATGCAAATTTTGTCCATGGAATTCATGAAGGTTGGGGTTGTGAAACTTGTAATAATGACAATGATGCAATTAATTGTATTATTCTTATTATGACAAGTTTCACAAATCTAATATTCACGAATTCCATGGATAAAAGTTTTCATACACATATGTTAGTTGAATCTTGTTTGTCATGCATTATTCTTTTCAAGTTTTTTTATTTGGATGCCCCCTCCTTGAAAAGACTTTGATCATTATTGAGTATTGAGTGAGACTGTCTGTAACATCCCAAATTTTATTCACCAAGAATGTATTGTAATTATTTAATATATTCAATAAAATAGTAAATATTTATGGCCATAGGAATTAAATATTAAAAATTGAAAGGTGAATAATGCTTCCAGTGAAATTGCTTATGAGACAGTGAGTTTGTCATGTGATTTTGAATGACTAAATGATGTTAAAAAGTTATGAAATTTTACAGGGTGAAAGTAGATATCTTAAGCTTTAATTTGATAGTAAATGACTCAATTAGAGCTTTATACAAAAAGTTATGAATTTTTGAAGTTAGCCCAGAAAAATTGTGAATTTTCTAGAACAGCATGTAAAGATTGAAAATATGGGAATCTTGTGCTTTTATTTGGTTAAAGGATATATTTTTATTTGAAACTAGACTCAATAAGGGTTCTATAGCCTTTAGAACCGCTCCTATACAATGTCTATAAATTTAGTTATGATTTTTCAAAATTTGGGCAGAAAATCTGCCAAATTGCCAATTGTTGCGATTTTTGAGGGAAAAAAATGCAATGACCATTATGAAATAAAGAAAAACCTAATTGGGCTGCTTTGGACCAAAAGTGGCTATTGATGAGCTTAAGGAGATGAAGGGATTAATTCAATTTTAATTGTGTTTGAAATGTCAAGTTACATGTATATGGGAATTTATGTCACAAAAATTGGAATTTGTGAATTTTGGAAATTTAATAAATAAGGGAAATATGACATAAGCCTAATAAAACATCATCTTCTTCCTTATATGCTCAAAACCGACATCCCATTTTAGAAAATAGAGAGAGAAAGTTTGAGAAATTCTAGAGAGAGAAAGGGAAGAAAACTCACAAGTAGATTGATTTCTTCGGTGAATTTGTACCTAATACGTATAACTCCACTGCTAAGCTTCTCTTTCATGTATTTCAAGATGTAGGAAGCTCAATTTTTCATTGTGAAGAAGGGTTAGGGTTCGGCCACATCAAGGAAAAGCTAGAAGGAGTTTGAGGTAACTTCCAAACATTTGAATATTAATTGTTCTGACTATTGTGGACAATTTAATGGGTGAAATTTCGCCGAATTTCGCCGAATTTTCTTTGATTTAGAATTTTGGAAATGTGTTGTTGGAAATGTTATGCTACCAAAATTAGGACTAAATGGTAGTTATAACTCAATTAAATAGTTAAGAAAGTGGCTAGGAGTAGAAAGGAACATGCCTGCGGAGTTGGATTTCAAAAACCCCAATTTTTTTTGGGGAATTTGTGCAATTCGTCCAGAGCTAGAAATGGGCCTTAATGTTGGATTTTCAATGTTTTAATGATTCCATTGAGTTCATGGGGGAAAATTAGGTGGGGTTACAGTTAGTCGCTTTTTTGGAAAAGCCCGAGAAAGCATAATTATGAAAATGCCCCTGAAACCCTGAAATAGAGGCTGCCAGGGGCAATTTTGTCTGTTGGCGGTAAATTTGTTAATTCTGAGTCCATAAATGGGTTCCTTGGGCAAAATTACATCAGGATAGCCTATGTCAAAGTTTCAGAAATAGTACAGCCAGACCGGGTACGGCGGGGCCGGACTGGGTCCCCGGGGGCATTTTGGTAAATTCTCACATAGGCTAATATAACCACTATAAACATTATGGAAGTGCCTAAAATGGTACATGAATGGATTTTAGCCTAATCTTGTACATTTGCTATTTTAGGACCAAGTTGAGAGCCAAGCTTGGCACGCTTTTTGAGGCACCTTCATACATCATGCCTTAGTTCATATGAATGTGTGATTGCCATTGTTTGTGCTTTTATTAATCAACACAATTTGCCTAGAAAGGGCAGTTAGTACCGAAAGTGCACTTACACCTGGGGTTTTGGTAAGAATCCAACCGGTGTACGATTAGTGGGGCAGGAGCCCTACTCATGTATACATGACGATGATGTGTTATATTGTTCATTAATTGGTGCATATATGGTGCATGTCATATCTACTTATCGCATGTTATATGAACGATAATATGTTTTTATTGGGATTCATTGGAATCTCACCCCTTTTTTGAAATATAAATATCTCAACGGGTGCCAATGGCTCAAAGAGCGAGGACGTAGATACGGGGAACTGACAGACACATTTCCCCAGATGAAGTTCATGGTTATATGTAGTCTTTAATTTTTGAATATTTTGGATGAAATGTATATATGACCAACCCTGACGGGAATGCCTCAATGTTATCATGTATTATATATCAGTATTTTGATGCTATTCTTATGTGTCCATTGTAATATCCTGACTCGTGATTAAGGGCTAATGACTTCAAAAGTGATGTAATTATTAATGAATAAATACTTTTGAAGAGTATGATGTGCATTGTGATATAAATTTGTTTGAAGATGGTTTAATAAACGTTGTGATAATCAGGGGCAAAATGGTAAATTTACCGACTAGTTGGTCAATTACCGAAGAGGAGACTCATTGGTAACTTGAGATCAATGGCTAGAATTAACTCTTGAATGATCAATAGGGCGGAATTAAGTGTGTATGTGAGTATGTGAGATCATGGAAGGAAGCATAAGATCAAGACAATTGACAAATTGTGAGCCATGGGATGAGGGTCAAAGATTCAACTCATTTTCTCTTCCCTCCCACTCCTAGAGTCGGCTATGTGCATGGGAAAGAGAGGAAAATCTGCTTCATCAATATCTCATTCTCTCTCATTATTCTCCATTTCCGTTCAGCTTGAAGACAAAAGAGAAAGAAGGAATTTTGTGGTAAGTGCTCTATTTGACCTTAAATGATGAAATTCTCTTCATTAGAGTTGATCTTGGTGTTGAGAGCTTCATCTTCATGGTTTTAGATTTTTGAAAGGTGGTATTTGAGCACTTGAAGAAATTTGAAACTTGTGAAATTAAGAAGCTAACTTTGGGAGAAGGAAGAGGTGAGTATTTGATGCATTTTGGTATAATTGTTTTGGTCATTGGTTAAGTTTTAAGAACTTGGGATTATTGCCCTGATTTTGGCCTAATTTTGAAATGAATGAATTAGCTAGTGTCTTGGGGTGGAATAAGTGTCAAATGGTGTCTTGATGCCAATGGATTAAGTTTGGAGTTGAATTGGGAGATTTAATAATTTGGAGGATCGTGTATTATTTTGATTAAAAATAAAGTATGTGTTGATTGAATGGGAAATGTGTTGTTTTGAGGTTCCTAATCTTCAGCGCTTCAGTGTGGTCTTCAGGCAAAAGGCAAGAGTGCACTCCCTCATATACGAGTGGCATGCGTTATGACTCGAATGCATAGGGTATCACTTGAGTGCATGTGCATATAGTACTATGGACATGCATCTCGGGTCAACACTCGTAGGCAAATTGTCAAGAGTGTGCCTAGGCACTCGTAAGTATTAGGAAGCCACTTGAGTGCTAGGGTAGTACTCGAGTGCATTGGTCACTTTAGGGTTCTTTAGTTGTTCTCGGGTTGTCACTTCCCACATATCACTCGACGGGACTCGGGTGACTATGTGTCATCACTCGAGTGCCCAGAAGAGTGCTCAAGTGAACTGGCCACTCCAAGGTGTGTTGGTGCTCTTGGGTACATACTTTTTGCATCTCACTTGCTGGGACTCGAGTGCGAATGAGAGCATCACTCGAGTAAGGCCTTCTTCACTCGAGTAACTCAGCTGAAAGTCAGTACTTTTACTTCCAAAAAGGGATCTTCAGGGTAGTTTTCCCCAACCCTTTAGATGTGTGTTTAGACTTCTAATAGCCACCTAAGGAGTTCAAATGATAACCAACTTGAAGTGTAATGGAATTAAGAACTTGGAAAAGAGATTAATCTGTTGTCCTTAATCTTGGTTATAGGGTTCGACATTTGCCCTGGTCGTGAACAAACTATGCCGGAGCAAGTCAGGAAAGAACAAGGTAGTGACTCTTTCTCTTATACTATGTGTAAAGCATTGTATGTATGTTTGTCATGTATTGTGATACATTGTGATGCTTTGAGATTACAGTGAAAGCTTGCATAGTGATTACAACGTAAGTTGTTGCATTGAGGTCGCAGCGAAAGCTGACGTATAGTGTTTACAGCCATAAGTGTTGTCGTATGTGGCGTGAGTCATATATCATGGTGATGTTGCTTATCATGATCGTATATGCTATGTGTTTATACACTATATGAGTGACTTTTTACTACTGAGATTCTCTTGAATCTCATTCTTTCCATTGACTAACATTTTAGACAGGGCAAGTGGCTCCAAGGAGAAACGGACGACCAGGAGTGGCTAGGACCTTGTAGGGATATTACTTTTAGGTTGTTGGTTATCTATTTTGGAACGGGATGACTGTATATTATTTTTGGATGTGAATAACATTCTGTATATGGTGGTGTGATCCCCTAAATGGGAATTGAAACCCTTAGTATAACATTCAATATTAAACCCGGCGTTGCCAAAAATTTTGTTGTACCCTCTAATATGTATAAATGTGATATAACTGCACAGGGTAATTATATTCGATATTTGAATTTGACACCAGGATAAGGCGAAAATTTTTGAAAAAATTTGTGAAAACCCTCTCATAAGGAAGGGATTGTAAATGACTTTTGATAATTATTGATCTCTATTTCATTTTAATTAAGAATTTTGAATTATAATTACAGTTTTTAAAGCAGGGGTTTACACCCACCGAACTGTGCTCAAACACTCTGAAAAATGAGAAAATAAGATAAGGGTATGACAGTGTCGATTGTAATTTTAACCCTAACGTGTGGGTGTTGTTGATGCCTAGTTCATATCTCCGACTATCCTTATAGTTGTTTGTTGCAACCCTAGGATTGGATGCTAAGTTTACTAACCTTAGACATTTTGGCTCTTTTGAGGTCCAGAAGAGTCAAAATACATAAGTATGGTAACCTAGTAGCCAATCCATGGGTAGTTGCATTTAATTGTAGGATGCTCACAATATGAATCATGCGTCAACAATATGCATATGCTGGGCCTAAAACTACATCCACTAAATCAAACACTCAAAAATCATCAAGTTCCTTTAGAGGTGGGTAAAATGGAAGCAAACAAAATAAACCTTCAAAAACAAATGTTGGAATTAAGATTCAATAATTATCTCATAATATAGGGCTTAGATTCACGATTATCAGTTATAATTATTTTTTCATACCTATTGCATTTATATTTTTAAGGCTGTCTGTAGAATTTATATTGCATAATATATGTTTTAAATATAATAATATTTAACAGGGCTTCTGTGAAATAAAATGAAATGCACATTTTTAAAAAAAAAAAACATACACACTTTTTAAACCGGATATGAACTTACCTCATCTAAAGATTTTTTTTTATTATAAGTTAAAAAATTTTAAACTCTGGTTGTTTAAACAACTGGTCTAGAAAAGTAACTTTTAAGACCGGTTGTAGGTCCAATCTTAATAAGGACAGACTTTCTAAATCGGTCGATACAAGACCAGACCTAAACCTAATATAAAATGTCAATTTCAACTGATCTTAAATCTCTTTTTTCCAGTGGTGATTATAAATCAATTCCAACAAAACAAAGCCTTTTACTTTGGAGGTTTTTGAATAATATTTCTAATTTTTAACCTAATTTCAAAATTTCAAACTCTTTTAAATATTATAATATATATATATATATATATATATAATATTTTATCATTCATTCTTTTCTTTTTTTTATAAATTTTTGTGGCCTTGAAAATTAAAATTAAAAGCCGCCCCTATATTGAAAACAAAAAAGTGATCCCAAATGAGTGCCATCATTCTCCACCATGTCTATCATCCACTTTAACTTCAATATGAGCGTCATCAATCGTCGGCACAAGTCATCTTCAATCTTAGGAGCTCAACAACAACGCTTCTTCCTCTAATGGTTCCACTAGATTTTCATGCTCATTCATGGTATATCTTCCATTGTCTTCCTACTTAGTATTAGGTTTTCATTGGTTTCCTTTGTTCTCTCTTCAGTGTTTCTTCTTTAGCCCCTTTCTTTCCTCTTTACATTCCTTATCGGTCTCGATCTATAGTATTCTTTCTTCTTTAGCCTCTTTGTCAACCTAGATCTTTCTTTTTTCAAAATAAATAAAATAAAATAAAACAAAACAAAAGTAGCAAAGCGTCTCACCGGCTCAAACTGCCAAGTTAAATGGTTTTTGACCAGGTTACACTGGTTCAAAACAGTTTCCACCGAGTCATATCTCCTCCGATTTAATTATCAAACCAAACCAGGTAGTAGGCTCGTTCACCGGTTTTCCAGTTGAACCGGCCGATCCTATCCGGTTTTTTGTTCCATATGCATTTTGTAAAACATGGCTAGTAGAGTTTGAAAATTAAAAAAAATATTGTTTGAGATATACAAATAAAAACCAGAAAATATTAGTCAATACCATCGGATCTTCTGCAATGACATTAGAATAGATATGAGATTGTAGCTTGTTTTTGCAAAAAATTTTCCTGAAACCAATAACTTAAATCAAATCACTCCGAAAATTCCCTGAAGAAATGTAATTCATTATTATCCTCCCCAGAGATAAGAGATTTTTTTTTTTTTATGAGAAAGTCAACTTTTTTAACTCTTACTCGATTTTGAATCAATTCCACAAGGACAACACATGATCCTTTTGAAATTGACAAGTATGATATATATATATATATATATTGGTCAAGGCAAGTATGATATAACTATATTAAGTTATTAACTTGTTTTAAAATCAAGATTAAGGCAAATTATCAGAATTCATAATTATATGTAACTTTCCAAAATTCCCAAACAGTACCACCTTGTATGGATTGATTCTTTGTCGTTCAATAAGAATGATTTAATTAACAACTAATTAACCACATAATTTTCATTTCCTCAATTGGCTAATCGACTAACACGCAACTATAATAAAATTTTATATTCATAGCCCATACATACATTTTTTCCCTCTGGTTATCGCCAACGGTTTATCTAACCCCAGCAGATATGTTATTAATTTTTGGAAGTTAGAAACGCCTAATATTATTTTTTAAAAAATAATGCTTAGCCCCTTCATTTTTGCCTTTTCACTTGTCAAAATATCTAAAAAATAAAAAATGACCCTCTACTTCGCTTCATGAAAAAAATATATTATCTTTGCTTCTAAATATAAATTTCAATTACTTATTTGTTTTTGGGAACATTTCAGGCCTATATGAAAGATATTTTATTTCCGTTAACCAACAAATGCAGCTTATCATCATTTAAAAAAGGGGTAACACACACTTGGCCCCACTGTTGTTTTTTTAGTGCCATGTTTCCCTAAATAATACCAACCAAGAAAAATTTCCGGAAAATTCATCTCTTAGTTCTTATAACGTTGACTTAATTGTGACTCAGTCTCTAAATTTTCATCTTGTGCAACTCATTACCTATAGTTTTAATTCAGTTTTAATTTAGTTCATAAACTTTGACTTATTGCAACTCAATCCTTATAACTTCAAGCATTTTATAAATTTGGCCTTTATTGTATGTATGATTTTATTTTTTAAAACACAAGAACTAAATTAATGGTTAAATTTATAAAGATTGAGTTATAATAAGACAAAAGGTTAATAAATAATTTAAGAGATTGAGTTGCATTGATTCAAAATATAACTAAGTTACAGTTAAGTGAAAACTATAGCCTTAAGAGTTAAGATTAATTTTCCGAAAAATTTATATGCAACGTCTAAGCATTATAAAAAGAAGAAAACAGGGTCATCTGTATACTTGGCCCCACTGTTGTAGTGTATAAAAACGAGCGATGTCACCAGCCCACAGCACCATGAAAGAGTTCAGAATATAGCTTCGTATCATCGGACACAGAGCTCTAATAAAGATTTTAAGAACAAACGACGTCGTCGTCATGGAAGAAGATTTGGCCAAGCCATATAATAAGACTGTGGATTCTGCAGCTGCCTCTACATCTGAGCCGCCGCCTCATCAAGATGATAAGGATTCGGAGAAAGCAGACTATCCTCTAAACGACTTCGTAAGCCAGAAACTCTCTGATTATTATCCAAGTAAGTCTCTCTCATCTTCTCTCCTCGTTCCTTACTGTGTTTGCATCAATTTCAATTCCCTACAAAACAACGTTGTAGTACAGAACCAAGTAATTTTATTTCTTTTATTCCATTGACGGTTGATTGATTTACATTTGATTTTGTTTCCATAAACAGATCCTGCATCTGAAAAACATTTCGAGACTTCAACAGACAGAGGTAATATGATATCCTTCCCAATTAAAAATTTAAAAATATGCATAGTAAATAGAGAGTTAAGGTGTAATTTTATTCCGAAAGTAATTACTCAAAAGTTTTGGATGTCTAAAAGTGTTTCTAGGAGTAACTTCATCTTGAAAGTGTTAAAAAATGAACAAATTCATCCTAACCGTTAAAATCCTATTATGATTGTCAAAAGATTGACTTTGGAAATATATATTTTTAATAGGAAGAGGCAAAATTGTTATGTTTTGGTTACTTTTAGGGTAAAATTGTTTTTTAACAAACTTTTAAATACCTAAAACTCTCGGGTGGTTATTTCCAAAGGCGAAATTGCATTTTAACTGATAAAAATATCCACTAATTTTTTAAAAAGTAACCTTGTTGCTTTTTCCTTGGGGTTTCATCATCAGATGTTGCTCTTGCAAGAGTTGAATCAGAAAAAAGATTAGCTTTTGTTAGAGCATGGGAAGAAAGTGAGAAGACAAAAGCAGAGAACAAGTACGTAAGACAAAATCTTATTTATAGCTGATATTATTACCTGAGTTTCACTTTTGCTTTAATAGCCGTTTTGGTATCACTGATTAATGTTTTCTTTTCAATATTTATGATGCAATTGTAATTATTTTATATCATTCAATAATTTTTATCCTTCTTATTATAACACATAATATCTTAACATGTACTCTTAATTAATTTTTTTATTAACCAATTCAAACTGGCCTGAACTCATGACTTATATGCGAAATCAAGTTTTAATTTCTCTGTGAGTTTGCTATAATCTGCAATTTGAGTTGTGCATGATTGGTGTGTGTAATATTTAAGAATTGTAGTTCATAAAAAGTAAATTAAAATTAAACTGCCAAACAGGGCATGTAAGAAGCTCTCTATGGTTGGACTGTGGGAGGAGAGGAAAAAGGCATCAGTTCAAGTACAAATCAAGAAAATGGAGGTAATATAGTAGTAGTAGTAAATAATAATAATAATAATCTCTTTATTTTATATATGCATCTTGCCAAATCCATGAGGAGGTCCTCTTATCTCATAAAACCTTGACTTACATGACACGCACCTTTCAGAAAGAGGTCACAAGTTTAAACCTGTGTAGCACGTGCGTGTGTGTTTTTATGTGAAAATATGTGTATACTTTTTATTTGACCCCTATAAAAAAAATAAAGAATTTGAATAATATTCATAAATTCAAGGGAAAATCACTCCTAGGTCCTAAACAAGCAACAAATTATCAGAAAGGTCCATGTTTACAACTTTTCTGCATGTATTCACAACTTGTTGAGTGTGTTTTACAACCTCGAGGGACCTTTTTGATAATATCTTCCTTCCTTGGAACTAGAAGTGATTCTCCCTAAATTCAATTGCTTGGGCCAAACAGGGTTGGATGGGCTTATATATGCAAGAAATTTGGCATCAATGGACCAAAATATTTGTGCCCATGGCTCTTTATATGATCCAGGTCAAGAGTTAGGGGTCAGCCCACCTCTATTTGAATAAACTAATAATAAATAAATATGAGTCTTTTTTTTTAAAAAAAAATCTGTAAGTCCCTATAGTTTCACCTAATTTTTAATTAGGTCCTTATAATTTTCCCCCCTTTTTATTAGTTTTTATAATTTTACTTGAGTTTAAGGTCCTTTTAGTTTTTTTTTCTTTTTATCAGTTGTCCTTTTAGCCTCACAATTTTTAGTCTAGTTCCTGTAATTGTTTCACTTGTTTTTTTAATCATGTCCTTGTAGTTTTAGGTGATTGATAAAAAGAAAAAAGCGTATATGATCTAATTAAAAATAAGATGAAACTATAATGTCATGATAAAAAGGGGAAAAAAAAAAACTATAGCAGCCTGATTAAAAATCATATGACCCTATTGGGATTTGTAGATTAATTTTCCCTATTCCCTATAGTTTTTATTAGAAGATCAAGCTAATAGCTTAATATATTACGAGCAAGATCAAATCTGCAGCGTGCCACTTACACAAGAGCTTCCATATACTATTATGCCAAGTCAAGTCTTTATACGTTGTTGTAAAACCTCATGCATTGGCAGGAAGGAATGGAGAAAAAAAAGGCAGATTATGTAGAGAAAATGAAGAACAAAATGGCAGAAATTCGTCAGTTAGCAGAAGAAAAAAAGGCAGTAATTGAGGCTCAAAAATATGAAAACTTTCTCAAGGTTCAAGAAAATGCTGCCAAGTATCGCTCTCGAGGATATACTCCCAGAAAATTTCGTCTTCTCTCTTGTTTCACACCCTATAATGATCTATCTTAATTATTTCTTGCACCAACTTTATATATATTGCCCAGTGTGTGAGATATAATATGTATGGTTATGTTCTAAATATGCTCTGATCACTCTTTCTTGTTTTGGCACTTTTGATCAATTTCCTCACCTTTTGTAAGATAGGTGGTGATTGATTAAAAGTCCAGGAATAATTTTTTATAATCCTTTGTAATGTTTTTATGATGTAATAATAATAGTGTCAGTATTTTACTCAAAAAGAGAGAGACCAATATAAAATATATTATTGATTTTTGTTTGTCTTTGCTGTATTGGAGAAAATTACAAAGGCATCCCCTAATTAATGTTTTTTCCAATTTTCCATTTCAACCCTTTCATTAAATTTTGGCACCATGTGTAATGTGTAACACATATATATACATGTCATGTGTATGGAAACAAAATACACAATATTCAACATTGATTATATTGACTAATCCAAACTTTGATTTGAATGTTAAATATAAGTAGTTCTTCCAAAGATATATCTTTTAATTATATGCTGTCTTTCTACTTTGAGAATTGAGAAGTACTACTTAGAAAGAGAGAGAAATAATCAAGTGGAGTTCACATAATTGTATCTTTCTCACTCCGTTCATGCTTGCCATAACCAAAAAAAAAAAAAAAAAAAAAAGCAAGAGACTTGGTGGCTTTTTTTTAAGCATAGGTATCCTTTTATGAGTGTTTGGTTTAAAGGGAGGGGATGAAAAGAAATGGTAAGGAGTTACCTTATTTGGTTTGATTGGTAGGAAGAAGAGGTGAGAGGTTTATAATGATACTTTATTTGGTTTAAGAGGGGAGGGTAAGGGGGAAACAATAGCAATTTACCATTCTACTTTAACATATT
Source organism: Inga oerstediana (assembly GCA_963210345.1). NCBI lineage: Eukaryota > Viridiplantae > Streptophyta > Magnoliopsida > Fabales > Fabaceae > Inga > Inga oerstediana. The sequence continues at coordinate 16,040,771 of OY723411.1, read as the reverse complement.
TATCTATATTTATATATTATATAAATTAATTTACATCATATCTAAATAATATAATAATATTTTTAATTATAATTTATATAATGATATATGTTAAACATTGAATAACATTTTTTTATCATTAATAATATATTTTTTTAACCCCCTACGTAATTATATCCGCGTGATTAAAATGAAATAGAGACCAATAATAATCAAAACTCATTTAAAATCCAATCCTTGAAATAGGGTTTTTAAAAATATTTTTTAAAATCTAATTAACTTGGTCTCATATTCACATTTCGAATACAATTACTGCACAAAGATAAATCACATTTATATAAATATTAGAGTGCACAACATAATCATCCCGACAATCCTGGGTACATATATACCTTCGCTAAAGATACACAGGGCACAATTGCCCATTACAATTCTTCAAATGGGGATTACATAATCTCATCTCAAATTCATAACCATATATTCAACTGAATCATATACAGTCTTCACAACTCATTGATAACCAACTACCAACTCTCATCTCGAAGGAGTCATAGCCGCTCCCTCCATGAGCCACTTGCCCTGTCTAAATTGTTGGTAGGGGAGGGTGAGATTCGAGAGAATTTCAGTAGGAAACAGATACCATAATGCATGCATGATAAATGCTATGTGTATGACATGTTAGCTTTATCTAGATGCATGCCTCATAATGACATTTCTGCATGCTCAATGTTTCATGTAACAAAACTATGGCCACAGCAAAACAGAAACAAAGCTTCATTTATTCAAATATGCTCTACACAATCAAGTAAAGCAATCACATACATCACTACACAAGTAAAGATATCAAATACGCAAGCAAGGTAAGTCCCCTACCTCCAGTCTTTTCTCCTCGATTTGCATGCCAGCAACTCAGGGCTTCTCATTCTATCCTACAATGTCAAATGTACTATTTGGACACTTCCATAGTGTTTCTGGGGGGTTATATGAAGCTATATTGAAAATTTACTAAAATGCCCCGGGGACCTAGCCCGGCCCACTATACCCAGTCTGACTGTACTTTTCCCGAAATTTTGACATGGGCTATTCTAACATATTTCTGCCCAAGGAATCCATTTTCGAATTTGAAATTATCAAATTCAATGTCAATTACAAAATTACCCTTGGCAGCCCCACTTTAAGGGTTTCAGGGGTGTTTTTGTAATTATGATTTTTCGGCCTTTTCCGAAAAAGTGCCCAACTATAACCCCACCTAATTTTCACTCCTAAACTCAATGGAATAATCAAATCATTGAAAATCCAACTCTAATACCCATTTCTAGAGTTGGCCGAAATTCTTAAGTATTCGGAGGAAAATTGGGGTTTTTCGGTTTCGGCTCCATAAACGCGTTCCTTTCTACTCCTAACCACTTTATTGACTATTCCATTAGGTTAAAACTACCATTTAGTACCAATTTGGGCAGCATAATAGCCCCACACACCCATTTTCCATTTTTGAAACCAATGACAATCCGGCAAAATTTCACTGATTAAATTGTCCACAGCAGCCAGAATAGTCAATACACGAGTTTGGAAGTTACCTCTGTAATACCCCAAATTTTGAGACTCGAGGTTAGAGAATAAGCCTGAGAGAAGTGGACTGCTAAGCCCAATTTTAGCAAGATCCCAAATTGTGATTACGGGTTAATGAGTTCAAAAGTGGATGTGGTTAGCGATAAATAACCCTTTTGGAGAATATGATATGATTTGGCACTCGAATGTGATTCGTGTATGTTGTGAGCAGCACCGAAACCCTGTATTTGAGTTCAATTGTGGATTAACATCCAAATTGACTTAGAATAGAAGGAAGAATTGAATGTGAATTGTGTTGACATGTTGAAATTGTTGTGAAAACATGTCAATGTGATGTGAATTTGATTGATTTGGTGTTTCCAATGGATTCCTTGTGAAAATTTATGTGGGAATGATGTTTGGTATGAAAATGGAACCAATAAAAGCAAAGATGCAAAATCTGAAATTCTGTCCAGTAAAACTCTATTCTGGGCAGTCAGTTTGTGTGAACGTTTTGAATGAGCAAATGGTGTCTACAAATTCTGAAACTTTCCAGTCTTATAGTTCACATCTCAAGCTTCAAAATGGACACATAATTTGTGCCATTTCGTTTTGTGAACTAGGAGATATGACTGTCCAAAGTTTGGGATGGAAACTGAACTCTGTTTTGGGGCAGTGATGAATTTTATGTAATTCTAGAATTGTGTGGTGATTTTTAGTAATGGCCAATTTTTTTCCTATGAAGGGGACTTAAATATTTCATTTGGCTTTGGAATCACCTCATTTTGAGTTTTCTAGAATTAGTTATGATTTTTCAAAGTTTGTGCAGAAAATCTACAAAAAAATCCGAAAATGGGAATTATGACATCATCAAAATAAAAGATGACATCAGCATGGAAATTATAACATTTTATCATCATCTTCAGCTCTCATTTTCATGCTGAACCAGAAGCCAAGAGAGAGAGAAAGTTTGAGAGCTTTTAGAGAGAGAAAGAGAGGAGAAATCTCACAAGGTAGGTCGATTTCTTTAGTGAATTCGTACCTAACGTGTATAATTCTTCTCCTAAGTTATTCCTCTATGTGAATTAAGGTCTTGAAGCAAGGAATTTCATTGTTTAAAGAGGTTAGGGTTCAGCCATAAAAAGGATAAGCCAGAAGGAGCTTAAGGTAACCTCCAAAACTTCAATCTTTGATTGTTTTGGCTGCTGTGGTTGATTTAATCGGTGAAATTTCACCGGATTGTCTTTGTTAGTAAATTTGGAAAATGGGTTGGCCTAGGTGTTATGCTGCCCAAATTGATACTAAATGGTATTTCTAACCCAATGTAATGGTTAATAAAGTGGTTAGGAGTAAAAAGAAATACGTTTACGAAGCCGAAACCGAAAAACCCCAATTTTCCCCGGAGTACTTGTATATTTCGGTTATGGCTATAAATGGGTCATAGAGTTGGATTTTCAATGATTTGATGGTTCTATTGAGTTCAGGAGCAAAAATTAGGTGGGGTTACAGTTGGTCACTTTTTCGGAAAAGACCGCAAAAGCATAATTACGAAAATGCCGCTGAAACCCTTAAAGTGGGGCTACCAAGGGTAAATTTGTAAATTGACATTAAATTTGATAATTTCAAGTCCTAAAATGGATTCCTTGGGCGAAAATATGTCAGAATGGCCCATGTCAAAATTTCAAGAAAAGTACAGCCGAACCGGGTACGGCGGGGCCGGGCCGGGTCCCCGGAGGTATTTTAGTAATTTTTCCATATAGCTTCATATAACCCCCAGCAACGCTATGGAAGTATCTAAATAGTACATTTGACATTGTAGGATCGAACGTGGAGCCCCGAGTTGTTGGCACGTAAATCGAGGAGAAAAGACTGGAGGTAGGGAACTTATCTCTCCTGCATGCTCTGATAACTATATTAATGTGTTGATGCATGTTATTTCTTTGCTTGATTATGTGGAACTTGTATGAATGATTTAAAGCTATGTTTCAATATATGCTATGGCCAAATGTGTATTGTTCGAATCATTGAGCTTATAGATTTGTCATTATATGTGTGGATGAGTTATGTGATGCAAGCATGTCATGCATTAAACACTTATCTTGCCTGCATATTGATAATGTTTTCCTACTGAGATTCTCTCGAATCTCACCCTCCCCTACCAACAATTTAGATAGGGCATGTGGCTCATGTAGGGAGCGGCTAGAACTCCTTCGAGATGAGAGTTGGTAGTTGGTTACCAATGAATTGTGAAGACTGTATATAACTCGGTTGAATATATGGTTATGAATTTGAGATGAGATTGTGTAACCCCCATTTGAAGAATTGTAATGGGCAATTGTGCCATGTGTATCTTTACCAAAGGTATGTACCCAGGATTGCCAGAATGATTATGTATTCGAAATGTGAATATGAGACCAAGTTAATTAGATTTTAAAAGGTATTTTTGAAAACCCTATCTCAAGGATGGGATTTTAAATGATTTTTTGTTATTATTGGTCTCTATTTCGTTTTAATCGCGTATTTCGCATATAATTACAGAGGGAGTTACAACCTCAAGCCCCCACTAGCTTTTCTCAAAAGTGGCTAAACCCTATCTCACTTCAACACAAGAAATGGAGCTTCCAAACCTTAAATTACATAGAAGAGTAGCTTAGGAACGGAGTTATACGCGTTAGGAGCTAGATCGTCGGAGAAATCGGCTTACCTTGCGAGATTTCTTCCTCTTTCTCTCTCTAAAGATCTCAAATATCTCTCTCTCTTTTCAGCTGTTCTCAGCGTCAGAAATGAAGAGGAAGAAGGAAAAAACATTTAATAACATATCCCATGCTTATGTCATCAATGTAACATGATGATGATGTCATAATTCTCAATTTTCAGATTTTTGCTCAAACTTTGAAAAATCATAACTAATTCTAGACAAATCAAAATGAGGTGATTCTAAAGTTAAATGAAAGATATTTAAGTCCTCGTTATAGGAAAAATATGGGTCATTACCCAAAATCACCACAAAATTTCAAAATTACATAAAACTCATCACTACCCCAAAACAGAGTTCAGTTTCCATCCCAAAATTTGGAAAGTCATATCTCCTACCTCACAAAACGAAATGGCACAAATTATATATCCATTTTGAAGCTTGGGATGTAAACCTTAAGACTGAAAAGTTTCAGAATTTTTAGACACCATTTGGTCATTCAAAACATTCACACAAACTGACTGCCCAGAATACAGTTTCACTGGACAGAACTTCAGATTTTGCATCTTTGCTTCCAATGGTTCCATTTTCATACCAAACATCATTCCCACATAAATTTTCACAAGGAATCCATTGGAAACACCAAATCAATCAAATTCACATCTCATTGACATGTTTTCACAACAATCTCAACATGTCAACACAAATCACATTTCAAAACCTAACATTGCAACTTTTCCATTCCAAAGTTCCAAACCAATTTCAATGACATCAAAATACACTATGACACCATTTCTAACACAATACCCCATTCAATTCTTCCCTCTATTCTAAGTCAATTTGGAAGCTAACCCACAATTGCACTCAAATATAGGGTTTCGGCGCTGCTCACAACACATACGAATCACATTCGAGTGCCAAATCACATCATATTCTCCAAAAGGGTTATTTATCACTAACCACATCCACTTTTGAAGTCATTAACTCTTAATCACAATTTGGGATCTTGCTAAACCGGGGCTTAGCAATCCATTAATCTCAGGCTTATTCTCTAGCCTCGAATCTCAAAATTCGTGGTATTATATTTTTTGTTTAAATTTAATTTAATAATAATATATTTTTAACTATAACAGTATGTTTTTTTATAATAATATATTTTTATGTTAAATTAATTTCATAATAATATATTTTTTAATTATAATAATATTTTTATGTAAAATAATATTAACATTTTTCATAATTATAATAATTTCTTTGCTATATAAATAATTTTTATTATTAATTAATTTTATAACAATATATTTTTAATTATAATAATATTTTTATTAATAAAAATATAATTTTCTTAAATTTTATTTCATAATAATATTTTTAATTATAAAAAATATATTTCTCATTTATTTAATTTAATAATAATATATTTTTTTATAATAATATTTTATTTTTTAAAATTATAATAGCACATGTTATAATTATAATTATTTTTATTCTGAAAATATATTTTGATATTAAATTAATTTTTAATAATATATTTTTAATTATAATAATCTTGAATAATAACATATTCTTATTTTAAATATGTTTTACAATAATAATATTTTATTGATTATAATATTTTTCATCATAGGCATTATTAGAATATCATATAAATTATAAGGGTAAAATGGTCTAAAATTTTGGCTCCCCTCTGAAACCCCCAATTTGGAGGGGAGCCTGTCACGCCTTTACCTTATTTAAACCTTTTTTAGAGTATTTGCGGAAAATGATACGCGGTTCGATAGGCAACACAGGAATAGCATAACTATACTGATAATATGTGCATGATTACATAAATTCCCCATAGGGGTTTGTACATGATACTTACGATTAAGGTAGCCGCATAAGGCTACTAGGGTGTCTAAACTCATCCCAGTGAAACGGAGACTTCTTCCCGTCTTCGTTCCATTACTGTAATCCCCTCGTACGGTACTCTGTATTGTTGTTTACATATCTTCTGTCGTCTCCTTTCTAAATTGTTGGTAGGGGAGGGTGAGATTCGAGGGAATCTTAGTAGGAAACAGATACCATAATGCATGCATGATTGATGCTATGTGTATGACATGTTAGCTTTATCTAGATGTATGCCCCATAATGACATTTCTGTATGCTCAATGTTTCATACAACAAGACTATGGCCACAGCGAAAAAATAAACAGAGCTTCATTTATTCAAATATGCTATACACAATCAAGTAAAGCAATCACATGCATCATTACACAAGCAAAGATATCAAATACATGCAAGGTAAGTCCCATACCTCAAATCTTTCTCCTCGATTTGCGTGCCAATAGCTCGGGGCTCCATATTCGATCCTACAATGTCAAATGTACTATTTAGACACTTCCATAGTGTTTATAGGGGTTATACGAGTCTATCTTGAAAAATTACTAAAATACCCCGGGGACTCGGCCCCATCTTACCCGGTCCGACTGTACTTTTCTCGAAATTCTAACTTTGGGCTATTCTGATATATTTTCACCCAAGGAATCCATTTCCAGATTTGGATTTACCAAATTCACTACCAAAAGACAAAATTGCCCTTGGCAGCTCTTATTTCAGTGTTTTAGGGGCATTTTCGTAATTATGCTTTCTCGGCCTTTTTCGAACTGTAACCCCACCTAATTTTCCCTCCTGAACTCAATGGAATCATCAAATTATTGAAAATCTAACTCTAAGGCCCATTTATAGCCCTGGCCAAAATATACAGGAACTCCGAGGAAAATTGGGGTTTTTCGGTTTCGGCTCCGTAAACGTGTTTCTTTCTACTCCTAACCACTTTATTGGCTATTACATTAGGTTAAAACTACCATTTAGTACCAATTTGGGCAGCATAACCCTTAAGAAACCCCATATTCCATTTTTATAACCAAGGACAATCCGGCGAAATTTCACCGATTAAATTGTCCACAATAGCCAGAATAGTCAATATACAAAGGTTTGGAAGTTACCTCAAGCTCCCACTGGCTCTCCCTTGATATGGCTAAACCCTAGGTGCTCAAAATTCAAATTTGAGCTTCCAAACCTTAAATCATATGAAAAGGAAGCTTAGGAACGGAGTTATATGCATTAGGAACCGATTTACCGAAGAAATCACCTACCTTTACAAGCTTTTTCCTCTCATTCTCTCGCTAAAAATATCAACTCTTCTCTCTCTCTAAAACTGAAAATGGCGTCAGTTATGGCTGCTGGAAGGAGGAGGAAATGTTTTATATCATATATTATTTGATATGGAATTATTTATTCAATTTCCAAAATTTTCGGGTTAATTAGAAATTCTGGCAGATTTTCTATCCAAACTTTGAAAAATCATAACTAATTCTAGAAAAATTGAATTGGAGTGATTCAAAAGCCTATAGAACTCTTATTGAGTCTAGTTTCATGGAAAAATATAGAATTTTACTAGATGGAATCACAAAATTCCCAGAATTTTAATCTTTGCCTTCTGTTCCAGAAACTTCACAGTTTTTCTGTGTTGACTTCAACAATTCATATCTTTTTATATATAGCTCTAATTGAGTCATATAACATATCAAATTAAAGCTTAGGATTTCTACTTTCATCCTGTAAAAATACATAATTTGTTATCATCATTTGGTCATTAAAAAGCACATGAAAAGCTCACTACCTCATAGGCGATTTCACCGTAAGCATAATCACTTTCTTCAAAATTAACCATTTTATTTTCTTTAATGCCCCAAAGATATAAGAAATATTATAGAATATATTTAGGACACATGCTAAACTAGGGCTTAGCAGTCTGCTTAATTTAAGCTTATTCTTAAGCCTCAAATATCAAAATTCGGGATATTACAGAGCCAAAATGGCAGTTTTTGAAGGCAGGGGAGGGATGGTTTGGTATTCCCTCCCCTCCAAAATTTTAAACCAAATGAGTAGAGGGGAGCATGTGCCCTCCACTCCCATCCCCTCCCCTTGAACCAAATAGGCCTTACATATAGACACATTTTCTAGTTAAGACTCGAATCATGATTTGTCACATTGTAAGAACTAAGTTAGCCTTTTTGCTTGACCCAACCCCTATTGGTGACTTGGTCACTTTCATATGCACACAAATTCAAATATGAATCATCATGTTTAAGAGCTTGTCACTACAAAAAAGCAGCTAATTACCCACGGAAATTACCCACGAAATTCCGTCTCTGAAATCAAATTATTGACGGATTAGGGACGGAAACGGAATTACCGACGGAATTTTTTCCGTCTCTAAAAAATCCATGGCAAATTAATTTACCGACGGAATTTTCGTTCCGTCGGAAATTATTGACGGATTACCCACTGAAAAAATTCCGTCGGTAATTACCCAAAGAAAAATTCCGTGGGTAATTACCCACGAAATTTACCCACGGAAAAAATTCCGTCAGTGATTACCCACTGAATTTACCCACAAAAAATTTTCTGTGGGTAAATTACCCACAGAATTTTTCCGTGGGTAATCCATTGGTAATTTAATATTATTTTTTTTAAAAAAATCCACGTGGCAACCTTAAAAGAAGCCACGTGGATATCACTGAAAGCCCCTCACTGCCCGCCCCCGTATCTGGCCCCGGCGGCCCCATAACAAGGGCCATGTGTCCCTCTAACCTTGCGTCACGTGTCTTTGTGAGATAATTGTTGCATTTTGTGACAAAGGTGGGATTCGAACCTTGGATCTTTGGTATGTGTTCTGATGCCTTTGCTAGTTGAGCTGCTTTAATCTTACGTTATTTATTCACGTAATAATATATATAATGTAATAATTAAAAAAAATATCATATTAAGATAAATATATATAATTAAATATATATTTATATATAATTATATTGTTCATTTTTTAGAATATAAAATGTAAAATTTTTTAATTTCTAATTTCGTTTTAATATTTAATATTAATATAAATATATATAATATTACATATATATTTATAAATAATTATATATTTCGTTTTTTATAATATAAATTTAAAATTTTTTTAGTTTCTTATTTCATTTAAATATTTAATATTAATACAAATATATATATAATATTAAATATATATTTATATATAATTATATATTTTGTTTTTATGATATAAAGTTTAAAATTTTTAATTTTTTATTTCATTTAAAATTTTTGTTATTTATATTATATATATTTAATATATTATATTAAATATTAATTTTATGATATTTAAATTTTTATTTCTTATAGATTATTTTTATTTTTATTATTTTATATAAATTATTAAAAGATAATAATTTACCGACGGATTTCCAACAGAATTCCGTGGATAAGGCGTGGGTAAATAGCGACGGAAAAAATTTCGTGGGTAATTCGTCAGATTTACGAACGGAATTTTTTTTGTCGGTAATTAGAGACGGCTTACCCACGAAATTCCATCAATAATTCCTCATTCAAATTACCCACGGAATTCTGTGGGTAAGGCGTGGGTAATTACCAACGGAAAAAATTCCGTGGGTAATTCATCCGATTTACCGATGAAATTTTTTCCGTCGATAATTAGAGATGCATTATGTAACCCCTTACCCACCTTAGGCCGAGATTAAGTTCTTAAACACATAATTAAGTTAGAATTAGAGACCATATTTCAAATTGGGACTTATTAAGGTAATCTTTTGCCCAAAATCGGATTTGCGAAAACTTTTTCAAAACTTTTTCACAATGGTCTCATATTCACAATAAAAAATAATAATGGCTTGTACAGGTGGATTCCATTTACAAATATTAGAGTGCAAAGTAAATTCCCGACTCACTCGGGTTCCACCATTCATTAAATAAGGGTTTATACCAAGGCACAAAGCCCACATACTTTTCCCTTATCTTGGGGATTACACAAAACTATTTAATTTATCCCAATACATATACAATTGATCCAAAAATATCCAAATGCTTTACATGATAACCAATAACTAAAAAGGAACTCCTAAACCAGAGCTCTAACTACTCTTCATCGCCCACTTTCCCTTGGATCCTTCAGCCCTGTCTAAAATGTTTAATTTTGGGAGAGTGAGATTATAAGGAATCCCCGTAATAACAAATCACTCATAATATGCACAACAACGAAGAATGAAAGTAAATCATCCACAACATACAGCAATCACAACAACAATTGCAACGGTCGGGGTAGGTATCATGGGCATCACCCCCTTACGACGGCTCACACTGAACTGCTTGCTGTATTGTACATCCACATGAACATATCACATATATCACCACAGCTAGCATCTATATAAAATATTTCACAACACGCAGCCCCATGGATTGGATACTCAAATAGGAATCCACAATTCCATAACGCAGCCTCGGCACTTACAATGGTAGATACAATGGCCAGGGTAGGTATCATGAGCATTGCCCCCTACGACGGCTCACGCTGAACTGCTCCAGCTGTAATGCCCTATGGCCGATAACACATTCACAATGATAAACATGCATACCAAGTATCATACACAACATGAGAAAAGAGTCACTACCTTGATCCTTCCGGGTGTTCCCTGGCACCGGTCTCTCCCGCGTCAGGTAAATATCGTATCTTATAATTATAATAAGTGACGAGGAGTTATTTCTCTATTCCAATTCTCAATAGCTTCTTAACACTTAATTGGTTATCATTATTGCTCTTTAGTATTCAAGAATACCTCTAACAATAGCCCTAAGGGGTTGGAAGAACTATCCCAAATATCCCCTTTCGGAAACACAAACTGACATTTTCTACTGAGGCACTCGAGTGGAGATGGCCTCACTTGAGTGAAATTGTACGAATACTCGAGTGAATGATACCTCACTCTAGTGATGGTACAGTTTGTACTCGGGTACAAGAGAGTGAAGGATAACGAGTGAACACCCGAGAGCACAAGGACTTTTCAGAGACTACATCACTCAAGCACACTGGACCTCACTCGAGTGAAAGCCAAATGTCTCACTTGAGCACCTGAGAGTGAAGTCCAGAAAGTGAGAACCCGAGAGCACAAGAGAAATGGCAGTAGCCTAGATGGCTTACTGCACTCGAGCACAACACAGCTCACTTGAGTGACTACCCTATACCCGCGAGTGAGAAGACATACTCTTGCACCATAACCGTGAGTGACAACCTGAGAAGCAAGTCCTTGGTGTCAAATACACCAGTCTCTCGAGCATGAGGAGGCTCACTCGAGTGATATTCATCCCTCACTCGCAAGTGAGACTATACACTCTTGGATTTTCCAGAAAGCACAACAGAAAACTAAAGAGAAAACAGAATATACACACAGTATTCGAGTGGTACTCATCCTCACCCGAGTGAACTTCATCCCTCACTCGAGCGAATCCCAAATCACTCGAGTGATTTTATCAGAACCAGAAAACGTAGAAAACAGAGGCATTTTCCCAACATTGCCCAATTGATCCCAATGGACATAAAACTTTACCCAAAGCCACTCCCAGAGAAAAACACCCAATAAACTCAATGGGATCATAAGAATCATCAAAATCCTACTCCATTATCATGCTTTGGGTTTTAGGCAACAAAATTAACAAAATACAATCTCATCCAAACATCACATTTCAATCACCAATCAATCTATCCATCCTAAACTCATTCCAAGATACCATTCTCATGCCATAAACATACCAAATGAACAGTGGAACTCATTTTCGGATTCAAGCCAAAATTTCCAGAAATTATAAACTATTTCAAATGGCAGGAAACTTAGATATATAGATTGGTTTCACAAACCTCTTCAACTTCTCCAAAATGCTCTTTGATTCTCCAACAACCAGATTTTCATATGATCATAAATCACAGCCAATGGCTAAACTAAAAACACCAAAATGAAGCTCATCACTCAAGGATCAACATTTATGAATGATGTTTGAGCAAAGGAGGGCATTTACTTACCTTAAATCAAGCTTCTTATTTCTCTTTCTTGCCCAACTTGGTTGCCGGAATTGGAGGAAGAGAAGAGAGAGAACAAGAGTGAGAGGTGGAGTATGGAAGAAGAATGAAAACAATGATGATGCTACTCCCTCCATGCTACCAGCCAACCAAGAGAGGAGAGGGAGGAGAGAGAAATAATTGTTTAATCAATTTTGACCTTCACACATATAGCCTCTCATTTGCCACATGTCACAATGCTATTGGCTCACCAAATAAATCACCAATTAGCCACTTAATCCCTCCATTAGCCATTTTAATTTCACACATCATCATGATTAGCCCATAATTAAAAATTGGAATATTACACATTACCCACGGAATTCAGTGGGTAATTTCTCATTCAAATTACCCACGAAATTTCGTGGGTAAGGCGTGGGTAATTATGGACGGAAAGAATTCTATGGGTAATCCATCGGTAATTACCCACGGAATTTTTTTCCGTCGGTAATTATTCCAACGGAAAATCCATCGATAAACCGTCAGAAATTACTGACGGAAATAATTCCGTGGGTAATTTTGTCGATAATAACATATTTTTTTTTGTAGTGTGTTTACTATGAGGGAAATGGAGGGCAAGAGAATCAGATATGTAGGAAAAAAAATCTTAATGAGTTCAATTTTAAAAAAAATGGATCAGTGAGGTTATAAAATCTTAATAAATAGCATATGTAAGATAGAGGAGTAAAAAAAGATTAATCAAAAACTTTAAATCCGACTTCTCCAATTTTTTTAAAAAATAAAATTCAATAAAATTTCCCATCCCCTTACCTCAAAAAGACCCTAAATAGAACCTAACTCCTTTTGCCATGCCAACTCTGATGAGTTATATAAATATAAGATATATTTAAGGAGTTAATTTTGGTCATAAATATAAAACATATTTTTTATATTTGTCAATCTAGTCGTAATTTACCCCTATTGATGTTCCCTTAACAATAATCAATTAGGAAAGGAAACGAGGGAATTAAGAAAGATGACTAGGGTCTTTTAGAAAGTACATGTCATATTAACTAGGCAAATGTGCAAATTTATCCATAAACTTTAACCCAATATGTGTCTAACACTATAAAATTTTCTTGAGTGCAAAAGCACCCATAAATATTTAAAATTAGAGCAAAAATGACACATCTACTAAAATAGGCTATCACTCGTTACTTTTTGTAGCAGAGCCTGTGCTATATTCCTCAAAGTATCAAAATACCCCAAATAAAAAATGGTTAAAGCGCAAATATACCTATAAACTTTTACTTAAAGTGCATTAAACACTATATGTTTTTTCAATAGTGCAAAAATACACATAAACATTCAAAAGGGAGATGTAAATATTAAAGTACCCCTAGGTAAAAAAACCACATCCACACACACATGTGAATATATTTTATGAAAATTATTTTCATGTAGTTGCTGGATACTCTAGTCAAGTTTAGATCTTGTATCAAGTTCATTGTTTTCCTTTTGTTTGGTTAAAGGATTTTGAATTTAGATTAGTTTAATGATCTTATTCCTTTTAAATTAAGTCAATTTTATATCCAAATCAAGGTAATTATTTTTTCAACGAAAAGAATATGTTCCTCCATAATTATTTTCTTATAAATTTATAATTTACACCTAAAAAATAATTCTTAAAAATTTTAGAAAAAATTTGAAATAGAAAATTTAAGTTTGTGAAATATAAGTTAATTTTTTTTAAGAAAAATTAGAAAAATCAAAATAGAAAATTTAATAACATGTACTCCAGCTAACATAATATACATTATCACGTCCAATTGCCAAATAATCATGTCCAATTCCTTGTGGTTGAGTGTATATTAATTAGGGGCAAAATTAGAAAGTTATTAAATTTAAAGGAAGAATTAACAAAGTTTAAGATTTTTCTTAGTTACAGCAACTTATACACTACTACAAAATTGTCTATATTTCACGGTTATTTTTAGCAATATTTTATGATTTTGAACCGTAAAATATATGAGAGTTAAATATTAATATTTTACAGTTACCAACCGTAAAATATTTGAGCTAATACTTTAGGGTTACAATAAAGAAACCGTGAAGTGCTTTTGATTTACTTCACGGTTGTAAGCAAATCATTTTCAAATATTATGACCCATATTTGACAGTTGTACAACACAACTGTGGAATATATAACAAAAAACTTTACGGTTGCAATCTTTAACCGTAAAGTATTTGTTTCCAGTTGTGGTTATTTTTAAGAAGCTTATTTCACTATTTTTTTTATTTTAAAACCATAAAATATATTGATATACTCCACGGTTGCTTTCAATAACCATAAAATATATCTCAATATTTCACAGTTATTAGCAAATAACCATAAAGTAATTGTGACAATATTTTTTTTTTAAAAAATAGGGGCTCATTTTCGATCAGCCCCCATGCATATTACATACAAATACCTGTAAAGAAGAAACCAAAACAAATGTCCATTTTTCTAGAGCTACTCCATAGCAAATATATATACATACAACAAATTAAGAATCTAACAGATCCAACAAATTAAAACAATGTAATCATATCCAAATATGAAACAAAAACCACAACATGTCTATATATACTTAAACAAAAAAATGGCAACTCTAACTCCGTTTTGTAGCAACCCACTGACAATAAATAGTCATAGCTAACTCATCTACCTCAAATTCCAACTACAAAACACATAATTCAACTTGTTAGGGTTAGGTATACATGTTAAAAAGAAATTACTAGCTATATAGCATCATATCTCATTGATAATTCTTCCTAGACACTTATCCATTGTAGGGGCTACCTCCTTCCAGTTGGTCAAAGTGATGAGCACATTGCTTTTTGCTACATACATGATGCAACTAATGAACTTGTGAGCACTACTATAGAAGTCACTTTTAATGTATGTTATTATAGCCTTTAGACAACCTTTTTCAGGGGGGACGTGTATGTGAGTGTCGTTGAAAGTTCAAGAAACGGCAGCTGTTGCAAAACAGTCGTGGTAACATGCTTACAAGGACTGTTTTTTAAAAACAGTATTTATAAGTCTTGAGATACAATGACTGTTTTATTGAAAACAGTCGTTGTAAGTATGATACAATGACTGTTTTTAAGGAAAATAGTTGAAGCTATATTTTTTTTATATAAAGTTTACTCGTTGTAACCACCAATGCCATTGGAAAAGTACCAACCTAGACAATTATATTTTGAATCCTCAAAGTTCTATCATGATATATTGCGCATATATCATCATAACATCATTTTAATGTTCAAACTTCAACTTTCAATCTATAAATCATGACAATCATATGGCCAAAGAGATGACATGCTTCCATGAAAGCTCTATGCTTCATCATCAATTTCCAAAATGTTCTAAATAAATCATAATGCATTAACAAATTCAAAGTACTCATAAATACAGAACTATGAAAGTAACAGGAGGAAAAGTATTTGAATATGCAAACATATTATAGTACTGTACAAAACCACTGCACTATGTAAAAAAAACCTATACACATCATCACTTTCTATGTGTTGTAGAAGATATCCTGACAAAAGGTCTTGGATCAAATTAATGTCTTCAATTGTGTAAGGGTCCTGATTATCAAAAATCTGTGCGCAAAATGGAGAATATGTTAACATAAATCAATCGATTGAATGAAATAACTAACAATTCAATTACAAGAACAAAAATGAAATTCATTTGAGAATCAAGAAATGATCACCTGTTCAAAATTGGTAGTAAGGCCACTAAAGATGATGTTATACATATATAGTAAAACATAGAAGCTACACTCAGTTTTTCCTAATTGGTGAGGGCACTATACATCAAAAGCAAACGTTAAAAAAGAATAAAGGCATATGTAAAACAATTGTCAATCGAAGAACTTGAATTTAAACAACTTACTTTCGGCTGGAACCACTTCATCGGACAAAAGAAAAACAAAAGAATTAAAACAATTGATTAAAATAAAAAATCAATGATTTACAAACAAATTAACTTACGTGTTAAAAATGGTCTTTATCTCTCCATCTGACTTACAACCCAATGAGTCCAACCAAAAGATGACGTTGATGAGGGGACAAGCAACACAAATACTCCTATGATAACTATAATCACATATGTAGATTAAAATGAGGTTAGATAACATGATACTTCTTAGCAAACTGAATATGTATAAATATATAAAATTAAGTTACTTGTCTTTTAACAATTGGTGTTAGATAGCAAGACAGCTGAGTTTGTCCTAATGAATAGTCCACATAGCTCATCCTATCTTCCAACCTACTATTATTACGCCTTGACAGATTGCCAAGACATAAAGAGCCATATGAAGTGTCGAGCTCTCTTTCGACTCACATTTTGTGGAAGCAGCTACCATAGAAATAAAATGAGAAATGACTTAATAAAAATGAAAAATAAACTCACACGGTTGCAAATGTGACCCATCCTATGTCTATCACCTGCAAAGTCAACCTTGTTAATTTTGTTATGAATATTTTGCAGTTGTGCCAATAAGGAAAACTTTATCGCTTCTTCTTGATCCTAGTAACACACAAAATAAAGATTATAAGTAGGATGCCAATGATCAAGTAATAGTAAGGTGTTTCCTACCATTGGAGGGGTTGTTGATGTATGAACTAGATGTTGAGGCCACAGGATGAAAGATTCTATTGCCTGACCTAATTTGGCAACCTCTTCATCGGGGAACGGGATATCTACACCTTCCTCCCCTTGTTGAACACTTGTGACATTGACCTTATGTTGATCGTCTTGAATTTGCTTGTTATGGTGGGTAGTAGCATGTGTGTATACAACAACATCAACAATAACACGTAAGTACGGGACATCCAAATAAAGAGAGCAAGGTTTTCCAGCCTCTAGTGAAGGAACAGGGTCGCCATGTCTAATCTTTGGCAGATTGTAACTAATTGCCTTTGGTGTTGGGAAAGGCCAGATTCCTGAGTAAGAGAAATGAAAGAATTAATTAAAATAACTTAAGGAAAAACTCAATGTTATATTAAATGAAATTATTTACAAACCTGAGATCTGGGCTTCTCATTACATATCCTGCTGACTTGAATGCGAGACAACACCATCAAATTCATCTAACCTCGTAGCTCATGCAACAACTCTTCCTTAAGCTCATCTCAAAGTAATTGACGCATTTGCACCTCTAGCTCTGCTTGAACTTCCTCTCAAACCCTGACCACAAACTTTCTACTCAGTTCACTTTATCCATAAGGTTGTGAACCTCGTCCAAAGTATCTTGAGATACCAACTCCCCTTGGCTACCTTCTAACTTGACTAGGGTGATCTAGCTTCCCAAGTGCTGTTGCTAAGATGTCTATCCTTCCACTTTGAGTGAAGGAACCTTGGTTGCTCTGCTCTTTAAGTTCATCCTATAGCATACAATAGAGAAATAAAAATTAATTACATGCAATCTTCGAAGGACAATGAAACACACTTAAATATATTTATTAAATACTCACAATCCATTTAGGCGATGTCAATGATGACTAGATTTATATATTTTTCTCCCTTTATCTTCCTTGCTTTCCATTTTTTGTGATGTAGGGGAGGAGGCGATGCATGCACGATAATGCTAGGATCTAATTTTGCTACTTCCTCCAATTTTTTCAATTCAGCCTGCATCATATTCTTTTCCAACTTCCGATAACCCCAACGTGACATGTAATACAGATAATTATTTTTTGCTTGCCTCTCTTTATTTGATTGACTCAATTCCTATATAAACAGAGAATAAAGAAAATTGAGTTAGTGAGATCAAATAATTTCAAGTAAAATGTTTCACACTAAGATGAACAAAATATATATACTAGAAATTTGGGATCCTGCCGTGATGCCACAAACAACCTCCAATCATTTGGAGAAAGAAATGAATACTCTTTACAAGGATCCTCGTTGCTCTTTGACCCTTAAATGTACTTGGTTGTAAGCTTGGACTTGAAATCTTTCCATCACTGACGAACTTCCCCCATCCAATGCTTGTACATCTTTCTTGTGTTGGGGACATCGTAGGTTTGCTACAAAGAAAAATATATAATAGTTATATATATACAAATAGAACTAAAGATAGAGATGAAAATACAACTCTATATACCAAAATTTGTCCCTAAATCATAGCCTTTGTGTCTTTGGAGACTTCCTTCCAAGAAGAAAATAGAATGGCAACTTTGCTCCTCGCCAAATAACCAATATAGCTAATAAATGCGTCTCCCTCTTCGCCGATTGAATTCAAATCAGCATCAAATTCTACATGCACCCTCTCCTTTTCTTCCTTATGATGTTTGACCAACAATCACAACTTCGTGCTTCCTCTAAACTTTTTCTTAACAGGTGAGCCACCTGAGTTGCCCGAATCTGAACTTGATATGTTCCTGATAAGAAATGAAGATAAGATATGATAATTAAATTGCAATTGAATAATACTTTAAACCATTCAAAATCTTACTTTATGTGTTTTTCCAAATTCCTTCACAATGATCAATTCTAGCTGCATATTCATCATCATCTACTAATTCTATTTCAGTTGGTATAGGTGGATTTGTAGTAAAAGAAGGTGTGTCACCAAGATTCAAACTTGGATCACCATTCTTTTGTTTTTTACTTTGGAGTAAAATAGACAATTTTTCATTTGCTGGATCAATGACATAAAACATTTGTTTTGTCTAGCTTGCTAGAATGAATGACTCATCTTTATAACCAACTCTTTCAAGATCAATTGAAGTAAATCCAAATTGATCTATTTCAACAGCATTATTGTTAACCCACTTGCATTTGAATATAGAAACTTTCAACTTAGTGTAGCTTATGTCCCATATATCTTCAATAACTCAATAATAGACCATGTATGCCAATATGGGGTTCTTGTCTTTCAAACTAGAAAAGTGCATTGCTTCGGCTACCACTATCACCCCACTATTTTGCATAGTACTTCTATTTTCTTGGACTTTTGTGTAGAAAGAATACCCATTTTTATCAAAACCACTCCAAGTTATAACCTTAAAAGAAGGCCCCCAAGCTAACCATTTAATTATCTCAAACACACTGGTCTCGTGCGAAACCTTTTCCTTGAACCACTCTATAAAAGTCTTGTTTTGCTCATTAGCTATCTGCATGTCATTTTTTCTTGAATATATCTCCTTCAAACTCTTTCTGTGTTCATCTAAGTACGGCTGAACTTTTTTCGTATTATTCAAGATATACAAGTGTGCTTGCAACGCATCTTCACGACACATACTCTTCACTTTGAGCCCTCGTGTTCCCTTACGTGTACCCTTTTCATGACGAGATTAGGACTTCAACCTTAATAGATATTCTTTGTAAAAGTCCATAGCCTCTTTAACGACATATCTTTCCACAATTGAGGCTTTAGGTCAATAAGGATTTTTAGAATATCCTTTTAAGTTTTTCATGTATCACTCAGAAGGGTATATCCACCTTAGATAAACTAGGTCGCATAGTCTTATCTCCCTTACCAAATGAACTATTAAATGCATTATTATATCAAAGAATGCGAGAGCAAAATGCATTTCTAGTTGGGAAAGAATAGTATAACCCTCATTTTCCAATTTGTCTAACTTTCCAATGTCAACAACTTCGCTAAAAATAGCATTAAAGAAACTACACAACCTTGTTATCATACTTCGCACATCTTCTTTCATAATGCCTCTAATAGACATGGCAATCATAGGACTTCATTTCTTCTAACTTGAAATCTTCCATTGGCACAAGCCTACTCATATTAGAAGAATACCCTTGTGGCACCTTAATGTCATGCAAACACCCTCACAAACTTCTTCTCTCGACTTTTGACAATGTATGCGCTACTGGCTCCGTATAAACCCTCTTACCACATCTCTTAGTTTTGGATATAGTCGTTCTCTTATTCCCACTTATTCCCATGTCTACCAAGTCTAGCCTCACACTAATTCTATCTTTAGTTTTCCCTGGTATGTGCAAAAGCGTACCAATAAGGCTATCACATACACTTTTCTCAACATGCATCACATCAATACTATGTCTTACATCAAGGCTATGCCAATATAGATGATCAAAGAAAGTTGACCTCTTCTTCCATGTGTTTTTCTTACCCGTAGTCCTCTGATTCTTACCAAAAGTGACATTGATTATTTTCACTCAATTATAAACATCATCTCTAGTTAATGCCTTTGGATCCATTCCATTCTCTAGCAAATCGTTGAAAGTCTTCCTTAGCCTACAGTATGGGTAGAAATGAGGAAGAAGTCATCTATGACAAAGGTAGACCATTTTTCTTCATGCTGAAGTTGATAGAAGTGTGTGCCTACTATATCGGGCATGCTTTATAGCCCTTTAAACTATACCCTGACAAGTTACCGTATGCAGGGAAGTCATTAATCATGGTAAAAATCATTACACGTAGCTTAAACTACTCTTACTTATATGTATCAAACACATCTACGCCATCCTCCCATACAAAGGTGCCAAGTAGACATCAATATCGTTCCTTAGCTGTTTTGGTTCCAAAATCATCATAGAAATCATCATATACTTGTGTTTCATACACAACCAAGGAGGTAAGTTGTAAATCTCCAGCAGAATCGGCCATGCACTATGTGTACTACTAAAAGTACCATAAGGATTGATTTCGTTTGTGCAAAGCCCAAGTTGAAGGCTTCTTGGTTTGTTGCCAAATTCGAGATACATTTCATCTATTTTTTTCCATAGTGGAGAGTCAGCCAGGTGCCGAAGGTATTTTCCATCACATATTATGTCATCATAATGCCATCTCAACATCTTCACTTCTTTCGCATTAACAAGCATTCGTTTAAATCACGGAATGATTGGAAGAAACCACAAAATCTTTAAAGGTTGTCTTTTACTTGTCTCATCACCATAGCCAGTACCTTTCTTCACTTTGTATATGGAAGTTTTACATTTCAAACACTCACTTAGTCCTTCATACTCTTTATATACAATACGCAATCATTTGGACAAACATGTATCTTTTTATACTCTATACCCATTGTAGACAAGATTTTCTTGGCCTCATACATACAATTTGGAAGTACATTATCCTCTAGAAACATATCACTCAACAATTCAAGTAAGAATGTGAAAATACTATCAGTCCACCCACATATTTCCTTTAAATTAACCAAGTGCAAAATACCTGACAAGCGTGTATACTTAGAACACCTATGGTACAAAGGTGTCTCTGCATCACTCCGCACGCTATCATATACAGGCGATTGTACAAAACATTCTACCTTCATGAATCATTTTCTCCATTCTATCATCATCTCCAACATCCAATACTTCTTTCTCGCGAGATGAACAAGCAGTTACTTCCTCACCATGCCATATCCACCTTGTGTATCGAAGATTTATTCCATCACAAAGTAAGTGATTTCTTATATCATCAATATCTTATCGACTCTCATTTGAACACTTTACACATGAACAAAAATACTTCCTATTTTTACTAGGCGAATTCATTCTAGCAAATTCAATAAACTCTTCCACCCCTTTCTCATATTCTTCACTAATTTTCAAAGCATTCATTCAACGATGATCCATTTTACTACGCCTGGCCTATTCCATTTTCAACAATACTCAATTTTAGACCAATTGTCATTATAATATGAATATGGGTCAAGGAAGGGCATGACTGACTCATTTTTTAAAAATTTTAGCAGCATTTTCCCTTAAAGTTAAAACATCCAAAATTGAAACAACAACCCAATTAGCAAGAACAGAACTTTGACATACCAGAGAGGATTTCAACATCGGTTATATACAAAAACAATCATTGAAATTGAACAAAAATAAGTTTCTTTCTTTGCCCCATGTTAGAATACAAGTTTTGATGATAACAAAAGTGACTATGTGTTTTGATAATTAAATCATGTTTTGAAAGTGCAAACATTAATCTAAAATTATTATCAAATGGATTTCACAAACTCAAAAGAAAGTTGTTGAGAATTTGACTGATGCACTCGAGTGAAGCAGCATCACTCGAGTAAGAATCAATTTTGTACTCGAGTCTAGGAAGTATTTCTTTGAAAGTGTCTTATAGTAGCTGCTGGATAGTGGAATATTTTAGCAACACTCGAGTGACAGTCAATGCACTCTAATAATGACTAGGTTTGCACTCGAGCATGAAGGCACACTCTTAAGAGTACGTGACAGAAAGAAAAGTTAGAGACAGAAAATGAACGTTGCACTCGAGCACTGACTCAACACTTGAGTAAGAGCCACAAGCTCACTCGAGTCCTATGAGTGAAGCACAGGAAGTGTTTATCTGAGAGTGAGCTGAAGCTTGAACGCATGAACTGTACTCGAGTAAAGTACCACAACACTCGCGAGTGATAAATTCAAGAAATGCCATAGCGTGTTGAGTCAGAGGGTTACCTTTCCTATGACACTTCCTTACATAAGCGATGTAGGAAGGATTTAAAAAAAACTGCGCTGCTTTCAGAAATTCAAGAAACGCTATAGCTTACTCTTATGGTACTGGAAGCTATGGCCCTTCCCAAGCACCATAGTATTCATAAAAATAAGCCTTATTTATTATGTTTTTTGTAGTAGTGTTGGTATCATAGCTAGGTTCCCTCCATTACTTTCACTACCCTATTTCCCAAAAAAAAATCACCTTCCTTTCATTGCACCCCTGCTACCACATTCAAACCCATATATCATCGCCATTCATTTAAGCTTCAACTTTACCTTGCTACTTGGTTTGTAAGTTTGTGGTTGTCTTAAGGAGTTTTGGGCTTCATCAACATCCTCTACCCTTGTGCGATATCTTACTTCCACCCATAGTAGTGGCTTTAACCATTCAGAGGTCAATTATTGACGATTGCTACTTTGGTAATTTTTTTAAAATTTATTTTTAATTTCATTCTTGATTTGATTTTGTATTTGAAAAAAGGGAAAAATGAGTTGGAGGCAAAAAAACGTGAGAAAAAAAGGAAGAAAGAAAGGCAAAAAAAGGAAATAGTGAAAAAAAGAGGTAAAAAAACAAAGAAAGAAAGAAAGATAAAGTAGATAAGTTACTATGGTGATTAGTTACAAGTATGAGTTATAGAGAATATGCAAATATGAGTTATAGATGATACTCATATAGGGAATGTCGTTATGCATATGACACCCCCATATAAGAATGCTTATCATGACCGAGCCAGGTGCTCTACTTGATGCCATCAGTATGCCAACTATAAGTACTACAGATATGCTACTTGTAATCAGCATGAGTATGTTAATCATGGCCATGATGGATATGATGCTTATTCATATAGCCTCCGCTCATATAAGTATGCCACATATCCTTAATACAAGGAAGTTGATTATAACCAGTAGGAAGATCCTAACTCCAGTCAAGATGAAAACTCTAATTTCTTCCTACTGAAGTTAAAGAACATTACAGAAGAGCTGAAAGAAGCCACAAAGAAAAGGATGAGTACGGGGCTTTTTGGGAATGTTAAAAGTACAAATGCAGATTTTTCACTGTTGCACTCGAGTGAGAAGGGCTCACTCGAGTGATGATGGACTTGCACTCGAGTCATGAGAAGCACACTCGTGCGAGTACTTGACAGTAAGCACAGACATAAACCAGAAATGCCCGAAGCACTCGAGTATAGAGGTCAATACTCGAGTGATATCCTCACTCTCACCTGAGCCCTAGAAAGTGAAGCACCAGAAGTGATCACCCGAGAGCAAAAGAAACTTTCAAAAGAGAATATCACTCGAGCAGGGACCTTGGCACTCGAGTGATGGCTTAACACTCGCGAGTGTTAAGACACACTCTTGGAAATAGACCGCAAGTGACAACCCGAGACACGAGTTCCTAATGTCAAATACACCTATACTCGAGTGAGAACCCACAACACTTGTAAGTGAGACATTACACTCTTGCCTTTTAAACAGGAGTACAACAGAACAACTGAAGGAAAAAGGGAACATATCATGCTGTACTTGAGTGAGACTCAAGATCACTCAAGTAAGGCTTATCAAAAGCCAAAAATGAAGCAGAGTTGATGGCACTTTCCAACCTTTACCCAAATGATTCCAATGATCCTAAATTCTAAACCGAGGCTACTCCCACATAAAATTGCATAAGGAATCCAATGGAATCATCAAAACTACCAAATTTCTATTCCATTATCATGCTTTGGTTTTAGGCAACATTCAACTCAAAATTCCCCAAATCTTCAAACTTGACATTTCAAATCCAAATCAATTCTATCTATTCCAAATACACTACATGACACCATTTCCATAACCATATCATGCCATACTCTTTAAGACCCTAATTTTTGAAAATAAGGCCCAAAATCCCAGAAATTCCAAGCTTCATCAAATAACATAAAACATAGATAGAATGGTCTCTTTTACTCACCTTAACAACTTTCTCAAAGGTGCTCCTTGGTTCTCCAACTCTTAGATTTCCTTGAGTGCTCAAATCAACTCTAATGGACAATCTAGAACCATAGAATCGAAGCTCTCAATTCAAGGAAAAAGATTAAATAAAGGAGTTTTGGCAATTGATGTCATTACTCACCTTAAAATCAAGCTTTTCTTTCTCTCACTTGCATATCCATGGCTGCCGAAATGGAGAGAGAGAATGAGAGAGATGGGTGAGGAAGAAGAAGGTGGAATAATGATTTTTCCCCTTGCCCATGCTTGCTTCAGTGAAAAGGAGGGAAGAGAAGAGAGAGAAAATGATAAACAAATGAGATTTGACTTTCCCATAGTCTCTTTCATTCTACCAACTTGCTAAGTGTCATAATTTGATTGACTCTCATAAAGTAAGTAATTAATTAGTTACTCTAACCCCTCCATTAGTCATTTAGTCACACATCTCATTTCTTCTTAGTTAGTATTTAATTTCTCCATTAATCACTGACTAATTAACCTACAATTTTCCATTCTTTCTAATTTCCCACTGATTTTGGCACATTTATCTAAATTGCCACAAAACACATAATAATTTAATCTTTAATTCACAAATTATTCTCAATAATTATAATTAGCCCTTAATCAAAATCTGGGGCATTATACAAGTGGAGGAGAAATTGTGTGATAGGGGATAAGAAAATCTAGGGTTTAATTAGGAGATATAAGGTTATCCATTATAATTATTAAATAAAGATATTTATCTAGATTTGAATTTGAATTTTAAATTTATGATTTAGATTTGAATTTAAATTTTAAATTTGGGATTTAGAATTAAATTTATAATTGTTATTTTATTATTTACAGGGCTCTATAAATTGAGCTTAGGGTACTCTATTGTGGGTAGCTTTAATTGATTGATTGAATAAGAATTCATCTTCCTCTAAATATTCTCTCTCCTCTCTCCATTCGTCTGATTTCCCCCTCCTTCTTATTGTCCTCCCTCCTCTAGTCTCTCTCGCCTCCCCTTTCCTAACCCATTTCACATCACAAGTCCTCATAGAAACGATAATTTTCTCATGACTTTATTACTTAATACGGCCCATACACTTGAAAAATTTTAGCCTATAAGTTTTTCCCGATCAATCTTAATAACCGTAAAGTATTCTTGTACACTATATCTACATCTTGATATTCCATGTTCTTTAAACCATAAAATATTGGCCGTAAACTATTTACGATTCTGTTATAGTGATAATTAAATAGAAGTAGATGATAGTAATTTCCTTGTTAATTTAAATTTGATCCGTAAAATTCCACGTTATATTCATAACAATATTGTAAAATTTAAATAGTGATATATAGAAAAGTTTTTTTAAGTTAGGGGTATTTTAGTACTTCCATGTCTATTTTAAATGTCAATGGGTATTTTTAGACCTATGAAAAACATATGGTATTTGGTGTGCTTTGGGTAAAAGTTCATAGCTATTTTTGCACTTTTAACATTTTGAGCTAGGAGCATTTTGGCACTTTCAGAAAAATAATGTGGGTTCTATTATAAAAAGTAACGTACGTTAGCTCATTTTAATAGATATGTCATTTTTGCTAAGATTTTAAATGTTTGTGGGTACTTTTACACCCAAGAAAAGTTTATGGTGTTGAATGCATATTGGGTAAACGTTTATGGGTAAATTTGCAACATAACCCTATTAATTAACTTAATTAATTTTTTAATCTAATTAAATTAGATAAATATATCTTATATTAAGGACCAGAGAGAGTATTATATACTTTTTCGGTCCTTAAAATAGGAATTGATTAGAGGACTTATATTTTATTTTAAATATAAAACTTCTATCCACTTTGTCTTTCATGATTATCATTTTTCTTCAAGTTAATGTACCCAATTTATAAATTAATATATAATATAATATTATATACGAATATTTGAGAAGATCATCTCACATTTGTTATAGTTAACTTATTTATTTATCTTCCTTAATTTACTCTAACTAGTTAAAGGAATTCTATATGAAGGATGAAAGAAGCATAGTTTTATTGAATTGTACAACTTAGAAAGCCAATATAAGAATATAAAAGTGACTCATAAGAATGTCTTATGCAACTAATAATAAGAAAAACAACAAATTGCAATAGGTGTCCGGTCAAAAAAAAAATTGCAATAGGTGAAGTCAAACAAGAGTACAAATGAGAGAGGGACTTGGTCAGAAAATTTCCATATTAGCTGGAACATCTAAAAATGGAGAAGGCTGTGTGTGATGGTAAACGACCCAATTAAAAAAAAAAGAAGAGGAGTTGCGTTTTAATGGTATGTATGGAGTCTAAAAATTCCATTGCTACACCTTTAATTTCGCACATTATTACCACTTTGAGTTCTTTTATCATCTGAAAGCTTTCTCCCAGATTCAATTGAAGGCAAATTCTTGTCTTTAATCACTGGGAAATTGCCATTAAGCTCAGAGAAGAAATTAAAGAGGGAATTAAGAGATAATTAATTAAACGACATGTCGTTCATCGGGACCCAACAAAAATGCAAGGCTTGTGATAAAACTGCTCATTTCGTGGATTCAGTATCAGCAGATGGAGCCATTTATCATAAGACATGCTTCAAATGCAGTCAGTGTAACGGCGTCCTTGCGGTACGTTACCATAAAAAAAAAAAACAGATATTTATTCATCAATCAAAGACATATAATTTGAATTAAATACATTTGATGGATTATTTTCAGTATAATCTAATCTTGATTTAAAGATTTTCATTATCCATGTTGGTGTGCGTGTGTTATTTGTCATTGAATCAAGTTACTGGATTTAGCGTGGTATTAAAATGTAATCTGGGTCAACTGATCAAATCGGTGAATTGGTGAAGGATTGATCTTATATATACAATAATAATAACAAAAACAAAGCCTTATTCTAATACATGGGGTCGGCTACAAATATTGTATGACGTTATCATGCTCTATGAACAACACAATCTTTGGGTACATTGTTGATAAAGAGATCTTGCTTAAATGTGTTTGAATCACTTTAAAATGATTTTAGAAGATTTCATACTATTTGATCAATCCTTCTCACCGGCGAATTCAATTGTGTTCTTTAAATGTGTTCGAACCACTATAAAATAATTTTCTATCATTTTTTCTTTAATAGAAGCTACAACGACTCTTCCACGTATATATTCATTATGAATATTATTTTTTTTTATATATATGACGACATATCCATTTCAGAATTCTCATCTCAACCACCCAAACTTTATACTCATGTTGTCTTTTTGAAGCCTTACTTTTACTATTATATCGTATTATTGGTCTTATATAGGAAATGAAATTTTCTTCCCCAGCTCATACTCATGTAGAGAAACATGAATATACATAATACTTCCTTTGTCCCTATTCAAAAGACAAGTTTACCTACTTTAGATGAATTAAGAAAAATAATTCATGTTTTTAATTAAAATTATTAATCAATTTTGTGGGTTTGGAATTAATTTAATGATGTAGATAAGCACGTACTCATCGGTGGATGGAGTGTTGTATTGCAAGCCTCATTTTGAGCAGCTTTTCAAGAGCAGTGGCGGTCTCACCAGGAGATCCCTATCAAGTGAGTTCACTTATTGCTTTTATATATATAACTTTGAATTGTTATCATAATTATTATTTTTAGGGAAGAAGCCATATAAATACTACTTGAACTTCAAAATATCAAATCAGTGATTTCCCAAAAACCTGAGTTATCAATTTCTACACTTTTTTTGTTAATCTTATTATTCCTATTGTCAACAAAACCAATTTGAGATTTTGAAGTTCAAGTGGTATTTAAGTGTCTTTTTCTCTTATTTTTAACACCTTTTGGGGCTAATCAACAATTAATTAATATTGTTTCTTTATTTCATGAACGTATCAATTCTGAATCAGCTGGAAAGAGTGAGCTGGTACGTTATCTTCTGTTTTCAAATGCCTAATTGGCTTTCTAAATCAAGTTTGTGTGTGTGTGTGTGTCTATACTCCCTTGGTTTAATATATAAGATATAAAATTTTATATAGTATGGTATTATTTATAAGATAAACTTAAAAAAATATCTAAAATTTTAGTCAACTTTTTTCATTTATGCCCTCATTAACTACATGTTATATCATTGCATTAGCATTAATTATCTCTCATATACGTCTTTTTCCTACTAATTTTCTCTCATTCACCTTCTCTCCGAGAAAAGGATATTTTTATAAAATACTATTCTTGACATATTTATTGACTTTAACCAACATTTACCAACTTTTTTATCTACATGATTCGGATTATTTGTATATTATATATAAGATATGGGAAGGAGTATTATACTAGTTATGTATTATTAGTGATGATTATTTAACAATTGTCCCACGGTTTTGAAATTGTTTGAATGTGCAGGCAAGGGTACCAAGCAAATTGTCGGCCATGTTCTCTGGAACTCAAGACAAATGCTCTTCTTGCAAGAAAACTGTCTACCCTCTGGAAAAGGTTCGTTTTGTTTTGCCTTTTCAATTACACACAATGGCTAGTGTCAGCTGCTCCATCTTAGCTACGCCTCAATTTTACCCCATTCTCAATTTTTTTTTGTGTTTTTTTTAAATATTAGATTTGATATAAAATAAGTGATATTTTGATATTTTATGGGTAAAAAATGTCCTTTTTTATTTTTGTATGATTTTTCAAATATTTAATATTCAATTAAATCTATGAAAAAACATAAAAAATTGAAAACTGCACCATCTTTTGTCCATAAGATATCAAAATGTGACTTATTTTATGTGGAATCTAATGATACAAAAAAAAAAACATGGCACAAAAAATACATTTGACACCCCCACTCCCACACACATGCGCATGAAGGTGATATAACCTGACACTAGACAAAACTCCTGTTAAATATTTACTGCTTACAATGCAGAATCATTTACGAAATAAGCTGATCTAAACAATGACATAATACTCTTTGGTCCTATTTATAGGGCATAGAGAAAATCTTTACTTTAGTTCTATTTATAAGTCACATCATTAAATTTCTCATATGAATGTATAATTTTATCCTTCATTTATTATTTTTTTGACTTTGTTTTTATGAGGTATATAATATATTAAATAGGGTTAAAACTAAAAATTTGTTAAATTTTAAGACAATGTAAATGAGGTTTAATGTTGTTTTTTGTCTGTGTAAAATATGTTTGAAATGGCTTATAAATAAGATCATGCGTGGGATATGATTATTGAGAAGAATGAATGAAGCAGGTGACAGTGGAAGGAGAATTCTATCACAAGTCATGCTTCAGGTGTGCACAAGGAGGCTGTTTTCTGAGCCCATCAAACTACGCAGCTCTTGATGGGTTTTTATACTGTAAGCATCATTTTGCTCAGTTGTTCAAAGAGAAAGGCAGCTACTCCCACGTGTCCCAATCTTCTTCCTTGAAGAAGAACAAGTCTGAATCTGCTGCTTCTTCTGATCAAGAGGATTCTGCAGCTGATCCTCCTCCTCCTCCAAATGGTGATGATGATCAACCACAAGAAGTTTCTGAATAGTTCACTATTTATATTACTAGTTTGGTCCTTAACGTAAGATTTAATTAACTACTTTGAGTAGATTAAGAATATTAGTTAAGTTAGTTAATATGATATATTTTTTTCTAAAACACCCTAATCACCTTCCTTAATTCTATCCCCCTCTGCTAATTGATTATTACTGAGGGAATATCAATAGGTTAATAATTTGGGGAAAAATTGATAAATATGTCAAATAGATCTTACTTTTAGGACCAACATCAACTCTACAATTAGGTTCTACATTAAGGACTGGGGAGGAGTAATATATATTTCACCATATAACTCTCATATTCAACACTTTCGATCATATCCACTTTTATCTTTTCTTGTTCAATCATTAATTTCTTCCCTCGGGGGTCTTATTAATTCTGTCCATACTTTTTGTTTTTTGTTTTTTTGTTTTGGCTGTGCACATGTTATGTATTTCATTTGTTAACTTCCTTTTTTGGCTTTGGAAGGAAAATAAGTGTTGTGCTCTTCAAGTCAGAAATGTTATACGCAATTTCATATTTCATTTTGATGTATTTAATTTGGTGTATTATAATTTGTTGGGATTTGGATATTTCTGGTGTATCAGTCATAAATGTTATTGATACTCAGATGGATATCAGTGTTCTCTCTGGAAGTACATCTACGAAGGCAATAAATTGTAAGAGAAGAAGTGAAGAAACTCTAGATTTAAAATAGGAAAAAGAGAAAAAGATAGAAAAATAACCAGAAAATTGCAAAATCTCATAATGGTGTACCCAAATTGCATAATGACTATTATAGTGTCATCATATTTCAAATTGAGATTTTGAAATTCAAGGAAAAAGTTAAATATGCCCCTTGCTTTTTTATGAAAAAGTTCACAAGCTCTCACTAGCTAGTGATAGGCCACCACAGGCCAGCTCACCACCTATGGTGGGGTGCCAACTTCTTATTAACTAGACCTCTTTTTGTTGACATTTGATGGAGCTATGAATAACTTGATTTTGCAGCAGTGCATAGTGCATCTGCTATATTAATAAGTTTCTTTCTTTCTTAGTTTTAAATGACTAGATACACCTTTTTATTATTATACAACAGGTTGCTTGGGCTTGGAACCCATCATCTTCCCTCATTTTCTCTATTTTTAACCATTAGATCAACACTTTAATGGTCTAGATTTATTCTTTTATAAAATTATTATTAAAATATTAAATTATCGAAAGAACAATAATTAATTAAATACATATTACTAAATTTTGGTATGAATAATTCATAACTACAACAAAAGAACAATATTTTGTATAAAACTAAATTTGATCCATTTAAATATTGATCTTATGGTTAGGAAAGGAAAATGGGAGAAGAGGATGGAAAGGGAAGAGAAGAGTTCCAAGCCGGTTTAAATAAGTGATTTATAACTTGAAAAGCTACTATCACTAAACAAAGGTAAGAATATGGCCCAAGACTTATTAGTAAATGGGCCAAACTTCTAAAAAATACCATATACCCAAGAGAAACAATCCTGAATTGGTAACTCACTTTAACCGATCTCCTTATGTTCAGTTCGTTATAAGTGCATCACAAAGGTGATTGTTTCCCAACTAAAAATGGTGATGGATGAATTAATCTTGCCATTCTAGGTTAGCTTCATCAAAGGGAGCACATCCAAGATAACATAATTGTGGGTCAGAAAATAATGCATATTATAAGCAAGGCTAGGGGAAGGAGGGGGCTCATGGCTCTTAAAGATCGATTTAGAAAAGGCCTTCAACCGTATCAGCAAGGAATTTCCCCAGGAGGTCCTATTTGACACTAGCTAAGATTTGTGATAAATCTCATTATGAATTGTGTCTCTTCAACATCCCATAATGTTCTCTCGAATGGTTCCACTACTGAATTCTTCTCTCCTTCAAGAGCACACGAGGGAGATCCTATTTCTTCCCTTTTTTTGGTTCTTTGAATGTACAGGTTATCCCACCTTATATTGCAATGCTGTGAACTCAAGAAAATGGAAGCCAATTCATGTCACAAAGTCTGGGCCTTCAGTTTCTCACTTAATGTTTGTGATGACCTGCTGCTCTTTGGTCAAGCAACTGAGCTACAGGCTGAATGCATGATGAATTGTCTAGAAACCTTTTGCCAAGAGTCTGGTCAGAGAGTTAGTAAGAGCAAATCTTCCATGTTCTTCTCACCACAAAAGTTCAGATGAATAAGAGGGAAGGAATCAAGGAAATAATAGGCATGTCAATCTCCAATGAAACAGGAAGATATCTCGGTTTCCCACTATCATGGAACTTTGTCAATGTAATGCCCCAAATTTTGATTAAGGGCTAATGACAATTATTATAGATAATTGTGAATTAATTGGAATTATTATGTATTTTGTGGCAATTTTTAATTAATATGCCATAAGTGGTGGAAAATTGAAAGAATGGAATTATTGGCCATAAGTTAGTAATTAAGGGAGAAATTATTTACTAACTAAGAAGAAATGAGATGTGTAATTAAAAGGCTAATGGAGGGATTAGAGAAGCTAATTGGGTGTTTACTTTATGAGAGCCAATAGGGAGGTGACACTTGACAAGCTCATATATGGAGAGATTGAAGGGGAAAAGTCAAATTGAATTTTAAACTATTTCTCTCTCCTCCCTCTCCCTCCTTTCGACTGATGCATAGGCTAGAGGGAGTATCATCATTTGCATCATCTCCATACTCCATCTCTCTCATTTTCAATCTCCAATTCGTCCTCCATTGTTGGCCAAGAAAGAGAAAGATAAAGCTTGTGATTTGTGTAAGTAAATGGCTTCTATTGCTCAAGTTCTCTTCATTAATGTTGATCCTTGGAGTGAGAGCTTCATTTTGATGTTATAGTGTGCCCATTGGTGTTGATTTGTGCCCACACGAAATTTTGGAGGTTGGTGAATCAAGAAATCTCTTTGGCAAAGTGAAAGAGGTAAGTGAGACTAATCTATTTATCTAAGTTTTATGCCAAATGGTTTAGTTTGAAATTTCTAGAAATTTTGACCTTTAATCTGAAAATGATGACCACTGGGCTTTTGGCATGTTTTTGGCATAGTAATGGTATATTGGAAATGTATATGGATAGATAGGATTGATTGGGAATTGAATGATTGAGTTTAGTGATATTGGAAAATTGGTGATTTGTGTTGCCCAAAACCAAAGCATGATAATGGAGTAGAATTTGGATAATTCTGATGATTCATTGAATTCCTTGGATGTTTTTGTGTGAGAGTAGCTTTGGTAGAAGTTTTAGGTCTATTGGGATCAATTAGGCAAGTGTTAGGAAATGTGGTCAGTTTTGCTGCATTTTCTGGGTTCTGATAAAATCACTCGAGTGAGAGTGAACATCACTCGAGTGAGTGATGAACATCACTCAAGTGAGGGTGAGTTCACTCGAGTGCCTTAGTATGTTTTCCCTTTCTGCTTCCAGTTTTGTGTTGTACTTCCGTAGATAAAGGCAAGAGTGCACCTTAACACTTACGAGTATTAAGCTGTCACTCGAGTGCTTTGTGCTCTACTCGAGTGCTCCTTATCCTTGAGAACTTTTGGTGCTCTCAGGTCTTCACTTTCTGAGTTTCACTTTCTAGTGCTCGAGTAAGCCTTTTGCTATCACTCGAGTGAGGTCTTGTGTGCTCGAGTGTCCCTGTCTCAAAGAAAGTTCTTATGCTCTCTGGTGTTCACTCGCTGTTATTCACTCTCTAGTGCCCAAGTGTAGATCATACCATCACTTGAGTGAGGTCCTTCACTCGAGTATCCGTACAATATCACTTGGGTGAGGCTGTAACAACCTGCCTTTAATCATGTAATTATAATTCGATATTAAATAATTAAAGTAGATTAGAGACCTTCGGATAACTTAAACTCGTTTCAATCTCCTACTTTGTGGTAGGGTTTTCACAAAATCATTCAAAATCTCTTTCCTGTTCCTGGTCTCCATTTCAAAATTCGAATATAATCACCTATGCAGTTTATCTACATTCACGTATGACAGAGTGTAAAACCAATTCCCCGGCAACTCCCGGATTCTATACATATATAACCTGAGGTTTATGTATCCACTAGGGGATTACATCCAAAATTGAATATACTATTCATATTTCAGATTATACAGTAATCCCGAATTCAAAAGATATAACCAACATTCCAAAATCAACTATACCCCTAAGGGTCCTAAGTGCTTCGGGTCGGCCTCTTCTCCTTTGAGCCACATGCCCTGTCTGAAAGGTTAGTCATAGGAAGGAATGAGATTCGAGAGAATCTCAGTGGTAACAAACCACTCATACAATGTATAAATACCAAGCATGTATATAAATCACAACCAGCAACAACAGCAACATCAATCTCAAAGATACATGGTTTTCACCACAAATGACAGCACTCACGGCTGTATACACAATACGACAGCTTACGCTGTAATCACCATCACGACAGCTTACGCTGTAATCACAATAACGACAGCTTGCGCTGTAAACGACAGCTATCACCAGCTGTAACCGTAGCAGCATCAAAGATTCATCACAGAATAGTGATAACACACACATACAGAGCATTACACATAGTATAAGAGAGAGAGTCACTACCTGATCCTTTCCTGACGTCCTTCAGCGCAGTTGGCTCACGAGGGCGGAAAATATCGAATCCTACAATTCCAAATGCACTATTTAGACACTTCCATAGTGTTACTTAGGGTTATATGAGTCTATAATGAAAATTTACAAAAATATCCCCGGGGACCCGGCCTGGGCCCGCCATACCCGGACCGGTTGCACTTTTCTCGAAATTCTAATCTGGGCTATCCTAACATATTTCCGCCCAAGGAATCCATTTCCGTACTCAGAATTATCAAATTCAATGTCAAATTACGAAATTACCCTTGGCAGCCCTACTTTTAGGGTTTTAGGGGTGTTTCCGTAATTATGCTTTCTCGGCCTTTTTTGAAAAAGTGCCCAACTGTAACCCCAACTATTTTCGCCCACTGAATCCAATGGAATCATCAAATCATTGAAAATCCAACTCTAAGACCCATTTACAGCCTTGGCCGAAATATACATGTTCTCCGGGAAAAATTGGGGTTTTACGATTTCGGCTCCGTAAACGCGTTCCTTTCTACTCCTAACCACTTTATTAACCATTACATTAGGTTACAACTAACATTAAGACCCAATTTGGGCAGCATAACCCCTAGGCCACATCATTTCCAAACTTTAAAACCAATGGCAATCCGGCGAAATTTCACCGATTAAATTGCCCACAGCAGCCAGAATAAGCAATATACGAAAGTTTGGAAGTTACCTCAAGCTCCTTCTAGCTTTTCTCAAGAGTGGCTGAAAACCCTAGCCCCTTGAACACCAAATTGTCTTCTCAAACACCTTAAATATCATAGAAGAGAAGCTTAGGAACAAGGTTATACGCGTTAGGAGCTAGATCGTCGGAGAAATCGGCTTACCTTGCGAGATTTCTCCTCTTTCTCTCTCTAAGAGCTCTCAACTTTCTCTCACTATCTTCAGCTGGAAATGGCGTGAAATGGCTGAAGAAGATGAGCAATTTGATTAATAATCCATGCTGACATCATCTTTTAATGAGATGATGTCATAATTCCCATTTTCGGATTTTCTGGCAGATTTTCTGCCCAAACTTTGAAAAATCATAACTAATTCTAGAAAAATTGAAATGAGGTGATTCCAAAGCCAAATGAAATATATTTAAGTCCTCTTCATAGGAAAAATATTTGCCATTACTGCAAATCACCACAAAATTCCCAGAATTTCAATCTTTGCATACTGTTCCAGAAAATAATTAATTTCGCTGGGCAAACTTCAAAAATCCAAAACTCTTAGGTCAAAAATCAAAATGATGCAAATTATATGTTCATTTTGAAGCTTGACATGTGAACTTTAATACTGGAAAATTTCAGAATTTTTAGACACCATTTGCCTATTTAAAACGTCCATACAAATTGGCTGCCCTGTACAGAGTTTCAATGGACAGAGTTTTCAACTTTAGCACGATTGTTCCCAATGGTTCCAATTTCACAATAAACACTCTCCCCACATGAATTTTCACAAGGAAGCCATTGGAATCATTAAAATATCCAAATTCCCATCACACATTCTCCAAAAGTGTTTATTCAACAATA
This sequence comes from Inga oerstediana, assembly GCA_963210345.1. Classification (NCBI taxonomy): domain Eukaryota; kingdom Viridiplantae; phylum Streptophyta; class Magnoliopsida; order Fabales; family Fabaceae; genus Inga; species Inga oerstediana. The sequence goes on along the minus strand of OY723411.1, from coordinate 16,004,491 downwards.
ATTATATCCACTTTTAAAGTCATTAGCCCTTAATCACTTTTTGGGATATTACAGAGGCCATCTTCACTCGAGTGTCTCAGTGAAAAATATCAGGTTGTGTGCTTTCAAAAGGGGAATTTTTGGGGATAGTCTCCCAACCCTTAGAGCTATTAATAGAGTTGTTTATGGGCACTAAAAGAGCAATAATGATAACCAAACTAAGTGTTAAGAAGTCATTGAGAATTGGAATAGAGAATTGACGCTTCGTCCTAATTGTAAATCGTAGGATACGATATTTGCCCTACTCAGGAGAGACCGGCGCAAGGACATGCCCAGAAAGATCAAGGTAGTAACTCTTCTCTCATGTTGTGTATGATACTTGGTATGCATTTTTTTCATTGTGAATGTGCTATTGGCCATAGGACATTACAGCGCGAGCATTCAGCGTGAGCCGTCGTAGGGGGCAATGCTCATAATACCTACCCCGGCCGTTGTATCTATCATTATAAGTGCTAAGGCTGCATTACGGAATCATGGATTCCTATTTAAGTATCTAGCCCGTGGGGCTGCATGTTGTGAAATGTTTTATATAGATCCCAGCTGTGGTGATATATGTGATATGTTCATGTGGATGTGCAATACAACAAGCACTTCAGTGTGAGCCGTCGTAGGGGGCGATGCCCATGATACCTACCTTGGCTATTGCAATTGTTGTTGTGATTGCTGTGTGTTGTATAGATGATTTACTTTCATGCTTTGATGTTGTGCATATTATGAGTAATTTGTTACTACAAGGATTCTTTAGAATCTCACTCTCCCAAAATAATTTTTAGACAGGGCCGAAAGATCAAAAGGGAAGCGGGTGATGAAGAGCTGGTAGAGCACCGGATTGGGAGTTTCATTTTGGTTATTTGGTTATGATTTATAAATCATTTGGATAGTTTTGTGTAATCCTTGAGTAAAGGGAAAGATTATGGGCATTAGGTCTTGTATAAACCCTTTATTAATCAATGGAACCCGAGTGTGTCAGGAATTCATGCTATACTCTGATATGTATGAATGAAATTAACCTGTACATGCCATTTATGTATTGAAATGAGAATATGAGACTATTGTGAACAGGTTTTAGAAAAGTTTTTGAAAACGCCGTTTTTGGGAAATTTTATTTGTTTAAGTCCCAAATCGTCTATGGTATGTAATTCTACATTAATCACATGTTTATAAACACTAAACTCGGCCTATGGTTGTGAGGGGGTTACATTTGTGGTATCAGAGCTGTAGTTCCTGATAAGGTGAAGATTTGCTAGGATAGTTGCCTTAGTTTGCTGCTTTTGTGGTAAATGATGACTTAAGATTGTTGGTTGTATACACATGAATATTTCTACTATTTATAGAAATATCTAAGTCTTATGGATTATGTGTATACATTCATTATGATACTGACATGGTGAATCATTTGTAGAGAGACTAAAGGACAAAATGGTTCGCCTAAGAGTCAGGCAAGAGGATCCAGAGGTGGAGGAGTTGAATGACAATCCTCTTGATCCAATGTGAGAAATGATGGATCTCATACGGGAGCAACGAGACATTATAGCTGAGCTAAGGGAAGAGCTCAGAGAGGAAAGGGCCAAACGTAATGAGGAAAAGGTTCAGACTACACAAGAAGAGACTCATGCTAAGACTCATTATGAGGAGATAACTAAGGAGTTAAATGGATCCTATGAATCCCCACCTCACACGGTGCCCAATTAAGAGTCACAAGGGGTAACCGGTTCATGAGGGAAGAGGCTTACAATACTGGGTCTCTAAGTTTTGCAAGCATATGCCTCCAGTGTTCAAGGGGAGGTTCAAACCCCAAGTTGCTGAGGACTGGTTGAACCAATTAGAGAAAATTTTTGAAGTCCTTGAGTTCCCTATAGAGGTGAAGGCAAAGCTGGCAGTCTACAAGCTAGAGGGAGATGCAGACTGGTGGTGGCGGAATATCGCCATATCATTGAAGAATCGAAATATGCCATTGACTTGGGAAGTGTTCTAAGAAAAATTTAATGAGAAGTACTTCCCCAAGTCGGTGAGACTTGAAAAGGAGTCTGAATTCCTCACCATCAAACAGGGAGATACGAAGAGTTTTGACGAGTATCTTTCCCATTTCATCCGGCTCTCATGATACTCTTCCTACCTCCAAAGTAAGGATAATAAGCAGTGGAGCTCCGATATGCTTATCCGGGGCTTGAGGGGTGAACTAAGGAAGAGGTTAGCCGCCCAATTATTCACCAACTTCAACAAGGCCATATAGCAGTGTAGAATTGTTGAGAATAACTTGAGAGAGTTGTATCCATCAAGGGTAGTGGTAGCCGGAATGACCTTAGCAAGGCAAATACTTCCCAGAAGCGGAAGGGGCGAGGATCCTCATATAGGGGTGGTAACATGAAGCCCTATCAATCTGGGGGTCGTAGTGATCAGAGACCTCCAGCAAGACCAGTGTGTAATCAGTGTAAAAAGTACCATCTGGGAAGAACTTGTGTTGGGAAGGTGATTTGCTTCAACTGTAAACAAGTAGGTCATATCTCTACTAAGTGCCATGACAGCTAGCAGAGCAAAGGCCCAAAAATCAGGGTCGAATGTTCGCCATGACATATGATGAGGCTCGGAAGTCCCCATAACTGATCCAAGGTAAAATCCTTCTCGGTGATAATAAATTAAATGCTTTGTTTGATTCGGGTGCAAGTCATTCGTTTATAGCTTATGATTGTGTTAAGTGCTTGAGATTGGTTGTGCATAAATTTCCATTTGATTTGGTCGTGTTGACACCGATGGGTGTCAAGGCTGTGATGGCCGAAGCCTGGTTAAATTGTGTGATAGTTGTTGAGGGTCAGGAGTCTACAGTTGATCTGATATGTTTGCCACTTCAACAACTAGAAGTCATTTTAGGTTTCGACTGGTTGACAACAAATGATGTATTGCTTGATTGTGGTAATAAGAGGATAACCTTCCATAATGTATGGCGGGAGAATAATGTGAATGCTAGTTTGAATTTACTTTCAACGGCTAAAGTAGAAAGATATCTTGAGAAGGGATGCCAAAGGTATATGGTGTTCTTCTCTGTTCAGGGAAAGTCAGGTGAAGCTTTAGAAAATATACCTGTGGTAAGAGAGTTCCCTGAGGTATTTCCAGAGGATCTTAGCGGATTGCATCCGGAAAGGGAGGTGGAATTCCCAATTGAGATTGTGCCTGGAGCTGGTTCGATATCGAAAGCCCCATACCGTATGGCCCCTAACGAAATGGAGGAGCTGAAGAAGCAAATTGAAGAATTACTTGAAAAAGGGTTCATCCGACCCAGTGTATCACCGTGGGGAGCTCCAATATTGTTTGTGAAAAAGAAAGATGGGAGTTTGTGATTGTGTATCGATTATTGAGAACTTAACAAAGTGACTGTTAAGAACAAAGTATCCTCTCCCAAGAATTGATGACCTATTAGATTAATTGTCTGGCTCGGGTGTATTCTCTAAAATTGATCTAAGGTCAAGATATCATCAGTTGCATGTGAAGGCAATGGATGTTCCGAAAACTGCTTTCAGAATGAGGTATGGGCACTATGAATTCCTTGTGATGCCCTTTGGGTTGATGAATGCACCGGCGGTATTCATGGATTATATGAACCGCGTCTTCCGACAGTATCTTGACCAGTTTATGGTTGTGTTTATCGAGACATTCTGATATACTCTAAGAGTATAGGAGAGTATGAGCAGCATCTGAGGATAGTGCTGGGAATCTTGCGAGGAAAGCAACTCTATGCCAAGCTAAGCAAGTGTGAGTTTTGGCTTACGGAAGTGAAGTTCCTTGGCCATGTGATCTCACGAGACGGGGTATCGGTGGATCCCAGTAAGGTGGAAGCAATACTTGATTAGAAAAGGCCAGAAACTGTTTCTGAGATTCACAGCTTTCTGGGTCTTGCTGGTTATTACCAGAGGTTTATTTAGAACTTCTCACGTATTGCATTGCTGATGACCAAGCTCACGGGGAAGGATAAACCATTTTTGTGGGATGAACGTTGTGAGTGGAGTTTCATTGAGCTGAAAGAGAGGTTGACTATGGCACCAATGTTGATTATACCTGATCCTAATAAGGCTTACGTCGTGTACAGTGATGCGAGTAAGCAAAGGTTAGGGTGTGTCCTGTGCAACAAGGACGTGTGGTGGCATATGCCTCGACAGCTGAAACCGCATGAGATAAACTACCCCACTCATGATCTGGAGCTTGCGGCAATTATGTTTGCATTGAAAATTTGGCGTCATTACCTGTATGGTGTGACAGTGGAACTATACTGCGACCACAAGAGTCTTAAATATCTATATGATTAGAAAGAGTTGAACATGAGACAGCGTCGGTAGATGGAGTTGCTGAACGATTATAACCTGGAGATCAAATATCATCCGGTTAAGGCCAATATCGTCACAGATGCTTTGAGTCAGAAGGCGGTGCTAGTGGCAATGGTGATGATCCAGGAATGAAAACTGATAGAGGATTTTTGGGATTTGAATCTCTCGAATGATATCCTGTGTGCCAGTTATGGTGTAATCTAAGGGGAGAATAACCTGAAGACTAAAATTGAAGAGGCTCAGATGCGTGATGAGCAAGCCCAATCTATCTGAGCTATGTTAGAGCAAGGAGGGACTCGGGATTATGATTTGTCACCTAGTGGGCTGGTGAGTTACCAAAAGAGAATCTATGTCCCACTGAAGGCTGACTTGAGACTGAGAATTCTTAACAAGGCTCATAAGAGTCAGTATACTCTTCACCCCAGTATGACTAAGATGTATCACAACTTGAAATCTATGTACTGGTGGCTAGGGTTGAAGAGTGATGTGACTAAGTATGTGGCGCGATGTCTTATCTGTCAAAAGGTGAAGATTGAATACCAGAGACCACCAAGATTACTTCAGAGTCCAAAAATTCCAGAGTAGAAATGGGAGAGTGTGACCATGGATCTAGTGGTGGGTTTACCCAGGATCAGAAAGATGAGTATTGATCTACTCACGAAGTCAGCGTACTTTATACCTATCAACGCTAGCTATTCTCCTGATAGGCTGGTGGAAATCTAAATCAAAGAGACTGTGAGACTCCATGGTACACCAAAGAACATTATCTCTGATAGAGATAGTCGGTTTACTTCTAGATTCTAGAGGGCTCTGCATGAAGCTATGGGTACTCAGTTGAGGTTTAGCACGGCCTACCATCCTCAGACAGATGGGTAGTCAGAAAGGACTATTCAGACATTAGAAGATATGTTGAGAAAGTGTGTCTTATACTTCAAGGGAAAATGGGACTACTATCTTCCATTGGCTGTGTTTGCTTACAACAATAGCTATCATGCAAGTATTCAGATGGCTCCGTATGAAGCACTATATGGGACGAAGTGCCAGTCACCGTTGTGCTGAACAGAGTTGTCTGAGAGGAAGTTGTGTGGGCCGGATCTTGTTGAGCAAACTTCTAAGCAGATTAGAATCATCAGAAAGAGGCTCTTCACAGCATAGAGTCGACAGAAGAGCTATGCTGATAAGAGGAGAAGACCTCTTGAGTTTGAAGTAGGGGATCATGTTTTCTTGAGAGTATCTCCTGTCACAGGCATCAGGAGAGCAATCAAGCGGAAGAAGCTGAGTCTGAGATATATTGTCCATTTGAGATTTTAGCGAGAATCGGGCCGGTGGCATATCAGATAGTCCTGCCCCCGAGTTTGAGCAGACTTCATGACGTGTTACATGTCTCGCAACTCAACAAGTACCAACTAGACTCTGAGCATATCATTGAGTATGAAGAGGTTGGGTTACAAGATAACTTCACTTATGCAGTAGAGCCAGAGCGAATCATCGATCGAGAAGAACGGAGGCTCAGGCATCGAAGCTTACCATTTGTGAAGGAGGTCTAGAAGGGAATGTCTCCAAGGGAAGCAACTTGGGAAGTGAAAGCAAACATAAAGAAGCGATTTCTTGATATTTTGCCCATGATGTGTAGCCAATTTCGAGGGCGAAATTTATTGAACGGGGGGAGAATTGTAATGGCCCAAATTTTGATTAAGGGTTAATAGCAATTATTATGGATAATTATAATTAATTGGAATTATTATGTATTTTGTGGCAATTTTTAATTAATATGCCATAAGTGGTGGAAAATTGAAAGAATGGAATTATTGGCCATAAGTTAGTAATTAGGGAGAAATTATTTGCTAACTAAGAAGAAATGGGATGTGTAATTAAAGGGCTAATGGAGGGATTAGAGAAGCTAATTTGATGTTTACTTCATGAGAGCCAATAGGGAGGTGATACTTGGCAAGCTCATATATGGAGAGAATGAAGGGGAAAAGTCAAATTGAATTTTAAACTATTTCTCTCTCCTCCCTCTCCCTTATTTTTAGCTGATGCATAGGCTAGAAGGAGTATAATCATTTGCATCATCTCCATACTCCATCTCTCTCATTTTTTCTCTCCAATTCGTCCTCCATTGTTGGCCAAGAAAGAGAAAGATAAAGCTTGTGATTTGGGTAAGTACATGGCCTCCATTGCTTAAGTTCTCTTCATTAATGTTGATCCTTGGAGTAAGAGCTTCATTTTGATGTTTATAGTGTGCCTATTGGTGTTGATTCGTGCCCACATGAAATTTTAGAGGTTGGTGAATCAAGAAATCTCTTTGACAAAGTGAAAGAGGTAAGTGAGACTAATCTATCTATCTAATTTTTTTGTCAAATAGTTTAGTTTGAAATTTCTGAAAATTTTTTAAAGAGGCAAGCTTCACCTTAGGGGGTGAATTGGGTGGTGTGATAAATTTTTTGGTTGATGCGGTCATATAGCAATAGCTGTAGATATGGTAGAGTTGAGAAGATAAGCACACAGAGAGTTATACTGGTTCGGCCCAAAACCCAGGCCCATATCCAATCCTCAGAGATCAAGATCTACTGAGATTTTCACTATTCTTCCAAGATTCAGTAGGCTCTTAGAATACCGAAAAACAACAACTGTCCTTGAAAGGACTACGAGTAGAAATATTCTAACACTAGAAATTTCTCTCCCCTTATGACAAGTCTTACGTGTAGAAAAACAAACCTATGACCTTTCTCTCTTGCTTACGTATACAAGTCTTATGAGCAGCAACGCTCTCTCCGGCTTACACCACTGTAAGTCTTATAAGCAGAAAGTCCTAGTAGGAATTTTCTCAACTACTTCTCTTTTAAGGAAATCTCCCCTTTCAAGGTCCCAGTACCTTGAGATCAAATGAAAATAGAATTTGAAGTGAATACAGACTCTCTTATAGAGAAAATATGATAATAACTGAAGAACGATATGAATATAGAGAAAATATGAATAACAGAGACTCGTGAATTTGCTCTTGTGAATTCTTGCACTTTGTTGTTTTTTATGGTCTCTAGAGCTCTGTATTTATAGCGGGTTGTTTTTGCCCATTTGAATAATAATCATTGTGGAGCGGATCATTTTACTGTGGAACGGCATGCGTACGTTTGAAATCTTTGAACACGGTAGGTACGTGCTTGGATAGTTGTAATGATACTATCTGCGTTTGTTGACTTCCTCTGTGCTTTTCTAATTCAAATGTTCAAACTCCTGTATCACACTCATAATATATGTTAAATGATGTTATATAATAATAATAAGTAGAAATAGAATGAATAAATAACATTAAACCATATTCGGATTGAACGCTGTAAGACTGGTGCGTTTTGGCTTCTGGTAGAGTATCACTAGAGTGCTGTGATGTCTCACTCGAGTGCAATACCATATTTTCTCCTTTTGCTTCAGTTTTACACTTGCACTTCCACGTGATTTTGAGAGATTGCATTTTCACACTTGCGAGCGATGTGGGACCCCACTCGAGCACAGGTCCCTCACTCAAGTGCTTCTTCATTTTACACTATGAGCCACGTTTCTGGACAACACTTGCATCCCATTTTATCAAGAGTGTGATTTTGCACTTGCAGGTGATGTGGGCCCTCACTCGAGCATACTTACCCTCACTCGAGTAAGCAGACTATTTTTCTATAATATACTCTTTGTCTTCAGCACTTGCATGAGAATAGAGAGAGTTAGGTTTCTCACTCATGGGTGCTGAGGTATCACTTGGGTGCATGTACTCTCACTCGAGCATGCTTATTCTTCTTTGCTCTGTGTGACTCTCGGGCAAACACTCGTAGTCCCTCACTCGCTAGGACTCAGGTGCACATAGGGCCATCACTAGAGTATAGAGACTGTGCTTGAGTGAAGTGTTGATATCTTGTTTCTGACTTTGCTCTCTGTCAAATACTTTCTATCCAACACTTTCATGTGCTCGAGTGCAAAACAGCTTGATGCTTGAGTGTTAGATCTATTGCTCAAGTGCATCAGTAAAACTGATAGCCATTGTTTTCAATCAAACACTTTCTGTCCAACACTTGCATGTGCTCGAGTGCAAAAGAGCTTGATGCTTGAGTGTTAACTCTATTGCTCGAGTGCATCAGTAAAACTGACAGCAAACACTTCTAAACTTTGTGAAATACATTTGGTAATCTTTTTAACCATTGCAAAGTATGAATTTCTTACCACAACACACAATGATCTTTTGTTATCATCAAAACTTGGAATCTAACATTATTCCCCTTTTGATGATGACAAAACCTTTGTGATGGGTTTTAAAACAAATTGATTTTGAAAACATTTTAAAATGCATATTTCACCAAAGTTTAGAATTTTGCACTTAATCTCAATTGTTTCCTGCAATACTTCCAATGAACACTTAAAAACCAAGATAAGTCATAGTATCATAGAAACTATTAAATCTAAACAGAAAACTTAACAAACTTGGAAATAATCATTAGTATACTTGTAAATTACAATATTAAGCTTGAATTAACATTTACCCTTAAAACCCAATATACAACCATGTCAGCAAAAATAAACCAGAAAATAACAATAGTCCTACCCTAATACAGAAAAGCTACCTAAAACTAAACTCCAACTGCCCATATCAGACATAATAGCTTAGAAACCATCACATATCTCCCTCGTATTGTCAGCATCAGAAAGGGGCTGAGGAAAAGTGAGATCGGATGGTGGGCCAAAGAGTACCATGGCAGTGGAAGGGTCAACTGGCTCCGGCTCAAAAAGTGGAAATGATGGCTGAGGAACAGAGGTAGTAAGTGGTGGTGAAGGCGACCGATCATAAGTGACATCAACATTGGAATCTAGATCTGTGAAGAGAACATGAGTTTGTGTTTGATGAGGTGAAGTCGTGGCAGGAGTAGACTCAGGTAGCACTTCAGAAGAAGTAGTCGAAAATGAGTGCGCAAGAACATTTCCATATCAGTGATTCTTCTCGACATATTTTCTTGAGTATTGAACATCAAGTCAAAGTTAGTATTTGCCTTGTCCACCAACTTTAAGACTTGTAACTCCATCGTGTTCACCAATTTCTCATACTCATTCATCAATTCCTTTTTCAGACCAGTCATAACTTAATTGATCACTTCAGCTAGATGGGTTGAAAGTGATGCATTCAGGAAAGATGGAGGTGGAATTGAACCTTGAGCAGAAGATTGAGCCTCATCACCTCTCGATGGAATAGATTCTCTCTGAGATGTAGCCTGGTTTGACTCACTAGAGGATTGATACTCATATGTGTCAATTGAGTCTTGCCAAACCTTGGAATGGTTACCCTCTTAGTTCCCTCCAAATACCATACTTTGTTTTTCTTGAGAATGAGACACACAATTTATGGATATGGTATGGTGCTGGATCTTGATGAAGAAAATCAAAATCTTCTCATCTCACTAAAGATAAGCTCCCCCATATTTCTTCGTTGACCGGCTAGGAAGGAGGCCAGCAAGTAGTAATCTCACTGAGCAAAATCGGTATAATTTTTGGATTTGTTAACAATACTACGAGAGTATATGTAGTAAAGGTCACGAATAGAATCAGGTATGTCAATAGGCTTAAAGTTAAGAAGGCCTATTGGGTTATTTGGTCTTAAAAGCCGGAAGGCTTTATTGGCTGAAAGAGTGGGTGGATCAGAAGGTGGTGCAACATAGCCAAGAATGTCATTATTGATAGTAGCAAATATCATAATAAATTAATCTCTAACAGTGGTAGATACTGCTTCCTCTATCAACTCTCCGGTCCTAGATTTTATGTTATGGGTTTTCATGTTGCAATAGAAGGTTTTCACAACAGAAGGTGAATAAGGAATATGAACACTCAGCCAGGGATCATAAAATCCAAGAAAAGGATGAAAATCCAAACCACAACTTTTCATCAGATAATCTAAGTCCACATAAACTATGGAACAGAATTGTCTATGTGCAAACTCAAAATCATATACCTTCTGTTTCAGTACCTTCAGATCCTTAACATTAAAGTCTTCAGGAGGATTTGTGACTTGTTATTCCTTTAGAGCCTGTGATATAGAAGGAACCCCTAAAGCAGCCGTATTGGACTGGCCAACCTGATGTGAACTTGAGGCACCAACTTGTGAGGAAATTTTGCCAATCAATACGTCAAGCCTTGACTTCTCCATTGCATCCTGGAGTTCTATATTGAAACAGTTATCGGAGGAAGAAGATTATTGTGGTTGCTCTGTGTCCTTCTTCTTTCCTCTTCCTTTGAATTTGTATTGAGACCGAGTGACAATCGGTTCTTTGAAAACCACTCCCTTTGGTTTCTTTTATGGAGGTTGATCCTTCTTTTCCATTTGAGGCTTAGGATGAGGTTTCTTGGCTAGAGTTCTCTTTTTGGTTTTGGGTTTAGGAGGAGGTGTAGGAGTAGAAGACAAAGAACGTGTAGGAGATAAAGATATGGCCACCGGAGTCTCTGAAGCACTAGCAGCTGAATGAGTGGGTGAAGGTGAATGGGATCTTTGGGAAACAACAGGAATATTAGTTCTATCCATTTAGAAACGAAATGGTAATCACAGATTTGCTAAGGACTTGGAGAAGGATTTTCAGAAAATTTCTTCTGTTAGGGCACGAAATGAGAAGCTTGAAGGATAAATCTCACCTTATAAAGATTATTGAAGAATTGTAATGGGGAATTGAAGCAATTTGAGTCATTTAATCGATGGGTAACGGTTGGAGGTGAAGAGATACGCCCTTCAAGTGACGCGACACTTTGAGTGAGAGGAGGAAGTGCGATGGTCTGAGCTATCGCGTAACTGATATAAGTGCTAATACTGGAGTGATAACCCTAGTGCTCGAGTGTTGTTCATACAGTGCTCGAGTGAGACAATATTGTGTCGAGTGATATTCAAACAAATCTGATAAAGCATGTAAAAGCGTGCCTGATTTAAATATATCTTGTTACATTTTTCATCTTTGTACTTAAATCCTCCAAGATCATTTGAGTAACCATGCTTTGAATAAGTATTTGTATAAATTTCTTTCTTCTGCTCGAGTTCTCTTGCTTCACTTCAGGTAGATTCATACCATGCTCGAGTGAAGTTCTTCCCTTACTTAAGTGAGACTTGTCACTCTTGGTATGCTTGAGTGAGTTTCAAGAGTTCTTACATACTCTATTAATCCCTATTTTACATAGCCTGAAGTAGAGTATATGTTATAGTTTTGGACTTAAGCAATATTGACTGACTCAAGTGAGAATGAACTTGGCACTCGAGTGACACTTCTAGAACTCGAGTGACAAACCTGCAAAAACAATTTCTACATACTCTGATGCCTAAGTCAGTATAGTTATCATCAAAAACTCATTAAACATAATAATTAAAAAGAAAAACTTATAACTCATTAGGATTAACCATTCCTAATTCTCTTCGAATATATAAGAATTGATCTTTAGCTATTGGCTTTGTGAATATGTCAGCGAGTTGAAGATGTGTTGGTATGAATTCTACTTTGACATCCTTCTTTTGCACGTAATCTCGAATGAAATGATATCTGATATCTATGTGTTTGGTCCTTGAATGTTGCACAGGATTCTTGGCCAAGCTAATGATGCTAGTGTTGTCACAATAAATCAGAATCTCCTTTAAGTATATCCCCAAATCCTGAAGTTGTTGCTTTAACCATAGTACTTGAGAACAACAACTTACTGCAGCTATATATTCAGCTTCAGTAGAAGATAATCACTGTGTTCTGCTTCTTGTTAAACCATGATACCTGAGAGCCTCCAAGGAATTGACATTGACCACTAGTACTTTTCCTGTCAGTTTTATATCCTCCATGATCTGAATCTGAATAGGCCATCAAATATTCGTTTCCTTTTTTTGGATACCATAGGCCAAGTTCTACAGTGTCTCCTAGGTATTTGAAGATTCTTTTCACAATCTCTGTATGTGATACCTTAGGAGCAGATTGATACCTTGCGCACATTCCAACACTAAACTGTATATTCAGCCTGCTTGCTGTAAGATAGAGCAATGAACCAATTATTCTTCTATATTTAGTGATGTTGTAATTAGGACCTTTTACATCAGCATCCAATAATGCTGTAGAACTCATTGGAGTATCAGCTCTATTAGCATTATCCAATCCATACTTCTTCAACAACTCCTTCAAATATTTTGTTTGACATACAAATATCCCATTCTTATTTTGCTTAATTTGAAGTCCAAGAAAGAAATTTAATTCTCCCATTATGGACATCTCAAACTTTCCCTGCATAATCTTGGAAAATTCTTGACACAGATTCGTTAGTAGCACCGAAAATAATATCATCAACATAAATTTGAACAATTAGAATATCATCCTTGTTATGTTTGATGAAAAGAGTTGTATTCACTTTTCCTCTGACAAAGTTTTGATCAAGAAGAAAGTTGCTTAGTCTTTCATACCAAGCTTTAAGTGCTTGTTTCAAACCATATAAAGTTTTCTTAAGTTTGTAAACATGATTGGGCTTTGTTTCATCTTCAAAACCAGGAGGTTGTTCAACATATACTTCCTCCATAATATAACCATTTAGAAAAGCACATTTTACATCCATTTTATAAAGTTTAAAACCTTTAATGCAAACAAAAGCTGAGTACTCGTATTGCTTCCAATCTTGCCACTGGAGCATATGTTTCCTCATAATCAATACCTTCTTCTTGATTATAGCCTTTAGCTACCAATCTTGCTTTGTTTCTCACAATGATTGCTGATTCATCAAGTTTGTTTTTGAATACCCATTATAGCCTTTGGCTACCAATCTTGCTTTGTTTCTCACAATGATTGCTGATTCATCAAGTTTGTTTTTGAATACCCATTTGGTTCCTATAACCACTTGATCTTTAGGTCGAGGAACCAAATCCCAAACTTGATTTCTTCAGAATTGATTTAATTCGTCTTGCATAGCAATCACCCAATCATTGTCAGATAAAGCTTCTTCCATATTAGAAGGTTCAATTTCAGAAATAAAAGCAAAAAAAGTTACCTCATTGAGAATTCTATTTCTGGTTTTGACACTACTACAGAATTGAGATATAACCACCCCCAAAGACGTCCCAAATTGAAAATTGGGTGGTTAAAAAGGGAGGCGGTGGCATTTTTGTAATTATTTATGTGTAGGGGAACCTTTAGGCGTCCCAAATTTGAATTTAGGACGTCTAAAGTGCTTCCTGGCCCGAAATATAAATTTCATAAAATTTTTTTAGCGCCAGGAGTTGGGTTTAATTTGGGACGCTTAAAGGTGTCCCCTGCATGTCAGACACTTGTTTGACATGCGGTCTTCTCATCTACCTATCACACCCTCACCTCACATCCTCTCAACAACTTTACTCTTCTTCCTCCTCTCCCCACCCACACCGTCGGCCCTGCTGTGTTTTTTTTTTCTTCAACTCCTCCCTCCTCCCTTGTTCAAGCTCTCTCCTCCACCGTCGGCCTAGCTTGTTGAACTCGGACTCCTCCCTTCTTCTTCTTCCTCTTTGTTTCTTCAACGGCTGCAACCGTGTCTGCTGCAACCTCACCTCCTCGATAGTGGGTTTTGCTCTCTCCTCCATTGTTGTGCGTGGGTGGAGCTCCACAGTGGGTTTTGCTCTCTCCTCCATTGCTCTCTACCTCTCAAACATAGTAGCTAGGGGGCGCCCTGATCAGGTTGGTTTATTTTCTTCAATTTTTTTTTGTAACAGAATATGGTTTATTTTGTTTTTGAAAAATAAATTAAATGGTTGAGATTGTGCTTATTATATATTGCTTATATTGAGATAGTTGAGATTAGCCTGATGTGTTTGGTGTGGTTATATTGTTTAAATTGTATTTATTTGGGAATGGTTTATTTTCTTGTTTAAATATAAATTTACTTGTGTATAATAGAAACAAGTCTTCTTAGTTCTCACTCGTTCCATTGTGTTAAATATGAGTAAAGTTTAAAAGTTACTCCCTGTTTCAATTTGCCTCTCGTTAATTATTGAGTAAACTTTGTTCTTATAAGATATTAGTATATATAATAAAATAAAATATGATTTATTTAAATTAAAGAAATTCTTGTATTAATTACACACAATTGTTTTGTTAATTCCAAATTCTTGAATTATGAAGAATAATTCAAGCCAAAACTTAAAAAGAAAACGATAACCCCAATATTCATTAAATGATTTTTATCTAAATATTTTCAATAAAACAATTTTATTTTTGGAAGAACTCAACTTAAAATTGTTTTGTTAATATGAAACTCGTTTTGTTTTTAATTCTTCCAAACCTCAAAAAAATTCTTTAATTTAATCTTATTGTATTTATTTTATTATACATTAATTTTATATACATATACTTATTAAAAAAATAAGTTACATAGCACTGAAACCCTTTTAATAGGAGAGATGAGGCTAGGAGGGGGCAATAAAGTTATTAAGCCCATATTTTAAAATCCTAAATTGGGTTGATAACTTAATTAGGCAATCCCATCATATGTCCTTGAGAATTGTACTAAACGTGTGAATGTTATTGGTAATGCCTTAGGTGGTAACAAAATGGATCATAGTTGGATGAATGCTTTGAGAACTAGTGAAGAATATGAGAAAGGGGTGGACGAATTTATTGAATTCGCTAAAAAGAATGCTCCTGCAAGAAATGGGAAGTATTTTTGTCCTTGTGTCAATTGTTTGAATGAGAGTAGACGGGATGTTGATGTCATAAAGGATCACCTACTTTGTGATGGAATAAATCTGTGATACACAAGGTGGATATGGCATGGTGAGGAAGTAACTGATTGTCCGTCACACAAGAAGGGAGCTGTGGATGTCATAGATGAAGATAGAATGGAGAGAATGATTAACGATGTTGAGGCAGAATCCTTTGCGCAGTCGCAGGAGTATGATAGCCTGCGGAGTGATGCAGAGACACCATTGTACAGTGGTAGTAAGTACACGCGGCTGACAGGAACATTACATTTGGTTAACTTAAAGGCAACTTGTGGGTGGACCGATAGTAGTTTCACATTGCTGCTTGAACTATTGTGTGACATGTTTCGGGAGGATAATGTACTTCCAAATCGTATGTATGAGGCCAAGAAAATCTTGTCTACAGTGGGTATGGAGTATAAGAAGATACATGCTTGCCCTAATGACTGCGTACTGTACAGAAATGAGTACGGAGGTCTTAGTGAGTGTCCTAAGTGTAAAACTGCACGATACAAAGTGAAAAAAGATGGTGATTGTGGTGATGTGACAAGTAAAAGGAAACCTTTAAAGGTTATGTGGTATCTTCCAATAATACCACGTTTTAAACGTTTGTTTGCGAGTGCAACAAAAGCGAAGAAGTTGAGATGGCACTCTGATGAGAGAATATCTGATGGGAAATATCTTTGGCACCCAGCTGACTCTCCACAATGGAAAAAAATAGATGAAATCTTCCCTCAATTTGGCAGCGAGCCGAGAAACCTACGGCTTGGGCTTTGTATAGACGGCATCAATCCGTATAGAACTCTTACTAGCACACATAGTGTGTGGCCGGTTCTCCTTGTAATATACAACTTGTCTCCCTGGCTATGTATGAAACGTAAGTATATGATGCTATCTATGATGATTTCAGGACCAAAACAGCCAGGGAACGATATTGATGTCTATTTGACGCCTTTGATTGAGGACTTGAAGAAGTTGTGGGAGGAAGGCGTAGATGTGTTTGATGCTTATAAGAAGGAGTCTTTCAAGCTACGTGCAATGATTTTCACAACGATAAACGACTTCCCTGCGTACGGAAACTTGTTAAGGTACAGCGTGAAGGGTCACAAAGCATGCCCAATATGTGAAGCAGACACACACTTCCAACAACTAAAGCATAGAAGAAAAACTGTCTACCTTGGCCACAGGAGGTTTCTTCATCGGTTCCACCCGTATCGTAGGCTAAGAAAGCGGTTTAACGGCTTACCGGAGCATGGAATGGCTCCAAAGTCACTAACCGGAGAGGAAGTCTACAGTCGAGTGGAACGTATCCATGTCACTTTTGGTAAGAATCAGAGGGTTGCAGCTGAGAAGAACATATGGAAGAAGAGATCCATTTTCTTTGATCTTCCATATTGGCGTTCGCTAGACGTGAGACACAGTATTGATGTGATGCATGTGGAGAAGAATGTTTATGATAGCCTTATCAGTACGCTTTTGCACATACCAGGGAAGACTAAGGATGGGATTAATGCGAGATTAGACCTTGTCGATATGGGAATAAGAGAACGGTTACATCCACAACTAAGAGATGATGGTAGGAGGGCATACATGGAGCCAGCAGCGCATACACTATCAAAAGCAGAGAAAAGAAGTTTGTGTGGGTGTTTGCATGAAATGAAGGTGCCGCAAGGGTATTCCTCGAATGTGAGAAGATGTGTCTCAATGGATGATTTGAAGTTAGTGGGAATGAAGTCCCATGATTATCATGTGTTGATGCAACAACTATTACCAGTAGCTATTAGAGGCATAATGAAAGATGAAGTACGAAACACAGTGACAAGATTGTGCATTTTCTTCAATGCTATCTGTAACAAAGTCATTGACACTGAAAAGTTGGATGAACTAGAAAATGAGGGTTACATTATTTTGTCACAACTAGAGATGCACTTTCCGCCTTCATTTTTTGATAAAATGGTGCATTTGGTAGTTCATTTGGTGAGGGAGGTAAGGCTATGCGGTCCAGTTTACCTGAGGTGGATGTACCCTTTCGAGCGATACATGAAGATCTTAAAAGGGTATTCTAAAAATCCTTATCGACCAGAAGCCTCAATAGTAGAAAGATATGTAGTTGAGGAGGCTATGGAGTTTTGCAAAGATTATATGTCAGGGAAGAAGGAACAATCTCGGCATGAAGAAGGGAGAAGCAAGGGAACACGAGGACTGAAAGTGAAGAATGTTCCTCGTGAAGAGGTGTTGCAAGCCCACTTGTATATCCTGAATAATATGGAAGAAGTTCAACCTTACATAAATGAACACAGAAACACTTTGAAGAAAAAGAATCCAAGGAAGAATGACATGCAGATTGCTATTGAGCAAAACAAGACATTCATGCAGTGGTTCGAGGAAAAGGTTTTGCACGAGATCGGTGTGTCTGAGACAATCGAGTGGCTAGCTTGGGGGCCTTCGTTTCAGGTCATTACTTGGACCGGTTATGATATAAATGGCTATTCCTTCTATACCAAAGAGCAAGATGACAAAAGTACCATGCAAAATAGTGGGGTCATGGTAGAAGCTGAATCTATGCACTTTTCCAGTTCGAGAGACAAAAACCCCATATTAGCGTCTATGGCCTATTATGGAGTTATAGAAGAAATATGGGAGATGACGTACAACAAGTTCAAAGTTGCTTTATTTAAATGTAAGTGGGTTAGCAACAATGCCGTGGTAATAGATAAACAATTTGGATTTGTCTCAGTCGATCTTCGAAGAGTTGGCTATAGAGACAAGCCCTTCATTTTAGCAAGCCACGTGAAACAAGTGTTTTATGTCACCGATCCTGCCAGAAAAAATATGTCCATTGTCCTTAAAAGTAAAAAATAGAAGTATGGTGATCCGACCTTCAACCTTGATGACACACCACCTTTCACAACAACTACACCTCGAACAAATGAAGTAGAATTGGTAGATGATGACGAATATGCTGTAAGAAATGACCATGGTGAAGGACTATGGGAAACAATCTAGAGTAAGACCTTAATTTATAAACGAGAACTGTGTTTTTTCTGTTTTACTTCCCGCTTACTATATACATGTGTTTTCATTGCAATTTACTTACGTTTCTGATGATGCTTTTTGTGTTAACAGGAATATGGACAACGTTAGTGATGACGAGAGGCGTGGAGATGACGAAAGCTCTAGCAATGACGAAATTCCTAGAGTTGAACCCCTTGCAAGAAGGAGGGTTAGAGGCTGTACAAAGATGGGAGCATTGGTTGCACGTCATGAACATCAACAGGAGAGGCTGCATATAGACTTCGATCACAATCTGAATCCAATTGGTCCTGAGGAAGACCACTTCATTAGCTACATAGGGCTTTTGGCTCGAAGCAAAGTGCGCATTACCTACGATAATTGGAGATTGGTTCCCCCAAAAACGAAAGACATGATTTGGCAACAACTTTTGGTATGTAAGTTTTGATGCATTGTAGCTTTGTTCTTATTGTTTCAAATATAATAATCTTATGTTTGACCTTGCAGCAAACATACGATGTCCCCGACACCACAGAGATGCATAGGCACTGGATGGATGAGGTTCGTGTACGATGGAAAGGTTTCAAGAACAAGCTAACAAAGCATTACATTCGAGGGGCCCTTAGGGGTAAGGATCCATGTGCACAGTATACATATTTATCTCCAGAGGACTGGAGGTTGTTTGCGGCATCACGAGCAGATCCTGAGTTTTTGGTAAGATTTTTGTCATGATATAGAACTACTTATATCGTTGATTTCATATACTTTATATCGTTGATTCATTTTTTGTTGTTTTTCATTCATAGAAATTAAGTGCAGCAAATGCCCAAAGGCAAGCAGAAAATAAATATCAACATTTCATGTCTCGTGGTGGATATCGGAAGCTTGAGCGGCAAATGATGGCAGAAGAGTTACAGAAAATGAAGGAAGCAGCGGAATCTGATCCTAGCGTTGTTATCCAGCCACCGGCACCTCCTCCACGTCACAAAAAAATGGAAAGCAGGGAGGATTAAGGCTGGGAAGTACATAAATCCGACTGTTGCTGAGGTTGCTGCGAGGATTGTAAGTAGTTATACCATAAGTACCTAATTTTTTACATGTCGCGGGTGGTTTCGATACATTTATGATAAACTGCATGCTACAGGATGATCTGGATGAGCAGAGTAGCCAAGGTTCATTCAATCCAAGTAGACGGATGGACATCTTGTCAATGGCTATTGGGAAGGCAGATGACCTTGGTCGTGTTCGAGGAGAGACACTGGGAGTTAGTGCCGCGAGGTATTTTGGACGAGAGCCACGTTATTCGTCACAAGTTGGACCTAGTAAGGACGTTGTGGCCAAGATTCGAGAGGAGCTCGAACGAGAGATCGAGGCCAACCTTCGTGACAAGCTCCGATAAGAGCTGTTGCCAGAGCTTCAACTTGAAATGGCAAAGATGTTTGAAGCACAAAGGGCAAGGGACGAGGCTCGAACTCAGGAATCCCCGGCCTTCAATAGCACCAGAGGAAGTTACAACCCTCTGGAGCAACCACTTGGCCACCCTTCTCCCACTCCAGTGTCGGGACCACTTGGCGACCCTTCTCCCAATCCAGTGTCGGGAGACCCTTGCACCCTCTATTTGGATGATCCACTGTTGCGTGTTGTTGCTGATGCTCTCGTTCACACATATGCTACCACCCACCATAATCAGCAAATTCCGGAGGATTATCGTAGGGTGAATGTGATGAGTGTTAGAAAGGGGGAAGAAGGTACAGCCATCCCTGTTCCCGATCCAGAGGTTGGCACGTTAGGTCAAGCGATAGGATCTTTCATCCTTTGGCCTCGCAATCTTATTGGTTCAGACGCAACACCTCCAATGGTAGGAATTACCTTACTGTTACTGAAAATCTGTTGGCATCCTAATAACAATTTGTTTTTTGATGTTCTAAAAGGATGACGAAGCTGCGAGCAAATGGCCCTTCTTAGCACGGCTGCAACAGATCTACAAGGGCATTAAACAGATTGACTTGAAGATGCCTCCAGGGATTGTGGGCCAAGTGGAGTATCCCTACACGATTGACAATAAAGATCTCAAGCAGTTTATCAGGTTGGAGGAGATAGATGCAGGCTGGGTCAAATTTGCAGTCCGGTAAGTTTTTTTTTCAATTTTCCCATAGAATTCATTTAGTGGTTTTTTGTTTTCATACATTCAAGAATTGATTCCTTATTTTAATTCTATTATAGCACCTTCCACGATCTCTGCACAAACATGGAAAGAAGTAATTGGTATGGATTCTTATGTCCTGCGAATACGACAGGGGATATTTGTACTGTGGCGCATAGGACTCACTATGTCGGCTACCAAATGGCATAAAACAAACTTTGTTGTTATCTAGCACCCATTGTCCAACGGTTCGTATTTACATTTTGTCAATTTCAGAAGTTTACTAAATAATTGTCTTCTCACTCATCTAACTTCATTTTAATGTGTACATGTTGTTAAAGAAACCACTGGACTTTGTGTGTTATATGTCCCCGCCGCAACGTAGTCTATTGGTTTGATCCCTTGAGTAACAAGCCAGATAGAGATACAAAATCCGTCTTCGACACGTAAGCTATCCTGTTTGTATTTCATTGACAACAAAAATAAATGAATGGTTCTAATTTCTGTTCATTTTGCTTTTCATGATAGTGCTTGTCAAACATATAGAATCCTAGGTGGGTCACGCGAGGGTGCAGTTGTTAAAAAGCCAAAGTGGTTTTATCCCATAGTAAGTACATTCGATCCTACATAATTGTTTCATTGACGGTCCTTTTAGACATACCTTTATTGATTTTAACAACCAATTGCATCCCTTTGATTAAAAGTGCCCTCGGCAACCTGGCAACACTGAATGCGGATATTATGTTATACTTTATATGTATAACATAACTCAAAGTGGAATTACTAGCGATTTTGAAAAGGTAATCGCTTCTTCATTCTCAAATGATAATATTTTTGGTGTTCTAATCGAAATGCTAATTAATTCATTTGCTTGAGATTCATTTCATCAAAGCTTATTACTTTCTAATTTTCAGATTTTTGATAATCAAGATGCCTACCTACGTGAAGACCTTGATTTGATCAGAGATCTTTTGGCTGGACATCTTCTTCAACATATAAAGCAGTAAACTTGTTATTTTATATCAGTTTGTACTTGTGTGATGACAGCGTTTTGACACTTTCTGGTTGTTTTTTGTTGATATATATAGTAGTAGGTTGCATGAAAGGTTATTGTATGTATATATAGTAAAGATTGTAATGCTGGATGTCCTTACCAGTTTGTAACGGACAGTGTGGTTTATGAATCAATCTTTTATTCTGTTTCTGCAGTTTCAATTCATTGGGTAATACAGAATGTAAATTATGGTATAAAAAAAAACCTAACTTTTAGACATCCCAAATTAAGAATTGGGAGGCCTAAAGTCCCCCAGGGTGGGACTTTAGGCGTCCCAAATTGTAATTTGGGAGGCTTAAAGTCCCACCCTGTGGGGACTTTAGGCGTCCCAATTCTTAATTTGGGACGCCTAAAGTCAGACTTTAGGCGTCCCTATCATTTAGGACGTCTTTTGTTTCAACTTACTATGCCCCCAGCATATATGTCCCCCCGTTTTAGGACGTTAAAAGTGCCAAATTTGGGAGGTTAAAGCCCCTTTTTGTAGTAGTGTGACACCTTCATGAATATCTCCAATTACTTGATCAATTGGATGATCTTTAATATATCTCCATGCTTTTGGTTGAGCATGATCATCAACATCTTCTATATTTTGAAAATTATTTGTTTCAAGATCATTTTGTTTTAAAATAGTTTTGTTTTTCTTTACCAAATCCATTTCTTCTTCATCAAACTGCTTTGTTGAGAGTCAAGTTCATCAAACACAACATGAATAGATTCTTCAACTGTACATGTTCTTTTATTAAAAACTCTATATGCTTTACTTCTATTAGAATATCCTAAAAATAAACCTTCATCAGACTTTAAATCAAATTTACCCAAGTTTTTTTACCGTTGTTGTGAATGAAGCACTTGCATCCGAAGATATGTAGATGAGCAAGATTTGGCCTTCTTCCTTTGTAAAGTTCACAGGGTGTTTTTCCAAGTGACTTGCAAATATATCCTTGATTTGAAATGTAGCATGCAGTACTCATTGCATCTACCCAAAACACTTGTGACATTTCTTTTTCATTAAGTATTGCTCTTGCCATTTCTGTGAGGACTCTGTTCTTCCTTTCACTACTTCATTTTGCTGGGGTGTTCTAGGTGCAAAGAAGTTGTGATCTATTCCCTCGTTGTTGCAGAAGTCTTCAAAGAGTTGATTATCAAATTCTCCTCCATGGTCTGTCTTAAAAGAAACAATAGATATACCTTTCTCATTTTGGACCTTCTTAGCAAACATAATAAATTCGACAAATGTTTCATCTTTTGAAGCAATAAATATAGTCCATGTAAATCTTGTAAAATCATCGACAATTACTAAAGTATATAGATTTCCTCCATAACTTTCTACTCTTGCTGGACCTACCAAATCCATATGAAGTAATTGTAAAGATTTGGAAGTAGAAATCTCATACTTTGTTTTGAATGAAGATTTAGTTTGTTTACCTTTTTGACAAGCTTCACAAATCATGTTATCTTTGAATTTTAGCTTAGGAAGACCAACAACTAAATCTTTTCTAATCAGTTTGTCAAGTTGGTTCATATTAACATGAGCCAGACGCTTATGCCATAACCAACTTTCCTCTGATCTGCTAAGAAAACAATTTTCAGAAGAATTTGAATTTAAATCAATAGTATAACAGTTACCGTTCCTTTGAGCTCGGATCTTTGCCTTGATGAATTCTTTATTAAGCGGCAGATCTTTCTTGTTTACTATCAAGTATTCTTTTGAATCAAAGATCACCCAGTTATCTCTGTCAGTGCTTTGACTTACACTCAAAAGGTTATGGCATAATCTTTCAACGTAATATATATCATTGATTTGAACACCATCGGATTTTCCTACTTCACCAATTCCAGCAATATGTCTAGATTGGTTACCTCCAAAAGTTACCTTTCCTCCTTCTCTTGTTTCTAGCATGGTGAACTTATTTTTGTCACCAGTAATGTGTCTCGAGCATTCACTATCAATGTACCACTTGTTTTCTCATGATGCTTTGAGACATACCTAGAGTAAGGTGATCAAGTTTTAGGTACCCACACTTTCTTGGGTCCTTTGTGGTTAGTATGCAATACTTTTGGTACATGTGTCCCTTTCGGAACCCATTTATACGTGCCAATGACTTGTCCTTTTTTAAAATAACATGAAAAAGTATAATGTCCTTTCTTATTACAATAGCTACATTATACAAATGGATTTGATGTATGCACAAAATTCTTGAAATATTTGAGATAAGTTCTACTGCTATTTTTCTTATTTCCTCTATTTTTATC
Organism: Inga oerstediana; assembly: GCA_963210345.1. Classification (NCBI taxonomy): domain Eukaryota; kingdom Viridiplantae; phylum Streptophyta; class Magnoliopsida; order Fabales; family Fabaceae; genus Inga; species Inga oerstediana. The sequence continues at coordinate 15,980,975 of OY723411.1, read as the reverse complement.
ATGATCAGACTTATATCCAATTCCAGATTTATCAAAGAACACTCTCTGAGAATTTAGAATAGCTTTAAGAGTTTCACTTCCTTTAGTAAATTTTTCCACATTTTTTGTTAAATATCTTATTTTCTTATCTTTTTCTTCACATACTTCACATGATGATATGATAGTATTTTCTAATTCTTTTACTTTCTTCTTGTAACTAACCATTTCTTTAGCTACCTTGATGAATTCAGTATGCAATGCATTATATTCAGATAATAACTCATCATAAGTAGGTTCAGAGTCACTTACCTCAGAATCCGATTCTTCTTCTTTGGCTACCCAGCATAGATTTGCTACTTCGTCGTCATCACTTTCTTCATCCGACGAGCTATCACCCCAGATAGATGATATGTATGCTTTCTTCTCCTGCATCTTCTTGTCTTTGTTTCTGAAGCATTCAGATTTGATGTGTCCAAGCTTCCCATATTCAAGCATACTATCTGTTGCTCCTTGTTTTCTTTCTTGCTTGGTCCACCTTAATAATTTTTAAAGCTCTTTTGGCCTCTTCTATAGAAATTCTTGAATTTTCTCACGATCATTCCCATATCATCATCATCAGGAACATCTTCATTTTCGGAAGATTCTTCTTCCTTGATAGCTTTAAGTGCAATTGCAATTCCTCTTTTCTTTTTATCAGCGAATTCTTCTAGTTCCTTCTTTAATCTCAACTTCCCTTTATACTCAGAAAGGCTACCAAAGAGAGCAGCTACAGATCTTTCTTCGATAGCTATCACCTTTACTTCCCATTCTTTCGTAAGAATATTAAGAATCTTTCTTACCTGGGAATTTTGGTCAAATGATTTCCCAAGTGCAAATAGTTGATTAACAAGATGAGTGTATCTGAATTCGAATTCTGATATTCCTTCTCCAAGTTTCATGCGAAATATATCATACTCTGTAATTAGAGTATTGACTCTATTTTCTTTGATTCCGGATGTGCCTTCGTGAGCGATTTCAAGAGCATCCCACATATCTTTGGTTGTTGGTAGAGTACAGATTCAGAAATATTCCTTTTGACTGAGAGCACTCTGTATCATTAAAATAGCTTTACTATTTAATGTTACTAACTTCTTGTCATCTTCGTCAAATTCCTTTGGGCTCTTTTTAATGACTATATCTTCGATTTTCTTTATTGGAACATAGTCACCGTCTTGTATCACATTCTATAGACCATATTCGTTAGCTATCACTAACACTCTGAATTTAGCTTTCCAGAACGAAAAATGTTCTACAGCAAAACTAGGCGGTCTAGTGATTGAAGCTCCGTCTGGAAGGATGTTCTCACCCATTGTTTCCATTTACTGGATCTTTCTCAAGCTGTTAGGCTCTTCGGAGAATACCTCACTCTGATACCGATTGAAAGAGGCAAGCTTCACCTAAGAGAGGGTGAATTGGGTGATGTGATAAATATTTTGGTTGATGCGGTCATATAGCAATAGCTATAGATAGGGTAGAGTTGAGAAGATAAGCACACAGAGAGTTATACTGGTTCGACCCAAAACCCAGGCCTACGTCCAGTACTTAGAGATCAAGACATACTAAGATTTTCACTATTCTTCCAAGATTCAGTGGGCTCTTAGAATGCCGCAAAACAACAACTGTCCTTGAAAGGACTACGAGTAGAAATATTCTAACACTAGAAATTTCTCTCCCCCTTAAACAAGACTTATGTGCAGAAAAACAAACCTATAACCTTTCTCTCTTGCTTACGTATATAAGTCTTATGAGCAGCAACGTTCTTTCCTGCTTACACCACTATAATTCTTACGAGCAGCAACGTTCTTTACTGCTTGTACCTTATAAGTCTTATGAGCAGAAAGTCCTACTAGGAATTTTCTCAACTGCTTCTCTCGTAAGGAAATCTCCCCTCTCAAGGTCCCAGTACCTTTAGATTAAATGAAAATAGAATTTGAAGTGAATACAGACTCTCTTACAGAGAAAATATGATAATCACTGAAGAATGATATGAATACAGAGAAAATATGAATAACAGAGACTCGTGAATTTGCTTGTGTGAATTCTTGCATTTTGTTGTTTTTTATGGTCTCTGGAGCCCTTTATTTATAGCCAGTTGTTTTTGCCCATTTGAATAATAATAATTGTGGAGTGGAGCATTTTACTGTGGAACGGCATGCGTACGTTTGAAATCTTTGAACGCGGTAGGTACGTGCTTGGATGGTCGTAATCATGCTGTCTGCCATTGTTTGACTTCCTCTGTGCTTTTCTAATTCAAACGTTCAAACTACTGTATCATACTCGTAATATATGTTAAATGATGTTATATAATAATAATAAGTAGAAATAGAATGAATAAATAACATTAAACCATATTCGGATTGAACGCTGTAAGACTGGTGCGTTTTGGCTTCTGGCAAAGTATCACTCAAGTGCTGTGATGTCTCACTCGAGTGCAATATCATATTTTCTCCTTTTGCTTCAGTTTTACACTTATACTTCCATGTGATTTTGAGAGAGTGCATTTTCACACTTGCGAGAGATGTGGGACTCCACTCCTGTAAAGGTCTCCTCACTCAAGTGCTTCTTTATTTAACACTATGAGCCACGTTTCTGGATAACACTCGCATCCCATTTTATCAAGAGTGTGATTTTGCACTTACAGGTGATGTGGGCCCTCACTCGAGTATACTTACCCTCACTCGAGTGAGTAAAATATTCTTCTATAATATACTCTTTATCTTCAGCACTTGCATCAGAATTGAGAGAGTTAGGTTTCTCACTCACGGGTGCTGAGGTATCACTCGGGTGCATGGACTCTGACTCGGGCATGCTTATTCTTCTCAGCTCTGCATGACTCTTGGGCAAACACTCACAGTCCCTTACTCGCTAGGACTCAGGTGCACATAAGGTCATCACTCGAGTACAGAGACTGTGCTCGAGTGAAGTGTTGATATCTTGTTTCTGACTTTGCTCTCTGTCAAATACTTTCTGTCCAACACTTTTATGTGCTCGAGTGCAAAATAGCTTCATGCTCGAGTGTTAGATCTATTGCTCGAGTGCATCAATAAAACTGACAGCAATTGCTTTCTGTCAAACACTTTATGTCTAACACTTGCATGTGCTCGAGTACAAAAGAGCTTGATGCTCGAGTGTTAACTCTATTGCTCGAGTGCATCAGTAAAACTCACAGCAAACACTTCTAAACTTTGTGAAATACATTTGGTAATCTTTTTAACCATTGTAAAGTATAAATTTCTTACCACAACACACAATAATCTTTTGTTATCATCAAAACTTGGAATCTAACAATTTTGACCTTTAATCCGAAAATGATGAGCACTGGGCTTTTGGCATGTTTTTGGCATAGTAATGGTATGTTGAGAATGTATATAGATATATAGGATTGATTGGGAATTGAATGATTGAGTTTAGTGATATTGGAAAATTGGTGATTTGTGTTGCCTAAAACCAAAGCATGATAATGGAGTAGGATTTGGATAATTATGATAATTCCATTAAATTCCTTGGATGTTTTTGTGTGAGAGTAGCTTTGGTAGAAGTTTTCGGTCTATTGGGATCAATTGGGTAAGTGTTAGAAAATGTGGTTAGTTTTGTTGCATTTTTTGGGTTCTGATAAAATCACTCGAGTAAGAATGAGTTCACTCGAGTGAGGGTGAGTTCACTCGAGTGCGTTAGTATGTTTTCCCTTTCTACTTCCATTTTCGTGTTGTACTTCTATAGATAAAGGCAAGAGTGCACCTTAACACTTGTGAGTGTTAAGCTGTCACTCGAGTGCTTTGTGCTCCACTGAGTGCTCCTGATCCTTGAGAACTTTTGGTGCTCTCGGGTCTTCACTTTCTGAGTTTCACTTCCTAGTGCTCGAGTGAGCCTTTAGCTATCACTCGAGTGAAGTCTTGTGTGCTCGAGTGTCCCTGTCTCTGAGAAAGTTCTTATGCTCTCGGGTGTTCACTCGTTGTTATTCACTCTCTAGTGCCCAAGTGTAGACCGTACCATTACTCGAGTGAGGTCTCCTGCACTCAAGTGTCTCAGTGAAAAATATTAGGTTGTGTGCTTTCAAAAGGGGAATTTTTTGGGATAGTCTCCCAACCCTTAGAACTATTGATAGAGTTTTTTATGGGCACTAAAAGAGAAATAATGATAACCAAACTAAGTGTTAAGAAGTCATTGAGAATTGGAATAAAGAATTGACGCTTCGTCCCTAATTGTAAATCGTAGGATACGATATTTGCCCTACTCGGGAGAGACCGACGCTATGACACGCACGGAAGGATCAAGGTAGTGACTCTTCTCTCATGTTGTGTACGATACTTGGTATGCATGTTTATCATTGTGAATGTGCTATTGGCCATAGGGCATTACAACGTGAGCCTTCGTAGGGGATAATGCTCATGATACCTACCCCGGCTATTGTATCTGCCATTGTAACTGCCAAGGTTGCGTTACGGAATCATGGATTCCTGTTTAAGTATCAAGCCCGTGAGGCTGCATATTATGAAATATTTTATATAGATCCCAGCTGTGGTGATATATGTGATATGTTCATGTGGATGTGCAATACAACAAGCACTTCAGCGTGAGCCGTCGTAGGGGCGATGCCCATGATACCTTCCCGGCCGTTGCAACTATTGTTGTGATTGCTGTGTGTTGTATAGATGATTTACTTTCATGCTTTGATGTTGTGGATATTATGAGTGATTTGTTACTATAGGGATTCTTTATAATCTCACTCTTCTAAAACAATTTTTAGATAGGGCCAAAGGATCAAAAGGAAAGCCGGTGACGAAGAACGGGTAGAGCTTCAGATTAGGAGTTTCATTTTGATTATTTGGTTATCATGTATAAATCATTTGGATAGTTTTGTTTAATCCCCGAGTAAAGGGAAAGATTATGGGCATTAGGTCCTGTATAAACCTGTATTAATCGATAGAACCCGAGTATGTCGGGAATTCATGCTATACTCTGATATGTATGAATGAAATTAACCTGTACAGGCCATTTATGTATTGAAATGAGAATATGAGATAACTAATGCTGTTTTTGGGAAATTTTATTTGTTTAAGTCCCAAATCGTCTATGGTTTGTAATTCTACATTAATCACGCGTTTATAAACGCTAAACTCAGAGTATGGTTGTGAGGGGGTTACAGTCAAGGGCACTAAAGAACCGTGTCAAGGATAAGAAAATAAAATATTTTTTCTAAGGGAATTATCTCTAAAAGAAGCATCAAGCTTGGTGGCTGATTAGGTCGTGCATAGTACTTTGGGATTTTACCAAGCTCGACAACCTGGTGCCAAAAGAAGTTACCCAATGACTTATGTAATGAATAAAAAAAAGAAGGCCCTCCCAGAAGAAGCATGAGGAATAAAAGAAGAACCTGAAAGCTGCTTGGGTTGGATGATAATACTATTATATAAACCACAAAGGATGTAAAGGAAGGTGTGAGATATTTTGTGTCATTCTTCTCCCTCTCTGACAATTCCTTCTGTACCTCTCTAAATTTACTTTTGCTCTATTGTCCTTTTCATCTTTTTCTGTAGATTTTAGCTCAACTTTTGGCTTATGATTTATTTGCCATTGATATAATACGAATATACCCGATGAGCCGTCTCTTATTTCATTATTGTTTTTTATTTCAGTGCTAACTCATAACATATTTGGTGCTTTCACTAAGTTGTGAAATGGAAGATAACACTCGGCTAAAGGAACTTCAGACGGATATGAAAGAAGCGAATGAATTTGTCGATAAGGCTAAGGATCGTTTCTCTCATATTGATAGCATGTTGATAACTCTCCAATTTTAATGTATTTAAAGTATACTTTGAAAATATTTGGAGAGTTATCTATGTAATTTTGGAAGATTTTCTTGAGATTTTGTAAGATATCAATTTGGTACATTATTTGAGAATTACATTGAAAATATCTTAGTTTTAAATTAGAATATAAATACTTAAATCTAATTAGTAAAAGAATAAATAGATTAAGAGAATTCAAAGTTAAAAAAATGAAAAGATTAGTTATATTCTTATGGTTATTAGTATTATTTTTGTTTTAATATCATTTTCTTTTAATTTATTATGTAGAATCATCTGCCACAGCATTTTGGGGAGAGAATTAATACTGAATCTAAGATCTAACTTGAAGCTAAAGGCCAAGGAAGTGACATAGTTTTTAAAAAAGAAGGAGCTGAAGCAATTAGGAGACTTAAATAAAACAAGTTTGAACCATTGGAACAGGGAGAGGCGGCTGGTTCTTTGAAGCATTTTTCATAATCTTCAAAAAGGGAACTAGAAAGTGCTGAGTGAGGTTATTGAGAAGCCATCACCATTGCCTTCTTGAAGAGCAACTGTGAGAGAGAGAGAGAGGCCGCCATCTTTCATCGCCAGACTTGTGCTGCTACTCTGTCTCTTTTCTTCACCGACATCATCTTAACCAGGGAAGAGAAAGCACACTGTTGGAGCTTATGGGTCGTCTTCTTAGAGCAAGAAGAGTGAGCGTCGGTGACTAGATTTGGAGTGAGCTACTTTTTTCTCTCTCTTCTATTGAGCTCAACATTGAGATTAGAGCCAAAGGAAATAGCACACTGTTGAAGGCATGATTATGTCTTTTCTCTCTTCTTCGACATTAAGCTGATCTGAAAGGGAGGAGATAGTAACAATGATTTAATCGATTTCCATTTCTTTCACTCTAGACTTTGATGAATTTTGGATTGGTATGTACTGGAATGGGATCAATTTGGAATATGTGTGGCTGATTTTTCTTTGAACCAAGAGTAGCAATAAACTAATTTAAGGATTAAAGCATGTTTGGACTATTTATTTGTGCTTAATATTACTTTGTTTACTTAATGATGTTATGTCTTCTTTATTTAGAGCTTAATCACCACTAAGTATGAAATTGAAGAATTTTGATTACTTTTGGGAAAGGGATCTTAATTGGACCATAGAATTAAGTAATGTGGAATTAGAATTTATTCTAATTTATAAATAGGATAGGAATATACTTATTAAACCCATATAATCATATTAGGGTGAACTTGGTTATTTATTGCCTCAAGAATAGATTTGTTAGGAATAATAAGTTTAATTTGAGATAGAAAATAAGTGATCGAGAGATACTTATATTTATTAATACTCTATATTAACAAGCTAACATTAAGTGCACTTATTTGGGTATTACATGCTCTAAGACTTGAATAAAGGATTAGTAACTCTAGGTTATTTTTATCAATTGAAATTTTAAAAACGTTACATTGACTACTTTGGCTCTTGTGTAAATTGATCTTCAATCTCCTTCTTTGGTTTATTCAACTTAAATGAAACAAAAAAAATTAATATCTAATCACTAATTCGATTGAGTCTCTGTAAGATGACCTTAATTTGCTATTATAATATTTTCAAGTCCGTACACATGTGATGCTTAATTAAATTTTAGCAACGTCACATGTTACAAATATTGCTTCAAGCAGTTAATGATTTGGAGAAACCACAAGACACACCCAATGTTAGCTCTAAGAGTGCGACTCTAACATCATATTTACAAGGTGCGATGCCTCTTCATGTTGTGCCTTACTCTGGCAAGACCATTTAGTTGGACTTTCCTCATTTTAATGGCACCGACACTCTCAAATGGATCTTTAAAGCTAAGATATACTTCAAGTATTTTGAGGTTTAGGATCTTCAATGCTTGGTTATCACCTCTGTTCATTTTGATGGTGATCTTGTTCTAAGATTTCAACTGTTGGAAAAGGCTAATCAATTACCACTTGGTCTACTCTTGCTAAAGTAGTGGAATAACAATTTGGCCCCTCAAAGTTTGATTGTGCTCGTTCCAAGATGTTCAAACTCTTTCAACAATGTTTAGTCAAAAAAACAACTCATTCAATAATGCAATTTGGAGGAATATAATAGTCGTTTTATGTCACTAGCTAATCAGACAAAGGAAGTTCCTAAATCAACTTTGCTCAATTGTTATCTTGGTAGCCTTCAGCTAGCCTTGAAACACAATGTTATAAAGCAAAAACCAATGTCAATGTTAAATGCCATGTCTTTAGCACATCGTTTTGCTAATACCAACTCTCAAATCTTGACCTCCGCCCAAGGCATGATTTCTAATCAAAACAGAGGCATTCCTATTTCTTCTGCTTCGAAACTATCCAAACCAACCACCTCTATTGCAAGTTCAAGCACCCCATTGATTACTAGTAGTAGGGGTAAACCTAGTCTTCCTCCTTTATTACCAACCCTTTCTACTCCTCTAATCAAATGTATGACCACCGTTGAAATGCAAATCAGTCATGAGAAATGCTTGTGCTACACATATTATGCGAAATTTACACCAAGCCATTATTGTCCTAACTCTAATTGATGTTGCTTATGGCCGACTATAAGACTCCAGAATCTAAGATAATAAAATACCTATACATGATACTTCACTTCACCATTTGTCTCTTCATGCCTTACAAGGCACTCATAGACCTATTACTATTCATTTTCATGGTACAATTCAGAGTACATTTGTCCAAATTTTGCTTGATGGGGGCAACTTAAATAACTTATTCATCACTGTATTATCCATCATGTTCATTTACCAGATCAACCAACTATCAAGCTTTGTGTACTTGGAGACACAGGACCGATTTTGTGTACTACAAAAATTGGCAAGAAGGTTTATGTTCAAATCAATGATCATATACTATACTTGGATTTGCTTATTCTTCCAGTGGCAAGAGCTGATTTGGTTATAGGCGCAAATTGGCTAGAGACCTTAAGTCCACATGTGGCTTACTACAATATGCCCGCCATTCATTTCTTGGAAAATGGATAATTTATTACCTTACATGGTTTTCAGGGACCATTAGTTACTCTCAAGACTAGTTTCACCATCTTGTTCGTATTCACCAAGTCAACATTATTGCCAAATTTTTTATGCTTGAACCATTACAATCTAATGATAATGATCTTCATCATCCAAATAATATGACAGACAATTTTATTCAATATTCTTATTTGTCATAGTAGTATTTTTGCAAAACTATATGGTTAACCTCTTCACTGAGGTCATAAGTATCTCATTGATTGGGTAGCAGGATCTGGGGTTGTGAAAGGGTGTCCATATCATTAACCTATTAGTCAAAAGAATGAGATTGAGAAAATCGTCTCTGAAATATTAGCAGAAGACCTAGCTCTAGTCCTTTTTCAGCTCTAGTAATTTTAGTCAAAAAGAAGAATGGCATCTTCCGTGTCTGTCTAGATTTCAGGGACTTAAATGCCAACTTGTAAGCCCCTTACTCTTAACGTTTTCTGATAAGTCTTTACACAAAATGTATACAAACCACTAAGCCTGGTTTCAATGATACCTTTGGTTGATTGGGCTTTTCTCAATATTTTGAAACTTTCCAAAGTGATTACTTAGTGGTTGCCAACTAAATCATGACTTATCAGTTCTTAACTTCATTTATATTAGTTTTAAAGTATTTCTTTGCTTATAAACCCATAGATTGATTGTTATCTAATGGGCCCTTATAAAACACTTGCCTATCTTAACTTAGTTAACGCGTTAAAGAGGAATATCATATTACTATGTACTATCACTAGTAATATGATCATATATCAGTATATAAAGTACAAAGTACTACAGCTACTGAAACATTCCAAGTCAAAATGTTAGTACAAAGATAGCCGACAGAAAAATTTAGTTCTTTCACTCTGCCATTCACTTATCAGCGCTTACCTCTTTACCCGTTGAGCCACTCGCCTTTATTGTATAATTAAATTTTTGGAAAGGATGAGATTCAAAAGAATCTCATTAGTAAGAGTCATTCAATCATATAAAATGCAAATTTACAGAGCATGCAACATAAACCATCATAACACAATGAGCATCACTACAGCATTCAGCACATCAATATACAGCACAATATCAATCATATAGTATAGTACCACAGCGCTTGGTAAAATAGGTCTTATGACCTCTACAGGCATCCACCCGTCATATTCTTATTGGCCTCAAACATTCGCCCGTCATATTCTGAATGCTTATAAAACAAACATACTTAATGGCAAAACATACATGTAAAGAACTATATAGAATCTGAGAGAAAGAGTCCCTTCCTGTTAACCTTTCTAGTAAGTTGTTCTGATCTACTAGTCTCTAGGTCGGGTCAGGAAAAGGTTGAATCCTATAATATCAAGTGCACAAATAGATGGATCATTACTTGTCCCAATTCTATTGACATAATCAAAGTTATGTTATTCTTTGACCCATCCCTCTTCTTGTCCTTTACTTGACTTTTGTTGGTTATCTTTAGCACTTTCCTTACTTTATGTCTAACACATTGCAACCCTAGAGATATTACACGTCTTCCTCTTTAAAACATGTAATGTAGTCATATTGGTCTCTAATGTGGTAACATTTAGTTCTAAAACATACCTCTATTCCACATGATCTCACTTATCATGATTCCATTAAAATACAACAAATCCGCAGGTCATCCCTAAACTGCTAGATTTATTAATCAATTTTGAAAATTCATAAGTTAATTTATGAAAATCCAAATGAGGTGGTTCTAGTTCCTATGGAAATCTTTCTAAGTCTAATGTAAAGTGAAAATACCATTCAGTGCCAATTACAAGAGTAAAACTACAAGGATCCTCGACGAAACTCATTGCCATAAAATGCATTCCAGATTCAATACGCAACTTTTAACATATCATAACTTACAATCTACTAACCCAAATTATGCATTCTATACCTCATTTTAAAGCTTGAAATGTCTACTATGAACCTATAAAATATCACAGTCATCAGGTAAGGTTTGGTCAACCAAAATTAATCCACAAGCAACCTGACATGAATCTAGCAGCTTCTATCCTTAATAAACTTAAGTCCCAAAATTAAGGTTTTCTATCCAATCATCCAAAAGTCATAATCACAAGATATTATTACATAATTTTGCCTATAGAATCCATTTCCAACCTCAAATTTACCAAAATCCAGTTCCTTCCCTACAAACCATATTTAGCCGAAACTTTAGGGTTGGTAGGCCAAAATTCCGTTTTTGATTTCGATGCTTCCAAAATCACTTTCTCACCTTAATCCTACACAATTTTTCATTCTAATTGTAATGACCCAAAAATGGGATTAAGGGCCAATGACTTCAAAAGTAATGTAATTATTGTTAAATAAACACGTGAGACAAATACAATGTGAATTTTGATTCGAACTGTTCTGATCGTGCCTAAACTCTATATTTAAGTTCAATGGTGGATTAACATTTAAATTAAGTCAAATAAGAAGGAGAGCACATGGTTTAGTGATATGAACTATATAAATGTGTTTAGTGATGATTCAAGCAGAATTGCCATAATCAGGGGTAAAATGGGTAAAAAGGAAAGTTACCAACCAGTTGGTTAGTTACCGAAGAGGAAACTCATTAGTAATTGGAGATCAATGGTTAGGATTGATTGATCAAGGGGTGGAATCTTGTGCAATTGAGATCATTTGTGACATGGAAGAGGAGAACAAGATCTTGCCAGGTGTCAAAGTATAAGCCATAGGATCCAAGTCAAACATTCAACTTATTTTCTCTTCCCTCCCATTCTTTTAGGTCGGAAAAATGGGCTTAATAGAGACCAAAAATATGATTATATTCATCATCATCTCATATCTCTTTTCACCTCCATTTTCATTAAAACCAAGTAAGAAAGAGAAAAACAAAGGTAGGGTTTTGGCCTTGTAAATGACTTTGGAAGCTCAAACTTCTTTCATTAATTTTGTTCATGGTGTTGAAGGATTTATTGCTATGGTTTTAGAATTTTAAAAGAAGGTGTTTGCATACTTGAAGAAATTTGAAAGAAAAGAAATCAAGAAAATAGTCTTGGAAAGAGGACGAGGTAAGAATTTGGCATATTTTGACATATTTATTATGGTTATTGGTTGAACTTAGAATTTCTGGATTTTGTCCCTATTTTTCATGTTGTTAGGGTCTTGTAGATTGCATGCTGATGTGGTATTGGAATAGGTGTCATATTGTGTTTTGGTGCCATTGGATTTGGTTTGGAACTTTGATTGGAAAGGAATTGCATTGTGAGTTTTGAATTGTGTTATTGTGTGACATGTGGTGTTTCTTGTGGAATATGACAATTTGATTTGAATTTGGTCATTTTGGTGGTTCCAATGCATTCCTTGTGAAAAATTGGTGTGGGAATGATATTTGTTGTGAATTTGGAACCATTAGAAATAATGGCACAAAAACTGAAATTAAGTACAGGGCATTCAGGTTGTCTGGATGTTTTGAATGGGTAAATGGTGTCTAAAAATTATGAAACTTCCTGGTCTTAAATTTCACATTCCAAGCTTCAAAATAGACATATAATTTGTGACATTTTGTTTTGCATGCTTGGAGTAATGTATGTCCAAAGTTTGGGATTGAAACTGGAATCTATTTTGGAGCAGTGTTGGATTTTGTGTGATTCTGTAATTGTGTGTGACTTCTGGTGATAATCCATATTTTTCCTATGAAGAGGACTTAAAGAGCTTTTAATAGGCTTTGATATCACCTCATTTCGATTTTTTTAGAATTAATTATGATTTTTCAAAGTTTTCTTGGCTGCAGTGCAAAACTTTCTGTGCACATTTTGGCTACAACCAAAAACCTTCTGTGCACATTTTGGCTGTTGCCAACCCCCATTTTCAGCATTTTGTGATTTTGAAAAGTGGTTTCCAACTTAGTACTTCCCAATCCTTTAAGCATGTGTCTAGGCTTCTAGTAACCACCTAAAGAGTGCAATAATAACCAACTTTAAGTGTTATAAAAGTGGGAATTTGGAATAAAGATTAATCCGTCATCCTTGATTTTGGTTTATAGGGTTCGATATTTGGCTTACGCGTGAACAACTTGTGCCAGAGCACGCCAGGAAAGAACAAGGCAGTGACTCTTTCTCTTATACTATATGTGTTGCATTGTATGTGTGTTATATCATTGGTTTGTGATGATTTTGAATGCTGCAAAGCATATGGATATGTGAAAGCCGAAAGGCTATTTATGAAAGCCAAATAGCTATTTGTGGTCCGAAAGACTATTTGTGAAGCTGAAAGGCTATCTGTATGCACCGCCACACCAATAGTCCCTGAGTCGCTAACAACGGTTCGGGTAAGGACTGCGTGCCTTCCCAACAGTAAAAGGGGATGAGGGTGGGGTGTGATGTGTATTACTGCTACTTAGTGATTTACTTTCATGCTGTGTGATCATGTGTGGTATTAGACATTTGTTACTACTGGGATTCTCTTGAATCTCACTCTTTCCTTTGACTAACCTTCAGACAGGGCAAGCAGCTCCAAGGGAAAGGAGATGACCAAGGGTGGATAGTTCAAACATAGATTTTAGTTGGTTGTCATATTTAGATTGAGGATCACTGTATATTCTGTAAACAGTATTTCGGATACGGTTGTGTAATCCCCTAAATGGGAATGTATGAACCCTTAGTATGTATATATATCAACCTGGGGTTTGCCAAAATTTTTGTTGTACACTCTGATATGTATAAGTGTGATTTAATTGCACAGGGTAATTATATTCGAAATTTGAAATCGAGACCAGGATAAGGAAGGAATTTTGAAAAAATTTGTGAAAACCCTACCGGGAGGAAGGGACTAAAATGAGTTTTAATTATCCGTCGGTCTCTAATTTATTTTAATTATGCATTCTAGAATCATAATTATGGTTTTCAAGGCAAAGGGTTAGACTAAACACATTGGAAACCTCAAAAACACCAAAATTATATTCCTTCCTATTGTTCTAACCTGGTCGATTCAACCCTAGCTACAACAAAATGATTTCTTGCCAATTCAATCACAAGACTTATCAAATCTTACTCCTAACATGTTCAAATCTTAATTATCATCATGTTCATAGCCATAAGAACAACGAAATCCCTAATATTGCTCTTAGCTAAAATTCAGGGTAGCTCAGGAATCTCATAAGAACTTAGAAAAATTTCAAGATATCATATTCAAATCAGAGCTTACAATTACCTCAACTCGATGCTATGATCGGTTCTTGATTCCAGTAGCACCTTTACCATAGAGGCAGCATAAAACTCCTCTATTTGAGAATTTGAAACCATAGAAAGATACCTCTCGATGAGTAGAACGAGATTCGTAAAGGCTCGATTGGCTGGAAACGTCAATTAGGGCTTGAAATTCGGTAAGAACACAATCTTCCAACACCTTCCCTCCTCTTTCTTTTTCTCCAAATTTTCTCTCTTATTTTCCCTCAATTTCCTTACCTAGGCCAAATTTAAGAAGCACTAGGGAGGTGTTGGATGATCTTGTGATGACATGTGTCCAAGTGTAAAAATCCCAGGGTACTAGGCGCTCTTTTTTAAAACTCAGCCTCCTCCCTCTCTCACATGACTTGGTCGACCTCTATGGTTAGGGGAAGGAGGTCTAACGATTTCCTCCGACTTTTATGTTCGGTGTTCGGGGAAGTCAAGCATGTGGCCGGACCAATAACGGTGAGTTATCCCAGCTTTTAGACATTTGGTGCCAAAAGGGTTAGGTAGGGGCTAGGTGGCGTTTTATGACTGTTCCAACCCAAAAGCAACCTTTCTAAAAAGCTTCTTTACAAAACGCTACTTTAAGAAAAGTTACTTTATTAAAGTTACTTTATGCGGAGTCTACTTGGTATAGTGCCATGTGTCCTTGTGGGTTTAAGAACACACCAAGTATATGTGTGGGCTATAAGATTGCGCCATGTGTGTCTAAGTGGCCTTGAGATGGCACTACATATGTTATGTCTCAGGGAAAATGTCGAGCGTGTACCAGTGTATCTTGAAAAGTACTAGATATCCTTGTAATGTCATTGGAAGGCACCATACTTGCCTAAATGCCATGAAGATGGTGCCATGTGCATATCCTTTAAAGAGTCACCAAGTGTCTTCATACACATATGCCCAGGTATATTTATCAAACTAATTTTACATGCAAAGCAATAATGATTACGAAACTTCGGTATATTACAGACCTTGTCAAGAATGCTTTTCCCACGCTAATTGTTGATGAATTGCTCGATGACTTACATGGCTCTAATTTTTATTCCAAATTGGATATCCAGTTCAATTATCACCAAATTCTCATGATAGAATCATATAGAGAGAAAACAGCTTTTCACACATATGTGGTGCTCTAAGAATGGCTTGTAATGCCATTTGAGCTTACTAATGCACCGATTGTGTTTCAAGCTTTGATGAACACCATTTTTTGACCATTCTTCTAGAGCTTTGTACTCATTTTTTTATGATATACTAGTTTATAGTGCTATATAGGAATCTCGATTGATTCATGTTGATATAGTTTTGTAGATATTGGAGGAACCCTATGTTAGAACTGGATGACACCCAAGAAGGGGTGAATTATGTGTGAGACAAAACTTAAGAACTTTGATATTCTTTGCAAAAAACTGATCACTGGCTAGTTTCACTACGGTGGACTAAAAGTGATAAAATTTAGAACATATCACTCGAGTGGTCTATTTGAAAAATATATTTTAGAAACGAGATCACTGTCAGAATCACTATGGTGAAGTAAAAATGACAAGGAATTGTTGCATTACTCGAGTGATCACTCAAGTGATTTTCAATAAAGATACTTGATCACTTCCACTAGCTGTTGTGATGAAGATCTTTTTTAAAACATGCCACTTAAGTGATCAATTAGAAAGTCCACAACTAGCTTGATCATTAAGAGTAACAATAACTATGAAATCCACAATCAATTAATCAAGTCAAATATGCTAGAAATATAAGAGGTAAGAGAAGTGAGTATGCAAATTATGATTTATCCTAGTTTTGTCCAATCCGTGATGACCTGCACCCAATCCCCAAACTCCTCCTGAGATTTCAATCCATTATCTCCCTCAAGCTTGAATCAGGTCCTTGAGTACCACTACAATCCCATAAGTTTGATCCTTATGAAACCTTTACAGTTCTTTCACAGAGGCAAGCACCCCACTCCTTTACATATCATAAGGATACAACCTCTCTTGATGATAATAGATTACAATCGATCTTATGTCTTGGAAGTGAATAAGATGAATACTAAAGTATAACACAAATAATCACTCTTTAAAGTAAATTATATAATCATTGAAAGATAGGGAGTATATGAGTTGGAGAGCTTTGGCATACTGATAGTGAAGGGATAAGCTCTCTCTTTTATAGTTGATGAAGATTAGTGGAAGTTATTGTTGAAGCCTCTGACACAAGGTTGCTTTTTGGTCATTGAACTCTAATCAATGTTTAATCATTTGTAATCCTAATATAAACTTCATTAGTGATAGTAAGGAAAAGTTAGGAGCAAGATAATCAAGACTTAAATGATTTTGTAAGCATTTCAAATAAATCTGAGATGTTGATAAAAACTATGCAAAACATTACTACCAGGATCACCGAGTTGATATGCCAATAATGGGTCATCACTCAAGTGGTCATCCTTAGTTTTCAGAAAAGCACAGTGTATCACTTTCTAGTTCACTATGGTGTTGTGATAGTGATGAGGGCAAATAGGATCACTTGAGTGGTCACTCATGTGATCATGTTTCATCTTGAAATTGATCACCAGTTTGCTCACAATGATGCAGTGAAAGTGATGTTAGAAGATAACTTCATCACTCGAGTGATCTACCCATTTTAACTCCAAATTAGGCAAATGATCTATCCTCAAAAAGCTTTTTAAGTTTACCTTCCAATGCAATAAGAATCACTCTCAAATTCATTATCTTCTAAAAGTTATGATCCAAGAGTGATTGTTGGTTTGAACAATGTTTGAATTTTGAGGGGTCAAATTTCAAAATTCACATCTCCTATATCTGACCCTCTTTGATCTTGATCCTTGCATCATTCAATCACCTTTTGAGTCTACTTTCATATGCAACAGGTTTGGTATAGAAACCAAACTCAAATGTGTTTATTCAAAACTCAGATGCTTTACAATGGAAAACACACACCTATTTATACTAAAACCACAACCTTATAAATTCTTTAAAATAATGCAAAAGTCAGAACCGGCAGCCACACACCAACCCCTCTATCGTCGTTCCCTATTTACAATGTCATTTCATACGTCATATGCATTATTTTCATGTTAACATTGGCTGCTCTGTATCATTCTCATTGTTATGTTTCATTCTCCCGGGGTTGGACAGGACTCGTCCTCGAGTCAGAATCAACATCATCAATATACGGAGATAGATCTGCAACATTGAAAGTGGCGGAAACACCGTAGACACTAGGCAATTCCACTTTGTAAGCATTATTATTAATTTTCTGTACGATCTTGAATGGTCCATCAGCTCGCGGAGATAACTTGGCGTTTAGTTGTTTAGGAAAACGTTCCTTCCTCAAATGTATCCAGACCAAATCCCCCACATTAAAGACTTGATGTTTTTGATGCTTGTCTCGTTGTGCCTTGAGTTTCAAACTCTGCTTCTGAATCCTATTACAGACCTGCTCATGTAATTTCTTAATTTCCTTGGCCCACTAGTCCGCATTGACACTATATTGTTACTTATCAGAAGATGGTGTCAAATCAAGTGGGCTAAGAGGACAGGTGCTATAAACAACTTCAAATGGACACTTTCCAGTTGCTTGATTAACTGAGTTGTTGTAAGCAAGTTCAACTTGAGCAAGAATAAGATCCCACTGCTTCAAGTTCTTTCCAACGAAGCATCGTAAAAGATTTCCAAGAATTCTGTTAACAGCTTCTGTTTGTCCATCGATTTGAGGATGGCTAGCACTACTAAACTGAAGTTTTGTTCCCATTTTTTTCCATAAAGTCCTCCAGAAATGGCTTACAAACTTGATGTCTCTATCAGAGGTGACGGTTTTTGGAATTCCATAGAGACGAACAATCTCCTTGAAGTACAAATCTGCAACTTGAACCACATCATTAGTCTTTTGGTAAGGAATGAAGTGAGCCATTTTTGAAAAATGGTCAACAACCACCATTATAGAGTCCTTTTGTCTCTGGGTCCGAGGTAACCCGAGGACAAAATCCATACTCACATCCTCCCAAGGTGTTTTGGGTACTGGTAATGGCATGTATAACCCAGTATTTTGGCTTTTGGATTTAGCCAGGTGGTATGTTCTGCACCTTTGGATATGCTTGTTGATATCCCGTTCAAGTTTTGGCCAATAGAAGTTCTCCTTTACTAAGGCTACAGTTTTATCTCTACCAAAATGACCAGCTAATCCTCCATCATGGGCTTCCCAAATTATAGCTTCGCGTAGTGAACAACGAGGAATGCAAAGGGTTTTTTCCTTTGAATAAAAATCCTTCTTCCCTATAATATTGTTGAAATGGCTTAAACTCAGTGGCACTCCAGGCACCTTGGAAATCAGGATCTTCTTGATACAACTCTTTTATAGTTTCAAAACCCACTACTTTAGTTTGCATAGTCGTTAACAGAGCATGGCAACAACTAAGCGCATCAGCTACTGAATTTAGGATTCCAGCCTTATGTTTGAGTAAAAATGGATAGGTCTGCAACATTTCACTCTAAGCGGCATGCCTTCGATTGATCTTCTGTTGAGAATTCAAATGCTTGAGTGATTCGTGGTCAGAATAGAGAATAAACTCTTTATGCAACAGGTAGTGGCTCTAATGTTTCAAAGCTCGAACAACAGCATAGAATTCTTTATCATAGGTAGAATATTTGAGCTTAGCATCATTAAGCTTCTCGTTGAAGAAAGCAATTGGGTGGCCTTCTTGACTCAGAACAGCACCAATCCCAGTGTTAGAGGCATCACAACTGACCTCAAACACTTGGTCAAAATTAGGAAGAGCTAGCATAGGAGTTTTTGTCAAGCGTTTCTTCAGTTCTTCAAAACTTATTTGAGCCTTTTCTGTCCATTGGAACTTGTCTCCCTTGATGCAATCCGTGAGGGGTGCAGCAACGGAACTAAAATTTTGAATGAACCTCCTATAGAAGGAAGCTAATCCATGGAAGCTCTGAACTTCTTGGATAAATTGCGGACTTGGCCAACTATTAATGGCTTCAATTTTGCTTGGGTCAACTCGTACACCTTCTGCAATGATAATGTAACCCAGAAAAATGACTTCATTTGTCAAGAAAGTGCATTTCTTCAAATTGGCATAAAGTTTCTGTTCACGAAGAGCTGGTAATACTTGACGTAAGTGCTTTAAGTGATCTGCTATGCTCTTACTGTAGATAAGAATGTCATCAAAGTAGACAACAACAAACTTACTAATGAAAAGGTGAAGGACCTGGTTCATCAGGCGCATAAACGTGCTAGGAGCATTTGTCAACCCAAATGACATCACATTCCATTCGTACAACCCATCTCTGGTTTTGAAAGCGGTCTTCCATTCATCTCCGGGACGAATTCGGATTTGATGATATCCACTACGAAGGTCAATCTTAGAGACAATGGTAGAGCCATATAACTGGTCGAGCATGTCATCAAGCCTGGGTATTGGAAACCGATACTTAATTGTGATCTTGTTGACTGCACGGCAATCTATGCACATTCTCCAGCTTCCATCTTTCTTGGGAACTAGGAGTACAGGTACGGCACAAGGGCTGACACTTTCACAGATCAACCCCTTTTTCAGCAATTCTTCAATTTGTCTTTGAACTT
Source organism: Inga oerstediana (assembly GCA_963210345.1). NCBI lineage: Eukaryota > Viridiplantae > Streptophyta > Magnoliopsida > Fabales > Fabaceae > Inga > Inga oerstediana. The sequence goes on along the minus strand of OY723411.1, from coordinate 15,961,302 downwards.
CAGCATGTTCTTAAGAACTCATTCTGTAAGCTAGTCTATTAGGATTACTGCTCCTGGAATAAAATCCATAGCATGTTGAATGTCTCGCATGGGCGGTAATCCCGACAGAATTTCATCTGGAATCACATCAGGAAACTCTTCTAACAATGGCTGCACTTCAGGTGGAATGACAGTTCCGTTATTTGTCTCGAGCAATAGAAGAAAACCCATTACTTGGCTTTTTGTTTTGGACACCTTCTCGACTAAAGACACTAATGGTTTGGATTCATTTTTGCCTTTATTGTGTTTATCAGGTGGCAAAGGAGTGAGCTGGATCTTCACACCATCCTTCTGGAAGGAATATGTGTTTGCGTGATCGTCATACAGAACATGTCGATCATATTGCCAAGGTCTCCTCAGAAGAAGATGACAGGCATCTATGGGAACAACATCACACCAAACTTCATCATGATACCTTTTACCGATAGAAAAAGTAATAAGGCATCATTTTGAAACTCTTACCTCGCTATCTTGATTAAGCCATTGGAGCTTGTAAGGGCATAGATGGTTGTGAGTCTGTGATGCAACTATTCTACCATATAGTTGGAAACTACATTTTCACAGCTTCCGTTATCAATGATGATGTCACAGACTTTACCTTGTGAAGTGCAACGAGTATGAAAAATGTTGTTACGTAGCCAAGGCTCTTCTTTCACAGTTGTTGTATGTAGACTTCTCCTAATCACAAGTGATTCACCGTGATCAGCAGGAGTAACTTCCTCATCAAATACTGGCTCCTCATCAAATATTGGTTCTGTTTCAGGTATAGGCTCCCTTTCTTCTTCAAATACTACAGAAGCTTCTCCTTCAATAATGGTGACAACTCTGCGGTTAGGGCTGTTAGAAGCGATATGGCCGAACCCTTGACATTTGAAATATTTAAGTGCTTTGGAGCTAAATTCCCTATTAGCCTTGGGTGGAGGCGTGCTTGAAGAGCTTGGTTGATGCATTTGTGGCTTACGCCCATCAAAAGGAATTCTGGTTGAGGAGGATGGTTGGTACGGAGGCCTTTTGGGCTACTGCTTCTCGATACGGATAGATAATTGTATGACGTCGTCCAGAGTCCACTATTGCTGGAGTTGTATTTGATAAGTAATGTTCGTATTTAACCCTCCGAGATAACGAGCTATTATTTGCTCCTCCCTTTCTTGTATATCACATTTCATCATAAGTTTCTCAAATTCCCTGGTATATTCCTCTACAGACATAACCTTTTGGCGGAGATTATGTAATTGAAGGAAGTTATCTTGATAATAATTGTCGGGAAGAAACTTACGTGAAAGCTCGCGTCGCATCTTGTCCCACATTCGTATCTTGCTCTTTCCTTCTCTTTCATGCCTTCTTTTGAGATTCTCCCACCATATGGAGGCATGTTTCTTCAATTTGATGGCAATAATTTTAACTTTCTGCTCATCTGGAATCTCTTTGTACTCAAAGACTCATTCAACTGTTTGTAGCCAGTCAATGAATTGGTCCGGTTGGAGTCTTCCCTCGAATTCAAGAATGTCTACCTTAATGTCATTAAGGCGGAATGGTTGTTGGTGAAGACGATGACGGTAGTCAGAGGATGACGAACTGTGGCTATTCAAATCATCTTCTGAGTGGTCTCTATGAGTTTCGAGCAAGGCTTGCTGTTCTGCTATAGTGGCCTCTAGTTCTTGAATCTGGCGTCTCATCTCCTCCATCTCAATCTCATGTCTATTTCTGTGTCTTAGAGGCATTTTGCAGTTTGTCTGACAGGTTATGACTTTAAGTACGCAGTTATTAGGTACAAGGCAGAAGGGTAGGGGAAGGATTTGTGTCTATAGAAAAGTCAGGGGTAAAAATAGGAAATTTGGGTAATTAGGGGCAACAATGTAATTTTGGGCAAAATATGGGGGTCAAAATGTAATTTCAGAAAGTTAAGGGGTCTGAAATGTAATTTTGGCAGAATCTGGGGGTCAAAATGTTATTTCAGAAAGTTCAGGGGTCTGAAATGTAATTTTTCCAGAATATCGGGGTCAAAATATAATTTTGGCAGAATTTAGGGCACAAAATGTAATTTTAACAAAATTCTGGCTGACCGTTATGCTGACATGGCTATATTGACACGTGCAGTCATTGATTTGTCCACGTGGCGTTGACTGCTGACGTGGATGCTGATTGGACGGGTGACGTGGCAAATGCTGACGGTGATGCTGCCGTTGCGATATTGACACGTGGCGGACGGTGATTGGACAACGTGGCACTGTCTGGTCAGACAGTGATGACGTGGTAGCTGACTAGGTCATCTTCAACCTCTGGGCACATGGCCGGCGCGTGGGCTCTGTTGACGAAGAGTGGGTCTCAGGCGGTGGCGCGTGGCGACGTTTCTCGATGGTGGCCGACTCCTGTCCTGGGTTTTGGGACCTTCTGAACACGATGGTGTGGTTAGATTTTTGAGAAAAGGTCAGCAGGATGGAATTCGCACACCCTGTTTGCCCAACGTTTTTCCTCTCAATCCTATTCCTTACTTTCTCATTTTCTCTCCCTCTGGAACCTGGCTCTGATGCCAAAATGGTATAGAAACCAAACTCAAATGTGTTTATTCAAAACTCAGATGCTTTACAATGGAAAACACACACCTATTTATACTAAAACCACAACCTTATAAATTCTTTAAAATAATGCAAAAGTCAAAACCGGCAGCCACACACCAACCCCTCTGTCGTCATTCCCTGTTCACAACGTCATTGCATACGTCATATGCATTATTTTTATGTTAATGTTGGCTGCTCTGTTTCATTCTCATTGTTCTGTTTCAAGGTTTCATCTCAATTAGAGTTAGGGTTTGGGAGATATGCCCAAATTACTGAACTTAATCTGGCATAATACGAGAAACTCCAATATCAACTCCCAATATTCATATCTTTTTCATCTGAAATCTATTGAGCTTGATATCAGTGTCATTATCTCACATTTGGAATCTAGTTTTATATAAAAATAAGTTTCACCTCAATCGGAGTTATGTTTTGGGAGATATAGAAAAAATACTAGACTTCTATCAAACTAAATGCAAATAGAGCAGAGCAAAGTGGTCATCACTTGAGTAGTCACTCGAGTGATCATCAAAAATTCATTCCTAGAGATGCCACTTAAGTGAAGTTGATATTCATATGAGTCATTTTAACTTCGAATTGACCCATTATAAGCTCCAATTGAGCATAGAGACCTCCAATATTAAATCTATGAAGCTGAATCTTGATATTCTCCTTACATCTTGCAAGTTTTCCTTTCTTCAATCTCTTCTCCTTTTCTTGATTAGTATCCATAATCCTTTTTGATAACTCCTTGCTTTTCTTGACTAATATCTTTAATCTCTTGCTTCTTCATCTTCCTCTAGCTCATTTTCCATAATCCAATTAGATAGCTTCTTTCTTTTGTTTGACTAATCTATAAGATATTCAACATTAAATATAGTAGTTAGTTAAAGTATAAGATAATTACATAATGCAAACTTTTTGCTCTTAATATTTGGCATCTATATTTGACATCATCATAACTAATCATATATCTAACACACTACTTATCCACCAAGTTCTCTAAGAGTTCTTTTGGGCGTCGTCGAATCGATTATCTTGGTTATATTATCTCTGAACATGGCATCGAGATGGACCTAGTGAAGATATAGAGTGTGCAATAGTAGCCCACACTAGTTAATATATCTCAACTTAAAGGGTTTTTAGGATTAAGCGGTGATTATCGCAAATTTATTAAAAATTATGCTCATACAGCTAGCCCACTTGCCAAGTTATTAGCCAAGGATTCTTTTCATTAGGATCCACAGGCTCAATCTGCTTTTGATGTTGTGAAACAAGCTTTGGCCCAAGCCTTGATTTTATCTCTAACTAACTTCAAAGAGCCTTTTGTTTTTTAGATCGATGCATCCAAGGTTGTAGTCAGTATTATTTTAAGCCAACATAATCATCTGATCGCTTTTTTTTCTAAGAAACTCTCTCCTCATCTCCAAGCTCAGTTTGCTTATGTCCGTGATTCCATTCCATTACTAAACCTATCTCAAATTTTTGCCATTATTTATTTGGTCAACACTTTATCATCCAAACTGATCGTGCTAGTTTAAAGCACTTATGTGATCAAACCATTCAAACTCTGGAACAAGAAGCCTATTTGCCTAAGTTACTAGGCTATCGTTTCTACATTGAGTATAAACTAGAAAGTCAAAACCAACCCACTGATACCTTGTCTCGATCTACTTGTATAGCTCGTTCCTCTATTATGAATGATTTCTTGGATTCGATCTACTCTGATGTTTAATCATCTAACACTTCTAAGATTTGAAGAATAAGGTTTGTTAATGGTCATTTGTAGGGAAATATGTTGTTAAACATTATCATCTTTATTGGGCTAATAGACTTGTTATTCCATTTGATAATTTAGATTTGATTTGCATGATCCTAATAGATTTCCATTCCTCTTATATCGGTGGTCATTCGAGCTTTTTGAGAACCTTTAACCATATAGCCTCTCTATTTTATTGGCCTAATATCCGATTGGATATTCATCTTTTTATATGGAATTGTGCAGTATGTTAGTAGGCAAAGCTTTCTCAGCTCCACCCCACTAGCCTTCTTAATCCACTTCCTATTCTGACGCACATTTCGGAGGATGTTTCCATGGATTTTGTCACAGGCTTACCTTCAATTCATGGCCAAGCTACTATCTTGGTGTTGTTGATCATTTATCTAAGTATGGCCACTTCATCGCTCTACCCGCAAATTTTTTGAGTTCCTCTGTTGTTGATGTGTTTTTGCAGCATATGGTCAAATTACACAAATTACCATGAACTATTGTTTTCGATCAAGATAGTATGTTCACCAGCACTTTTTAGCACCACTTGATAAAGCTCCAAGGAACTTAGTTGAATTTCAGTTTGGTCTATCACCCCCACACTAGTACAAAATAGGCTTTTTAGACAATCATTTTTAAACTTGTTATAGAGGATAAGGTTTAAAAAGTGTGACCAATGACATTTTTGTAAATATCATAAACTTTCAAAGCCGATTCCTTTTAGATTAGGTCTAAAAAATGATCTAGACCTTATTTCTAGTCATCCGGTCTAAAATGATACAAATAATTACACAAATCATTTATATAACATAATTTTTAGACCTATAGTCTTTTAAACAGGTCAAAATATCTTTTTTAGTATTAAAAATAATTTGAAAAATGAAATATTTAATATTTTTTAGACCTCATCTTCCAAACGCCTGCTCTAAAAGAACCTGGAACCCAAATTTTCATTGAATGATCTCCTCTATCGAGCGACCTCACTTTCTGAACTTCTCATAACGTGACCTCGTTCTCTGACACCTTTGCCACAACCTCCTATGGCAATCTTGCTCCTTCACCGTGACTTCCCTTGATGACCTCACTCTTTCATCGCAACCTCCCTTGACAGCCTCACTCATCCACTACCGTGACCTCCATTGTTCCTGTAGATGCTCCACTCGAACTCACAAATCAATCGATCCCCTTTTCAACCATACTTCCATTCTCATACTTGTTTCTTCTTTCTCCTTTCTATAATTCTAAAATCAGACTTCTCGATCTCACTTGCCTTCATCCCACTCCTCCATCTATTAACTTTAATGGTATATTCAACTTCATCTTATTTTTTTGATCAGAATTTATAATGATTTAGTTCTGATTTTACCTCGATGCTTTTAACGCAATGAAATTAACATTTGACTCTGAAAAAATCGTTTAGACAAACTCTCTTCTTTAGAGTAGTCTGGGCATGTTAATCATTTAGACACTTCTTCTTTGAAAAGCTTGGATTCAATTGCTTCAAGATCTATGTTTGGGTATGTTTTCTTGTTATTGAACTTTTTTCATTTGCATTATGCAATGTTAGCATGCTGGCTTCTTTTTTACTTACAAGTCTTGTATATGATAGTTTCCTTCTAATACATAAAGGTTTAGCATTGCCAATGCTACATATATGCTTAAAAGCTTTTTCATGGACAGATGGTGAAGTTATGTGTTAGATCCTTGAATTTAGGATCAAGTAATTTAAGAGGAAACTTTCTAGAACCAGAATCTAAAGTTCTAGATCAAGACACAATATGACTTCTGTAGAATACTTCATATCCATAAACTGTTATACATAAGGATATAAATATAGAGGCAACACAACTGACAACAACAGTTACACAAACAATTATCGTAACCGACAATAACCACCCTTGTATTTCTAAAACTACCTAACATAAAACCAGAAAAAATTATAGACAGAGCATATTACAAAGTTCCTTAAACAAAACGCCTCTTCCTTGAGTATACTAACAGAGGATGCATTATCCTAACATTACCCTCCCCTTGAAAATGAGCCTTGTCCTCAAGGCAAAAGGAAGGAAATTGAGTAGCAATGATGTCATAGGATTCCCAGCTAGACTCCTCAAAAGGACGGTTCTTCCATTAAATCAACAACTACACCTCAGGAGTACCATCCACATCAATGATCAGCGAGTCAAGAACCTTAGCTGGTTCTAAAAGTAATTCCCAATAAGAATTAATTGGAAGAAAGGCTAATGGAGCAGAGAGATCATAACCGTGAGTAGCCTTGAGAAGTAAGACATGGAAGACAGGATGTACACGAGAATCAAGAGGTAGCTAAAGTTCATACGCCACAGAACCCACCACGTGTAGAACTAGATAAGGACTAAAGTAGCAAGGTCACAACTTTTCAAACTTGTGTTGAGAGAGTATTTTCTATCTATACGGTTGAATTTTGAGAAACACCATATCACTAGGAGCAAAAGCAACATCTCTGCGATGAGAATCTACCTAAATCTTCATTTGGGTTTGAGCATAACTCAAATTATCTTTAATGGTGGTGAGGACAGCATCACGGTCATCAAGAAACTCCTCCAAATTTTCAATGCGAGTCTTACCTTGAACAAATAGCAGCAAGGATGGAGAATCCTTCCCATAAACCACTTTAAAAGGAGAGTAACCAAGAAGAAGAGTGAAAACCGATATTGTAAGAGAATTCAGCCTAGTAGAGGAAGAGTCTCCATTGGTTAAGATGATCTTAATAGAAACACTGTAAGTAGGTCTCCAAACACCGATTGACGACCTCGATTTGCCCATCTGTTTGCTAGTTGTAACACCCTAAATTTTGATTAAGGGCTAATGATAATTATTGTGAATGATTTTGTAAATCAAAATGGATTTGAGATCTGAATAATTATTGGAAATGCCCAACACTCTATATTTTAGCATGATTATGTGATAAAGTAATTTAAAGGCTAAAATTAGAGGGAATGGCACATGGATGAAGAAGAAAGGAACTTAATTATGTGTTATGTGGTGATTTAAGTGAATGTGCCAAAATCAGAAAGAAATTGAAAGAATGGGAACTATTGGATAATTATTTAGTGATTAATGGAGAAATTAATTACTAACTAAAGAGAAATGAGGAGTGTAACTAAATAGCTAATAGGCTAGTTGGTGTAACTATATGGTTGCTTATTTGATGAGAAATGAGGAGATTTGGACATGTGGCATTGAGTGATCATGCATGAAGGGAGTGGTTGGAGAAGAAAAGTCAACAATCATCTTTTAGCATTTTTCTCTCTCCCCCCCCCCCCTCTCTCTTATGCATATGGACAAGGGAATGGGGGCAAAAATTCTGCCTCCACCTTCATCATCTTCACCCTCACACATTCTCTCTCTCCAAGCTCTCTCTTGTGCGCCATTTTTGAAGAAGAAAGAGGAAAGAAAAGCTTGAGATTAAGGTAAGATTTTGACTTCAAATGCCAAAATCTCCTTCTTTAAAGTTGATTCTTGGGTTAAGAGCATCATTTTCATGATTTTAGATTTACCATTGGTGGTGATTTGAACTCTCAAGGAGATATAGAGTTTGGAGAATCAAAGAACTCCTTTGGAGAAAGTTAAAGAGGTGAGTGAGTTGAGCATTTTGATATAAGTTTTGTGGTCATTTGGTTAAGTTGGAATTTTTGGGAATTTAGCCCTATTTTCAAAAATTAGGGTCTTGTGGTGTTTGAGTTGTTGTTGTCATGGATATGATGCTTTCAGATGTATCTTAGATAGATAGAATTTGATTGAAGCTTAAATGCCAAGTTTGACAATTTTGGGATTTTTGTTGAATATAGGCCAAAAATAGAACATATAGATGGAATGAGAATTTGGTTATTTTGATGTTTCCATTGTGTTCCTTGTGGAAAATTGTGTGGGAGTAGTGTTGGATATGAATTTTGAACCATTGGGAACTTAGTTTTAAAAATGGCAAGTCTTGGTTAGTGAAAAACTCTGTTCTGGCAGTGGCTTTGCATGGACGTTTTAAAATAGAATATGGTGTTGAAAAATTCTGAAACTTTCCAGTCTTAAATTTCACTTTCCAAGCTTCAAAATGGACATATATTTCATGTCATTTCGATTTGTGAGCTTAGAGTTATGACTGTCCAAAAATTTGATGTTAAATCTGGGATCAATTCTGGAGCAGTGTGGACATTTCTTATATTCTGTATTTGTGTGGTAATTTCTGGTAACGGTCCATATTTTTCTAGTAAAGAGGACTCAAATAGCTTTCAATGGGCTTTGGGATCACCTCATTTTGATTTTTCTAGAATTAGTTATGATTTTTTGAAGTTCAGCCAAGAAACAGAATTTTCCTGGCCGCAGCCAAAAAATTCTTAGCTGCAGCCAAAAACCTTCTGTGCTATTTATGGCCGCAGCCAGAAAATTCTTGGCTGCAGCCAGAAACTTTCTATGCTATTTCTTGCCGTAGCCAGAGGTTTCTTGGCTGCAGCCAACCCCTGTTTTCAGCACCATATGATTTTGAAAAGTGATTTCTAACCTAGTACTTCTCAATCCTTGTAGGCTATTATTAGAGACTTTCATAGTTACTTAAGGGACTTTAATGATAACCAAAACTAAGTGTTTTGAAGTCATTTGAGTATTGGAATAAGTGATAACCTATCATTCTTAATGACTATAGGGTTTGATATTTTCCTGGAATGTAGAAGGCATATGCCTGAACAAGAATGGAAAGAACAAGGTAGTGACACTTTATCCTATATCATGTTTAATGCATTGCTCATACGTATTTATCATTGAATGATGCTGATTGGGTCCGTGGTGAGTAGCCCAGCCTTGAACGTTGTTGATTGGGTTTGTGGCGATTAGCCCAACCTTGAATATTCCCGATTAGATCCGTGGAAGGTAGCTCGGCCTTGAATGAATGATTGAGTCACTGCAGGTAGCCTGGCTTTGAATGTTGTGTAGCTAAATTGTGATATATACTTACATGCTTTGTTTAATTATACATCATATACGTAAATTGTTGCTACTAGGATTCTTTTGAATCTCACTCTTTCCAAATAACATTTTTAGCCGGGGCTAGTGGATCTCAGGACAAGCAAGTGAGCAAGGACGACTAGGATTACCGGTGGTAGTCTTAGTTTCTTTTTTTGGTTTTTGGTTTTCATTTGGACAATTGTATGTATATATTGGATTGACCGTAAATTTGTAATTGTTGTGTAATCCCCGGTATAGGAAACTGAGATGGGCAATGATGCCCTATAAAACTCTTGGATTAATGATATTATCCAGGGTGAATGTCGGGAATTTTATTAATACTCTGATATTGTATATGTGATGAATCGATTAGGCCAATTGTTTTTGTGAATGAAAGGATGGAGATCTTGTCAACAGGTTTTTGGAGAAAGATTTTTAATTACTCTCGATCTCTTATCCAATTATAAAATGTATTTATACACCTAATCCCGGCCTTGATGACGGCGGGGGTTACACTAGTGGTAAGAAGTGCTCATTTTCAAAGTTGTGCCACTCAAGCGAAATAATTCCTGCCAAAAAGCACTGAGGAAAGCAGGATCACGATCAGAAATAATGGGTTTTGGAAACCCATGGAGACGTACCACTTCTTTACAAAATAAATTGGCAATAGACTTGGCTAAGAACAAACGCTGCAAGCCTAAAAAATGAGCTACTTTGCTAAAATGGTCAACCACCACAATGATGTATTCCAAACCATTAGACTTAGGTAATCCAGTAATTAATCTATTGAGATATCTTCCCATATATGCCCTGGAATAGCAATAGGCTGCAAGAGACCCCTAGGAGCCTGTGGTACATATTTAGCACACTGGCAAGCCTCATACTTTTGAATAAAAGCAGCAACTTGATTTTTCATGTCTTTCCAGAAATAGTATTGTTGCAAACGTTTCAAAGTTTTGAGAATGCCACCATGACCACCAGAAGGAGTAGAGTGTGCCTCGGTGATAAGGGAAGTAGTGAGGGACGAAGAAGCAGGTATGACCAAACGATCTTTATAATAAAGTTTGCCTAAGTTAAAACTGAAATGTGGCACTGACTTTGAATCAGATTGCAAGGAAGCCAAAATGGAAGATGTATAAGGATCCTGTTCTAATTGGCAAGGAAGATCATCAAAGATTGAAGCATGAGGAATGACTAGAGAAAATAATTCACCGAAATATAGCATCCTGGACAATGCATCAGCAGCCTGGTTAGAGGAACCAGATTTGTAGATGATGGAAAAGCCAAAAGCAAGAAGTTTTAGAATAAGTCTTTGCTGTTTAGGCATGGTAACACATTGTTCAAGTAAATATTTGAGACTAAAGTGATCTATATGTACTTCAAAGTTTCTCCCCAAAAGATAGTATCACCATTTCTATAAAGAGGAGACCAAAGCTAGAAGTTCCCTGTTATAAATAGAAGTATATTTCTTAGATGAAGATAACCCTTTGTTGTAAAAAGCAATAGGATGGCCATCTTGTTGCAACACAGCACCAATACCACTTGAAGAAGCATCACATTCAACAATGAATTTCTTAGAAAAATCTCATAAGTGTAACACTAGAGTATTCACCAAAGCCTTTTATAAATCTTGGAAGGCTAATAAGGAAGCAGCATTCCATGAAAAACCATTCTTCTTAGTCATATCTGTCAATGGCTTAACAATCTAACTATAATGTTTAACAAACTTGTGATAATAGCCAGAAAGTCCCAAGAAGCCTCTAAGTTCTGAAATATCTTTAGGTAGTGACCACTTATTGGTAGCAGCAATTTTGTTAGGATCAACCACCACACCCTTTGTAGAAATAATATGCCCAATAAAAGAAATCTCAATGATGAGAAAATCTCACTTGTCAGGATTAGCATAAAAAGCTTGCTGCCTCAAGAGTTGAAAGACAATAGTGAGATGTTCTATGTGATCCTGAAAGGTTTTGCTGTAGATCAATATATAGTCAAAGAAAACCAAAATGAACTTCCTGAGGTAAGGTCGAAATAGTTCATTCATAACAGCCTGAAATGTGGCTGGGGCATTAGTAAGGCCAAAAGGCATCAAAGTAAACTCATAGTGCCCAGAATACGTGCGAAAGGCCATTTTTGGTATGTCCTCTAGTAAAACTTAGATTTGATGATATCCAGATCGAAGATCAATTTTTGAAAAAATAAGTAGCCCCATAGAGTTCATCAATTAACTCATCAACAGTACGAATAGGGAACTTATCTGGTACGATAAGCCGGTTTACCTCTCTGTAATCCACACAGAAGAGCCAAGAAGAATTTTTCTTTGGAACTAGCAAAACAGGGCTTGCAAATGGATTGACACTGGTCTATATGAAACCTTTCCTAAGTAATTCAGCAACTTGCTTCTCAATTTCATCCTTCTGAGAATGAGGGTATCGATAAGGCCGAATGATTGGAGGAATGGCACTTGGATATAGAGTGATTACATGGTTCTTTTCATGGACAGGCGGAAGAGTTTGAGGTTCTTCAAAAACATCTACATACTACTGCAGCAAGTCTTGGAGAGTTTCAAAATGTTGAACAATTTCCATATTGCGTAATGAAACTGTTGATGCAGGTTGAGAGATTCCCTGTAGTTTGTACCTCTTTCCATCAACCCAGAAAACCATGAACAACTTCTGCCAATTAGCCTTCACGGTGTTAAGGGAAGCCAACCACTTGATTCCCAAGACCATGTCAACGCTGCCAAGAGAGAAGGAAAAGAAATCTTTTGTGATTGTCAAACTCTGTGACCACTAATTTTTTGCAAATAGAATGGCAAGTAACCATAGAACCGTCGCCCACTTGTACACCAAAAGGAGGAAGACGTTCTGATTCAATGCCTAAGTTAGTTAATAATTGGTAAGACACAAAATTATGTGTCAAACCACTATCTATGAGAATTAAGACTGGTTTTGAACCGACAACCCCTTCCACTTTCATGGTCGAAGTAGTAGAATTCTCGAGAATAGCGTGAGGGAAATATCGGCCTTAGTGACGTTATACTCTTCCACTTCATCGTGTACTGCACTGTTATCATCTATATCGTCAGTAATTTCCATTAATCACAGCAAATTAGTCTTGCATCGATGACCCAAAATGAACTTTTCTCCACAGCGATAACAGAGCCCTTTTTCTTGTTGGAATTGACATTCGTGTTCTGAGAAAGAAGTCGTGGCTGAAGTAGCTAGATGATTAGTGTATGCGGATGTAATTATCAGCTTCACAAAATCCAAAACAACCTAATTTGATATCAGATTTGAATTGCCCTGCTGACGTGGTGTGAAGGCTCTATTTTCTCTCCAATTATTTCCCCATTCGTAGCCATGTGACAACCACTGTGAGGGATATAGAATTTGTTAACTCTGAATTTTAGATTCAAATTCAAGTGCAAGGCTTGCTACTTTGTATGCAGTTTATGGCTTATGAATCTTGACGTCTGCCTTTAATTCTTCCTTCAACCCATGCATGAATATCGCAAGTAAATAATGCTCTGGCCAATCTTGAACTCTCAAAGATCGTCAGATAAATTCCTTTTGGTATTCCTCAACAGTCCCTGTTTGCTTGATGTCACATAAAAATATGTCTGGGTTTTGGAATTCTACTGGTCCAAAATTATATTGGAAGATCTATTCTAACTCGTCCCAATAACAAATGGTTCGATTGGAAGAGACTCAGGTAAACACATATAAGGCATCCCCTTCTAAATTCATAGCCGCTACTTCTACTTTTAAATCCTCTGGAGTTTGGTAATAAAGGAAATATTTCTTTGCCTTCATCATCCAGCCCTAAGATCTCCTTCTTCAAACTTTGGGAAATCCACTTTAGTATGTGGCTGTTTGTTTGGTTTCTTGTTCCACCAAGGACTGTCATATTCTCCTTCCTCAAAAAATTCTATCTTCTTCCTAGCATCCTTCTTCGTAGACTCAATCTCTAAGGAAGAATTTTTCTTTTTCTTCATCTCTTGCATATCAGCATCCTTCTTTATAGACTCAATCTCTAACGATGTAGGTTAACTGCTTTGCCATAAAGTCTAGAGTTGAGGAAGTTTCAATTTCATTGTTTTTTGAAGACTCAACCTAGTGATTCTGAGAAGCAGAATCTGTTGACTATTGTTTCTTGCGTGTACTGCCCATGATCCCACAATTTGGCCAAATATCAAGGCTCTGATACCAATTTGTTAGATCCTTGAATTTAGGATCAAGGAATTCAAGAGGAAACTTTCTAGAACCAGAATCTGAAGTTTTAGACCAAAACACAATAGGATTTCTATATAATACTTCAAATCACTGTAAACTATTATACATAAGGATATAAATATAGAGGCAATATAAGTGACAATAACAGTTACACAAACAATTATCACAACCGACAACAACCACCCTTGCATTTCTAAAATTGCCTAACATATAACCAGAAAATACTGCAGACAGAGTATATTACAAACTTCCCTAAATAGAATGTGTAACCCCCTTTGTAATTATATCTGAAATACGCGATTAAAATGAAATAAGACCAATAATAAACAAAACCATTTTAAAATCACATCTTCATGATAGGGTTTTCACAAATACGTTTCAAAATCTAATTAATCTGGTCTCATTCAAATTTTGAATACAATTACTATGCGAAGATAAATCACATTCATTACAAATATCAGAGTGCACAACATAATCATCCCGGCAACTCTCGGGTTAATACCTTTACATTGGCTTCATAGGGCACAATCGCCCTTTACAATTTCTCAAATGGGGATTACACAAATTCTCATTTCAAATACATATCCAAATATGCTCATCCGAATACACATCTTATCCTATCCAACCATATATACACCAAAATATATACATAATCCAAACTATTGAATCAATAACCAACTACCAAAATGACAACCCGAAAGAGTCCTTGTCGCCCTTGGGTGCTTGCTCCATCCTCGATCTACCTTCCCTGTCTAAAATGTTGGTAGGGGAGGGTGAGATTCAAGAGAATCTCAGTAGGAAACAAATACCAATATACATGCAAGATAAGTGTCTAATGCATGACATGCTTGCAATACATAACTCATGCTTACACAATGACATATCTGCGTGCTCATTGTTTCAACAACATACTCATGGCCATAATATAAATAGAAACAGAGCTACAATCATTCATATATGTTCCACATAATCATGCAAAGCAATACATGTATCAATACATCAACACAAATAACAAATACATGCAGAAGAGGTAAGTTCCCTACATTTGTTCTTTCCATGAATGCTCAAGCATCGGCTACTCACGATCAGGGTGAATATCAAACCCTATAGCCAAAGCAAGAACATAGGGTCAATCTTGATTCCAAATCCTTACTTTCATATCACTTAAAGTTAGTTACCATTCACAACCTTTAGGTGGCTATAATAAGCTCAATGAAAGCCTAAAGGATTGGGAAGTATTAGGTTGGAAATCACCTTTTAAAATCACAAAATACTGAAAATGGGGTTGGCTGCAGCCAAAATGTGCACAAAAGTTTTGTGGCTGTAGCCAAGAATTTCTGGCTGTGGCCAAGACGTACACAGAACTTTTGCGCTGCAGCCAAGATTTTCTGCTGCAACCAAGGCAACTTCAAAAATTCATAATTAATACCAGAAAAATCGAAACAAGGTGATCCAACGCCCATTGAAAGCTCTTTAAGTCCTCTTCATAGGAAAAATATAAGCCATTACCAGAAATTACCACACAATTTCAAAATTACACAAAATCCAACATTTCTCCAAAATAGATTCCAATTTCGACCTCAAACTTTAGACAACCATAACTCCCAGCTCACAAAACAAAATGACACAAGTTATAAGTCCATTTTAAAGCTTGGGATGTGAAATTTAAGATTGGAAAGTTTCATAATTTTCTGACATCATTTACTTATTCAAAATGGCAACACAAACAAACTGCCCAGAACAGAGTTTCACTGGATAGATTTTCAGTTTTTTCTCAATTGCTTCCAATGGTCCAATTTTCACATCAAACGTCATTCTCACATAAAATTTCACAAGGAAACCATTGGAAATACCAAATCAACTAAATTCACATTCCATTGACATGTTTCACCAATAATCACAACATGTCAACACAAGTCACAATTCAAACTCACATTGCAATTCTTTACTTTCCAAAGTCCCAGACCAATCCAAACCAATTCTAATGAACATATAACATAATAAAACACCAATTGCACCTCAAAACACATGAAAATTCATGAATTTCAAAATTACCACAAAATCAGTACAAAATTCACAATTCATAAAACTCATCCATAAATCACAAAACTTAGATCAAAAGGCTTCACATACTCATCTCTTCCTCTTTTCCAAACCAATTCCTTGATTCTTCATCTTTCTAATTTTCCTCAAGCTCCCAAACACCTCCTTTCACAAATCTAAAACCATAGCAATGAAGTTCTCATCACTATAAATAATATTAAAGAAGAGTGTTTAAGCTAAAGAGGACCATAAACCAACCAAAACTCACCTTGTTCTTTTCTCTTTCCTCCCCCAAGCTAGTGAAAATGTAGAAATAGAGAAAGAGTGGAGAGGATGAAGAAGAGGATCAGTTTTGGGAAAAAGAAGGCCCTTTGGCTGATCAAAAAGAGAGGAGAGGAGAGAGTAATGAGGGTTGAATCTTTGACCCAAATCCTAGGGCTCTCAACTTAACACTTGGCAAAATCTTACCAAATCTCCCATGAGCTCACATAAGCGCACACACACATGATTCCACCCTTTGATCTCTTGCACAAATCAATCCTAACCATTGATCTTGAAGTTACCAATGAGTTTACTCTTTGGTAACTGACCAATTAGTCGGCAACTTTACCATTTTTCCCCTAATTATGGCAATTCTTTCTGAATCA
Organism: Inga oerstediana; assembly: GCA_963210345.1. NCBI lineage: Eukaryota > Viridiplantae > Streptophyta > Magnoliopsida > Fabales > Fabaceae > Inga > Inga oerstediana. Next base: position 15,945,038 of record OY723411.1, on the reverse strand, counting down.
CCACCTAACTCATCTTATCATTCTATATCACCACATTATGCGCCCTCCCTATATTTTAAGTCAATTTAGATGTTAATCCACAATTGAACTTAAATACAGGGTTTCGGTGATGCTCATAACACATTCGAATCACATCGGATTCTCCAAAAGGGTTATTTATCACTAATCACATCCACTTTTGGAGTCATTAACCCTTAATCGAAATTTAGGATCCTGCTAAACTATTCCACTTATTTTAGGTTTATTCTCTAGCCTCAAGTCTCAAAATTCAGGGTATTACAAAATGCCTCTTCCTTGAGTATACTAACAAAGGACACATTATCCTAACATTATGACAAAGGTTTCCTCCTATTGTTTTGTGCTTATAGTTCTATCAATATGAGCAAATTGTACAGAACTTGTAGAATTTGTTGCTAGAGATCTTTTTACTTCTACTATTAAGGGTTTAACCCTTGAGTCAAATGCTATTGTCAGTTTTGAGTTATTCAGCCTCTGTCATGAAATATTTGTATATCTCTGTGATAGACACCCGGCTCCCAGATAGGTTTGTTTGTTCTATCTCATGCTACCTATGGGATTTAGTATATATTTTTGCAGATAAGAGACATCTAAAACATTTCCTTACTCTTTTCAATTTTTGTTGTCCCTCCCCTCTATCACCCCCACGATTTACTTACTTTTGATGAAGCTTTAACAAAAACAGCCAATCCAAAGGAACAGAAGCAGCATATGGAAAGCCTGCTTTTGTTAGCAGCTGGAAACCAATTGAAAGTGCTTGAAGCTCAGAAAAGTGTGAATGTCATCACAAATGTTTCAAGTAAGTGATTACTATTTTTTAGAGCCAACAAAGCGATTACTTGGCTTTGTACTTCCTTTGACCTCTAGAAAATAGAGTTCGGCATTTGATAAATTACTGCAGCTTCTGTTAAGCCTATATCGTGTAGTAATTGTTTGCTGTTGTAATTTAGACTTGGGGCCTCAGGCTCAATGTTATGATTTCTCCTTAAATATTCACTCTTTAAAATCTCACTTTGCAATATTGAGATGAAGCTTCTTTAAAAGATGAATTAAGTTTGTCTGAGTCTAGGATCTGTGATATCTACTTTTACTGGCTATATTCAACTTTTAACCTCTTTTCCCTATCATTCAGCGAGGCTGCGCAGCTCATCTAATGCTCCTGAATCCAAAGTTGGTGATGAGGATGCTGTGAGATTGGCAGCTACTGACTTTATCGGCGAATATTGTGCTGAATTCATTATTTTGCTTTTACATCAATAGTGAGTTAACTGTTATTGGAAACTATTGAATTGTGGGAATTCAATTTGTAATTCATTGAGTTTTTAAGACCTTGTGGACTGAATTTTATTCTTTTAGACATGAGTTCATTTTAGGTGCTGGCTTGGATGGTGGTGGGTTAGAAGAAGAAAGATATTCTAAAAAAAAATAACAACAAAATTAGACTAGTTGTAATATATATAAGGTCTAAAATTTAGACTCTAAGTTTAGCATATTTAATCAACTATTGGTCAAAATTAATTGCGATAACGGTTGGAGTAAATTTGTTTCATTTTTTAAACCTCCGGTGCAAAATTGCTCCTATAAAACTTCCGGACCAAAATGGCCCCTCAGCGAAAACTTTTGGGGCAAAACATCCCTTAACCCAATAATTTAATTATGCACAATATTTGATATGATTAAGTAACTTATTTAACTTCCTTAGTCTCTTTAAAAAAATCAACTAAATTTTATATTTAGGATCAGAATTAGTATAGAGTCAGGACTCATGCTTGAAGCCTCATTCTACTTCAGATCAGGAAAATGATGACTTTTCAGTGGGAGTTGCATGTAAAGCATAGATCTAGACAACAGGCCTCTTTGAAACGTGTCCTGCCCACACACAAGGACTCAAGTAGATTCTGAGAAATTGGGATTCCATTCCCCCCTAATGTAATCATTTTACTGTTTATTGGGCTTCAGCCCTCTTTCTTACCAAAAAGAAAACTCCTTTTTAAAAACAGACCAGCCCGTAAGTAATTACTTTTTTAAAAAGATTTTGACACAATCATCTTAGTGTGATGCAATTTATTATGTGTAATTTACTATTGCAATTTTATTCCATATATATCTGATGGAAGATGCGATGAGAATGGGAGAAGCAAAAGGGAAGACGTGCTGAGAGAGAGGAAAATGCCTCTCAAAAGTTGCAAACTGTTTTTTCCCTCTTTAAAGAGCTGATTCAATAATACAAATTGAAGATTATAAAAATTACAAGTAAGAAATCCCTAGTGCCATCCACCCTTGAATCTTCATTAATGTATCCTTTTAATATCCATCATTAATCACCAGTAGTGTGATGTTATGAGGTATTATTGGAACACTTCTAAACTTGCTGGGCAACACGAAAGATGGTGCGAGTACACCAGCCTAAAGTATCCATTGTTTAAAAACATATACCAGAGTTAATATTTACCGATTTGTTCTTTATAATTTATGCAAAGTACGAAACCACCTATATTGAAAATCTCAAAAAAAATTGGAAGGCGCTATCTGTTACTCCTATATCTTTGATCATCTTATGCAGATAACAATGTCCTAGCCAACCTCAGGAATAAAGATTCATATGCAAATTATCATCAATACATAATATAATACTCTTCCACCAAACACTGTTCACAAGAAAATGGATGGTAAAAATCACAAAGAAACACTGTTCACAACAAATGGGTAGAGAAGCTACCACAAGGCAGGCGGCGACGGAGTGGACGCAGAGATGAGGATGCGATGGTGATGCCGGAGAGTTTGAGACGGATTCATTTTTCTCTACAAGGTAATCTTTTTCCCCTTTCCACTTTCTATCTCATTATTCTCTCTAGATCTCATTCTTTTCATTTGTCCGTCCTGCATCTCTACCCATCCATTCGCATTCTTCATTTTCATCCATTCTCTGTCTTCTTATTTTATTTAGATTTCCCTTTGCCTCCTTCTTTCTTTAATTGTATCATTAAGCTGGGATGAAGATGAATCTTCTCAGTTCTCTCCTTTTTTTATCTTTAGGACTGAATAAAGTACTCTGAATTTTTACCTAATAAACAGAAATGTGCCATTTGGCTGGTGTAGCTTTTTTTATTAGTTGGTTTCAGATGGACCAAATCTCTCTATCAATTTGGCTCTAACAAAATTCACTTTCTTGGTGTTAAGATAGGGAAGCTTCAAGTAACCCATTGACCTTGATGGCGTTGTTCCGAAATAGCAGCTCACATGAGGCTTCCAAGTAACTTCATATGATTAACCCAATGTTCTCAAATAACGTCATTTCCATATCATTATTACTTGCCATATTTCAATGTCTTTGTCTGATATCCACCATCATATAGCAGTTGATGTGTACATTGATATTTTGGTATTTCCCTTTTATTGTAGGACCAAAGCTGTATCCAGAAAATGAAATCAATTGTTGATTTTCTTGGAAGATATGAAAGTCCAAATGCTTTCAAAATGCTCCCTTTCTTTTCTTGGCACAGTCATGTCAGAACTTCTTCCCTTTAAACTCAATTTATATCTCAGTCTTCTCTATGAATCTTATCTTTAACAGTCTCTTTTTTATCTTGACAATTCATTTAATAACCCTTTACTGTCATTTCCTTTTTGTAGGTTATATAGCCTACAACTTTGTCATTGGTGCTTACTCATGTTGGGGGCCTAAAGCTGGATATAACATATATAATATGGTTAGCTTTGTCCCTTCTAATGATTATATGTGCATTTGATTTTAACAATTTTGTTTCTTTTTTTCTTTTTATGCCTTTTTATTTGCACAACGTGGGATATACCCCCCCTATTGGTTAAGATAAATCCAAGTATATTAAAATTTGACGGGCCTTATTAACTATTAATTTATATGATTTTGATGGTATTCCTTTCCATTACCTGCACAACGTGAGCATCAAGTTTGGAACTCTGTTTTTGTGAACCGGTTAAAAGATATTTGTTTAGAAATTCATGTTAAATTAAATGTGAAATAATCTGCGTTAGCGTAGCAACTTTAACTTATGTTTAGATATGAAGTACAGAGACAAAGGAAAATTGAAAGTTGTTTATATATCTATGGTGCCATTCAAAAAATTCTTGAGACATAGATCATTTAAACTTGAATCAATTTTGGCAATCCAAAGAAGGGTCTTTAAGCTCTGTGAATTTGAGTCCTGTTGCAAAGAGTTTACAGACGACCTTTATTTAAAGAGTTAAGAAGCAAATTTACCAACAAAGTTTTACTGAAGGAGCGCCTGGTACAATTATGTTTTAAAGGGGACAAAAATATACATAATGTATTAAAAGTGAGCATCCAGCACAAAACTGTTAAATTTGACCTAACGGCGTTAAATTATAAGAGAAGAAAACCACTAATAGAGTTAGAGCAAATTTAACGGTTTTGTGCTTGATGCTCCACTTTTAATACCTTATGTGTATTTTTGCCCCCTTTAAAACATAATTGTGTCAGACGCTCTTTCTGTAAAACTTCGTTGGTAAATTTGCTCCTTAACCCTTATTTAAATTGATGAATCTCAATTTACAGTTGATGAGTGGATGTTGACTTTCTTGCAGGCATTGCTCAGGGGTAGGTTCTTTAGCCCTAGGATTATATTTATACCAAGTGAATTCACGTTCTTCACTTGAGAGTATGTATGTAAAAAAAGGGAGAGGAAGCCTTTTTTTTTCTTGAAAAAGACAGGGGAGAGGAGGCTGGTGAGTAATGTTAGAATAATATTATTGTGTTGTTCATATATTGTACAGATTTTCAATTTCAACGTTACATGCAAGCCTTTGCCTAGAATGGAATATGTACCAAAGTTGTTTACCCTATACAAAAGTGGTTTTTTTTTGGCATTATGTTTCATAGGTTTGAACTGTCAATCAATGATTTTGCATGTGTTTGGGTTACTTAGTCTGCAAGATTAGTAGGTTTTTCATGTGTTTATATATTTTTTTTTTGGTCATGTTTCATATGTTTATATAAGGAAACTTTCCCTTTATTAACTAATAAACTCATACATCTTTTATGGCTATGATTTGAAATTACAAGCTATTCTTTCGCATTTTCAAGAATATTTTCCTCCTTTACAGTTTTCCAGTTGTATTCTTGGCTGATGGAATACTAAAGTATTGTCTAAAAAGAACTTGAGGAAATCGAATCAAAAAAATTTTTATTTATTTTTATTGCCTCTTATATTGATTTGGGAGGTCCGACCATTTATGTACAAATGCCTCCTATATTATGTTTGTACTCTATATCAATAGTAGGTCTCTGCCAAATGAGACAAATCTGATAGAAGTTGCTGGTGGTTGCCAAATTATTCGATGTAGCTGAAGTAAATTACTCTTATGTTTTTCTGCATGAAGTCCTGAGGAGCTTGATTCATGATAAGTTTTATTACTCAATAAAGTTAATTATTTATAAAAATATTAGACTATCAGCTTTATTTCTTTGTAATTTCTAATATTATTGTCATGTGTATTTGTGTTTTTTTCTTCATTGTTTTCTTAATCTTGCAATAATTTAGATTATTGACATAAGACATGATTTGTGAGTTCAGGAATCTATCCTAACTATGCAATTTTTGTTTAATTATACTATTAATCACTTTTTGAACTTGCTATTTTTTCGTACAGTTGAAGGTGTATACACACGTTGTAAGATGTAAAACATTGTAATATTTAGATCCCAACTGTGAACAAAGTTTGAAGATAAGGTTAGAGATAACCAATGGAAACTGATAACCAATGGAAGTTGGCGCAGATGGGCATATGCGCCACACCAATCCGTTCCTAGGTTCGATCCCAGGAAACAGAAGGTGTAAAGAATTTCCATTGGGAGCTCTCTCCCCTGGGGCGCCTCAAATAGGTGAATTCCTGTCGGACCTATCAGATTGGGGGCGCCAGGACTAGTCGGTTGTCGGGGGCCCATGTCGGTAAATCCGACGTTGGCCTTCAGGTTAACGCCGGATACCTGGAAGGTGGGTGCACCGAAGGTCAAAAATGGTCCATTGCATAAACCATCAAAAAAATGTTAGAGATAAAGATTGGTGTGATCTAAAAGATATCAATAATCATCTCCAATAAACAACCTGGGCTATGGCATTTGAGATAAAGTTTAAAGGAAAAGTAGAATGTTTATTTTAAAATGCTTCATGGCATTTGCACAATTGGTTCTTCATAGATATTACGTTGCTTAATATTTAGCCATTAAATGAATAATAAGTTTGAAGGAAAAGTAGAATGTTCATGCTGTTATGATATAATGATTTTATGAAATATCTTTAATTATGAGACATTGTTTGGTGTGGAAATTGTGAGTTTTTTATTTGCATTAAAATGAAATGAATCCAAATTTATAAGGGCAACAATGCATACAAATATTGTTTTATAATGTATACAAGGATATATTAGGAATTTTATGTATAATCCTAATGAGTTGTACCAATTTTAAAGTTTTATGAAAGAGAATTTTTTGTTTGGTAGTTACAATGTAGTAGTAGTTATTTGTAGTTCAAATAATTTTCTATTATAACAAAGTTGTTACATGTAAAAAAATAATATGATTATAAAAATATTTAATAAAGGAAAAAATATTTCAAAAGGCACAAGCTCTCTGTGAAATGCACGGAGAGAACAATCTCAGAAAAAGTTCAGAACCCTAATAAGAAAGTCATAATTTATAAGATGGATATGAATTCTTTAGAAAATATATGGTCATTTCACATATGAAGCAGATAATTCCCAGTCAATCTAAAATTTGCAGTGAGAATCAACAAAAGTCAGGGAGTAATCATTTTGCCATATAGAAATATGTCTATTAAAGCCTATATTAACATATGGTCAATTATATATTGCACTATCAAAAGTTAGAAGTATGGATAGATTAAAAATGTACATGCCAGACAATAGACATGATGTTCGAAGGACTACAACAAATATAGTTTAGAAATGATGTGGGACAAGATGCTCCCTGTGCAACACGCAAGAAAAGGAATTGCTCGTTTTTAAAGTACTAGTTCCCTATAAAACAACTCAAATGATAGACTTTGTGCCATTAAGTTATCAGAAGGAAGCTCCATTTGTATTTTAATCACAAGTGCTAGCTAACAACATAATCCACACTGAAGCTCCATAAAAAACATCATCCATGGACCGAGGGTCAACTAAGCAGTAGGGGAAAATACAGTTTTTCTCCTTAAATCAAAACCTAATTATGACTTTACCCTCACTTTCTTTCCCTTCCAGTTCCTGTTTAATTCACGTACCTATATATGATCTTTCTCAGAATCATTGCAAGCTATCACTATCAGCACCAAAAACCCTATAGGCTATAACAGAACAGAAAGCATTAAAAGTCTACCTTGCTTTCTCTTCCTCTCTCAAGGTTTTCCAACACAAACAATATGCGATAATGATAACTTCAAGAAATTAAAGCTTGGAACCAAATCCAGCAAAAATATATGCTCTTGAGAAAGCCAATTTCAAATGCTCCAAGCATTAAAAATCCTGCAAAGACTCATCTGAGCCCTCTGCAAATATTTTAGAAATGCATCTTAGAAATCCAACTATAAAGCAAAGAAAGGCCCACAAAGTCAATCCCAATGAAATGAAGTGTGTTAACTATTAAAAGATTAGTTTTATTATTTTAAGTGTTTTTAAGAATAGTGATAGTCCAGAAAAGGAGAAATGATTGCAAAGACAGAGATCTGCTCATACACACTACCATTTCTAATATCGTTCTCATTCCATCTATACAAAGTTCTCGCTACAAGGATTCAGATAGAAGTAAAGATCCTAGGAACTGTGAAAGCAATTAGTAGAAATTCAATGTAAAAAAAAACAACCAAGCTCGATAATGACATCCACCAAATTCAGAATACTCTAAATTTACACTTAGTTTGTAGGCATCAATGTGTTAAAACTAAAACATCCTACTATAGGTATCAATGTGATCATTCCATCGATAAGCACAAACACAGAAGCGAATCTCATGCTCATCATTTTTCATCAACTTAAAGACACAGATATCTTTTGATTCCAGTTCATTATCCTCAACGAATCCCTGCCATCCTGAAGTCAATCGTGCACCTCGCACACGCTCGTCGTTATCAGATCTCCTATACGGTTGAAGATCCACAGTCCAGATGATTTGATCAAGCCTCTGAGTCTCAAGCTTCATCTCAATATTTCTGGGCCCGCCTTCCTTCCATATGTATTTCCTGCAAAACCTCAGTGGTACACTCTGCAGCAAAATGTATCAGCGTTAAAAAAAAAACCATTGGAAAATCTAAAATGTTATATTATTTCTAAGCATGATTAGAGTTTACCAAGTAATCGCTATTAGACTCGAGGATAACTTGAAAGAAAGGATTCTCATCTTCTTCTTCATCATCGTCGTCTTCTTCTTCTTCTTCTTCCTCCTCCTCTTCATTGTCCTCTTCATCGTTCTCTTCAACATTATTATGATCTCCACCAGAGTCTGTCTCACTCCTTTGGTTCACCTCATAGTCTTCTTGGCCATTCCAGTTTCTTTCTCTATCATCTTCAACAACATTTCTCAGCCGATCATCATCTTCTTCTACGTTGACTGCAGATTCTGAATATCTCCCATTGCCAGGAGCAGCCTCATAGATTTTGACCTTGGCTCCCAAATCATCGGGCAAGTATTCAAAGCCCGGTAAATCTTGTTTACCAGGGAAGAATTCACTCCAATAAGAGCCACCCTCAACCTTTTCCATTTGTATTATCCCAGATTCAACCGAAAAAGTCTCGCTCATCTTTTCTTTGGCGGCGCGATTTGCTGTATTATCACAAACCAGAGCAAGATTTGTCACAATCAACGTAAAACGAAAAAACAATGTCGTTGGAAAATTACAATTGGGAACACGCAAGAAATTGAAATCCAGTAAAATGATACTGACCACAAAAGGATATCGCCGGATGGTTCAGAATTGGAGTTTGAAGGAAGAAAAGGAATTGAGGAGCTGGCTCGAGACTATGAACTAGGGCCACCCAAACACTGAAATGCCTCTAGTTAGTCCTAAATTTTAGTTTAGTCCTACTCCTAAGTTTATAATAAAATGTATTTTTAGTCTTTAATATTGACATCTTTAGTCTTATTAACTAAAAACGCTAACTCAGTAAATTTAGATCGTAACTCTATAATTAAATGTTGACAAAATATAATTAAAATTTAATAACTCAATATAATATTTTTTACTTCATACATTCTAAATTAAAAATTAATATACTAGCATTTAATTGTAAGTCAGTGTTTTCCGTTAATTAGATTAATGATATTAATATTAAGGGACTAAAAATTAATCTATAAATCTAATGAGATTAACGGTTTTAATTTTATTGTTCCTATGGATTTTTTTTTTTTTTTTTTTGCCCGTAATTGTTCCTATGGATTAACCCCATGTGTCTTTCCCTTTGTTGTACAATGGTAAATATTAAAATAGCGCCAGTGGCCGCAATACATTAATTGTACAAATTCGGGGTGAAAAAAAAGAAAGAGTCATGTTATTTACATGACTCTAAACGAAAATATCTAAATCACGCGTCTTATACACACTCGACCCCTTGGTGAACAAAGTGCTCTAGAATTTACATTTATGAGCGAAAAAAATTATCCCTCTAATTCAAAATATAAGACTTAATTGATGATGATGTGGTGGTAAATACTTGATCATGTTCTACACATATATGAGAATGTTCTAACAAATTAAGTTTTTTTTTTTTTGAAAAATTAATCTTTTAATCTCTTACATTTAATTTTTAACTCACTTATATCATGTATTTTTAATCTCATAATCTTAATGCAATTTATCTCATTAAATGGAAAGTGATAGGACTATTCCTTGGATTTTGTCCTATCTCCTATAGGATGTATGTATGTTATTAGGATATTTTGTTGCTTATACTTTTTCATCATGAATGCGGTTATATTCCATCAAAAAATAAATAAATAGAAAATGATGACCCAACAAATTTATAGGGCCATCATGCAATTAAATGTTGACATGCTCTAAATTTTAATTCTATATATTTTAAATTATAAACATGTTTTTTCAACATTTAATTAAAAAGCTAGTCATCATTTAAATTTGTCAAATAAGCATTTTCCAAAAAAAAAAAAGAAGAGAGAGAGAGATTAAGATTAAGAGTGTCAACATTTAATTAAAAAGCTAATCATTATTTAAAAATAGACTTTATAAAGTTGAGAGATTAAATGTAACACATACTTTAGCATGTATACAAAGTAGAGAAAGTAAAGACTCCAAGTCAATAAGTAAAAGACTTGAAAGAATCTATAAGTACCCGTTTGATTCAAGAAAAATGAGAGAAGGGAAAGGAAAAATTAGATTTTCCCGCCAACGGCAATTGTTTGGTTCGTCATTTCTGTGGGAAATTTTTTTCCTAGGCCCACCAATTTTCAGCCATACGATTGAAATTTTGGTGGGAACCAATTTTCAAATGAGGAGAGAAAATACCTAAAGACACAAAAGCTCCTTATGTGACTTTGGATGTGATACAAAAAGATGAGTAGACCCATGGACATTTAAATAAAATTTTTACTCTAGGGTAAAATGATCTTTTGATTCATTTTTCTACCTTATTTTCTTCAAAATCAAACAAAAAATTTTTCATCAACCCATTTTCTTTTCCAATGCAAGCCAAAAACCTATATGGCAAAATATTTTCCATTCCTCTCCAACCTTTTATTTGATCCAACTAAGCCCGAGACTTCATCAATGAGAAGGATTATCCATGATCACAACATTAGTGTCACAGGCATCCAGTTAGCATAATAGTTAGTGTCGTAGAAAAACATGCTTTTATTTCTTTTCTTTTTTTAATAAAATGATCAATTATATTTAAAACGCAACAAAATTATACAGCTAAAGTTAATATGAAAGGGTCAGGGGAATGGGGATTAAGAAGTACATCAGTCTTGTAGAGAGAATAATTGGAAAAATGTAGAAGCAAGGAAATAGTATCCTTTTCCAACGTGCCACTGAGATTAGATTGAAGGAGGCCATTGAGCAAATTCCTCTTGTATACTACGACAATAATGTGTCTCAATGAGGCAGCAAACGTTGAGGCAGCTTGAATAAGCCAATGAAGCATTAATCTTAGGTAGGAAATGCAAAAGAGAGAAGGATCAGTGGATTGTGATTTTTCCCATTTGAAAACTAGGATTTCATCATGGTCCAAAAAGATTATAGCCAAACAAGTGGTATGCCTTCCAAACTCAAACTTCCTCGTAAAGATTATCCAACCCCGTGCAGACTTTAGGATATTACAAATATCACAACTTTGTAATGAAGTTGTACGGGATGGATTAAGATTAAGCGAAAGGGAATGTTGCCCTACAAATTTCCGTAAGATATTGAAAAGAGCCTCAGAAATTTTGGAATTACTTGCTCACGATTGTTTATGACTCCCCTGTGAAAAGCAGCATTCCGTTTATCCCATATAAGATTAAGTAAGATAATGATGCCCTTGAGCATTAACAAATCTCCATAAAAAAATAATCGATGCAATGTCTCAATCAACCATGGATGAAAGCCTTTGCTTGAAGTATTAGTGGAGTGAAGAGAAAGTGCTCCAAACCAGATAGCCAGTACGTAAGGGAGAGTGCAGAAGAGGTGATCAATGGTTTCTTCAACATGACAACAAAAAACACAGCTTTAACTGAATGTTTAAATGATGTTTCTTCAAGACCTCTCCAATAGGTACAGCTGAATGTACTAATTTCCAAATAAATAAAAGTTGTTTATGAGGCAATTGGACCTTCCAAATAAAATCCCAAAGTTTCAATGAACCATCCAGTGTTTAAAAAGTTTATGGTTTGTCAACATGCTTTTATTTCTTAATTTTTAATAACTAGATACAACATTTTATGTGTTATACTCCCTCCGGTCCTAATTATAGGACATATTTACCTAACTTTGGAGAAATTAAGGATAATGGTTAAATTAGTTAATCATATTTATTTTCCTAAAATACCCTTATTTAAAATTTAAAATGTCATCCAATTACGTTGATTCTATTTTTTTTTTGTACCTCTCATGCCTCACACACAACTTCTCCAAACTCGCACACAATCCGGCGTCGTCAATCTCCCTCAACAACTTCCGATCTACTCTTATTAAATTATTATTGAGAAAGTATCAATGGGGGATATTTTGGGAAGAAATTAACAAAAATTAGAACTTTGTCCTATAATTAGGACCAAGATCAACTATCAAATGTTGTCCTATAATTAGGACCGGAGGGAGTATTAAAATTTAAATTAGGGAAAATTTCAGAAAAATACCTCAGAAATAGGGAAATTCCGATTTAGTACTCCAAAATTCAAAATCCCTGATTAGTACCGTGTCAGTATGGATGAACAGTGCGGAGGCGCCAAAAGACGATTTTGCCCTTCAGCCCTCAGTCTCGCCACTTCAGAATAACAACACGAGGCTCTTAATTAACAACTCCGGATTCTTGATTAACAACTCCGTTTTATTCTTTCACGTATTCGCATCTCAAAAATATAGTGTTGTTAATGTAAAATACGGTGTTGCTAATAAAGAAAGAAGTGTTGTTATTGGCCCTGAAAATTAAATTACGAAGTTGTAAAACAAGAAATGAGAATTGTTAATGTAGAATATAGTGTTATTAAAAACAAGACCAGTGTTGTTATTGTGAAAGTAAAAAGATGAATCCGGAGTTGTTAATTAAGAGCTTCGTGTTATTATTCTGAAGTGGCGAGAATGAAGGCTGAAGGGCAAAATCGTCTTTTGGCACCCCACAGTATTCATCCGTACTGACACGGTACTGATTCGAGATTTTGGAATTCGGAGTACTGAATCGGCATTTTCCTATTTCGAAGGTATTTTTCTAGGATTTTCCCTTTAAAATAAGGAAAAATTAGAGCTAAGAATGTTAGAATGCAAAAAAGAATTATATTTATTGAATAGCACAAGACAATAAAAAGTAAAAAATGTAATTATTTAGAATGATCAAATATTAAAATATAAAACAAAAATACCAAATTACCTTTGTAAACTTATCTTTGTTATGACTTATGAGCCACCAAATGAGATATTAATAACATTTTTTAATTTGATCAAGGATTTCCCTTTTTGAGGTTTAGTATAAAAGGTTTTTGTATCTTTCAATAAGTATGCTTCTTGATATTTGAATTTGTATTCTTCTTTTTACGGAATGAGGCCGCTTACCACTTCAACCAACATCTTATTTATATATTAGTGGTATTTTTTAAGGTTGTTCATTTTTAAATGTTATGTAATTTTTTGTTTGCACTCATCAATATATAATTCATGATATAAAATATGTGCAAATTTATTTTTTATTTTCAAAAAAAAAATTAATGAAAAATTTTAAGTTGATTTCTTTTTCATTCCAAAAAATTTGTTTACCTTTTATTTAATTGAAAAAAAAAATATAATTGAACACGTGAAATTTTAAGAATACAAATGTGAGAGAGAGTGAAGGGGGAGAAGGGGTAAATTTACCGGCATGCTATAAACAAAAAAAGAAAATACCAAAATACTATAGGATGAGAAGTATTTATCAAAATACTACATTTGAAATCGTTTTTTATTTTCAAATTGTGAAGAAATCGTCTTTGTCAAGAACGATTTTTTCTTTCTTCACATCTCTCTTTATCACATTACATTGAAATTTGCCATTTAATTCAAAAAAACAAAATAAAACATGTTCACCTTCCTCCCCTCTTACTTTTTCTCTTTTACCTCTCTCACATCTATCCACTCTCTTCTATTTAAAATGGATTAGTTAATAAAGTAATCCATATTTTTTTAAAAACCCGGCAACACATTAAATCTCAAAAAATTAAATGTTGTCAATTGAAATGCATATTTATAATTTTAAAATTTACAAATTTTTGTTTAAAAATTATTTTAATTTTAAATTTAATAGAAAAAGTTTAAAATTATAAATTAATTATATTTTTCAAAAAATGATCTCTAAGATTTATCAAACATTTATGAGATTGATTTTCTCTTTGAAGATATATTTTGAATAGAAAATGAAATAATTTCTAAATGGAAATGGTAAAGTAAGAAACTTTAGCTAAATTTTATAGATAGTTTTTTTTTTAAAAAAAAGTTATTTTATAATTTTAAAGGTTTTCTATTAAATTTAAACCAAAGAAGATGCATTTTGACTGAGCCCTTTTAAATGGGAAAGAGTGGGTAGATGTGAGAGAGAGGCAAAAGGGGAAAAGTGTGAGAGAGATAGAAGTGAAGACAATTTATTTTTTCTAATTAAATGGTGGATTTCTTAAAAAATTATTATAATTTTAAATTTAATGGCAAACCTTATAATTAAAAATTAATGTTTTTTTAAAAAAATGATCTATAAGATTTAAATAAAGTATGTTGCTTTACAATTTCTTTAAAAAATTATTTAATAGGAATCTTTATAAGATAATCCATATTTTTAAAACCAAAACATGAAGTCATTCATTAAGGCCTTGTTTGGTTGGAGGGGAGGGGATGAAAACCCACCCCTTGTTTGGTATGAAATATTAGAGGGGAGAGACCTAAAAAAATTGGTTTCAAATTCCTCCCATCCCCTCATATTCATTCCCTCCAAATTGAGGTTTTTTGGAGGGAGCCAAAAATTTGGGACTATTTTGCCCTCATGATTTTTTTCATATTTCTATTTATACCCTATGTTGAAAATAAAATCAAACCTCTGTTTTCCAGATAAATGCCGCTGTTAGTTTCCTCGCTTGATCTTTTGTGATATTGGGTTTGGTTTTGGACCCACTTGATCTTCAATAGTGTCTGGACTTTTTTTTTTTCTTTTGGCCAATCAGCGTCTAAAATTATGTCAGCGTCTGATTTTTTTTTGAAATACAAATTAAATGCATGTAAAGGTTTTTTTTCCTGGGTTGAAACATAATGCATTATTTCTCAACCCATATCTTATGAACCAATTCATTTCTTCTTTTTTTTTTGTTTATTATACTTAATAGTTGGACGTAATAGTAAAATAGAAGAAATTTTTTATTTAATTTAATATGATAATAGCTGGAACATTCATATAACGAGAAATTAAGTTGGGGGGAATTGGAAACTATTTCCATTTTATATCTTCATCTTGTTTTTTATAAATTATATAATTTATATTCAGGTGTGAACTAATTTAAATCATTTATATAAGGAAAAATATATAAACTAATGTTTAAGAATAAAATGGTAAATTAGATATTATCTCACATCCTCTCTTAAACCAAACAAAAGATCATTATAAAAAAATTTCCCTTCCTCCTCCTCCAACCAAACCAAACAAAGTTACCTCCCATTCCATACCCTCCCATTGAACCAAATAGGCCTTAAGTGATAAAGTTCACCTCTCTCTCTCTCTCTCTCTCTCTCTCACACACACACACACACACACACACACACACACACACACACACACACACACACACACACACACACACACGCACGCACGCACACGCACGCACACATTTGCCCACTCTCTCTTGTTTAAAAGGGATTGATTAATAAGGTCATCCATATTTTTTTAAAAAAAATGGCAACTCATTAAATCTAAATAAAAATTAAATATTATCCATCAAAATGCAACATAGAGAGGGTGGTAATTTTTTAAAAATAACATTCAACATCCAGAAATAATTTTTTAGTGGCAACTGGCACCCAATATCTTGAAATTATTTTGTATGCACATTGCACTCTAAAATATTTTTTTTACTATTACCTAGTATCCAACAAGCTACACCTTGAAGTATTTTTCAATAGCACACATATCATAAAGTAATTTTTAGCGTATCCAACACCTTGAATAATTTTTTCAATAACACTCAATACCTTAAAGTAATTTTATGTGCATCTAATATCTTGACATATTTTTTCATTAGCACTCCTTACCATAAGTTTAGGGTGCTCGTTGCAATCTGAAAAATATTTTAGGATGCGAGATACACTAAAAATTAGTTTGGGATGATGGGTGTTACTTTAGAAATCCTTTGATGTTGGATGTTAGATTCTGGGTGGCAATGGAAAAATATTTACTCTAAAAATAAAATCTCTCCATTTCCCTCGATTATGCAATCAAACTCACATGATCTTGCTCTTTGCTCTCAAGAAATTTACTAGGATACTATAAACAGCAAAAGAAAACACCAAAATGTGGTGGGAAGTATTTACTAAAATGGTATAGTTTTAAGTAAAGGAAGGGAAAAAGATGGATAAAGTATGGGAGACAAACCGAATAGAGTTGGTAAAAAGGGTTGGCCTTCTGCTAAAGAAAAATAGTCATTTTTTGAGGCTCAACCCTTGAACATAAGGACCAGGGCTAGCCCTGCAGCTTGCAGGGTCGGAAGCCCTTCTAACAACATTTTACTATTTTTTAGCATTTTTTTAAAAGAAATAAAATTATAACAATGAAAGTCCTAATTTAACACATTAATTGTAACGCCCCAAATTTCAATTAAGGGCTAATGACTTCAAAAGTGATTGTAATTATTATAATTAAGCACTTTTGAATAATACAATGTGAATTTTGATTCAAACGTGTTCTGATCAATGCTTAAACCTTATATTTATGATTAAGTTTGGAATAATGTCTAATTGGGTTCAATATAGGGAAATGGCGCATGATTAGATAATTAGAGTGATAGGGATTAGTTGGAAGTGATTTGAGTATAATTGCCATAATCAGGGGCAAAATGGTAAAATTGGAATATTAACGACTGATTGGTTAGTTACCGAAGAGGCAACTCATTGGTAAATTGTAGATCAATGGTTGGGATTACATGTCAAGAGATTATGAGAGAGTGATCCAACGCTTGCATGAACATGGAAGGAGTTGGGAGGAGGAATAAGATCATGACATTTGGCTTCATGTGAACCATAGATCAAGGTCAAAGTGTCAAAATTTGCTTTTCAATTCCCTCTCTCATTTAAGACATCTAATAACCAAATGAAGGGCCAAAAATAGATCATCATCTTTACCAACTCATCTCATCTCTCCTCTCCTCCATTTTTGTTCAGCTAGAGAAGGAAAGAGATAAAGAAAAACTTAAGGTTAGTGCTCCAAATGACCATGAATGCTCAAATACTCTTTATTAATATTGATTATAGTGTCAAGAGCATTATTCCTATAGTTTCAGATTTTTGATTAGTGGTGATTGGAAGCTTGAGAAAATTTGGAAGTGGTGGAAATCAAGAATTAGTCTTGGGAAGAAGTTAAGGTAAGCCTTTTGAACCTTTTGACATATTTATTGTGGTCATTGGTTTAGCTTTGAGGATTTTGGATTTTTGCCCTGATTTTGGCTTAATTTCAAAATATGTGAATTGGTTAGTGTTTAGTGTGAAATTGGTGTCATAGTGTGTCTTTGAGCATTTGAAATTGATTTGGAATGTTGGTTTGGATTGGTTTGCAATATGGTGGTTTGATTGAGTTCTTGGTAAGACATGTGGTGGTCATTGTGTAATGTAATATCCCGATTTGTGATTAGGGCTAATGGCTCTGATAATTGTTGTAATTAGTGTAATTAAATACTTTTGGAAATTTATGTAATATGAATTTAGTGTACATACATGTGGTATATAAGATCAATGGTTGTGATTCCTTGACCATGGGTCGGTATCCTATGCTTTGCGGTTATATGAGCTTAAAGTGGAAGTGGATAGGATGATGACAAGTGGCAAGAGGGTAGCCATTGGATGTGGCACTAAAAGACAAAACATTACTTTTTCTCTTCTCTCCCTCTTGTGCGGTTGAGTGTGTGTGTAAGGAAGAGAATTTTCATCATCTTCACCATTTTCTCTCTCTCCTTTCCTTCCTCCATTTCTGGCGCTAGACAAGCAAGAAAGAGGAAAAGAAAAGCTTTGATTTTGGTGAGTTGTGATTCTCTAATGCTCTAATCCTCTTCTCTAATATTGTGTGTCTCATTGAGAGCTACATTGTGGTGGTTGTAGAGTCTTGAATGGTGTTACTTTGGGCATTGATTCAAAATTGAAAGTTGAAGAATCAAGATTCTAGATTGGGCAAAGAGAAGAGGTAGACATTTAGAGCATTTTGATGTATTGTTTGTGATTTTTGGCTAAGTTGGTAAAATCTGGAATTTTGCCCTAATTATGCCTATTTTTGGAAATATGAAGTTCATTATGATTGATTATTGGAAATGATTTAGTTTGGAGATATATGAACATTTGATGCATTTTGGTTAGATAGAAATTGATTGGGTTTGAAATTGTTAAGTTTGGAGATTTTGAGAGTTTGGTGTTTAATGTCACCCACAATCAAAGCATGATAATGGAATAGGATTTTGGTGATTTTGACATTCCCATTGGAGTCCTTGAGTGATTTTGTGTGGGAATAACCTTGGTTGTTGATTTTGGATTCATTTGGATCACTTGGGAAAAGTTGGAAAATCTGTTTGTTTAAACTCTATTTTTCGCTGTCAGTTTGGACGAGCGTTTTGAGTGACCAAATAGTATTGAAAAATTGTGAAACTTTCCAGTCTTAAAGTTCATATCCCAAGCTTCAAAATGGACATATATTTTGTGTCATTTCGTTTAGAATTCTGTGAGATATGGCTGTCCAAAGTTTGGGATTGAAACAGAACTCTGTTTTGGAGTATTGTTTAGTTTTTGGTGATTCTGTATTTGTGTAGTGATTTCCAGTGATGGGCTATATTTTTCCTTGGAAGAGGACTCATATACCTTTCATTTGGCTTTGGAATCACCTCGTTTCGATTTTTCTAGAATTAGTTATGGTTTTTCGAAGTCAGCCCAGAGTCAGGAAATATCTGGGCCGCGGCCCATGAGTGGTGGGCCGCAGCCCAAGGCCTTCTGACCATATTTGGGCCACAGCCTAAGGAATAGTGGGCCGCGGCCCACCCCTGTGTTCCAGCATTTTGTGTTTTCGAAAAGTGACCTTCAACCTTTTGTTTCCCAACCTTTTAGGGCTTTCATTAGAGACATATGTGGCCTCTTAAGAGTCCTAAATGATAACCAACTTAGTGTATTATGGGATTAAGTAATTGGAAAAGAGATTGATCAATTGTCCCTAATTTGATATAGGATTTGATATCTGTCGTCCGCGTGAGACCACGGTAACGGAGCCAGTCAGGAAAGAAACAGGTAGTGACTCTTTCTTTATACCTTATGTGATACATTGTATGTGTGCTATGTCATTGTTTTGGAATGGATATCGTATGCTGCAAATTTATGAAAATTGTGGAAGCACCACTAAACCAATAGTCCTTGAGTCGCTAACAACAGTTCGGGTAAGAGCCGTATGCCTTCCCGGCGGTAAAAGGGGATGAGGTTAGGGTGTGATATATGTGTATATGTGGGCCGAAAGGCTAATTGTGAGCCGAAAGGCTATTTGTGAAGGCCGACGGGCCATTTGTGAAAGCCGAAAGGCTATATGTGAGCCGTGTGGCTATTTGTATGCACTGCCACGCCAATAGTCCCTGAGTCACTATCAACGGTTCAGGTTAGGACAGTGTGTCTTCCCGGCGGTAAAAGGGGATGAGGGTGGAGTGTGATTGTGTTGCTGTGATGTGAGATGATTTGTTTACATATTTTGTGATTGCATGTGGTATGAAATAGTTGTTACTACTGGGATTCTTTAGAATCTCACTCTTTCCAAATGACTAACCTTTTCAGACAGGGCGAGTGGCTCGAAAGGGAAGCGGACAACCCGGAGTAGTTAGGTTACTCCGAGATCTTAGTGGTAGTTGGTTATCCTTATTTTGGTTTTGAGATTACCAAGCGTAGACAGAAAAAGATGTAAACGTATATTTTGGTCATGTAATCCCCATTATTGGGAACTTGTAAACCCAAGTTATATATGTAAGTAACCCGGGGTTTGCCGGGATTTTGGTTTTCGCACTTTGATATTTATTATGTACTCTGATTTCTCAAGTAATTATATCCGCTCATGAATGTGAGACCAGCAATAAATATGTTTCGGAATTGATTTTCAAAATACCCCATCTCTTGGATGTGGGACTATAAATTGTTATTTCATCTTATTGGTCTCTATTTCACTTAAATTTTGTAATCCGAATGTAATTACGGTGAGGGGGTTACATGTAACATGTTAATGGAGGTTGAATTGGGTTGTTTTGATGATTTCAATGGATTCCTTACGCAAATTTATGTGGGAATGGTATTTGATATGAATTTGGGAACCATTGGAAGCATTGGTGCAAAACTGAAATGTTGTCCATTGAAAGTCTATTCTGGGCAGTCTGTTTGCATTGGCATTTTGAATGACCTAATAATGTTAGAAAATTCTGAAATTTCCAGTCTTAAATATCACATTCAAAGCTTCAAAATGGACATATAATTTGTGTCATTTCGTTTTGTGAACTGGGAGTTCTGGTTGCCCAAAGTTTGATGTTGAAACTGGACTCAATTCTTGAGCAGATTGGAATTTTGTGGTGATTTCTGGCAATGGTTCATATTTTTCCTATGAAGAGGACTTAGAAAGCTTTCATTTGGCTTTGGGATCACCTCATTTCAAGTTTTTTAGAATTAATGATGATTTTTCTAAGTTTCCTTGCCTGCAGCAGAAAATCTTGGCTGCAGTGCAAAAGTTTCTATTTGCCTTTTGGCCGCAGCCATAAATTCTTGGTTGCAGCCAAAAACCTTCGTGCATGTTTTGGTTGTAGCCAGAGGATTCTTGGCTGCAGCCAACCCCCATTTTTCAGAATTTTATGATTTTGAAAAGTGTTTTTCAACCTAGTACTTCCCAATTCCTCTAGGTTTTCATTGAGCCTATTATAGTCACTTAAGGAACTTAGGTGGTAACCTGTTTTAAGTGTTTGAAAGTGAGAATTGGGCGTAGAGAATTAATCCACCATCTTGATTTTGGTGTTTAGAATTTGACATTTGCTATCCTCGTGAGCCAACGGTGCCAAAGGACGTCAGGAAAGAACAAGGTAGTGTGACTCTTTCTCTTATACTGTGTGTAAAACATTATATGTATGCTTGTCATGCGTTGAGAATACTTTGTGAATACATTGTGCTGCTTTGAGACTGCAGCGAAAGCTGACGCATAGTGATACTTTGTGAATACTTTATGAATACATAGAGAACGCAACGAAATCTAACGCATAGAGTTTACAGCTATAAGTGCTGTCGCATGTGGTGTGAGCCATGATACATTGTGATGCTGCTAACATGACCTTATATGCTAAGTGTTTATGCACTGTATGAGTGATTTGTTATTACTGAGATTCTTTTGAATCTCATTCTTTCCTATAACTAACATTTCAGTTAAGGCAAGTGGCTCTAAGGAGAAGCGGACAACCCGGAGTGGTTAGGGCCTTCAGGGATATTTTGGTTTTGATAGTTAGCTATCAATCTAGGTTTGAGATTACTGTAAATTATTTTTGGGATGTATATAATATTTTGATTACGGTATGTAATCCCCTAGTTGGGAATTATAAACCTGACAGTTAGTATATGTAATACCCTGAATTCTGAGACTTGAGGCTAGAGAATAAGCCTGAAATAAGTGGATTGCCAAGCCCCGATTTAGCAAGATCCCAAATTGTTATTAAGGGTTAATGACTCCAAAAGTGGAGGTGGTTAGTGATAAATAAACCTTTTTGGAGATTATGGTGTGATTTGGCACCCGATGTGATTCGTATGTGCTGTGAGCAGCGCCAAAACCCTGTATTTAAGCTCAATTATGGATTAACATCTAAATTGACTTAAAATAGAGGGAAGGCGCATATTGTGGCTAAATGAAAAGATGTGAAGTGTTGGTGGTGATTCAATGAGAATTATCGTAATCAGGGGCAAAACGGTAAAGTTACCGACCAATTGGTCAGTTACCGAAGAGGGAACTTATTGGTAACTTCAAGATCATTGGTTGAGATTGATTTGTGTAGAGATCAAAGGGTGGAATCATGTGTGCAAGTGCCTATGTGAGCTCATGAAGATGGATCAAGATCATGACAAGTGGCAAGATTTGGACCCTTGATCTTGGGTCAAAGATTCAACACCCTTCCTCTCTTCTCTCTCCCTTATTTGGACGGTTTTTGGCCCTAAAAATCTGCTCCCTTCTTCATCATCTTCATTTATTCATCATCTCATCTCTCTCTTGTTTCTCCATGGCGTCCCAAAGCAAGGAAGAAAGAGAAAGGAAGAGTTCAATGTTTAGGTGAGATAATGTCCTGAGATGCTCAAATACCCTTCTTTAATGTTGTTCATAGTGATGAGAGCTTCATCTCTATGGTTTTAGATTCTTGATTGGTGGTGTTTGATGGCTTGAGGAAATTTGGAAAGATGGAGAATCAAGGAATTGGTTTGGGAAAGATGAAGAGGTGAGTATTTGAAGCCTTTTGATCTAAGTTTTGTGATTTATGGATGAGTTTAGTGAATTTTGAATTTTGCCCTGATTTTCTTGTGATTTTGGATTGGATGATTTTGGGTTGTGTTTTATGTTGAAAATGGTGCCATGTTGTGGTATTTGGTCATTGGAATTGGTTTGGGAACTTGGAATGAAAAGAATGGCAATGTGGTGTTTGTGTTGTGATTTGTGATGACATGTTGTGATTATTGGAAAAACATGTCCATATAATGTGAATTTGGTTGTTTTTGTGTTTCCAATTGATTCCTTGTGCAAATTTATGTGGAAATGGTATTTGGTGTGAATTTGGGAACCATTGGAATCATTGGTGCAAAACTGAAAATCTGTCCCTTGAAGTTCTGTTCTAGACAGTCTGCTTGTGTGGATGTTTTGACTAGGCAAATGAT
Source organism: Inga oerstediana (assembly GCA_963210345.1). Lineage (NCBI taxonomy): Eukaryota > Viridiplantae > Streptophyta > Magnoliopsida > Fabales > Fabaceae > Inga > Inga oerstediana. Next base: position 15,922,206 of record OY723411.1, on the reverse strand, counting down.
GTCTGAAAATTATGAAACTTTTTAGTCTTAAATTTCACATCCCAAACTTCAAAATGGACACATAATTTGTGCCATTTCGTTTTGTCTTCTGTGAGTTATGGCTGTCCAAAGTTTGAGGTCGAAAATGGAATCTGTTTTGGGACAGTCTTGAGTTTTGGGGAATTCTGTATTTTTGTGGTGATTTCTAGTAAAGGCCAATATTTTTCCTGTGTAGAGGACTTGAATAGCTTTCATTTGGCTTTGGGATCACCTCATTTCGAGTTTTGTGGAATTAGTTATGAGTTTTGGAAGTTCAGCCAAGAAACTGGATTTTCTTAGCCGCGGCCCAAATGTTTCTGGGCAGTTTTTGGCCGCGGCCAGTGGATTTGTGGGCCGCGGCCAACCCCCAAAAATCAGTATTTTGGACTTTTAAAAGGTGATCTTTGGTCAAGTGTTTCCCAAGCCTTTAGGCATGTGTTTAGGCTTTGATTAGCCACCTAAAGGTCATGAATGGTAACCAACTTTAAGTGATATGAAAGTAAGGTTTTGGAATAGAGAATAACCCTATGTCCTTGCTTTGATTATAGGGTTGATGTTCGCCCTAGACGTGGTTTGGTATTCGTTCTGATCGCGAGTAAGCGGAGCTGGAGCATACGTGGGAAGAGTGTAGGGAACTTACCTCTTTTGCATGCTTTGATATTTGTGTTTGTGTTTTGATGCATGTATTGCTTTGCTTGATTATGTGAAACATGTATGAATGATTGTAGCTCTGTTTCTAGTTATGCTATGGCCATGAGTATGTTGTTGAAACATTGAGCACGCAGATATGTCATTATGTGAACATGAGTTATGTATTGCAAGCATGTCATGCATTAAACACATATTATACATGCATATAGGTATCTGTTTCCTACTGAGATTCTCTAGAATCTCACCCTCCCCTATCAACCATTTCAGACAGGGTAGGTGGATCGAGGATGGAGCAAGCAGTCAAGGGCGGCTAGGGCTCCCATTGGAGTTTGGTTGTGATAATTGGTTATCATAAATGGGATTATTTGTATTTGTATTTGGATAAAGGTTGTATATATATTGTGGAATGTATATTTGATTATGTATTTAGAATGAGTTATTGGATACTTGTATATGTATTTAAGAGGATTTGTGTAATCCCGATTTGAGGAGTTGTATGGGCTAATGTGCCCTATGATTGTTTAGCGAAGATATGAAACCGGGGGTACTGGGATAATTATATTGTGCACTCTGATATTGGTATAAATGTGATTTATCTTCGCATAGTAATTGTATTCAAAATTTAAATATGAAACCAGGTTATAAATGATTTCGAAAGGTATTTGTGAAAACCCTATCGTGAAGATGGGATTTTGAAATAGTTTTGTTTCTTATTGGTCTCTATTTCACTTTAAATCGCGTATTTTGGATATAATTACGGCAGGGGGTTACAGTATATACATGACCCGGGGGTTGCCGAGATTTTTGTCTCACACTCTGATATGTAGAAATGTGATTTAACTGCACAGGTAATTATATGCGATACATGCAATTGAGACCAGAGAAGGGAAAGAATTTTGAAAGTTTTGTTGAAAACCCTTCCACAAGAAGGGATTGGAAATGTCTTTTGATGATTATTGGTCTCTATTTCATTTAAAATTCTGAATTTTGAATTATAATTACGTGTATAAAGGCAGGGGTTACATAAATGATGTCAAAATTAAGATGTAAATTGTACGCATTATGCAATAAACAAATATAGCCATTAAGTCATACTTAAATATTGTCCCCAAACCACAATTACAAATAATTAATGACAAGCCTTAACAAAATAAAAAACACTTATAATATGTCTTGAAAAGTATAAGTAGTTAATAAAATGAATAACACAAGATATGAACAAAAAAAATCATTAGAAAATAAGTTAAAAAATATAAAATTAGTAAAAATACTTATGAAATAAGAAATATCTTTTATAAGTTTTTAATTTTTAGGGTTCTTAATACAAGTTGTTCTTAGGAAACTTAATTCTAAAAAGATAATAATAATTAAATATTTGTAACATCATTAACAAAGTATAAAAAATCAATAATATTAGTATCATATAAATAATTTAAAAAAAACATACGAGCCTAAACGGACCGGCCTTTTACCCTACAAGGCTGGCCCTTTTAGGCCCTCTCCCTTATAGGGCAAGTCCTTTTATGACTGTTTTCATTTTTTAGGCAAAAATCTCAAGTGTAACCCTTACAAATTCAAAGCCTAAACGAGTTAATCTGACGGGCTCAGCCTATTTTCCCGACTTAGAGACAGTTCCATCTTGAAATAGCTAAAAATTTCTAATTTAAATAGTGTAAGATCTTCCACCAGGGATATTAATTTTGTTAAGCTCATTTCTCACTTAAGGGCTTAAATGCATTTGGCATTATCATGTTTTAAATTTTGCTCAATATAAAAGCAGAAAATAACATAAATGATCTTAATATTCATTCTCATCCAAAACTCAAAACTCAGGTCTTAAAAACTATATTAATAACACACATTTTTAATTTTTAATTCACTAAACTATATTAATAAAATCGGTTTTATAATCCCACATATAACACACATTTTTAATTTTGCTTTATATATTTTTCATCATAAATGCACATATGTCTACTTTTAATGGACTTTTCTGATTTAGCTCCAAGTTCCTCAGTGCTGCACAACACTAGTTCCATTAGGATTAAGGGCTTGTTTGGTACGAGGGGAGGGGAAGTGGGTGGAGGGAAAATTTTTTTGAGTTTGATTTAAAAAAATGAAAGACGTGGGGTTAAAGGTTTTTAATTAATTTTTCCTACTCTTTTATCTTATATATTCCCTCTATTAAAATTTTGAAACCCCACTTTTTAAATTTTCTTAAATCCAACTCATAAAAATTTTCCCTCCCTCCCCTCTCCTCCAAATCCCTCATACCAAACACACCCTAAATGTTTGAGAGAGCATCCTTCACCTTACCATATGTGTAATATCCCAATTTTTAATTAAGGGCTAATGACAATTATTATGGATAATTGTGAATTAAAGTGTGCATTATTATGTGTTTTATGGCTATTTTAATTAATATGTCATAATTGGTGGAATATTGGAAGAATGGAATCATTGGTCATAAGTTAGTGATTAATAGAGAAATTAATTACTAGCTAATAGAAAAAAATGAGAAGTGTGATTAAATGGCTAATGGAGGGATTAAGTGATTAATTGGGTGTTTACCTTTATGAGAGCCAATGTTAGTGTGACATGTGGCAAGTTGGAAGAAGAGTGAGAAATAAAGAAAAGTCAAATATGATTTAATTATTATTTTCTGTTTCTTCCTCTTCCTCCATTTTGGCTAAGAAGGGGATGGAGTAGCTTCATCATCATTTTCATCTATCACACTCCATCTCTTCCACACTTTCTCTCTCCCATTCGTCCTCAATGGATGCCAAGTGAGAGGAAGAAGAGCTTGTGATTTGGGTAGGTAAATGGCTTCTATTGCTCAAGTTCTCTTCATTAATGTTGTTCCTTGAAGTGAGAGCTTCAATTTGATAGTTGTTGTTTCTCCATTGGTGGGGATTTGAGAAATCACAAAAATCTGGTAGTTAGAGAATCAAGAAGTGTATTTGAGAAAGTTAATTAGGTAAGTAAAACCAATCCTTCTATCTATGTTTTATGCCAAATGACTAAGATTTGAATTTTTGGGATTTTTGGCCCATTTTTGTTGGGATAGGGTAATTGGTAGTTTGGCATGTTATTGGTATGGAAATAAGTGTTTTGATATGAGTTTTGGATAGATAGATTGATTTGGGAATGAAATGTTATATTTGGATGATTTTGGAATTTAGATGATTATGTTGCCCAAAACCAAAGCATGATAATGGAATAGGATTTTGGTAATTCTGATGATTCCATTGAATTCCTTGGGTGTTTTTATGTGGGAGTAGTTTTGGTAGAAGTTTTGAGTCTATTAGGATCATTTGGGCAAGTGTTAGGAAATGTGGTTAGTTTTGCTGTGTTTTCTGGTTTCTGATTGAATCACTCAAGTGATTGGGGTTCACTCGAGTGCAGGATGAATAACACTCAAGTGGTGATGAGTTCTACTCGAGTGTGGTAGTGAAAACTTCCTTTCTGCCCTCTGTGTTCTTGTTGCACTTCCGTGGTCAAAGGCAAGTGTTGCCTCACTTGCGAGTATGGTGGAACATCACTCGAGTGATCTTCCTATCACTCGAGTGAGGGTGTATTTGACACCAAGGACTTGCCTCTTGGGTTGTCACTTGCGGTTATAGTGCAAGAGTGTGCCTTTTCACTCACGGCTTTGTGGTATCCACTCGAGTGCAATTGGTTGTGCTCGAGTGCTCCTGATCCTTGAGAACTTTTGGGTGCTCTCGGGTCTTCACTTTCTGGACTTCACTCTCTAGTGCTCGAGTAAAGCATTTGGCTATCACTCGAGTGAGGTCTAATGTGCTCGAGTATTGTAGTTTCTGAAAAGTTCCTTGTGCTCTCGGGTGTTTACTTGCTATTGTTCACTCTCTAGTACTCGAGTGTAGACCATACCATCACTCGAGTGAGGCCTTCTTCACTCGAGTATCCGTACAATATCACTTGAGTGAGGCCATCTTCACTGGAGTGTCACAGTGGAAAATATCAATTTTGAGCTTCCAAGAAGGGAATCTTTGGGGATAGTTTTCCAACCCTTTAGAGCTATTAATAGAGTTATTCATGGATACTAAAAGAGCAATAATGATAATCAAATTAAGTGTTAAGAAGTCATTGAGAATTGGAATAGAGAATTGACTCTTCGTCACTTATTATAACTATAGGATTTGACATTTCCCCTATCAAGATAGTGACTCTTCTCTCATGTTGTGTATGATGTTTTGGTATGCATGACTTGTCATTGGGTTTTGTGAACTGTGTACCATGGTCCATTACAGCACGAGCAATGCAACGTGAGCCATTTAGGGATTGACGTTGGTCATCTCTAGCTCAGCTGTTGTAGTGTCATTGTAATCGACATAGATCTTTGTGAATCCGACCCGTGGGTCGACATTTGTGAATCCAGCCGTGGGCTGTGTATTTGTATCTTGCCTGTATGGCTTGCGTTATGAAATGCTTTATATGAATCCCATCTGTGGTGAAATATATTATGTGGATTGTTGTGATGCAATGCAGCGTGAGTAATTCAGCGTAAGGAAACGTAAGGGTGACATGAGTCATACCTGCACTTGTCGCTGTAACTGCCGTTGTAGTTGCCATGTGTGTGTAATGATTTGCTTTCATGCCTTATTGTTGTGCATACTATGATTGATTTGACACTACGGGGATTCTTTAGAACTCACTCTCCCAAATATAAACTTTTAGACAGGGAAGAAGAATCGAAGGGAAAGTGGGAGACGAAGAGCTGCTAGAGCTCTGTTGTAGGAGTTCATTTTGACTATGTGGTTGTTGGTTATCATGTAAAATCCATTGGATATCTCTTTTTGGATCAATTATATATATATATATATATATTGAGATATGTTGTTTAGTTTTATGTAATCCCCAAGAAAGGGGAAAGAAGTTATGGGCATAATGCCTTGTAAGAACCCTTTTATGAATTAATGGATCCCGAGTGTGTCAGAAATTTATGCTGTACTCTGATATGTATGAATGAAATGAACATGTATAGGCCATTTATGTATTGAAATGTGGATATGAGACCGTTTCGAACAGATTTTGGAAAAGTTTTTGAAAACCCCGATTTTGGGAAATTTACTTTTGTAAGTCCCAAATCGTCTATGATCTCTAACTCTACATTAATTACGAGTTTATAAACGTAAATCTCATCCTTAATAGTGAAGGGGTTAAAATATGTATTTTTTAGGATAATGATCTCCAAAGGACCTAGAAGTCTTAGTCTCTAAATGTAATTTTGGCAAACATTGAGAGAAAGGGTATGCGGAATTTTCATGAGCAGATCTACTGTCAAATAAACTTGACAATACCTGAATAAAAAAAATATAAATATGAACTTCACGAATTACAACTTTTTTGTATCTTTAAAATGATTCAAAATTATAAGACATATTTCAATATTTATGTTCATCCTTTGAATGCTAAAAGGGATGCATTTGTTAAGAAACTTTAGTTTGATTAAATGTGTAACCCTCCTACCTTAATAGCCAAAGTTATAGTTTAAAAATGCGTCATTAAGTTAAAATAGAGACCAATGAAAAATATAAAATTTATTAAAAATCCCATTTTCAAGACAGGGTTTTCAAAAACTTTTCCAAAATCTGTTCGATGTAGTCTTACATTTACATTTTGAATATATATTTGGCCTGTGCAGTTCGGTTTCATTCATACATACCAAAGTGTAACAAAAATTCCCGACAATACTTAGGTTTCATTTATTTAATGAAGGGTTTACAGGGTGGGCACATTGCCTATTCTCAGTTTCCTATACAAGAAATTACACAATACTATTCAATATATACAACATGTGCAACTAATCCCCAACAAAATATGATAACCAACTATCAAAATTAAAACTTTTAGCTAGGAGCTCTAACCGCCCTTCGTCACTTACTTTTCCTTTAAACCCCTTGCCCTGGTTGTAGGTTAGTCAATGGAAAGAATGAGATTCAAAAGGATCATAGTAGTAACAATTTACTTATAACATGTACAATCACAAAGCTTATAAGCAAACCACAAACAACAACACATCAATGGCATTTATGTGACAGCTTTCGCTGTATTCGACACAACATGTTTCACAACAACATATTTTACAACAGTATATTTCACAACGGCATGTTACACCACGACATGTTTCTCAACAGAATATTTCACAACATCATGTTTCACAACGGCATGTTTCAATGATAAGACATGCATATAATGCATCATACACAATATAAGAGAGAGGGTCACTGCCTTGTTCTTTCCGCTCATGTACTGGCACCGGTTTATCACGTGCAGGGCAAATGTCAAATCCTATAATTAGAATTATGGGCGACAGGTTATTACTTAATCCAATTCTTTTTTAATTCAAACACTCAAATTGGTTATCATTAGGGACATTTAATCAAGTTAAATAAGGAGTTAAAGTGGTCAATTAATCTAAAAAACCAATTTCTAACCTCAGAGTTCAACATATTATATTATGCCATTACATCTTTAATTTTCGCATAAGTGACCAAATCTGTCAGAATTTTTTATCAACTTTGAAAAATCATAACTAAATCTTTAAAAATTGAAATGGGGTGATTCCAAAAGCTATATGACCCTTATTTAGCGTATTTTCAAGGAAAAAAAATCACCCATATCCAATTGGATACACAACATTCCTAGAATTTTCATTTATTGCACACTGTCAGAATTCAACCCAGTTTTCATGACCTAACTTCAAAAATTCATAACTCTCAATGTACAAATCAAAATGATGCAAATAACCTATCAAATTAAAGCTTGATATGTCTACGATTTAACTGGAAAGTTTCAAAATTTTTAGAGATCATTTGGTTATCCAAAAACACCATAAAATCAGGGTACCTCATTGAAATCCTGTTCAGCAGAAAATCTAGTTTTGCACTTTGAGTTTCAATGACCCAAAATTCACAACCCGGGGCTATAACCACACAATTTTTGTGTGGAACACAATGGTTACATCAAAATGAACAAATTCTCACTCATTCCTCACATCCTGTTTTGGCAGAAAAATCAACAAAGTCTCAGAAATTACCAAACTCCTAAATTGAGCATCAAACTTGTGTCATGTGGTTTCTAATCATCATAAAACACCAAATACATAACCAAAACACCATGACTTCTCCAAACCCTAACTTGGACAAAATCAGGGCAGAATTATATATGTCAAAATACTTATTCAACCTACACAACCAATAGCTCAAATTAAAGCCAATACTCACCTCTTGCTTCTCTTTAGTTCCTTTCTTTGATTCTACAACTTTTGTTCTTGGATGACATCTCAAAAAACCTCTTTTTGAAATTATAAAACCATAAAAATGAAGCTTTCATCAAGAGGAACAATGTTTGTGAAGGACACTTGAGCCATAAATGAGGTTAAGAAGGTGAAAATCAAGATCAAAGTCTCACCTTTACTTGCTTCTTCTTGCACTCTCGTGTTGCAGCTACAGAACCGACTTGGTGTATTACCCCAAATTCTGAGATTTGAGGCTAGAGAATAAGCCTAAAATAAGTAGACTGCTAAGCCCTTGTTTAGCAGGATCCCAAGTTTCAATTAAGGGTAAATGACTCCAAAAGTAGATGTGATTAGTGATAAATGGACCCTTTTGGAGATTATGATATGAACTGTGATTTGTATGCATTGTGAGCATACCAAAACTCTACATTTAAGATCAATTTTGGATTAACATCTAAATTGACTTAAAATATAGGGAGGGCACATATTGTGGCTAAATGGAAAGATGTGAAGTGTTGGTGGTGATTCAGTAAGAGTTGTCATACTCAGGGGCAAAACGATAAAGGTATCGACCATTTGGTCAGTTGCCGAAGAGGAAGCTTATTGGTAACTTTAAGATCAATAGTTGAGATTGATTTGTGCAATAAATCAAATGGTGGAATCATGTGTGTGTGTGCCTAGGTGAACTCATGGAGGTGTGATAAGAGTGTGACACATGGCACTCTTTGGACCCTTGGATCTTAGTCAAAGTGTCAATACTCATTTTCCTCTCTTTTCTCTCTATTAGGTCGGTTTTGGTCACCAAAAATGTTGACCTCTCTTCATCTTCATTGTCTCTCATCTCTCTCTTCTTAACCTCCATTTTTGTCTAAAGAGGAGGAGGAAAGAGAAAAGAACAAGGTAAGTTTTGGTTGGTTTATGGTCCTCTTTAGCTTAAATCCTCTTCTATAATCTTATTCATAGTGATGATAGCTTCATCTCTATGGTTTTAGATTTTTGAAAGGAGGTGTTTGAATGCTTGAGGAAAATTGGAAAGATGAGGAATCAAGGAATTGGCTTGGGAAAGAGGAAGAGGTGAGTATTTGTAACATTTTGACCTAAGTATTGTGATTTGCGGATGAGTTTTGTGACTTGTGAACTTTGCCCTGATTTTGTGGTATTTTCGTGTGGCATGTAATTGGGAGAATTGCATGTTGTTTTGTGTTGTAATTGGTGTTTGGATGTGTTATTTGGTCATTGGAATTAATTTGGAACTTTGGATTGGAAAAGGTTTACAATGTTGAGTTGAAATGTGATATTGTGTGACATGTTGTAATTCATTGTGAAATATGTCAATGTGATGTGAATTAGGTTGATTTGGTGTTTCTAATGGATTCCTTGTGAAATTTTGTGTGAGAATAATGTTTGATGTGACGATTGGACCATTGGAAGCAATTGAGCCAAAACTGAAATTCTATCCAGTGTGAATTCTGTTCTAGGCAGTCTGTTTGTATTGACATTTTGAATGGCCAAATGATATCTGAAAATTTTGAAACTTTCTAGTCTTAAAATTCACATCCCAAGCTTCAAAATGGACATAAAATTTATGTCATTTCGTTTTGCGAGTTAGGAGATATGATTGTCCAAAGTTTGGTATCAAAACTGGACTCTGTTTTAGAGCAGTGTTAGGTTTTATGTAATTCTGGTATTGTGTGATGATTTATGGTAACAGTCCATATTTTTCTTAAGAGGACTTAAATATCTTTCATTTGGCTTTGGAATCACCTTATTTTGATTTTTCTGGAATTAGTTATGATTTTTGAAAGTTCAGCCAAGAAACAGGATTTTCTTGGTCGCGGCCAGAGGTTCTGGGCCGCAAGCCAAATGTTTTTGACTTGTTTTCCAACCCCCAAAAATGACATTTTGGACTTCTGAAGATGGTCTTTGGTCAAGTGCTTTCCCAAGCCTTTAGGCATGTGTTTGGGCTTTGAGTAGCAACCTAAATTTTGTGGATGATAACCAACATTAAGTGTTATGAAAGTAAGGTTTTGGAATAGAAAATAACCCTATGTCCTTGATTTGATTATAAGGTTTGATATTCGCCCTGATCTTGAGTAGTTGGTGCTGGAGCATATGTGGAAAGAACAAGTATAGGGAACATACCTCTCCTGCATGTATTTGATATTAGTGTTAGTGTGTTGATGCATGTTTTTGCTTTGTTTGATTATGTGAAACATGTATGAACGATTTGAATCAATGTTTCAATTTATACTATTAGCATAAGTATGTTGTTCAGAGCATTTAGCTTGCAGATTTGTCATTATGTGAGCATGAGTTATGTATTGCAAGCATGTCATGCATTAACATTTATAGTACATCTATATTGGTATTATTATCCTATCGAGATTCTCTCAAATCTCACCCTCCCCTACTAACCTTTCAGACAGGGTAGTGGATTGAGGATGGAGCAAGCACCTAGGGCGACGACGACTCCTTCGAGTTGTCATATTGGTGGTTCGTTATCATAGTTGGGAGTATTAGGTATTGGATATTTGTATTTGAATTTGGAATGTGTATTTGAGATCATTGTTAAGTGATCCCCTGTATGAGAATTTGTAATGGGAGATGCGCCCTGTAAAGCTTGAGTTAATATATGGAACCCGGGATTGCCGAGGTTCTTATATTGTGCACTCTGATTTATATATTGAATGTGATTATCCGCTTGAAGTAATTGTATTCAAAATGTGAATATGAGACCGGGTTAAATTGTTTGTAAACCATATTTATGAAAACCCAATCTAGTAGATGGGCTTGAAATGAGTTTTGCTTGTTATTGGTCTCTATTTCACTTTAATTGCGTATTTCGGATATAATTACGGGTAGGGGTTACACTTCGAGAAAGAGAAAATGTGTGATTTAATTACCAAATTTTTGGCCCCTCTTATCTCTTAAAGTCCAGCCGAAATATGGTGCAAAAGTAGATAAAAGTTGTAGTGAAAATTACTTCATTTGCTCATACATTTGTGGTGAATTAACTAAGTGTAATTTTCTTCAAGTTTTCTCCTTTCCTTCCTCTTCCCATTTTGATTGAAATGATTTCCCTTTGTATTCAAGATATCATCTTATGGTTAGCCTACAAATGTTGACCAAGTCTTCATCTCCTTACTTGGTCTTTCATGTGTTTTTCTTTCTCTCTTTATTGACACCGAAAATAGCTTTTAAAGAGCAAAAACAAACACTCCTTGATTTATCATAAATTTTGCTTCTTCAAATACATTACTTTAGTTGCAATATTTGACCAAATTCAACATACTTTCTTTTCCTCTTCATGCCATACAAATTGTAGCCCTAGCAATAGCCAAAAGGGCTTCTTGAATTAATCATAATTTCAACTCTTCAAATATTACTTCTTTAGTTGAAATTGTTGACTTAGTCATCATCTTTTACAACTTGGTTAAATTGCCTTCACATGTCATATATTAATAACCTATATTGTTTCCTCATGTCTTACATAAGTCATGACCCTTTGAAAGAGATGATGATCTTATAAAATATCCACTTGCAATATAATATTTAATTATCAACTTTTGCATGTGAAAATTGACTAAAGTCATCATCCCCTTTTACTTGGCCAAAAACGCTTCCATATGACTCATATTATGGCTAAATAAATATTCTCCTCATATTTCTCTTCCATACGCCATTTTCCCTTCTTCTCATATTCAAATTAGTCCTTTGGTCATTTTTAACTTTAGGTGAAAAGACTAAGTAGTTATCTCAAGTTAATATGAACTAAAGTCATAACAAAAATTTCAAAGGTAATTCTGTCATTAATTCCACCATCTATTCTGTACATTTAGCCCTTGAGTACATTTTGGGGTATTACAGAATTCCCATAAACATAAATTTAGAGCAATTTATTTCACAAAGATTTTTAGTATGTGCGACCGGTAATTTAAATAGGTAGTAGTCATATAAACAACGAGCTAGTACTTAGATGCTTGCTGTATGGTTAACTAAAGTACATCAACACCTACTATTTCAATGCTTTTAATATCCAGCTTAGTACAGTGTCCACAAACAACAATGAAGAAACAAAACTTTAACTGATGACTGTAAATTATATAGAAGAATGTTGGGTTCACTTTCTAACGTCACAGGTGGATACCTAGGTATTTATGTTTCTAAACACTTCTTCCTATAGGACATTCTTTGTAGTGTTACTTGTCCGTAAAGCATCAGGCCCTACAACAATCTTCAGCCTATCTATGCTTCTCACTCTCGAAAGTGCAACATATAATTGTCCATGAGTGAATACTGGTTTTGACAAATATAATTCGACATGACGCAATGATTGTCCTTGACTTTTATTGTTTGTCATTGTAAATGAAAGTGTAATTGGGAATTGTCTCCTTTGCATGCGAAAAGGCCATCTACACTCAAAAGGATTCATATTCATTTTATGTATCAGAACCTTCACATTTGGTTTAAAACCTTTAAGAGTGACTGACTCAATGACCTTGTGGCCCAACATCGTAACGCGAAGCCGTGTTCCATTGCATAATCCAGATGCTTGATCAATATTTTGCAGTAGCATTATTGGTGCTCCAACTTTCAAGACAAGTTTATAGTTTGGCAAACTAGAAGAAGTAATGGTGTTGAGGAATTCAGTTATATATAAGTTGTCAAAAGAGTCAGAATCTTTAGTTGACTTGCACACTGAGTCACAACTCAAGAACTCATATTCCTCACCTGGGAGTAATGCACACATGTAATCATTGATCTTGGTAACCATTTCAACCATCAGTGCAAGGATTGCTCTGTTATTAAAGTAGTCATTAGAAGTTAGATTGTCTAGAAGCAGTTCATATGTTGCCTACACAATTGCATTCATTGGATCATTGCAACCTGGAATCAAGACTTCTTATGGGATTTCTATATCAGCAACACCATCAACAGGATCTCCCCAATTCCTATCACCAACATCTAGTAACCATCGTGAGAACCATTCAATCCTGTTGTACTTATTGGTATCATGACATTGATTCAATCACATGTTTTTATTCAAGCGAAGAATAGTGCAATGTCGACCGAGAAGAGCTTATGCAAGCATTAACTATAGCCGCCCGTGTACCTTTAGGAATGACAAGAAGTATTTGCCTGAAATTGTAACATCCTAATTTTTATTTAGAGATAATTACTAAATTAATAGTAATTTTTGGATAAAAAGAAAAGAGGGATTTAGTTAAAATATGTTTTTTTAAAAAATATATATATATATATATATATTTAAAAATAATAATAAATAAATAAATATTATAAAATAATCAAATAATAATATATTTATATTTAAAAAAAAAGGTTGTGGGCGCCAACGGCGCCTACAACGTTGAAAACTGGGGGGAGGCACAAAAGGCCTCCCACCATTTTCAACATAGATTGTGGGTTGGCGCCTACAATCATTAATTGAAACTGCGGAAGGCATCCGTAGTTTCAAGAGGCGGGGAGCATTATAAATACCCCCTCTCCCCCATCCTCACTTCACACATCTCAAGTGTGAAGAAAAGTGTAGAGTGAAGCATTAATAGGAGTATTTTCATATCTTTGGAGATCGATAAGGTACTCAATATTACTTCTCATTTCAGAATTATTTTTATGGAAATGTTCTAAATAATTTTCTCTTTCTTATGGTAATAATTTTATGATGATTAGAGAAAATTTTAAGATTATGATTTTTGGATAAATTTGAGTTTTGTTAATATAAGGCTATAGGAATGTAGAGGATAATTAATAGTTAATTTTAATCAAGTTACTTTTGTTACTTAATTAACATATAATTTTATAATAAAATCTTTACATAACTAATCTATGAATAATTCTATATTAGGTTTTTTAACCGATTAAATTTAGGATAAATAATTTATTTGGATTATTAGAGGTATTCTTGAGGTTTTAATCGGTTTAGATTTTTTTTAGGATGATGATTTATAATTTAGCCATTTTATAAATTGATTATTGTAGATTGATTTTTGGCGTATATTTGAGCTCTTGGATTAGAAGCTTGTGATTATAATTTTGCTTTGGTGAAAGGTAACCACTTTCCACTTATTATCTGTGTTGATATGCTGTTTGTGAGTATTTTGATATTTACTCCAATGAGTAAAGATTTATTGTGATTGAGAAAGTTTTCATTATATTGTGAAGTATTTTGATGTAAAATAGCTTTGTGGAATTTTATGATTTGAAATGAGAAAAATATGTATATATATTCGGGAAAATCCCATTGAAATAATTATTGATAAATTATTGTGATAATGGGTTTGGGATAAGATGGAGCATATTATTTTACCACGTGGTATAGCCTCTATTGGTGCACGATGGTTGGTTGTTTATTGTCCCACCAGTTTCAATGAGGGACTGCCCCACCAGTTTCAATGAGGGGCTGCGACACCGAAAGACCCATGGTCCGGGGCACGTGCTCTGAGGGTTTGGCCGATCCTCATGACGTGACCGGTGAGCTTTTTGAGTGGCCAGTCACATGGTTAGTAACTTAGCCCATGGGTCTAGTCGCGTGGAAATAAGGCGGTTCGGTTGGATTGATGGGAGGCAATGGGAATTGTAATAAGAAATTTATGTATAAAATCATGATATTGAATTTTTATAAATTGCTATATAAATTGTTCTACTTAGCACCTCATGAACACATGTTAGCATGTGTAATAAGTCGGATAGCTGGTTACTGAGGCTTTTGTCTCACCCCGTTAATTTAACATTTTTCAGGTGATAATTCTCTTGCTGGAATGTCGGAAGGAGCTCCTGAGGCATAGATATATTTCTATATATATCTGTATAGCCTCTTGTAGTTTATTATGTGTTGAATGAATGTACATTGCCACTTATTAGGGACCATATTTTGTAAACTCTAAATTCCTCTTCGTACTCTGTTTATCATATAAAGTTGGGTGACCTTGGTTTTGAAATGGAAATGTTTGATATGATAACTGTAGGGACTTAAATCTTTTATTACCATGGTAGGATTCTCAAATAGTTACTTGAACTCTTTTCTACCATAGTAATGACTTAAATCTTTTATTACCATGGTAGAGTTCTCAAATAGTTACTCGAACTCTTTTCTACCATGGTAATGACTTAAATCTTTTATTACCGTGGTAGAGTTTTCAAATAGTTACTTGAACTCTTTTCTACCATGGTAATCTTTCTTTCTTTTAAAAAAAATGATGAAATGAGTAATTCTTAAAGATAAGTTAATATTATTATATTATTAAGGAGAGGATCTCACAATTTGGTATCAGAGCTTTAGTGGCAATATATTCTTTCACACATAACCTCCCTGTGTTTTTATATTGCTATAGGTTATATCCTAATTATTATAGGATTTCATCCTTAGGTAGGGAGAAAATGGTTAATACAAGAAAGACTGTCTCCAATGTTAACCCACTTCCACAAAATGCTGAACCACAATTGTCTCAGGAAAACGAGACTCTTTTAGATAAATTATTGATAGCTATGGATGCACGATTTCAACAGTTCGAGGGAGATCTTCGAAAGAAGATAAGAGAAGAGGGGAGCATTCCAAAGCCAAAAGATCATGAGGCTCCTGAGCCCAGTATAGAGGCATCACGGAAAAATGAGCCAATCGGCTCAACTAATTATGAAGGCCCTGGGAAGAATGTTGGGGGTGAGGGATTATCACAACCCAATCCTGAAGAATTAGCTATTAATAAGGTATGGAAAGATATTCATCATCATTATCCTGAAAAGTTTCATGGAGATTTAGATCCACTGAAGGCTGAAGCTTGGATCGAGAGTTTGGAGACTATCTTTAGAGCTGTTGTTTGTAATGAATATCAAAAGGCCAGAGTGGCCATTATTCTGTTAAGGGATCGTGCTCAAAGATGGTGGCAAAGCACGAGTGGTTTAGATGACTCAAGGACAACTTAGACGGAGTTCAGAACTAAGTTCTTCGATCATTACTTCCCTCCAGCATTAAGACATGAGAAGGAGACAGCATTTTATGCCCTTCGACATGATGACATGCACAAGGATGAGTTTATTGCGACTTTCATCGACTTATCCAGATACGAGACCTACTTGCAACAAAAAGATGACCCAGACTGGAAATCACGTCAATTGATTACCAGGGCCAAGCCAAAGTTAAAACCTTTTGTGCCAATGCGTGATATAAAGAGTTTTGAGGAAACTTGCACCAACTTGAGGATAGCTGCACATATGAAGCGTGAAATCGAGGCTGCCAAACTCCAAGATAATCAAGGCAAGTTCTCCACTTTTAGACCGGTGGGTGGAGAAAATAAGCCATTTGGATTTCATCCTGGGAGTACAAGGAACTTTGGTAGAAAGAGTCAAGGGCAAAGGAGTGGATCTCGACCGAGTAATTTTCAGAGTAACTTCCCGAGGAAACAAGGTCAAAGGAGCTATGTTGGAGTAAGCCAACAACCTCGTCGTGAAATGGCAATGTCAGCCCCAAGCGTTAACAATCCTTGCCCAAAATGTGGGAGGTCTCATACTGGTCAATGTTGGCAGTGTTTTCAATGTCATAAGTTTGGACACACCATGCGATATTGTCCCGAGGGGCAGCAGCAATAGCAGATCAACCAAAGTGGCCGTCCCACTTTTCCTGGCAGAGTATATGCCATGACTCAGGAGGAAGCAGGAGCATCCCCTAATGTTATTAGAGGTACTATTTCTCTTCATGGTCATGACATTATTGCAATGTTTGACTCGGGTGCTACACATTCTTTCATATCTTTTGATTGTGCTAAGAAGTATGATTTCCCTATATCTGTTATACCATATGACTTGAAAGTTTCTACCCCTGCCGGGGCTGTTGTGATGACTGCACATGCTTGTGTGGGTATTACCCTTCATTTTGAAAACTGAGATTTTATAGTGGATTTAGTGTGTCTACCACTAAAAGGTATAGATGCTATTATCGGTATGGATTGGCTAGTGGACAATGATGCCATACTTCATTGTAAGAAGAAGGTGGCCACTTACGCCATGAATACTATATCCGTAGAAGCCCCTATAGTCCCGATGTTGTTGTCAGCAACTCGAGTGGATAAGTGTATCAGAAAGGGGTGTCAAGCCTATATAGTTTTCTTCTCTATCAATGTGGATAGAGAAGTTGGGATCGATCATATCAATGTAGTAAAAGAATATCCTGAGGTATTTCCAGAAGAGATATCTGGACTGCCTCCGAAGCGAGAGGTCGAGTTCACCATTGATTTGGTGCCAAGTACAACCCCGATTTCTAAGGACCCTTATCGGATGTCACCATCAGAGTTGGCAGAATTGAAGAAACAACTAGAAGAGCTGCTTGAGAAAGGCTTCATTCGACCAAGTGTCTCTCCCTGGGGTTCACCAGTGTTGTTTGTCAAAAAGAAGGATGGAAGTATGAGGCTGTGCATTGATTATAGACAACTGAATAAGGTCACAATTAAGAATAAATATCCATTACCTAGGATTGATGATTTGCTAGATCAGCTCAAGGGAGCCGTAGTGTTCTCTAAGATCGACTTAAGATCGGGTTACCACCAGCTTAGAGTTAGGGCTGAAGACATCTCGAAAACCGCTTTTCGGACTCGTTATGGGTATTATGAGTTTTTGGTTATGCCTTTCGGGTTAACCAATGCTCCAACCGTCTTCATGGATTATATGAACCGGATTTTTATGCCATACTTAGATCGATTCATTATTGTCTTTATTGACGATATTCTCATTTATTCTAAGAATGAGGAGGAGCATCGAGAGCATTTACACATTGCATTGCGTATATTGAGGGATCACCAGTTGTACGCTAAGTTGAGTAAGTGTGAGTTTTGGCTTAAGGAGGTGAATTTCCTTGGCCACGTAGTGTCAGCTGAAGGGGTAGCTGTTGATCCTAGTAAAGTAGATGCCGTATTGAAATGGGAAGCCCCAAAGTCGGTGACTGAAGTAAGAAGCTTTTTAGGATTGGCTGGCTATTACAGGAGATTCATTAAAGGATTCTCTCAAATTGCCATGCCTCTTACCAAGTTGACCAAGAAAGATCGACCGTATATATGGACTGACAAGTGTGAAGCTGCTTTTCAAGAGTTGAAGGTGAAGTTGACTACAGCCCCTGTGCTTACCCTTCCTAATCCTTGTTTTCCATACATAGTGTACACGGACGCTTCCTTCAAGGGGCTGGGTTACGTGTTGATGCAAGAAGGCAAAGTCGTTGCATATGCTTCTAGACAGTTGAGACCTCATGAGGAGAATTACCCAACTCATGACTTAGAATTGGCAGCTGTGGTGTTTGCTCTGAAGATTTGGAGGCATTATTTGTATGGGTCTCAATTCGAAGTATTCAGTGATCATAAGAGTCTGAAGTATCTTGTTGATCAGAAGGAGTTGAATAACAGACAACGTCGATGGATGGAATTCCTGAAGGATTATGACTTCGAGTTGAAGTACCATCCTGGCAAGGCTAACGTGGTTGCAGACGCTTTAAGTCGGAAGGCAATACACTTGTTTCAAATGAGCTTAGAAGAACAAAGTTGGCTAAATGGATTAAGAGATATCCATGTAGTCCCAGATCCAAGAAGGGCTACTTTAAATGCAGTCCTTGGTGAATATGGATTTTATCAGGACCTGAGAGACGCCCAAATGAAAGATGATCAGCTAAAAAGAATTCGAGAAGAACTAGAACATGATAATGTTTTAGATTATGATATTGGGAATACAAATATCTTGAGATACAAGAAGAAAATTTGTGTTCCCAACAACGATGAAATCAAGAAAACCATTTTGGAAGAAGCTCATCGGAGCAGGTACGCTATGCATCCGGGAATCACCAAGATGTATAATGATTTGAAGCAGCAGTATTGGTGGCCAAAGATGAAGAGAGATGTGACCGAATTTGTCCTGAAGTGTTTAACGTGTCAAAAAGTCAAGATCGAGCACCAGAAACCCCCAGGACTACTCCAGAACCTGGATATCCCTAAATGGAAATGGGATAGCATTTCTATGGACTTTATTACAGGTCTACCACAAATTCGGAACACTTACAATGCTATTTGGGTTATCATAGACAGACTAACCAAGTCAGCACACTTTCTACCGATCAGAGTGGAATACTCGTTGGAGAAATTGGCTGAGCTGTACATTAAAGAGATTGTTCGTATGCATGGAGTGCCAGAAAGTATCATATCGGATCGTGATCTAAGGTTCACTTCAAACTTTTGGAAATCTCTGCAAGAGGCCATGGGGACAAAGTTAAAGTACAGTACCGCTTATCATCCTCAGACAGATGGTCAAACCGAGAGGACTATTCAGACACTCGAAGACATGTTGAGAGCATGCCCCATCGAGCTCTTAGATAGTTGGGACAAGCACTTACCATTGGCAGAATTTGCATATAATAATAGCTACCATTCCAGTATTCAAATGGCACCTTTTGAGGCTTTATATGGTCGAAGGTGTAGATCGCCATTGTGTTGGACCGAATTAAGTGAAAGAACCATTATTAGACCAGATTTGGTGGATCAAACGTGGCAAAAGATTGAAATGATACGACAGAAATTGTTGACAGCTCAGAGCCGACAAAAGAGTTATGCGGATCGTCGAAGGAGACCATTGGAGTTTAATGAAGGAGATCATGTTTTCCTAAAGGTTTCACCCATAACGGGCATTGGAAGGTCTATTAAAGCAAAGAAGTTGACTCCCCGATTCATTGGACCATACGAGATTTTGGAGCGGATTGGGTCAGTAGCTTATCGAATCGCTTTGCCTCCGCACTTGTCTAATGTGCACAACGTATTCCACGTATCACAATTAAAGAAGTATCATCCAGATCCGTCTCATGTCATTAAGCCTGAGGAAGTTGAGTTGAGAGAAAACTTAACTTATATAGCAGAACCTGAGAGGATTTTAGATGTCCAAAACAAACAATTGCGGAAAAAGACCATCCGATTGGTAAAAGTCTTTTGGAAGGGTATGACACCTGGAGATGTGACTTGGGAGACTGAAGAAAGAATGTGTCGTGATTTTCCTAACTTGTTTGCTTAAAGTTGCGATTATGCTTGTTTATTTTGAAATACTGTATTCTGATTGTATTCTTGTACATTATTTAAATCGAATTTTGGGGACAAAATTCTATTTAGGTAGGGAGAATTGTAACATCCTAATTTTTATTTAGAGATAATTACGAAATTAATAGTAATTTTTGGATAAAAAGAAAAGAGGGATTTAGTTAAAATATGTTTTTAAAAAAAATAATAAATATATATATATATATATATTTAAAAAAAATAATAAATAAATAAATATTATAAAATAATAAAATATTTATATTTAAAAAAAAGGTTGTTGGCGCCCACAACGTTGAAAACTGGGGGGAGGCACAAAAGGCCTCCCACCATTTTCAACATAGATTGTGGGTTGGCGCTCATAATCATTAATTGAAACTGCGGAAGGCATCCGCAGTTTCAAGAGGCGGGGAGCATTATAAATACCCCCTCTCCCCCATTCTCATTTCACACATCTCAAGTGTGAAGAAAAGTGTAGAGTGAAGCATTAATAGGAGTATTTTCATATCTTTGGAGATCGATAAGGTACTCAATATTACTTCTCATTTCAGAATTATTTTTATGGAAATGTTCTAAATAATTTTCTCTTTCTTATGGTAATAATTTTATGATGATTAGAGAAAATTTTAAGATTATGATTTTTGGATAAATTTGAGTTTTGTTAATATAAGGCTATAGGAATGTAGAGGATAATTAATAGTTAATTTTAATCAAGTTACTTTTGTTACTTAATTAACATATAATTTTATAATAAAATCTTTACATAACTAATCTATGAATAATTCTATATTAGGTTTTTTAACCGATTAAATTTAGGATAAATAATTTATTTAGATTATTAGAGGTATTCTTGAGGTTTTAATCGGTTTAGATTTTTTTAGGATGATGATTTATAATTTAGCCATTTTATAAATTGATTATTGTAGATTGATTTTTGGCGTATATTTGAGCTCTTGGATTAGAAGCTTGTGATTATAATTTTGCTTTGGTGAAAGGTAACCATTTTCGACTTATTATCTGTGTTGATATGCTGTTTGTGAGTATTTTGATATTTACTCCAATGAGTAAAGGTTTATTGTGATTGAGAAAGTTTTCATTATATTGTGAAGTATTTTGATGTAAAATAGCTTTGTGGAATTTTATGATTTGAAATGAGAAAAATATGTATATATATTCGGGAAAATCCCATTGAAATAATTATTGATAAATTATTGTGATAATGGGTTTGGGATAAGATGGAGCATATTATTTTACCACGTGGTATAGCCTCCATTGGTGCACGATGGTTGGCTGTTTATTGTCCCACCAGTTTCAATGAGGGGCTGCGACACCGAAAGACCCATGGTCCGGGGCACGTGCTCTGAGGGTTTGGCCGATCCTCATAACGTGACCGGTGAGCTTTTTGAGTGGCCAGTCACATGGTTAGTAACTTAGCCCATGGGTCTAGTCGCGTGGAAATAAGGCGGTTCGGTTGGATTGATGGGAGGTAATGGGAATTGTAATAAGAAATTTATGTATAAAACCATGATATTGAATTTTTATAAATTGCTATATAAATTGTTCCACTTAGCACCTCATGAACACATGTTAGCATGTGTAATAAGTCGGATAGCTGGTTACTGAGGCTTTTGTCTCACCCCGTTAATTTAACATTTTTCAGGTGATAATTCTCTTGCTGGAATGTCGGAAGGAGCTCCTGAGGCATAGATATATTTCTATATATATCTGTATAGCCTCTTGTAGTTTATTATGTGTTGAATGAATGTACATTGCCACTTATTAGGGACCATATTTTGTAAACTCTAAATTCCTCTTCGTACTCTGTTTATCATATAAAGTTGGGTGACCTTGGTTTTGAAATGGAAATGTTTGATATGATAACTGTAAGGACTTAAATCTTTTATTACCATGGTAGGATTCTCAAATAGTTACTTGAACTCTTTTCTACCATGGTAATGACTTAAATCTTTTATTACCATGGTAGAGTTCTCAAATAGTTACTCGAACTCTTTTCTACCATGGTAATGACTTAAATCTTTTATTACCATAGTAGAGTTTTCAAATAGTTACTTGAACTCTTTTCTACCATGGTAATCTTTCTTTCTTTTAAAAAAAATGATGAAATGAGTAATTCTTAAAGATAAGTTAATATTATTATATTATTAAGGAGAGGATCTCACAGAAATTACCACCCATATAAGCAAGCATTTTCCTCCAAATGGTAGATTGTATTGCATTATATCCTTTAGAGTCCTGTCAAATACTTCAACACAATACCGGTGGACCATAAGTGCTTCATCCCAGATGATCAACTTAGTATGCTTAAGCAAATTTGCCAATAGTGAATTCTGCGATATGGCACATATTGAAAATTCTATTATTTGTATTAGTATTGCAAAGTGTGAATGCGCTATCCGTCCAGATGGTAGTAATGTTACAGCTATACCACTGGATGCAATTGTAAGGAGAATATGTCCCTTTGAACGAAGACTGGTGGCCAATGCATTCCACAAGAATGTTTTGCAAGTGCCACCAAACCCATAAACAAAGAAAAAGCCTCTGTAACGAACTTGCAATGACACCATCACTTGATCATACGCATGCCTTTGATCTAAATTAAGAGCCGTAAACAATGACTCTGCTTGTGATCGTGGTGATTCTTTATCATAACACATCTCTTGTACGATCAAGTGATTGGTGCATCAATGATAGGTAGTTTAGCTGGAAGAGGAAGAGTGTTGAAGTCATGTAAACTCTTTCCATTTGAATGCAGCAATGCATCAATCTCTTTAAGGGTAGCTTCTTCCTTTTGATAAAGAGGTATATGGACACCTATGTAAAACTCAATAGTTATAACAACAACACTATATCATTACATATGTATGGAGTACATATAAACAAATGAAGTGGAAAAGTGATTAACTAAATTGACCTGAATTACTATCATCCCTGTATGGAATGTATAGCATATCTTCTGAATGGAATTGTGATGATTCTTTCTAAACATAATATGGACATTACACAGAACCACAAAGCAATATTGTGACAAACAGCTTCCTTAATAAATGTCCAGAAGCCCATATAGATGCTTCTTTAATCACATCAACATATTCTCTATCATCATCTAATAAGCCACGTGCGAAGCAAGCCTCTTTGAAGGTTTTATATGTAACACCATCAGCTATTTTAATCAGATCAAAGGAACATGGTCCACGCACTTGTGTTAGAAGCATTCTGAAGTAATATAGCTCTCCTGCTGAAGGTGATACGTGAGCCATTCATCCAACAACAAATCCTCTTTTTCTTCTCTTCCATTAACGTTTATGCCTCTTATACACATAATTGTGAACGCCCTATTTTGTCCGGGCCCCACTCAAAAATACAAAAATAATTGATGATGATTGGTGTCCAAATTGGCAATCATCATTGAAAGGAAAAAAATAAAAAATGAAAATAAGAAAAAATAAGAAAATCCTCCTATTGATGATGATCGGTGTCCAAATTGGCGATCATCATTAAAAGGGAAAAAAATAAAAAAAACAAAAATTAAAATAAATCTCCTCATTGATGATGATTGGCATTGTCATTCATTAAGGGAAAATAATAAATAAAAAATGAAAAATAAAAAATAAAAAAATCTCATTTATATTGATAGATTTAAATTATAAAACTACTTTTGAATGAAAGAAAAAAATAAGAAAAATAAAAATAAGAAAATTCTCCTATTGATGAAGATCAGTGTCCAAATTGGCAATCATCATTGAAAGGGAAAAAATAAAAAAAAAGAAAATTAAAGCAAATCCCCTCATTGATGATGATTGGCATTGTCATTCATTAAGGGAAAACAATAAACAAAAAAACGAAAAATAAAAAATAAAAAAAATCTCATTTATGTTATAGGTTTAAATTAGGAAATTACTTGTGGGGAGAGTAATAAAAAAAATTAAAAACGAAAAAATCTGCACTAATGGTGATTAGGTCAACCTAGTAAGTTTTATCAATAGAAAATACAAAAAAAATAATAATACAAAAATAAAAATAATAAAAAATCTCCATTGATGATGATTGGGTCAAGTTAGGTATTTCTTAACATAAAATAAAAAAAAAATTCAAAAATGAAAATTCAAAAAAGAAGGAACATTTATGAAGAAATACCTTGAGATTATAAATAGAGGAGCAAGGGTTAAAGTAAGACAAAAGAATTTTAGGAGAGCAAGGAGATAAGGTATGTGGCTGAGTTTTCATCCTTTTCTTTTATTTCTAATGATACATGGGATCTTATTACTTTCACCGTGCAACTTGATTCACTGTGATTACATCTTCATGCTTTCATTACCCCTTCCTCATGCTTACCTCATCGTGACTCATGCTTACCTCATCATTCATGCACTATGACTTTTCTCGTCTTTTATTGCTCATCCAATCTAGATTAAGTTACTGGACATAGCAATCTTGTGGATTGGCTTTTTATTGTCCGATTGAATTATCTCCTACATCATTGCTGGACACTTTGCATTTATTCAAGAGTTATGTGTTGTCTTGTCTTCTTATGATACTAGGTGTCATGCTTAATAAATATAGATAATGTGATTGTATTTGCCTCTTGTTTATTATGTGGTTCTATCACCCTATCTCTTGTTGTAGCGAGGTTCAAAGGATAAAGGTACGCATGAATCTCCTCACCTTTGACTTCCTTTTTGTTTAACTTGTGCTACTTTTTCTTCTTTTTTCTTTATCCCTTTCTTACTTGACACATTTTGATAAATGAAAATAAAATGGGAAAACTCTCTTTTACAAGAAAATAAAGAAAATACTTTTTTAAAACATTAAAAACACAAACCAAACAAAAAAATATTTTTCTCAAATAAATTAAATAAATATTTTTGTAAAAAACACCAACATAGTGACACACATTTTTACCCCCGAATTATATGGGCTTTGATCCCTTTAAAGGTTACGTAGGCCCTAGGTTCTCTTCCTAGGTCAAGTCCAATTTTATAAATAAATATATTTTCCCTCATTTTCTTTTTGTAAATAAATGTTCATTTTTTCCTTTAGTTTTCATTTCATTTATTTTTGTAAATATTCTCTTTTATTTGGGTAATTATAATAAAATTAAAGGCTATAACATTTTTAAATAATTAGCTTATGGTAACCATTTCTTATGAATGGGTGTTGTGGGCTGCCTAACACCCTCCCCATACACAATCGACTCCACACACATTGAACACATGCACTATTCTCCTCACACACATTTTGGGCCCTATACCCAGGTCTGTGAGTTCCTTATGTGAGTGGAAGTTTCTAGTGGTCACCCTGTGGGGTTTTAAGAACCCCCTAAGGTTACTGTGAAGACTTCATCCTAACTGTTACTTATTTGGTGAGGTTGATCCCTGTGGGGTTTTCAGAACCCCCTGAAGGTCAATTTCGTCAAATAGGGTCTTCATCTTTATGATAAAGACAATTAGGAGACCTTTAACTGTGAGAATTAGAACGACCTTAAAACCATTGCACCTATTAGTGGAAATTAACGACCTACCCAATTAATTAATACCAGCCTTTCTTAATATAGATGTAATGACCCAATTTGGGATTAAGGGCTAATGACTCTGATATTGATTGTAATTAGTGTAATTAAATACTCTTGTAGAAATGTGATGTAAATTTGATATAAGTGTATTTGGAGATTAAAGATCAATGGTTGAGATTTATTAACCATGGGTTGGAATCCTATGCTTTACGTTTATGTGAGCTCATGATGGAAGTGGATAAGATGTTGCCAAGTGGCATTGGGTAGACCATTGGATTATGCTAAGAGACAAAAACCCACTTTCCTCTCTCTTCTCTCTCCTATTTGGCTAAGTGCATGGGCAAAGGGGAAAGTTGTACACTCATAATCATCACCTCCATATCTCACCATTTCTCTCTCCTCCTTCTTCCATTTCCGACAGACCAAGCAAGGAAAAAGAAAAAGAAAGCTTTCATTTTGGGTGAGTAATGATCCTCCTATGCTCAAATCCGCTTCACTAAACTTGTTCATAGTGTTAAGAGCTCCATTTTGGTTGTTTCAGAATCTTGAGAGGTAGTGGTTTGGGTGTTAGAGAAATTTGAAAGTTGGAGAATCAAGATTCTGGATTTGGCAAGTCGAAAAGGTAAGGATTTGATGCATTTTGGTATATTATTTGTGATTTTTTGATGAGTTGAGAAATTCTGGGAATTTTCCCTGGTTTATGTCCATTTTTTAATGTATGAATTTCATAGTGATTGATGTTGGAAATAGTTCATTGTGAAGTTACTTGAATGTTGGTTATAGTTTTGAAGTTGGGAGGTGTGTTGATTAGAATTGGGTATTGAGTGTGGATTAGAGACCCAATAGCATAGATTATGTTTAAAATGGTTTTTGGATGTTTTGGAGGTAACCAATGTGTTCCTTAGGTAGTGTTAAGTGGTTATGAGCTTTGTGTAGAGTTTGGAAACCATTGGGTGTGATTTTGGCCAATCTAGGAATTTCTATCAGTTGCTGTGATCTGGCAATCTGATAAGTCTCACTCGAGTGAGGGAGGATCTCACTCGAGTGCGTTAGTCTGATTCTTGCCTATTCATTTGTGTTTCGCTTGGATTCTCAAGAAGGAAGCTCGAGTGCACTTCTTAAACTGCGAGTGAAGTTGGCGATCACTCGAGTGAGAAAGGGGTCACTCGAGTGATGGTGTGTTTTCAAGGTTAGGGTTGCTCTCGGGTTGTCACTGCTGGTCAATGTTCAAGAGTGTGTTCTAACACTCACCAGTAAAGCCCTCTCACCAAGTGCCAAAGGTGGTGCTCGAGTGAGCTATTTTCCTCTGATGTCGCATGTGCTCTCGGGTTCTCACTTTCTGTGTTGCACTTTCAGGGAATCGAGTGGATTTAGAGTCATCACCCAAGTGCAAAGCCTTATGCTCGAGTGTTGTGAGCACTTTCTGGCTATGGTAGTTACTCACTGTTAAACATTCACAAGTAAGAGCTGTTCTCACTCGAGTACAAGTCTCTCATCACTCGAGTGAGGTCATCTTCACTTGAGTGAGTCAGCCAAAAATCTGTGTTTTGCCTTCGAAAAAGAGGTCTTCAGGGTAGCTTCTTCCAACCCTTTTGGCATATGTGTAGGCCTTTAATAGTCATCTAAAGAGTCTTAAATGATAACCAACTTAAAGTATTATGAAATTAAGTATGTGGGAAAGAGATTAATCAATTGTCCCTAAATTGGTATAGGATTTGATATCTATCAGACGCATGAGCCCACTGTGCCGAAGAACGTCAGGAAAGATACAAGTAGCGACTTCTCTCTTATACTTTGTGTAAACATATTGTATGTTTGCCTATTATGCATTGTGTTGCTGCTGCTGCTGCCTTGTGATGCATTGAGACACCTTATAGAGCTTTGTGTTGCTTTGTGCCTTGTAGAGCTTTATGCCTTGTGATGCTGCTGCATAGTGATTACAACGAAAGCGGGCATAGTGCATTGTGATTACAGCCGTGAGTGTTGTCAGTTGTGGCGCGAGCCATGACTCATAGTGTTGTTGCTGAACATGATGAACATACATGCCTTGTGTTTATATATTGTATGAGTGATTCATTACTACTGGGATTCTTTAGAATCTCACTCTTTCCAAATGACTAACATTTTCGGACAGGGCAAGTGGCTCAAAAGGGAAGCGGCCAACCAGGAGTGGTTAGGGCTAGAGGGACATTTTAGATTTTGGGACTGTTGGTTATCTAGATGGATTTTTGGATTACTGTATATATGGATTGTAAATATAAATTTTTGAATATGTAATCCCCATTTTGAGAAACTTTGAACCCATTGTGTATATATACAAGTAACCCGGGGTTGCCGGGATTTTAGTTATACACTATTATATTTATTATGTGATTTATCTGCACAGGTAGTTGTATCCGAAGGTGAATGTGAGACCAGATTAACTATGTTTTTGAACTGTTTTCGGTAGATGAGGGATTTTAAATGTGTTTTTGTCTTATTGGTCTCTATTTCACTTAAATTTCATAATCCAGATATAATTACAGTAAAGGGGTTACAATAGATACCACCAACCTAGGGTCATTCCTAAAATAGGACACTGGAGGGCATATATTTATTTATTGTTGATAATTATTATTATCATCTATGCATAATCAATGAAACCCCTAAGATCAAGTGACTAACTGTCGCTTTACCTAAGTATGTATCTAGCATCACTTCACATAAAGATACATCACAAGGACGATGTATGCATTAGATAGCCAACCTTAGTCTAAGGGTCTATGATCCTAAAAGACCATGATCTCATCACATCAATCATGTTAGAAAACATCTCAATGAGAGATAATCCTTTAAGGCTTATAAGGTATCATTATATCATTCATTAGCATTTTAGCTTCATTTGATATGGGCCTTAGACATTATCATTATTTTTAAAACCCTTAGTCACGTGATGGCTTGGGTCATTCACAAGTTAATGGGCACTTTATTCTCCCTATGAGGTAATAGATCCCTTGAGGAGGTGAAGTTTTTTTTCTTAATGTCCATTACCCATATCAAAACTTGAATTATATGTCATCACTCTTTCATGTCTCATGAGGTATCCCTGCATCATCTATTGGCATTTAGCTCTATTTGATATGGGCCTTGGACATAATAAACATTTAACAAAACCCTTAGCTGCTTAATAGCTTGGGCCGTTCACAGGTTAATGGGCACTTCATCCTCCCTATAGGGTATTGGATCTCTTGAGGAGGTGAAGTTCTTTTTCTCAATGTCCATCACCCATATCAAGGCTAGAAAGCACATGTAATCATCTGCATAGCATGCATTCAGAAATGCTTTCTGACTCTTCCTTCTATTTTCTTTAATAAAGGACAAGCAAGTTATCTAACAACTAACAATTTGGAACAAAGGTTCAATGGCACAAGAACCAGGTTTAAATCAGGTTCCTATAGGAAAGGTGTATTGCGTGCTTATCACTATGGTCAATGACAACATCTTGGCTAGGACAGGATTCAAGGTCCCTCCTATCCAATGATCAACTCTAGTTCTCCCTGAGGAAGATAAAGGATACTTCTGCCAGAATACCTTTATGCCAATACACCATGGATAACTCACTATGCCCGCTTAAAATTGTGAGTTCAAATAAACTAATGATATTTTGTTCCTTTCTAAGCAGGTGATACAATATTGCTCTGTTTAAACGTCCTAACCAGCTACCCCCTACGCATTCATACAACACGCGCTCACATAGTCGTCAGATGGCAGCCAATCCCGGTGAAGCCGAATCTAATCTGAATCATCGGATGTCTCATATGGAGGCACAAATAGCATATTTGAAAGAAATGATTTCTACCTTGACTATAGCTCTTCAAGCCCAGAATGATAAGAAAGAATTAGGAATATCTGATCCATTGAAAAATACTGAGATAAGTATACCAGAAAATGGCTAGAAAGAAAAAATGACAGAAGAGCCTTAGAGTAAACAGAATCCTCAAATTTTGAGCACTAAGGAGGAACAACCAAGTGAAGATTCAACATATACTTTCAACATTCCCTCCTTATCAGCTGAAAAGGAGGAATGGAAGGAAGAGTTAGGTGAAGTAAAAGACCAATTAAAGCCCTCCAAGGACTAAACACTTGGGGCTCACTTGATCTAAAGGATTTATGCTTGGCACCACATGTCTCGATTACCAAGAAATTCAAGATGCCGGACTTTGATAAGTACAATGGCATAGGGAATCCGATATACTATCTTAAGGCCTATTGCACCAAGATGCTTGTATGGTCAAGAGATGAAAAAATTTTCCTACTCTTTTTCCATGAGAGCTTGAAAGGGCCAATATTGGAATGGTACATGCAACTTGATCAGACAAAGATCAAGAAATGGAGAGATTTGACTGATGTCTTCATAAAACAATACAGGTTCAATCTTGACACTGCCCCCACTAGAGAACAACTAAAGTCAATGAGCAAGAAAGCCACTGAAGCTTTCAAAGATTATGCCTAAAGATGGAGGACGGTCGCAATACAAGTTCAACCTCCCCTTATACCATTTGAGCTCAGTTCTTATTTCATCCGTACTTTACAAGAACCTTACTACAGATATATGGTTAGAACGTATGTCACTGATTTTTCTAGTTTGATTGAGATTGGTGAGCGAATCAACATTGACATACGTGACGGTAAGAATCTTCAAAGCGAAAGCAGCATCAAAAAGGGGAACAATGGGAAGAAAAAGGAAGGTGATGTTAGCTTCATCTAACCACTAGACAACCTCAAGTAATACATCAAGGTGGTAATAATGGGTTCGATAGACGAAGAATGATCCAACACAAAACAGGCAAGGTCAACCTAGAGGATGAAGGAATTGGCAACAACAAGATAATCGGTACTAGCCAGATTTTGGCATGTCAAATACTGAGCTATATCGCCAACTTTTGGAATCTCAGCTGTTAGGGCCACGTACTTACAAACAGCTTCAACCATTGTTCCCCGCTTGGTATGGCTCTAATGCCTTATGTGAATACCATATGGGCACCCTGGGATGCTCAATAGAGGGCTGTGCAATATTCAAGAGGAATGTATTAGATTTAATTGATTCTAATCACATTCAATTGAAGAGGAACAACAACTCCCCTATCAACGCTAATCCTCTTCCAAGCTATAAAAACCAAGTAAATGTTGTTGATAAAATTGAGTTCTCTAATGATCCTCTACTAGTAGGAGAAGATATCTATGCTTGTTTAAAGGCAACAGGTTATACGCCTCGAGAAGAGAAAGAAGTAGGCATGGCGGAAAAAAGACATGTCGAGTTTGTTGTTAGGGAACCATATGAAAAAAGAAATTCCCATATTGTCTCTTTCACTATCTTGACTCCATTGCTACAGCCTGCAGTGACTATTAAGGTACTGACCCATTTTCCATATCAGAGTAATCGTGTCGTACCATGGAGGTATAAAGGTATGGTTGAAAATCCCTCAGGTCAAGTAATGGTAGCCTAGGCTAGCAACAAAACAATGGTTCATCCAACAGGAGTAACACGAAGAGAGAAATCTTATCTGCCATAAAATTTTGGATCGTCAAAGAAGGGAAAACAAGCTAATGTTGATATTGCATCAAGTTCTGGTCTAAAAGACATGGGAAATAAAGATGAATAATTCCTTCAAATCATGAAGCAAAGTGAATATAGCATAGTAGACCAATTGAATAAAACTCCAGCTAGGATCTCAATTGTCTCTCTGATCTTGAGTTATGAACTACATCATCATGCGCTACAAAAGGCCCTAGATAAAGCATATGTGCAGTCCAGTATGACCCTAGAGAAGGTTGCAAGCATTATGAATGTGGCGAGGGCGTTCTCTACTATCTCATTTTTAAGAGAAGTTGTTCAATCAGCCGTTGATCAGTATAAAGCCCTCTACATTTCCCTAAAGTATAAAGGGTTCATTGTGGCCAAAGTGTTTTACCACTATCCATATTTGAGCAATTCTCAGTAGAGGCGTCAGAGGTTGAAAAGAGTAACACGGTGATTAGAGGGTTTGATGGTACTCGGAGAGGCGTGTTGGGAACGGTCCGTTTGCCTTTGCAGATTAGACCAACTTCATTCGTAGTAGACTTTCAGCTTAAGAACATTGACCTATCCTACTCTATGTTGTTGGGGAGGCCATGGATACACTCAGCTGGGGCAGTATATTCTACCTTGCACCAGAAGGTAAAGTTCGTTGATAACGGGAAGATAGTGATAATTAAGGGCAAAGAAGAAATCATGGTGAGAAAGTCGAGCTCTCTTCCATACATTGAGGCTGCCGAGCACGAGGAATGAATGGTTTTCCAAGGCTTTGAAGTTGAAAGACCTAAGGGATATAAAAATGTCAACTCCATAGTGTTAGATATGATTAGTTTTGATGATGTCAAATATAGATATCAAGTATTAAGAGCAAAAAGTTTGTATAGTATACTTATCTTCTATATTGACTAACTACTATATTTAATGTTGTATATCATGTAGATTATTCATAAACCTAAGGGTGGGTTGATGTTATTTTTCTTATAATACCTTATAAATGGAAAATGATCATCAAAAAGAAAATCAAAAGGCAAGGGATTGAAGAAAGAAGAAAGAAAGAAGAAGATTGAAGATATTCAAGAAGATATCTAGTTGGGTTATGAAGAATGATCATCAAGAGGAAAAACAAGAAGATATCTTGTACATTAGCCAAGCAAAGAAAGAAGAAGATTGAAGAAAGAGATTGAAGAAAGAATAAATTGCAAGATCATATGAGAACATCAAGATCCAAGCTATTAGAAGTGATACCGGAGGTTTCTTTGATCATATGGAGGTTGGAATAGGTCAATTCGAAGCCAAGATAACTTATATGGAAGTTATGGAACTTCCCCAATGTGTTCCTTTAATTTTTGTATCTTTATCATGTTTTGGAAGGCATCACTCATATGGTTACTCGAGTGATGGACATGATCACTTGAGCGACCACTCTAGTGATCTACATTTTTATTATGCTCTGTTTTTGCACGGTAAGATAGTGGTTCGGTATTTTGAAAATATCTCTCTAACCATACGTCGGATTGAGCTGAAACTAGTGGCATATGAAACTAGACTCCCAACACGAGCTACAGACACTAATATCACATTAAATGGAGTTCATATGAGGGAGATATGATTTGTTGAAGTTGACACATAAATAAGCATCTTTTTCCAGAATATCTTTGGTATTTTAGACATAACTCTTACACATCGGATTGTGACCAAACTAGTGCCATATGAAAGTAGACTCAAATAGCTTTCCATGGATAGGTAATTTGGAAAATTTGAAGTTATATCCTAAGAACTATGCCTTCTGGAAGTTGCTGTTCGTGATTTCAGAGATTGTCTAAGAATAGTTTATACTCTTTGGATCATAACTTTCTATACACAATGAGTTTGGAGCTGATTCTTGTTGCATTGAAATGTAGACAATGAGAGCTTTCCGATGATATATAATTTGTCATGTTTTGAATCAAAATTAAGAGATCACTTGAAGGGCTTACTTGAGTGATATGCAAAGTTATTTAAAATTTACTCGAGGGACCACTTGAGTAATGTGGGAGAAATTATTCTAGAAAACTCTCTATCACAAATTGTATAGGATTACTAGAAGGGATCACTCGAGTAATCTAAAAAGTTATTTGAAAAGCTTACTCGAGTAAGCAGAGCATAAATCATCCAATAGCTCTCGACCAAGAATTAACATACTTTATTCGAGGAATCACTCGAGTAACCAGTTGTGAAAAGGCTTTACTCGAGGGAGCACTCAAGTAATATGCAAACTTATTTGAGAGCTTACCGAGGGATCACTCGAGTAATGAAGATGTAAATACTCTCAGTTAGATTTTGAATGTGATTACTCGAGGGATCACTCGAGTAACGACCCAGGCTTACTCGAGTGACCACTCGAGTACTGCTTCCCAGGAGAACAAAACAACGAACTGAAGCTTTCAAAAATCATGGGATTAATTATGAAACTTACTCTTCTTGCTTCCAATCATTCTTACACTTCATTGTATTAGTGTTTAATATATTTCTCTAAGAATACAATGAAGATATGATGTGAAGACTCAAAAGGTGACCTTACAGAAGCGGAACGTCAACGCTTGTAATGGCTAGTTTTCAAATTCAAGCAAATGGATGAAAGAAGCAACCACACTCCAACAAACAAGTTGAAATGCTCAAACAGTCATCAATCCTCATCAACTATAACTAGAAGATCATCCAAAATAAAAGAGGGACCCAGTGCATACATCGTCTAAATGCCAACATTCTGACATCAATGCTCATCGCACATACTCTTTGTTTCTCTACTTTCTATATCATTTACCTTTAGAGAGAGATTATTTGTATAGTACCTCAGTGTTTATTTTATTCACTTCTAAGAGAGAAGATTGATTGTAATTCTTCATCATCAAGGTTGTATCCTTACAGTGTGTAAGGAGGAGTAACTCAGTTGTAACCTTACAGTGTATAAGGGGGAGTAACCCAGTGAGAGATTTATAGAAGGCTTCACAAGTGCCCGACTAAACTTGGGATTGTAGTGGTTCTCAAGTACCCAGTTAAACTTAAGGAAGATAGTGGATTGAAAATCTCAGGAGGAGCCTGGGGACTGGACATAGGTCATCGTGTATTGGGCCGAACCAGGATAAATCACAGTTTGCATCTTCTCTTCCCTAAGCTCTTATATTTCCAGCATATATGTTTTAGATACTTACTTATGGTCTCATTCTTCCATACTTATTGATTTCATAAGATGCAAAAAGATTTTTAAAATTATTAAGTTTTTATCTTACACCCAATTCACCCCCTCTTGGGTGTCGGTCAGTTCTAACATATAGTAACCAAGATAATAGAGAAGAATGGGTTTAAGCATGGTGGAGGATTAGGCACTTACCTCCAAGGTATCAAATCTCCTATAAATCTACAAGAGAATCACAAGCGCCAAGGGTTAGGATACGAGCCACCATTGCAAAGACAGTTGGAAGAGCAAGTAAGCGTGAAGATAGGGAAGGAGGATGAGCACTTTGAAATCCCCCACATAAGGAAGACATTATTGATATCCTCTGAAGTGCTAAACAAGCCAATTGTTGCAATGGTTTCAATAATAGGCAAAAAGACATGTACGTGGATTTCAATTGATGATTCCGAAAGAGCTATGGAAAATTGGGAGTTTGAGGACACCTTCAATTCTATTATTTTAGAGTAACATGCCTAGCTAAAAGTTGTCCTTTTATATTTTCTATGTGCCTTTAAGCGAGCTCTTATATGAACCATGAATAAAGAATGATATGCAAATAAAAATCACTTATTTATATCCATTCTTCCTTTTTTCCTTCTATTCATTTGTTGTTCATTTTTTGCCCTCCTAGAAATCAATTTCCTTGGAACTCTTGTCCAACGCAGAGGTTTCTGAATCTCTGAATGATGATTCGCTTATTGCCATTGATATGCATGATTACGAGTATGATGATGATGAGATCATTCAAGTATGCAAAAAAATCCTTAAATCTGACGATAATAGAATGTGCCCACATGAAGATGTAATTGAAGTAATAAATATGGGCACAGAGGAAGAAAAGAGAGAACTAAAGATAGTAGATAACCCCAAAAGAGAGCAACTGGTTGAACTCTTCAAAGAATTCATGGATGTGTTCATGTGGTCCTATCAAGACATGCCAAGCCTTGATCTAGGGATTGTCTCTCACAAGATTCCCTTATTCCCAGACACTTATGCTAAAAAGCAAAAATTGAGGAGGCTCACTTCCGATATGTCCTTAGTAGTTCGAATGAGGTGATGAAGCAATTGGAAGTAGGTTTCCTGGAAGTAGCTAAATACCCACAATGGATAGCAAATGTTGTTCTTGTCCCAAAGAAGGATGGCAAAATTTGAATGTATGTTGATTATCGAGATCTGAACAAAGCTAGTCCAAAAGATGATTTTCTATTGCCTCATATTAATATCCTAGTTGATAATATGACCCTTAGCTATAGGTACTTATTCATAGATAGGTACTTAGGGAATAACCAAATCCCTATAGATGAAGAGGACAAAGAAAAAACCACATTTATTATACAATGGGGTACTTATTGTTACCGCGTTATACCATTCAGGCTAAAGAATACTGGGGCAACTTATCAGCTTGCCATGGTGGCACTCTTTTATGATATGATGCACAAAAAACTTGAAGTATACGTAGATGATATGGTAGCTAAATCTTCTGAGGGAGAAAGTCATGTTGTGGTATTACGAAAGCTCTTTGAAAGGCTATGCAAGTACAAGCTGGGGCTAAATCCTAACAAATGCGTTTTTGGGGCTTTATCTAGGAAATTATTAGGGCTTCTTTGTAAGCCAAAAAGGGATTATAGTAGATCCTGACAAAGTAAAAATAATACAAGAAATGCCCCCTCCTTAAACAGAAAAGGAAGTTCGAAGCTTTTTGGGGCAATTGAATTACATTGCACGATTCATTGCCAACTTGACTGCAACTTGTGAGCTGATATTCAAACTTTTAAAGAAGAACTGCACAAGGAAGTAGGATGAAGATTGCCAGCAGGCATTTGATAGAATCAAGGATTATTTGCTAAATCCCCCAATTTTGGTTCCTCCTGCACCGGGACGACCTTTAATTTTGTATTTGACAATATGACCAAACTCCATGGGAGCCATGCTAAGGCAACACAATGCATCTAATCGAAGAGAACAAGCAATCTATTACTTGAGCAAGAAGTTTAATGATTATTAGTCATGTTACCAAATGATCGAGCAAACTTGTTATGGTTTAGTCTGGGTTGTAAGGAGGTTGAGGCAATACATCCTTTATTACACTACTTGGTTAATTTCTAGAGTAGACCCACTCAAGTACATCTTTGAAAGCCTGCATGTAGCTGGAAGAGTCTCTAAGTGGCAAGTAATATTGTCTGAATATGATATAAGATACATCACTCAAAAATCCGTCAAGGGTGGTATGATAGCCAATCACTTAGCGAAAAACCCCATAGATGAATGCCAGCCACTAGATTTCAAATTCCCAAATGAAGACATATATGCTACAGAGGATTCGATTGAGGAAAGCAAATCGAAGGAGTGGGAGATGTATTTTGATGGGGCAGCAAACATGCATGGCAATGGTGTAGGGGCAGTAATCATATCCCCAGACAGAAAGCAATTTTTGATTGCTATAAAGTTAGGGTTTGATTGCACCAATAACATGGCAAAATATAAGGCTTGTATTAATGGTCTCAAAGCTGCCATAGAACTTGGAATAAAAAACCTAAAAGTTTATGATGACTTGGCTCTCATAATTTATCAGGTAACTGGTGAATGGCGTACTAAAGACCCAAAGTTGATCCTTATCAAGAGTATTTGATAGTGTTGATAAAAAATTTTGAAGTAATCAATTTCCATCACATGGCCAAAGAAGAGAATCGCTTCGCTGATGCTTTAGCTACTTTAGCAACTATGATCCAACTCAATTGTGGGGTCTAAGTTCAGCTAATACAGATTAAGACTAGAAGATCGCCAGTATTTTGCTTCAATATTGGAAGAAATTATGACGAGCAACCTTGGTACCATAGTATCAGGACATATATGGAACATGGTACTTATCCTCTAGACACAACACACAATGAAAAGAAGACTATCCGGTGATTGGCCATGGGCTTTTGTATTAGTAATAACATCCTGTATAAGAGGAGCTTTGATGGGGAATTGCTACGCTGTGTAGACATGAGGGAGGCACACAAGATTATGGCAAATATCCATGAAGGCATATGCAATACACATGTAAATGGCCACTCATTAACTAATCAAGCTCAGAGATCCGTTTACTACTAGATAACTATGGAGAAGGATTGTATTAATTATGTTAGAAAGTGTCATAAGTGCCAGATATATGCCAACAAAGCTAATGCTCCTCCGACTATGATGTATAGTCTTATATCTCTATGGCCATTTTTCATGTGGGGAATCGATGTCATCAAGCCGATTAACCCAAAAGCTTTGAATGGTCATCATTTCATCCTCAAGTCAATTCCTTTGCTAGTATTACTCAGAAGGCCTTCATCAAGTTCTTAAAGGCAAATATCATCTGTAGATATGAGTTACTAGAGAGGATCATAACTGATAATACACCAAACCTTAATGGGGCAGCAGTTAAAGAATTATGTGATCAGTTTAAGATCAAACATCATAATTCTGCACCATATAGGCCACAGATGAATGGTACAGTTGAGGTAGCCAATAAAAACATTAAGATGATCATCAGTAAAATGACAGTGACCTATAAGGATTGGCATGAAATGCTTCCATATGCATTACACGGATACCATACCACAATGCGTACTTCAACTGGGGCAACCCCTTACTCTTTAGTTTATGGCATGGAGGCTATTACTTCAACTGAAGTAGAAATACCATCCCTGAGAATCTTGGCTGAATCAGACCTAGATGAAAGTGAATGGATACGCTCTCGGTTTGAACAATTAAATATGATTGAAGAAAATAGACTTATAACAATATGTCATGGGCAGTTATATCAGTCACGAGTGGCAAGGGCCTTTAATAAGAAACTGCAACCCAGGGGGTTTAAAGTAGGAGACCTAGTCCTCTAAAAGATCCTGCCAAATCAAGAAGATGATAGAGGTAAATGGGCTCCGAATTATGAAGGCCCATATATTGTTAAGCAAGCTTTCTCTGGATTGGCATTGATATGATAAACATGAATGGCCAAGATTTACCAAGACCAATCAATTCAGATGTTGTAAAGAAATACTATGCATAATATATATATATATATATATAATATAGCTCGCTAAGTTGAAAACCTGAAAGGGCGGCTTAGGCAAAAGTTAGAGCAAAACAAGAAAAAAAAGGGCTCACTAAGTTGAAAACTCAAAAGGGCGAATTAGGCAGAAATTAGAGCAAATAATAATAATAATAATAAAGAAAGCTCACTAAGTTGAAAACCCGAAGGGGTAACTTAAGTAGAAATTAGAGCAAAAAAAAGCTCACTAAGTCAAAAACCCAAAAGGGCGGCTTAGGCAAAAGTTAGAGCAAAAAAAAGCTTACTAAGTTGAAAACCCAAAAGGGCGGCTTAGGCAAAAATTAGAGCACAAAATTGGGAGTTTGTTGAGTCAAAAACCCAAAAGGGTGGGTTAAACAAATATTGAAGAAGGTTATCAGTCCTAGTCCCTTGACTCTCTTTCCTTTATTTATTTAGAAGACTCTGTCATCACTCATCGAAAAGTGCATATCTCTGGTAATTAAGCAAGGCACCATCAGGGGGACTACACAAAACTGAAAGCGAAGGACCTCCTAATAGCATCATGTCTACACCAATATATGCTCATCATTATACATCCACTTGAATATTGGAAGATCATTTCTTTTAAATGAATCTTTATCCTTGGTATATCTTTCCCTTCCATTAAATCGCATGTCAAATTTTGTGTCAGGATTTGTATAAGGGTTGCACTTTTTAATGAAAGCACAACTTTTGTCTAGATAAATACTCACAATGATATACATGGTGTCCTCTACTCCCATTTAACTTGTGTAATTTCAAATCCATTAGTGAAGGTCCCAATTGGAATCTCTATTGTGGGGTCAAATATTTGAGAAAAGGACACAATCTAAATTAAGGGTCCTAGGCTATGGCATCTATATGAATCTCATTATACACATCTTCATACCTCCGACAAGATTGCGTGAGTAAGGGGGCACTGGTTAGGCACCTGGACGAAGAAGGAGCAATATCACCTACCAGGCTATTCTTTAACACCACCATTTGCACTCATTCTCATTAGCATGTCATCACCTCCATTATCAACATCACCATTAACATCGTCATCATCACTACTATTGTCGTCGTCGTCATCATTATCAGCATTATCATTGTATTCATCATCCTCATTAGGATTCCATCATTACTATCATCATTATTATTAGTGTCACCACCTCCATCATAACTTCACTATTTTGGTATTCCCCTCATTATCATGGCCATTATCATCCTCTTCATCATTATTGTTGTCATCTTCATTAGGATTTCATCATTACTGTCATCATTATTATCAATGACATCATCTTCATAAGCACTACTCCAAGGGGCATCACATATTTATAGCACCCTTTTCAAAGCCCTACACCGGTAGGCACCCTTAAAGCCCAGTAACTGCTAGCACCCTTTCAAAGACCTGTATCGGCAGGTACCCCTAAAGCCCAGTAACAGCTGACACCCTTTTCAAAGCCCTGTACCGATAGGCACCCTCAAAGCCCAATAATAGTTGGCACCCTTTTCAAAGCCTTGTATCAGTAGGCACCCTCAAAGCCCAGTACCGGATGGCACCCTTTCAAAGCCCTGTATCAAAAGGCACCCTCAAAGCCTAGTAACAGCTGGCACCCTTTTAAAGCCTTGTACCAGTAAGCAACCTCAAAGCCCAGTACTAGATAGCACCCTTTCAAATCCCTGTACCGGTAGGCACCCTCAAAGCCCGGTAATGGCTAGCACCCTTTTCAAAGCCCTATACCAGTAGGCATCCTTTCAAAGCCCAGTAACGGCTGGCACCCTTTTCAAAGCCCTGTACCGGCAGGCACCCTCAAAGCATAGTAACGGCTGGCACAATTCTTTTAAAGCCCAATAACACTTAGCACAATTCTTTTAAAGCCCTGTAATGGTAGGCACTATTCTTTCAAAGTACTATACCAGCAGGCACCATTCTTTCAAAGTACTATACCAGCAGGTACCCTCAAAGCCCAGTAAAGGATGGCACCCTTCCAAAGCCATGTACCTGCAGGCAACCTTAAAACCTAGTACCGGCTGGCACCTTTTCAAAGCCTTGTACCGGCAGGCACCCTCCTAGTAACGGTTGGCACAATTCTTTTAAAGCCCTGTAACGGCAGGCACTATTCTTTCAAAGCCCTATACCAACAGGTACCCTCAAAGCCCTATAACAGCTGGCACAATTCTTTTAAAGCCTTGTAACGGCAGGCACTATTCTTGCAAAGTCCTGTATCAACAGGTACCCTTTAAGCCCAGTTACGGCTAGTATAATTCTTTTGAAGCCCTGTAACGGCAGGCACTATTCTTTCAAAGCTCTGTATCAGCAGGCACTCCCAAAGCCCAGTACCGGCTGTCACAATTCTTTTACGCCCCACCAAAGTCCTATGCAACTAGGTGCTTTACTTCCACTCAAGGTAATCATCTATTTCCACCTGTATTCTTTTCCCCTATAAACCAAGTAAAGAAGGGCATGGGCACTATATTTTGTCTAAACCCTCTTTGACCCTCTTTGGTTTCAAGGGGGCACCTTGTTCTTTGGCCAGAAAAAATACGTGTTCTTATCTTTACTTGCTTTATAGACGAGAATCTCACTTTTCTCAACTATGAAACAAGTAAAGAGGGGCAACTGTGAACACCCTATTTCGTTCAGGCCTTACTCAAAAATACAGAAATAATTGATGATGATTGGTGTCCAAATTAGCAATCATCATTAAAAGAAAAAAAATAAAAAACAAAAATAAGAAAAAATAAGAAAATCCTTCTATTGATAATGATCGGTGTCCAAATTGGTGATCATCATTAAAAGGAAAATAATTAAAAAAAAATTAAAATAAATCCCCTCATTTATTATGATTGTCATTGTCATTCATTAAGGGAAAATAATAAATAAAAAAATAAAAAAATCACATTTATGTTGATAGGTTTAAATTAGGAAACTACTTTTGAATGAAAGAAAAAAATAAGAAAAACAAAAATAAGAAAAAAAATAAGAAAATCCTCCTATTGATGATGATCAGTGTCTAAATCGGTAATCATCATTGAAAGGGAAAAAATAAAAAATAAAATTAAAATAAATCCCCTCATTGATGATTATTGGCATTGTCATTCATTAAGGGAAAATCATAAATGAAAAATGAAAAATACAAAATACAAAAAAAACTCATTTATGTTGATAGGTTTGAATTAGGAAATTACTTGAGAGGAGAATAATAAAAAAATAAAAAATAAAAAAATCTCCACTAATGGTAATTAGGTCAAGTTAGTAAGTTTTATCAATAGAAAATACAAAAAAATAATAAAAAAAGAAAATTAAAAAACAAATCTCCATTGATGGAGATTGGGTCAAGTTAGGTAGTTCTTAACATAAAATACAAAAAAAAATCAAAAATGAA
This sequence comes from Inga oerstediana, assembly GCA_963210345.1. Lineage (NCBI taxonomy): Eukaryota > Viridiplantae > Streptophyta > Magnoliopsida > Fabales > Fabaceae > Inga > Inga oerstediana. The sequence goes on along the minus strand of OY723411.1, from coordinate 15,880,476 downwards.
AATTCAAAAAAGAAGGAACATTTATGAAGAAAACCCTACCTGGAGACTATAAATAGGGGAGCAAGGGTTGAAGGAAGACACACAAGAATTTTGGGAGAGTAAGGAGATAAGGTATGTGGCTGAGTTTTCATCCTTTCTTTTATTTCTAATGATACATGGGATCTTATTACTTTCACCGCGCAACTTGATTCACTGTGATTACATCTTCATGCTTTCATTACCCCTTCCTTATGCTTAGCTCATCGTGACTCATGCTTACCTCATCATTCATGCACTGTGACTTTGCTCTCCTTTTTTTGCTCATCCAATATACATTAAGTTGCTGGACGTAGCGGTCTTGTGGATTGGCTTTTTATTGTTCGATTGAATTATCTCATACATCATTGCTGGTTGCATTGCATTTAGTCAAGAGGTATGTGTTGCCTTGTCTTCTTATAATACTAGGTGTCATGCTTAATAAATATAGATAATGTGATTGTACTTGCCTCTTGTTTATTATGTGATTCTATCACCCTATCTCTTTTTGTAGTGGGGTTCAAAGGATAAAAGGTACGCATAAATCTCCTCACCTTTGACTTCCTTTTTGTTTAACTTGTGCTACTTTTTCTTCTTTTTTCTTTATCCTTTCTTAGGTCCTCTTTCAAAAAACAGAAAAAAATATTTTGACACATTTTAATAAATGAAAATAAAATGGGAAAACTATCTTTTACAAGAAAATAAAGAAAATACTTTTTTAAAAAATAAAAAACACAAACCAAACAAAAAAATATTTTTCTCAAATAAATTAAATAAATATTTTTTCTAAAAACACCAACAAAATGACACGTATTTTTACCCCCGAACTACATGGGCTTTGATCCCTTTAAAGGTTACATAGGCCCTAGGTTCTCTTCCTAAGTCAAGTCCAATTTTGTAAATAAATATATTTTCTCTCATTTTCTTTTTGTAAATAAATGTTCATTTTTTCCTTTAATTTTCATTTCATTTATTTTTGTAAATATTCTTTCTTTTATTTGGGTAATTATAATAAAATTAAAGGCCATAACATTTTTAAATAATTAGCTTAAGATAACCATTCTTATGAATGGGTGTTGTAGAATGCCTAACACCTTCCCCATACACAATTGACTCTCGAACCCTAAATGGTTTTTGAAGACCAGTTTCATTTTAAAAAAAGGTTTCTAAAATTATCCTTTTTCAAAATTTTGGTAGCGGCTCCATGTTTTCCAAATTCCGGGCATTACAATAATGGTTTGGGAATTCAGAGTACTCAAGGTTGCTGCAAAGGTGTCATCAACATTAATCAGCATCCATGATAGAAATTGGGATTCATAAACTCATGGTTTGTCCATCAATTAATAGACGTCATCTCTACTTGCGTAAATAACAAATTGCTGACTTGGAAGATGGAAGCTTAGTCTTTCAATTGCAGGGTACCTATGATGGATGTTGAACCCAAAAATACGCTAGGAAGCTTCACATGCCGAAACATATCGACAATTATAATATTGCTTAATCTTATTTGTGACTTTTCTACCCCGGTGTTATCATCGTTGTTATCAAATGATCCAACAACAACCCTATCGTTCCCTTTGCTAATATACTTGAATAAGTATTTAATAACAGTTGAGTGGTTGTACTTCTCAACATTTATATGTGCTTCAAACTTTTGGGGTAGAATAGCATTATAGGGAACAACGTACCGATTGTCTAACGGGATACATTTTAACTGAATTGTTCTTCCATCATCCCTTCGCCTATATGTATGGAAACTATCTTCATCTATAGTTGTATATTGATTGAACTACTTTGGGAAGTACTTACTCTATTTTTTCTCCTTCATGCATGGAGCATTCAGCTTGCTTGCTCCACAAGGTCTATGGATCATGAATTTTTCAACGTATTTGTAAAGAAATGGTGAAGAATACTCATCTAGAATTTCTGCTGAAATTATCTTGTTGATAAACTATGGATCTGACATCTTGTCCTTCTGATCTAGAAATAAGAGGATATGTGCATGAGGCAAACCTCTTCTTTGGAACTCAGTAGTGTACATCTCTGATTAACAGATGAGAAAATGAAATGGTTAGTGCATGATTGTAATAGAAATTAATAAACAGTATGAGAAATGTGTTTCACTACGATTATGTCAGTAAACACTATACATGCACGCACTCTTCCAAATATCTTTCTAAACTTTAAAGTTTTCATCAACGACTTCAATTTCAATTCAAAAATTCTGGCTAGTTGATGTGGAGAATCTGAAGGATGCAAGTGTAGTTGTTTGCAATATCTACATATTCCTGGCCATACTAGGTTTCAAGTAAACATAATGAACAGATCAGGATAACCAATAGTTTTGTATATGGCCATTGCATCTTGGTAACTTTGGATCATATATCTTATGCCGCCTGTAAAAGATGCAGGAAGAATAATCTGCTATCCAATTGAAGCAGCATCTCTCTCCCCACTTATCACTGCATCTAATAATCCTTTATACAAATTAGCTTGGAGGTCTTTTTGATGAGTCCTAATCCACAACAGTCTTTGTGACTCCATCATAGTGTAGCCATCAACAATAAACTGTTGGAGCAACCTTGACGCATGTTGTATTATTGATAGCTCACTTTCTCTGACCATTAATCTGTAACAAAGGAACTCTCAAATGATAACCCTTTTATGTGTTTTGGTTATGATTAATGTATCTTTTCTATATGAAACATCATCTCTATAACCATCACCATAGGGAAAAAGTAACAGATATTGGAGAGGCAGATAAGAAGGATGCAATTCATTTATTCGTTATAGGCTGCCTGTGTGTGTTTCCAACACGATATCATGAACATTAAAATCCAAACCAATGTCACCCACAATTAATGCAGCAACTTCTTATGCAAATGGTAAATTGTATACATGAAGTATACAAGTTGTATTCTGTGCATAATAATTTTTACCTGACAGTTGCAATTCAGTTGGAGACTTCATTATCAGTGTCATAAATGTAAAGCTGAGAATAAACTGGTTTGACACCTTCTGATGGCATTAAAGTACCAATGGTGTGATAATTCATCCTTGATAACGTGAATGTGTAGGGTCCAACACCTGAGTTGATTGAATGGTCAATTTTCCCTGCCATAAATGTGAAAGAGAACATGTTGTTGTATTGCCTGATTTGTTCATGAAAATTCTGAGAAAAGGTATACTTCTTATTAAAAAATAATGTCTAGAGTAATGATAGGGGCATTTTGATGAGAGAAAGGACCACCTTCCCTTTCAAGCAACATAATGAGAACGTGTCTACATTATTTCCATTTGTTTCTTTCTTAACTCTTTCATTGAACCAAAGTTTTGCATTGCAATGCTTGCATTTGTATATTTGGTCTCCTTCATCTAAAAAGAAGTGCAGACAAATCATGAAATAAAAGTATATATTTGTTTGTCTTCTTCCTTTCCTAATCCTGTTGAATTAACAATTGGAGTAAAGTATGGATAAAGTGTAAATGGCTATTTGGTGTATGTATCTTGGTAGGAAAAGTCAACAGAAGTGATTTTAATTGTATTGACAATAAACGGTTGTGTCTCATTGAGCACGCGGTGTCCAAACTCATTTGTAAAGATAACTTTGAATTAGTAAATGTTAATGAAATTGCCATAACGAAATCAACTTGTACTTATTGTTATGGCAGCTCGTTTGGCTAGCTTGTTGTTTATAAATTGCTTGCATACGTTAATGGAATTGCCATAACAATAACAACAACTCACCTCCACTTGTGGCATTATCATTGCTCTTACCTTCAATTTCTTGAAATTCTTCAACATCAAAATCGAACTGGATGTTCTTGTAATATTCTTGTTATGGGACACTTTTATTGACAGTACATACAAAGCAAAAATGATCCCCTCTATTAATACGTGAGGGAGACAAACAATCGGTTCAAGTCGGAGAGCATAATTATAATTGCACTTCATTAGAGTTAATAAGCAAATAGACACAATATAAAATATGACAAAAAATGAGATATATGGTAAGATGTGGATAAAGTATTTTCAATAATTGTGACCAAATAAGTAAAAGGTTGGTTTTAAAATGCCTAGCATATTAGATATAAAGTGCATTCAAGTAGCAAATTAAATAATGAAATAGCAAAGAATTTTGAATTTTTTGTATGAAGGATAACAATAGGTCATGTGGAAAATGATATTTTAATTGTAATGGGAAAATGGGCATTGGTAAAACTAATAAAGTGCACTTTCTAAACAAACAAATTTGTTTAGGGGATAATTTGTTCCCAAATCAAAGTTGGAAAGGCTCATATTAAATGAGTGTAGAAAATTAATTTACGATATCCTTCACAACAACAATCTTTAAAATTTTTGTTTAAAGGCATTTGGTTCCCAAAGATATATATAGATATAGATATAGATATAAATTATGAAAAAGTGGCGTATGTGTTGCGTAAGAGTATTTCTTGGATCTATACATGTAGTAGAATATAATGTTAATTCCCAACATGTAAGCTTCAAGTATAAGATGAGGCACATGTGTTATGAAGGACAGACATAAAGAAGCAATCGTGTCAAACATAATTTTGTAAAAACTAATATGCTGATAATGATAAATTAATTAAGCACTGAAGAAAGGGCCTGCAACTGCTAAAAATAGTTAAACAGAAATGGTGTAATGGATTATAAGCATAAGAGTAGGCCTGGTAACAAAAGATGGGTATATACATACATACATATACCTATGTATGTATGTATGTATGTATGTATGTATGTATGTATATATGTATGTATGTATGTAATGCATAAGAAACAAAAATAAATAGTTGTCAGTGATGTTCCTTTTGGTGTTTTAAAAGTAAGTGAGTGTATAGAACAGATGTGAAAGAACTGAGAAAACAAATGTAAACATACCCATTATGGACTGGGGGAACTCATAATGACTGTAACAAAAGGAAAGTTGTTTGGTTGTTGAACTCTTCCTCTTCCTAATATCTAGTGTATCACCATCTTTGTGTGTGAGGTTGTTGGTAAAAGTTGGTGGAGGAGATCCACATTGCATGTCGTCATTAGCTCCAAGTGGTTCTGTGGAAAATGTATTACTGGGTATTTATGTCCACTTCATGGAGGGTATTTATAATGAGGGAAATGTGCTAGTCAATGTGCAAATGCAATGGTTGAAAGACAAAATAGAAAAATCACAATGTCGACATGCATATATTTATGAACAAATAACTTATAAAGGAAATTAAATTTAATATACTATTTCATAAATGTAACATAGGCAAATTGTGCTTCATATGCATGTGCGGTACGTGAGTTGTAAGTTGGAAAAAAATTATTTGATTGTTTCTATATTTACCTTCTTGTCTAAATAGGCTCTTCTTAGTCTGTAGGTTTGATGAGATTTCTTCACGTATATCTAACCCTCTTAGCCTAGTGCTCTTACGTGTTGGCAAATGCTTCAAATAGTAGGCATTATCATCTTTTTGGTCTGTACTATCTAAAATGTGGCATATCAACCTTGTCAACAACATTAAGTTTTAATGTTTTTGCCTTTGTTCCAAAGTACAAATAGATTTACCTTGGAAAATAGTGTTCAAGTTTGATTGAACATTAGTAGTATCTGTTAAAGCTTGAGACCTTCTTGTTTGTCGTCTAGCAGACTGACCACTTCTTACAAACTGAAATTGAGATACTCACAGTTGTGTATAGATATAAGTAGAAGATGTTGGTGTTGTTTATTCATAATGTGACTATAACTGCGTATGAGGTGAAGTTGTGCAGCATCTTGTGTTTGTTCATTAACTCTACCACCGAGTATGACTTATGAACCGCATGAAGTAAGAAAGGACCTTCTCTGCAACAAAAAACAAAAGTATTGGCAATGCTACAGTGATTGAAGCATAGGTGATCAGCATTAGAAGAAGAGTCAGAAGTCTGTACATAGAAAAGGAGACATGAAATTCAATAAGCATAGTATAGCATGGGAAAGTCATTAAACAAATCAAAATTATATGAAATTTGTTCCCCTGCTAGAATTAAGTTTATGAACAACACTATGTTCACTTGCCAATGATGCTAGAAGACCATGGGAATTAGTAAGGTATGTGGACATATAAGGAAGTTTGTGGTAGGAGGATTGAGAAGCTTACATAAGGAAGGGTAATGAACATAGCTAATGAGGTTGAAGAAGTAAGTTGTGATTAAATAAGAGATATTTTTGTTTGGCGGGAAACATGAATTTTGAACTGATATTTTAAGCTAGTTTGTCAAATGAATTATTAGCATATCAGAGTTGTTAGATGAAAGTTCAAGTTAGGTAACTCATGAAGCTTATGTGTTGTAAAAAGTGAGGTGAAAGCACAAAAAAAAAGTAATGTTATTTCCTGTAAAGAAAAGTTTTATATTATTTTGTGCATGCTGGATTTTGTAACATTGTCTACAAAACCTATGTATCTCAAAATCCAATGTATAACTGTGTGATCCTTGCTGTTTTTTATTCTTTTGTGAATGCAGGAGTTCACATGTTTACAAATCCAAAGCTAATCAACCATGGCAAAGTTGCAAATAGATGTGTTACGTAAAATGGAGTTTATTGTTTTCTAAATACATGTGAAGGGTTGCGTTTAAATATGTCTAACATATCTATGCGTACATTTAAGTTGACAGTGATGGCATCATTTTTGTTGGTTTAAAAGAATGAATTTCAAGAGCACATATACTAATGTAACCTTCCCTTTAACAAATTGTAAAATTGATGGCTTTTGTTACTGAGTAATGAATGAAAGAGCAAGTTTATATATGCTAACTGGTATTTAGGCCATTTATTTTCAATCTTTAAAGGCAATACCACGTTTAAGTTGTCTTAGACCACCTACATATAGAACCGAGGAATTTCTTTACAACCGTAAGTTGGTAAATTGAAGGGATTGTAGCAAGCATGACTGATGTGAATTTTAAGACCAGGAACCTAGCTTAAATTGGATAGCAATTGTAATTGAAAGGAAATGGAGTGAAATCAAGTAAGTAGAAATAGAGTTGTTATAAAGATAGAATCTGAAATTACATGGACTGAAATACATGGACATTGCTAAAAGGTATAACACAACGATAGAACTAACAGGGAACAAAGTCTGGAAATTAAATTGCATGATTGAAAAGGAAATCCTACAATAGGACAACTACAAACTCTTACTACAAAAATTAGTATAACTAATTGCCCCTCATCTCATGCAAAATATAGGAAGGGAGATGACATGAACGTAATTAAAGGCATATAGGACATAACTGTGCTGTCAAACGGAGCACTACTTTTCTTGCTTGATGTTTTTAATAAGTCTGCCATCATTACTTGAACTGGCTAAGGACTAGGTTTCCTTACAAGGTTGACCAATAATGGCATTCCTCTTGATGTAGTTTTTGTGTTCCCCTCTAGTTGTCCCTTATAATATCTGCTGTGACATTGTTGCCACCGTGTCATCTTCAAGATTTATTACATCTTCAACAATTGGAATAAAAGGATGTTGTTGTGCATCAGTGAAGACATCATGCTGTTCTGGAGGTGCATCATTTCTAGGTCCACTAGCCTATTGCAAGTTAAGTGAGAGAGTTAGTTAACAGGTGGCTTATTGGTAGGTTTATTTTCTTCATTGCCGTAAGCAAACACATGGTTGAAATTCAATGACTATTAAAACATACTATAAAGCTAACCTCTGTGTATGCGGCATCAAATTGGTTGAGCAAGTCTTGACACACTATAAATTCTGTGGGCCTTATACTGGATGCTGGAAACTACTTATTATATTCATTGACCTTGAGCTTACATAATATCGTCCTTCCCACAGGAGCTTCAAGGCCTTTGGGGAAACCATCCTTTTGTTTATACTATAATAAATAAATATCAATATTATGAGTTCATACTATAGTACATTCTTACAAAATATCTTCTTTCCCACAGGAGCTTCAAGGCCTTTGGGGAAACCATCCTTTTGTTTATCCTGCAATAAATAAAGATCAATGTTATGAGTTCATACTATAGTACATTACTAACTGATAGTGGGAGAAACTAATATCAAGTTTTTATTGTGCCTCAAGTGTCATCTTCAACTGTGATGTTGTCTTGTCCAGTAATTATATGGCAAGCTTATCCCAAAAGATAATAGAAGTAGTAGCAGAGTCATCTCTCACAATGTAGTACAGTTTCATTATGTGCAAAGGGATATAAGTTTAGCAATATTAGTCGATAGTTACAATTGTTATATCAAACAATGAAACTTTATAATAACTACGTAACCTTACTTGGGCTTAAATTTCTGTTGTTGTATGTTTGATGGAGGTGGGCCTTTACATTTTTGGAAGACCAAAACACTGTTTGGATATTTTTCATCCTTCAACTTTTCCTTGCAAGAACACTTACAGCATGCTTGGTAGGTCCACCCATGTTTCGATTCAAACTTCACTATCTCATAGTGTATAACAAAGGCAATTCCCTATAGCCATCAATAAATGCGGTAACTAAATGATATTCAATAATTTATGTACTTTCCTTGTGAAGTAACATGCACCATTGCAAGTTCTGGAATGTTTTCTATCTTCGTCTTGGTTTCATTAATAAGTGATGTGCCAGAAGTAGGACGAGTAAGCTGAGTAAGCTTTGACTGAGTTAAAGCTTCAGAAATGGCGACGCCTGATCTTTAGCCCTGTAGAATAAGTGAAAGAAAATATTTCAAATAAGGTATGCAGTAATGATTGGTAGAGAAAAAGTTCCACGAAGAAAATGCATGAGCATGAATAAAGTGGCATTGATATGGATTTATGAAGGAGTAGTCAATATTTTCCAACTGTGAATAAAGGTTGAATATAAATTATAAACTATATATTTTATGATTTATGAAGGATTTGTGACTTGTTTCAGGTTATACAAATGACAGGTGTAGCATTCAAACCAAATGAGAATGAGGATTTAAATACATGTTGAACATACAAAATTATGAATCATCAGTTACAATACAGAATCACATGAAGGACTGCAAAAAAAGAAGTGTATTTATTGTAACATTTGAATTAGATCCCCAACCTTCTTGACCTTAGGATTGAAGTAAAGTCTAGTTGCATTGAAAGAACTTGACAACTAGCGTAATTCTTATATGTGTAAAAGTGGTGTTAAATGAGATTATTTCCTCCAATCGGGAAAAGAACGAGATTATTGTATGAGTAAGGACTTTACTATCTTGAGTCCAACTGAGCTTAGCTAGATTTAAGAGGACCACAACTGGCATTTCAAGTTCCCAAGCTGATCCATATATGCATCGGTAGAACATTGGTCAAATAGAACACATTCAATCTCATTTTGCCTAACAAAAATCAGGATTGTTGTTAGTAACTGAAGACAAAGAAATAAGTATGAGGGGAACAAACTTGACCAATACTGTTAGACAATCGAATCCATCTTATATAGTGGAATACTAAGAAGTCAAATTGCAAGACAACTTCACATATGCAATAGAGCCAAAGCAGATTATTGACTGAGAAGAATGACGACTCAGACACCGAAGCATTCCGTATGTGAAGGTGATCTGGAAAGGAATGACTTAGAGAGAGGCAACTAGGGAAGCAAAAGAAGACATGCGTAGGCGTTATCCTGAGTTTATGGCTCAAGTTGTGTAACAAATTTTGAAGACAAAATTTATTTTTTAGGGGGAGAATTATAATATCCCAAAAAGTGATTAAGGTCTAAGACTTCAAAAATGAATGTAATTATTGTTGAATAAACACTTTTGAAGAATATGATGTGGAATTTGATCTGAATGTGTTGTGATCAGTGCCAACTCCTGCATTTAAGCATGAGTGTGTGAAAAAACTTAAAATGAACCCTAATGGTTGGTGAGGGCGTATGAATGAAGAAAAGAATGATAAAAATTGTTTGGTAATGATTCGATAAGAATTTCCATAATCAGGGCCAAAATGGGGAAAAGGAAAGTTACCAACCAATTGGTCAGTTACTTAAGAGGAAACTCATTGGTAACTTAAGGATCAATGGCTAGGAGTAAGTGAGCAAGAGGGTGGAATTGCTTGTGTGACTGTTCATGTGTGTCCATGGAGGGTGAAACAAGATCTTGCTTAGGGTCAAGGTGTGAGCCATAGATTAAGGTCAAAGTTTCAACAATTTTTCCATCTCTCCTCTCTCCCTCTAAGTCAGCTAGTGGCATGGGAGCAAAGGAAAAATCTGCATATTCATCATCATCATCTCATCTCTCTCAACTCTATTTTCGTGTGACTTAAGAGTAAAGAGAAAGAAGAAAACTTAAGGTTAGCATTCCATGTGACCTCTAATGCTCAAACACTTTTTATTAATATTGTTCATAGTAATAAGCAATGTTCTTGGACCCAGACCGGACCGGCCGGTCCGGCCTGGAACCCGTCGCACCGGTCAGTAGATCGGTCCGGTTCCTGATCCGATCCGGGTCCTAATTTAAAAAAATTAACTTTTTCCTTTAGAATTTCATACTATAAGTCTAAAATCTTCAATTACTCACCGGTTTGGTCCCAGTTTAGCTCCATTTTGGCCCCAGTTTGACCCACTGACCCTTAACCCAATACCCCTACCGGTTCAATACCTGGTCCAGGTTTTAATACCTTGGTAATAAGAGCTTTATTGCTATGGTTTTAGATTTTTGAAAGAATGTATTTGAGTGCTTGAAGAAATTTGGGAGTTGTGGAATCAAGAATCTACTTTTGTAAAGAGAAAAAGGTAAGAAAGAGCTCTCTATTGACATATTCATTGTGACATTTGGTTGAGTTTTGAGATTTAAACATTTTTCCCTAATCATAGTATGATTTTGAAATGAATGAATTGCCTAGTGTATTGGGTTGGATTTGGTGTCATATTGTGTCTTTGTGTCATTAGAATTGATTTGGAAATCTTGGAAGCCAAGTTGGTTATTTAGTGGTTTTGGATTGTAATGTGTTTGAAAGGGTGGATTGTGTCATTGTGATAGGAATTTGATTGTTTTGGTATTTCCAATGGATCCTTATAAGAATTTGTGTGGGAATAGGTTATTTGTTAACTTTGGGATCATTGGAAGCATCTTGGGTAAAATCTGGACAATTATGTCATCTGCTGCGTTTTGGCTTCTGATAAGCCTTACTTGTAACCCCCATCACGATCAAGGCTGAGATTAGTTCATAAAAACGTAATTAAGTTTGAATTAGAGACCATGTACGATTTGGGACGTAGTCAAAATTAAATTTCCCAAAAATCAGGGTTTACAACACCTGTTCCACAATGATCTCATACTCACGTTTTAAAAATAAATGGCCTATACGCGTTGATTCCATTTATACATTTCAGAGTACAACATAAATTCCCGACACACTCGGGTTCTATTGAATAATTAAGGGTTTATACAAGGCATAATGCCTATAATCTCTTTCCCTTTTTAACTTAGGGATTACACAAAACTATGCCATACCACAAATATACACAATTGCTTCCTAAGAATATATCCAAAAATTATAAGTATGATAACCAAATATTCCCAAAATGAAACTCCTCTCCAGGGCTCTAACTGCTCTTCGTTACCCGCTTCCCCTTTGATCCTTTAGCCCTGTCTAAAATTGTTTTGGGTGAGTGAGATTCTAAGGAATCCCCATAGTGTCAAATCACTCATATTATGCACAACATCAAAGTATGTAAGCAAATCATCACACACAATTGCAACTACAACGGCAATTACAGTAACAAGGGCAGGTATAACTCATGTCACCCTTACGTTTGCTCACACTGAAGTGCTCACATTGTATTGCACAATCACATGATCATATCACATATATCACCACAGTTGGGATCTATAAAAAATATTTCACATACATACACAGCCATACTGGCCAGATACTCAAACAGGAATCCACGATTCCACAATGCACCCCTGGCAATTACAATGGGAGAAACAACGGCAGGGGTAGGTGTGATAACCATCACCCCCTACGACTGCTCACGCTAAACTACTCACGTTGTAATGCACTACGAGAGATAACACAATGGCCTCATGCCAAAGATTCACACAACAAATAATGATGAGTCATGCATACCAATCATTGTAACCCCCACCTCGAGAAAGACCACAATTAGCGTTTAAACACGTTTAATAATTGAATGAGAGATCCGGGATAATTAAAAAACTTTTATAACACATGTATAAATAGATCTCCATTCATTTCGTTCCTTAAAACAAATGGTCTGTTCGGTCTGTTACATGTACAATATCAGAGTATACCATAATTCCCGACATTCACCTGGGATAATAACATTAATCCAAAATAATAATCAGGGCATCAATGCCCATCTCAGTATCCATATTGGGGATTACACAACACTATACTTCTATGGTTTATTCAATATGTACATTTATCCAAAATGATAACCAGTTCTGTATAAAACGAAAATTTCTAACTAAGACTACCGCTGGCAGTCCTAATCGTCCTTGTTCACTTGCTTGTTCTTTGATCCACTTGCCCTATCTAAAAACATTATTTGGAAAGAATGAGATTCTAGAGAATCCCAGTAGCAATAGTTTATGTATATGATGCATATAAACAAAGCAAGTAAACATATATCACAATGCAGCAATCAATATTCGAGGCCAGGCACATTGCCACGTCCCCTTCACTGTATACAAGGTCGGGCTTACGCCACATCCTTTACTGTATCTGTATTCGAGATCAGGCTTACGCCACGTTCCCTTTACTGTATTCAATGATTAATACATACAAGCTATGCAATATACATGATATAGGATAAAGTGTCACTACCTTTGTCTTTCCGTTCTTGAGCAGGCACGGGCCTTCTACGCTCCGGGCAAATATCAAATCCTAAAGTCATAATTAAGGATGAAGCATTATTCTCTATTCCAATACTCAATTGACTATTCAACACTTAGATTTGGTTATCAATAATGACCCTTAAGAAGCTACAAATGCCTCTAATAAAACACCTAAAAGGTTGGAAAACAATAGGTTGAAGATCTCTTTTCAAAAACTCAAAGTGCTAGAACACAGGGGTTGGCCATGGCTAGCCCTCCCTTGGGCCAAGGCCAAAATATGGTCAGAAGGTCACTGGCCGCGGCCAGCCACCCTTGGGCCGTAGCCAGAATCAGGTCAGAAAGGTTTAGGCCGCGACCAAGAAATTCCCTTATTCTTGGCTGAACTTCCAAAATTCATAACTTATTCTAGAAAAATTGAAATGAGATGATTCCAAAGCCAAATGAAAGGTATTTAAGTCCGCTTTACTATAAAAATATGGATCATAACAGAAATCACCACAAAATTCCAGAATTACCCAAAACTCAACACTACTCCAAAACAAAGTCTAGTTTTTGTCCCAAACTTTGGCAAAGCATAACTCGCAGTTCACAAAACGAAATGACATGAATTATATATCTATTTTGAAGCTTGGGATGTGAAATTTAAGACTGAAAAGTTTCAGAATTTTCAAACACCATTTGGTCATTTAAAATGTTTGTGCAAACTGGCTGCCCAGACAGAGTTCACACCACAGATTTTCCAACTTTCTACCAAAGTGTCCAATGGCTCCAAAATTAACAATCAAGCCTATTCCCACATAAATTTTCACAAGAAACACAATGGTAATCTCAAAATGACCAAAATCCCAACCTATCACCATGCTCTATTTTGACCAATACACAAAACCAAATACAAAGTTCCCAAACTTCACCTTTAAGCTTCAATTCAATTCTATTCATTCAAAATACTAAACAAGGCACTAATTCCATGACAACAACATGCCAACAACACAATGACCCTTAATTTCAAAATTCAAAGTAAAATTTCTAGAAAATCCAAACTTAACCAATGGCTACAAAACCTATATAGAAAGGTTTGTCTTACTCACCTTTATAACTTTTCCAAAGGAGTTTCTTAATTCTCCAACCTTCCCAACTCCTTTTGAACTTAATCCAGCCCCAAATGCCAAACTATAACCATCAAATTGAAGCTCTTAATGCAAGGAACAACATTAAAACAATGAAGTTGAGCATTTAGGATCATCTCTCTTACCTTTTTGTAAGCTTTTCTCCCCCTATTTCTGCAACAATGGCGCCAAGAGAGAAGAGGAGAGAGAGAACGAAAGAGATGAGAGATGAGATGAGTGATGAAAGAGGGAAATGATGATCTCTACTCCCTCCCCATACCATTTCAGTGCACAAGAGGGAAGAGAGGAGAGAGAAATCATTTTTTTAATGCATTTGACTTTTCTACAACTCCTCCCACAACCCCAACTTGCCACATGTCACTTTTCCATTGATTCTTTTAAAATAAACCACCAATTAACTTCTCTAATCCTTCCATTAACCATTTAATCACACTTCTCATTTCCTCTTAGTTAGTAATTAATTTTCCCATTAATCACCAACTTATGGCCAATAATTCCTTTCTATAAATTTTCTATCAATTATGACATATTAGATAATATTGTCATAAATACACATTACTTCAACTTTAATTCACTAATTACCCTCAATAATTATCATTAGCCCTTAATCAAAATTTTGGGGCGTTACAATCATCATACAAAATATGAGAGAAAAGTCACTACTTTGGTCCTTCCGTACGTACTCTAGCGCCGGTCTCTCCTGAGTAGGGCAAATGTTGAATCCTATAATTCATAATTAGGGACGAAGAGTCAATTCTCTATTCCAATTCTCAATAACTTCTTAACACTTAATTTGATTATCATTATTGCTCTTTTTTTTCTCAAGATTAACTCTATCAATAGCTCTAAAGGGTTGGAAGACTATCCCCAAAGATCCCCTTTTTGAAAGCGCAAAACTGATATTTTTCACTGAGACACTCAAGTAAAGATAGCCTCATTCGAGTGATATTGTACGGACACTCGAGTAAATAAGACCTCACTCGGGTGATGGTACGGCCTATACTCGAGCACTAGAGAGTGAAGGACAGTGAGTGTATACCCGAGAGCACAAGAACTTTCAGAAGACTGCAACACTCGAGTCCAGAAAGCCACACTCGAGTGATAGCCAAATGCTCACTTGAGTACCAAGAAGTGAAGCACAGAAAGTGAGGACCCGAGAGCACAAGATTTTTCAAGTATCAGGAGCACTCGAGTGGAACACAAAGCACTCGAGTAACAACTTAACACTTGCAAGTATTAAGGTACACTCTTACCTTTAACTACGGAGTGCAATGGAACACAGAGACCAGAAAGGAAAATTGCACTACCGTACTCGAATGGAACCTATCACCACTCGAGTGATATTCATTCTGCACTCGAGTGGACCCCAGATCACTTGAGTGATTTTATCAGAACCCAGAAAATGCAAAAAATTGACAGCACTTCCCAACCTTTGCCCATTCATTCTAATGGTCCCAAACTCTCACCCAAGACTACTCCCACACCAAAACACCCAAGAATGACATAGAACTATTAGAATTACCAAAATCTTATTCCATTATCATGCTTTGGTTTTGGGCAACATAAACATCAAAATTCCAAAATCATCCAAACAAGCCATTTCAATCCCAAATCCATTCCATCTATCCCAAATCACTACAAAATACCATTTTCATGCCAATGACATACCAAAAACACCATGATCCTCAGTTTCAAAAATCAGGCCAAAAATTCCAGAAATTCCAAACTTAACCATTTAGCACAAAACATAGATAGAATGATTGGTTTTACTTACCTTATCAACTTTCTCAAAGACACTTCTTGATTCTCCAACCTCCACAATTCCTTGTGGCCACAAATCAACACCAATGGGCACACTAAAAACATCAAAGTGAAGCACATTACTCAAGGAGCAACTTTAATTAAGTGAGTTTAAGCAATGGAAGCCATTTGCTTACCCCAAATCACAAGCTCTTCTTCTTCCTTCTTGGGCAACAATGGCGCCAGAAATGAGAGAGAGGATGAGAGAGATAGGAGCTTGGAGATGATAGGGAATGATTACTCTACTCCCCTCAAACCATGCCTCATCAGCAAAAGGAGGGAAGAGAGGAGAGAGAAATTATAAAATATCCCAAGTTGAGTTTTTCAACTTCTCTCTCTCTTTACCAACTTGCCACATGTCATATTGCTATTGGCTCACCCAAAATAAGTCACCAATTAGCTACTATAATCCATCCATTAGCCATTTAATCACACTTCTCATTTTTCTCCCAGTTAGTAATTAATTTCCTCATTAATCACCAACTTATGGCCAATAATTCCATTCTTTAAATTTTCAACCAATTATGGCATATTTACCGAAATTGCCACAAAACACATAATAATTCCAATTTAAATTCACAATTATCCATAATAATTGTCATTATCCCTTAATCAAAAATTTGGGGCATTACATCACTCGAGTGATATGGGGTCTCACTTAAGTGCAGCATCATGTTTTCTCTTTTCTTTCAAGTTTCAGTTGCACTCTTGAGTAAAGAAAGCGGAAGTGCATGTTCTCACTTGCGAGTGATTTGGGCTATCACTCGAGTGCCTGTGCATTTAGCATTATGAGCTTGCATCTCAGGTTAACACTCATGACCAAATTGTCAAGAATGTGTGTTGGCACTCTAATAGAGCTCAATATTTATATACTTTTATTAATTAATCTTAGGCTTTTATGAGATTTAATTGAATATTTTGGGCAAAATCAAGTGTTAATGTGAGATTTTAATGAAAGAATAATTTGGGACTTATAGTGGTTAAATTGTTATATTTTTAATTAATATCTGTTATTCTCATTATTCTTTAATTGTGAGTAAAAGATAATACCTTTGTGAATCAACTTACTCATTTAACCTAGAGAGAATTGACTGAAGAAAGGAAGTGGGGACCATTTGAATTAAAGTGGCAGCTATGTGAAGCAAAAGGCTGATGGACCGAAAGATAACAATTGAATAAAGAAAATGGAGCTGGACCGAATGGAATGGATGAGGTAGAAACAAGCAGCTTATTTATTGAATAAATATGGACCGAATGGAATGGGAGAGTGGATGTGAAGATAAGCTGGACCAAATTGAGATGTGGACTGAATTAAAGAGGTCTTGACCCAAGAGAAAGAGGTTAGACCGTGAGGGAATAAAGGCATGTAAAGAAGCCGAAATTATGGACCAAAAAAATGGGAATTCAGGAAAGAGGGAGAGTGGACCGAATTGGGAACAATAGAGAAAGGAGAATAAATAGGAATTGAAAAAAAGAAAAGGGTTAGGCGGCTGAACCTAGTGAAAGGAGGAAGTACCAAATGGAATAAAAAGTCAGGTGTGGCGGCTGAAAAAGGGGGCGGATCACGTGAGAAGAAAGGAATCACCAAAAATGAAATAAAGTAATGAAAGGGAGAGCTACGGAAAGGGAGGAAAGGCAGCAGCGAAATGAATGGAGAAAAAGAGGATAAGGGTTGTGGCTGTGTGAAAAGAGGCGTGGCTGTGCATGAAAGAAGGAGGACTAAATGAAATACTAAGAGAAGGCGTGACTGTAGACTAGAGAGCTAATCAGTCTCTTGATCCCCCATGGTTAATTTCTCCTTCATTCTTCAATCTTCATCTTTCTCCTCCATGAGTAGCTAAAGTGTTGGTGATTTCCTTGAGTTGGGTAATGGTTTAAGCTTCTAAACTTCAATGGAATTCCTTAAGCTCTCTTTCTATTTCATAATTGTATGGCTTGGTAAAGTATGTGATTATGATCTAGATTGTTCTATGCCAAGTGAATAAACTTGATAGTTGAGCTAGGAGTTGATTAATTAAGCTTTGTATGATTCAAATTAGGAGTAGGTTGAGTTGTTTATTCCAATTTGGTTAAGTGGATTGTAAATGACTAAACTGAATGCTTTGAACTTTTGTAATAGTAATTACAAGCTAGAATTTGAAGTTAGTTATTCATCTCCTTGAGTTTGAATTATTTGGTGATATTCATTTAATTGCTTTGGTAGAATGAATTAAATGATTATTGCAAGTATGGAGCTAGTGGTAACTTAGTTCCATCCTCTTGGCTCATTATGGAATTCATATCATTAGCAAGCAAGGAAGACTAAAACCTCAACTCAAGGGAATCCCATTTCATTATTATTCTAGTTTATTAAATTTACTTTGTTGTTATTGTTAATTTCAATTATGTTTACTTCTTTGTCTTATAAACCCAAAAATATAAAAATATTGCTTTAGCTTAAATTACTTCATTACTTTACAAATGCAATTTCTCAAAATTATTTCTCACAACTTTAAGGTTTTTATCACTTTACTACTTAGAAATTTGGAAATTAATCTTCTCACAAGAACGACCTAGGTCGAGCTACTACACTACATTTCCAAACCTAGTTTTATTTTGTGAACTCACACGACATGAGTCCATCAAATTGGTGTCGTTGCCGGGGATCAAACCTGAGTCGCCCGCGTGACAGGCGGGAATACTCATCGCTATACTCACCACTCACAAGTATTTTGTCATCACTCAAGTGATAGGGTTGTCACTCAAGTGTACTTCCTTTTTCAAGATTCCTTTTTCTCTCGAGAAGTTACTTTCTGTGCCTTACTTGGTGGGACTCGGGTGAGTATGAGGCTACCACTAGAGTATTGAGTTCAGAACTCGAGTACTGTAATTATGTTCTGTCTCAATTGTTGCTCTTGGCTAAGTACTCGAACGAGTGAGCCGTCCTCACTCGAGTGCAAGTTGTCTCATCACTTGAGTGGGCCATCTATCACATGAGTGCATGAGCTAAAATCAGTGTTTTCATTTTTAAGAGGGGGTTTTGGGTCAAGTTTTTCCCAACCCTTTAGGTATGTGATTAGGCTTCTAGTAGCCACCTAAAGAGTTCAAATGATAACCAACTTTAAGTGTTATGAAAATAAGAATTTGGGATAAAGATTTATCCATCGTCCTTGATTTTGGTTTATAGGATTTGATATTTGCCCTACTCATGAACAGACTGTGCCAGAGCAAGCTCAGAAAGAACAAAGTAGTGAAGCTTTCCCTTATACTATATGTGATACATTATATGTTTGATTTATCATTGTTTGTAAGTCCTTCACCTACAGCCTATCAGTAGTTTTGGTGGGAGGACCGTACCTACGGGGCGGTGGAGATACGAGGGATGTGACTATGTGATTATGTGTATATGTGACAGCTTGTATGCTATGTTTCATGCTGCCAGGCTGATTGATTATGTCATTGTATGCCTTGTGATTATGTATGGTATGAGTAATTTGTTACTACTGAGATTATTTTGAATCTCATTCTTTCCATTGACTAACCTTCAGACAGGGCAAGTGGCTCAAAGGGAAGGAGACGACCAAGGGCGGCTAGGACCTCTATAGGGTCATATGATTTTGGAATATTGGTTATCAGTTTTGTAAATATTATTTTTGATGCAGTTGTGTAATCCCCTAAATGGGTACTTATAGACCCCTAGTTGATATATATATATATATATATCGAAACCGGGGTTTGTCGAGATTTTTGCTATACACTCTGATATGTATGAATATTATTTAATTGCATAGGGTAGTTATATTCAAAATGTGAACAAGAGACCAAGTTAAACTGATTTCAAAAGAAATTTGTAAAACCCTATCTCAATGATGGGATTAAAAACAAAATTTTATTATCTGTTGGTCTCTATTCATCTTAATTACGTATTTTCAAATTATAATTAATGTTTATAAAGCGAAGGTGACATTTGTGGTATCAGAGCTGTAGTTACTGGCAAGGGTAGAAATTGCTAGGATAGTTCCCTTAATTGTCCTTTATGGTAGAAGATGATTTGTGATAGTTGTTGAGTATACACATGTATGTCTGTTTTATGAATATATATATATATATATATATGAGATTTGTGGACATTTGTGTATACCTTAACTATAATATTGATGTGGTAAGGTACTTGTAGAATTTAGAAAATAAAGGGTAATCCCAGAGTACAGCAAGTAGACCTAAAGGTGGAGGTGGTCAATGATAATCCACTGGATCTTATGTAGGAAATGATGGGTTTGATCAGAGATCAGAGGGATATGATTACTGAGTTGAGAGAAGAGCTCAGAATAGAAAAGGTAAGATGTAATGAGGGACAGGGTTAGTCCACACAGGAGGAGACCCAGGAGGAGACTCAAAGGGAGGAAACTGCGGAAGGGTCAGCACGACCACCAGAGTCACCTCCTCACATTAAAGCAAACCAGGAATCACACGGAGTTCCAGTTAGAGAAGTTAGAGATCTGCAATATTGGGTCTCCAAGTTCTGCAAGCATCTACATCCAGTATTCAGAAGGAGAATTGATCCCCAAGCAGTCGAAGACTGGTTGAATAGGCTGGAGAAAATCTTTAAAGTCCTTAAGTGCCCGACTAAGGTGAAGGCATGGCTAGCAATATACAAGTTAGAAGGGGATGCAGATCATTGGTAGCAGAATATCGCCCTAATATTATGGAACAGAAATGTACCACTGACTTGGGAATTGTTCCAGCAGCAATTCAACGAGAAATATTTTCCCAAGTCAGTGTGAATTGAGAAGGAGACTAAATTCCTCTCTATCAAGTAGGGTAATTCGGAGACTTTTGATGACTACTTATCTCATTTTATCCGGCTATCTAGATATTCCTCTTATCTACGGAAAATGGATGATGAGGAATAGAGTGTAGATATGCTTATTCATAGGTTGAGGCGAGAACTAAGGAAGAGGTTAGCCACCCACCAATTCACCGAGTTCAACAAAGCAGTGGAAGAATACAGAATCACCAAGAACAATTTGAGAGATTTGTATCCGACTAAATGTTCTAGTAGCAACAGTAAGCCCAGTAAGGGTAACACTTCCCAGAAGCGGAAGGGTCAGGAATCCTCTTCGTCTAAGGGCAGTGGTAAAAAGCCCTACCAATCCAAAGATCGTAAGCCTTAAAGATTTATGACAAAGTTGTTATGTCCCCGTTATGGTAACCTGCATTATGGTAGAATCTATCAAGGTCAAATAATCTATGTCAACTGTAAACAACTGGGACATATTTCTAGAGATTGTAAGCGGCCACAGGTAGAGCAAAGACCGAGGACTCAGGGCAGAGTGTTTGCCATTACCCATGAGAAAGCCCGGAAGTCTCCTAATTTGATACAAGGTAAAGTTCTTCTTAACAGTAACTGGTTACAACCGTTATTTGACTCGGGTGCAAGTCGCTCCTT
Organism: Inga oerstediana; assembly: GCA_963210345.1. Taxonomy (NCBI): domain Eukaryota; kingdom Viridiplantae; phylum Streptophyta; class Magnoliopsida; order Fabales; family Fabaceae; genus Inga; species Inga oerstediana. The sequence continues at coordinate 15,859,294 of OY723411.1, read as the reverse complement.
CTTTGCCTATGATTGCATGTGCATAAATTGCCATTCGATTTGCTTGTATCGACGCCGATGGGCGTCAAGGCTATGACTATGGAAGCCTGTTTAAATTGTGCTATAACATTGGAAGGGCATGAGTCTACTGTGGATTTGATTTGTCTGCCGCAATATCAATTGGAAGTCATTTTGGGTTTTGATTAGTTAACGACAAATAATGTTACTTGATTATGGGAACAAGAGGATTTGTATCCTGCCTTGTGAAATGTCGATGATGTGAATGCCAGCTTGAATTTCCTTTCGAAGGCTAAATCTGAGAAATATTTAGAGAAGGGTTGCCTATGGTGTTATTTTCCGTGCAAGGAGAGACAGAAGAAATTTTGAGTAATATACCCGTGGTAAATGAATTTCCTGAGGTATTTCTGGATGATCTTAGCGTGTCCTGAAAGGGAAGTTCAGTTCCCAATCGAGATTGTGCCTGAAGCTGGTTCAATATCAAAGGCCCCATACTGTATGGCCCTAAATGAAATGGCAGAGTTAAAGAAGCAGATTGAGGACTTGTTTGAGAAAGGGTTTATTAGAACTAGTGTGTCGCCTTAGGGAGCTCCAGTATTATTTGTTAAAAAGAAAGACGGGAGCCTTCGCTTGTGTGTTGATTATAAATAATTGAATAAGATTACCGTCAAGAACAAGTACCCTCTCCCAAGAATCGATGACCTTCTAGTTCATGTATGTTTTCGAAGATTGATCTAAGCTCGGGATATCATCAACTGATTGTGAAAGCAGAGGATGTACCAAAGACTACTTTCAAAATGAGATATGGGCATTATGAGTTTTCGGTGATGCCTTTTGGGCTAACCAATGCACTTGCAGTATTCATGGATTACATGAACCATGTCTTTCGACAGTATTTGGATCAATTCGTGGTTGTGTTTATTGACTACATTTTGATATACTCCAAGAGTAGGGAGGAACATGAGCATTACTTGAGGATTGTGTTAAATATATTGCGTGAAAAGAAGCTCTATGCCAATTTGAGTAAATGTGAGTTTTGGCTGACAGAAGTAAAATTCCTAGGCATGTTATCTTACAAGAAGGGGTCTCGGTGGATCCCAGTAAGGTGGAGGCAGTAATGGACTAAAGGAGGCTAGAAACTATTGCTGAGGTACGCAGTTTTTTGGGTCTTACTGGTTCCTACCGGAGATTCATCCAGAATTTCTCTCGTATTGCATTGCCGATGACCAAGCTAATGAGAAAGGATCAGCTGTTTGTGTGGGATGAGCGTTATGAAAATTGCTTTGTGGAGCTAAATGAAAGGTTGACTACGGCACCTGTGTTGATTATACCTGATCCCAACTTGACTTATGTTGTGTATAGTGATGCAAGTAAGCAAGGATTAGGGTGTGTCTTTATGCAGCAGAGACGTGTGGTGGCCTATACTTCTCGATAGCTTAAACCTCATGAAATGAATTATCCCACCCATGATCTGGAGCTTGTAGCAATTGTGCTTGCTTTGAAAATTTGGCAGCATTATTTGTATAGCGTGACAATAGAACTATACTGTGACCACAATTTTCTCAAGTATTTGTATGATCAGAAAGAACTGAATATGAGACAGCATGTGTGTTTGGAAGAGCTTATATTTGAGAAATAAGCTCTTATTACGCAAGCCGAGAAAAAACTCCTCTCACATACTTACCTCGTACACAGTGAATCACGAATTATAAGCACTTATTGCCCAAAAATAAGCTATTCCAAATGAGCATAGCGTCGTTGGATGGAGTTGCTAAAAGACTACAACCTGGAAATCAAATATCATCTGGGTAAGGCAAATGTAGTCGCGGATGCTTTTAGTCGAAAAACAGTGCTTGTAGCAGCAATGATGATACAAGAGAGGAAGTTGATAGAAGATTTTCAAGATCTGAATTTGTCGAACCAGATCGTCTATACCAATTACAGTGTTTCCCAAGGGGAAAGTGATTTGAGAGCTGAAATTGAAGAAGCTCAATGGCAAGATGATCGAGGACAGAGAATTCGAGCTAGAATCAAACGGGGAGAAGCTTAGGGCTATGATTTGTCGCCTAGTGGATTGGTTCATTACCATAGGAGAATTTAGGTTCCATATAAGGAGGAATTGAGGCAAAAGATTCTTGATGAAGCACACAAGAGCCAATACACTCTTTATCCCGGTATAACCAAAATGTACCATAATTTGAAGTCTATCTATTGGTGGCTAGATTGAAGAGTGATGTGATGAAATCTATGGCGCGGTGTCTTACTTGCCAAAGGGTAAAAATCGAGCACCAGAGACCGCCAGGTTTGTTGCAGAGTCTTGAGATTCCAGAATGGAAATGGGAAAGTGTGACCATGGACCTTGTTGTGGGATTGCCCATAATCAAAAAATATGATGCAATATGGGTGATTGTAGACCAGTTGATGAAGTCGGCACACTTCATACCGATCAATGATAGTTACTCTCTAGACAAACTGGCAGAGATTTACATTCGAGAGATTAAGAAGCTCCATAGCACACTGAAGAATATCATTTCCAATCAAGATCCCCGATTCACTTCAAGATTTTGAAGAGCTTTGCATGAGGCTCTGGGTACTCAATTAAGATTCAGTACGGCCTATCATCCTCAGATAGAAGGATAGTCAGAAAGACTATTCAGACGTTAGAAAATATGCTGTGAGCCTGTGTCGTCGACTTTAAAGGGAATTGGTACTACTTTCTTCTACTTGCTGAGTTCACCTACAATAATAGCTATCATGCAAGCATCCAAATGACCCCATATGAAGCATTGTATGGGAGAAAGTGCCAATCACCTTTATGCTGGAATGAGTTATCTGAGAGGAAGTTGTATGGGCTGGAACTTATTGATCAAACCTCAGCACAGATTCAAATCATTCGAAAGAGGCTCTTTACAGTGTAGAGTCGACAAAAAAGCTACGCTGACAAGAGGAAAAGACCTCTAGAATGTGAGGTTGGTGATCATGTATTTCTAAGGGTGTCCCCAGTTACCGGCATCGGGAGAGCTATAAAGTGAAAGAAGATGAGCCTGAGGTATATAGGACCTTTTGAGATTCTTTCGAGAATTGGGCCTGTTGCTTATCGAATAGCCCTACCCCCAAACTTGACCAGGCTCTATGATGTATTTCACATTTCCCAACTGAAGAAGTACCAACCGGATCCCTCTCACATAGTAGAATATGAAGAAGCCAAATTGCAAGAAAACTTCACATATGCGATAGAGCCAAAGCAGATTATTGACTAAGAAGAATGATGGCTCATACACTGAAGCATTATGTATGTGAAGGCGATCTGGAAAGGAATGACTCAGAGAGAGGCAACTTAGGAAGCGGAAGCAGACATGCGTAAGCATTATCCAGAATTTATGGCTCAAGTTGTGTAACAAATTTCAAGGACGAAATTTATTTTTCAGGGGGAGAATCGTAATATCCCAAAAAGTGATTAAGGGCTAATGACTTCAAAAGTGAATGTAATTATTGTTAAATAAACACTTTTGAAGAATATGATGTGGAATTTGATCTGAATGTGTTACGATCAGTGCCAAATCCTGTATTTAAGCTTGAGTGTGTGAAAATGCTTAAAATGAATCCTAGTGGTTGGGGAGGGCGCATGAATGAAGAAAATAATGATAAAACGTATTTGGTGGTGATTTGGTAAGAATTTCCATAATCAGGGGCAAAATGGGGAAAAGGAAAGTTACCGACAATTGGCCAGTTACCTAAGAGGAAACTCATTGGTAATTTAAGGATCAATGGCTAGGAGTAAGTAAGCAAGAGGGTGGAATTGCATGTGTGACTGTTCATGTGTGTCCATGGAAGGTGAAACAAGATCTTGCCAAGTGTCAAGGTGTGAGCCATAGATTAAGGTCAAAGTTTCAACAATTTTTCCCTCTCTCCTCTCTCCCTCCAAGTCAGCTAGTGGCATGAGAGCAAGGGAAAAATCAGCATGTTCATCATCATCATCTCATCTCTCTCCAACTCCATTTTCGAATGATCTCAAGAGAAAAGAGAAAGAAGAAAACTTAAGGTTAGTGTTCAATGTGACCTCTAATGATCAAACACTCTTCATTAATATTGTTTATAGTGATGAGAGCTTCATTGCTATGGTTTTAGATTTTTGAAAGAAGGTATTTGAGTACTTGAAGAAATTTAGGAGTTGTGGAATCAAGAATCTACTTTTGGAAAGAGAAAAAGGAAAGAAAGAGCTCTCTATTGACATATTCATTGTGACGTTTGGTTGAGTTTTGAGATTTAAGAATTTTTCCCTAATGATAGTATGATTTTGAAATGAATGAATTGCCTAGTGTATTGGGTTAGATTTGGTGTCATATTGTGTCTTTGTGTCATTGGAATTGATTTGGAAATCTTGGAAGCCAAGTTGGTTATTTAGTGGTTTTGGATTACAATGAGTTTGAAAGGGTGGATTGTGTCATTGTGATAGGAATTTTGGTTGTTTTGGTATTTCCAATTTGTTCCTTATGAGAATTTGTGTAGGAATAGGTTATTTGTTAACTTCGGGATCATTGGAAGCATATTGGGTAAAATCTAGAAAATTCTATCATCTGCTGTGTTTTGGCTTCTAATAAGCCTCACTCGAGTGATCTGGGGTCTCACCGAGTATAGCATCATGCTTTCTCTTTTCTTTCAAGTTTCAGTTGCACTCTCCCGCAGAGAAAGCAAAAGTGCATGTTCTCACTTGCTAGTGATTTGGACTATCACTCGAGTGCATATGGTATCACTCGAGTGCCAGTACATTTGGCACTATGAGCTAGCGTCTCAGGTTAACACTCGCGACAAATTGTCAAGAGTATGTGTTGGCAATCGCAAGTATTTTGTCATCACTCGAGTGCTAGGGTTGTCACTCGAGTGCACTTCTTGTTTCAAGATTCCTTTTGCTCTCAGGTAGTCACTTTCTGTGCCTTACTTGGTGGGACTCCGGTGAGTATGAGGCTACCACTCAAGTGTTGAGTTCAAAACTCGAGTGCTGTGATTATGTTCTGTCTTAGTTGTTGCTCTCGACCTTCAGGGCCGTACAGATACGGGGGATGAGACTATATGTTTATGTGTATATGTGACAGCTTGTATTTTGTGTTTCGTACTGCCATACTGATTGATGATGTCATTGCATGCTTTGTGATTATGTATGGTATGAGTGATTTGTTACTACTAAGATTCTTTTAAATCTCATTCTTTCCATTGACTAACCTTCAGACAGGGCAAGTGGCTCCAAAGGGAAGGAGACGACCAAGGGAGGCTAGGACCTCTGTAAGGTCATATGATTTTGGAATATTGGTTATCAATTTTGTAAATATTATTTTAGATGCAGTTGTGTAATCCCCTAAATGGGTATTTATAAACCCTTAGTTGATATATATATATATATATATATATGGAACCCGGGGTTTGCCGGGATTCTTTTTATACACTCTGATATGTATGAATGTGATTTAACTGCATAGGGTAGTTATATTCAAAATGTGAACAGGAGACCAGGTTAAACTGATTTTAAAAGAAATTTGTAAAACTCTATCTCAAGGATGGGATTAAAAATGAAATTTTATCATCCGTTGGTCTCTAATTAATCTTAATTATGTATTTTTGAATTATAATTATTATTTATAAGGCAGGGGGTTACAAATACATAAAGGAATTTTACTCAAGGTCAGATATTATCATCCTGAGTCAGTACTTGGTATGATCATCTTTACGTTCTTCCTCAAGAGAGCCAATAGACTTAAGAAAGCTAACCACATTTGCATAAAGAGATTTGTGTAAACTGTTACACTAAATTTTATAAAAAAAAGCTTCTCAAACATAGGTATAATTTGTGGGTCAATGGCAAGGTTAATGTGCATGTTTTGTGAAGGACGTATAAAGTTTGCAAAATTACCAAATAGATAATCAATATCGTCTTCATGAGGAAGGGAGAGGATATGAGATATTGATTTGAATGAGTAAGAAAAAGTTGGGATATTAGCTTCAACAGGTGAGCAAGATGTATGAGTAGTAAAAATACGCTTGAATTGATGAGTTGTTGATCGATATTTGAAACGATTTGGTGACACAAGGAAGGTGGAGAATTCATAAGTTTTGCCTTCTTCTATGGAGGCACAGAAAGTGGTATGGAAGGACTTCACAATCACACTTGCTTGAATAGTTGTCCCCTGAAATAGGATGCACACAGTTAGTATGGATTTATTGTAAAGAAGGGTGCTGAGCATGTTTTACCGGAAAGGAAGGTTGGTGTAACAGGTAGCTGTGTCATACCTCAGAATCACATAACAGAAAAGAGATACAGAATAGCTCAGTCGGGGCCAATTTTTGGTATACATTCCATTTCCTTAACACCCTAACAGCAATCGTCCAAAGCTCAGATGCATTATGGAGCTAAGACAATAACGTGTGTTCAGACATGTTGAGGAATGTTGAGAGGAAAGAAGGACTAATGTAAAAGCGTATAAGGAAGAGAGAGCTGGCATAAAAGAAGGGGTTGTGCAAGGGACATAGAAGCAAAGTGAATTTAAGGGAGCATGTTATTACCAATTGGCAGGAGATAGAAATGAAAGAAATGGTAAGACAATGGAAAAGACGTGTACGGATATATTGGAGTGGTTGGACAGAAGTGAAGTCAGAGGTGGTGCCAAATATAGTGGATTTGTATGTCTAGGAAGAGCATAAGTAAGGAAGATACAAAAGTGATGGAAAAAAAAAAGCAAACTTGACGCACGGACGCAACTGTATGAAATGTTGACGTATATCATGGCATAAGGTCAGCAATACACACAATAGATATTGATGATGCAGATAAGTTAACCTTATTATAATAAGTAATGAGCCTACAATGAATAATTGGTCTATTTATAATATGTAGGAAATCGAAGAACATGTCTTAGCTGTGACAGTAAAGGACATAGTCATGGATGTATAGCTTTAGTTTGTTTGGAATTGCTTAGACAGAGGTTAAGTTAAAGAGGTGACCTAATGTATATTTGATAGTGTAGGGAAAGATTAAAATTATGTTAAAATGAAAGTTAAGAGAAAGATATATAACTTCACAAGAAGTGACCTACTATGTGAGAGTTTGTGTATTACTGACCAGGTAGTATGGACATGATAAGGGAAACTCTTTCTTCGAGAATAGCAAAAAAAAAGTATGATTGCACCGATTTCAAAAGATGTGGGACAGGTGAGAGGACATGCTTAAATGACAGTGAGACAGGAACAGAAAGTGTTTAGCTATATATAGTAACGAAATGAACTCATTGATGGACACAGAAGGTGATGGACATATTGTATATGCAAAGAAGGCCTATCCTTATTTGGCAGTTCTGCATTTCAAAGTCATAGATACATTGAATACTGGTATACGTTTTTAATTGGCAGGGTATTCAAATTCATTTCATTTATTACCTGGGAGTTAGGGAATGATTGTGCAAAGGCACATCCTCCAACAGGTTTTTTTGAAAGTAACATCCCTAGAGAACTTGACATCGTCCAATGATAATGCCTTTCTTTGTGTCTTATGTCTTGTAAGCTAGGAAGATTAAAAATGACAATCACACAAAAAAATAAAATGTTGGACATTATGATATGAGCACCATGTGAAGACCAGCAAAGTGCAATCAGGAGATGTGGGTATTTCGTGCAGTTAGAGCAAACTGGAAGATAACAAATTAAAGGCAGCATTTTCAGTTATAGATGAGTAGCTCAACAATTGTAATGCAATAATGTTAGTTGTAACCCCCTTTCACGACATAGGCCGAGATTAATTCATAAATACATAATTTTGTGGAATTAGAGACCGTAAGATGATTTGGGACTTATTCAAAATTAAACTTCCCAAAATCAAGATTTACAAAAAATTTTACAAAACCTATTCACAGCGGTCTCATATTCACATTTCAATACATAAATGGCCTATATAGGTTGATTTCACTCATACATATCAGAGTACAGCATAAATTCCCAACACACTCGAGTTCCATTAAATAATAAAGGGTCTACAAGGCACAATTGCCTATAGAGTTTCCTATAATAAAGGGATTACACAAAACTATCCAAATGATTTATACATGATAACTAGATAACCAAAATAAAACTCCCAATCTGGAGCTCTATGCTCTCTTCGTCACCCGCTTCCCTTCTGATCCTTCGGCCCTGTCTAAAAATTGTGTTTTTGGGAGAGTGAGATTCTAAAGAATCCTCGTAGTAACAAATCACTCATAATATGCACAACATCAAAGCATGAAAGTAAATCATCTATACAACACACAACAATCACAACAACAGTTGCAACGGCCAGGGTAGGTATCATGGGCATCGGCCCCCTATGACGACTCACGCTGAACTGCTTGCTGTATTGCACATCCACATGAACATATCACATATATCACCACAGTTAGGATCTATATAAAACATTTCACAACACACAGCCCTATGGGCTAGATACTCAAACAGGAATCCATGATTCTAACAACGCAGCCTCAGCACTTCAACGGCAGATACAACGGTCGGGGTAGGTATCATGAGCATTGCCCCCTACGACAGCTCATGCTGAACTACTCGCGCTGTAATGCCCTATGGTCGATAACACATCTACAATGATAAACATGCATATCAAGTATCATACACAACATGAGAGAAGAGTCACTACCTTGATCCTTCCGTGCGTGTCCAAGCGCCGGTCTCTCCCGAGTAGAGCAAATATTAAATCCTATATTCATAATTAGGGACGAAGTGTCAATTCTCTATTCCAATTCTCAATGACTTCTTAAATCTTAATTTGGTTATCATTATTGCTCTTTTAGTACCCATGAATAACTTTATCAATAACTCTAAAAGGTTGGAAGACTATCCCCAAAGATCCCCCTTTTGAAAGATCGAACTTGATATTTTTCACTGAGACACTCGAGTGAAGATGGCCTCACTCGAGTGATATTGTACGGATACTCGAGTGATAGTACGGTCTACACTTGGGCACTAGAGAGTGAACAACAGCAAGTGAATACCTGAGAGCATAAGGAACTTTTAGAGACAAGAACACTCAAGCACAGAAAGCAACACTCGAATGATAGCCAAATGCTCACTCGAGTACTAGGAAGTGAAGCATAGAAAGTAAAGTCTCGAGAGCACAGAAGTTCTCAAGGATCAAGAGCACTCAAGCACAGCCCATTGCACTCAAGTAAATACCACATACCCGCGAGTGAGAAGGCACACTCTTACTGTTGGAAATTATGCCCTAAGGGCCAATCATTGTACTTTAAACATTATTATTTTAATGAAATTTCTCCATTCTGTTATCATATTATTTGCATGTTAACTGTGATGATTGTATCCTTGGATAATTCATAAAGATTGTCCTAAAGTATCCCTGGTCAGTCATCTATGCGGGAGCAGAGATGAAACAAGACCAGTATGACTTTGATAAGATATGGAGATACGAATCAAAGTCTTAGGCACTTGTAAGAGTACAAGGTGCTGGACCGACCCACTATGAGAAAGCTATATGGATCAAGTCATAAGCTTTTCTCATGTATAACCACGTCACAATGCCCTTAGACCTGAGGTCATCATGGATTCCTACATGAGAGTTGCTAAGCTTTGAACTAGTCAAAAGTCACTTTTGACCGGGTGATGATAAAGGCTACGATCGGGCTTGGTGGTTTTTCATGTAGAGGAATATGAATGATCAAGATGGAATTTGTCCCTCACATTAGTAGAGAGATATTACTGGGCCCCTCGATGAGTGAGTCTGAGAAATGTATGGCCATACTATGATGAAAGGAGTTTCTATCTCTGTTATCAGGCTACTCAGGAATCGAGAAAGTAATGGTCAGGAACAAGAGGATGACATTTTCCATGCCTTATCCTTGATCGATATATCGTGTGACAAAAGGGACGTGACATGGTTGTATGACAGGTTGCATCATGATAACGATCCTCATATGAATTGGGTAGTCGTAATGTCTTGCTAGAGGCCACTTGCGACTTTTGGGTTAGTGTAGTTATTGACCCACTGCCAACTTCATATGGGCCTACAGGGTCGCACACAAGAATGACCCAACACGAGATAATGTTTGATTTAGGGTGGATGAATTTTATATTTATATATATATATATATATATAATATAAAATTCATTAATAATATTATATAGATATATATATTTTCGAAATATATCTCTTATATATATATATATATATTATTATTATATTTAATAATATTATATAGATATATATATTTTTGAAATATTATATATATATATATATATATATATGTGTATGTATATATATTATATGATATTATTATATTGTGTTGGTTTTAAATTTAATTTATTAAGATATATTAAATTTAATAACTAACATGATAGAGATATAGTATCTCAGATTTAATTTATGAAGATAAATTAAATCTAATGGCTCTTTATTTAGATTAAATAAATAGGTTAAATTAAAACTGTTGGATAGATTTAATTTAAACTGAATTTATTTAATTAGCCCATCAAGATAATTAATTGTTAATTAATTTCAAAATTAATGATGATTAATTTTTAAATTTGAAAATAACCCTCATGGGTTATAAACTTGATAGAGCTGATAGACTCAGTGTACATCAGAATTGAGAGCCGCAAGTTAAACACTTGGAGACATTAGAGGCGCTAGCACGCAGTCTCGGTTGGAGAGCATTCGTGTGGATACCGGTAGAGGGAGCAGACTGGACGTGTTGGCTCCTAGAGATCGTGAAAACTCTGAATCATCAAAAAGGTATGAATCCTTCCAACTTGGTTTAAATGCCGTTGATAGATCCTCGATTAGGATCGGTGAAAATTTTTCAAATTCTTCCGCTGTGCTTACCAATCCTATAGTGGTATCAGAGCCAGATCAATTGTGCGTTTAAATTGAGTTTATTATTCTTATACATGTTATATATATGGGATGTGTACGTATGTTTATAAGAAACACTCAAATATGTATGTGATTCTTATTTTGGAACAAGCGTGAAATCGATTCCGAACATGTATATCTTGAAATATGTATGTGATTTTCGTTTTGAACAAGCATGAAATTGGGTAGGGTACCTGAGATCGTAGTTGGCGGCAATCAAATTGGGTCTAGGTTCGGATATCTATTCGGGTAATAGGGATCCAAACTATGGGGAAGACAAATTAGATCAGAAGCGTTCTGGGCCATTGTTGTTTTTTGTTTTGAAAAATTGGGTCCGAAATTTAAAAATTTAAAATTTTCAAATATTTCTTTTAAAAGGAATGTGCCTTTTTCCAAAGCTTCAGGGGCGCTGCCCCTTGCAACCCAGCAAGGGCGGCCCCCCTTGACCCCGCCCGCTAACCGGCTAGAGGGACCGCCGTGACCACCTCTGCATAGCACAATATAATCTGATCATGACATTTATTGCTTTTCATATTGTATGAATTCTTGTTGTGTTTTATTATTTATCCTTGTTTGGGTATGGTGAACAACATGGCTTTAGAATTTTACAAAGGTTGTAATATTTAAATACAGCCTGCGTGCCGTGCCTTTCTCTAAATACTCTCGATGTACATTCTCTTCTCATCTCACTCCCCTCGAATGTTTAAACGAGGTTTCTCTCAATGTATTTCTCTTTTTTTTAGAGAAGTCCTCTCATTGGCTTGGGAGGATTTTAGGTTAGGTAAGCCATGTTGTGTCACGTTTAAATTATGCTTTTGATAAGATCATTGCATGATTACTTTTATGTTTATATGTATTTATCTGTATGAGATACAACCACGATTGCATCCATATAAACAAAACTAATTAATTAAGCCCTCTAAATTAAATCTTAAGTCATAATGCTGTCAATTAATGAATACTTGTCAAAACCTAGATCGCTCAATTGTGGAAACCACCAAAGTGGATGCACTTGAGTTATCTTGATGAGACAAGCTTGAGTAATTGTGCTGCTCATAATATTCATTATTGTTTTGACTTAATTGAGATTAACAAAACGGTTTTGAATCTCAAGGCATTAGGTGGGGTTAAACATGCCAGATCATATGATGATTAAATCCCATAAAGATCTAAGAGTTACATGTGATGTAATTGGTAAATAGGTTACCTACCTAAATAACTTGAATTTAAGCGTTTTGCCAAAGCGGACTTAAGTTTAAGCCAAATATGGATCTTAGCCCACTAATTATTATATTGAGGGTTGTTAATTTAGTGGGAGATTACTAACTAACTTTGCATATTTTATTGTAGAATCATGTCGATTAGTAATACTGCTACACTATCATTGTGATCGGTCCTTGAGAAGGACAAACTCAATGGGACAAACTTTCTTGACTGGTTCAGGAACTTGAGAATTGTTCTCAAGCAGGAAAGAAAGGCTTATGTCCTAGATCAACCCATTCCTGAGGAGCCTGCAGCTAGTGCTCCAAGAGCTCAAAGAAATGCTTACACAAAGCATAAGGATGACTCTGTGGATGTAGGTTGCCTGATGCTTGCCACTATGGTTCCAGAGCTCCAAAAAGATCTGGAACTCATGGAGGCTCATGAGATGATAGTACATCTCAAAGAAATGTTCCAGCAACAGGCAAGGCAAGAAAGGTATGAGACCATAAAGGCCTTACATTCCTACAAAATGGCTGAAGGTGCATCAGTTAGTACTCATGTGTTAAAGATGAAAGGCTATATTGATTACCTTAAGAGGCTTGGATTTCCCATGAGCCAGGAGTTAGCTACGAACATGATCCTCAACTCACTCCCGAAGAGTTATGACCAATTTGTTATGAACTACAACATGGAGAAATCAATTTTTGAGTTGCATGGGATGCTCAAAACTGCTGAGCAAAGCATTAAGAAAAAGCCTAGCACATTTTTAATGGTTCAGAAAGGAAAGGGTATGAAAAAGAAAGGGAAGGGCAAATGGAAGGGTAATAGCTCAGGTGGTAATACCAAAGAGTCAAACAAGCCTGAAACCAAGCCTGCACCCAGGAAGGCAAAGCCTCCAAAGGAAGGAGTCTGCTACTTCTGCAATGAACCCGGTCATTGGAAGAGGAATTGTAAAATCTACCTGGAAGATCTGAAAAAAGACAAGAAGGATAGCGGGGCTATCGCTTCAGTTATTTATGTTATAAACATTCATTTTTCTACTTCCTCTACATAGGTATTAGATACTGCATGTGGTTCTCACATTTGTACAAATGTGAGGGTCTAAAGGACAGTAGAAAGCTGAAGAAGGGCGAGGTGGACCTACGAGTTGGAAACAGAGTAAGAGTTGCTGCTTTAGCTGTAGGCACTTATGAATTAGTTCTACCCAATGGGCTTTTGTTAGTTTTGAACAATTGCTATTATGTTCCTGGTTTGAGTAGTAACATTATTTCTCTTTCTTATTTGGATAAGGAAGGTTATACTTCCATTACTAGGAATGGTAAATGTTCTATTTATCGTAATGACATTTTCTATGCTGATGGTGATTTGCATGTTGGTCATTATATATTAAATTTGGAACATCCTAATAATGGGAATATCTATAACGTAACTACTAAGAGGATAAAATCAAACGATTTGAATCCGACCTACCTATGGCATTGTCGTCTAGGCCATATAAATGAGAAACGCATTTCTAAACTCCATCAAGATGGATTTCTAAACTCATTTGATTTTGAATCATATGATACATGCAAATCTTGCTTATTAGGAAAGATGACTAAGGCACCTTTCACTGGGCACAGTGAGAGGGCTACTGAATTATTGGGCCTCATACATACAGATGTATGTAGACCATTAAATATAGCTGCCAGAGGAGGTTATGTCTACTTCATTACATTTATAGATGACTTTAGTAGATATGGCTATATCTATCTAATGAAACATAAATCTAAATCTTTTGAAATGTTTGAAATATTCCAAAATGAAGTACAAAACCAACTTGGTAAAACAATTAAAGCACTTAGATCTGATCGAGGTGGTGAATATTTGAGCCAAGAATTCACTGACTATCTTAGAAGTTGTGGGATAATCTCACAATTGACTCCTCCAGGAACACCACAATGGAATGGCGTTTCTGAACGGAGGAATCGAACACTATTAGATATGGTTCGATCTATGATGAGTCAAACAGATCTTCCACTGTCCTTTTGCGGACATGCCCTAGAGACAGCTGCGTTCACACTAAATCGTGTTCCATCTAAAGCAATTGAAAAGACACCATATGAGATATGGACTGGAAAGAAACCAAGTTTATCTTTTCTTAAGATCTGGGGATGTGAGGTATATGTTAAGCAACAAGCCTCTAATAAATTAGTGCCCAGATCCATAAAGTGCCTTTTCGTAGGGTATCCTAAAGAAACGAAAGGATACTATGTCTACAATCCCACCGATAACAAAGTGTTTGTTATCCGAAATGGCAAGTTTCTAGAAAGAAAGTTTGTCTCTAAAACAACCAGTGGGAGCAACGTACATCTCAAAGAAATTCGAGATCCACAAGATGGTACAGAACCATAGATGGAAATTAGAGAAGACTTACAACAAGTTGCTGAGCCTCCTCAAGTAACACAAGGTCCACGAAGATCTGATAGGACACGGTATCAGCCTCAGAGATATGGATTTCTGATTACTAAAGGCCGTGATGTGTGTGCTCATTGAGCAAAATAAGCCCACCACCTATCGAGAAGCCACAGTGGGACCAAACTCTGAGAAATGGCTAAATGCCATGAAGTCTGAAATGCAATCCATGTACGACAATCAGATATGAACCTTAGTTGATCCACCTGAAGGTGTAAAAACCGTTGGGTGCAAATGGGTTTTCAAGGAGAAAACTGACATGGATGGCAATGTAAATGTCTTCAAGGCACGACTAGTTGCAAAAGGATTCACTCAAACTCATGGTGTAGACTATGATGAAACCTTTTCCCCAGTTGCAATGGCCAAATCAATCAGAATCCTTCTTGCCATTGCAGCATATTATGACTATGAAATATGACAGATGGATGTCAAAACAGCCTTCCTTAATGGAAAGCTGCTTGAGGATGTGTACATGACACAACCTAAAGGTTTTGTGTGTCCAGAGGACTCTGGTAAAATTTGCAAGCTTCAAAGATCTATTTATGGATTGAAGCAAGCATCTTGGAGCTGGAATCATTGTTTTAATGAAGTAGTCAAAGAGTTTTGATTCATTCAAAACATCGATGAACCTTGTGTTTACAAGAAGGTTAGTGGGAGCATAGTTGTATTTCTAGTGCTTTATGTAGATGACATCCTACTCATTGGGAATGATATACCTACCTTGCAGAGTGTCAAGTCTTGGTTAGGAAAGTCCTTTTCAATGAAAGACTTAGGTGAAGCCTGTAATATCCCGAATTCTGAGACTTGAGGCTAGAGAATGAGCCTGAGATTAGTGGATTGCTAAGCCCCGGTTTAGCAAGATCCCAAATTGTGATTAAGGGATAATGACTCCAAAAGTGGAAATGGTTAGTGATAAATAAACCCTTTTGGAGATTATAGTGTGATTTGGCACCCAATGTGATTCGTATGTGCTGTGAGCAGCGCCAAGATCCTGTAGTTAAGCTCAATTATGGATTAACATCTAAATTGACTTAAAATAGGGGGAAGGCGCATATTGTGGCTAAATGAAAAGATGTGAAATGTTGGTGGTGATTCAGTGAGAATTACCGTAATCAAGGGCAAAACGGTAAAGTTACAGACCGATTGATCGGTTACCGAAGAGGAAACTCATTGGTAACTTCAAGATCAATGGTTGAGATTGATTTGTGCAATAGATCAAAGGGTGGAATCTCATGTGGTGTGCTCATGTGAACTCATGGTTGATGGAACAAGATTGAGACAAGTGGCAAAATGTGGACCTTTGGATTGGGTCAAGATGTCAAACTCTTCCCTCTCTCCTCTCTTCCCTTTTAGGTCGATTTTAGTGGCCAAAAACTGACTTGCTTCATCATTTAATCATTCTCATCTCTCTCTTGTCCTCCATGAACGTCCAAAGCTAAGGGAAGGAAGAGAAAAGAAAAAGGTAAGATTTGCCTTGTTTCTTGTCCTCTATTGCTAAAACACCCTTCTATAATGTTGTTCATAGTGATGAGAGCTTCATCTCTATGGTTTTAGATTCTTGATTGGTGGTGTTTGATAGCTTGAGGAAAATTGGAAGTATGAAGAATCAAGGAATTGATTTGGGAAAGAGGAAGAGGTGAGTGTTTGAAGCCTTTTGGTCTAAGTTTTGTGACTTTTGGTTAAGTATTGTGATTTGTGAATTTTGCCCTGATTTTATGGTATTTTCGTGTGGAATGTGAATGGTGGAATTGGATGTTGTTTTGTGTTGAAAATGGTGTCATGTTGTGGTATTTAATCATTGGAATTGGTTTGAATTGGATTGGACACAATGGTTGAAAAACTGGAAATTCTGTCCAGTGAGAATTCTGTCTGGGCAGTCTGTTTGTGTTGCCGTTTTGAATGGGCAAATGATGTTAGAAAATTCTGACACTTTCCAGTCTTGAAGTTCACATCTTAAGCTTCAAAATGGACATATAATATGTGTCATTTCGTTTTGTGAACTGGGATTTATGTTTGCCCAAAGTTTGAGGACGAAACTGGATTCTGTTTTGGAGCAATGTTGGATTTTGTGTAAATCTGGATTTGTGTGGTGATTTCTGGTAATGAGACATATTTTTCCCATAAAGGGGACTTGAATATCTTTCAATGGGCTTTGGAATCACCTTGTTTCAAGTTTTCTAGAGCAAGTTATGAATTTTTGAAGTTTCCTTGGCTGCAGCCAAAATTCTGGCTCCAGCGCAAAACTTTCTGTGTGTGTCTTGGCCGCAGCCAGAAATTCTTGGCTGCAGCCAAAATGTTTCTGTGACGTTTTTAGCCATTTTTGGCTGCAGCCAGAGAATTCTTGGCTGCAGCCAGAACCCAATTTTCAGCAATTTGTGATTTTGAAAGGTGATTTCCAACCTAGTACGTCCCAATCCTTTAGGCTTTCGTTGAGCTTATTTTAGCCACCTAAAGGGTGTGAATGGTAACCAACATTAAGTGTTTGAGAGTTAAGGAATTGGAAAAGGGATTAACCCTATATCCTTGCTTTGATTATAGGGTTGGTGTTCACCCTGGACGTGGTTTAGTATATGTTCTGATCGCGAGTAAGCGGAGCTGGAGCATACGTGGAAAGAGGGTAGGGAACATATCTCTTCTGCTTGTATTTGATATATGTGTTAGTGTGTTGGTGCATGTCTTAGCTTTGCATAATTGTGTGTAATTTGAAGCTATGTTTCAATTTATGCTATGGCCATAGGTATATTGTTCGAAGCATTGAGCTTGCAAATTGTCATTGTGTTATCATGAGTTGTGTGATGCAAGCATGTCATGCATTAAACATGTATCATACGTGCATATTGATATTGTTATCCTACTGAGATTCTCTAGAATCTCACCCTCCCCTACTAACCTTTCAGACAGGGTAGTGGATCGAGGATGGAGTAAGTGATCAAGGGCGGCAAGGACTTCCTTCGGGTTGAAGATCCGGTAGTTGGTTATCATAGTTGAGAGTATAGATATTGGTATTTGGATTTAGTTGTGTATATATAGATGAGGATTTGATTATGTGTATGAGAAAGATTTGTGTAATCCCCATATGAGGGCTTGTATGGGCGATTATGCCCTGTAAGGCTTGATTAATAAATGGAATCCGGAATTGCCGGGATTATTGTTGTGTACTCTGATTTGTTATGAATGTGATATTCCGCGTAGTAATTGTATTCGGAAATGTGATTCTGAGACCAAGTTTGTAAATGATTTCGAAAGGTGTTTGTGAAAACCCCGTCTGGTAGATGGGTTTGTAATTTGTTATTTGTTCTTATTAGTCTCTATTTCACTTTATTGTGTAATCCGAATATTAATTACGGCAGGGGGTTACAAAGCCACCTATATCCTAGGGATTAGGATCTATAGGGATAGATCCAAAAGACTAATAGGCCTAAGTAAGAGCATATACATAGATAAGATACTGCATAGGTTCAATATGCATGATTCAAAAAGGGGTTACATGCCTATGTCTCATGGCATCCATCTTAGCAAGGATCTGTGTCCTAGTACACCTAATCAGTGAGATCGCATGAGTAAGGTTCCATATGCCTCCGCCATTGGATCCATCATGTATGCCATGTTATGTACTCGACCGGATGTCTCATTTGCCTTAAGTATGACCAGCAGATACCAACAAGATCCTGGTGAGGGTCATTGGACTGTCGTTAAGAATATCCTAAAGTACTTAAGAAGGACTAAGGACTTATTTTTTGTCTATGGTGGATTGGATGATGAGCTCTGTGTAACACTCGACCGGATGTCTCATTTGTCTTAAGTATGACCAGCAGATACCAACAAGATCCTGGTGAGGGTCATTGGACTGTCGTTAAGAATATCCTAAAGTACTTAAGAAGGACTAAGGACTTATTTTTTGTCTATGGTGGATTGGATGATGAGCTCTGTGTAACCGGTTACACAGATGCAAGTTTCCAAACTGACCAAGACGACCTTAAATCGCAATCTGAATATGTATTCCTCCTGAATGGTGGAGCAGTAAGCTGGAAGAGCTCCAAGCAAAGCACTATAGCAGATTCTGCAACAGAAGCTGAGTATATAGCAGCATCAGATGCAGCTAAAGAAGCCGTTTGGATCAGAAAGTTCATTACTGAACTAGGGGTGGTGCCTACCATCTCAAATCCAATAGATTTGTTCTGTGACAATAGCGGTGCTATTGCACAGGCCAAGGAGCCTAGGTCACATCAAAGGACCAAACACATACTCAGGTGATTTCATCTTATTAGAGAAATCAATGATAGAGGTGATATAAAGATATGCAAAGTAGCAGGAGAAGATAATGTTGCTGATCCTCTTACTAAGCCACTTGCACAGGCAAAGCATGAGCGTCATGTTAAGGCAATGGGAATTAGGCAAATTAATGATTGCACCTAGGGCAAGTGGGAGGATGTTGGAAAATGTGCCCTAAGGGCCAATCATTGTACTTTAAACATTATTATTTTAATGAAATTTCTCCATTCTGTTATCATATTATTTGCATGTTAACTGTGATGATTGTATCCTAGGATAATTCATAAAGATTGTCCTAAAATGTCCCTGGTCGGTCATCTATGCGGGAGCAGAGATGAAACAAGACCAGTATGACTTTGATAAGATATGGAGATACGAATCAAAGTCTTAGGCACTTGTAAGAGTATAAGGTGCTGGACCGACCCACTATGAGAAAGCTATATGGATCAAGTCATAAGCTTTTCTCATGTATAACCACGTCACAATGCCCTTAAACCTGAGGTCATCATGGATTCCTACATGAGAGTTGCTAAGCTTTGAACTAGTCAAAAGTCACTTTTGACCGGGTGATGATAAAGGCTACGATCGGGCTTGGTGGTTTTTCATGTAGAGGAATATGAATGATCAAGATGGAATTTGTCCCTCACATTAGTAGAGAAATATTACTGGGCCCCTCGATGAGTGAGTCTGAGAAATGTATGGCCATACTATGATGGAAGGAGTTTTTGTCTCTGTTATCAGGCTACTCAGGAATCGAGAAAGTAATGGTCAGGAACAAGAGGATGACATTTTCCATGCCTTATCCTTGATCGATATATCGTGTGACAAAAGGGACGTGACATGGTTGTATGACAAGTTGCATCGTGATAACGATCCTCATATGAATTGGGTAGTCGTAATGTCTTGCTAGAGGCCGCTTGCGACTTTTGGGTTAGTGTAGTTATTGGCCCACTGCCAACTTCATATGGGCCTACAGGGTCGCACACAAGAATGGCCCAACACGAGATAATGTTTGATTTAGGGTGGATTAATTTTATATTTATATATATATATATATAATATAAAATTCATTAATAATATTATATAGATATATATATTTTTTCGAAATATATATCTTATAAATATATATATATATATATTATATTATTATATTTAATAATATTATATAGATATATATATTTTTGAAATATTATATATATATATATATATATATATGTATATATATTATATGATATTATTATATTGTGTTGATTTTAAATTTTATTTATTAAGATATATTAAATTTAATAACTAACATGATAGAGATATAGTATCTCAGATTTAATTTATGAAGATAAATTAAATCTAATGGCTCTTTATTTAGATTAAATAAATAGGTTAAATTAAAACTGTTGGACAGATTTAATTTAAACTGAATTTATTTAATTAGCTCATCAAGATAATTAATTGTTAATTAATTTTGAAATTAATGATGATTAAGTTTTAAATTTGAAAATAACCCTCATGGGTTATAAACTTGATAGAGCTGATAGACTCAGTGTATATCAGAATTGAGAGCCGCAAGTTAAACACTTGGAGACATTAGAGGCGCTAGCACGCAGTCTCGGTTGGAGAGCATTCGTGTGGATACCGGTAGAGGGAGCGGACCGGACGTGTTGGCTCCTAGAGATCGTGAAAACTCTGAATCATCAAAAAGGTATGAATCCTTCCAACTTGGTTTAAACGCTGTTGATAGATCCTCGATTAGGATCGGTGAAAATTTTTCAAATTCTTTCGCTGTGCTTACCGATCCTACACTTACACCATAACCTCGAGTGACAACCCAAAAGGCAAGTCCTTGGTGTCAAATACACCTATACTCGAGTGATAGGAAGCTCACTCAAATGATGTCCCACCATACTCGCAAGTGAGGCAACACTTGCCTTTGACCACGAAAGTGCAACAAGAACATAGAGAGCAAAAAGGGAAATTGCACTACCGCACTCGAGTAGAACCCAACACCACTCGAGTAATGTTCATCCCGCACTCGAGTGAACCCCAAATCACTCGAGTGATTTTATCAGAAACCAGAAAATGCAGCAAAACTGACCACATTTCCTAACACTTGCCCAATTGATCCTAATAGACTCAAAACTTCTACCAAAGCTACTCCTACACAAAAACATCCAAGGAATTAAATGGAATCATCAAAATGACCCAAATCCTACTCCATTATCATGCTTTGGTTTTAGGCAATATAATCATCCAAATTCCAAAATCATCCAAACATACCATTCCCATCCCAAATCAATCTATCTATCCAAAACTCATACCAAAACACCTATTGCTATACTAATAACATGCCAAACTACCAACGACCCTATTCTAACAAAAATGGGCCAAAACTCCTAGAAATTCAAATCTTAATCATTTGGCATAAAACTTAGATAAATATATTAGTCTCACTTACCTCTTTCACTTTGCCAAAAAGATTTCTTGATTCACTTAGGTCCAAAATTTCATGTGGCCACAAATCAACACCAATAGGCACATTATAATCATCAAAATGAAGCTCTCACTCCAAGGATCAACATTAATAAAGTGAGTTTTTCCATTAGAGGTCATTAACTTAACTCAAATTCTAGCTTTTTTTCTTCTTCCTTGGCCAAAAATGGCTGCACGTATGAGAGAGAAAAAGAGAGAGAAGAGAGAGGATGAAGAGTGTTGGAGAGGATAAAATGATGATGATACTCCTCCTTTTACTGCAGCTGAAAAAGAAAGGAGAGAAGGAGAGAGAAAACATTAAACAATGCATTTGACTTTTCCTCCCTTCACCCACAATCTTGCCAAGTGTCACTATCCCATTGCCTCTCCTAAAGCAAACACTCAATTAGTCACTTTAATCCCTTAATTAGCCATTTAGTCACATATCTCATTTTTCTCTTAGCTAGTAATTAATTTCTCTCTTAATTACTAACTTATGGCCAATAATTTCATTCTTTCAATTTTCCACCACTTATGGCATATTAATTAAAAATTGCCACAAAATACATAATAATTCCAATTTAAATTCACAATTATCCATAATAATTGTCATTAGCCCTTAATCAAAATTTGGGGCATTACATTAGTGATAACAGATTAAATACATTAACATAGAGAAGTGAAAGGAGGAATATCCCAAATACTAGAGGGAAAATATGACAACCTGCTGCACTTGATATAGTAGGTGAGGTGTGATGTAAGTAGGGGGAAAGATATGAACATATTGTAAACATGGCTTTCACGGAGGAGGAGCTTTTTGGTTAGGTAGATACAGCAATTCAGCTACTTAAAACCTCTACAGAAACTAAATGTGCACAAATAAATGAGTATACATGAAATGCAGAAATGCTAACATAAGGGTAGGTGGTTTAAGGAGTTTCCTGCTGAATAAAAGTATCTGACAACACATGAGATGGTAAGTTATATTTATGTAGACAGTGGTTACACACACAAAAATGACTACTTTTCCTTATGGTATGCTAGGTTATGTACATGCAATTACTACAAAATGTATTGGAAAGATTTTCCACAAGGGGCCTGAATATTGATTGCAGCTGGTTATATTTAGTGTGGATTGATATATAACTTTTGTACATACTTTGTTTCCATGGCACAGCGTGATAGACAGAGGCACATGCTATTGCAATGATGCCAATTGATTTCCTATTCCTTTTTTATTATATGCAACAAATGAGGGGAAAGAAACAGTCAATTAAAATTTTTTTTTGAGACAGGCAACATTTATGGGCAGTGACAACTTGTATATTTTGTACCAATTGTATCCCATGAATGAAATGAAAAAGGGTAGTGTTTGTTGATTATAGAGGGATAGTAGAAGGTGGTTGGTATGCATAGTCTATATATCAAAGTTGAAGCTATCACTAATTTCATACCAGTTCAAATATAGTTCTATAATGGGCATAAAGTTTAACAAAAAATGCATAGATGAGGGCTATACTTTGATGCGGGAGATGTACTTTGATGGCCAGCCTGTAACCATCCACTAACCTTTTATTAGGCTATTGAAAAAGAAGCAAGGTGATCTACATAGTATGCATAATCTAATAAATTGGCTGCCAGATAAAATTAAGTAACATAATAGAATCAACATTAATAACATAATAGGGCCATGAAACAATATAACATCATCATAAGCAGAGATGCGGTGCATGAGGTTTGCATTTCAAGGCAAGAGGAGCATTTTATTATTTTTGGCACTCTTATTATCCTTGATCTATACTTGAAAGAGAATGATAGAAAATTAGGAAATAAATTAAACGAAATCATTACCATTGATTAAAATGAATTTAAAGCATTGTTCTGGTTGTCATATCTTATCCAACTACCTTAGTTTGCATCTAACCTAACACTGCAAATAGAATGCACATGAAAAGAAATGTAGTTGTATATAAGGAGATCAGGCATAAAGCAACTTAGGAATCATGTGTTATCAATTAATCTACATCTGACCCACCACAACCAATAGAATGAAAGGGAAGATAAATGAATTAAACTTGCCACATATGGTAATAGCCGACAAAAGTAAGGTCTCAATTTCACCCACTTTAAAAATAAGACTAATGTTCACCAGTAAGTCCTATGTGGTATTAGTTTATATTTTTACCAACAACTGGTGTGTAATTAAAGAATGGGTACACTTTTGGTAATTACTGTTATAAAAAGAGGTCCACGTTGATTTTATAACAATGGATTTTGATCTCCTAATGTAATATAAAGTTTTGTTTGCAGTAGGAGAGTTGTAGAACCTTTGAAAAGTTTGGCTTGTTAGGCATGGCAGAGACATACTTTGCCTTGCAATGGGATATACATTGGAGAAGGAAGTCAAATTAGCCTACTACATCAAGTCACATAAAATGAGCATATGGTGTGGTTTAGGGGTAAAGACGTATAAAGCACAACTGTGATTTAGACACAGTGAAAAAATTGATGTTGGAATCAGAATGTCAACTCAATGTGTAGCAAAATTTGTACTAAATGACAATAATAGTTTTGATACTACTTGAAACATCATCCAAGATCTATGTAAGATGTAAAATCTCCCAAGAAGGCGACAATTATATATTGATTAATAGTACTGGGCATTACAAAAACTGTATATGATGTGGGAAGATTCATTTAGTTTCATAGCTTGTATGTAGGGAAAGAGAGTCATAGACGGAAAGTGGGAGGTGTTTGGTATGCATAGTCTATATATGAAATTTGAAGCCATGATAGATGTAAGATAGTTTGTATATAGTTCTATAATGGCCATAAAGTTTAGCAAAAAATGCATACACGAGGCCTGTACTTTGATGTGGGAGATGTACTTTGATTGCCATCTTATATCCTTCCACTAACCCTTTATTAAGCAATAGAAAAAGAAGCAAGGTGATATGCATAGTATGACATAATATAATAAAATTCCTGCCTGATAAAAGTAAGTAAGATAATAGCATCACCATTAATAACATAATAGGGCCATGAAACAATATAATGTCATCATAATTAAAGATGCAGTGCATGAGGCTTGCATTTCAAGATGAGAGGAGAAATTTATTATTGTAGGCACTTTTGTTATACTTGATCTGTAGGCGAAACGTAATCCATAACATTGACTAAAATGAATTGAAAGCATTGTTGTCATTATGCTATTTGTTACACCAACCTTAGATCGCATCTGACCTAACACAACCAATAGAATGGACGTGAGAAGAAATGCAGTTGTATATAAGGCAATCATATATAAAGCAGACTAAGAACCATGTATTTTCAATTAATTTGCAGCTCACCTGCCACTACCAATAGAATGAAAGTAAAGAGAAATGAATTATACTTGCTGTAACCCCCTTCACAACCAAGGCCAAGATTAGTTCGTAAAAACTTAATTAGGTTGAATTAGAGACCATAATATGGTTGGGACTTAATAAAGTATTCATTTTCCCAAAAACCGATCTTGCAAAAAATTTTCTAAAATATATTCGACAATGGTCTCACATCAACAATAAACACACAAATGGCCTGTACAATTTTGATTTCATTTATATATATCAGAGTGCAATGTAAACTCCCAACACACTCGGGTTCCATTTAATAAATAAGGGTTCTACAAGGCATAATGCCCATAATTTATTTCCCTTATCCAAAGGATAACACAAACTATACTACAATTCCAATATATACAATGGTTTCCCAATAAAATAATCTAAAGTACAATATGATAACCAAATATTCCAAAATGAAACTCCTAATCCAGAGCTCTAACCACTCTTCGTCATCCGCTTTCCCTTTGATCCTTCAACCCTATCTAAAAATTTGTTTTTTTGGGAGAGTGATATTCTAAAGAATCCCCGTAGTAACAAATCACTCATAATATGCACAATATCAAAGCATGAAAGTAAATCATCTATACAATACACATAAATCACAACAATAGTTGCAACGGCCGGGGTGGGTATCATGGGCATCGCCCCCTTACGATAGCTCACGCTGAACGGCTTGCTGTATTGCACATACACATAAACATATCACATATATCACCACAGCTGGGATCTATATAAAACATTTCACAACACGCAGCCCCACAGGCTGGATACTTAAACAGGAATCCATGATTACATAACATAGCCTCGACACTTACAACGGTAAATACAACGGCCGGGGTAGGTATCATGGGCATCGCCCCCTACGACGACTCATGCTGAACTGCTCACGCTATAATGCCCTATAGCCGATAACACATTCACAATGGTAAACATTCATACCAAGTATCATACACAACATGAGACAAGAGTCACTACCTTGGTCCTTCCGGGCGTATTCTGGCACCGGTCTCTCCCGAGTAGGGTAAATGTCAAATCCTAGAATCATAATTAAGGATGAAGAGTTATACTCTATTCCAAGACTTAATTCACTTCATAACACTTAATTTGGTTATCATAATTGACCCTTAAGAGGCCACAAATGCCTTTAATAAAAGCCTTAAAGGGTTGGGAAACAATAGGTTGAAGATCACTTTTCAAAAACTCAAAGTTCTAGAACACAGGGATTGGCTGAGGCCAAAATTTGATCAGAAGGTCACTAGCCGTGGTCAGCCACCATGGGCTGTGGCCAGAATCAGGACAGAAAGGTTTGGGCCGCAGCCAGCCGCCTTGGGCCGCGGCCAAGAAATTCCCTGATTCTTGGTTGAACTTCTAAAAATCATAACTAATTCTAGAAAAATCAAAATGAGTTGATTCCAAATCCAAATGAAAGGTATTTAAGTCATCTTTACTGGAAAAATATGGACCATGACTAAAAATAACCACACAATTCCAGAATTACACAAAACTCAACACTGCTCCAAAACAGAGTCCAGTTTTTGTCCCAAACTTTGGAAAAGCATAACTCTCAGTTAACAAAACGAAATGATACAAATTATATATCCATTTTAAAGCTTGGGATGTGAAATTTAATACTGAAAAGTTTCATAATTTTTTGACATCATTTGGTCATTCAAATATTTCGTGCAAACTAACTGCCCAGAACAAAGTTCACACAAGACAGATTTCCAATTTTTCTACCAAAGTATCCAATGACTCCAAAATCAATAACCAAACTTATTTCCATACAATTTTCCATAAGGAACACAGTGGCAACCTCAAAATGACCAAAATCAGAACCCATTGACATGCCTTATTTTTCCCATTGCACAAAAACCAACACAAAGTAGCCAAACTTCACATTTAAGCTTCAATGCAATTCTATCACTTCAAAACACTAAACAAGGCACCATTTCCATAACAATAACATAACATACTCCCCCATGACCGTAAATCATGAAAATTAGGACAAAATTTCCAAAAATTCAAGGCCCAACAAATGGCCACAAAACTTATATGAAAATGAAGCTTTCACTCACCTCAACAACTTTCTCAAAGGGATTTCTTAGTTCTCCAAACTCCAAAATTTCTTGAGAGCTCAAAAACCACCAAATGGACAAACCAAAACCATGAAATTGAAGCTCTCAATAGAAGAAACAACTTTATAGAAGAGCATTTTTCCATTAGAAGCCATTTAAAGGGTCAAAAGCTTACCTATTTCACCAAGCTTCTTCTTCCTTTTTCTGCAGAAATGGAGGACGAATTTGAGAGAGAAAGAGTGAGAGAAAGAAGCTTGAAGAAGAGAATGATGACACTTTCCATGCCCCATACCCTTTAATTTCGAAAATAGGGAGGGAGGGAGAAGAAAATATTAAACAAAGCCTATATGACTTTCTTACACTCTCTTGCTTCATCCCATCTTGACAGTTGTCAGCATTTAATTGGCTCTCATAAAGTAATCACCCAATTAATCACCTTAATCCCTCCATTAGCCATTTTAATTTCATATCTCATTTTCCTCTTAGTAATTAATTTCTCCATTAATCACTAACTAATTACCCGACGATTTTCCATTCTTTCCAAATTTTCCACTGATTATGGCATATTTACTTAAATTGCCACATAACACATAATTAATTATTTTCCTCTTCTTTATGCGTCATTTACCCCTATTTTAGCCCAAATAATTATTTTATCACATAATTATACTAAAATACAGGGTGTTGGGCATTTTCAATAATAATTCGAATCTCAAATCAACTTTAATTCCCAAATCATTTTCAATAATTGCCATTAGCCTTTAATCAAAATTTGGGGTGTTACACTTGCATTATATGCTAAAGTGATTGAGTTAAAAAATGACAGTGATAGGGCCATAAGTTTCCAAGTGAGCAATTTGTTATGTTTTAAGTTAATTTGTTATTGACAAGGCCATAAGTTTCCAAGTTGTCCTTCCATAAGTTTTCAAAATGCACTTATCTATCAATGGTGGCAATAGAGTTTCGTTTTGGAGTGATACTTGTAGAGTGAAAGGGGGACTTAAAAGTGACTTAATGGATATGGTGTAGGTACAATTTTCTTTTGTTTCGTAGGGATGATCTGAGAATGGGAATGGCTTCTTATAGTTTTTCATGCCAAACATCTTATTTGACGTCCATGGCTCATGGAGATTTTGATTTCAATGCTTGTATATATGATGGTAAAGTTTCTTTATGTCCTTTTTTCCTTATAAATCCTTATGGTCCATAAAAAGGTATGCTTATTAAGGGAAATTGTAAGAGCACCTTGTCTGAGTGATTTAGGGACTTGCTGAGGTTTTTGCTGGTAATGTTTTATAAAACAATCAACCATAGTGTGATATTGGAGTTTTTTGCTTACCTTTGTAGGTATATAACAATTATGACCAAAGATGAAAAAAGTTTCCAACTGCTCAAGCAGTGTTGATATTAGTGTTTTCATCTGTTTATCTTGATGTCTTGGTGTAAGCAAGGTAACTGCAGCACCAAAGGTTTTTTTTTCTAATTTGTAAATGTCATTTTATTTTTGCTAACTTGCTATACAATTTCAAGTTATCCTACTGCTAATCAGTTATTTTTAATACAAGATTACTACTGAATGATTGAGCATTGATATTGATCATCTTCCACTATGCCAGTCTTTGTTTGAATAATTTGTTAATCTTCCTTCTTCCCTAAGAGTTAGTAAGACTACAAACCTAAATTGAATATTTTCTTCAACCTTAGCCGACAAAATTGTGGTCTCAGTTTCACCCACTTCACACCTATATCTAATGATGACTAGTAAGTCCTATGTCATATTAGTTAATCTTTTATCACCAACTAGTGTGTCATTAAATAATAGGTACGCGTGAACTAATTACTGTTATCTAAGGAGATCCAAGTTGATTTTAGAACAATGACTTTTGATCTCCTGATGTAACCTAAACTTTTGTTTGTAGTAGGACAGTTGTAGTACCCATAAAAGTTTTGGCTTATTAGGGATGGCAAAGACATCCTTTCCCCTGCACTAGGATTTACATTGGAAAAGGAAGTCAAAATTGGCTACTACATCAAGTCACATAAATGAGTATGTGGTGTCATTTGCCGGTAAAGACTGATCAAGCAGAACAGTGATTTGGATGCAGTAAATATTGTGATGCTGGAAACAGAATGTCAACACAATGCGCAGCAAAATTTGTCCTAACTAACAGTAGGAGTTTTGGTACTAATTGAAACGTCATCCATGATCTATGTAAGATATAAAATCTATAAAGAGGGCCACGATTAAGCATTTATTAATAGTACTTGGTAGACTTAAACTATACATGATGTGGGAAGATTTATGCAGTGTAATAACTTGTATGTTAGGGGGGAGAGTGATAGATCTGTTCCTGATGACTAAATTAGGCATATACATTATATATGAACGACACTTCAGGGTAGGATTTTATTCAATTTACATATGGAGAAATCTGTTATGGTTACAAACACAAGTCCAAAAAATGACATTCTGATATTTTGTGCTAGCCTCAGTCACAAGTCAAAAAATGGATTGAAGGCTTAAAGTATTAAAAATTGAGTAAATGAAATAACATATATGAAATTGAGTCAAGTAGGTTGGAAGTGAAGGAACTTGTGTGTTTGGAAGGAAGTACTGACAAGTCACAAATTCTTCAAAGTAATTTCAGGACATGGGTAAGTTGGAAAATGTATGCATATGTTATTCATATTAAGTTGGGCCTTATACTATCAGTGAAGATAAGTATGCTACATATATGAGTAAGCATAGCAACTACACAATGCTTCAAAGATAAGATGCACATTAAATAAGTGACATTTGACAGTAAGTTGCAAACCACATAACAACACTACTTTAAGAGAAGAAGCTGTATATTCGGGAGAGTTGGTAGGAAGTGTAGGGAAGACAGTCATTTAATTATATGTAGGGTGTAATAATGAATGCTTAGCTATAAGACAACAGTGGAAATTACAGCTTGTAAGAGGATCCATCAATTTTGTCTTATGTCTAAATTGTCATATTTGTAACAGGAATGCACATAAGGGATTTCAAAGTATGTTTGATGAGTTGTGACACTTAGTAACATAAATTGCTATTCAAATTCTAATTATGACAATAAATTAATCAATCCTTCTGATGTGACAAAATGTGGCATCATGTTATACTTCCATAACTACTGCTGGAACTGAGATATAACACATAAAAGGCAATTAAATTGAAGCATGGGTCTGTGTAGCCATGAAATAAAGGGCTTGTGATATTGACAATTGCACATGACATAGTCATTCCCATAAAGACCCAAGGCTGATTGTGGTTAAGGGAAAACAAACCTAAAGATGGACTCCTGTTTAGTGGCATGTGAGGATGAATTACACCCTTCTCTATTATGGCTATGGCAAACTCTTATTCAGACAGGGAATTTTGATAAATTCTCCAGCAATGAAGAGAAATAGGATTTCATATTGTAAGTATCAAGTGTAGACTCCTGTACTACGAACATGTCATGAGTTTAGAAGCTGCAGTAGAGAACATTGTTGTCTACACCGAAGATAACGTGGTTGAAGTAGTTCCTATGATGACGTACAAGGTGTTGCCGTCTATACAAGTATCAAAAGGCAGAGCAATAAGAATGGGGTCACCAAGATGGAGTGAGAGCTGATACTACTTATTTAGGTGCTTCTATTGGCTGCTGAATGAAGAAGAATTCTCAAACAACTTGTGGCTAGGAATGCATGATCCATGCTATGGTGAACACTACCATTCTATGATTGAAGCATCTCAGTCTGACATAGGTGTGTTCTACCCTAAAGAAATTCTTGAGCCCATCGTTATCCACAACTTCAAGAGATGTACTTACATGAAGATAAAGCCAGTGAACTTTAAGGTATACCGTCCAAGGCAATTATTGACAACAACGGGATAACAGAATAGTAACTAACTTGCCGTCATTTCTACCGGTAATGATGGGGACTCAAATAATCAACTCTAACCAGCGGCAGTGATAGCAATGACGACATAACCGAATGAAAATAATTTGGAGGTAAGCATCGACGCAAATGCTGAAGACTCAATTCTAGTACTCCTACTAACGGCATCTGATTTAGGTGAAGATTTAGGATTTGTGGCGAACTGAAAATGTAATCCAACAAGGGTAATGGAGTGGGTCATCGATTTCAATATTGTTCGACATATACAGACTTCATTAGTGCGCGTGATTTGTGAAAGTTTCTCTGTTAACGGTCGATTTATTTTAAGCAATTTAGGGACAAGGGCAATTAGACTTAAACGCAAATAGTGGAGACCTTATTTCTAGGTAATTTGCTGTCTATGCCTTTCCCTTTTTTGAGTATGGCAAGTCTGTCTAAGTCTTTACTGTTATGGAGAAATTGTGTATTGTTGTATGAATATTGTGGATGGAGGTCTAATTTCAGTTATGGAATTGTATTTACTTGTAATTATAGAGGATGTTCCATTGAAATGGCAAGCATAGCTTAACGTATGGCTTGATGAAAAAGCCATTAATACATTTGTGAGCTAAAAAAACATTCGGTGGGCCAAAAGATCAAGATTTTGCTAAAGAAAGT
The DNA here is from genome assembly GCA_963210345.1 of Inga oerstediana. NCBI lineage: Eukaryota > Viridiplantae > Streptophyta > Magnoliopsida > Fabales > Fabaceae > Inga > Inga oerstediana. The sequence continues at coordinate 15,827,987 of OY723411.1, read as the reverse complement.
TGAATAAAGTTGATATGACAAAAATAACAACGAAAGACATAAGACAAAAGTGATAATATATTCTTCATAGCTGTAATTGTCAATGTTAACCTATGGAAAAGTTGACCCTACAAGAAATTTGGCACATACCCCAATATGAAAATAATAATAGAATGAAAGACATAAGAAAGAAATATTTGTCACATCTTGGATACATGACAAGATAAAGAAAAAACTGTATTCTATAGAACAAGCTCATTCACATGTCAATATAAAGAAGGATAAATGAATGCTTTTTTGTATCAAGTACTGCAAGTTAGGTGACCTAATGTTACAATGGTTGGTAAGAGAAGTCAAGTTTACTGTCATGTGATAGGAACTACAAGTCATATCAAATATGATGTGATGGTATTAGTTTGCTGCATTACTTGACTTTGTTGTCTGCATTATACTTAGCTCCATGATAGTGTGCAAGGCAAGACAGGGGAAGTGCATTTTGACAAGTACGGTTACTTAAAAAAAAGGTTGTCATGGACAAATTTGTTTTCAAACGATTGCCTTACATATCAATCTAAAATGATATGTTGGAAGAGAGAAATTATCAGTTAGCATATATAAAATCGGGTTTCAGGAAATTATGAAAGTAAATTGTTAAAGTGGGACAATAATATGATGCTATAAGCATAAAAACTCAGACTAATAATTTATAACAATGATGAAATCTAATGCATCAATAATATTGCTTCCTAATAAGTTTGTTGAAGTATAGAAAGTTATGAACAACGATCCTATATGAACGCAATTTGAACTCTCTAACTTTTCTATCGTAATAACTCCTCCTAATACTTCCCACACTAATCAATATAATAAGAACAGGCCCTACATTTGGGGTCATCATTCGTCTTTTTCATGGCCATGGTTTTCTCTTCTACGAACTTCATTATGTGGCTCAAACCCATGTCCATAAACATGACTTTTAACTATGGACAAAATTTAGGACAAATAAGGTACAGAGGCATCAGAAATTTGAATGCTCTTCTGGTCGAACATACATCAGGTGGCCCAAACATGTGCAATTTGTAATCCCCTCACCGTAATTATATCCGGATTATGAAATTCCAGTGAAATAGAGACCAATAAGACAAAAACAACCTTTATAATCCCTCATCTTCAAGATGGGGTATCCCAAAAAACAGTTCATAGACATAATTCATCTGGTCCTACATTCACTTTCAGATACAATTACCTGTGCAGTTAAATCACATTCATAAATATCAGAGTGTGTAACTAAAATCCCGACAACCCCGGGTTACATGTATACATATATAATAGGTTTAAAGTTTTCCAACATGAGGATTACATATCCAAAAATCATATTTACATCCCATATACATACAGTAATCCCAAACCATAACAGATAACCAACAATCCAAAATTAAAATGTTTCTAAGAAATCCTAACTGCTTTGGGTTGTCCGCTTCTCTTTTGAGCCACATACCCCGTCTGAAATGTTAGTCATTGGAAAGAATGATATTCTAAAAAATCCCAGTAGTAAATAATCACTCATATAGTATATAAACACATAGCATGTAAGTTTATCATGTTCAGCAGCAACTCAATGATTCATGGCTTGCGCCACAAACGACAGCATTCACGGCTGTAATCACAATGCACTATGCCCGCTTTTGTGGTAAACACTATGCCAGCTTTCGTTGTAATCACTATGCCCGCTTTCGTAATAAACACTATGCAGCAGCATCAAAGGCACAAAGTATCACAAAGCTCCACAAGGCATCACAAGGCATCATAAAGCAGCAGCAACAACACAATGCATGACAAACATACATACAATGATTCACACACAGTATAAGAGAAAGAGTCACTACCTTGTTCTTTCCTGACGTTCCTCGGCACAGTAGGCTCACGAATCTGACAAATGTCAAATCCTATAAACCAAATTAGGGAAAACCGATCAATCTCTTTTCCATATACTCTAAGTTGGTTATCATTTAAACTCTTTAGGATAACAATTAGAGGCCTAAACACATGCTAAAAGGGTTGGAAGAAACTATCCTGAAGACCCCTTTTCGGAAGCACAACACTGATTTTTGACTAACTCACTCGAGTGAAGATGACCTCACTCGAGTGATTAGAGGCCTGCACTCGAGTGAGAATAGCTCTCACTCGTGAGTGTTTGATAGTGAGCAACAACTATGGCCAAAAGTGCTCACAGCACTCAAGCATGAGGGATCACACCTGAGTAATGACTCCAAATTCACTCAAGTCCCCGAAAGTACAACACAGGAAGTGACAACCCGAGAGCACTAACAACTTCAGAGGAGGAAGCTCACTCGAGCACAACCTTGGCATTCGAGTGAGAAGACCATACTTGCGAATGTCAGAACACACTCTTGACAATTGGCCAGCGAGTGAGGACCCGAGACGCAGCCCTTAACATGAACTTATAGCTTCACTCGAGTGAACCCATGCTCACTAAAGTGATCATCAATATCACTCGCGGGTTAAGAAGTGCACTCGAGCTTCCTTCATGAAAACTCAAGCAAAACACGAAAGAAAAGGAAAGTTTAGACTAATGCACTCGAGTGAGACCCTCCTCACTCAAGTGATGCTTATCAAATTGCTAGATCACAGTAACTGATAGAAATTCTCAGATTTACCAAAACTGATCCCAATAGTTCCCAAACTTAACACAAAGCTCATTCCCACTTAAAATTGCATAAGGAACCCATTGGTAACCTCTAAAACACTCAAAACCCATCCTAACCACAATCTTACTCTTGGGTCTCTATTGTTAGATCTCACATGTTTTGATGATAGCAAAGATTGGTATGGAAAAGATTTGATAAACAAACAAGTTTGAACAAAGTAATAACAGGGCAAATCATCACTTGAAGTAAGTACTGGAGAAATGAAGAAAGGCCAAGAGAAAAAGCTGAGAAACTTCATAACTGGCAATATTTCTAAAGGGTTACTCGAGTAGTTACTCGAGTAATGAGACAGAAACTTGAAGTAACCAGAGTCAATCTTCAAGTAACCTGCCAACGTTACTCGAGTAAGTACTCGAGTAATAAGGTAAAAGACTTCCAGTTGCTTTAGGCCTACCAACATTACTCGAGTAGCTACTGGAGTAACCAGGTAAATCACTTCCAGTTGCTCTCGGCCTGCCAACGTTACTCGAGTAGCTACTTGAGTAACCAAGTAAATCACTTCCATTTGCTCTCAGCCTACCAATGTTACTCGAGTCTGTACTCGAGTCCCTTGCTTCAAGAAATATGTTGCTCTCGGCATTTTCAATCCTGCCAATGTTACTCGAGGAGCTACTCAAGTAACCCACTGTGGTAAGCAAAACTTGAAGGTAATACTCGATTAACTTGATATGCTTTTATCACACTTCACTCGAGGCACTACTCAAGTATGCAGGTATTCAATTATTCCTTATCAAATATTGGAATTAGATTACTCGAGTAAGGAATCGAGTAATCTGTAGATTTATTTACATAGCACTTGAAGTATCTACCCGAGTAAGCTATGCAGAAAATTTATGTTTACTGGAGTAAGTACTTGAGTAACAGGGTAAGCAAACTTGAAGTGCTCTCGGCCCTGAAATCCTGCCAACATTACTAGAGTAAAGCATCGAGTAACCTAGAGTTTATTTGAGAGATTACTCGAGTAGCTACTCGAGTAACCTATGAGGAAAAGTATACCATACCAGAGTAAGTAACCGAGTAAACAGGTATTTCCAAGGATTGTAAATTTGTTTACTTCATGCACTACTCGAGTTAAGTGATATTCATTCATTAACTTGCTATCATTACTCTCACGATAATACTCGAGTATACAAGTCCAGAAATTCAGAAATCATTCCAACGTTCATTGATTTGTTTCCTATGTGATTAACCCTTCATTGGATTAGTATTCTTAGCATATTCGCAGATAAACAATGAAGAGATCTTACCAAATAAGGAAAGTTAAATGCAATGTTCAAACGCTACCTACCGCCACCTACCGCAAACGGATATTTTTCTCAAATACTGGAAAAGTCAACAGTGGCTGCGTACACTCTAACGGATGAGAAGAAAATGTTCCAACGGTCATTACCAACACATCTATATATATGGGAACATCCAAACAGAGAATAATAACAAGAACACACACACGAACGCATTATCAAGTTCACGTTCAATACTCTGTTTTACATATACTTGTAATTCTGTACTTCAGTGATTCTTATTCACTCTGTGAGAGAGATATTTCATTCAAACTCAATATTTGTTATTAAGGTAACTTAAGGTTGTGGAACCTTGAGTTGGGATTGGATTACAACTTGTAAGGGGAGTGAGTGTCCAGGCGAAGGAACTTATTTGTACTGATGTGCCAAGAACCCACTGAATCTTGGAAGTTATAGTGAAACTCTCAGAGATACTCTGAGGACTGGACATAGGTCAAAGTGGTTGTGGCCGAACCAGAATAACTCCCAGTGTACACTTCGGTGAAATTTCTCCTTACTCTTTACTGCATTATATTCACCATCAAGTTTTATATTTGCAGCGAAAAATTTAGTATCACCCAATTCACCCCCCCTCTTGAGTGAAACGCTTCCTTTAACATCTATGACACACATATTACCCAATTCCCTTCAACTCACTTCCAAAATTCAAAACCATATCCAACACTTAAATAACTTCACAATAAACCAACTTCAACATCATTCACCATGTAATCCATACATTCAAAAATTGGCATAAAATCAGGGCAAATTACATAATTTATTAACCTTAACCAAAAATCACAATAAATATATCAAAAAGCATCAAATCCTTACCTCTTCAACTTACTAAAGCCAAAACCTTGATTCTCAAACTTTCAAATTGCTCCAACACCCAAACTACCACCTTTCAAAATTCTGAAACCACCAAGATGAAGCTCTTAATGAGGTGCACAACATTAGAGAAGAGGTCTAGAGCATTAGAGATCAACAAAGGCATCAAAATCTCACCTTTCTTCTTCTCTTTCTTCCTTGGTCATCGAAAATGGAGGGATCGAGAGAGATTATGAGAGATGAGGAAGATGATGATGATGATGTGTGTTATTTTTCCCTTTGCCCATACTCCCCACCGAATATGAGAGAGAAGAGAGAGAAAAGGTGGGTGTTTGACTTAAGGCATGATCCATTAGTCCATATAATGCCACTTGGCATAATCTTACTCACTTCCTCCATGAGCTCAATTAAACTCAAAGCACATGATTCTGACCCATAGACAATGAATCTCAACCATTAATCTCTAATTACCAATAAGTTTCCTCTTCGGTAACTGACCAATTGGTCGGTAAATTTCCAATTTTACCATTTTGCCCCTGGTTTTCACTATGATTATTAAATCATCACCATAAACATTTATATCAAATTCTCATCACATTTATCCAAAAGTGTTTAATTACACTAATTACAATCAATCTTGAAGTCATTAGCCCTTAATCTCAAATTGGGTCATTACACAATACGTCTTTCACAAGCGACCATGAATATAACACCAGTACAACTCAGCTTAAACCTTCACGAAAACAAAGAGGGTGTTTAATAACACTGTCTGCAAGCTTCACAAAAGATATCTCAATATGGTTAGACAGAAAGAAATGCAGTTCACACGATAGATACTTATCACAACACCTATCCACATACATCTTACCAGTTTGAAATTGTTTTGGCCGAGGAGGATACTAATGAAAAACAGAGAACCAACTGGTGCCAAAGTAGGGGATAGTTGATGACAACGCTCAAACGATAGATACTCCTCACAACACCTTCTATTTTAAGCAGAATGAAGGTTGGCAAACATGCAAGCGTAATCCTTGCATGTTATTTGTGGTTGTTGTCGACACAGATTGGCTCTATGGAAGGATGTCATCATGAAACCAACGATCACAACATTGGTTTATCAAATTATATCCTGGCTCATTGTTGTGAAAAGTAGGACACATATTATATACAGCATACCCACTGAGGTTATGATGTAAAATTTATGGAGGGCGAGAAAAATTTTTGAACACAATTTGAAGAAGGATAGGGCTGCACAGAGCACGATGAAGCCGGCTTACAATTAGGAGCCGAGGACAAAACGGCTTATGAATAGTTGTTTTCCCTCTGTGCATATGGGAAAGGAATTTAATTATATATTGATGACTCTTTTTTTCAGAATTTTTACCACATATATTTGCAATGGTACAACAACAGGAGAGACACGTGGTTGTCAATAACAACCTATATCCCCAAATACATTAATAACATATATGTCTTTCCATTTATGGGACTTCTTTAAAATTATAAAATTGTAAAAAAAGAAAAATAATTAAGTTAAAGGCATTTCTAGGTATTAAATCAAATATTAGTTTAAAGAGTAATATATATTTCATGGAAGGATTTTTTTTGCCAAAAATATTTTATAGAAGGATAAAGCTTACGTTTAGTTCACTAAATTTTACCATAAGTTTTAGTTTAGTTTCTTAAATTGATAGATAGGTTTTTTTTTTTTTAGAGTTATGATTCCTAGAAAAATCCAAAAAGTGAAGAAAAATTGCTGGGAAATTTATCCTTACAAAATTTATTGCCCAGGCTAACCTTAATCCTTGAATGGATAAATTGTTAATAAAACTATAATTTTTTTAAAAAAAAAATTGAGTTGATGTGCCTATAGTTAGGATTAAAATATTATGACTTTGATGAGTCAGTATTTTTTATTAAATGAGACTAATAATGTTAAAATTAAAGAAATACAAATATATATTACAAACTTAAGGGATTAAAATGAATTTTGATGTAAATATAAAAAATCAAACATATACATTATCCTAAAAAATTTATTGGCCAAAAATATCTAATGACGTCCTTGAAAGGATAAATTGTGCGATACTTATCTTTAATTTTATGCAAATGTTTTCTATTTTCACTTATATAAAGACACATTACAGTGTTGCACACGCTTCTAAAAAAAGTTGTACCAGCAGAGATCTTGAATTTCCTTGGACAGATTTCTAATACTTTTAAGTATTTTTTCGTTTTTAATATAAAATATATTTATAAAGTTGATTTGAATCCAAAATATCATACATAATTTTTATATTTATCAATATTTTCTTAATTTATCCCCATTGATACTCCTTCAATAATATTTAAGGAGTAGAAAGGATGGGGAAATTGAAGAATATGACTTAAGATGTTTTATAAAATATGTGTTATATTAACTAATTGAAGTAACTTCTATAATCTAATCAAATTAGGTAAATATGTTTTATATTAAAGATAAGAGAGAGTAATATTTCCTCAGTCCCTATATATAAGATCTTTTTTTTAATTGATTGTCCTTTTTTATAAGATTATTTTTGAATTTGTTTCAATAATAAATACACTTTTACCTATTTTATCCTTGATTACTTTGTCATAGTTTATTCTTGGGAGAATGACAAAAAAATACCACTTAAACTTCAAAATCCTCAATTAGTCTTTTGACAAAGATTTACGTTGTTAATCCCATTAGGGGTGAGCAAACGGTTTTCGGTTATAACCGAAAAAACCGAACAACCGAATATAAGGTATTTTCATGACCGAACCGAAACCGAAGTGTTTCAATAACCGAAACCGAAATAACCGAACAATTTCGGTTCGGTTTTTCGGTACAGTTCGGTTATTGGGCCTTTTTTTTTCTGCAAGCTAGTCCAATACCAAAAACTGAACCCAAAAAAAATTCTAAAAAGTACAAACCACTCCTCCAGCAATAAAACCATTATAAACCAATGGATGAAGAAGATCAGTCCCAAGCATTTAATACTTGTTTCACGTAACTAAACACTTAACACCTATATCATTTTAATACCATTTTAAAACAGTGAATGACATACATAACATAATTTACTATTACTTACATAACATCATTTACTATTACAGGAGGTTTGGAGCATCAAATTACAGCAACAAAAATTCAATATCCATGTTTTGACGCCACCACACATGAATGGTCCAATGGATAATGAAACTTCAAAATACAATCTCAATCATATATCACATTGAAGTTTAAACTTCAGCTGTTAATCAAAAGAACACATATTAAAAATAAAAAAAACTTGATACATCAAATATTCAGATTCAACCTTGCTCCTTGAACACCCCCTGAATGCCACTCACAACTGAAGCAAGAAATCAAAAAATCAAAAAAAAAAAATACTACAAAGATTACAAATATGACAAGGAAAAATTGCTTACAAAATCTTAAGTTGCCCATATGCATCTTCAAATAAATTGGAGAAGGATCAAATAAATTGCTTACAAAAATGAAAATTCGCAATTAACAGCAAGAAAGTTACGTTTTCTTCTTGCTAATGATAAAAAAAAATGAACTTTTTCAATCTTTAAAAAGTAATCTTCTTTTTCTTTCTCCATCCAGAGGCTTTCCTTAACAAACTAAAGCTAAATGGTAGAAGCAAACCAACTATGAAATTCTTATATTGCAATTTTTTTTAAAAAGAAAAAAAGAAAAGTCACATTGAATATCAAGGATGGTGACGGATTTGGAGGAGGCCAGCAAGAAAGCTTATCTCCCATATCAAACAACAAGAAAGTTTCTTTTTTGTTCAAAAAAAAAAAATCGTTCTTTTCATCTTCATTTGCAGTGGAGTGAACACATAAAGATGCTTGAGAAAAGATCAAGTAGAGGAGGCAGTAGCATTTCAAAAGTCAGCAACTTGAGATTAAAATGAGAGCCATTATTGCTTACCAGAAAGAGGAAACTGATGAACTCTCAAGATCGAAGGGTTGAAGACGAAGGGAGAAGCTTGGAACTTGGAGGTGGGAGGCGATGCAGACGGTTGAACGGAACAGCGCCACCGTCAACGGAACGGATACGGCGTGAACGGCGCGGCGAACCTTCAAGAGCACAGTGACGATTGGGGACTAAGCTGAAGTTGAGGACTTGAGGGTTAGGGTACAGGGAGCGGGGGGCGCATTTTGAGAGACAACAGGAGAGGAGGCGGATGAAGATTGACGACGGTCGACAGGAGGAGCAGGAGATCGAACTTCGAGGTCAGAGGCGACGCAGATGGCGTGAACGGAGCGGCGAAGCTTCAACAACACGGTGTCGGTGAGGACTTGAGGTCGAGGGTGAGGATTATGGGAGGGGAAGCGGGAACGAGAGGCTAGGGTTTGAGAGAGACACAAGACCCAGGAGATGTCGATAGGAGGCAAAATGGGGAATGAAGATTGAAGTGTTGACTGAGTCCGAATGAAGCAATAAATGGGCTCATGGGCCTTTTCCTTTTAGGCTTAAGGGTTTAAGCCTAATAAGCGTATAGTGTCACTCTGAAAAGGAAAAAAAATAATAAAACTGATACATTTTAATTAAAAAAAATTATAAAACGATGTCATTTTAATAAAATCGGTTAATCGGTTATAACCAAATTTTTTAAAAAATAACCGCACCGATAACCGAACAACCGAAATAACCGAATTTAATAACCGAAAAAAACCGAATTACCGAAAACACCGAACCGAAAAAACCGAATTGGGTTCGGTTCGGTTCGGTCTTCGGTCTTCGGTTTGATTTTGCTCACCCCTAAATCCCATTACTATTCTTGTCAATCCCATTACCATTCTTGTCAGCGGGGGTGAGCAAAATCAAACCGAAACCGAAGACCGAACCGAACCGAACCCAATTCGGTTTTTTCGGTTCGGTGTTTTCGGTAATTCGGTTTTTTTCGGTTATTAAATTCGGTTATTTCGGTTGTTCGGTTATCGGTGCGGTTATTTTTTAAAAAATTTGGTTATAACCGATTAACCGATTTTATTAAAATGACATCGTTTTATAATTTTTTTTAATTAAAATGTATCAGTTTTATTATTTTTTTTCCTTTTCAGAGTGACACTATACGCTTATTAGGCTTAAACCCTTAAGCCTAAAAGGAAAAGGCCCATGAGCCCATTTATTGCTTCATTCGGACTCAGTCAACACTTCAATCTTCATTCCCCATTTTGCCTCCTATCGACATCTCCTGGGTCTTGTGTCTCTCTCAAACCCTAGCCTCTCGTTCCCGCTTCCCCTCCCATAATCCTCACCCTCGACCTCAAGTCCTCACCGACACCGTGTTGTTGAAGCTTCGCCGCTCCGTTCACGCCATCTGCGTCGCCTCTGACCTCGAAGTTCGATCTCCGGCTCCTCCCGTCGACCGTCGTCAATCTTCATCCGCCTCCTCTCCTGTTGTCTCTCAAAATGCGCCCCCCGCTCCCTGTACCCTAACCCTCAAGTCCTCAACTTCACCTTAGTCCCCAATCGTCACTGTGCTCTTGAAGGTTCGCCGCGCCGTTCACGCCGTATCCGTTCCGTTGACGGTGGCGCTGTTCCGTTCAACCGTCTGCATCGCCTCCCACCTCCAAGTTCCAAGCTTCTCCCTTCGTCTTCAACCCTTCGATCTTGAGAGTTCATCAGTTTCCTCTTTCTGGTAAGCAATAATGGCTCTCATTTTAATCTCAAGTTGCTGACTTTTGAAATGCTACTGCCTCCTCTACTTGATCTTTTCTCAAGCATCTTTATGTGTTCACTCCACTGCAAATGAAGATGAAAAGAACGATTTTTTTTTTTTTTGAACAAAAAAGAAACTTTCTTGTTGTTTGATATGGGAGATAAGCTTTCTTGCTGGCCTCCTCCAAATCCGTCACCATCCTTGATATTCAATGTGACTTTTCTTTTTTTCTTTTTTAAAAAAATTGCAATATAAGAATTTCATAGTTGGTTTGCTTCTACCATTTAGCTTTAGTTTGTTAAGGAAAGCCTCTGGATGGAGAAAGAAAAAGAAGATTACTTTTTAAAGATTGAAAAAGTTCTTTTTTTTTTATCATTAGCAAGAAGAAAACGTAACTTTCTTGCTGTTAATTGCGAATTTTCATTTTTGTAAGCAATTTATTTGATCCTTCTCCAATTTATTTGAAGATGCATATGGGCAACTTAAGATTTTGTAAGCAATTTTTCCTTGTCATATTTGTAATCTTTGTAGTATTTTTTTTTTTTTTTGATTTTTTGATTTCTTGCTTCAGTTGTGAGTGGCATTCAGGGGGTGTTCAAGGAGCAAGGTTGAATCTGAATATTTGATGTATCAAGTTTTTTTATTTTTAATATGTGTTCTTTTGATTAACAGCTGAAGTTTAAACTTCAATGTGATATATGATTGAGATTGTATTTTGAAGTTTCATTATCCATTGGACCATTCATGTGTGGTGGCGTCAAAACATGGATATTGAATTTTTGTTGCTGTAATTTGATGCTCCAAACCTCCTGTAATAGTAAATGATGTTATGTAAGTAATAGTAAATTATGTTATGTATGTCATTCACTGTTTTAAAATGGTATTAAAATGATATAGGTGTTAAGTGTTTAGTTACGTGAAACAAGTATTAAATGCTTGGGACTGATCTTCTTCATCCATTGGTTTATAATGGTTTTATTGCTGGAGGAGTGGTTTGTACTTTTTAGAATTTTTTTTGGGTTGCAGTTTTTGGTATTGGACTAGCTTGCAGAAAAAAAAAGGCCCAATAACCGAACTGTACCGAAAAACCGAACCGAAATTGTTCGGTTATTTCGGTTTCGGTTATTGAAACACTTCGGTTTCGGTTCGGTCATGAAAATACCTTATATTCGGTTGTTCGGTTTTTTCGATTATAATCGAAAACCGCACCGAAAACCGTTTGCTCACCCCTAAGCGGGATTTTAAAGTTCAAATGGTATTTTTCTGTCATTTTCCCTTTATTCTTTATACATTCTCTTTCATCTTTTTCTTATTATTTACCTCTCTCTTATTCGTTCATTCATAAAGAGTGATATTTTTAAAAAACAAATTATATTTCTAATTTTCTACCCGGAGTATAAAAGACTAAACGTTGTGGTTGCCCAAAAGGAAATTTCCAGGAGGATATCAAAACCATTAGAAATATCCACACAAGTTTCTCAATTATGGCTGCTGCCGAATCGCGTTATGCACCAAATCCGTACCTAAGTACCATATAACTCTTGTAAAATCCTCTTCTCTTCCCCTCAAGGCTTTAACTTCTCTAACGCTTTGACATTCAAACGCATCGATTCATCAGCGCTAATCTGAAACTTTAGGTTGGGTTTTCTCATGTCCCTCCCATCTTTCCCTGAATCAACACTGTCCCTTATTTAAAAACCCTTTTGATGCCGCTTTATGATTATAGAATGATCTTTTTCGTTTCGGTTTGCCTTTTTGTACGATCGTTTGAAGTAAGTTATTGTTTTTTTTGTCTCAATTTGAATTAAGTTATTCGAATTCCACATCCTGAGTTATTGTATTTGCGGATGATAATTAGGAACATGTGGCGAGCTTCTGTCCATCATTGTATCAGACGGGTGCATTTTTGTGTCATCTTTCCGTCTTTTGTTGCCTTGATAAGATTTGGTGTCAATTTCGATCAAGAATCTAGTTTTGTTGAACAAATTTTCAAACAGAAATCAGAAATTATTGGTTCTAGTGTTACCTGTTGATTTGCTTTGATTTCGATCTCAAAACAATTACCCTAAATTGTTGTATATGCTGACCATCCTGATTCAGCAATATTAATCTCAGATGGCGCTACAAGAAAAGTTAGATCGATTTAAAAAGCAGCAGCAAGCGTGTCAATCAACCCTCATAGGCATTGCATCTACTAGAAAGTCCGCCGGACCTGCAGCTGCATCTTCATCTTCCAATGGAAGAACTCAAGCTTCTGCTACTAAATTTTCAAATGATACTGAGAGGCTTCAACATATTAACAGTATTCGGAAAGCCCCCATAGGAGCTCAAATGAAGCGTGTCATTGGCCTGTTGTTCCAGGTATCTATTTCAACTACCCTTTTGCATTTTCTTCCTACTTCAATGCCCAAATATTGATCTTTTACCATGTTAAGTTTGCAACTTCTGTTACTTGTTATTAAAATAATGGCCGGTATTAAAGTCTTTGAAACAAAAATTGAATCCTATAATTGTATACTTCTTGAGTTGCCAGAGGGCTAGAGTTGACAATGAACTGTATGATAATACTTATTAATGGAAAAGTTGTGTTCAAATAATATTTAGTCATGCTGATGGGTTACTTATAGTGAAGCATGCCTTAATTCAATGTTGATCGCAAAGAAAGACATTTCTTCTCTTGGTTAACTTGTCATGGGGATGCAGAAAAGGGAGGCATAACAAAGTGATTAGCAAGTGATGTTTGTTATGATAAATGGTACTTAGCATTAACATTCTGGTACAGGCCAGGGACACATTCTTTGTATTATCAAATGCTAGAGATTTCCAAACTGCTTTAATAGAATGCTGATTTGAAGAGATTCCATGATCATCTCTTGTTATGTATGATTAGGTTTGTCTTTTGTGTCTTCCATATGTAAAGCTATGGGTGTCTGTAATGAATATATAATGGTAGTTGTTACACAACTTCTTGTTTGCAGACCAGACAGGCTTTAACACCTGAGCAAATAAATGAGGCATGCTATGTTGACATGAGGGCTAACAAAGATGTTTTTGAGAGTTTGAAGAAAAACCCTAAAGTTCACTTTGATGGGGAACGATTTTCTTACAAGGTAACATCTACAAATTTGGACCTTCATATGCTCAGATGTTCCTTTACATGATAACAAACCCATCCTGTTGTGTCGCATATATGGAGTTTAGTCAAAGCATGACCTTAAGGATAAAAGTCAGCTCCTCTACCTGATACGAAAGTTTCCAGAGGGCATTCCTGTTATTGACATGAAGGATGCTTACCCAACTGTGATGGAGGATTTGCAGGTAAAAGATTTTTCTAGTTTCCTTTTTGTTTGATGAACATTGACCTATTAGTACTGGAGGGATGTTGGTTATAGATGTATTTTTAACTCCAATGTGACTTTGGGCTTAAGAAGCAAACAGCCAAACACAACCTGTTTTCATCAAGTTAATTGCTTCTGTGGACTATGAACTTTTGGGACAATTGAGTGAAATTCAGTGTTCTTTTCAAATAAGCTTAGATGTTATGGTAGTACATTAACATTGCACATTATTGCGCATTTTAGGATCAGTTTAAAACTTTCCTAAAACTCTTGGTTGTCCTTGAAACATTATGAAAATTTCTGAGAAAATGGAGACATCTTATGTTTCATTGAAGGATCCATACTAATCCTTGCTGTTTATGGTGCTAGTCTGAATGTGTTTTAGCCTTTCTTGCTGTTCATAAAAGTAGTTGCAACTCACTGATTTTCGCATAAGGCTGGTTATGAAAAATCCTTCGGAAGAATTTCCAACTGAAACTTTTAGGTGGTTACGTAGGGAGGGTTTGGTGAGGTGGATGGATTCTATCCATGGCACTATAGCTCGCGTGGAGGAATGATACAGGGGTTGAACTTATGCTAGGACATGGGTTTGAGGCAAGTGGAGATCAGTAGCAATTATGCGAAAGCTATAAATGTGATCACTATAGACCAAAATAGAGGCCACCCACCCATACCAGGATATCTTTGGGATTATGTAATCCCTTATTAATAGGAGGTGGCAAGTTTCTGTGGTTTTTGTGTATAGAGAGGATAATTGATGCGCAAACACCTTAGCTAGGTTTACTCATGATATTACTGATTACTTTTGTATTTTTTATCATTCTCCACCTTCTTGTAGGAAGGTGGTAGAATGATGAAAAGGGGTTGGTTTATACTTGTTGATCTCTTGTAATTCTGTTGGTTGAAAGAAGTTTCAGTTTATATTTGAAAATGGTAATAAAGGCATGAGGCTTCCCTCTCCTGCTTGTCTTCCTAGTCATTTTACGTGCTGCTTATATCTGGTTGAATATACGAGAAAGAATTTACCTGATGTTTAAGAGAAGCAAGTTTCTACTATTAGATAGAGGTAGTATTGATTGATGTTGAGTATAATGGCTCGGCGCCGTGTGATTCATTTAGTCGATCCCATCTAATAAGGTATAAGGCTTGACTTTGTTGTATTAAAATATGGAAAACTCAATTGAACCATTTGATAATGTTGGTATAAAAACATACACAACCCAATGATTTGTCGTTTGGGGAATGATGTTTCATTAGATTTGTTTCAATTATTTGTTTGCATGGACTAACACATTCTATGTTTGCCCTTTTCCAGGCGCTGAAAGCTGCAGGGCAGATTTGGCTGTTGTCAAACTTTGACTCACAGGAAGACATTGCATACCCTAATGATCCGAGAGTGCCGATTAAGGTGGATGATGACCTAAAACAGCTTTTTCGGGGAATCGAATTGCCTAATGATATGCTTGACGTGGAGAGGGATCTACAAAAGAACGGGATGAAACCTGCTACCAACACAGCAAAGAGGAGGAGTGCTGCTCAAATCCAGGGCATATCTACTAAGCCCAAGTCTAAGAAGAAGAAGAATGAGATCACCAAGAGGACCAAATTGACCAATGCTCATCTTCCGGAGCTTTTTCAGAATTTATCCTGACATTGATGAATCTGCTGCAAGAATTCAATGAAGTCCCATATGCATGATCATTTCCTTACGAGGAATTGACCGTGAGATGCTGATACTGACCGGCAAAATGCAAATTCTGGCCATTCCTTCATTACTCAAATTAAAAAAGAAGAATCTGTTTAAGAGGGAGGGCGTAGCTGGTAGACATATTCTTTTGTCATTTTCAACTGTGAACGAGGGAGCAGAATGAAGTTGGGACTTGGGATATATGGTCGTTTAGAAAGAGTGAAAATATTCACAAGGTTTGATCTGTTGCAAGAGTTCCTACTTGCTAGTCCAAATGGGCTGTTGTGATTCCTTTTTTTTTTTTTTAATTTTATGTCACCAAGTCATTTTGGATTTGAGACTAATTCTTTTCATGATTTATATATTATCCCCCAAAAGTTTTTAAAAAAAAAAAATCTTATCACACTGAATAAATATGATTTAGTGAGTTTTGATATAAAATTGGCATTGGTTGCTCATTACCTTTGCTAGGTTAGCTCAACAAAGTTTTTTAGGGGATTTTTACACTTTTGATCAACCCTTAACTTCCGTTAGAGAGGTGATGGATGATCAATAGTAGTACCTTTTGATTTTGTTTTCACTCTTTTATCTGTGTAGTGTAGCTGTTAGATTTAAAAACAATGTCATTGAAAAAAAAAAAAAATTATCCTGGGGCTTTTTACGATTTGTTATTTAATCCTCATATCTGTTTACATCTTGTTCTCTAGAGATACTGGTCATTCGTAAATTTATTCACGCATTTTAACCTTAATATTACTCTCAGTTTAATTGTAAATTGTGATGCCGTGTTTTTTTAAACACACTTGGATTTTGAAAGGTCCCGATTTACATGTATTTCAATTAATTTTGCAGCGTAAGCTATTAGAAATCACACTTGAGATAATCTTTGATTCTCTTCCTCCACAGGGAATAAACGACTCCATTCAGCTATTAATATAAGATACTCCTATATTTTTAAAATTTGATCAAGTTAAAGAAGTTAGTGGTTTTTTTTTTTTTTGAAAAATCCAGGCTGGATCCCCCAACCGATAGCTAAAAACTAATCCTTCCAAAGCGTAAAGATCACTAAAGTGAGCTTTGCCTCTCCCAACAAAGTCTTTTCCATGCACACGACCTGATTCGAACTTAGAACATTATGTTTAAAGGAGATCCAACCGTGTACAAACCGTAACAGGCTTTTGTTGATAGATTAATGAAGGTAGTTATGTTAGTTAATATAAAATATATTTTTTAAAATATTCTAATCTTCCTTAATTCCTTCATTTCATTTTCTCTTTGATTATTGTGATAGAGCATTATGTTTAAAGGAGATCCAGCCGTGTGCAAACCGTAACAGCCTTTTGTTGGTAGATTAATGAAGATAGTTATGTTAGTTAATATAAAATATATTTTCTAAAATACTCTAATCTTCCTTAATTCCTTCATTTCATTTTCTCCTTGATTATTGTGATAGAGCATCAATAGAGCTAAATTAGGGAAAAAAAATTAACAAATATGAAAAATGTTTTTAGTATTGAGGACCAAGATATATATTTAGGATCAAGATAAACTTTCCAAATATGTCCTATATCCAGGATTCGAGGAAGTGTAAACCACACTATGGATGGTTAAACTTATCCGAGCACAGTAAGTTTCCTAAATTTGGATTTTCTATACACAAAAGAATATCAATGGAGGATAATACAATTCAAGTCAGGTCATGGGTACAGAAAATCACACAATTCTTTTAGCAAATGGAATAAAAAAATTTTACAGGTCACAAACAAGTACAAACCAAATGCCGCAGACATTGAACTCTCCTTTTGGCTTTTAAATCAAAAGCAATTTGTAGAAGAAGCACATAGATTCTCCCTTCAAGCCTTAGAATGGCTCCTAGCAGCATTTCTTCTTGCACAGCATCCCACAAAGTATACAATAGACTGCCATTTCACATCATATTGCAAATCAAATTTATGGCATGCAAGGAAATGCATTGTTGATTACTAAACTGGACAATAATTGGGTGTTTTAAAGTTTTTTGGTGAAAATATATGTAAAAACCGTTTCAAATGACCTGACATTTTGTTAAATCGTTAGATAATCTTTACTTATCATATTTTCCTCAAAAATGTGTATGGGACTGCTTTTCCCTATCACTTGCTTCATATTTTCAGGGAGGAACCTCTCCTTTTCTGTTCTCATCCACTTCCCTCTTCATCTTTTCCTAATCATAAGATCAACATTTGAATGGTCCATATTTGGTTTTATACAAAATAATTGTTTTAATCATAGTATTACATTATTCATATCAAAATTTAGCAATTTGAATTTAATTAATTATTTTTCATTTTATAATTTAAGCTTTTGTTAATAATTTTATTAAAAGATCAAGTTTGAACCATTCAAATATTGATCTAATAGTTATAAAAGGGAAAGAGGATGGAAAGGGAAAAGGAGAGATTCCTCTCCCCATATTTTCTCTCTATCTTTTCTAAATATATTTTATGCATTTACTTGATTAATACAGAGGTTCCAGATCAAGTTCTTAACTTGGAACTTTCCTGAGAAATAATTTGATGAATCTAGCTAACGGTGCAGGAATGTCTTACCAACACAACAAATAAAACAACATTAAATATTGCAACGATTCTCCACTCGGTTTTCATGTATTGTGCGACGCCGGCCCTGGAAACATAAACAAGGAGAACACAAGAGTAGCCGGTTAACTTTGACACATCTAAATGGTTGCAACATTGACCATAGGATAGGGCTATTAGGCATGCTGCTTACTTGCAAGAATCACAATCATAGCATTTGATGGCCCGAGAGTTCTTGTACCGTTTGCAGTCATTGTTAGTGCTAACCGGATGAAAGGTCA
Organism: Inga oerstediana; assembly: GCA_963210345.1. Lineage (NCBI taxonomy): Eukaryota > Viridiplantae > Streptophyta > Magnoliopsida > Fabales > Fabaceae > Inga > Inga oerstediana. The sequence continues at coordinate 15,809,602 of OY723411.1, read as the reverse complement.
AGTCATAGTATGATGCATTTACAGCAGGATATCCACATCTGAGTTACAAAGAAGAATGTCAGTAATCTGCACTGATTTTTCTTGGACAAATGATGAGCTCTAGTCAAAACATAACTGAAACTAATATGAAAAAATAGTCATGAACAAGGAAATCTTATACTCCCTCCATTCCATATTATAAGATATGCTTTGTAGGCATAACATGTTCCCTTTTATAAGAGATACTTAAAGGCTGTCCAAAATTTTTTTTCGTTGTTTGCCCATTTTACACCCATTGAATAACTCATATTTTATTCATTTATTTGTCACTCTCTCTCCACCACATTGTTTGCCCATTTTACACCCATTGAATAACTCATATTTTATTCATTTATTTGTCACTCTCTCTCTCCACCACATATTCTATCCCCACAACACATTCTCTTTATTTCACGTATATGAGGGTATTCCTGGCAAACAAACTACATTTTATACATATTTATTGTCTCCTACTAAATTTAACTAATATTTTGAACAATATAATTCGGTTAATTGTTGCTTATCATAAGGAACGGAGGGAGTAGAAAGGAAGGCAAGTGGAACCTACTCAGAAGGTGGTCTGCAGCAGCCCGCCTCAATCGGACTTAATTTAGCTGATTTATACTGTTTAAGAGTCTGAAAAATGCAAAGATAGGAAAGAGAATAAGTGAGAATTGTTCACACAGATCATAACGGAGTTTATATTCAGTAGCATGATGGGACCTTGTATTTTTTGGATAGCTTATTGCAGTCTTCAGATTTGACAAGACAACTCCTCAGGCGAGCCCAGTTATGAGAATTGTTCAACTAAAACAAAGGAACAGATCAACCAAAGGGTTGTTTAATTGTTACCGTGTTAGCATTAGTTCTCTAGCTTGCTACAAACTTACTTGTTTGATGAACCATGAGCTGTAATCTTCCAGTTGATACTCTTTGTACCTAACAAGATAAGACATTCCTTCTATTATAGTCAAGCAGTGGTACAGAGTACACGGAGAGAGGGGAGAGAGAACTATACTAATTTCTCATTCAACACACAAATAGGTACACTTAGGGGTATTTATATTTCTGTGCACTGCTTAACTTAAGTATTTATATTTCCCTGCTACTTGCTTATTATGATTCAACTCCCTAACTGAAGTAGTTAGGGTCAAACTAGAGTAGTTATCCTACTACCACATTGATAATGTTGTAATAAATGATTTGAAAAGTTAGTTAGATTAGTTAGTTAAGTAGAAGAGTGGGATTAACCATTAGAGGCATTAGTTGTTTAAGAGCAACACTAGCCAGACATCGCGTTACCCATGTATAATTAATAATAGGTCCTTGATTAATGAACCCCTAATCCCTGCTGTGTCATTATTTTGTTTCTATTTTCCCGGTTCTGTTCTAGTGCCTATATATATGGCCATTGTTTTACTGTTAGTCAGTTTTTGTGAGTAAATGAAAGTCAGAGCACTACTCAGAAATTCCTCTGTTCTCTATCTTCTACTCCTAATTCCTCTAATTCTCTTCTTCAACCCTCTAATTTCTTCTTCTCTACCCTAATTCCCAATTCCTAAAGACATTCAGATTACAACCTTCTATCACACACATCAACCAGTAACAGTTGTAACTTGAAAATACCATCCATATGCAATTAACTACAAAATTGAAGGACCACAATCAAGTATACATATATGAAGAGCTTGTTTCCTTACCTCAAGCCAGCCACATTATGACCTGAACCATTATTAGTGACAATGAACCTGAAACAATAATTAGATTACAAGACACAAATAAGTATTCAAAGTCTAAACAAGTCAAGTTGTCATACAATTGAGACAATAGAAAACAAAAATATTGAAACACATCCAAATTTTATTGTACTTTGGCATAATTTTGACAACTCTTCATCCGATATGTATTGCTTTCAAACTCTAGTATATAATTCCCTAATTGAGATTATTATACTTCACTTATATTGAGAGGAGTAAACCTAAACCATGATAGTTTTACCCTGCCCCTTAAAAATTCAATTTCAAGACTAAACACATATAATGAACTGTGCTAGCTCTATATATTATCGCTTGATGCTTCATAAATCAAAGAATTGTTGCCAAGCGGTAATGAGAAAATATATATAAAGAGATCACATGAACTGCCAAACTAATAAACAGAGCGCCTATATCAAGTCCTCAATGCCTAAATCAATCAATAAACCATTTAAGGCAGCAAAGGATTTTTTTTGTGTTTGAAAAAAAAAAAACAGCAAATCTGCTGAGACATGTTAATTGCAGAAATGCCATATGGACTACATGTAAGGACCAAAGGATAACATGGACACCAACAAGAATGTGGTCAAGGAATTTGCATACTTACGCCAATACAGTGAAGACCAGAATAGCTATTAAGATGAAGCACAGTGTGATCAGATACTGCAAGTGAAATGTCAAGGAAGATACTGGAATCATGAATCTAAAATCAAATTCTTTATGGTGTTGGTAAGTTGCTATGGATTTATACACTACAGAACAAATATCTGTAAACAGTGCATTCAAAGAGAAATATAGGGAAAATATAATATCAGTTTAAAGAGGGGAAGTTACCAGCCAGCTCCCCTACACAATTATGCTCTTATATTCCACTCTCTTCCAAAAGCATGGTTCAAAATTCAATATAGAAATGTATGAAACCATAATAGATATTCATCTGATAAGGATACAACCCATAGTAGTATAGAGCTGTTCTTTAGGGCGCCCAAGAAACCGATTACGGATCTATAAAATTTAAAAAACTTGGATTAGAGGACAATCCACACGAAGAAATGTTCCAATCAAAGAAGATACTAAAGTTAATAAGAAATGCAAGACTGACATTATGAAGATGAATGCTCCAAGGCCTATCACTGGCAGAGTGAGAGACTTCCTACAGCCATCATGATGATTGCTCATCCATATTCCAAATATCATTACTGCAACAGCCAAAAGCTGCACAAGGAGAATATTAAACATCAACCAATGATTAAAAAAAGGAAAGAACGAGTAATACTTATGCCCTAATTCACAGACATGTCAGTTCTATCTGCTGTACACCTCATGAAGTTAGTGTCTGATGTCATCATTTTGAATCAGCATTTCTGTTCTAACTAACCATCAACCAAATAAACTAGCTAGAGAAAGAAAATGTAAACAGAAGTAAAGAAAGCATCTAAAAACCGTAGCTTTGAACATGTTCAGCTGTAAATGAAAGCAAATAAGCAAGAACAGCAATGAGAGGTTGGGGAAAAAACAAGATCAAAAATCAAGACTAGGGAAAATGGAGCAAGTCCAAATGAACTTTCTAGCAGAGGAAGCGCAACCCATTTAGAGACTATTTAAAAAAACAAAGAAGAAAGGGCTTACGCAAAAGAAACAATGGCATGCTTCCAAAATGCAGCTCAGAATCGCCATTAAAGCATAAGAATCAAGTAAAAAGGCATGCGCGAATTCAAAAATGAAGAAAGGAAACAGAATCATACCATGGTGAAAAAGTTGATCCATCTGATTACAAAATTACTAGTTCCCACTCCCATTTTCCCCTTTCCTCCTCTGCATAAAGCAAAGAGGGAAAAAAGGTTGAGACGTCAGAAATATAATTCGGAGTTCGAATGTTTACCAGAAGATTTTCCTCCTGTTTCTTTGTCTTTAGAAAAAGGAAAAGAAATTGAAGAAGGAACAGTTTCTAGTGGCGTTTGCGATCGCGTGAAGTAAGCACTTGCACTCCAAGGAAACGACAGAGCAAAGAGGAAAGGTCAGGTGTGAGATAATGATTGGGAAGAGGGGCATTTTCGTCAAACAAAATATATATCTACATGCTCATTACATAATGAAGTGTTCCTCCAAGCTCAGAGTCTGCAATGGAAGACGTTACGAAAGCAAAGAGGCAAGGATTGTGTCAAAATAATTTATCCCAATGAAAAATTACACTCAAATCCTAAAAAAAATAAGAAATTAAAAAATGATCCCTTAAAATTATAAAATGAAAAAATTATTTCATCAACCGTTCTTTAAATGGGTCATGACAACTCTAGAATCAAGTATTAACAACTTCATTGAATCATTTTTTCATTTTATAATTTAAAGAGACCATTTTTTTTATTTCCCTTTTTCCTTAGGATTTGAGTATAATTTCACATAATTTAATTACAGAATATGTATTTTTAAGAAACCTTTTCACATATTTTATTATTTCATTTAAAATAAACTAAATATTTTCCTATACAATATAACTCCAAGAAACCATTTTTTATTCAGTTTAAAAAAGAAACCATTTTTTATTATTTAAATTATGTCAAAATATATAAAAACAAATTACACAAAACTTAATAAAATGTAAAAAGATAAAAATAAAAAATACGTGGAGCTGAATTATTCATGAATGTTTTTTTATTTTAATATTTCAGATTGATATTGATGTAATTTTTTTATATATTATATTAAACACACACACATATAATTCCTTAAATCGCGTGGAAATATTTTTTTAAAAAAAATTGTTACGTGACATGACAAGCTCAAATAGAGGGGAGAAATTTGTTGCCGAAATTCGAAGTTTGGTCTAACTTAACGGTCAAAAAGGGCAGAGTTGACTGTCAACGCATGTCAGTGTGCTTTGTACGCTGACGGTCTTGCCAAAATAAAACAGGGAGACGAAAATTTAGGTCCTGTGTAAAAGAAAATAAAATAAAAAATTATCTTATTAATAAATTTAGGTGTTTCAATTAATAAGTCTAAATGTGTCATTGATTTGGGCAAAAAAATAAATGTGTCATTGACTTTAGGAAATCATTTCTTTATTTTTTTCTCTTATATGAAACCTAAATGTAATTTTCCCAATAAAATAAAGTAATTTTCCAATTCAAAACATTTGGTGAAATTGACATTGAAAGACCCTCTAAGTGAAATAAGAACAAAGGATCACAAATTCTTAAAATACTCCTCTTGTCCTAGATGTAGTACAAAATATAGGATTTATTTTACTCCTAAATGTAATACCACTGTTTACTTTATTTCTCTATTTATAATTTTTTTAAACTTTCTCTATTAGTTACACATATTAATTATAAAAGTGTTTTTTCTCCAAGGGAATAATTTTCAATATGCAGGAATACATCAACACGCAAATTTTACAAAATAGATATGCTAGCTACTTTTTAATCTCTACAAATTAATTATTTAGATTCTACACTGAAAACTTGATAGAATACTAAAATAGTGTCTTGGCAAAAAATAAAATAAAATAGTGATGAAATCACTTAAGCTCGGTGTACTCTCTTACCGAATGGATATGGCAATTTCTTCCACTAATGTGCATAGTATGTGAACAACTTTCTTTAAGTCACCTTGGGTTCAAATAGCCGAATACTATTCTGATTCTATTTGTAAGTTTTTTTTATTAAAAAATTTGGTCTTATTTATAAGTCAAGTTTCAAGGGTAGGAAATGCACTTTGTACTTTTTTACCCCTATTAATTGCAATAATCAAAAGGAATTTATTCATATTGACTTTTGGAACCAATCATAGATAAGGGCAAAATTGAAAATTTTGCCCATAGTTAATGAGTTAACAAACTCTCATTAGTAAAAAAGACTTATAAATTGAACCGAAGTGGTAATACTGTAATATGCTCCCATCATGTCTGTTTATAAGCAACATTCTCTATCATGGCCTTGATCCTTTATATAAGCAATAATTTTGCTTTGTCTAAAAGTTTAATGCATTTTATCTATTTTTACTCTCAATTAGTTGCATCTCTCTCTCTCTCTCACGCGCGCACACACACACACCCCTATTATCTTTATAAATAGGGGTGGAAACAGGCCAGGCTAGGCTTTTGCTTTAACAGGCCTGGCCTGTGGCCTATTGGAAGCCAATTTTTAGGCCTGGGCCTGGTGTAATATCCCAATTTTTTATTAAGGGCAAATTATGATTATTGTGGATAATTATGAATTTAAATTGAATTATTATGTGTTTTATGGCACTATTAATTAATATGTCATAATTATTGAAAAATTGAAAGAATGGAATTATTGGTCATGAATTGGTAATTAAGGGAGAAATTAATTACTAACTGTGAGAGAAATGAGAAATGTAATTAGAATGGCTAATGGATGGATTAGAGAAGCTAATTGGGGATTTAGTGAGAGCCAATGAGGAGTGGACACATGGCAAGCTCACATGTGGGAAGGAATATGAGAAAAGTCAAAAGTATTTTAAAATGTGTTTTCTCACTCTTCTTTCCTCTTTTTCTGCTGCACAAGCATGGGAGAGGGAAATATAATCATTTTCTCTCTTTCTTCACTCCTCCTCCCTCTCATCTCTCTCGTCCTCTCTCTCCATCTCTCACTCTCATCTCTCTCTTTGCTGGGCGACATTTTTGGCAGCAAAAGGAAGGGAGAAAAGCTTTGAAAAGGTAAGGATAATGATCTCTATTGCTCAAGCACCTTTCCTTAAAATTGTTCCTTGACATAAGAGCTTCATTTTGGTGGTGGTAGTTGGTCCATTGGTGCTGATTTGGGGCCACACGAAATTTTGGGAAGTGGTGAATCAAGAACTCCCTTTGAGAAAGTGAGTGAAACCTATCTATCTAGCTATGTTTTATGCCAAATGGATTAACTTGATTTTTCTGGAATTCTTGGGCCATTTTCGAAAATGAGGGCCATTGGGAGTTTGGTGTGTGTTTGGTATGGAATTTGTATGTTTGGAATGCATTTTGGATAGATAGAATTGATTGGGTTTGAAATTGTTAAGTTTGGAGATTTTGAGAGTTTAGTGTTTAATGTTACCCAAAACCAAAGCATGATAATGGAATAGGATTTTGGTGATTTTGACATTCCTATTGGATTCCTTGAGTGATTTTGTGTGGGAATGAGCTTGGTTATTAATTTTGGATTCATTTGGATCACTTGGGAAAAGTTGGAAATCTGTCTTGTTTGAGCTCTGTTTTGCACAGTCCGTTTGTACGAGCATTTTGAATGACCAAATGGTGTTGTAAAATTCTGAAACTTTTCAGTCTTAAAGTTCACATCCCAAGCTTCAAAATGGACATATATTTTGTGTCATTTCGTTTAGTATTCTGTGAGATATGGTTGTCCAAAGTTTGGGATTGAAACAGAATTCTGTTTTGGAGTAGTGTTTAGTTTTTGGTGATTCTGTATTTGTGTAGTGATTTCCAGTGATGTGCCATATTTTTCCTTGAAAGAGAACTTATATACCTTTCATTTGGCTTTGGAATCACCCCGTTTCGATTTTTCTAGGATTAGTTATGAATTTTGGAAGTTCAGCCAAGAATCAGGGGGTTTCTTGGCCGCGGCCCAAACCTTTCTGGCCTGATTCTGGCCGCGGCCAGTGGCCCTCTGACCATATTTTGGCCGCGGCCAACCCCTGTGTTCCGGCACTTTGAGTTTTCGAAAGGAGATCTCTAACCTATTGTTTCCCAACCTTTTAGGACTTTTATTAGAGGCATTTGTGGCCTCTTAAGGGTCAATTATGATAACCAAATTTAAGTGTTTCAAGTTAAATAAGTCTTGGAATAGAATATAACTCTTCGTCCCTAATCATAATTCTAGGATACGATATTTGCCCTAGGCGGGAGAGACCGGCGCCAGAGTACGCCCGGAAGGATCAAGGTAGTGACTCTTCTCTCATATTATGTATGATGTTTTGGCATGCATAACTTATCGTTGAATTTGTGAAATGTGTGCCATGGTCCATTACGGCATGAGCAGGTCAGCGTGAGCCATGTAGGGATTGACGGTGGTCATCTCTAGGTCGGCTGTTGAACTGCCGTCGTAATCAACATGGATATTGTGAATCCGACCCGTGGGGCGGCGTTTGAGAATCCAGCCGTGGGCTGTGTGTATCTTGCCTGTATGGCTTGTGTATGAAATGCATTATATGAATCCCAGCTGTGGTGAAATGTATTGTGTGGATTGCTGTGATGCAATGCAACGTGAGCAATTCAGCGTGAGCAATCGTAAGGGATGACATGTGTCATACTAACCATTGCCGTTGTAGTTGCTTGTTGTGGTTAATGATTTTCTTACATGCATTATTATTGTACATTATATGATTGATTTGTTACTATGGGGATTCCTTAGAATCTCACTCTCCCAAAAACCATGTTTTAAACAGGGCAGAAGGATCAAAGGGAAGGCGGGCGACGAAGAGCGGATAAAGTTCTGATTTATATGTATATTTTGGGTTATTGGTTATCATGTAATATCTTTTGGATAATTTGGGAAACAATTGTATTTATTGGGATTGGTAGTATAGTTTTGTGTAATCCCCAAGTTAAGGGTAATGAATTGTGGGCTTTGTGCCTTTGTAAATCCCTTATTTAATGAATGGAACCCGAGTGTGTTGGGAATTTGCTTTATACTCTGATATTTGTGAATGAAATCAACTTGTACAGGCCATTTAGTATTAAAATGTGAATATGAGACCGTCATGAATAAATTTTGTAAAAGTTTTTGTAAGCCATGATTTTGGGCAGTTTGATTTTGTTTAAGTCCTAAAATCATCTAAGGTCTCTAATTCTACATCAATTACGTGTTTATGAACTAAATCTCGGCCTTAAGGGTGAAGGGGGTTACACCTGGCATGTTCACTGGCCTGGCCTGAAGGCTGTTAAGGAGGCTTGAATTTTAAAAAAATTTTAAGCAAACTAACAGGCTAACAAGCCATACTGCAAAACAGGCCAACAGGCCTCCTTAAACAAGCCGAAAACAGGCTCAAACTTACAAGCTCAAACGAAATTATCCTTTATCCCTTATCTAATTTTTTTAAAATATTTTAACAGGATCAGACTGGCCTGACAGGCCTAACAGGCCTGTCAATAGGCCTTGGTCTGACCTATTAAGCAAAACAGGCTTTTGTTTTGGCCTTGGCCTGGCCTTTTAGCCTGACAGGCCAGGCCTGAACAAGCCAATCACAGGCCAGGCTGCAGGCCACCTGGCCTATTTCCACCCCTATTTATAAATAAGGATATGTTTGGAAAAATTTGTACCTCTTACGCATTTATTGCTCTTAATTAATTTTAACCACCAGTTCGTTTTACACGATCTGGCTAGTTACATTATTGCTTATAAAGATGACTGAAGGGAGTAGCAGTACAATCCGGGTCGTGTTCCCTGTATGAAGCATAAAATGAAATTAATTCTCAAGTAATCTAAGCATCAAAGTTAATAATAAATGAGAGTGGGTTTGTTCCTTTTATCTATAAACTACTTTTGCAAATATAATTTAAAGTTCCCTAAACTACTTTTTTAGTATTTTCAATTTATAAAATGAATTGGGTGGATGAGTGTGAAATATATGGTATGTAGAAAAGGATTAACAATGAGAAGGATTACCCTCTAACACAATGGTTCAACCTATCATTACTTCAATTAAATTGGAAACTAGCTAGTTTAAAGCTATGAGGCCCACCCTTAATTAGGCTTGTTTTAATTAAGATAATTAACACCAAGTGATCTTGCATATAAGTCACCCACAATTAAATTGTTTCAACACACTCTCAAAACAGATTTAAAGACATGTATTTGATTTATAGTCTAATAATCAAGTCACCTTAATCACCATTAAATATTCACAGTAATCTCATAAAAAAAATGTGCACATAAGGGCCAAATTGTACTTAAATATAGAACCAAAAAAGAAAACATAATATAATAAACCCAAAGCTTTAACATATATAAGTTCTAGGCATGTGGCGACATACATATAAGAAAAACTGATATGAGCATGTGTATTACCCAAAACATAATGTGAATACCCTATTTTGTCCAGGTCCCACTAAAAAATACAAAAACAATTGATAATAATTGGTGTCTAAATTGGCAATCATCATTGAAAGAAAAAATAAAAAAAATGAAAATAAGAAAAATAAGGAAATCCTCCTATTGATGATAATCGGTGTCTAAATAGGCAATTATCATTGAAAGGGAAAAAATAAAAAAATGAAAAAAAGAAAAATAAGGAAATCCTCCTATTGATAATGATCGGTGTCTAAATAGGCAATTATCATTGAAAGGGAAAAAATAAAAAAAAACGAAAATTAAAATAAATCCCCTCATTGATATGATTGGCATTGTCATTCATTAAGGGAAAATAATAAATTAAAAAAACTAAAAATAAAAAATAAAAAATCTCATTTATATTGATAGGTTTAAATTAGGAAGTTACTTGTGGGGAGAATAATGAAAAAAAATTAAAAACGAAAAAATCTCCACTAATGGTAATTAGGTCAAGTTAGGAAGTTTTATCAATAGAAAATACAAAAAATTAAAAAAAATGAAAATTAAAAAAAATCTCCATTGATGGTGATTGGGTCAAGTTAGGTAGTTGTTAACATAAAATACAAAAAAAAATCAAAAAATGAAAATTAAAAAAAAAAGGAGCATTTATGAAGAAAACCCTACCTTGAGACTATAAATAGGAGTGCAAGGGTTGAAGCAAGGGAGAAAAGAATTTTGGGAGAGCAAGGAGGCAAGGTAGAGAGTTAATTTTATTGCTCATACATAATTCTCATGGGAAAGGGTAGTTAACATAAGAGCCCATCTTATTTTTGCTCACTACTCTTTGATTGTGATTAAATTTGCATGCTGTTCTTTTGATAATATTTAGCCGTATGTGCAAGATGATGAATTTGACTAACTCTCCCCACCACTCTAATGTTTTATGACTTTGTACTTGGCTTTGTGTTTATCTTGATGACTCAACATTTGCATGAATCACCTACTCTCATATATGTTGGGCTTGATGGATGTTTCAAATCTGGGATCAAGAGCTATGTGGACTTGCTTTCCATTACCTCATTGAATTGTCTTATGTATTGTTTCTGGATGTGTGGCATTTGGATCAAGAGGTATAGAGCCGGTAATTTGGGTCCAACCCGCCAGCCCACCCAAAAAACCCTTAAACGGGCTGCCAAGCTGGCCTGCTTTTTTTTTTCTGGTTTTTTTTTTTTTTTTAAATAAAATAAATTCAAATACCTTTATTATTACCTTTCATTTGATGCCGTGTTTAATTAATTTCTCATACTTTTTATTTGACATTTTTATTTTCATATTATATTTATTTATTCTATTATTATTAAATTTAAAAGAGATGTGTTTATATGTTTTTGTTATGTGAGTAGATGAAAAAAAAAGGAAAGTAAGAATAAAATTGACTTCTTAACACAAATGTATAAAAAAAAGAAGTGTGATATGAGCGGGTGAAAGAGAAAGAGAGTAAATATTTTTAAAAAAATGAAATTAAAAAAAAAAAGAATGGCGGGCTGGCGGGCCAGCCCGCCCACCAGCCTAAACGGGCTCGGGCTAGCAAAAGCCAGACCGTGAAGGGGGCGGGCTGGTGCGAAAGACTCCAGCTCGCATTCCCAGTACTGAAGAGGTATGTGTGGCTCTATCACCCTATCTCTTGTTGTAGTGGGTTCAAAGGATAAAAAGTACGTATAAATCTCCTCACCTTTGACTTCCATTTTGTTTAACTTGTACTATTTTTTTCTTCCTTTTTTCTTCATCCCTTTCTTAGGTCCTCTTTCAAAAAAAAAAAGAAGAAGAAGAAAATATTTTAACACACTTTTATAAATGAAAATAAAATGGAAAAGCTCTCTTTCATGAAAAATAAAAGAAGTTCTTCCATAAATAAAAAAAACGCTTTTTTTAAAAAAATAATAAAAAATACAAACCAAACAAAAATATTTTTCTCAAATAAATGAAATAAACATTTTTTCTAAAAAACACCAACCAAGTGACACGCTTTTCTACCCCAGAACTACGTGGGCTTTGATCCCTTTAAAGGGTACGTAGGCCCTAGGTTTTCATCCTAGGTCAAATCCAATTTTTGTAAATAAATATATTTTTTCTTATTTTCTTGTTGTAAATAAATGTTCTTTTTTTTTAAAATAAATATATTTTTTCTTATTATAAATAAGTGTTCTTTTTTTCTTCTTTAGTTTTCATTTCATTTAGCTTTGTAAATATTCTTTTTTTTTATTTGGGTAAATATAATAAAGTTAAAGGCCATAATATTTTTTAAATAATTAACTTATGGTAACTATTCTTATGAATAGGTGTTGTGGGGTGCCTAACACCTTCCCCACACACAATCGACTCCCGAACCCTAAATGGTTTTTGTAGACCAGTTTCCATTTTTAAAAAGGTTTCCAAAATTATCCTTTTTCAAAAAATTTGGTGGCGGCTCCATGTTTTTCTAAATTCCGGGCGCTACAGCTTGGCGATTCCACTGGGGAGGGTTTGAGAGTCAAGCCCATTTAAGTTAAGTGTTTAAAAATAATATGGCCTTAATTTTATTTTAATTACCCTTTTTCTTTTTTGTAAATATTTGTTTTATTTTTTAAATTCTTTATTCTTCTATTTGTTTATTCTTTTTTTTCCTATCTATCTTGTGATCTGCTTAGCAGATGAGAGTTGGGTAGAACCTAGGCCCATAGGTTGATATGCTCTCCACACACACTGAACACATATACTATTCTCCTCACACACATTTTGGGCCCTATACCTAGGTCTGTGAGTTCCTTAGGTGAGTGGAAGTTTCTAGCGGTCTCCCTGTGGGGTTTTCAAAAGCCCCTGAGGTTACTGTGAAGACTTCATTCTAGCTGTTACTCATTTGGCAAGGTTGATCCCTGTGGGGTTTTTAGAACCCCTGAAGGTCAATTTCGTTAAATGGGGTCTTCATCTTTACGATGGGGGCAGTTAGGAGGCCCTTATATGTGAGAATTAGAACCACCTTGAAACCATTGCACCTATTAGTGGAAATTATTGACCTACCCAATTAATTAGTACCTGCCTTTCTTAGGGTAGACATCCCCCAACCTAGGGTTATTCCTAAAATAGGACACTGGAGGGCATATATTTATTTATTGTTAATAATCATTATTATCATCCATGCATAATCAATGAAACCCTTAAGATCAAGTGACTAACTGTCGCTTCACCTGAGTATGAATCTAGCATCACTCCACATAAAGATACATCATAAGGACGGTGTATGCATTAGATAGCTAACCTTAGTCTAAGGGTCTATAACCCTAACAGACTATGATATCATCACATCAATCATGTTAGAAAACATATCAATAAGAGATAATCCTTTAGGACTCATGAGGTATCATTATCTCATTTATTAGCATTTTAGCTTCATTTGATATGGGCCTTGGATATAATCATTATTTTTTAAAACCCTTAGTCGCGTGATGGCTTGGGTCATTCGCAGGTTAATGGGCACTTCATTCTCCTTATGAGGTAATAGGTCTCTTGAGGAGGTGAAATTCTTTTTCTTAATGTCCATCACCCATATCAAAACTTGAAGTATAAGTCATCACTCTTTCATGTCTCATGAGATATCCTTGCATCATCCATTGGCATTTAGCTTCATTCGATATGGGCCTTGGACATAATAAACATTTAACAAAACCCTTAGCCGCGTAATAGCTTAGGCCGTTCGTAGGTTAATGGGCACTTCATCCTCCCTATAGGGTATTAGATCTCTTGAGGAGGTGAAGTTCTTTTTCTTAATGTCCATCACCCATATCAAAACTTGGAGTATAAGTCATTACTCTTTCATATCTCATGAGGTATCCTTGCATCATCTATTGGCATTTAGCTTCATTTGATATGGGCCTTGGACATAATCATCATTTTTAAAACCTTGAGCCACGTGATGGCTTTGGCCATTCGCAGGTTAAGGGGCACTTCATTATCCCTATGAGGTAATAGATCTCTTGAGGAGGTGAAGTTCTTTCTCTTAATGTCCATCACCCATATCAAAACTTGAAGTATAAGTCATCACTCTTTTCATGTCTTATGAGATATTCTTGCATCATCTATTGACATTTAACTTCATTTGATATGAGCCTTGGACATAATAAACATTTAACAAAATCCTTAACTGCGTAATAGCTTGGGTCGTTCGCAGGTTAATGGGCACTTCATCCTCCCTATGGGGTATTGGATCTCTTGATAAGGTGAAATTCTTTTTCTCAATTTCCATCACCCATATCAAGGCTAGAAAGCACATGTAATTATCTGCATAACATGCATTCGAAAATACTTTCTGACTCTTCCTTCTATTTCCTTTAATAAAGGACAAGCAAGTTATCTAACAACTAAAAATTTGGCAGAAAGGTTAAATGGCAAAAGAACCAGGTATAAATCAAGTTCCTATAGGAAAGGTGTATTGCATGCTTATCACTATGGTCAATGATAAGATCTTGGCTAGGATGGGACTCAAGGTCCCTCCTATTTAATGATCAACTCTAGTTCTCCCTGTGGAATAATAGATTCCCTAAGGAAGCTAGAGGATGCTTGTGCCAGAATACCTTTATGCCAATACACCATGGATAACTCGCTATGCCCGCTTGAAATTGTGAGTTCAAATAAACTAATGATATTTTGTTCTTTCATAGGCAGGTGATACAATATTGCTCCATCTAAATGTCCTAACCAGCCACCCTCTAAGCATTCATACAACACGCACTCACGTAGTCATCAGATGGCAGCCAGCAGTGGAAATAAAGCCGAATCTAATATGAATCATTGGATAGGGAGGGAAGATTAGCACTCTGAAATCCCGATATAAGGAAGAAATTCTCGATGTCCTCTGAAGTGCTAAACAAGCCGACTATTGCAATGATTTCAACAATAGGCAAAAAGAACTGCACATGGATTTCAGCTGATGATTTTGGAAGAGCTCTGGAAAATTGGGAGTTTGAGGACACCTTCAATTCTATTATTTTAGAGTAACATGTCTAGCTAAAAAGTTGTCATTTTATGTTTTGTATGCGCCTTTAGGCAATCTCTTATATGAATCATGAGTGAAGAATGATATGCGAATAAAACTCACTTATTTATATCCATTCTTCCTTGTTTTTTCCTTCTATTCATTCATTGTTCATTTTTTGCCCTCCAGGAAATCGATTTCCTCGGAACTCTTATCCAACGCAAAGGTTTCTGAGTCCCTGAATGATGATTCGCTTGTTGCCATTGATATGCATGATTATGAGTGTGATGATGATGAGATCATTCAAGTATACAAAAAATCCTCGAATCTGACGACAATAGAATGTGCCTACATGAAGATGTAATTAAAGTAATAAATATGGGCACAGAGGAAGAAAAGAGAGAACTAAAGATAGTAGATAACCCCGAAAGAGAGCAAATGGTTGAACTCTTCAAAGAATTCATGGATGTGTTCGCATAGTCCTATCAAGACATGCCAGGTCTTGATCCAGGAATTGCCTCTCACAAGATTCCCTTATTCCCAGACACCAAGGCTAAAAAGCAAAAATTGAGGAGGCTCACTTCCGATATGTCCTTAAGGGTTCGAGATGAGGTGATGAAGCAATTAGAAGCGGGTTTCCTGAAAGTAGCTAAATACCCACAATGGATAGCAAATGTTGTTCTTGTCCCAAAGAAGGGTGGTAGAATTTGAATGTGTGTTGATTATCGAGATCTGAACAAAGCTAGCCCAAAAGATGATTTTACATTGCCTCATATTGATATCTTAGTTGATAATACAGCCCGTAGCTATAGGTACTCGTTCATGGATAGGTACTCAGGGTATAACCAAATCCCTATGGATGAAGAGGACGAAGAAAAAACCACATTTATTACACAATGGGGCACTTATTATTACCGCGTCATGCCATTTGGGCTAAAGAATGTTGGGGCAACTTATCAGCGTGCCATGGTGGCACTCTTTCATGATATGATGCACAAAGAACTTGAAGTACATGTGGATGATATGGTAGCTAAATTTTCTGAGGGAGAAAGCCATGTTGGGGTGTTAAGAAAGCTGTTTGAAAGGCTACGCAAGTACAAGCTGCAGCTAAATCCTAACAAATGCGTCTTTGGGGCTTTATCTGGGAAATTGTTGGGCTTCACTGTAAGCCAAAAAAGGATTACAGTAGATCCAAACAAAGTAAAAGCAATATGGGAAATGCCCCCTCCTCAAATAGAAAAGGAAGTTTGAAGCTTTTTTGGGCGGTTGAATTATATTGCACGATTCATTGCTAACCTGACTGCAACTTGTGAGCCAATATTCAAGCTTTTAAAGAAGAACTGCACAAGGAAGTGGGATGAAGATTGCCAGCAGGCATTTGATATGATCAAGGATTATTTGCTAAATCCCCCAATTTTGGTTCCTCCTATACCAGGACGACCTTTAATTTTATATTTGACAATACGACTAAACTCCATGGGAGCCATGCTGGGGCAACAAGATGCATCTAAGCGAAGGGAACAAGCAATCTATTACTTGAGCAAGAAATTTAATTATTGTGAGTCATGTTACCAGATGATCGAGCAAACTTGTTGTGGTTTAGTCTAGAAGGAGGTTGAGGCAATACATGCTTTACTACACCACTTGGTTAATTTCTAGAGTGGATCCACTCAAATACATATTTGAAAGCCCGCATGTAGCTGGAAGAGTCTCTAAGTGGCAGGTAATATTGTCTGAATATGATATAAGATACGTCACTCAAAAATCTGTCAAGGGTGGTACGATAGCAAATCACTTAGCGGAAAACCCCATAGATGAATGCCAGCCACTAGATTTTAAATTCCCAGATGAAGACATATGTGCTACAGAGGATTCGATTGAGGAAAGCAAATCGAAGGAGTGGGAGATGTATTTTGATGGGGCGGTAAATATGCATGGCAATGGTGTAGGGGCAGTAATCATATCCCCAGACGGAAAGCAATTTCTGATTGCTATAAAGTTAGGGTTTGACTGCACCAATAACATGGTAGAATATGAAGCTTGTATTAATGGTCTCCAAGCTGCCATAGATCTTGGAATAAAAAACCTAAAAGTCAATTGTGACTCAACTCTCATAATTTATCAGGTGACTGGTGAATGACGTACTAAAGACCCAAAGTTGATCCCTTATCAAGAGTATTTGATAGTGTTGATAAAAAATTTTTGAAGTAATCAATTTCCATCACATGGCCAGAGAAAAGAATTGCTTCGCTGATGCTTTAGCTACTTTAGCGACTATGATCCAACTCGATTGTGGGGTCCAAGTTCAACCAATACAGATTAAGACTAGAAGATCGTCAGCATTTTGCTTCAAAATTGGAAGAGAGCACGACGAGCAACCTTGGTACCATAGTATCAGGATATATATAGAACATGGTACTTACCCTCCAGAGACGACACATAATGAAAAGAAGACCATCCGGCGATTGGCCATGGGCTTTTTTATTAGTAATAACGTCCTATATAAGAGAAGCTTTGATTGGACATTGCTACGCTGTGTAGACATGAAGGAGGCGCATAAGATTATGGCAGAGATCCATGAAGGCGTATGTAGTACACATGCAAATGGCCACTCATTAACTAAACAAGCTCAAAGATCCGATTACTACTGGATAACTATGGAGAAGGATTGAATTATGTTAGAAAGTGTCATAAGTGCCAGATATATGCCAACAAAGCTAATGCCCCTCCGACCATAATGCATAGTCTCGTATCTCCATGGCCATTCTCCATGTGGGGAATAGATGTCATTGAGCCGATTAACCCAAAAGCTTCGAATGGTCATCGTTTCATCCTCGTTGCTATTGACTATTTCACTAAGTGGGTAGAAGCCAATTCCTTTGCTAGTATTACTTAGAAGGCCTTCATCAAGTTCTTAAAGGCCAACATCATCTGTAGATATGGGTTACCGGAGAGGATCATAACTGACAATGGACCAAACCTCAACGGGGCAGCAGTTAAAGAATTATGTGATCAGTTCAAGATCAAACATAATAATTCTGCACCATATAGGCTACAGATGAATGGTGCAGTTGAGGCAGCCAATAAAAACATTAAGAAGATCATCAGCAAAATGACAGTGACCTTAAGGACTGGAACGAAATGCTTCCATATGCATTACACGGATACCGTACCACAATGCGTACTTCAACTGGGACAACCCCTTACTCTTTAGTTTATGGCATGGAGGATGTTACTCCAATTGAGGTGGAAATACCATCCCTGAGAATCTTGACTGAATCAACCTAGATGAAAGTGAATAGATACGTTCTCGATTTGAACAATTAAATATGATTGAAGAAAAGAGGCTCACAGCAATATGTCATGAGCAGTTATATCAATCACAAGTGGCAAGGGCCTTTAATAAGAAACTATGACCCAGGTGGTTTAAAGTAGGAGACCTAGTCCTTAAGAAGATCCTGCCAAATCAAGAAGATGATAGAGGTAAATAGGCTCCGAATTATGAAGGCCCATTTGTTGTTAAGCAAGCTTTCTCTGGTGGGGCATTGATATTGACAAACATGAATTGCCAAGATCTACCAAGGCCAATCAATTCAGATGCTATAAAGAAATACTATGCGTAAAGAAATAAAAAGCTCGCTAAGTTGAAAACCCGAAAGGGCAACTTAGGCAAAAGTTTGAGCCAAACAAAAAAAAGGGGCTCGCTAAGTTGAAAACCCGAAAGGGCGGCTTAGGCAGAAATTAGAGTAAAAAAAAAAGCTCGCTAAGTTGAAAACCCGAAAGGGCGGCTTAGGCAGAAACTAGAGTAAAAAAAAAAAGCTCGCTAAGTTGAAAACCCGAAAGGGCGGCTTAGGCAAAAGTTAGAGCAAGAAAAAAAAAAGCTCGCCAAGTTGAAAACCCGAAAGGGCGGCTTAGGCAAAAGTTAGAGCAAGGAAAAAAAAAGGCTCGCTAAGTTGAAAACCCAAAAGGGCGGCTTAGGCAAAAGTTAGAAAAAAAAGGCTCACTAAGTTGAAAACCCGAAAGGGCGGCTTAGGCAAAAAAAAAAACTCGCTAAGTTGAAAACCCGAAAGGGCGGCTTAGGCAAAATTTAGAGCAAAAAAATTGGGAGCTGTTAAGTCAAAAACCTGAAAGGGCGGGTTAAACAAATATTGAAGAAGGTTATCAGTCCTAACCCCATGACTCTCTTTACTTTGTCTATTTGGAAGACTCCGTAATCATTCATCGAAAAGTGTATATCTCTGGCAATTAAGCAAGGCACCATCAGGGGGACTACACGGAACTAAAAGCGAAGGACCTCCTAATAACATCACGTCTACACCAATATATGATCATCATCATGCATCCACTTGAATATTGGAAGATCATTTCTTTTAAATGAATCTTCATCCTTAGTATATCTTTCCCTTCTATTAAATCGCATGTCAAACTTTGTGCCATGATTTGTATAAGGGTAACTCTTTTTAATGAAAGCACAACTTTTGTCTGGTAAACACTCACGTTGATATACATGGTGTCCTCTACTCCCATTTAACTTGTATAATTTCAGGATCATTAGCGAAGGTCCCAACTGGAATTTTTGTTGTGGGGTCAAACAGTTGACAAAGGGACACAATCTAAACTGAGGGTTCTAGGCTGTGGCATCTATGTGAATCTCATTATACACATCTTCATACCTCCGACAAGACTACACGAGTAAGGGAGTACTGGTTAGGCACCTGGACGAAGAAGGAGCAATATCACCTGCCATGCTATTCTTTAACACCACAATTATTGCACTCATTCTCATTAGCATGTCATCACCTCCATTATCAACATCACCATTAACATCATCATCATCACTACTATCATCATCATCATCATCATTAGCATTATCATTGTATTCATCATCCTCATTAGGATTCCATCATCACTGTCATCATCATTATTAGTGTCATCACCTCCATCATGACATCACTATTATAATATTCCCTTCATTATCATGGCCATTATCATCCTCTTCATCATCATCGTTGTCATCATCACTATCATCATTATTATTAATGTCATCATCTTCATAAGCACTACTCCAAGGGGCATCACATGTTCATAGCACCCTTTTCAAAGCCCTGTAACGGCAGGCACCCCCAAAGCCCAGTAACAGCTGGCACCCTTTCAAAGCCCTGTACCAGCAAGCACCCTCAAAGCCCAGTAACAGCTGGCACCCTTTCAAAGCCCTGTACCGGCAGGCACCCTCAAAGCCCAGTAACGGCTGGCACAATTCTTTTAAAGCCCAATAATGCTTGGCATAATTCTTTTAAAGCCCTGTACCGGCAGGCACTATTCTTTCAAAGCCTTATATCAATAGGCACCCTCAAGGCCCAGTAACGGCTGGCACAATTCTTTTAAAGCCCTATACCGGCAGGCACTATTCTTTCAAAGTCCTGTACCAACAGGCACCCTCAAAGCCCAGTAACGGCTGGCACAATTCTTTTAAATCCCTGTAACGACAGGCAATATTCTTTCAAAGCCCTGTATCAGCAGGCACTCTCAAAGCCCAGTACCAGCTGGCACAATTCTTTTACGCCCCACCAAAGTCCTATGCAACTAGGCACTTCACTTCCATTCCAGGTAATCATCTATCTCCACTTGCGTTCTTCTCCCCTATGAACCAAGTAAAGAGGGGCATGGGCACTGTATTTTGTCCAAATCCTCTTTGGTTCCAACGGGGTCACCTTGTTCTCTGGCCAGACAAAATACGTGTTCTTATCTTTACTAGCTTCATAGACGAGAATCTCACTTTTCTCAGCTACGAAACAAGTAAAGATGGGCAACTGTGAACACCCTATTTTGTCCGGGCCCCACTAAAAAATACAAAAACAATTGATAATGATTGGTGTCCAAATTGGCAATCATCATTGAAAGAAAAAATAAAAAAAATGAAAATAAGAAAAATAAGGAAATCCTCCTATTGATGATAATCGGTGTCTAAATAGGCAATTATCATTGAAAGGGAAAAAATAAAAAAATGAAAATAAGAAAAATAAGGAAATCCTCCTATTAATGATGATCGGTGTCTAAATAGGCAATTATCATTGAAAGGGAAAAAATAAAAAAAAAATTAAAATAAATCCCCTCATTGATATGATTGGCATTGTCATTCATTAAGGAAAAATAATAAATGAAAAAACTAAAAATAAAAAGTCTCATTTATGTTGATAGGTTTAAATTAGGAAGTTACTTGTGGGGAGAATAATGAAAAACAATTAAAAACGAAAAAATCTCCACTAATGGTAATTAGATCAAGTTAGGAAGTTTTATCAATAGAAAATACAAAAAATTAAAAAAACGAAAATTAAAAAAAAAATCTCCATTGATGGTGATTGGGTCAAGTTAGGTAGTTGTTAACATAAAATACAAAAAAAAAATCAAAAAATGAAAATTAAAAAAACAAGGAGCATTTATGAAGAAAACCCTACCTTGAGACTATAAATAGGAGTGCAAGGGTCGAAGTAAGGGAGAGCAAGGAGGCAAGGTAGAGAGTTAATTTTATTGCTCATACATAATTCTCATAGGGAAGGGTAGTTAACATAAGAGCCCATCTTATTTTTGCTCACTACTCTTTGATTGTGATTAAATTTGTATGTTGTTCTTTTGATAATATTTAGCCATATGTGCAAGATGATGAATTTGACTAACTCTCCCCACCACTCTAATGTTTTATGACTTTGTACTTGGCTTTGTGTTTATCTTGATGACTCAACATTTGCATAAATCACCTACTCTCATATATGTTGGGCTTGCTGGATGTTTCAAATCTGGGATCAAGAGCTATGTGGACTTGCTTTCCATTGCCTCATTGAATTGTCTTATGTATTGTTGCTGGATGTGTGGCATTTGGATCAATAGGTATGTGTGGCTCTATCACCCTATCTCTTGTTGTAGTGGGTTCAAAGGATAAAAGGTACGTATAAATCTCCTCACCTTTGACTTCCATTTTGTTTAACTTGTGCTATTTTTTTTCTTCCTTTTTTCTTCATCCCTTTCTTAGGTCCTCTTTCAAAAAAAAAGAAGAAAAAAATATTTTAGCACACTTTTATAAATGAAAATAAAATGGAAAAGCTCTCTTTCATGAAAAATAAAAGAAGTTCTTCCATAAATAAAAAAACGCTTTTTTTAAAAAAATAATAATAAAAAATAAAAACTAAACAAAAATATTTTTCTCAAATAAATGAAATAAACATTTTTTCTAAAAAACACCAACCAAGTGACACGCTTTTATACCCCCGAATTACGTGGGCTTTGATCCCTTTAAAGGGTACGTAGGCCCTAGGTTTTCATCCTAGGTCAAGTTCAATTTCGTAAATAAATATATTTTTTCTTATTTTCTTGTTGTAAATAAATGTTCTTTTTTTTTAAATAAATATATTTTTTCTTATTATAAATAAGTTTTCTTTTTTTCTTCTTTAGTTTTCATTTCATTTGGTTTTGTAAATATTCTTTTTTCTTATTTGGGAAAAAGTTAAAGGCCATAATATTTTTTAAATAATTAACTTATGGTAACCATTCTTATGAATGGGTGTTGTGGGGTGCCTAACACCTTCCACACACATAATCGACTCCCGAACCCTTTTGTAGACCAGTTTCCATTTTTAAAAAGGTTTCCAAAATTATCATTTTTCAAAAATTTTGGTGGCGGCTCTATGTTTTTCTAAATTCCGGGCGCTACACGTACAAATTACGATCCATTCACCAGGCTCAAATAAAACCTTAGCTTGTTTCTTCCCTTGTTTTCTAACTAGGCATGAATATATGTTTTGCTGAGTATAATCAAACATTATATATATGTTATCATATTTCTTGTTAAATAAAATTGCAGTAAAATGAGAGCATTCTAGTAATAAAATCTATTAAAAAATTATCTTTATATTAACATCATCGAGAATTCATTAATTAATAAGATCACGTATTTATGTTATTGTACAAAAATATAAAGTATAGAAAGGATCAAACTTAAAAGAAAGGGATTATCTCCATATAATTTACTTTCCACTATCTCTTCAGTAAAAATCTCCACCATAGAATAGAATTAAATGTGAAAGGTTTATATTTGATATTTAATGTGTTATATTATTTACTATTTGTGAATAATATGAGGCATTATGAGTTGGATGAGTTACGTACTTTTAATTGGATCCTGTTATAGGTTTGATTATATATATATTTTTTTTTTGGTAACAACAGGCAGATAGGGCCTTCGGCCCCCAAACCCGGATGGCCTTCTAACACTGGACCAGGTAACCCGGGGCAACCGACTAATCTGGAGCGGGGGACATTGTAGGCACATCCCTATAAGGTGCTTTGCACCAAGGATGGGTTCCCCCTCCCAACAAGTGCTTCTCCCAGGTTCGAACTCGCGTCCGCCTGGGGGAGTGTCAGCTGCCTTACCGCTGCACCCCAGCACTTGTTGGTAGGTTTGATTATATTTTAATATGATAGTTTCAACTATAAGATAATTATATAAAAATTAGTATCATATTAGATATTAAAACATTTATATTGAGAATATTGATGATGAAGAGAACCAAAGCACGTGGACGGATGCATTATAAAGTCTAATGATAATTTATTTCTACAGAGAGACAGAGTACATATTAGTCTCTTCTTCTCTTGTTTTTCTTTGTTTTTAAAACCCCTCGTATAACACCTAAAATAGCCCAGCTGGCTTATACTTTTTCCTTAATTAAATTGGACAACTTAACTAAAATCTGGCAATTTTCATCATCTCGTAGCTTAGAAGTTCTGTCATCAGACATTGATAATTTGCAGGTGAGAAGTTTCGGGCTGTAAGTTGATGTCCTTGTTAGCTTTGAAATCGCGTCTATCGTTGTTGCCACCACTGGAGTTAACGCCGCCGCCGTCGACGGTGGCGGCCTTCCATTCCGGCAACTCGCATTTTGGCTCACTGCTATTCTTCTTATTGCCGTCCTTGTACATCATATATAAAACCATTTGAGCTACTCCGAACGCAAACCCCAACACATTCGGCAGCTGATGATCGATCGATCCACCATGCATGCAAATTAAACTTCTTTGATTAGTTATTAAAACACATTAATTTATACACGTTATAAATACTACTATATGATATCTAATATACTAATTAAATATTATTACCAGTACGACCCCCCAAAGCTATTATAGGATTTTTAATATACGCAAGGCTCAAGCTAACATTATTAATGTGTATTTACATGCATGATTACAGATATATATATATAGAGAGAGAGAGAGAGATGTTATGACGATTCTCACCATGATGAAGTAATCTTTGCTGAAGAAGCCATAGAAAAACCACATGATGGCAGTGAGCGTAAGAAAAAAGGAGAGAGAAAATGGCATGAACTCTACGCTCTTGGTTTTAATGACCCTCCTCTGCAATTTTTTTTTTTCCGCCACAACAAATTGTAAGCAAATGCACAATGTCAATATATATATATATATATATAAAAACACAGGTATGTAATAAATGCTTCATATAATAGGGGTTTGGAAACTACATGCTATGGAAACCTCTTTTATATGCGGATCAATAGGGGTTTGGAAAAAAAAATGTGAATTCAAGAGACAAAGTGAATTAGGACTAGATGTTTATATACGTACCATGATGCTTAGAGGAGCAGCGAAGACGGCAATATTAAAAATGGCACAGACCCAACCAACAGCATGAACACGCTTAATTCCCTCAAAAACAAAGATGGAAGTAATCATTGTCAACCCAAATCCTCCGACGTCTAATACCCCAAACATCACCAGCGTCGAAATCTGCAGAACCAGATAACTCAAACATATAAACTACGAGGAGGTTTAAAAAAAGAAGATAGCTAGAATTTAATATGGTTATTGATATATATATTTATATTATTTCACCACCTTCTGTTTCTTGGGAGCATATATGAAGTATAGTACGAGGTAAGTGCTTTCGATGGCACAGCCTATAGCATTGATAGTGATAATCAAAATGGCGTGGCTCTTTAAGAAACCATAATATAACAGTAACAATGCGCTGAGCAGTGCAACCACATATGGGATGGATTGAAACCCTTCTGAAGACTTTTTCTTGCATATTGTGTAGAACGTTGGCCTATACATATATACCATTCACAAAAACACAAAAACAAACCATAAGAATAAGAAATTAAACAGTATCAATAGGATTCACATAAATTGATGGAAATGAAAGATTAAATGAAGATTTTTTAGAATATTCTCTCCCCGCATATTGGTCTAATTTTTCCCTTATTCTTGCTGTCCTCCCTACTTTTTAATCTCTCTGTACCTTAAAAAACAGCATCTTAGCGATAGAATTGGATCATTTCATTGTTAGACTGTCGATAATTAATTAGTGAAGAAAATCTGTCGCTAATTAAGTCAATTTAACGGCAGTATTCCGTCACTAATTAACCGTTATATATATATATTATATTCTCTCTTTTCTCCCTTTCCCTTCTCTCTCTTCTCTATATATAATAATAATAATATATAAGAGGATTTCACTTACAAGGGTGCTAAGAACACCAAGAATGCGACGATGTTGCCTGTACAGAAAGAACAACATCAGTATGAAATTAAAGAGAGGCAAATATCAAAGTAGTGAAGCTAAAATAATGAAGAAGGAGATGGAGGATTAATTGTTAAAATGATGGAGCTATACTGTTGCTAGAAAATAATTGCGCTGGTAATTAATATGACACATTACCTAGGAGGCCAAAGATGAGAACCAATTCATGATCAGAGAAGAAAAACATTTTTGGTAGTGCTAGTTAATTTAGCTTGCGCTCTCTAACTAGTAGATAACTTTGTGTCACAAGAAGTCGATATAGATCGATGTTGGTTCTACAAGGCAAGGTTGGCTCCATATTTATATATATATAAATGGGCCTAGCTATCAAAAGAGGTTAGGCAAAAGGATGATGAGGTTTATGATAAAGGAGGTGGCAGCAGCCACATGTAGTTTAGGTTGGGTAAATCTCCAAACATTCCCTCTAACTTTTTTATAGCTAGATATATACGTTGGATTATTTATCAATGTATTACTCCCCCATCTCCATTATAAGCAATAACCGTCTAAATCATATAAAACGAACTGTTCAGCTACACAAATCATACAAAATAAAATGTTAGTTAAAATTAGTTTCAAGCAATAAATGTACAAGAAATATAACATTTTTTTTCTCAAATGTACCTTTATTTATGAAGATGATGAGTGTGTGAGAAAGAATGAGAGGGAAAAGAGGCAAGATAGAATGAGTGGGAAAAAATATCATAGAGACATGTAATTAATTAGAGTTAAAAGTGAAAACAGGGCATGAAATTTTTAGACAAATTAAAGCCAAATTCTTGCTTAATGCTTATATGTAGGACCAATCCTTTATGAGAGAATGTTGCTTTTAACTAATACGGGGAGTAATAATCTTTGGACTCTTATTCATCACATTATTCATGATTATTTATCATAAATTATATACGTTACCAAGTCACATCATTTATAAATTATGACCTTTACCATTATCTACATCCACTCTAGCTGCTCATTATAACAAGGCACACCATTTTTATTATTAATATGCTTTAATTATTTTCTCAGTTTTATGTAATTGATCACAAAATTTATATCTAGTTTGAAAATAAGAGATTGTCATATTTAACGCCCTATACTTATGCGTCGTTTGTTATTCTATAAGAGATTTTTTTATGGAATTGGAAGTGGAATTAGAAGAGGAAGTGAGTTTTTTAAAATGTATTTGGTATAGTGATGGAATTGATGTATCAATTATCACTACTACAGATAATGTTTTTAGCGTCTGTTTTTTAGTCCTTCAAATGTTTGAAAACGGGAGGATGTCCATGCCGGGGACGTAGTAAACTAAGGATACAGCATCTGTTAAAAAAGGAACGCATAAAATGAATACTTTAGATGTCTCTTTTTTAAAAAAGGGACGTCTAAAGGTTCTTTTTTAAAAAAAAATGTTTATATTACATATCTAGACTAAATATTATTTGAGACAAGAAATTATAGATCATAGTCAATAAAATTATAGAGCTGGTATCTGAACTCCAAATCCAAAATCTACACAATAATAATTCTAAAGCAAAATCTCACAGGTAGAAGATGATAACAACAAGAGGAATTAATTACGAAAAACTCATCTATTTCTATTATTGAAATTCATTTTCTCATAATAGCGAATAGAGAAGAGCAACTGGGAGAGATAAACATTGTCTTCTCAACAAGAACGTGGGCCAAGATACATGTTTAAGAGTCTCAATCTACAAACCATAACAACACGAGTTGAAAGGTAAAATAGAAAGGAAACTTAAAAAAAAGAGAGAAAGAAGGTAAAATAATAAAAAAAAAAAAGGTGAGAAAGTAAAACAGATGAGGTAAAAAATAAAGAAAGAGAAGAGGAAGAAACAAAAAATCTTAGATTACGTAAGAGTGTGAAACTAACAAATAAAAACTATTAATTTAAATACAAACCATTTTTAACATCCTAAATTTAATTTAACAATGTCAACGATAGACTTTTAGTATTGCTAAATTAATTAGGGATGCCAAAGGACGTCACTAATATCAGGGACGCCAAGACCTTTGGCGTCCCTATGCATAGGGACGCCAAAGGTCTTGGCGTCCCTAATATTAGGGACGTCAGGGGTCCCTATATCAAGGACGCCCCTTAGTGTCCCTTGGGGACGCCAAGTAATATGTTCACTTTTAATTTTTTTTAATATAAATTTGGTGTGTTAAAAGTAAGCTTTTGACATCAATTTTTGAAACTGAAATATCTAATATGTCAAATTTAATACATATAATTATAAAAATGTTATCATTTTTTTTATTTTAAAAAATAAAAGTCCTTTAAAATAATAAAATTTATATTTTATAGTAATATATATTTCATCTATATATTTATGTCAGAATGCCCATAAAATTTTTTGGAGAAAAATACTCAACCCATGATTGAACACTCCTGTCATTTGCCCCAATCCAACCCCATGTTTACCGGCGGTACCCAAAACCGCCAACGGCCACAAAGCATTTTAAACCATTTATTTGTTTATTGATAAACCATTTAATCAAACCTAGATTTGATATACAAATCAATTTAAAAACAAAAATGGAAGCATCGAATGGCACAAATCACAACCTCATATATTAAAATGAACATTCAAAAGAACAAATCAAACATTTTGTTTTGGAAGTATCAAATGCAACCAAACCACAAACACGAAGCAAGAAGAAAAATCTTAAGCGCAATGAGAAGGAGAGACAAACATTTAATAAAGAGAAGATGTAAAATAAAAAAAATAATAAAAATTAATTAAAGACTTTTAATCCAACTACTCTCATTTTTTTTAAATCCAATTCAAAAAAAATTTTCTTTGCTCACTTTCTCTCCCCTCCCCTCATGCCAAACAAGCCCTAAGGAAAAAAGGGTAGGGAATACGAATTGTTAAATTGATACTTCCTTCAATCCTAAATATAAGACCTAATTAACTTTTTTAAAGATGTTAAAGAAGCTAAATAAATTGGTCAATCATATTATAAGTTGTATGTTAACGTTATTAGATTATATATCAATTTATAAGTCAAACAAATTAGTTTGAAAAAAAACAATGAGTATAAATACTTTAAAGTAACTTAATTAACTTTCTTAATCTCTCTAAAAAAGTTAATTAGATCTTATATTTAGAACCGGAGGTAATAATGAGAGCAAATTAAAACTTGACTTTGAAATACCAAAGGAGAGTTTGATATGGTCACGTAATTGGATGTGACAACATAGGAAAGCATATATGAGAAGGCACATATGAACCACGGCATATAGCATATTGGTTAGATAGTTATTTATGAAAAGTAAAAAGGAGGGGGGAACAAATTAAAAGGGTTCGGCTGAATAATGGAAAAAACATAAGAAGATAGAGAAGGGAGTTCACACGTGTTGCCACTAAATTAGCACAAACATCATATCGTAAAGAATCATTTATTAAGCAAGTTGGTTCAATCTAGCTAATTCCCAAAAACAAAAGAAAGAAAAAAGAACGAAATAGTTGGTTTTCAATAACAATAATTAATGTGTATGAATCTAAATGAATATGAACTCATTATAAAACATGTTGTCATATTTGTATAAAGTCGGTCAAAACTAATAAAAATAGTCCAAAATAAAGAAGAAAACAAAACTATTCGCCTTGTGTGTGTGGATAAAATATAGATATTGGTTCTATCTAGAGCCGGGAATTGACGGGCTCGGCCCGTTTAAGCCCGAGCCCTTCAAGGGTCGGGTTTATGATTTAAAAGCTAAAAAGAGAAGCGGGTCTAAAAGGGCCGGCCCTGTAGGGCGGCCTTGCAGTCCTGAGGGCTGGCCCTTTTAGTATTTTTTTTAAATAAATTAATAAATGTAATATCATTATATCAAATTATCAATATGAGAGACAACTAAATACCTAATAGAGTATTAATAATAGGTAAACACTTATTAATTGGTTTGATTTATTTTATTTTCTACAATGATTTATTAATTTAAACTTTAAAAAATAGGCTAATTTGGACATTAGATGATTATTTTAACTAAAAATTTATGATTTTTAAAAATAATATATCTCAATATAAAGAAAAATAATAAATAAATTATAAAACTTGAAAAAGAAATTTTTTTGAATTAAAATGAGTTTAAGCCCGTTTAGGCCCGAGCCCGTGAAAGGCCAGCCTTGTAGGGCCGAGGCCTAAAAAATATTGTAATTTTTAGTAAATGGGCATAAACGGGCCGGCCCATTTAAGCCCGAGCCCGTAAAGGGCCGGCCCGTATTCCCGGCTCTAATTCTATCAGTTCAGAGACATTCTTTTTTATTTTTCACTTGTTAGTGTAAAATGACATTATTTTTAGGTATAATATAAAAATGAAAGCCATTGTAACTTTAGTATTAGATGTTGGATTAAATTTTTATACAAAAAATTCTATAAAAATTTTTAAAGCAATTATTCTTGATCTTTTAGTATTATTAATAAGGTCAAATCTATAGCGCCCTTTAGTTAGTAAATGACTTTCTATCATGCATGCATTCATGCATGATTTGATTAAATACGAAAATTGATAGGCTCTATAATTTTAATTAATTCATTATTGAGGGTTTTCATAAGGACACACACACACATTTATATATATATATATATATATATGTATGTATGTATGTTTAATTTTTCACTATGCATGCTCTTTAATTAATCAGCCGAGACTTTTGAAAACCCTAGTTATTCAGTCTTTCTAATAGATCCTTATCAGGTTGGCACATTCTATCACGTAACTAAAGTTGACTTTGTGATTATTGAGTTTTTGTCATACGATCAAAATTACGAAACAAGCAATATATCCTTTAAAAATCCAAGATATAAAAACCATACACTGTTGGGGGAAGATCTATCAATTCTATAATATCTAAAGGAGAACCAAACTTCTTCCTCCAATATTTGTTACAAGGAACTCTTACATGTTTTATAATATAACATGTTTTGTTTAAAGCATTATTTTTTTCTACCCAATATCTCTAACTAAGTATAAAACCTCCTAACTAATTAACCAAACCCCTCTAATTAATGACCTTCTATGGATGGTATTTTTGATATTTTACAAGAAAAATATACTCTTTCGATCCTTAATATATGAACTAGTTAGGGGTTGGATTTAACTTTAAATAAAATACCTTAATCCACTTTGTCTCTCATATTTATCATTTTTTTCCAGACTAATTTGCCTAACTTATAAACTAATATATATATATATATATATATATATATATAATGTTACACTCCCTCCAGTTTTTAATATAAAATATATTTAAAGAGTTGATCTTGGTTCTAAATATAAGACATAATTTTCATATTTATCAATCTTTTCTTAATTTACCTTTTTGATGCTTCCTCAACAATAATCAAAGAGGAAAGACAATAAGGGAATTAAGAAAAATGACTAGAGTGTTTTAAAAAATATGTGACATATTAATTAACAAACCTAACTCACTTCTTTAATTTAATCAAATTAAATAAATATGCCTTATATTAAGAACTGGAGGGGGTACATGGGTATAGAGATCATGTCATATTTGTTAAAATTAACTAATTTAATTATTTGACTTTTTTAATCTATATAAATTAGTTGCTCTTATATTAAGAACTAGAAGAGTAATAAATGTTAACTAATTTCATTAGCTTACGTAAAGTGTTGTTATCAAGTGCTAATGATAAGGACTACATTTCAAAACCAAACAAACGGGAACCACAAAACCATGATTTACTGATTTTCGTTAGGTTGTTCGATAGAAAGAACTGATGATAATGCTTTTGGATTTTCAGTATGCGGTAGGCAATGAAATTATAATATTCTATCTAAGGATGATTTCTATACATCTTTTTAAGAAATCAATTAGGCCGTGGAAAAAAATGCTAGATCTCAACATTGATGATGAAGAATATCCTTTAGAATTAATACCTAGTACAAAAATATAGAGAGAGTAATAAGAGTTGACCCGCAAGCTTAAGCTTCCAACCCATATAAATTAGGAGGGTTGAGTTGTGAAAAAAGATCCCATTTTATTATAGATCTTTTTTCGGCACGAACTCACATAACTCATAACTGTGAGGGGGTAGCTCGTGTTTTTTTAAAGTTGTATGAAATTATAGAAAATAAAACGCATTAATATTGACTAATTGTTGATTGATTGTGTTGAATGTTAATCATGGATTTGAGATTTATGTTTAGTTTGTAATGTTTTAAATTTGATCTTATGAATTGTGATATATGTTTAACTTGAAATGTATTTGATTTATGAATAATTGTAAGATCAACATTTAAATGGTCTGATTTAATATTATATAAAATATTTTTATTTTATTTATTGTAGTATTGAATTATTTCTAACGAAGTTTAGCAATTTATATTTAATTAATTATTTTTTATTTTATAATTTATCATCTTAATAATTTTATAAAAGATCCAATCTAAATAATTCAACTGTTAATCTTAGGGGTGGGCATGGGCAGGAGACCCCTGCCCGATGCCCAGCCCGAAGGATGAACGGGCTGCATTTTTTCAGCCCGATGCCCTGCCCACTAAAAACCCTAACCATTTTGGGTTGGGTAAGGGTGGGCTGGGCAGAGTGGACTTCCTTACCTAAATGATAACGCCTTGTCTTGTCTACATATGAAAAAATAATTCCATATAAATTTCATAAATATTCCTGTAGTTACCAATACCATATGTCTTAACTTCGCCGTAAGTAATATAAACTTCAAATACATTTGATGATTCCACATCTTAGAATATTTCAAAATAAGTCTATAACTTGAGTCTTGAAATTTAAAAACTATCATGTCTTAACAAATATCCATACTTTAAAAATTAAACATCCATAATCCATTATAAATAAGAAAACAAAATGATTGTAATTAAAGCCGTGAAGTCAAAGTAGTTTGCAATTTTGCATCAATTCAATGTCCCAAAAGTTGATCAAATAATGAAGCATCTGGAAAAAAAATAAATAAAAGAACTATAGTTTAATATATCACAAAGTAAAGAAGGAAGAAAGAAATCTACTTGTAAATAGTGTTTAGTGACTAGGGCAAAAAAGAGATGATCAGAAGAGTATTATACAATAGACAATATATATTTTATATATATATATATATATATGAAATAATATTTAATTGATATGAAATTTTATATTTTAAATAAATAAACATAATTTTCAGGGCAAGGCAGCACCCCTTGCCCGATGCCCGACCCTGCCCGGTTATTAGCCCGTCCAAAATTGCCCAAATTTTTTTCGGGCCAATTTTTTAGGGTTGGGCTGAACAATTTTTTACAGGGTCAGGGTGGGCGCACCAGGCCACTGGGCACCATGCTCACCCCTAGTTAATCTTATGATTGTAAAGAGACAAGAGGAGGGAAGATGAGGGTACCAACCCGACTTAACATGTACCATTAATTGGAGTAGTATTTTTAGTTTTTTACATATTTTTAATTTTAAGAGAAAAGTTATTTGTTTTTCACAGCTGAAGAAAACCAACATAAAATTGAGGGCTCTCCAAAGTTTTTTATTTTTTATCAAATAACTCCCCAAAATTAACTAAGTGAGAATTTATAGGAGGAACAAAGAGGAACTTCAAATAGAACGCAAAACAAAAACTTGCAATTAATTTTGTTATGTGAAATTACCGTAACATTTTTTTTTTTTTTTTGAGTTTACAGCACTCATCCTTGATGTCTGAATCAAAAAAGAAAAAAGAAAAAAAAAAGTGAAAGGAAACAAAAAACACATGATAATCTGGACGAACACAACGCTCGACTCTAGCCTTTCCTCAACAATTAAAATGACAACACATAAATTGTACAAAAATATAAACAAACGAATGTACAAAATTCAAAACCTGCTTCCATTTAGCAATAAGATTTTGATCCTCCTCATACATTATAATTTCTAGTATTCCTCCTCCTCCAACCTTATGCACAATTAACTACCAGTGACCCTCCTCATGCTGTCAATACAACCTTATAGCCTAATGGTATGAAAGCTTTCTTATAAGTGAGAGGTCGCAGGTTCAATCCTTCCTACCAATAATTTCAGGCATTAGTTACTGCCCCTCTGAACCAAAAAAGGGAGGGAATTACTATGAGGTTCTAAAGAAGGGGATTAATTACCATGAAGTCCCAATAACAAGTGAGGTGGGTGTTATCTTTTCTTACACCTCTGAACAAAAAAAAGAGGGGAATTACTATGAGGCCCCAAAGAAATGACTTAATTATTATGAGGTTCTAAAGAAGGGGATTAATTACCATGAAGTCCCAATAACAAGTGAGGTGGGTGTTATCTTTTCTTACACCTCTGAACAAAAAAAAGAGGGGAATTACTATGAGGCCCCAAAGAAATGACTTAATTATTATGAGGTTCTAAAGAAGGGGATTAATTACCATGAAGTCCCAATAACAAGTGAAGTGGGTGTTATCTTTTCTTACACCTCTGAACAAAAAAAGAGGGGAATTACTATGAGGTCCCAAAGAAATGACTTAATTATTATCAGGAGTTCCAATGCCACAAATGGTCCGCAGATTTCAGTATTGTTCATAGTTGAATGCACAATAAGTCAATAACCAGTGATCAAGCCAAAAGCTGCTTACCTCTACAAACCATATTATTCTACTCTATTCGTACATCTCAGAATTGCTGATTTCATCTTCTCTTTATCCAAAGATGTTTGAACCATCACCTGTGCAAGATGATTTCTTTAGTTTATATTTCACCCAAAACAAAAAAAAAAACAAAAAAAACACTGTAATATGAATAATAAATATTTAAATTCTACCAAGAACGAATAGATACGCAACAACATGCCTTCATTTAGTGACAGTGCATTCATATTGTGCTGCTTTAGAGGGGGGAAAAGGTGGACCACAAAAGGTGTATAGCTAGAAGATTATATCACATTTCAAGAATAAATAGAGTATAGAAATGTCCATTTTTACAATAAAATCTCAAAATCAGTCTTATCAGCAGTATCAATGACCCTTACCTCTTGTATTCTATTTCCAGATCGAGCAAGCAACTTGTACTGATTCTCAAACATGGAAGCCATATAAACCTAGAGAAAAAAATTAAATTAGAAAAATGATTACAAAAAACTAATAAAAGAGGTAATAATAGCCAAGAAAAAGGTGATAAAGCCAGCTAGAATCAGAATCAAATGTTATAGAACCCCAAAATCCGTTATTCATGAATAGGAGAGGTCTTAAAATACAAGGAAAAGAGTGTTATCCTGTACTTGAAAAAATAAAATCTGAGAATTACGCTAAGTTGCACATGTATATCTAAAATCTAGGCTGCTCAAAGAAGAGATGAGTGAGCAGTATAATTAATGGATGGTGAAAACTGAGCCCGTTGTGGACTTTTATGACAAATGACTTTCTAGTAGAACCGCACCAGCAACACCTTTATGACAAATGACTTTCTATTAGAACAGCACCTGCACATCTTTTTTTTTTTTTTTTAATGGTGGAGCACCAGCACATCTTTAGTCATATTTCTATTTTCATGAGCAGAACCCATGTGACGGTTCATCGAAGTATGCCTCAACGTGACCCCCTCAAAATTGCAGAGATAATAAAATGATGCAAAAATTATCATCCAAATGCATAATACTAACTAGATAGCAAATTCTGAGAAAACAAACAATGAGGTAATGCCAATTCAGGCGAATAAGAAAAAAGCAAAACCTACACTCAGAATTTGGTTACATTTATGTCTTTTAAGCCAACAGATCATGTCCCGTTTGGATTGTAGGTGACTAGGTGTCGGTACCTGAAATGTTGGAGCTAAACCAGGGCTTCTGAAAAAGCGACCTTTTGTAACAGATTGGATCCCATCAATCTGCTGCAATTCTTGGATAAGACATTCCACTTCAGACCACTGACAAAATTTAGCATATTAGCAATACACTTAATGATGCTTCAGTGGATGCACAATCCACATTCCACCACATATAGTCATTTCCCGATTTAATTGGGGTTGGGAAAAATATATGCAGGATATGAGATCGGACCCCAAGTGTAGGCCATAGGCCAGAAATAGCAAAATGGAACAAAATGCAGTAACCAGCTATTAATTATTATGTGGAAAGTTATATATCTCTTAATATTTATTATGAGTAGATTCTGACTGTACAGGGTAATCTCGGCATTTATTGTATTTATTTGCTTTGATGTATATTCCCATACCTTGAACATTTCAATGTGAATAAATGAAATTTATTTTTCCTCCTCTCAATTAAGCATATTATACAATCATGTGGCCACGCAAGGTCACCCTTAACGGAACATTTCACCTATCGTTCTCATCATCACATCAGAGCCTCCTATTCTCTTCCCCTTTTTTTTTTTGGCCAGCATCAGAGCCTCCTATTCACTTCCATATACCATGGACTCCATCACCAGGAAAAGCAACACGACATGAGCCAAATTCTAAAAACAATACAACTCCCTTAATTTACATCATAAATAATAACTCGAGGTTTAGCTACAAAACTAGGGTTATGTAGCTGCAGCATCCATTCCGGATAGGCAGTCCATAAGTGTTACATAGCTTATAAATATCATTGTTTTGTCCAACTTGGGCCATTTCAGAGGGGCCTAGTTAGAAGGCCGATGGCTTCTCTATCAGGGAAGTCCAATCTTGGTTCAATTTTTCCCACAGAAGGTACAAAGGTATGAGCCTCATTGTCGTAACTCCATGCAACACCAAGGATCCTCAATATATGGCCTTCTAGAGACCCAACCTCACGAAGGTAAATTACACCAATAGGCCTCGTTTCTCCATTGGTACTTTGAACTTCATTCAACTCTTCTTAATAGAAACTTATTAATTCACTCACTAAGATCCATATTTACTATTGGTAACAGCAGAAATGGCCCATTCCACTAGTTATTGAATAATTTTATTTTGTCAGAGTTCGCCTTTACCCATCCATCCAGATAATATATGCACATCTGACCAACACATACCACAAACGGTTTAATTTCAAAAAAAGAACATATAGACACTATTTAACAATACTAACACCTGCATTCAATTGATAAAACAACAGGTCTTGTAAATAAATCCCTCAGCATCATGTATCTGATAATGCCGACTGCTCTTTTCTCATATAAAGATCTAACATGTTTACCTCTGCATCAAGCTCAGCTGCTTCCAATCTCTCATCAATGGGGTCATGATCCCCAACTACAGACTCCAAGGACTTCAACAATGGATCAGGCTGCCAAAGAAAGGAATGCATTTTGTAATTTCAAAAAGTAAATAGATTAGTGCTTCATGTAAAGTGCAGCATGATGAGTGGATAGGAGTATTAATTAATGAAATAAAATTCAATGTGAATAGTCACAGGACCACAATGTTAGGAGCTGATTTTGTGGGATATGACTTAAATATTACCATTACCTTTCTAGCTCTGTATGTGTACATCTATATATAGACCTTTAGATGATATTTTGAATAAATGAAATAAATGGATTAAACCCACAAAAAATAAAGCTTATCACAAACTATGTCTGTAGTTTCACCCTATTTAAATTAAAAGCATAAATGAAAACACATAAATAAATATATTACCATGATCTCCTTTAATGACAAAAATATGCGTTCATGCGCAAAGTCTAATTGGTGAACTTTTGCCTCTACAACCTGGAACACAACAAGAGCTTTATAAGAAGTATAGATGTTCTACATGTTTAATTAGTTTCACCAATGTTGAATATAAATGGAAAAATCACATAAGTTGTTCATGGGATGCATTCATACTCTCCCTTGTCATTTAGTACTGAAAAGTAATATCCAGTTTCCTAGTCTGAAATGCTATCATGGAGAAAAATACCTGCCCGATCTTAAAATATGATGTTGGGTCTAAAGTGGCATCCCATGATACTTCTGTCTGATGAATTAGTGCAGGAACTCCTTCGACCTGCATTTATATTGGGTCAAACTTTACAAATTTGTCACCTTCGTGGAATTACATGAAAGGCACTCCAGGCCCTTGACTAAACATATTCCCAACAAGGCACTTAAACTATTTAAAGTGATGCAAAACTTAAGACAGTAGTAAGAATTAACTTCCCAAATGAGAATCATATGATTTTTTATACCTTAACAAAAATGCCAAAGTAAGTTATTTTCTGGACGCTGCATTTTACTATATCACCAACTTGAAGTCTAGCCTGCCATTAGAAACAATAAAAAAAGTTGAAGACCACTTTTCACCATATTCAACCAACAATATTGATACAAAGATTTTGTATATCAGTGCGTGTCTGTGTTTACACTACTTACCATAAGATTTCTTTTCTTCTCAACAAACTCTTCCTTCTCTTTTGGTCTTACTGACAATGTGAGCTTCCTTAATTTCCTGTCTGCCGATACTATATTGACTTTAACTTTCTGCAGTCATAGTGTATGTATTAAGATTGATGATATTCAAATTCACTTTTAAAGGAAAACTATAGTACATATTTAAAAACAGCTTATGAGCTTTCAATACTGGACCTGGCCAATAAATGATGACAAGAACCTAATTTTCTCTTGGTCATAAATCCTTAACAGATCTTCCAATTTCATATCTGGTGAAATCTTCTCTTCAACTACATTATCAATCTTCATGTGTTGAAGAGAATCAAGAGGCAAATACTTGTTTTCCGTATCATAACTTGTAATAATGCCTAAGTTTTGCTTGTAGATTGATGGATCCAAGCCCTTTTGTCTTAACCAAGACTCAAAAGCAAAGAACTTCCACTTGGCAGAAAGATTACGATATGGCAGAAATCCTACCAAGGAACCAAAAGATGCCTGCAAAATGTTTTAATCAAGTTCAGAAGAGCTATATGGAGAAAAGGCCACTACTGCCCACTAAGTACTTACAACAAAACCTCTGGTACTACAGCTTATAAGTTCCACATCTGCCCTATCTCCACTCTTAACTAAATCTTCTGCCCCGGTCCAATCAGCATCTTCACTTTCCTTTTAAAAAGGGAGCAAAGGTTATCACCAAACATTTGTAATACAAGACAATTAAAATAGCAGAGTAATCACTTGGGGAACATGAATGGTCTAACCTGCAAGTTTGTCATAGCTAGGAGATTTTCTAATTCAGCAATGCTTCTGTTATCTCCAGGATTCTCAAAAGCAGTCACTTCTCCAGTAGATTTTGAAGTTTCTTTCACAGGTCGGTCTAATCTATAAGACAAATACATGTAGTCTGACAAGAGTTGCCACTATATAATAACACTATGTAACTGTAAAGGTAATTTCACAGACCTCTTCGGTTTTCCCAGTAGTGCAGCTTCAACAGGCAACTCAACTCTAGAATCAGCTGAATTTAAATCTGACTGGTGACTGGAATCAATTTGCTCTTGATGAGATTCCAAATGTCTCTGCTTGTGTTGCTCCAATCCCTAAATAACCAAACATTGAAAGAAAGAAAAAATTCTAGCCTTGCATAATTAATACCTCTATAGCTATGAAGATAAATACCTACATCATTCGGGACAGTGACATCCCCAAACTCCTCATCTTTTTTGCCAGCTTCTTTGTCTGGACGTTCCATCAAAGTCAAGTTTTCAGTTTTATCATCTATTTCTTCTGTTCTCATTTGCATATCATTACCATTGTTCATTTGAGCACTTGCATTCTGATCAGTCCCCTTTGGAATTGATGGCTCAGGTTTCTTCAATAGTGCCATATCACCTGATTCTTCCTTTCTCATCTTCGAATCATTATCATTGGTCATTTGGGCATTCACAGGAGCAGAAGGCTCTTGCTTCAGATCAGTCTCCTTTGCAATTGATGGTTCAGGCTTCCTCAATAGTGTCATATCGCTAAACTTGTCCTTTGATTGCCCATTCCGCATTTTTAGAGACAAATTTGGTTTTATTCTCAACTTTGATGAAATGTCTTCATTACCATCCTCATTATAAACAGTTGGCTTTCTTAAGATAACATTTGGCACACTACTTTTTGCTGCATTCACTGCCTTACTCGCTGGTTTGCTTGGTTTCTTGATCTCCAATGAGGCTTTGTTATCCTCAGATTTGAAGTTTGTTCCTTTCATTGGGACAGGTCGTACTAAACCCAAATCATCCAATGAACTTGAGGATTTCCTGTTAGACCCCTCAAATGGAACTTCCTCTACCTCAACGAGTTTACCCTTATTCTTATAAAAGGATTTCTCAATATCAAGATAAGAAGCTTCAGGGTTCGCCTTTCTTCCCATTATCTGAAGCAGCAAATACAATCATAAATGACAGATAGAGTTATATGCAAGCACATACTGAATCATTGAATGTCATAGTTACCAGACATTCAAGCATTCAGGTTCACTTTCACCACATCAAGTTATATGAAACAAACTTATTGTAGAAAATTTAAAAGAAAAAAATTCCAACACACAAGCAGAGTTTGCCTTCCTGCATTTAACCTCTTTACCAATTTCGATCAGTACCACCTCTTATATGGGACCAAATATGAATGTCCAAACAGTGGTCTAAGAATACGACCAATTTCACTCATGTCCAACATCTTTGACACTTATACCAGATTTATACACGCTTTAAATTACATTTAACACTATTATCCCACTATTTGAATTGTATTATGTTGGTATCCCTGCTGTTACTTCTCAAAGTACACATTGAAATGAAAGAAACAAAAACTGGAGAAGAAAGGATACAGAAAAAGACCTTAGCTAGGGTTAGCTTCGGGTCCTCGCCAATTAAGCGCCCGAACTTGAGTTCCATCAGGTCGAACCTGTCAAGCTTCGGGGACTCATCCCGAGAGGCACAAACTGTGAAAGCATTTGATCTTTTATTGAAACAAAGGATTCCGATTGTACTTCTTCTCTGTGATGAAAACGAACGGAGGCGAGTTCGGCCATTGAAGAAGGGTTTGCCGGAAGTGGCTGTAG
This sequence comes from Inga oerstediana, assembly GCA_963210345.1. NCBI lineage: Eukaryota > Viridiplantae > Streptophyta > Magnoliopsida > Fabales > Fabaceae > Inga > Inga oerstediana. The sequence goes on along the minus strand of OY723411.1, from coordinate 15,769,288 downwards.
TGGTGAAAGCAAGACTGTCCATTTCCCTTAGAGCTTGCTACTATTATTCTCATCACACTTCACAGGGCAATAATGGAACAATTGCCCACTGTTCTTCTGTATCGTGTGGGTTTTCTTGCGATTGAGCAGCCAGAGAAAAAGATGATTCTGAGAATATGGTGGTGGCGATTAGAGAAACGGCTAGCGAGAACTGGAAGAGAAAGGGGTTATCGGTTATCCTGCCCCAAGTGACGTGGCGGCAGTTTATCACGAGAATCATAACGCGGATATGTAGCGACAAGTCTCAAAACAAGCTTCTGGTCCGGCTTGGACATGGAATTTGCCAAATTTTATTTTATTTTACTTTATTTTTTTCCAACTCAACAAAAACATTGGAAATTGGAAGCGAAGCCTTGAAGGTGATTAATTTACTTTGGATAGAGGTTTTTATTTTGATGGCTTAATGTTATAAAGTGTCTTTTTAGTCTTCTAATCCTAACACTGTTAATCAAAAATATTAAAATTGAAATTTTCAATATTACAGAATATGATCAAATGCTTATATTAGATTTAATTTTTAAAAAATGATGATGATAATTATTGACACAAAAAAATCATCACTTACCACAAAGATACTTTATAATTAAGGGAGCTTTCCAAACCATGGTTTGCGCAACCCGAGACAAAATTCTTCTTATAAACTTACCTCGTAAGTCGTAAAAGCTATTAAAAAAATCTAATCCAAACACACACTAAGGATTACACTGAAATTTAGTATAAAATGATAGGACTGAAGATATGCTTTTATCCTTTTTGAGATAGAAGCCAAGTACCTTTATTTTACAAGACAAGGTACCCATTTCTTAAAGTATATAGTTGAAATATAATAGTTTATAGAAATAGGAATTAATTTGAATTATTCAGACTTTATTGTTTATTATTAAAATATTATTATAGGCTTTTGTCTGAGAAGGATGAATTGGGAGGAGGACCATTTCAAGAAGTTTGCCTTTAATTGCGTCCTTCCAATTTGTTGTTTACATGTGTAGTACAAAGTCTACCCTTTTAATAGTAATGAAATTCATTATCTATGTTAAAAAAACAATGCATATTTTAAATAAAAATATTGACCAATTTTTGTTTACTAGGGCATAGGTATCCTCTTATTGAAAGTAATTATATTCGAGATACTGTTGGAAACTAAATGTGGGTACCTTTCCCAGCAGAGATTTAAACCTTAATCGCCATATTATGAGGGACTAGCCCCTTCTGTTAGATTCAATTCCCGTTGGTAAATATTGACCAATTTGAAGTGATCGAAACATCAATTTTATTGATTAGATCAATTTATAACAATTTTTTTTTTTTTTTTACTTTTGGAGTAGTTTATTACCCCATTCTTCAAAAAGAGGTAACTGATTCATTGTTTTTTTTTTTTTTTTGTCCTCTTCCAATAGTTTATGCCATATTCAAATGCATATTCAAAGAAGAGTATCACAATTACCTCAAAATTGGCTTCATTAGTGACTCTGCTAAAGCCTTGCAGCTAATCAATAGCAATCTATTCGAAGATCATCCTCTCAAAGGCCATGTCAGACAAATTCGCCATCTTTTGATGTGTGACTGGACCGTCACTTTTGATCTCATGTGAATAAAAGTCAATTGTTATGCCAATTATTTGGTTCATCAAGGTTATCAAATAGATATTGAAGCTATCATCATGAAAGTTCCTCCTATAGAGTATAAAGCAACTCTTTTAGAAGATTTCAATCATAGGTTTCCCTTAGCTAGCTTATCCCTGCACGTCTTCTCACACGCTTTTCATTTCAAAAAATGGAGTGTTTTGCTAGTATAACAATAAGATGTTCATTATTTTTAATTATATCAAGAGAAATAAAGCCTTGAAAATTATAATATATATGCTACATGTATCACATTTATGCTTATTTGGAATCACGATTTATAAACATGTTCACATAAGTCGAAACAAAATTCTTCTTACATATAAATTACAATTTATGTTGCTTTTGAATAAGGCTCCAATCCATTACAAACAAAACCTTTGATGACCTTTTCATTTGAAGGGAGGTCCAAAGGGTTTAAGGAATTGTAGTGATATACTCTATATTGAAGTGCCATTTGAGTATTGTTACTCAATCCTCTCACTGGGTAACCAACATTGGTAGCCTTTTGGTTCCTTAAACATATAACGATGGATGTTTGACTGAAGGATTGATCAGACTATTTAATCAAATGATATATGATATATGTTACGATTAATTAACTTATTTAGTTTTCTTAATCTCTTAAAAAAAAGTTAATTGTGCTTTATATTAAGGACGGGATGAGTATTACTTAAATGATTACTCAATTAACCAAAATAATCAATGAGTTGCCTCCATTTCTTACTATGAATGTTCCACACGCACGCTCCACTCCATTTTTAGCGATAAATATGAATGTGTAATTTCCAAATGAAACTTCTACCTCTGACAATGCTTCAATGATTTGCTATAGTCACTAAACTACTAGTGATGTCATCTTTTCCTATGTATGGTGATACAATTCTTGAAGCTCAAAACAAGAAAACCCAATATGGGCCTACGAAATTTTTCTATCCCAAATTGACGAACTTCATTGGCTACTTGTATTAAACGAAAGCAGATAGGAGCAAAGGAACCAGAGAAAAAGATATGCATAAATTCTTCGCACCCCTTAATGATGCGAGCACTCTCATCTACTTTTGCTTTTACCTTTTAATGACTTGGGCCTCATTGATTTCTTGGCCCATTCTCCCCTAAGCCATATTTCCTCCTATTAGCCCACCATAAAACAAGTCTTGTGTATTGCTATAAAATTTATAAGATAAAGGGGCAAATGAAACTACTATTTCTCATCCAAAAATTAGTCCAATTGGTAAAGAGGTTGGTTTATAATCATAAGCGCTTTTTGAGTCCGGAGGCATACCCTGACCCTAATGAGCCCTCAATCACAACTCATCTAAATTTTTTTTTGTAAAAAAAAACACTACTATTTCTCATAACAATGCTAAAAATGGTTTGTTCATGTATAAGATAACCCTACTATTAATGTTGGGCCATGAAAAAAAATGTGGTTTGGCCTAAAAAACATACAATAACTTTGAGTCTTAACACCAACAAGGATTGGACCTAGTGGAAGAGGCTAGTTTCTTATAAAGTAGTGAACCAAGGTTTAAATCCTCACTAAGAGATGTACCCACATTTAATACCCGACAGTATGTCGAATAGGATTGTCTCCAATAGGAAGATACTTGTGCATAGCAAAAAAAAAACTTAGAATCTCAACTTCATGAACTTCAAGTTATACACACACCAAAATTAAACTTAGAGGACATTCCCAATATAAGCATACTTGTCAATCTCAAAATAAGATCTAATAAAAAAAATCTCAAAATAAGAGGAAAACAATTTATAAAACTAATGAAATAAGAAACAACTAATGTGAAGGAGTGGACAACTACATGATTGCAAATGGAATATGAGAAGTTTCAGAGAGAAGAAAAAAGACTCCATAGAAAGAGTATAGAGATGGCAAAATTCATTTGCACCCTTCATGCCGTAGGCCCTCTTTTTTGTTTGTTTGTTTTTTTTTTTTTTTTTGATACAAGAGAGGCTAAACAACTAATTAAAACAGTAAGAACTAGAGGAGATTGAATCCCATAAAATCATGTTGCTGCACATTCCATAGATTAGATGGAATGCTATCCAAAGTGGAGGTACGGGAGATGCCCTACTTGCTAGATAGCCTACAAGCAAGGTTCATAAACCCGAATCGGGTACTGAACCGGTTGGAGTACTGGATTAAGGGTTAGTGGATCAAATCGGGGCTAAACTGGAGCTAAACCTGGGGCAAACAGGTGAGAAATTGAAGATTTTAGGTTTATTAATATGAAATTCTAAAAAAAAAATTAAAAATTTCTTCTTTTTTTTAAATAGGAACCCTGATCGGTCTACCGGCCGGTTCACTAGTTTCCAGGCTAGACTGGCCGGTTCGGTCTGGGTTTGCGAACCTTGCCTACAAGTCTGTTTTGATTCCTTTCTTTGTGAGCCAGCTTCAATTCCCTATCATAAAGGTGTGTTTGGTTTGAGAGGAGGGGTGGTAAATTACCTTTTTGGATTGGAGGAACCCAAAATTTACCCTCTCATTCCCTTTAATGAGACGGTAAATTTTGGGTTCCTCCTGCCCAAAAAGGTAATTTACCTCCCCTTCCTCCCCTTAAACTAAACACATCCAAAGTCGTCATCTCACTGGCACGTAAAAACACAAGGCAACACCTACAAGTGACAATGGGGTAGCGACGCTTAATATAACCCTTCTTTGCGTGACAATGACTAGGGCGTCTCTAATTTGTTGGCCCCTTCCTTTCTCAAATGATATTCCCTCTTGGATTTAGCTTCCCTCCCATCCTTTTCCTGTCCTTGGTGTCTCCCTTGCCCAAAACAACACCCTTTTGGGTGTTCAACATTTTTTTTTCTTGCAAAATAACATTCAATATTCTGCAGTATTTTTTTTTAGTAGCACTCAATATTCTAAAATAATTTTTGTGCATTATAAAATAATATTTTAGTCGCATTCAGTATCTGACAAGCTGTACCTTGAAGTATTTTTTTCAATAACATTTCATATTCTAACCTAAACTTTAGCCCATCCAACACTTAGTATCCTAAACTTAGGATGCACATTGCAACTAGAAAAATAATTTAGGGTGCTGAATGTTATTTAGAGGCTACTCATTACAACTAAAATAGTTCAGTGTGCGGCTTGCTAGATACTGAGTGTCACTGAAAAATTATTTTATGATACATATTACGTGAAAAATTATTGTAGAATATTGAGTGATACTGAAAAAGATAGATAAGGGCCCTGAATGTTATTTTGCATAAAAATATGGAACACCCTCCCATTTTACACCCAAAACGGTGTAGGTTTGGGCAAGGGAGAGGCCAAGGACGGGAAAAGCATAGGAAGGAAGTTGGATCCATTCCTCTTGGCCCATGATAAAGTCTCATGACAAGAGGTTGAGCCTTTGACGTTGAATAGGGGCGACCAATGGGGGTTAGGTTTAGCAGAATGAGTTAGTTCCTCACAATGTGGCGAATTCATGCTAAGAGAGATACCCACTTTTTGTGCTCGACAATACTTTGAATAGGATTGCCTCCAATAGAAGAATACATGTGCTTATAGAAAAAATATGGAATAGGGACTCCACACATCCTAATTCAGGTCTTATTCTACATTTAAAATTTTAAATGGATAACTCAAATTCTTACCTAACTAGTTTGTAGTGAAAAACCTTGATGATATAATCATTTAGGGTTAAGGTGTAAAAATACCCATGAATTTTTCTCAAAAGTGCATCCAACACCATAAACTTTTTTTAGGTGCAAAAATACCCATGAACTTCTCAAAATGGGGCAAAAATGTCAAACCGTTAATTGGTACAAACGTCCGTTTTGTGGAACCCACAATATTATTTTTTGAGGTGCAAAAATACCCATGAACTTTTCTAAAAAGTGCACCCAACACCATAAAATTTTTTCTGGGTACAAAAATGCCCATGAACTTTTCAAAAGTTTATGGTGTTGGATGCACTTTTTAGAAAAGTTCATGGGTATTTTTGCACTTCAAAAACTAATATTGTGGGTCCCACAAAACGGACGTTTGTACCAATTAACTGTTTGACATTTTTGCCCCATTTTGAGAAGTTCATGGGTATTTTTGCACCTAAAAAAAGTTTATGGTGTTGGATGCACTTTTGAGAAAAGTTCATGGGTATTTTTGCACCTTAACCCAATCATTTATAGTCTACCCTTATCAATTACTCCTTCCAATTTTATTTATATATTGTCCTTAATACAATATCCATCCTTTATAAAATTTAATGAAATATTTATAACTAAGATCAAAAAGTGTGCTTGTCTCCTTTTAATGGTGTTTTCTTCCTCCCCAATGAGGTATACCAATCACAGAATAAAAAAGCTGTAAAAAATTTCAATGTTTACCTATTTTTCTTAATATAAAAATTGTAGCTAACATGGCTTTATAAAAATGATTAAGAAAGTATTTGTTGAACTAGTTTTAGGCAACTAATATTCATAAAATGACCTCCTTTTTAATGGAAAAAGTAGAATAAGTAGAAGTTATGATATTTCTTCTCTAAATTTCCCATTTATTTTTATTAATTTTAGTACATTTTAAAATGAAGACAATATATCATATTTTATTTATAGGCATAAGAATCCTCCTATTGAATGCAAGCCTGTTTAAAGCATTGTAATACTCTAAATGTTGGCACCTCTTCCAGTAGATATTAGAACTGTGGTTCATTACATTATGAAGAACTAGCCCTTTTTTTTAGATTCAAATCCCATTGGTGACAATATATTATATTTAATGGTGAAGAAATTATTATGTTTATTTTTGTTTGAACATGGACAAGGTTCGAAGGCACAAAGGACATTGAGCCAGCCAACTAAGCAAGGCACAAGGACTCAAAAAAAACAAGGCCCAAGGGACAAAAACCTAACAAAACACATGGTAATGATAATGAAAGCAGTGGACCAATTGTTCAAAACAAAAAGAAAATATTGGACCCATAATGCCAATCCATTTTATTGGTCCATGATGTCCAAATACTTTTAGCTGAAAGTATTGGACCAATTTTTTTATTCTATTCCTTTCATTCTATTCGAATACCTAATAAAGCGTTTTTCCCATATTTTTAATTAAAAAATATATGTGATCCCATATTATATATAGAGTTTAAAACGAGCCATATTATCAGTAATTTATGAATAAAACATTTTATTTTACATCTTGTATTTGATATTGATACTAATACTCATCCTGTTCTATTTATAAACAATTTTCTCTTTCTTAAGATTGGTTCTTAATATAAATAATATTTTTTGAGTCTCAAAATTTAAATTAATTTTTTTAACTATATCAAATACTCATGTTTATATTAATGAACCATTAATTCCCCGTTCAATTATTTATTACCCATTCTTTCTTATATTTTTTATTTTTTATCTCTCTTATGCTTTTTTCATAAATAGGAGTATATTTGGAAAAGTCATGATATTATTAACACATTTATTATTTTTAATTAATTCTAACTACCAGTTTTTTTTTGCAATTAGAAAAAAAATTACTCATAAAAATGATAGGAGGAAGTAATATTTACAATTAAATAATCAACTAATCAATATCAATATCATATTAAAGTCAAGCTGTTAACATTTCTTTTTTTTTTTTTTGATAGTGAAAGAATATAAACATACTGCCCGAAGGGCTCTACCCTACTAAGTCAGTACAAAAATTCTGGTTCACAACATCATCTATAAGCAATTGTTTCGCTTCATCAGGTTCTCTGTGAAGAACAAGAAAATCAACCGCCATATCCTATGCAATCCTTGCGAAGCAATCAGCCACTCTATTCGCCTCTCGATCACAGTGTAGCAACTCCACTTCCCACTCACGTTCCAGTATCGATTGAATCTCCAAAATTACTGTAACATCAGGATGTTCATCAGAGACCCCTCCTTGAATAAACTCCAATACTTTGCTAGTACTCTTACTGGTGCTCTAATGTTGAATTTGATGTTGAGCCTTTTTTGTTTTTTTCTCTTATTTTTTTTCTTCTTGATTACTCCCTTTATTTTTCATAAGTTATTTTTTAGCAATTCATATTTTTTTTGATAATAATAGATAGATAACAGATATTGTTAAGTAAATATAATCTAAATAAAGATTAAAAGCAATGAGTAAGATTTGATTATTTATTACATTCAATTAAATATGCTTTTGGAAAGATGAGTTTTATTATTTAACCTTCTAAAAATGAGATAGTTTTAATCCCTAAATGAGATAGTTGTAAGAAAATAAACTATTACTATTATTAACTAATTTCTTTTATCTGTATGGATTAATTTAAAAGAATTATAAATAAATATATAGGGATGATTATTTTTTGATCAAATATAGGGATGATTATAAAAGGGGGCAAAAAGGGTTTCCTTTATTGCAGTTAACATTAACAATTAATTAACATTAAGCAAACCATTAATTTATTTTGTCCCCCTTTTGATCCCAAGGGGCATTTAAGGTTTAGAACACGTGTCTATAGAGTCTCATTCGTGGACTCTGCTTCAATATGTGAAAGAGGCAAAGAGCGTCCCGTAGTCTGTTCCGGTCAGAGTCGCTCCACTTCTATCGTCGGAACACTCCTGGATCTTGCTGTTACTTCGCTGTTAATCGTTTACCGATCTTATGGCAGATCGCGGCTCCGGTAGCAAATACCAGTCGCAGAATTAGGGTACATCTTTATTTGCTTTTAATGTTCATTAATATATGTTCGAGCTGATTTTGGGATTTACTTTGATTGTTAATACCTGATTAGATTTTTCTCTGCTGGGACCTACATATTTGAGTTTGAATGTTCGTTTTAGTGTTTTTCCCTTCCCTCATGACATAGATGAGGTCAATTTTCTTCTTCTGTACCCTAATTAGTTGATCAGCGTTGAAATGAAGGAAACGAATATGATTGAATCCTATTTTGAAATCAAGACATAGATTGGAGATTAAATTCCTTCTCTGCTTATTGAAATGAATCTGAATTCACTTGAAACCTCAAGTTAATTTGAAAACAATAAAGAACTCATTCCAAAATGGTGTTAATAAGAACGGATGCATTCGCAGCCGGCTTTTGTCATAGGGAATAGGCATGCAATTTACTAATGTATCAATGCATTTGTCATGCCTAGGTATATTCTTAGTCACTATTTCTCATTTTCTTCCCTCAGTGTTGTGTTTCCTGAAGAAACCCTAAACTTTGTGGTCATCTGTGGCCTGCAATAGATAATTTCTTTTGACGTTCACATTTCTAGTGACAAATGCAATGAGGCTTCAAGTATAGTTGTTGCTTATTGAGTGTCCTTGTTAGAAGAATGAAGAAGGCAGGGTAGTTAGTTATAGCAGATGGAATAAGTCATACAAATAAATGGAAATAAGGAAGCTCTAACAAATTTCACAAGTCTGAAACAACAGAAAATATTATTTTAGAAGACACACCTTGAAGCATCTGAAGTAACCAATCCGAAGATGGGCAGTAACAGTACAGGCAATGCAAAGCAAGTGAGTAAAAATTATATGTGGGCGTTTTTCATTTTTGTCTCCCCATCCTTTGTTAAATCGTTAACAATTACCATTTGGTTGTGATTGACAATTTCAGATTGTAGAGAACGCAAATAAACATCCAGATTGGTTACCTGAGGGCTGGAGTGTGGACTTCAGGACACGAAAAAGTGGTTCAAATATGGGAGCTGGGTACAAGGTAGTAGACCATTTTAATGAAGTAATCATTTAGATATTGTTGCTGGATACCCTCAGCTATTCTTGTTAGCCCGTCACTTTTGTGTTTTATTTTAGTTCAGTAACAAATTTATTGCTAAAAATTCCAGCTTGCTTTGACTAGGAAGTGAATCAATAAATACTGCTACTACCACACTGTCATTTTCATGTTTTTTAAACTCATTTTGTTGAATCATAATATCATTTTATTTAGTTTGCTATTGAATATAGCAGAAAGTTTGCTTTAGACCTAAATATGATTGTATTTGTGAGGGACCTCTAGCTAACTCCTATATGCCTCAGTCATGCATACAGGGACCAGCACATGGACCTGGACATATGCATGAAGTTGATCCCCATTTACGTTTATGACTTTTGTGTATCGCACACACATGTGGCATTTTATATTACCAATGTGTTTGACATGTGATTAGGTGTCAGTTGTGCTAGACCCCTGTTTGAGGAGGCAAAAAACTTTCTAAATTTTTATATTCAAGTTTAGAAAACTAATACAGGATTTTGTTAAAGTTTTCCAATGGGCTTTCAAATTTAACTAAATCAAGTTTAGAAAATTAGTATGGACTTTCAAATTTAACTCAGTAACAATATCCTTACTTCCTCCTAAATTTAGTAATAAGTATGAATTTAAATGATCAATGCACTAAAAATTCTATTGATTTTAATATGAATACCTTCACTAATTAAATATTCATGAAGACACGATTCTACATCTACATAATACTCATGTAATGCAGAGCAAGAATACGCTCAAAATATATCATTGCTCAACAACATTATAATAATATAATGAACAATTCAAAGCATTTTGAAGGGCTAAAATTTGTTTGATGAAGCACATAAATTTTTTACTTCTAATTTACAAAAAACTATAGTTAAAGGGAGTTGCTGATGCTATTTTATCCAACATCATATAAAAAATTTTTTTAGTGTTTTCAAAAGACTATGTTTACATAGCACAATTTGGACACGGAGAAACGAAGCTAGATGATATGGACAAAAATGAAGAAGCCTAAAAAAGGAGCTGGGGGCAATGAGGACAGAGAAGAAGCTCTGAAAAATCTAACAAAACATGCGGCAATTCCCAAAAGAGAGGGGGGGGGGGTCGAGAGAGAAGAGGAAGAATTGCAAAGAAAAAAGAGTAAAATGAAAAAAAATGATGGAAAAGAAGAAGAAAAAACGTGTAAGTTTAGTGGATTCAAATTAAAATGTCAGATAAAAAATTGCATGTGTGTTTAGTATGCTAGGAATTCAATTATGAAGTTTTCTTTTTCCTTTAAGAGTTATATACATAACACATGGATGAATCTGTTGGGTTCAAAATAAAATACCCAATGACAAAAGGAAAAAAAGCTACAGAAGATGATATTCAATTTTATTTTTTTTAAAAAATGAATTCATATTATCATAAAACAATAATATTATGCTAGAAATCCAATCATGAAGTCTTCTATTTTCCTGTAAGAGTTATGCACCACACATGTATGGGTCTGTAGAATTCAAAACAAAATATTGAAATAGATCCAGTTGGTTCAGATTTTCTTAAAAATACATGGATGCATACTATCATAGAACAACATATATAGGGCATCCAAACCGCTTTAACCTTATGTGACCTTGCCACTAGTTGTGCCACCTCAGCTGGGTTTTCTGACATTCTGTTTGAGACCATACTTAAATTGTCTACATAATTATTATCATGAGTGTAAAAGCTGCATGCTTTAATTGATGTAGATATGTGATTTGTACATGTTATTGTTGAAATTTTATTTTCTCTTGTTCAGTTATTGGATTACCAAGTTTCTGTCATTATTGTTCTAATGTTATGCTTTATCTTATGCGTTCCACCTTTTGGCTCTTAATTATTTTTTCCCCTGAATATAGGAAATATCACTCATAAGATCTTATTACCTTTTTCATTTTTGCAGTGTTACGTCGAACCATTGAATGGATTCAAATTTTACTCTAAGCCTGAGGTATTAAGGTATCTCAACGCCCACAATGGAAGTGGGAACAGTTTGAAGAAGGGATGCACTGTCACACATTCTCCAAGCAATGTTCGTACTTCATTTACAAATTTTCAACCTTTGTTCTTCCTCTTACATCCATTTATATGGCATGCACTGTTGATAATTTTCCTAATTGGATTGTTTATTTTTGGATGACCTGAAATCATAACTGACTTGAAATTGGATAGGAGCCTTCTAGCGCTTCCAGAAAACTAGATTTAGACTTTAACATGGAAAACAGCACTAGACAAAGCATTTTCGTTCAACAATATTCACATATAGAGAGGAACACTCCAATGACTTTCGAGGATAATCTCACAGAAAGATACTATTCATAGTCTGAAGCTAACATTGAGAAATGACGATAATACAGAAAAAAACCCAATCGTTTGCATCTAAGAGGCTATTGGTTCTTGTGGTAAATTTAGGATTATTAGGATTGAATAGAATTAAAATGTATAGGCTCTGTACAGATCTGGTTTAAGAATTAGAGGTTGATGAAACTATATAACACAAGCAAAGGGGTTGGATTTCATCAAGACAAGCCTTCTTCCTACCAAAATCCCAATTCTAGCGTACCAAACGGGCCCTAAAATTTTTTAATTTATGACAACAAATAAATGATCCTAGTTGCTTAATTGATTAGAGGGATCGAACAATTATGGATTTAATATTAGCAATTGGTAACAAATAATGGAAAATCTTGATAACATGATTGAAAGGAAAAATTTGGCATAATCACCATAAAAAAAAAACTAAAAACATTTGATATGTGTTGATATTTTTATTCAATTGTACCTTGAAACATTTCATGAATCTGCTTCCTTAAGGAAGGATCTTTTGGTAAAACTTGTTAGCTAGGCATCTGCAGATCCATACAACATGTATAAGGAATGTTACATTCTTTGAACTTCTTCTCATTGATTATTAAATGAACCTCTATGTATTTCAATGAGAATTACTAGAAGTTATTTTTCACTTTTTCAAGTATGTAGGCTTTTTATAGTTTTGGTATGCTTTAGGTTGCAGTTGAGAAGTCTGCTGTGGACATTTCATTGCCTGGGTCAACAAAAGAAGTTAAGATTGGGAAGAACAGAAATTCCATTAAGAGTGACCCGGTATGAAATTTCATTTGATGCTTGAAAGTGTCTTTGTTATAATGCTTCCCTCCCCCACCTCTCAAGTTGGCCAGGCAGCTGCAGATCCGTCCAAATTATGGAATTTGATTTTTCCCCTAACATTGATTATTGAATCAGCATCTATCTACTTCATTGAATATTACTAGGAGTTTTTCTTTTTAAGAATTTGCTCCGTATGTAATGTTTTTGATAGTTTTTGGTATGTTTTAGGTTGTAGTTGATGAGTCTATGGTGGCTGATTTGCCAACTGAGCAGACAAAAGAAGTCAAGATTAGCGAAAACAGCAATGGCATTAGGAAAGATCCAGTATGAAATTTCACTTCTTGTTTGAAACTTGTGACTTTTTGCCCCCTGCCCAATCAAATCAAAAGGAACTTTAATGTAACAAATATAAAAATTATGAATATTTGTGCATTATTGCCTTCTCTTTCCTCTTTATGGGAGATGGTTTGCATGCAATTTCTTCAGTTTGGAATATTGTGTAATACTGTGCATTTACAGTTTCCTGTATGCTGATGAATCCTGAATTTTTGATTGGTTTGTAATTCACACAGTGCTATACAGATCCAGTGAATGAATATCATTCCAAGACAGATGGATTGCACTGTGCTGAGTCGGGAGATATAAGCACACATCTCTCTAAACCAAATAAAAGACAAGTCCAAGATGAAGACATCTCCACTGTAAGCCTTACATGTTGGTTGATATGGGCAGTATGATTATTATTGCTTTTATCGGTTATTCTGATCAATGGCCCTTTTACAATTTGAATCCTAAGTCCTAACAAACGGGTGATCACAAGGAGGGAAAAAGAATAATTCTTCCATGACATCAGCGATACCTTGAGGCTTTTTAAACAATTTATGCATGTGAAAAAAAGTTAATTTTGATTTGTCTTCAAAATAATGGCATACTTCTAATTTTAGTTTCTATATCCAGCATATACTAGTTTTCGGGATGATCTGATGATCTTTCTGCTAGTATCCTATCATGATATCTTTTTCTTTTCATAGTATTGATTGCTGAATAAGCCTTTACCTATTTTATTGAATATTACTAGTAGTCATTTTTAATTAATTACTTTTTATTATGTATTTTTATTATGGTTTTGGGTATTTTAGGTTGTGCTTGAGAATTCTACAGTGGATGTTTTACAACCTGGGCCTACAAAAGAAGCTGATATTGTTACAAAAGACCCAGTATTGAATTTCATTTGATTTTTGTTATCCCCCCCCCCCTTCATGACATTGATTATGGAATAACATACTGTGTAGTCTGTTGAGTATTACTAGAAAGTTCGTTTTCTTAAATTATTATTCAGTTTGTAGTTTTGAAGCAATTTTGAAATGCTTTAGGTTGCAATTGAGAAGTCTACCGTGGATGATTTACCTCCTGGGTGGACAAAAGAAGTCAAGATTAGGAAGAACAGCAGTGGCATCCGGAAAGACCCGGTATGAAATTTGATTTAATGTTTGGTATTGCTTATGTTTTACACCCATGCCAACCCCAGTATGCTGTATTCACAGTTTCTGATATGCTTGATGTGTAAATAAATTCTAATTGATTTGTGATTTCTACAGTACTATAGAGATCCGGTGAATGGTTATGTATTCCGTTCCAAGAAGGATGCATGGCGCTATATTGAGTCAGGAGATATAACTAAATGTCTGCTTAAATCAACAAAAAGACAAATCGAAGATGAAGACAATTCCACTGTAAGCGTTCATTGCATGTTAATATGACTACTATGATACTACTATAGATTTTATTGAATATACTTAAATTCATATCCTTTTACTAGGGGTTCTTAACTGAAAGTCCTAACAATCTAATGATTACAAAATGGGAGAAATATCATTCAATCACATCTGCAATATCTTGAGACATTCTTAAATCACATCAGCAGTAGGCCTTTGAAAATTGTAAATTAGTTTTGAACTTGATATCTAATTGTAATATGAATGTTGTAGAATTGGGAATTAGGGTAGAAGAGAAGAAGATTAGAGGGTGAAGAAGAAGAAATAGAAGAGAGTGGAAGAGAGATAGAGAGAGTAGAGTAATCTGAATTATTCAATAGACTTTATTAGCAATGCAAATCTGAATTACAATAGAGGTACCTTGCCATATATATATAGGCATTAGAGGGGTTCATTAAAATAGGGGCACCTATCAACCTAGGGCTCATTAGTCATTAGACACGGCTAAGGCCATGTTTGGTTAGTGCTGCTCTCAAAACGGCTAATGCCACTAATGGTTAATGTCGCTTGTCTAATCAACTAAACTAACTAACTTCCAAAATGCTTTTATTTCAATATCATATCCATAGCCCCTCCTCCCCCAACCAACAAGACATCCTTGACCTCAAGGGTTAGGAACCATAAAAGTAGGGTATTGTTGTTGAAAAGAGTAGAGGGCCATCCAAGAGGCTTCTTCATCTGGTAAGCCCTTCCATTGGACCAAAACTTCTGTAATCATCCTCTTTTGACACTTCTTAGTCCTTTGGTTCAGAATTCTCTTTGGTTCTATGGCCTAAGGCAACTCGGGAAATTCAGTGGGAGGATGCCTAGGCGTCACAGTGGGATCCAGGCATAGTTTCAATGGTGAAACATGAAAGATGGGGTGAAATCTGGACTTTGGTGGTAATTCTAGTTTGTATGCTACTGCCCCAATCTTCTCTATTACCTTATATAAGGTCCATAAAGCCGAGGAGCTAACTTCTGAGAAGCTCGTCGCTGTAGATATTTGCCTATAGGGCTTGAGCTTCAAAAACACCCATTGCCTAACATGAACTTCATGATCCATCCTATGCAAATCAGCCTTTTGTTTCATCAAGTTTGCTGCACGGTGCAAATGATGCTTCAAAAGTGCTAGAATTTCTTCTCTAGCGGTGAAGCTACGATCTACTAACTAGCACTGAGCTATGGGGCAAATAGGGTGTATGTAGTGGAGGTTGTTGCCCATAAAGCAACTCATACGGTGTAGCCTTTGTTGCTGTGTGGTATGTTGTATTGTACCACCATTCAGCATGTGAAATCCAATTAGCCCAATCTTTAGGCTTTTCCCAACACATACACCATAGATACGTCTCCAAATACCTATTAAGCACTTTCGATTGCCCATCGGTTTGAGGGTGATAGGGTATAGAAAGCTTTTGATCCATACCTAACACACGAAGAAATTCCTTTCAAAAGCTACTAACGAAGAGTGAGTCACGATCACTCACAATTTCAGCTGGGGCACCATGAAGCTTGTAAATCTGGTCCATAAAGTGTTGTGCCAAGGTAGAGGCTGAAAATGGGTGAGCTAGTGGTATAAAGTGGGCATACTTGCTCATTCGGTCGATTACTACCCATATAGTATCCTTTCCTTGCGACTTAGGAAGACCTTCAATGAAATCCATAGCAATCAACTCCCACACCCTACTAGGTATAGGTAGAGGCTGCAACAATCCTGGAGAAGCTGTAGTCTCATATTTACATCTAGAGCATGTATCACATCGCTTAACATACGCCACAACATCATTCATTAGCTTCTTCCACCAAAAGAGACCCCTTGTACGTTGAAAGGCAGCTTGGATTCCCGAGTGGCCTCCTTGAGGACTTGTGTGGAGCCAATCTAGAATTTGCATTCAAAGTGTAGCTACCTTGCTTATAACCAACTTGCCTTTCCTTCATAAGAGAGTACCATCCCAAGTGAAGTGACTCCACACTCGATTTTGTTTCACTTTTTCAAGTAGAGAATGAGTGAAGTCATCTTCATTCCAACTAATCTTCACTTGTTGCAAAATTCCGGTAAGGTGGTGCTATAGGTCATTTGCATTAGTTGCTGCTTGGGAAGGTGAGAAAGTGCATCTGCTACTGAATTATCCACTCCTTTCTTGTATACAATATCATAGTTGAAGCCAGCAAGTTTTGGCACCCAAAACATCTGGAATGGTGTCTTTAGTTGCTGACCCAACAAGAATTTAAGGCTTTGTTGGTCAGTTCGAATTAGCACGCACATGAACATAATCTTCATTTCGCAAAGGACTTTCAAGCTGTTGCTTGGGAATTTTTGGTATTGTCGACGAGGGAGAAATAGAGACCAAAGGCACCAACGGCGGGAACCCAAGAACAAAGGACGATGCTGATGGTGTCGAAACCGGGTCAAGAAGTAGCGACGGCAATGAAAAGGCTGGTTCCCCATTTTTGTTCGTTTTCAGGGTGTCGCAAGTCATCGACCCTTTTTCCAAGAATACCAAAGAGACCGAACCTTTAGTCCTCAATGACTGGGACCCACTAACTCCAGACATCGTCATCATACCCTTCCACACTTCAGGAGTTCAAAATGTTTGATTAATCGCACGCGTAGGTTGCTCCAGCTCATTAATGTTGACCACCGCTTTTCTGTTTTTCTCCGTTGCACGCCGGAACATCTGCGTCGACTCCAAAGAACTCCATCGCATCACTCCATCGTTTCTGCATTCGAATGTAGTCACTTCTCTTGGTTCTTCTATTTTAACGCAATCTTGGGTGGTGTCGACACAAGCCCCAGGATCTTTTTGAGCAAAGGGAGGTGTTTGTGTATTTGGGTACACTCCTCGAAGTTCATTCCTAGCGTCAATGACCGGTAGAGGAGGTTCTTGCTTTGAAAATTCTTGCGACCCACAATTATCTTGAGGAGCCACAGCCTTGTCTTGATTGTCCAAGGCTTTTTGTGCTTTCTTGGCTCGCTGTTGCAAGGATATTTCATGCACTCTTGCCAAACATCGAGCTTCAAGCAGAGTAAGGGGGTTGAAAAGCTTAACCAATTCTGCAATCTTTTCCTTTTAGTCTCAACTAGGTAATCCTCTGGCACATTGAGATTGGCTGAAAGGGAATTGAACTTGCAAGTAAAATCTGCTACAGACCCCTCTCGTCGAAGGTGCTATAGCTGAAGTCACCTCTCTATTTGTTGGAGACGTTCTTCAAAGCTTCTTGAAAGAAACCGAGATGCATATGTACAAGCCATGCTGGGAGGACTTTTTTTTTTACTCCCCGGTATTGCAGTGGAAGGGCCAATGATTGAAGGCTCTGATATTGCTGTTATAGGATATCAATTCTATCTTGAATAGAAAGAGAGGGAAAGAATCAGGGTTGGAGGGGTAGAAGAAGGCATAGAAGAGGTTAAGAGAGATAGAAGAGTGAGAGGCAGAGAGCAATCACTGCTGCATAATGCTTCTGGTTTATTCATAATCTGATTTGCAATAGGGATTAGGCCCTTATTTATAGGCTAGAGTGACTTAATGACCAAGCTAACGCTAAACTAACTAATTTTCTAATGGATATATTTCCTAACAACTCGTAACTAACTTTTAACTTTTTATTATCTTTACATATTACAACTGTTGTCAAAGTAGTGGTGCATTTCTTTGATTTTTAGGTTCTAAATCTATCATATACTCCCTCTGGTTCAAAATATAATGTTGGAGATCCTGATATATTAGGACTGAAATATTAGGAAATTAATTAGCCAAGATTATAGGATCTGATTTTGTTTTTTAAATTTTGTAAATATACCAGATTGTAATCCCTTGATTGTAGGACCTGATTCTCGGCACCTATTAGTGCCCTAGATGTATATAATCTCTGAATAATATAGAGAAATCATACAAGAGGATTATTCAATCGTTGGCACATCATATACTTTCATGGTATTAGAGTTGTAAAGAGAGTAGTGATGACCGATTCCTCAGCTATCAACAAGGAGTCGAGTTCCCAGCCAGAGTCAGAACCTTAAATGACGATGGCGACTGGGGATTCCTCTGCTAGTAACGTGACGCGGCTTGCAACGATAGGCCTTGAAGGGTCAACTGTCTTAATTGTTTCCGAGAAGCTGATCGGAGATAACAATCGGGAGTGGGCCCAATCATCCATGTTTGCTTTGAAAGGCCACGGAAAACTCGGACATGTCACCGTGCTTCACTACCATCTCTTTTCACAGACATGAAAGCAACACAGCAATGGTAGGGCAAAGATGATCTTGTGTGCTTGTGGATGGTAAACTCAATGGGGCAAACAATAGAGATACTTAATGTTTATGTCAACCGCCGGCGAAATTTAGGATGCTATTTGGGAAGTCTACAGTGAAGGAGGCAGCGAATCCTATATATTTGATCTAAAATTTAAGGTGGGATCTTAAACAAGGTACTCTCTCATTAGGCGACTATTAACTTGCTAAGAGCACCCTTTGGAAAGAACTTATCTTCTTCATGATGACAGCCCCTGTTGTGCATCACATGGTGTTTCTCGTGCCAAAAGAATCGAGAAAGAACGCCTTTTTGTACTTCTTGCTGGACAGAATTCCTCTCTTGATGATATCCGTGGAAGGATCCTCAATCAAAGACCTCTGCCATCGGTCAGAGAGCATTCGCTATTCTTCGGAATGAAGATTCAAGGGAAAAGGTCATACTGAAATCAGCCTTGATGCCTCAAATTACTGCACCAGAACCTTCTGCCCTTGCTGTCCGATCTTCTGAAACTCGTTCTAACAAGCCTTGGCCTACCTGTGACCATTGTAAAAAGGTAGGACACACTAAAGACACTTGCTGGGAAATTCATGGCAAACCAGCCGACTGGAAACCAAAGAAGCATCATGGCCGTGGATACATTGCTGAAACCTCTTAAGAAGAGGATGTTGATGGTCCTTTCTCTTTCCCGCAAGGTGACAAATGTGATAAAATTCTTGAATTACTCTTTGCACTTCAACCTTCTCAGAGGCAGCCCACTGGTATGATAGTAAAATGAGGTAACTTTTCTTAGGCTCTGTCTACTATCAAGGGTATTAGTAAAGGACTGTGTTGGATTGTCGACTTAGGAGCTTTTGACCATATGTCTAATGATGCTTCGTTATTCACATCCTATACACCAACAATGATAAAAATGATTGTCAAAATTGCTGATGCCTCAGAAACTATTGTTGCTGGTTTTGGAAATGTTAAAGTGTCTCCTACTCTCACCCTCCAGAATGTTTTACATGTCTCCAAGCTAAAATGTAATTTGTTATCTGTTAATCATTTAGCCTGTGATGAAAGATGCCATCCTGATTTCTTTTCTAATCTTAGTATTTTTTAGGATCTACTCACTGGGACAACAATTGGCCTTGCGAATGAACTTGATGGGTTGTATTACCTTGACGGACGTGACTTTCAAGAAGTTAGATGTTGCAATAAAGTGTCTCTTCCTAGAATTAGTAATTTGGAGTTGTGGCACAAACATTTAGGTCACCCTAATCTTGATTATATGTCAGTTGTTTCCCTCAATTTGCGCGAATGAAGACACTTCTACTTTTTATTGTGATACATGTGAACTTGCCAAACATCATTGTACTTCTTTTTCGAGTCTTCCATATCGTGCCTTTCAACCTTTCACTACCATACATAGTGACGTGTGGGGTCTCTCTCATGTCAAAAATCGCACTAATTCAAAATGGTTTGTTACATTTATTGATGATCACACTAGAGTAAGTTGGGTCTTTCTTTTAAAAGATAAATCGAAGGTTTCTCAAACCTTCATTGCTTTCTACAATATGATCCAAACACAATTTCAAACCAAAATTAGACTTTGGTACACTGACAACGGCTTTGAGTACCTCAATAATACCCTTTCCACATTTCTAAAAGACCATGGCATCATTCATACAAGCACTTGCCCAAATAGTCCCCAACAAAATGGTGTAGCTGAAAGAAAAAATCACCACATCCTAGACACCGCAAGAGCTCTCATGCCTAGCTCCAATGTCCCTAAATATCATTGGGATGACGCTATCCTTGCCGTTGTGTTTCTCATCAATCGAATGCCTAGCAAGCCCCTATCCTTTAAAATGCCTCTCCAAGTCCCATATGCCCATTATAACCTACCTTATCTTGAGAACACCCTACCACAAAATCTTTGGTTCCACCACTTATGTCCACCTCCATCATACCTCCAAACTTGATCCAAGATTTGTTCGCTTCATCTTCTTAGGGTATTTTGCATCCCAAAAAGGTTACAAATGCTATGACACCACCACTAAATGTCTTTTTGTCTCTTGTGATGTCACTTTCCATGAAACATGAATTTCAGAACTTGAGTGTGTACACACCTGAGTCTGAACCTAAACTTATCCCTCTTGAATGCCAACCTGAACCAGGACTCTTCATCCCTAACACATACCTTGAGTCATCTGTAGATGAGTTTGTGCCCAATGATGAGGAAGTAACTAATCCAGGGGGAAGACAAAGGAGAAAAGGGAGATAACATAAACAAAGGGAAACAAACCTACACACGGAGACAACAAAAACCAGGTGAGGCTCCTCAAGTTCATAGCACACGTCATGAGTTGGATCCGATGATAGGTCTAGAAGAAGAACATGATGAAGAAAATGATCTACAGATAGGGGGTGATAACATTGCAGATAATCTTTATGACCTTGATCTGCCAACTGCTGAGAGAAAACGGCCTAGAGCTTGTACAAGGTTTGTCTCATATCAAGCCTTGTCTTCCAAGTATCATGCCTTTATTTCTCAGCTTGATGGTGTTAAAATACCAAATGACATAAAGGAAGTGATGGATCATCCTGAATGGAAGCGGGCTGTTCTTATTGAGATGGAAGCACTTGAGAAAAATAGCACTTGAGAGTTTGTAGATCTTCCCAGAGGAAAGAAACCAGTTGGCTGCAAATGGGTTTTCACCCTAAAATACAGAGTTGATGGAAGCCTTGACAAATACAAAGCAAGACTTATAGCAAAAGGTTCCTCTCAAGTTTATGGTATGGATTATATTGAAACTTTTGCTCTTGTAGCAAAATTAAATACTATCATAATCCTATTGTCCTTGGTAGTAAATCTAGACTGGTGCCTACATCGACATCAATTGGATGTTAAGAATGCATTCCTCAATGGAGAATTGAAAGAGGAAGTATACATGAAACCTCCTCCTGGTTTTCTGCAAAAGAATGCAGACCAGGTATGTAAACTGAAGAAATCATTTTATGGACTGAAACAATCTCCTTGGGCATGGTTTGAAAGGTTCACTCAGGCATTGAAGAAACAGGTGTACTTATAGGGGCAAAGTGATCATACAATGTTTTTCAAGCATTCCATTGGAAAAAGGACTGTACTAGCAGTCTATGTGGACGATATAGTATTAACAGCAGGTGATGAGGATGAAATTGCTCATATCAAGCATGCACTGAATCAAGAATTCCAAGTCAAAGATCTGGGAGAAATGAAATATTTTCTCAGGTTGGAGGTAGCCAGATCGAAGAAAGGCATCTACATCTCTCAACGAAAATACATTTTGGATCTCTTAAAGGAAAGGGCATGTTGGGTTGTAGACCAAGTGACACTCCAATTTGAGTAGATAAAATTGAGGATGATAAGGATTTGGGAGAAGTTGTTGATATAGGAAGATATGAGCATATGGTGGGAAAACTAATTTATCTCTCACACACTAGACTAGACATAGCATTTGCAGTGAGTGTAGTTAGTTAGCGCTCTCATGATCCTAAACAGAAGCATCTTAATGAAGTTTACCAAATACTCAGGTACTTGAAAGGCTCTCTAGGAAGGGGACTCCTATTCAAAAAATCTGTTCAGAGGAATGTAGAAATGTTCACTGATACAGACTGGGCAGGTGATCAAGAAGATAGAAAGTCAACCTCTGGCTACTGCTCATTTGTTTGGGGGAACCTGGTCACATGGAGAAGTAAGAAACAGAGTGTGGTAGCACGAAGTAGTGTAGAGACAGAATTTTGGGCCATAGCATTAGGAATTTGTGAAGGTACATGGATAAAATGAGTGCTTGAAGAACTCAAGATGAGTGTGATTCTTTTGATTAGGCTTCACTTAGATAACATGGCTGCCATTAATATTTCTTGCAACCCAGTACAACATGATCGAACTAAACATGTTGAGATAGATCAGCATTTCGTAAGAGAAAAGATTGACGGTGGAGTTATCAGTCGTAAGTATGTCCCTTCCAAGGGGCAAGCCGCTGACATGCTGACGAAGGGTTAGCTAAAGACAAGTTTGAATATCTTGTCGGCAAGTTGGACATGATTAATATCTATGATCCAACTTGAGGGGGAGTGTTGGAGATCCTGATATATTAGGACTGAAATATTAGGAAATTAGTTAGCCAAGATTATAGGATCTGATATTATATCTGATATTATAGGATCTGATTTGTTTTTTAAATTTTGTAAATATACCACATTGTAATCCCTTGATTGTAGGACCAGATTCTCAGCACCTATTAGTGCCCTAGATGTATATAATCGCTGAATAATATAGAGAAATCATATCAGAGGATTATTCAATCATTGGCACATCATATACTTTCATATAAGAGCCAAACTTATTGGGGGTATGGTTTTTTTTTTACAAGACCCACTTTGTTTTTCTCTCTGCACTTAATGTTTCCCCCCCCAAATTTGCCCCTACTTTCTCTCTCCTTTACCACATTCTCTCATCTTTTTTCTCTTTCCACTCTCTCCTTTGCCGCACTCATCATTTTTCTCCCCTGCATTGTCTTTCTTCCTTTTTCTCATTTATTATCTCTCACACTTATTTCCTTAATAAATAAGGGTATATTTTGGGGGGAAAAGTAGATATCTTGCATATTTATTATTTTTTACTACTTTTAACTAATTTCTGGATAAATGTAAAACGGTCATTTGGTTCTTTTATTTTGAACCAGTGGGAGTACTTTTTTTTTCAGTGGATGATCTTTATACTAATCTGCTAAGTATGTGCTTTTTTCGTATTCATAGAAAAATGATAGAGTTTATGTTAGTGATTTCTTAATATTATTAAATTAGACTCAAGAATGTAAGTTTTTTCCATTTATTGACAACCTTGCCTTACCCCAAGTATCAGCCTACGATATCTCTTGTTCCTCAAAATATACCATTTTAGCTAAATGTCTTCTACACATTCCATGGCATTGATAGTCTAAAATCCAGGTGTATTGTATGAATTCTGCAAGCGATTGAAGCAAAAAGGTAAACATTACATGTGGGTATTTGAGCAAGAATAACTTGAAATTTTCATTTTTGCTTTGTCCTCTCCAGCCGTCATCTGCAGCTAAGAGACAGAAATTTAAGCAGCCTGCAACCAAACGGCAGCTTTTTGTAGGTACATCATGATGACAATATTGGTCTTGGTAGATAAATTGTATCATAAGTTTATCTAAACTCAAAAGAATATGCCTTTATGAGCCTGAAGCTTATTGCCAACTCTTTTTTAATATTCTATTTTATTTTTTTATTCAGGCAGAAAGATATCTGACAAAGACAGCATAAAATTGTCCAACACCAACAGCTCAGAAAAAGGGCACAATGTGAAGGTGTCCACTATTGAAACTGTTGTGAAGGTGCATTCACTAGAGGATGCAGCTGCAAACTCTCCAGAAATGAACAAAACATCTGATCCAGGTACCTCACTCAGAAAAGTTGTTTCCTTGGATTAAAAAAAACAAGGTTATTCTTCTAAAGTTGAAGTTTGACTTGTATCTTGCAGCTGATGTGCAAGGAAACAATAATGTTCCAGGTACATTGAAGAATGCTGATGAAAAGAATCACATAAGCCCGAGCATATCCAACAAGAAAGGGTTGAATGTGCCTCACAGATTTTCAAGACGACTCGCTGGAGCTGAGCCTGATAATGCTTCTGATCCTGATATCACCGTCAATGAACAAGCTCTTCCAGTTCCAAGGAGAAGCTTGAGGAAAGGTATAACCACTCTAGATGTTGGTTCAGCAAATGTATCATCTCAACCGCTCGATGTTGCTCCTAAAATTGAGCACATGCATGATATAGCAGGTGAGTTACTAAACAAAAGCAGCGGATTTTCTCAAGGCCAAGGAGGTTTCAGAGAGCAATTGAATCTCAATTCTCTATCCAATGATTATAGCTCACCAGGCCTGAAGGGTGTGACAAAAACTACAGGTGACCTACCAGTTTTGGATAATCTTGATATTGGTTTTGGCTTGACTTCTGAAACTTATCTCCTAAATGAAAACAAATTGAATGCAGGTGAGATTGGAAAGTATGGTGCAGAAAAGAAAAAATCCGGTAACAAGGAAGTTCACATTCCTCATCGAGCTTCAAAACGACTAGCTGGATTTGAACCTGATATTACCAACTCCATGTTATGTGACAAGCCTCCTGAATATAGGGGTAAAATGTCTAAAGTTGCCATTGAGGAGACTGCATATACTTCTAGCTCCATTAATGTGCCAAGAGTTGGTGAGTCATCAGCGAGGAGTAAAAGTTCTCCTATAACCCCACCCAGAACTTGTGAACAACAGGAGAAGCTTGGAGGGAAACAGTTGGATGATGAGAAGTCAGAACCTCAACTATCCTTTGCATTTCACTATTCTTGGTCTGACCCATCCGTGGAATTTGCAATTAAGACGCTTACTGGTGCATTACCAGTCGAGAACTTGGGTGATAAAGGGCCTGTTTTGGTTCCTGAAACAGATGAGGCTGATAAAACTAAATTGTCCAAGAATGTTACTGAAGGTCAGGGGCCTGTTTTGGTTCCTGAAGCACATGAGGCTGATAAAACTAAATTGTCCAAGAATGTTACTGAAGGTCAGGGGCCTGTTTTGGTTCCTGAAGCACATGAGGTTGATAAAACTAAATTGTCCAAGAATGTAACTGAAGGTCAGGGGCCTGTTTTGGTTCCTGAAGCAGATGAGATTGATAAAACTAAATTGTCTGAGAATTTTGCAGAAGGTCAGGGGCCTGTTTTGGTTCCTGAAGCAGACATGGATGATAAAAATAGCATGTCCAAGCGTGTTACTAAAGGCAGCAATGACAAAAGTAGACAGGCCACTCCAAAGAAATCCAAGCATAAGAAGGAGCCTAGTTTTCCTCGCAGGTTATCAAAGCGACTTGCTGGCCATGAACCTGAAATAGCACCTGCCGATAGGGCTGTTGAATATTCCTCTAAAAAATCATGCAAAGATGGACTAACTGATGCAGCAACTTCTGGCAATGGAGCTTTGGAACATGTTGATGTTGGGGAAGGGACGCAGCTTGATCTTCCAGCTCCCACCAGTCCCAAAAGAAGAGTACATGGAGAGTCATCAAATAAGAGTGAGCAGTCAAATGAAGTTCAAATTACTCCCAGTGAACAGTTGCAGAAGGTTGAAGCTGAAAAGGTCAATGAGAGGTCTGAGTCAGAGGTATCCTTACCGTTTGGGGACTCTTGGGCAGATCCATGCTTTGAATTTGCAATCAAGACTCTCACAGGTGCATTGCCAGTGGATGGTTTTGAGGAAATGTTGCCTGTCATGACTCCTGATCTTAATTGTCCACCAAATACAGGATTGCTTGAGAGTGTGGTAGAGAAGTGCATTAATGAAGAAACTCATGATAACATGAATCAATCACAGAATAATGAAGATATTAACAAGGTTTGCCAGCTTTCGAAACAACTCCCTGATCAACCTGAGTTGTTTATCAGCTCCACATCCTGTGAAAATACTCCTAACTTCTCTACTATAGAATCTCATGGTGATGACGCCAAGAAAACCAGGGATTTGAACCAATCACAGAATTGTGAAGATGTGAATGAGATTTGCCAGCCTTCAAATCATCTCACGGATCAACCTGAGTTGTTCATCAGCTCTACATCCTGTGAAAATGCTCCTAACTTCGCTACTATAGAATCTCATGGTGATGATGCCAAGAAAACCAGGGATTTGAACCAATCACAGAATTGTGAAGATATTAATGAGATTTGCCAGCCTGCAAAACAGCTGACTGATCAACATGAATTTTTTATCTGCTCAACATCCTCTGAAAATGCTCCTAACTTAGCTACTATAGAATTTAATGGTGATGCCAAGAAAACCAGGGATTTGAAACAATCACAGAATTGTGTAGATATTAACGAGACTTGCCAGCCTTCAAAACAGCTCCTGGGTCAACCTGAGTTGTCGATCAACTCTACACCTTGTGAAATGTTCTGCCAGCCTTCAAAAGATCTTCTGGGGCATCCTGAGTTGAGAACCAATTCTACATCTTGTGAAAATACTCCTAAATTTTTTGTAAGAGAGTGCCATGGTGATGAAGCCAAAATAACCAATAATTTGGATGAAAGGGCATCCCTGAATATTGGAACTGGGAATGAATTTCAATTTGTGCATCAATCTAGACTTATAGATACATCAGAAGTGCAAGAATCATCTAACAATATTGGTATGGTTCTTGGGCAACAATTTGCTCCGGCAAAGCAGCCACAACTTGAAACTCGAATTGAAATCCAGGATAAGTCTCAACTGGAGTTTTCTGCTCCACTAATGGATTCTTGGTCAGACCCATGCCTAGAATTTGCATTTAGGACTCTTACAGGCGCACTACCTGTAGAGGAAAATTTATCAATTCAAAGATGTTTCCAGGAACCTGCTAACAACTTTTGTAGCCAGAGTGATACTAGCCCAATGTTGCCTGATTTTGGAACTCCCAGCTTACCTCGGGCTGATATTTCGTTTCACTACAATGTGAAGTCCATGCCAGAGCAGCAGACATCAATGAGCTCCTCCTCTATCCTTCCCCCGGAAAGAGTGAGTCCGCACTGGTTCCCTGGGTTTGATTCTCAAAAGCACTATTCTCAGTCGAGTAAGAATTCTCAAGGCGGTTAAATAATTGCTTACTAGCCCAGGATAACTGTTAATCGCTGACTGTACTTTAGGCAATAAAGTCATAATCAATATCTGTTGTATTTCTGAGAATGTGTTGTGTTTTCCTTATAAAACTAAGGCCTAGACAAACTTCTTTATTTTCTGATGAAAATATCTAGGATCAACTAGGCAGGGACTTATGGGACCCCCTCAGCTTATGATTTATTCTCATGTCACGACTTTATCGTTGTTAATTCTTGCCATCAGGAAAGATTAGCCTTGTAATGTTAGACCTTAATTCAATGTTTTGTCTGTAACTGCTGGATTGGTTGAATTGCTGTTTAGTATTTACAGAGGATCAAGTCATGTTTTGGCCCTTCCTCAAGCATGCCTATTTATTAAAATACCAGAAAGCATGGGCATGGCATTCGGAGCAATGCAAATCCCTTGAATGACGCTGTGGAAATAGAGTTCCATAAAATGGCAGGGATGGGTTCCCAATTAGCACTACTAGAAAATGTGTAGACCATGAGATATTTAACCTCTAACCTCTCCATTTGCCAGAGTAACGTTGCATACATCCAGCTCTTCTTGAATTTGACTAAGTGAGATTCTTGTGCATTGGGCCATCCTTTTTTCCAACAATTCTTAAAAGCATCCTTGCCTCTAAATATGTCTCGGGAACGAAGGCGGCAGAAGAAGAAATGCGTCCGATGGAATGCTGAAAAATCTGCGGATTTATAAACCTACTTGTTCTGATCACAAAATCTCGAGCCTAGAAAGTTGTCCGCATGGTTGCTGCCTTGAAAAAAAAGAAAGAAAAGAATATAGCTTTGTGCGTAATCTGTCTTGCTTCAAAATAGAAACAAAATGAAAATGGCAAGTCTCCCCTTTATACTTGTGTGTCTCATAAAAGTTGAGTCCACTTCTCCATGATTTCATCATGAAGTATTTCATATGAAATGTTTAAGAAGTTGGAATCGAATAAAAAAGTTCAGCAACCAATTGCTCTCGTCCTCATTTTTTCTGATAAGAATTTTTGGAGTTTTATTTTAATCTGCCCTTTCTCTTCTTTGGAGGATGAAGTTTGATCACATTGTAATGAGGCCTACATTGAGTGGGTTTCCTTGAATGAGAAGCCTTGTAAGGTTTTGTATTTCCAAATGCTAAAGTTAAATTTTAGAATGTGGTAATCCCAAGGGTTTGCGCCCATTACAATTGCTTTCATTGAGAGACAACCGACAAGAGGGGGCCACCTGTAAAGGGTTTTGATCGGAGGGTTTGATCAATAGAAGATTGAGTGAAGCGTTGAATAAAGTGTTATTTGGGTGAGTTCCCTTAAATGAGGGGTCTTATAGCCCCTTTTGGGGTGTGGCTCTTCTAATGACTCGTACTCTTTACATTATGTTTTAAGGTGAGTCATCCTTCCTGTTTTGGCCTTCTCTTCTCCTTAAATCTTGTTCGTTAAATTTTTTGGTGCTTGATGAAGCTATTCATATCCAAAAACTATTGAATCTATTTGTTCCTTGTCATCTTCAAATCTCAGTGATAGGTTTGCCCTCTTCTTCAGTCATCATTCTCTTTCCATAGGTTTGCCCTCTTCTTCAGTCATCATTCTCTTTCCACCTTTGCCTCTAAAGCTCACAGTATTCTAAGGAATCCATCCGATTTTTAAGATTCACTTTAGCTCTTAGGCCAAACCTGGTTCCCAGCTCAATAGCTGGTTTAAAGTAGCTCAAACCGGTCCAACCTATCAAATGGTTTGAAGGATCAAAATGAGCCTTTTGTGTTTTTGACTGAGGGTCACACCAATCCGACAATCCTAAAAAAAAAAGCGTTGTAAATCAGGTCCTCTCCCTCCCTTTGTATAATTGTCCACCATAGTTTTGGAATGCCCAAAGATTTGTTAATTCAAAGCTCTGATTACGTATTGGATCATCACTCCTCTTGACCTGCATTCTGAATTTGTTGGTACAAATACATACCCATTAATTGTATTATGCTCTTCTGAACAATAATCAACAAACATAACTATTCATAATCGTTTGTATTGTAATCAGACTTCGATTCCCTAGAGCAGTAGGTATTTGATCATTTCGACTCAAAGAGGAGATCATTTGATGTTCTTTGATGCAACGCAACGCTTCATTCCTGCTCCTTGGCACTACGGCATATGACGAGGATCATAACGTAATCGGATCAAAACTTCAAAACCCATATAGAAAACAATGAGTGATCAATCAATCGAAAGAAACTTTCAAATAGATTCAATGATCACAAAATAATTCGCACTATCACGAATTAACCTGATTGATGCGGTTTCACTAGGCATTTTGGAGCGGAAGAATTAACCGAATCGAAGCTGATCAAAGAGAGAGAATTTTGCCCTTTTTTTTTCCAGTTTAACTAGACAGGGACTTATGGGACCCCCCACAGCTAATGATTTATTCTATGTCATGTGACTTTATCGTTGTTAATTCTTGCCATCAGGAAAGGTTAGCCCTGTAATGTTAGACCTTGATTCAATGTTTTGTCTGTGACTACTGGATCTGTTGAATGGATGTTTAGTATTTGTATAGGACAAGTCATGATTTGATCCACCCTCAAGCATGCATGTTTACCATTACAACTAGTGCGCGCCACAGCTAATGATTTATTCTATGTCATGTGACTTTATCGTTGTTAATTCTTGCCATCAGGAAAGGTTAGCCCTGTAATGTTAGACCTTGATTCAATGTTTTGTCTGTGACTACTGGATCTGTTGAATGGATGTTTAGTATTTGTATAGGACAAGTCATGATTTGATCCACCCTCAAGCATGCATGTTTACCATTACAACTAGTGCGCGCGCGCTCATGGCATTCTGAGCAATGCAAATCTCTTGAATGACGCTATGGAAATAGAGTTCCATAAAAGGCAGAGTCTAGAACATGAGATATTTAATATCTGACTTCATTGCTACTGAGGGAAACAACCTATTTGCTTGTCGGGCCTTAAACCCCACCTGGTAGGAGCCTCGTGTGGTAGGCTACGCTTTTTTTTTTCTTTGCTATTGAGAATAAGGCTGCGTGCATCTATTTCTCTTTAGACATTATCTAGTGGGAGTCTTGTGCTCATTAGACAAAGCCAATACAAAAAGAAATGCGTCCATTGGAATGCTGAAAAATCTGCAGATTTTTAAACCTAATGACTGATCAGAAAAGTCTCGAGCTTAGAAAGTTGTTCACATGGTTGCTACATTGTTAGGGAAAAAACAGAAAATAGCTTCGTGCACAATCCATGTCTTGTTTCAAAATAGGAACAAAATGAAAACGGTGAGTCTCACCTTTATACTTGTGGGTCTCAAAGAAGTTGAATCCACTTCTCTATGATTTCATCATGAAGTCTAGTCATACATTAAGTTCTAATGAGCATCATCCTTCCTGATTTCGCCTTCTCTTCTTTACCTTAAATCTTCTTGTTTGTTAAATGTTTTGGTGCATGATGAAGCTGTTCAGATCAAAAAGCTTTTGAATCTCTATGTTTAGCATTCGCAAAGGACTTTGTTTTTGTCCTCCCTCAATAATGCCAGTTTACTATGAAAACCAGTATGCATGGGCATGGCATTCTAGGTAATGCAGATCCCTTGAATGATGCCGTGGAAAGAGAGCTCCATCAATGGCAGATGGATCCCCAAGTAGTACTACAGGAAAATGTCTACACCATGAGATATGTAATCTCTAGTTTTTCTGGTTGTGAGGGTAAGGCTGTTGTGTGCTTCTATCGCTCTTCAGACTCCACCTGATGGGAGTTTTGTTTTCAGTGAAATGAAGCCGGCTGAAAAAGAAACGCATCCATTGGAATGCTGAAAAATCTGCAGATTTATAAACCAACTTGTTCTCATAACTGATGAGAAAAATATCGAGCTTCAAAAGTTGTTCACATGGAAAAGCAAAAACAGAAAATAGCTTGGTGCACAATCCATGTCTTGTTTGAAAATAAGGAGCAAAATGAAGATGGTTAGTCTCACCTTTATACTAGTGGGTCTCATAAAAGTTGAGTCCACTTCTCTATGATTTTATCACGAGGTATTTCATAGGCAATATTTTAGAAGTCGGAAAAGGTCATTAACCAATTGCTCTTTTACCTTCATGAAAACATTGCTTTCTTCTTTTTTCTAATAAGAAGTTTTGAAGTTTTACTATATTCTGCCATTTCTCTTCTCTGGAGGATGAAGTCTGATCACACATCAAGTTTTAAAGAGAATCATTCTTCCTGTTCTCGCCTTTTCTTCTTTGCCTTCACTCTTCATGTTCGTTAAACCTATTAGTTCGTTGTCATCTTCAAATCTCATTGATAGATTTGCCATCTTCTTCAATCATCATTCTTTTTCCACCTCTGCCTCTAGAGCTCATATATAGTATTCTGAAGAAGCCATCTGGTTTTTAAAAAGGAGAATTATTATGAAGTTTCATCGAAGAGATCTAATTACCGAAAAGTTCTAATGACAAGTGAGCAATATAAATTTGTTGTCATTTCTTGTCCTAAAACTTGTCATTGGAACTTGTCATTGGGTGACTAAATTCCTCTCTAGACCTTATAGTAATTCCTCCATTCTAAAATCTTGCTTAAGCTCTTAGGTCAAATCAGGTTCTCGACTCTATAACTGGTTTAAATCGATTCAACCTGGTCCAACCTACAAATGGTTTGAAGCATCAAAATGAGTCATCTATGTCTCCCGTGACGGTCTGATGATCAGACAATCCGACATTTGGTCCTGCTTCAAAAACACCATTTGTAGGATCCTCTCCCTCCTTTGCATAATTGTGAACCAGAGTTTGGGAATGCCCAAGATTTGTTAATACGAAGCTCTCATTACGTTTTGGATCATCATTCTCTTGACCTGCATCTGGAATTTGTTGGTACAAATACACACCATAAATTATATTATGTTATTCTTAACAATAATTAACATAACTATTCATAATCGTTTGTATTGTGATCAGACTCTGATTCCCAAAAGCAATAGTATTTGATCATTTGAACTCAGAGAAAAAATCATTTGATGTTCTTTTCTTTTGGGTGGGCTTAAGACATTTACCGCCAATAGCAGTGATTTATTCCCTCACATTGTAGGCTTCTTGAGGGGCTTTAATGTTGGTCATATGACTTTTTCTATACACACCGATAAGAATCAAACCTCTAACTAGATGCTAAAGGAACCCATCGTTTGATGTTCTTTGATGCAGCAAAACGCTTCATTCCTGCTCCTTGGTGTTAGGGCATATGCTGAGGATCATATCGTATTTGGATCAAAAATTCAAAACAACATAGAAAATAACGAGTGATCAAATGAAATAAACCACAAAAAGATTCAATTCAATGATCTCAAAATTATTGGCACTAGCATAAATTAACCTGGTTGATGCGGTTTCACTGGGCATTTTGGAGCGCCAGAATTAAGCGACTCAAATCCGATCAGAGAGAGAATCTTCTTGCCTTTCTTTTTGGTTTAAGGTGCATAACTACCGTGCAGTATTCTCAATGAGCAGTTGGCATCATCAATCATATTTGTATGCATTATACCCATGATGCTTTTTCAAACAAAGCAAGTTAAAACTGCCATGTCAGTTAATTGCAGGTAACTTCCGTTACTTTAGTGTCGTGGGATCCATTAACGGAGATGAGAGTTTTGCTCTGTTTGGAAAGGTTCATGATACTGATATATGCACCTTGGTAATACAATGCCATGGGTTGGGAATATTTCCCAATTTAACTTCTTTTTTTTAATGAAAAGGTAAGTAGAAAATGGAGTTAAGTGTCAATGGCCTTCTAACCTAATTGTATCGAAACTTTTTTGAAAGTGGGAGATCAAAGGTTTGATCCCATTTATAATCTCTGGTCGTTAGTGCTTACTCAATCTCTACACTCTAATTGAATCCTCTCGATAGCATCTTGCTGCTATTTATTCAGAGAAATCTCAAATGCGATGCAGGTCGAACAAATCTCTGGATCATCGAGAAGGATTCGGAGTGATTGATCCGGACTTCTATGTTCTATATCGATGCAATATATACGAGTGTGTACATATTTATAGCAGTGCTCGCTCAATATGAGAATCGCCAAATTGAATGTGTGGCTATTATAAGTCTTTACCCTGTTATAGGTTCACTTTCAAATTTGACAGTGAAATATGCAAAGGCAAGACAAGAATAATCGTACTATGATCTATGATACTAAAATTATAGATCTAAAATTAAAATTTAGATTCGTCCTATATTTAGAATCACCCGTTTGTGTTTACAAATAGCATCCAGCGACAATATTAGGGTAATTTATCTGTCAATTGTTATTAATAAAGAGATGGTGTCGTATTTTTCAAATAAACTTTATTGTTGCTCAATCTATCATTGTTTTAGACATAGAAAGCATACAGGGAGTCTGCATGACATGGTGAAAAATATTAGTTTTATATATTAATATATAGATACAAGAAAACTATATGTATTAATCAACTCATAGATTAATATTTTATTATTCCTACCATTTTACATATAGTTAGTCTCTTAGGTTTTTACCTAAGTGATTAAGAAATGCCATTAGTACATTAAAACATTGACCATAGTACTAAATTCACCCTTAATTTAAAGATAAAAAAGATAGAAAAGAACTTTAAAAGTAATAAAAGACAAAAATGTGTTTTGAATATTTATGATACCAGAGAAGTATTATGCATGATTTTTCCTTTTTGAAATAAAAAATAAATGACACAAATGCCCTCACAGATTATTTTTAAAAAAGTAACCCCCACCCCGCCTTGTTGGCACTAGAGCTCCGGTGGTAGTATGATCATTTGCCGGCATTGGAGCTCCAACAGGGATAATGTTAATAAAAAATAAGAATATATATATAATAAAAATAAGCAAATATAAAACTTAAACAAATCCCGTAATATAACTTTGAAAATCAAAATATAGTGAAAATTGACAAATATAAAAACTTGAGCAAACCTCGAAACCTGATTTCAACTTGTAGTTTACATTGCTAAAGTTTAGGAACGTTAGATGTTCAACAATAAAATATTGAGCATTTTACTTCATCGTTTTTTCTGTGTTTCCTGCTTTCTGTTGCATTTTTTTCCCTCTCCTTTAATATTTAAACCAATGACCATTATTGTAATATCCCAAAATGTACTCAAGGGCTAAATGTACAGAATAGATGGTGTGATTAATGACAGAATTACCTCTAGAAATTTTGTTACGACTTTAGTCAATTTTCACATGCAAAAAAAAAAAAAAAATGGCAATTGAATATTATATTGCAAGTGGATATGTTATAAGATCATCATCTCCTTCAAAGGGCCATGACTTACGTAAGATATAAGGAGACAATATAGGTTATTAATATATGACATGTGAAGGCAATTTGACCAAGTTGTAAAAGGTGGTGACTAAGTCAACAATTTCAACTAAAGAAGTAATATTTGAAGAGTTGGAATTATGATTGATTTAAGAAGCTCTTTTGGCTATTCCAAGGGCTACAATTCGTATGGCATGAGGAGGAAAAGAAAATATGTTGAATTGGTCAAATATTGCAACTAAAGTAATGTATTTGAAGGGGCAAAATTTATGATAAATCAAGGAGTATTTGTTTTTGCTCTTTAAGAGCTATTTTCGGTGACAATAAAGAGAGAAAGAGAAGCACATGAAAGACCAAGTAAGGAGATGAAGACTTGGTCAATAATTGTAGGCCAAGCATAAGATGATATCTTGAATACAAAGGCAAAACATTTCGGTCAAAAAGGGAGGAGGAAGGAAAGAGAAAACTTGAAGCAAATTTACCCTTATTAATTCACCATAAGTATATAACCAAGTGAAGTAATTTTCACCACATCTTTTATCTACTTTTGCACCATATTTTCGTTTGGACTTTGAGAGATACGAGGGGCCAAAAATCTGATCATTAAGTCACATATTTCCTCTCTCCTCAAGTCGGTTACAGCAGCAAAAACGTAGAGGAAGAAAAGCAAGGTTTTAAGGTGAGCTTAATCTTGATTTTTCACCTTATTAACCTCATCTATGGCTCAAGTGACCTTCACGAAACTTGTTCCTCTCTTCCTTAGCTTCATTTCTATGGTTTTTGTTTTTGAAGAGGAGGAGTTTTCAGCCACCTTGCAAGAACAAAAGTTGAGGAATCAAGAAAAGAACACAAGAAGAAGCAAGAGGTGAGTAAGAGCATTATGTAGATGTATATGATGCTTTAATTGGCTGAGTTGTGGTGGGCTATGGTGACAGCCCTAATTTCGTTTTTTAGGGTATATTAGGGATCATGAAGCTTTCATCCTATATATGTGCTTATATGTTGGTTTGGAGGCAAATGAGCTAAGCTTAGTGATTAGATAGTGAAGTGGTTGTTTGTTGTGAAATACCCTAAAATTCTGCCAAAACAGGACATGGGGAATGAGTGGGAATTTGTTCATTTTGATGTTACCATTGTGTTCTACAGAAAAATTATGTGGGAATAGGTTTGGTTGTTGATTTTGAAGCCATTGGACACATTGGTTGAAAATTGGAAAAACTGTCAAGTGTAACTTTGTGCAGGGCAGCCAGTTTGTAGGGACATTTTGAATGGGCAATTGGTGTCTAAAAATTCTGAAACTTTCTCTTAAAGTTTACATTTCAAGCTTCAAAATGGACATATGATTTGTGTCATTTCGGTTTTTGAGCTGGGAGTTCTAGTTGCCCAAAGTTTGATGTCGAAATTGGACCTAATTCTGGAGCAGTGTGGAATGTTGTGTAATTTTGGAATTGTGTGGTGATTTCTGGTAGTGATTCATATTTTTCCTATGAAGAGGACTTTAAGAGCTTTCAATAGGCTTTGGGATCACCTCATTTTGATTTTTCTAGAATTAGTTATGATTTTTCAAAGATGTTGAAAATTCTGGCAGATTGGTCACCTATGCGAAAATTGAAGATTTTATGGCATAATGTAATATTGTGAAACTTTGAGGTTAGAAATTAGCCTTTTAGGTTAATTGACCACTTTAGCTCCTTAGTTGACTTGATTAATTGACCATAGTGATAATCAACTTAAGTATTATAGAGATAAAACTTGGGAAAGAGATTGACGGGTTGTCCCTAACTTGATTTACAGGATTTGATATTTGCCGTCCTCATGAGCCCGCTGTGCCAAGAAACGTTGGGAAAGGATCAGGTAGTGACTCTCTCTCTCTTATACTATGTGTAATGCTCTGTATGTGTGTGTTATCACTGTTCTGTGATGAATCTTTGATGCTGCTGCGGTTACAGCTGGTGATAGCTGTCGTTTACAGCGTAAGCTGTCGTTATTGTGATTACAACATAAGCTGTCGTGATGTTGATTACAGCAGGAGCTGTCATTTGTGGTGAAAACCATGTATCTTTGAGATTGTTGCTGTTTGTGATTTATGTGCATGCTTTGTGTTTATGCATTGTGTGAGTGGTTTGTTACTACTGAAATTCTCTCGAATCTCATTCTTTCCTATGACTAACATTTCAGACAGGGCGTGTGGCTCAAAGGAGAAGCGGCCAACCCGGAGCAATTAGGACCCTTGGGGGTATATAGTTGAATTGGAAACGTTGGTTATGTATTTTGAACCCGAGATTACTGTATATTTTGAATCAGGAACACTACATTCGATTTTGGTTATGTAATCCCCTAGTGTATACTTATAAACCTTCAGGTTTTTATGTATAGAACCCGGGAGTTGCCGGGGATGCGGATATACACTCTGATATGATTGAATGTATATTAACTGCACATGTAATTATATTCGAATATTGAAATTGAGACCAGGATGGGAAAAAGAGTTTTGAAAGTTTTGTAAAAAATTTTACTGTGAGACAGAAAGTTTAAAACGAGGTTAAAGCATCCAATGGTTTCTAATCCGATTTAAATATGTGTCATCGAATTATAATTACGTGTTTAAAGTCAGGGGGTTACAATTATCATATTAGATATCGTAATCCCAACTGGTGACCTTGAGCATGAATTAACAAGCTCTTGTTATATAAAAAAGTAAAATGAAGCTAAAAACATTAATTGAAAACAAATGAATGGCTTACACAAGGAAGAATCCTAAGATAAAGGAGCTGTAGAGTGAAGACCCATAGTAGTGGTGGAGGATAAGACCTATAGTACCAGAACAAAACTTATAAAAAAAGAGTATGAGCTAACCCACTAGGAAAGCTCAAAAAACATTTGAGAAGTTTAAAGTGTTGCTTAGATAAATTTTTTTTCAAAATCCCGCCTTATATTTAGTATTTTTCAGAATCTTGCTTTTCGATTAAATAATACATAACAGTTCTTAGTGAAGAATTATAACGTATTGTCCAATAATTATTTTAGAATACCTAACAGTTATTAGTGAAGAATTATAATGTATTGTTAAAAAACTTAATGATTCTTAGTGAAGAACCGAAATATAGTGTTAAATAATTTTTTTTTTCAAATCCTGCATTCTTATATTTGATATCTTTCAGAATCCCACTTTTATTTATATTATATAATACTCAGCGGTTCTTTGTAAAGAACCATAATGTATTAATTTTTTTTTTAGAATCCTACCTCCTTTTATATGATACCTTTCAGAATCTCACTTTTATTCATTTAAATAATACTTAACTGTTATTTATGAAGAATCATAATGTATTGTCAAATTATATTTTTCAAGATCCTACTTTTTTATATATGATATCTTTTAGAATCTTATCTTTATTTATATTAAATACTACCTCCGGTCCTAAATATAGGACAAAGTTTGTAGTGCAAATCGCACTATAAACTTTATCTTATATTTAGGACCGGAGGGAGTAATACTTAAAATTTATTTGTAAAGATCCGTAATGTATTGTCAAATAATATTTTTTACTGTAAAGTATTCTTAAAAAATGTATAAAAGTTCATTATGAAGAACTCTCAAATATTATCAAACTAAAGTTTTTTAAAATCATGCCTTCTTATATACGACGGATATCATTTTTAACATTGAAGCCCGCCAATTATTTATTTTCTCAAAATGAAATGGTTTTTCCACATTTTTTCTTCATCATTTTCCATTTTGCTTAAAACAAATTCAAGCAAGCTATTAGGCTACTAGCATATAGGAAAATATTTTTATATTATATTTTCATGATATCATATTGCCATATTTTCTTTATTTAAGTAATTTTTAGATTAGTTTTTAATCATTGCATGGGCAATGAGTTACGTTCAGAAAAAAAAAAATGAGATCTTTATATTTTTAATATGCACAAGAGCAACAAATCGTACAAAATAACTTGTTACTCCCGGTTTTTAATATAATACCTATTTACCTAATTTAATTATATTAAGAAAATTATTTAAGTTAGTTAATGTGACATAATTTTTTCTTCAACACCCTAACCATCTTCATTAATTCCTTTCGTCCCTCCTTTACTTGACTATAGTTGAGGGATATTAATAGAGTTAAATTAAGAAAAAAAAAAGATAAATATGTGGAATATGTTTTACATTTGAGACCAAGATCAATTCCCTAATTAGATCCTACATTAAGGACGAGACAGGGTACTAGAATATTAGAATAACTTAATATCATACATTTTCATATGACAATACTTTTTGGTACGAAATATATACGGGGTGATAACAAAACAATAAAATTATTAAAAAAAACCAGTTGTTATTAAAATAATTTATAATACATGGGGCACCTAGTATAATAAATTATAGAATATAATATGGCATAAGTGTAATAACAAATTATTCATTAATTTGTGAAAAATAACAAATTGCTATCAATTACTACTCACATTGTATATATAATAGACTAAAGTGTACTTTTAGTCTTTTACATTTTAAGTTCACTTAAGATATACTTTTGGTCACTTAACTTTATAAAGTATATTCCTGATCCTATAATTCTAACACCATTAATGTTGTTAACGGAAAATGTTAACTCAACAAATTCAAGTGATGACTATATAATTAAATCCTATTAATTTTAAATTTAAAATGTATCGTAAATTGAAAAATATCTAAAAACTTAATAAAGCAATCAATATTATTAAAACCTCGATTGTATTGAGAAATTTTAGTTTACTAAATTAAATATATTAGTTTAATAATCTAAATAGCAAAACCTCAATATATTTCATTTGTATCGATTTATCAGTTTTTTTTAGTCTAATAATCTAATTATAATAAAAATTAAAACTAAGTAACAAAAAAAAAAACTTAAATAGGCTTTGTTAGCTGCATAGTCAGCACTTGAGTTTGTTGTGTCGATATTTTCCATTGGCAACATTAACGGTGTTCGAAATATAGGACCAAAATTATACTTTATATTTTATAAAGTTGATATGGACCAAAACTTAAAGGGCTAAAAGTATACTTTAACCTATATAATATGATATTAACAGTTTTAAAATTTATAATATCAGACTAAATTGGAATATTTTGTAAATTTGTATATATGGTAAACTTGTGTGTGTGTATATATTATATTACATTAATCTTTGACACTCCATGGCGTATATATCCGTTCAGATACATCCCATTTATTCATTCATTTATTTACTCTGTCACCCCATCACTCAACCTGGCTAATTAAACCGCGGCAGAGATTCCATGGCCTCATTATACTTATATATATATATATATATATATATCATCGTACTTAAGACTTAAGGACAGAAGACGACTCCCTAATTGGAACCAGTAGGGCAAGTGAAGGTGCTTGATGGATCATTCTGAGGATAACTGTAAGCAACAGGACACTTACTCTTGAAGAATTGTGTGTAGTTGGTGGGCCCACAGCTTCCTCGCTTTATAGTACAGCAATATTTTACGGTCTTAAACACTGTGCATGGGTTGTTACATCCTCCTGCTGCCTTTAATTCTCTAGGGCACTGTCCGCTAATGTCCGCACAGCTTATCTTCCGGCAACCATCTCTGAGAGGATTGATAGCCATTGGTATATTGAAGCCTTCCACTAAGGATATATCGTACGTATCGGTGTTGATGCTTTGGTTGCCCAACGCGAACTCTAATAATGTGTTCGGAGCAATGCCCCAACCGGTGCAGTTCAGGTGGCCGCTGCAGTTGCCGGTCTGGCATCCACCTTGACCGCTGACGTCAAAGCTGCAAGCCCTAGATGCGAGCCATGACTGTTCCGGGGTTCACTTTCAGGTTCCATGTCTGGCCGTGCTCCAGGTGGTAGCCACCACGGGGGCTGGCGGTGGCCCAGACAACGTGAGGACAGTTGTTGACATACAATGTCGAAGTTGCACTACTACGAAAAATAAAATTTATGCCTCTTATTTTTAAGAATACTATAACGATTGGGAAGTGGCATAGGTTTTAGCATCGTACAAGAAAGCTATGGGGTTTTTTGAATCTAAGAAAGTACTATAGCTTTTTTTTTTTTTTAATACCTTCCTAAGACGCTTTCCCATGAAAATGCCCCATTTCTTATGGCCCTTCCACAGGAAGCTCCATAGGAAGTGGTACATGTAGTTCTAAAGATGATTCAACTAGTATTATTATATTTGTAAGTTTAAAAATTTAAAAACTTCCAATGAATAGAAAGTTTAAGAAGACAGAGTTGAAATTTCAAGTAAAAACCTGAAAAAAAAAAATTTAAGCACACATATAGGATTCATGATAGATTTTAACTTAAAAAAAGGAAGAAGAAAACGTATGGATTTAAGCTTCTGTATATAAAAAAAAAGACTTACAAGCTAGGGAGTTTTTGTTGGAAGCTGAGACAAGAAGGAAAAGAACACGTGGGAGATCAAGCTTTGTACTGTAGCGGAAGCTGGCGACCAAATGTTGAAGAAATGTGCATGAATGGGGACAAAGAATTATATAGGAAGAGGGGAGTGGGGAGAATGGACAAGGAAATGTAGTGGACCAATAGAGTGGGGACCAAAGGGATAAGACAAGATGATGGAGCAAACCAAAGGGATAAGACAAGATGATGGAGCAATGGAGTTCTGGGAAATGAGAAGCTAAATGACATGCAAAGAAGACGATAATAGCGGGCTAGTGAAAAGTTGAAATAGAACCTTGTATCTAGAAAAGCTTTGGCGCTTTCCTGGCAAGCACCATTGCTTCCCTAGTTTTTCTAAAAATAAGAAATTAAAAAAACCATTGTAGACAATTTTACATAGTTCTGTGTGTTCGTTTGTTTGTGATTGTCTTTAAATTGTATTTTTTTCCCTTAAAAAAGTTACTCAAATATGCTCTTTTCGTCTATTTTTCATTTTTCTTGTTGATTTTTTATGTAAAAAATAAAATGTACTTGATCTTATTTTAGAATTAAATTAAAAATTAAATTACGATATTTTTTTAATATATTTCAAGATAAAAGACATTGAATCAAAATAAGGAAGACTTGACACTATAATAATTCAACCATTTTCACCCAAAAGAAATCTAAATAAATCATCTTTATATATATATATATATATATATATAAGATTATGCTATTTAATAAATATAAAAATAAAATATCAAACTATTGGAAAATTAATTATTTAATACATGTAATCTTGACCCATTATAATTCAATCCATAAACTTTTTTTTTTAAATCTAATCCTTCAAGAATTATTGAGTCATTAAATGAAAGTCAGGGCCATTAAAATTAAATGGAAAAAACTTAAACAACTGAGTTGCCCCAAGTTAAACTTTAAACAATGTGTTGTAATGTTGGCTGATTTGGAAAGCCAGGCCAGATCTTTGAAGGAGAAGATCTATCAGCAAATGAAGTTTTCCTTTTGCCACGTTTTGCTCGAAGGGTTGAAGGGAGAAAGTGCATAAAGCTATTTGTAAGGACCACCTTGATCCTCTTCCCCAAGAATGCCGGAAGAGTAAACCCAGGCTGCTTGTGGAGGATTAATTAGAGATGCCGAAGATCTCTGGGTTCAAAAACTCACATGGTATATGCACTGTTGTGGCTAGAAGTATGCCAAGATCTCAACCTTAGGGACGTGATCAGGTGTACTCAGACTAATTAGATGCAATTATTCCGTTGTTATGTGCCAGCGGAGCTCATCACCCATTTAGGGTATAGAGATTGAAGAGGCAAGGAAGCTCATCACATATATATAGTTATCTAAGGAGTTGGCAAGTGATAGTGTATTACAATGTGATTCATATAACCGACTCCTACCAGATTATACTTGTAGTTGTAATTGTGCTCATTGTATATATAGTTATCTGAATTAAATTGATTAAAATACATAAGTTGCAAGGCAATCCATATACATTAATAAATTATGCAACAATATTACGTATATGAATTCTCACGAAGTACACTGGGGAAGACTTAGTATAAATCCCTCCCGTCATAGTTGAAATGGTTTAGAGCTACTCACAATCTGAGAGTAAAAAAGAACAGTAAACAGAGAGAGCACTACTAGTTATTATAATGATCCAGGCTTCTTTCAAGTGGCGGTGGGCACAAAGATGACAATCGAGTCAAGCCATCACCAGTCGGGAAAACCTCAAAAAGAGTAGAGATGGATTTTTAGAACAAAGTCTGTAACTCG
The DNA here is from genome assembly GCA_963210345.1 of Inga oerstediana. NCBI lineage: Eukaryota > Viridiplantae > Streptophyta > Magnoliopsida > Fabales > Fabaceae > Inga > Inga oerstediana. Next base: position 15,726,565 of record OY723411.1, on the reverse strand, counting down.
CTCTCACTCAACTTGTCTTATGTTTATTACCCATCATCAATTAATGAAAATAATTATTAAATAATGACTGTGTCAAACCCCTACCAAGACTGTGCCTAAGCTGACCACAGGTCGCGCGCACTTGATATTTTAATTAACTAGCATAATATTATAAGGATAATAATTAAGGCTATACTACAAAGATCATGATGGTCAAGGTCAATTGAGGCTATACAACAAGATCACGGCGATAAGTAGTCCCTTTATGCCAAGCACTACATATATTGCAAGTAGCACGCTGAATTAATGGGTATAACTTTATGAATAACCAGAATATTTATTTGGTTCTTGTCTCAATGTTTATCAATCTCAATGTCACAAATACATACAAATTATAAATTAGAGATGATAAGCCATAAATCAAATTTCATAATATTCCTCCACATACCTCAACTAGATATGAATGAAGTCCTAAACGCCAAGTGTGGCACATGTAAAACGAATTGCTTCGGTTGAATCCCTCTAGTCAAAGGATTAGCGAGCATTTCCGGTATATTAATGTGTTCAACTGGGACTTGGTCATCTTTGACTCCGTCTTTCAAGCATAGGAATTTTAAGCCCATGTGTTTACTTCGACCTTCACTACTATTATTTGCTATGGTCACTGTAGTTGTGTTTTCACTATACATTCTAATGGGCCTAGAGATTGAGTCCACATTGTCAAGCCCAACAATGTAATCTTCTTTTTCATTTAGATTGCTTGTGAACTTTCCTCAAAAGATGATTGTAGTCAAAAGTTGCGGGAGTTTTTGTTTTGCACATTTTCATGATAGGGCGCGTTCACCTAGTAGGAAGATATAACAAGTAGTAGAATTGTTTGTATCTGCACATCCTCCAAGATCAAAGTCTAATTAAGTACCCAACTCTAGATTGTTCATCTTTTTAATCCCTTTCTACATTAGCATATAGTGTTTGACTGGGTCAAAATCCTATCTGTGCTAGGCCTAAGCTGACTATGGCGTGATATGATGCCTGCCATTTTTTTTTATTTGAAGTGAATAACTAATGAGTATTGTCTACTATGTTTAAAATATAAAGCAGATAACATTACCTTTAAGTAACGAAATGAATACGACCGACTTTGCCTTTGTCCTCTAATCAATTATTCTATTTAAAGTCTTTGTTTGTGGTTAGTTATTATTATATGCAACATGTTGAAGTGACTATAATGTTTAGTAATTGAAGATTTAGTATCAGATATAGGACGCCGTTGTTGATTTTTTTGTTGACTTCCGAATCTGAATTACCATTACTTAACACATTATCTAAACGAGAAAAGGTCCACATAGCTATTATGTGTTACAAACAGACTAAATCGATCCATAGCCTTCATTTATTTACTCCAAAAACCCACACCAAAAACTGAACAAAAGTTTATTCATTAATTCCTCAGAACAGTACGAGAGAAAACCTCGTCCTCATAAACTTGCAGGCATCTCGAGATTGACAAGAGAGGAACGTGAAGGACAGAACACAACTCTGTAATTGGAACCAGTAGGGCAAATGAAGGTTGTTGTTGGACCATCTCGAGGAAAACTATAAGCATCAGGACATTTAACTATGAAGAACCTTGAATATGCTGTGTGTGCACAGCTTCCTGGTCCTTTAAAACAGCAATATTCCTCGGTTTTAAACACTGTGCATGGATGGTTACATCCTCCAGGTACCCTTAATGCCTTGGGACACTGTCCGTTAATGTCCGCCGTACAGCTCGCCTTCCGGCACGCACTGTTCAGAGGGGTGAAATCCATGGGGATATTGAAGCCATCCACTAAGGATATGTCGTAGAAATCTATGTTGGTGAATTGGTTTAAGGCAAACTCGGCGAGTGTGTTCGGAGGGGTACCCCAGCCAGTGCATTCAAGGCCGCCAGTGCAATTGCCGGTCAGGCAGTCGCCGTGGCCGCTGGCGTCAAAGTTGCAGCCGGTGCGACCCCAGATGCGACCCGTGGTGGTTCCGGGATTTACAGAGAGGTTCCATGTCTGGCCATGATCAAGGCGGCGGCCACCACCGGGGCTGGCAGCGGCCCAGACAGTATAAGGACAGTTGTTGAGGATCTCAAAGGTGGTTGAGTGAGTAGGGATGAAAGAGAAAGAGAGGAAGAGAAGGTAAAATAATGAGCGGGAAGAAGAAGAAGAAGAAGCCATGTTTTGGTGGGTAACCGAGTGTGACTAGAAATGTGAGTAATGAGAATATAATGATAGTTGGGATTGCATGAAGTTAATTTTATTTTTATTTTTTTATGTATTTAACAACGGTTGCTCTACTGTAAGTTCGGATTATTATTAGAGAATTGTTTCGGCGTTATGAGATATGAACATTAAATTTGTTTCATAAAGAGAAATTGTTTTTTGAACTTCCAAACAGCTTAATTAATTACCTAATCTATAAAATTTTATTATTCAATTATAGAGAGAGAAGAGGAACAATTTTTTTTTTTTAATATAAGGTTTTTTTGCCTAACGCACACCTATAAAAAATTATTAGGGTTTTGAAATCTCAAGCTTTATTCAAATTTATTTTTCTCAAATTGCTTACGGAATGAGCCACATACATATGGGAGATAAGTAATTTTAGTATTCTCCTAGGGATATTTTAGGTATAAAGATATTAATTAATATTTCATATATATATATATATATATATTTGATTATGGGCATAATTACTTTTGATGAGGCTTAGAGGGTAACGGGATTCTCACCTCTCCTAACAAGTATATTTCTTAGAATTTGAATTTTTGTTCTCCTCTTTACGGGGTAAAACCCCTTATCGCCTCAACCAATAACTTATTGGTGATAATAATTGGTATTTGTATGATTGTATCTGTGTCTTTATATTTTATACATCATATTAACTTAAAACAAAAGTATAATATGTATTTGAACCTATTTTTATGCAACAAATTTTTTTCGATTAAAATTTTTTAATTTAGAGTTAATTAATATTCCGTCCTCTCATGCACTGCGCAAATCATCAGGAATTCTAGTTTTAGTTTATAATAAATTAAATCACATTATTTATAGACAAAGAACTTCTTTTTTTTAAAAAAAAAAAAAAATCTCGTGCACAAAACCGAGATGCAAAACTTGTAAATTATTGAAAGTCTTCATTGGCGCATAAATAAAGAATTGTGATGTCTACTAGTCGAGGAAAAAATGTTGAGATATTATTTTTAATCAAATCAAATATATATATATATATATATATATAGGATTTGAGATCTATATAGAACGTAACGTGGCATTTACAGAGGAGAAGCGTATCGAACACTGGTTCCTCTTTTCCATGGTGAAAGCGAAATGCAAATGTAGAGTTCACTGAATTCAAACATGCATGCTAAAAGTACTCTTTTTATCAAACGGTGACAAAATCAAGACAATATAACATGATATTTCTTATTTTATCAAATAATTTAAAACTGAGGGTTTCAATATATGAATAAAAAATCATATTGAGTTTATTAGTATATTTGTCTTAAAAATGATCAATATAAATTAACGAATATATTGTATAATATATTTGTAAAAAAAATATACACTACTGTTTTTGTTAATTTTGTGCTAAATGAAATGAATTAATTTTGTTCAAATTGATATTAATGTGCACCTAAACCTAATCCTAGCTAGCTCGACTTCGTGTGCGGGTGTTTTTTTTTCTCCATGAATAAGAAGTATTATTTCCTCTTAACCTAAATATAAGATATATTTATCTAATTTATAGATATTGAAGAAGGTAAATAAATTAAATAATTATGACTAACTCCCGACTTTAATATAAGAGCTGATTGACTTTTTAGGAAAGATTAAGGAAGTAAAATACATTACTTAATCATAATATATGTTGTGTATAATTAGATTAGATATCAATTTATAAATCAAATAAGTTAGTTTGGAAAAAAACCAATAAATATAAATACTTAAATCTAACTTATTGCTTTGAACAAAAAAAAAAAAAACTAACTTATTAAGCTTTCTTAATCTCTCCAACAAGAGTCAACTAACATTTATATTAAGGATTAGAGTGACAACAATATATATGATATGATCTCTCTAAAATGCATACTTTTGTGTAACATGAAATTATATATCTGTTTATAAGTCAGATAGATTAATTTAGAAAAAAATTAATAAATATAAAAGCTGAAAGGGAAAAAGATTTTACATTTAAGTTCAAAACTTACTTATAAAATAAGTTCTACATTTATAACTGGAGATATCATATTTTCTCAATTATTAAGGTAAAAAAGAAAATACTTTAGGTTGCTACGCACATGAAAAATACTTCAGGTCGAGCACTGGGTACTTCATAAAATATTTTAAGGCATTGAATGCACCTTAACCTTATCTCTTATAATTTGCATAATTTAGGTCTAATATTTTGTTTTCTGGCTCAAACGCCTTCAAATGTTTAAAATACCATAAAACCTTGATGTTAATTATATGAAAAGAGCAAACTTTGTCCTCTAATAATCAATTGCTCAATTTAGATTCTTTGTTTGTGACTAAATTATATGCAATATGCCGAAGTGTATGCCTCACAGTTTAGGTAATTGGACATTTAATAATCAGATATGGGACGTCATTGTTGATTTTTTATGATGCCACAGGGACGACTTTTGCGATAAGAATTAACTAACATATTATATATCCTAATAGCTGCGTGTTCGGGGGTCACCTCAACCAAATACCATTGGTTTTTTTTTTTTTTTTTTGAATGGTTTTAGATTTGAATTGAAATAATTATTATCCATTGTAAGTTTACCTTTAGGGCTTATTTGGTCTGAGGAGAGGGAAGGAAAAGTGGGTGGAGAGAAAATTTTTTTGAGTTGAATTTAAAAAAATTAGAGAAGTGGGGTTAAAAATTTTTAATTAATTTATCTTACTCTTTTATCTTATATATTCTCTTTATTAAAATTTTATCACTCTACTTCTTCAATCTTTTAAAATTAAACTCATAAAAATTTTCCCTCCCCAATTCCCTCGATACCAGAAGATATTTTCATCTTTTTTTTTACATAATTCTTGATACAATCCCGTATTTTTTCATCTTCTTGTAGACTTTCGGAATAATTTTTTGGTTGTGCAAACCAAAGAGAATGATGACTTTGGGTTGTACCAAGTCTGAAACCGAGCGGATTTATTTTTTGTCCCACCCTTCCCCTCCAAATCCCTCGCACCAAACATACCCTTAAAATATCTTCGATTGATTTCAACTCATTTAATACTGGAGATTACTTTTTTATCTCTCATTAAATCAAGTCCTCACTTCACACTCGAAATCAATTCTAATATGATCTGATTAAAACATATTGATTCACTTATAAAGTGTGGATTAAGTTAGAAATAACGACTTTTTAGTACAAAAACTCAATAGAGTTTCCAGCTCAAAATCGAGTTCATATTTGTAAAAAATTGCAACGGTTAGTTCAACTGCTGATATCTCCTGAACAATGCTTCTTCAACAATAATTAAAGAAGGGAGGAAATGGGAGAATTAAAGAAGATGACGAGGATATTTTAAAAAATACATATCATGTTAACTAACTAAATTAATTTTTTTAATCTAATTAAATTAGATAAATATATTTTATATTAAAAACTAGAGGGAGTGTCACTTATCACTGGCTCGGGATTTTGGTCTCGTGAGGATAGAAAGTGGCCTTTCCAGAACATTGTTTCCTTTTCCATTGAATTCAAACATGCATGCCAATAAAGCATCCTTTTATCATTACCAAGGTGAACCAACATGATCAATTCTTTGTAATAAAATTGGAGCTTTAAAGTACATGAATTTATTTTTTTTAAAAAAATACGCTAAGAAAGTTACTTTATATTTGGCCTGAAAATGAACAAAAATAAAACAATCAATATATTAAAAAATAAAACTTAGATCCATTTGCTAGTTAGGTCCAATTCTCCAATTAAATAATGTCATATAGACTTTTCTTAATGATAAAAATTCAAATTAATAAAATTTCAAAATTTTGTTGGACAATTATTAATAATAAAATTCACATATAGTAAGCAGATTAAATTGAAAAATTGGACCTAATGAGTATAAGCAAATCGACCTAAATTTTATCCTATATTATATACTAAGTATATATTTGTAAAAAGAAAGCTGGCAAAAAAATAGTTTATTTGTAGAAAGAAAAAGAAAGAAAAGGTGGCCTACTGTTTTGTCCAAATTGAAATAATAATTTTTTCCAAAATTGACAGTTCACCAAACGGCTTGACTTGTTAAACCCCGGACAGCTGTATGAACCCAATCAAAAGTCACTTAAATAAATCTTTATGTGTGGGTTTCAGTGAAATGACCACTTATACATTATCTCACCGTTAAATTTGTATCCTCTTTTTGAGTTTTTGTCAATTATTCTCGGTGTAATATTTGTGAAAAAGTGAACCTAATATGATCTTATATTAAATTTTAATATTTTTTATTGTTTCAAAACATCAGACATTGTTGGCCAAAAAAAAAAGAAAGAAGCATCAGACATTGAAATCAAAATAAAGACCGCCGCCTTCTAGTTTAATCATTCACCCATGATTAAAATAGAATCGTTATATATGTATATATGTGCATATAAGATTATATTACCTAATAAATATATAATATAAAATAAATATATGAGTTGCGTGGACTTAATGCTTATGGCATTGATATTTTTTATACTCCTTCTTATTCTAAATATTTGAGTTAAATATTTAAGCTAATTGAGTGGTTTGTTTTAACGCTTTAATGTAAGATCCCAACCCAATTATCCTCCTGAATTTATAATTTTTTTTTCTGAAATTATTCCTATTGATTGCATATATCAATACTAATTAAATTCTAAATTTTAAAGATAAATGTTAAGAAACTAAAGTTTATTCAATTCTTATCAATGTAAAATACAAAAATAATCCTACTATTTTAACCAACTACTTTAACTATAATTAAATAATCTAGATGTATTTTATTGTGCCTCATATCAAATCTAATTAAATTAGTTACACTATTTATCACTTAAAAAAATATCCCCCCCTTCTATATTTACATTGATTTAAACTAGTTCTAATGTGTTTATTGTCCATCATATCTATCAAAAGTTACCAATAAAGCAGATCAGATATAATAATTCAGTTTTAACAGTGATTGGATAAAGTGACATAAATAAAACTTATCCATAACTGTTATAGAAGTATGTGTAATAAGAGAATAAGAGAGAATTTCAAGAGAGAAGATTGATAGAATTCAAGAGAGAAGATTGATAGAATTTCTCATTCACTTGTATGTTCTAAATCTTTGACCCAAGGCCTCTATTTATAGACGCAAAATGAGGTGAATAGTAACTTTTTCACATGATGCTACAGTCTGCTATAGTGAAAAGTGCTACAGTACTTCACCCGCGCTGCTACATTTGTAATGCCGCAAAAATGATATTAAGGGCTAATGACTTCAAAAGTGAATGTAATTATTGCTGAATAAACACTTTCAGAGAATGTGATGTGAAATTCGATCTGAATGTGTTTCAATCAGTGTCCAAACCTTGCATTTGAGCTTAATTATGTGACAAAGCTTAAAATGAACCCTAAGGGTAGGGGAGGGTGCATGAATGAAGAATGGGATGATCAAATGTGCTTAGTGGTGATTCAAGTGGAATTGCCATAATCAGGGGCAAAATGGGTAAAAAGGAAAGTTATCGACCAATTGGTCAGTTACCGAAGAGGAAGTTCCTTGGTAACTCAAAGATCAATGATTGACATTCATTGGTCAAGTGTATAGGGGGCGGAATTATATGTGTGAGTGTTCATGTGTGTCCATTAAAGGGGAAACAAGATCTTGACAAGTGGCAACATGTGAGCCATGTGATCATGGTCAAAAATTCAACACATTTTCTCTTCCCTCTCATTTGTCAAGTCGGTTAGTGAGCTTGGGAGCAAGGGAAAAATTGATCATCATCATCATCTCATTTTTCTCTCTCCAACTCCATTGTTGTGCAAGCTCAAGAGGAAAGAGAAAGAAGAAAGCTCAAGGTGAGTGTTCCATTTGACTTTAAATGATGAAATCCTCTTCATTAAAATTGTTCATAGTGATGAGAGCTTCATTGCTATGGTTTTAAATTTTTGAAAGAAGGTATTTGAGTGCTTAAAGAAATTTGGGAGTTGTGGAATCAAGGAACCAACCTTGGGAAGAGGAAGACGTGAGTGTAAGTTGCATTTTGGCATATCCATTGTAATTGTTGGTTAAGTTCTGAGATTTGTGAATTTTGCCCTGATTTTCATGTGATTTTGAAATGGATGAATTGGTAGTATATTGGGGTAGAATTAGTGTGCTATTGTGTCTTTATGCCATTGGAGTTAGTTTGGAATTTTGGAAGGAAAATTTGTGCAATTGGTTAATATATGAGAATGTGGTGTCCAAAAAAAAAATTATTTTTAGAATGAAAATTTGGTTGTTTTAGTGTGACCAATGGATTCCTTATGAGGATTTGTGTGGGAATGGGTTGTTTGTGAATTTTGGGAACCATTGGACAATTTGGTAGGAAGTTTGGAAAATTCTGTCATTTGCTGCGTGTTGGCTTCTGATAAGCCTCACTCGAGTGATTTGAGGTCTCACTCAAGTGCAGCATTATGTTTTCTCTTTTCCTTCAAGTTTTAGTTGCACCCCCTCATAAAGAAAGCAAAAGTGCATTTTCTCACTTGCAAGTGATATGGGATATCACTCGAGTGCATCTTGTCTCACTCGAGTGTAAGAGTGTTTTGCACATGAGGTTGTGTCTTAGGTTAGCACTCGCGGCCAATTTGTCAAGAGTGCGTGCTAGCACCCGCAAGTGCTGTGCCACCACTCGAGTGCCTAAACTAGTGCTCGAGTGCACTTCTTAATCTAGGGTTTTCTTTGCTCTCGGGTAGTCACTTCCTATGTCTCACTTGGTAGGATTTGGGTGAGCATGAGGTTACCACTCGAGTGTTGTGGTTAGGACTCGAGTGCTGTGATAACTTTCTGTCTCTGTGGTTGCTCTCGGGCAAGCACTCTCACAGTGAGCTTCCATACTTGAGTGCAAATCTCGTTATTACTCGAGTGAGGCCTTATTCACTTGAGTGAATGAGTCAAAAATAAGTGTTATACTTCTGAAAAAGGGGTGTTTGGTATAGTTTTTCCAACCCTTTAGGCATGTGTTAGGCTTCTAGTAGCCACCTAAAGATTTCAAATGATAACCAACATTAAGTGATTGGAATTAAGAACTTGGAATAAATATTGATCCGTCGTCCTTGATTTTGGTTTTTAGGATTTGATATTTGCCCTGCTCGTGAATAATCGGTGCTGAAGCATGCTCAGAAAGAATAAGGTAGTGACTCTTTCCCTTATACTATACGTGATATATTGTATGTTTGATTTATCATTATTTGTAGGTCTATCACCTGCGGCCTGTCGGTATTTTTGGTGGGAGGATCGTGCCTTCGGGATGATAGTTTATAGGGATGAGACTATGTGGAAGCCGAAAGGTGGTATGTGGAAGTCGAAAGGCTATTCGTGAAAGCCGAAAGGCTATTTATGAACCTTTCACCTGCGGCCTATCATGATTTTGGTGGGAGGACCGTGCCTTCGGGGGGTAGAAATATGGGGGATGAGATTACACGACTATGTGTATATGTGACAGCTTGTATGTTGTGTTTCGTGCTGCTATGCTGTTTGATGATGTCATTGCATGATTTATGATTATGTATGATATAAGTGATTTGTTACTACTAGAATTCTTTTGAATCTCATTCTTTCTATTGACTAACCTTTAGACAGGGCAAGTGGCTCTAAAGGGAAGGAGACGACTAAGGGCGGCTAAGACTTCTGTAGGGTCATATGATTTTGGGATGTTGGTTATCAATTTTTGATTGGGGATCACTGTATATTTTGTAAATCTTGATTTGGATGCGGTTGTGTAATCCCCTAAATGGGAATTTATAAACCCCTAGTTGATATATATGGCACTGGGATTTACCGGGATTTTTGTTGTACACTCTGATATGTATGAATGTGATTTAACTGCACATGGTAGTTATATTCGAAATATGAACAGAAGACCAGGTTAAATTGATTTCGAAAGAGCATTTGTAAAACCCTATCTCAAGGATGGGATTAAAAATGAAAATTTATCATCTGTTGATCTCTAATACATTTTAATTACGTATTTTTGAATTATAATTACTGTTTATAAGGCAGGGGGTTGCAACATTATCTGCCAACATGATGCTATAGTGACTGTACACATAAACAATACTTTTGCTACAGTATTCGTATGTATGAATAATGACTGTATATGAACAATATTTTTCATATAAACAATAAATCTGGTTTTAGATATCACATTGACTGGAAGAGCAAGTTGGTTTGGATATGAGTCAATGAACATCCATATAATTAATATTCATAACACTCCCCCTTCGATGTCTATTATAAATATGCCTCATTAAAACTTTAAATAGGAAAAACCCAGTGGGATAAAAACCTAGCCAAAGAAAGAAGTACATCATTCATTGATACACTGTCGAGTGCTGCCTCATTAAAAACCTTTCTAGAAAAGAGTACAACATGTGTCGACTCCCCCTCTTAACAACATCAGTTGATATCTCTAAGTCTCTGAAGTCCAATGTCATATACACACTTTTCAAAGATTATACCAGGAAGTGACTTGGTGAATAAATCTGCTAGATTTTCACTTGAATTGATTGCGGGATATCTATTTCACCATCCTTTTAAAGATCATGAGTGAAGAAGAATTTTGGTGAAATATGCTTCGTTCTATCGCCCTTGATTTAGCCTTCTTTAAGTTGGGTAATACATGCATCACTATCCTCATATAGGACTATTGGGATCATTCTTCCTGAAGATAAATGACAAGTTGTGCATATATGATGTATCATTGACCTCAACCACACATATTCTCGACTTGCTTCATGTACTACTACAATTTCTGCATGATTAGATGATGTGGCTGATATAGTCCATTTATAGATCACCATGAAATAGTTGTACCTCCATATGTAAACAGATAGCCCGTTTGTGATTTACCATCATATGGATTAGATAAAAATCCAGCATCTGCATAACCAACCAGTTCTTGCTTGGACACATTTGAGTAGTATTACCCTATGTCCATAATGCATCTGAGGTAACAAAGAATGTGTTTTACTCCATTCCAATGCTTTCATGTTGGTGAAGAACTATATCTTGCTAACAAATTAACAACAAATGATATATTAGGACGTGTGTGATTAGCAAGATACATTAGTGCTCCAATAGCATCAAGATATGGTACTTCTGGACCAAGTAGTTCTTCATCATCTTCTTTACTAATTTCTTTAGGTTGGAATGAGTCTTTATCCACCTTTAAAGACTTTACAACCATTAGGATACATAATGGATGGGATTTATCCATGTAAAATTGCTCTAGGACCTTCTTTGTATGAGTTTCTTGATATACAAAGATCCCATTCTTGAGGTACTCAATCTGTAATCCAAGATAGAATTTTGTTCTTCCCAAGTCCTTCATTTTGAATTCTTTCTTCAAACAATTAATTTCCTTTTGAAGCTCTTTAGAAGTTTCAATGATGTTGATATCATCAACATAAACCGCAATTATAGCAAACTCACTTTTAGATATTTTCATAAAGATGCATGGGCGTATCAGATCATTTTTGTATCCTTCTTTCAACAGATATTCATTAAGACGATTATACCACATGCTCCCTGATTGCTTCAAGCCATACAGGGACTTATTTAACTTAATTGAGTATTATCCTCGAGAACTTGAATCAGATGTTTTTGGCACTTTAAGTCCTTCAGGGACTTTCATATAAATATCATTATCAAGTGAGCTATACAAATAGGTAGTCATGACATCCATTAGGTGAAAATCAAGTTTTTCATTTACTGCTAGGCTAATCAAATAACAAAAAGTAGTCACATCCACTACTGGTGAATACATTTCTTCAAAATCAATACCGGGTCTTTGTGTAAATTCTTGGGCTACAAGACGTGACTTATATCTTGTTATTTCACCTTTTTCATTTCTCTTTCATACAAAACCCATTTGCATCCAACTGGCTTTACATCTTCAGGTGTAAGGACTACAGGTTCAAATACTTTTCATTTTTCTAATGACTTTAATTCTGCATTAATGACATCTTTCCATAGGAGCCAATCTTTTCTTTGTTAGCACTCGCTAATAGATTTTGGCTCATGATCCTTATCATCATTCATTACATCATATGCTATACGATACACAAAGATGTCATTAATGTTGACTTTATTTCGATCCCATCGGGTTCCAGCCATAACATAATTTATTGAGATCTCATTATTTTCACATATGTCAAGTACCTAGGTCTCTTCTGGGACTGCAACATTCTCTTCTGGAGATATTTCTACTGGAGATAATAACTCTTCAAAAGATGGCTCTTCTGGAGCTACTAACTCTTCTTGATTATCCTCGACCTGACTATCTATATTCTTTGCTCGTTTTCTTTTTTGACGATTTTTATCTTTGGAACCGATGGGCCCACCATGCTTCAGGTGTACTGATAAGTAAAATATTTGCATATTTATTTTCCCTTATATGATGATTTTATGGATGACATTTGAGCTCAATTAATAAATTTGGGTGTAATTTATAAATAAATAATGATTTTGGCATAAAATAGAATTTCTTGGAAAATACTAAATTAGACCCTCTTTCAGTTTTCAGGCAATATCTGGAGCTCTAGATGTCGGATCGGGACATTCTTTATATGGATAAAAAGCTAAGAAAGAGCTCTACAACTTTTATGTTGAGACGAAATTCCAGTTCTATCTCCAAGGGTTTCGAATTTTGCTTGAAAGTTGAAGAGAGGGAATCATCTACCATTCCACCAACCATTTCATCTACCTCTTCATCTTTCTTTTCACCTACTACTTCATCTACCACATTTTATCTACCACTTTATCTTCCTTTTCACCTACTACTCCATCTACCACATTCTATCTATTAATCCACCTACCACATTTTATCTACCACTTCATCTTCCTTTTCACCTACTACTCCATCTACCACATTCTATCTATTAATCCACCTATCACATTTCACCTACTACTCCATCTACCATATTCTATCTATTAATCCACTTATCACATTTCATCTACCACTTCATCTACCTTACTCCATTTTTCCCTATATATAGCCACCCTCTCCTTCACATTTGACAGACGAATTCATATCCATTACTTTCATCTCTTCTATTTCTTCTTGCATGCCTCCTATATGGAAGGCTTAGGATTGTATTACTTTTTGCATGTCGTCTACATAGAAGGTTTTACCTCCTAAATGGATGGCTAGATTTCTCCATTTTTCATGCATCTTTTGGTTGTAAATTTATGTTTGAGAATTTGATATTCAAGTTTTATGCAGTATTTATGAGAATTTCATTCTAGTTTCAAGGAAGGTGGCTATATGTGTATTAGGATCTTCTGTTGGTGAACCACTGAACTGATTTGCTTGCATCATCTGGATAATTGCTGGCTTGATTTCAAAGTTATTAGCTGCTACTGGTGGTCTCGTGATTCCAGAATTTGTCCCCATGACTGTTGGTGTTGCATAGTCACGGAGTGTTTTAGTATCTGTTGTTCCTCCCTCCGGAGTTTCCATCGGATTGCTTAGGATTGAAGTAGACTGCTTTCGAACTTTTCGATTTCTTCGACAAGTTCTTTCGATCTCCGAATCAAAAGGCAATAGTTCAGTCTCCTTCGATCTGGTCATACACATATATAAAGAAATAGAATATATTCATATGAGTTGTGTAGTCTTATAGAGTTCCATAAATTTTAATGCATAATTAAATATGCAAATAAATATGCAAATATTTTACTTATCAATTTTACTTTAGTATGTGTTTATGTTTCAACAAAAAAAAAAAAACCTTTTCTAAGCTCTAAAAGACATTGGGGACAATGTCTGATTTAGGTTGGGGGAGGAGAGAAAAAAAAAATATTTTTTTGTTTTTCTTTTGTTAGTTAGTAAAACCATTAGATTCATGGGGTGTGAAAAAAAAAATGGCAGAGTAAGGAGATATTTTTAACTCCTGAGACGCATTCTAGTAGTTGCATGTTTTTGTTCATTCTAAAAAAAAAAAAAAAAAAAAGTCATCCTATTTAAGTGCTTTGTAATGATCTTAAGAAGTATATAAGTTTTGAGTATGGATCAATTGAATTTAGAGATTTCATAGCATGAATGAACAACCGATTGTTACAATTGGTGATGAATTTTGAGATTGAATGAGCTGAGTTTGAAAGCCCCTAACCGTGAGCTTTTGAGCCTATAATGATTATTTCTCTTATGTGTGATATTCACCTATTAAGTTGTCACTCTAGAACTTGCTTTAAATCTGGTTGAAATTACATTTCACATGCACATTCAAAGATGATAAAGGCATTCATTTTATTTAGCTAGAGCCAAATAGCCAACCTTGCAATTATACCGTTGATAAGCCCCTTTGAGCCTCATTGACTATTTCTTTGTTCACAACCCATTGACATATACTTTAATGATATATCAAATGCTTTTACCTAATTCGGAAGATTAGTAGAGCATTTGAAAGTTTGTGAAATGGGCTTTTGACAAGTGTGGGGGTGTATATATCATCAACTTCAAAAGTGCAAGCAAAAAAAAAAAAAAAAATTTGAAAAAAAAAGAGAATGAAAAAAAAAAAAATATTGTGAGTATTCGAATTGTGGGTTGTTGTGATGAAATAGATTTATTCAGAAGCTAGCCCATTTTTTTTTATTGTTCTATTTAGTTTTTCATATCACGTTTTACATTCCTTTTACCTTAACTCTATTACAACCCTTAACAAGTCCTTTTGATTTGAATTATGCATGTGAATTAGATAGTGGAGATTGAGATTTTTAGCAAGCCTATGGTAGTGCAATTTTTTCGGTTGAATTCGAGTGAAACACTTACCCTTAAACACTTGAGAGATTGGGAGAATGAGTCATAACTACGAACTCAGTTTATTCATTTTCAAATGAAATTACCAGTTTATATTTTCGTTGATTCATGAATACTATGATTTCTTTATTTTTTAATTGTGTTCTTGCTTATGACTTGACACTTCTAATTTTGTTGGAAGCACTTAATGGTCACTCCTTGTCCGAGGACGTCCAAGAGCTAAGTGTGGGGGAATTTGATAAGTGAAATATTTACATATTTATTTTCCCTTATATGATGATTTTATGGATGACATTTGAGCTCAATTTAATAAATTTGGGTGTAATTTATAAATAAATAATGATTTTGGCATAAAATAGAATTTCTTGGAAAATACTAAATTAGACCCTCTTTCAGTTTTCAGGCAATATCTGGAGCTCTAGATGTCGGATCGGGACATTCTTTATATGGATAAAAAGCTAAGAAAGAGCTCTACAACTTTTATGTTGAGACGAAATTCCAGTTCTATCTCCAAGGGTTTCGAATTTTTGCTTGAAAGTTGAGAGCGGGAATCATCTACCATTCCACCAACCATTTCATCTACCTCTTCATCTTTCTTTTTACCTACTACTTCATCTACCACATTTCATCTACCACTTCATCTTCCTTTTCACCTACTACTCCATCTACCATATTCTATCTATTAATCCACCTATCACATTTCATCTACTACTCCATCTACCACATTCTATCTATTAGTCCACCTATCACATTTCATCTACCACTTCATCTACCTTACTCCATTTATCCCTATATATAGCCACCCTCTCCTTCACATTAGACACCAATTGAGATCCATTACTCTCATCTCTTCTCCACACACACCATTTCATTTCCATTACTCTTCTCTCTTATCTACTTACACACCATTTCATCACTCCATCTCTTCTCCAACTACTACATCATCTTGGAATTAATTTTAGGTATTGTATTATTTTCTTGCATGCCTCCATCTTGGAAGGCTTAGGATTGTATTACTCTTTGTATGCCACCTACATGGAAGGTTTTACCTCCTAAAGGGACGGCTAGATTTTTACATTTTTTATGCATCTTTTGGTTGTATATTTATGTTTGAGAATTTAATATTCAAGTTTATTGCAGTATTTATAAGGATTTCATTTTAGTTTTATATAATGTCAATTTATTTTGCTGTTGTTTTTAATTTTATCATGAGCTAAATTTTCATTTTCCTAGGGTGATGACGTAGCTTACTAATAACGGATTGAATCTTAACTTATTAAATCTAGTTTTATTTTTCCTTTATGATTGAGTTTTAATTATTACTCTTAATGCTTTCATTTGATTGGCCATCGTTTGAATGATTCCAATATATATGTTGAGACCGGAAGGAGATACATGTGTGTAGACCCTATAATTAAAACCATAACTTGCATATGAAATAGGAATATATTCATATGAGTTGTGTAGTCTTATAGAGTTCCATAAATTTTAATGCATAATTAATTGCTTAAATTCATATAGGAATATATTGGATTAGCAATTAATTATAGAATTGCTTGACCTTGGAAGAGGCTAGTAATTAAATTAGGGAAACTCGACTATCAATCATGTGGAATAAATTGGGCTAGATTAGATAAGTGATTCAATCCGGAAATTGTTAAGTGAAATCTAATCCCTAGGACTTTTTCTCATTGTTGTTTCATATCATTTGCATTCATAGTTGCTCATCTTTTATTTCGTACTCTTCATCACCAACGAATCGATCGACTAAATAGAATTAAAATTACCTATTTTGGTACTTAGTGATCAATCCTCGTGGGAACGATACTCTACTTACTTCTATATTACTTGATTACGACAGTGTACACTTGCACTATTTAATAGACCATTTACACGCGTAAAACTTGCGTACTTCTTGCATGCCGGGGATTGTTTTCATTAATATCAATACCAAGTAATTTTAATACTAATTTAGTCTGCATGTAAAATTTCAAAAAAAAAAAAATTCAAAATAAAAATGAATTATTCACAGCATTCATTTGGTGATAACTTGTCACATCTTAGTTCTTTTTCTGGAATGCATGTGGATGGAATGAGAAATGAAAATCTAAATGCCAGTTGGATTGAAAATTCTTCTCCTTATAACTGTTTTTCTGGTGCTTATTATGGAGAGTGTCATCCCTATGAGCATTATCCATATAACACTACCAATCATTATATGGGAGATGATTTCAATATGAACCAAACTTGTTTTGATCATTCATTTTATCCTGGTGGAATTTTAGAGCAACAAGAGTCTTTGGATCCATATGTCAGGTATTGTCCTAATCCTCCTTTCTACTCTTATCCATATATTGAAGAACAAACTCTTAAGTATAAGGAAAAGTCTGATTTAGAAAGATTATGTGAGGAGTTTGCGGAATCAACAGAGAGATTTAGTAGAGAGCAAAATGAACTTGCCACTAGTGTTGAGTCAAGTGTTCAAAATATAGGAATATATGCGAATCAAATTATTGCGTCACTTGAGACTATGAGGCAAGATAATTCTTTAAGCATAATAACCACTTCTTGTGTTGATGATAATTATTGTGAGGAAGTTGAGGATGTGGAATTGAATGAAACTTTGGCTCTTGTGGAATGTGTTAAGGAACTTGAAATCACTTTTGGAGAGAACAGTGAATGTCCAATTGAGATTCCGGTTATGGAGCCTCATCTTTGTGACTTTGATGTTGAAACTAATGAGGATGTTCCAAAAGTTGTTGTTCATGTTTCTCCTGTTGAAGTGCTGGCTCTTACTGATGAGAGTCAAGTGGATTTTGTGGGATGCTCTAAAATTTTGGAAACTCCTAAATTTGTTTGCAAGTGCATGGATGTTGTGGTTTATTTGAAATCAGTAAATAATTGTACTCTAAAATTGTCTATGATTGAAGAAGTACAATTAATTACTTTAAATGATCATTTCTTGTGTCTGAAACATTGTTGCTTGAAAAGAAATGAAGAAAAGAAAATCCTGGTGTTTGATACTTTTGATTAGTAGTTTGTGCTTAAGAAGTCTGGCTGAAGACTATAAATTTAGCGCTGCTTGGGAGGCAACCCAAGATTTGGTTGGATGTTTTGATTTTGCAGGACTTTTGGTAGCTCTTGATGATGTATTCCACTTTGATGGTTATAATCAAGAACATTTAAAGGAGTATAATGATGGGTACTCAACACTTTGACAATTGTCATCACGTTTGAGGAACCAACAGGTAAGTCCTCCTTCTCATAAAAAAAAACATTAAAAAAAATAAAAATAAAAATAAAATAGAAGAAAAATAAATTTAAAAAAAAATTTGTTTAATCTTTGTCTAGCTAAAGACGTTAAAGAAGGGTGGCTATTTGGGAGGCAACCCAAAACTTCATTCCTACTCTTTCAAAACTTCTTTCCTACTCTCTCAATTTTCTTTCCTACTCACTTATTTCTTTCCTACTCTCTCATTTTTCTTTCCTACTCATCGAAACACACTGCATTGGGTTGAGAATTCTAGTCATCATCAATTTCATTTTAAGTTACCATGGAGGGATCCCTTGCAAACCTTAAGAACAGGTTCCCTACTCTTCCCAAAGATGTGCTCAGGAAGATCTATAACAGTCGACTTGAAAGGATGATGATATTCAATCGTTTGGGCCTTCCTGAGGATGTACGCTGGATCATTGAAGCTAAGGTACGTTTAGCAGGTGAGATTCATAATTCATTTGTTAAACCTTTGCCAGGAATGGGAAGAAGTTCTTACTCCAAAAAGAGAAGAGCTAAAAGGATGAACACTTGCTATAAATGTGCAAGGTGGAATTGTGATCAGTGCTGTAGGAGTAAAGACATATTCAACAGAGAAAAGGAGCGCTATCGTCTTGGGAATCTGACGTTACAAGACCCTGTTTGCCAGTTTATAAGAAAACTGGATGGGAAGCAAATCCTTGATTCATAGAAAGCTTTTAAGCCGTTTCTGGACGTAAAACCAGAGGAAGATGTGAGCCAAAATCACAACTACTGTACATAATCATGCTTTTGTCTAATCGTTTTATCTTTTCTATAGCTCTTGTCAATTCTTTTTTTATCTTGTCGATAGCTTCTGCTTACTCTACTTTATCTTTTGACTTTCTTTCCTCTTTTTGTTTAATTTCTTCACGCAATGGCCCACCGGTCATCTGTGTCGGAAATTTTTTCAAACTTCTTTGAAAAATGTGTGATTTGTGTGATTTTGTTGTCGCTGTTTTAGTGTTATATATGCATGCACTCTTCTACTTGTAGCATATCCACTTCCACTTGTAAATATGCAGTCTTCCACTAGTGAGCATACATGGTCCGAGAGAAAGAAAGAGAAAAAGGGTATTTCACAAAAATGTAGATTTACATCTATTTGCATTTTTGGTGAAACTGATTTGGGCAAGAAAGGAGAGTTTATAACAACAGCAAATGAACTGGGAGTTGGATTAGCTGCCAGAGGAATCAACTTTGTGTACGGGGGAGGCATTCAGGGCCTAAAGGGAAGTGTGGCCATTTCTGCATCCATGAATGGAAGCAAGGCTTTAAGTGTAAGGGTGAAGTAGTTGGAAGATCACACTTTTTCCTTAGGACAAGAGTTACAGGTTTCAAGCTTGCCTGAACAAATGGGACTAATGTTCTACCATGCTCAAGCTTTCATTGCTCTACCCGGGGGTTTGGAGACGTTGGATGGCATTTCTAGCGTTGCATATTGGGCTAAGTTAAACTATCACAAAAAGCCATTAGGATTGTTAAATGTTAATGGTTTTTATGATAATCTATTGTCTTTTCTTGATCATGCTGTGGAAACAGGATTCATACCCCAAGCGACTCGCCATTCCATAATTTCTGCACCAACTACTGATCAGCTGCTCGATCAACTGCAAACCTATGAACCTAAACCAGATCTACTCATCAAGCAAATAGGTGGGCAATCTTCAGATAGCAGTCAGAAGCAGAACCCAGATACCACCCTTCGGTTGTAACTTTCCTTAATCTCTTGGTTTTACTTTTAGTATTTTGATTTTACTTTATTATGTGTTTATGTTTCAAAAAAAAAAAACCTTCTCTGAGCTCTAGAAGACATTGGGGACAATGTCTGATTTAGGTTGGGGGAGGAGAAAAAAAATTTTGTTTTTCTTTTGTTAGTTAGTAAAACCATTAGATGCATGGGGTGTGAAAAAAATGGCAGAGTAAGGAGTTATTCTTAACTCCTGAGACGCATTTTAGTAGTTGCATGTTTTTGTTCATTCTAAAAAAAAAAAAAAAAGTCATCCTATTTAAGTGCTTTGTAATGATCTTTAGAAGTATATAAGTTTTGAGTATGGATCAATTGAATTTAGAGATTTCATAGCATGAATGAACAACCGATTGTTACAATTGGTGATGAATTTTGAGATTCAATAAGCTGAGTTGAAAGCCCCTAACCGTGAGCTTTTGAGCCTATAATGATTATTTCTCTTATGTGTGATATTCACCTATTAAGTTGTCACTCTAGAACTTGCTTTAAATCTGGTTGAAATTACATTTCACATGCACATTCAAAGATGATAAAGGCATTCATTTTGTTTAGCTAGAGCCAAATAGCCAACCTTGCAATTATACCGTTGATAAGCCCCTTTGAGCCTCATTGACTGTTTCTTTATTCACAACCCATTGACATATACTTTAATGATATATCAAATGCTTTTACCTAATTCGGAAGATTAGTAGAGCATTTGAAATTTTTGTGAAATGGGCTTTTGACAAGTGTGGGGGTGTATATATCATCAACTTAAAAAAAAAAAAAGAAGAAAGAAAGAAAAAAAAATCTTAAAAAATGAAAAAAAAAAGAGAAAAAAAAATGAAAAAAAAAATTGAGTATTCGAATTGTGGGTTGTTGTGATGAAATAGATTTATTCAGAAGCTGGCCCATTTTTTTTTTATTAATTTTTATATTTAGTTTTTCATATCACGTTTTACATTCCTTTTACCTTAACTCCATTACAATCCTTAACAAGTCCTTTTGATTTGAATTATGCATGTGAATTAGATAGTAGAGATTGAGATTTTTAGCAAGCCTATGGTAGTGCAATTTTTTTGGTTGAATTCGAGTGAAACACTTACCCTTAAACACTTGAGAGATTGGGAGAATGAGTCATAACTACGAACTCGGTTTATTCATTTTCAAATGAAATTACCAGTTTATATTTTCGTTGATTCATGAATACTATGATTTCTTTATGTTTCAACTGTGTTCTTGCTTATGACTTAACAATTCTAATTTTGTTGGAAGCACTTAATGGTCATTCCTTGTCCGAGGACGTCCAAGAGCTAAGTGTGGGGGAAATTGATAAGTAAAATATTTGCATATTTATTTTCCCTTATATGATGATTTTATGGATGACATTTGAGCTCAATTAATAAATTTGGGTGTAATTTATAAATAAATAATGATTTTGGCATAAAATAGAATTTCTTGGAAAATACTAAATTAGACCCTCTTTCAGTTTTCAGGCAATATCTGGAGCTCTAGATGTCGGATCGGGACATTCTTTATATGGATAAAAAGCTAAGAAAGAGCTCTACAACTTTTATGTTGAGACGAAATTCCAGTTCTATCTCCAAGGGTTTCGAATTTTGCTTGAAAGTTGAAGAGAGGGAATCATCTACCATTCCACCAACCATTTCATCTACCTCTTCATCTTTCTTTTCACCTACTACTTCATCTACCACATTTTATCTACCACTTTATCTTCCTTTTCACCTACTACTCCATCTACCACATTCTATCTATTAATCCACCTACCACATTTTATCTACCACTTCATCTTCCTTTTCACCTACTACTCCATCTACCACATTCTATCTATTAATCCACCTATCACATTTCACCTACTACTCCATCTACCATATTCTATCTATTAATCCACTTATCACATTTCATCTACCACTTCATCTACCTTACTCCATTTTTCCCTATATATAGCCACCCTCTCCTTCACATTTGACAGACGAATTCATATCCATTACTTTCATCTCTTCTATTTCTTCTTGCATGCCTCATATATGGAAGGCTTAGGATTGTATTACTTTTTGCATGTCGTCTACATGGAAGGTTTTACCTCCTAAATGGATGGCTAGATTTCTCCATTTTTCATGCATCTTTTGGTTGTAAATTTATGTTTGAGAATTTGATATTCAAGTTTTATGCAGTATTTATGAGAATTTCATTCTAGTTTTATGTAATGTTAATTTATTTTTATTTTGTTTATAATTTCATCATGATCTAAATTTCTATTTTCTTAGGGTGATGATGTAGCTTACTAATGACGGATTGAATCTTAACTTATTAAATCTAGTTTTAATTTCTCCTTCATGATTGAGTTTTAATTATTACTCTTAATGCTTTCATTTGATTGGCCATCTTTTAAATGATTCCAATATATATGTTGAGACCGGAAGGAGATACATGTGTGTAGACCCTATAATTAAAACCATAACTTGCATATGAAATAGGAATATATTCATATGAGTTGTGTAGTCTTATAGAGTTCCATAAATTTTAATGCATAATTAATTGCTTAAATTCATATAGGAATATATTGGATTAGCAATTAATTATAGAATTGCTTGACCTTGGAAGAGGCTAGTAATTAAATTAGGGAAACTCGACTATCAATCATGTGGAATAAATTGGGCTAGATTAGATAAGTGATTCAATCCGGAATTTGTTAAGTGAAATCTAATCCCTAGGACTTTTTCTCATTGTTGTTTCATATCATTTGCATTCATATTAGCTCATCTTTTATTTCTTACTCTTAATCACCAACGAATCGGTCGACTAAATAGAATTAAAATTACCTATTTTGGTACTTAGTGATCAATCCTCGTGGGAACGATACTCTACTTACTTCTATATTACTTGATTACGACAGTGTACACTTGCACTATTTAATAGACCATTTACACGCGTAACATGTACCTTAGGTTCATTCATAGCAGGTTGTCCTTCAAGGACATCAATTTTGATAAGAGTATTAGCAGCTGGGACATGTGACTTTGTCACTTTCTTTTTGTTAGTAAATGCTTCTAGTATTTGATTAGCTAAATTCTATAAATGAATTATCTTTTGAACTTCTAGTTCACACTGTTTTGTACGAGGATCAAAATGAGCCAATGATAATTCATTCCAGCTAATTTCTTTACCCAGCAGTTTGTTTTCTCCCCCTAATATTGGGAAAAGTGATTCATCAAAATGACAATCAGCAAATCGTGCTGTAAATAAATCTCCTGTAGATAGTTCTAAATATTTTATAATTGACGGAGATTCATACCCAACATATATTCACATCCTTCTTTGAGGACCCATTTTGGTGCGTTGTGGTGGTGCTACAAGCATATATACTGCACACCCAAAAGTTTTTATATGAGAAATATTAGGTTCCTGACCAAAAACCATTTGTAAGGGACAAAACCTTTAGGAAACTAATTGGCCTAGTGCAAATTAACATTGCTGCATGGAAAATGGCATGGCCCCAAGCAGAAATTAGGAGATTAGATTTCATAAGTAAAGGTATTGCAATTAGTTGCAAACTTTTAACCAATGATTCTGCGAGTCCATTTTGCATATGAACATGAGCTACAGGATGTTCAACGCCAATTCCAAGGGATATACAATATTCATTAAAGTCTTGTGAAGTAAATTCACTAGCATTATCAAGACATATTTTCTTGATAGGATAATCAGGGTAATGTGCTCTTAATCTAATTAATTGAGCAAGTAATCTTGCAAACACTAGGTTGCGAGTAGATAAAAAGCAAACATGTGACCATTTAGTTGATGCATCAATTAAAATCATATAGTACCTAAATGGTCCACATAGTGGGTGTATTGGCCCACAAATATCTCCTTGTATCATTACTACAGGTTAAAGATATTATTACCCCTACAGACATCCCTTTTTCAAAAAGGGAGGTCAAAACATATAGGTGATGGCAATTTTGTAAATAAAGCAGTGAAATCGACACATTAGGTGTCCCAAATTTGAATTGGATCGCCTAAAGTAGAGTTTAGATGTCCCAAATTTCAATTGGGATGCCTCAAGATTCACCCTGGAGCCAAAAATTGAAAATTAAAAAAAATTGACTTACTTTAGGCGTCTTAAATGGTTTTAGGACGCCTAAAGCAAGACTTTAGGCATCTCAAATCCAATTTGGGACACCTAAAGGAGTCCCCTGTGCATGTCAGACAAATCTTTGACATGCGTCTCCTCCTCCTTCCTTCTCTAGACTCTTTTCTACCAACTCTCGTCACTTCATTATTTCGT
The DNA here is from genome assembly GCA_963210345.1 of Inga oerstediana. Lineage (NCBI taxonomy): Eukaryota > Viridiplantae > Streptophyta > Magnoliopsida > Fabales > Fabaceae > Inga > Inga oerstediana. The sequence continues at coordinate 15,702,238 of OY723411.1, read as the reverse complement.
ATTTTTCTTCATTATTTCCATTATTTCACTTTACTCTTCCTCCTCCTTCACACACACCCCCTCAAGATGAAAATCTTGGTAATATTCTTAACCATTTATGAACATCACAACAAATATGATTAAAACATTTATAGCTCCTACGTAAATAAGTAGCTGTGCTGAGCTACAAAATGGGAGTTTGATAAAATATAGAATAAAGATATACAAATAAGAACCAGTCCCAATGAAAAGGAAAAAAAGATTGGGTTGGTAAATAATACTACTCCTAGACTTCCTAATACAATACTTGATCCCAGAAAGATTAAAAGAAAATCAACACAGTCTTGCTTTTTCTTCCACCTCCTTCCTTCTATTGTCGACGCATACACCCCCTACACCGTCTTCTTGTGTAATGTGAGGCGTCCTAAACATTTTTGGGATGCCTAAAGTAAGACTTTAGGGATTTGATGCGCCTTCCCCTTCCCCTTGCTTTTCTTCCATTCTTTCTTTGTTCCGTTTTCCCACACCAACACTACTCCCGTGACTTTCTCTTTTTCTTCATTCCTTTCCTTGTGTTTTCCAGTGAGTCTTCATCTTCTCTTCCTCCTTTCTCCATTGTCGGCACTGGGAAGCTTTTTCCTCCACCTCTTTCCATTCTCAGCCAGCACCTTCTTGATCTCCACCCCCTCCGGCGTACACACCTCCTCCACCTTCTTGCTTTCCCTCTACCCTCCAGCGTACCTTCTCCTCCGTGCATACACCTCCTCTAACGTCTTCTTTCTACCTTGGTTGGGCACATAGACACCGTGGAGCTTGGATACATCTTCTCCACTGTGCATATGTCTTCTCTCCTCCAACGTCGGCTGCCCTCTGCCTCCTTTCATCAGATTTTTTTTTTAATAAAATTGACATGATGAAGAATTAAGTTATACTTGCAATGTAAAATTATTATAATGCTTTCAATTTATTTATATGATTCTAGTTACTAGAGTGATTTTCAGTTTTGATTGCCTTTTTTTTGCCAGAATCATAAACTTGTTGTTAGTAGTTATGAAATACTAATAATGTTTTTGTTTTTTATTGGAGCTTAGAAATCGAGGGAAATACATATGTATATTATATAAATAAATAGAGTTTTTGATTGATTTTGATGAAATGAAATAGAGTAATTTTTTAAATTAATGAGAATTAATTATATCAATGAGAGAAAAGAAGTCAAAATTCATATATCTATCAAGGCTGGCTTATTATAAAAGCTTAAGCATTTAATTAACACGCTTTAACTTTCACTAATTGATATGTGTTTGTTGGCTAACTAACATGTAAGTTTGCACAAAATACAAAATAAGAAAAGCAATATAATGAAATTTATTAATTATCAATATAAATATAACAAAATTTATAATTATCTCATTGCATCCATAATCCATATATAATATGCAATATGGTTGGTTTTATTTTTTTTAGATTATATTAGTATGATTATTAGTGTAGTTTCCTCAATATATAAAAGAGTAGTATGATTATTAGAGTGTAGAGAAGATAGGGTTGCTTGAAATTTTGAGATGTCTTTACTTTTAAGGGGAAATGCTATTGAATTTTTTGTTGAAAAAAGGCAATCCCATCATATCGTTGATAATTGTTCTAAACATGAGTGTTATTGGGAATGGCTTAGGTGGTAACAAAATAGATCAGAACTGGATGAATGCTTTGAGAACTAGTAAAGAATATGAGAAAGGGGTGGAAGAGTTTATTGAATTTGCTAGAAAGAATGCTCTAGCAAAAAATGGGACGTATTTTTATCCTTGTGTCAATTGTTTAAATGAGAGTCGACGAGATGTTGATATCATAAAGGATCACCTACTTTGTGATGGAATAAATATGTGATACACAAGGTGGATATGGCATGGTGAGGAAGTAACGAATTGTTCGTTGCACAAGAAGGAAGATGTGGATGTCATAGATGAAGATAGAATGGAGAAAATGATTCACAATGTTGAGGTAGAATCGTTTGCGTAATCGTAAGAGTATGACAGCATGTGGAGTGATGTAGAGACATCATTGTACCATAGGAGTAAGTATATATGGTTGATAGGAACATTGCATTTGGTTAACTTAAAGGCAACTTGTGGGTGGACCGATTGTAGTTTCACATTTGTTGCTTGAATAATTATGTGATATGTTTCCAGATGATAATGTACTTCCAAATCATATGTTTGAAGCCAAGAAAATAGTGTCTATGATGGGTATGGAGTATAAAAAGATATATTCTTACCCTAATGACTGCGTACTGTACAAAAATGAGTATGAAGGTCTTAGTGAGTGTCCTAAGTGTAAAACTACATGATACAAAGTGAAGAAAGATGGTGGTTGTGGCGATGGGACAACTAAAAGGCAACCTTTAAAGGTTTTGTGGCATCTTCTAATAATACCCCATTTTAAACATTTATTTGCGACTGCAACAAAAGCAAAGAAGTTGAGATGGCACTCTAATGAGAGAATATCTTATGAAAAATATCTTTGGCACCCAACTGACTCTCCACAATGGCAGAAAATAGATAAAATTTTCCCTCAATTTGCCAGCGAGCCGAGAAACCTTTGGTTTGGGCTTTGTACAGATGACATCAATCCGTATGGAACTCTTACTTGCACACATAGTGCATGGCCGGTTCTCCTTATAATATGCAACTTGCCTCCCTAGCTTTGTATGAAACACAAGTATATGATGCTTTCTATGATGATTTTTGGACCAAAACAGCTAGGGAACAATATTGATGTCTACTTGGTGCCTTTGATTGAGGACTTGAAGAAGTTATGTGAGGAAGGCGTAGATGTGTTTGATGCTTATAAGAAAGAGTCCTTCAAGCTACATGCAATGATTTTCACAACAATAAACGACTTCCCTGCATACAGAAACTTGTCAAGGTACAGTACGAAGGGGCATAAAGCATGCCCGATATGTGATGTAGACACACTTCCGTCAACTTAAGCATGGAAGAAAAATTGTCTACCTTGGCCACAGGAGGTTTCTTCATTGGTTCCACTCGTATCGTAGGTTAAGAAAGAGTTTTAATGACTTATCGAAGCATGGAATAGCTCCAAAGGCATTAACCGGAGAGGAAGTTTTCAGTCAAGTGGAACATATCAATATCACCTTTAGTAAGAATCAGAGGATTGCAGGTGACAAGAACATATGGAAGAAGAGATCAATTTTCTTTGATTTTCCATATTGGCGTAGTATTGATGTGAGACATAGTATTGATGTGATGCACGTGGAGAAAAATGTTTGTGATAGTCTTGTCAGTACATTTTTGCACATACCAGGGAAGACTAAGGATGGAATCAGTGTGAGACTAGACCTTATTGATATAGGTATAAGAGAACGATTACATCCACAACTAAGAGATGATAGTAGGAGGGCATACATAGAGCCAGCAACTCATACACTATCAAAAGCAGAGAAAAGAAATTTGTGTGGTGTTTGCATGAAATTAAGGTGCCACAAGGGTATTCCTTTAATGTGAGAAGATGTGTCTCAATGGATAATTTAAAGTTAGTGGGAATAAAGTCTCATGATTATCATGTGTTGATACAACAACTATTACAGGTAGCTATTAGAGGCATCATAAAAGATGAAGTGCGAACCACTATAACAAGATTGTGCGTTTTCTTCAATGCTATTTGAAACAAAGTCATTGACATTGAAAAGTTGGATGAATTGGAAAATAAGGGTTATATTATTTTGTCCCAACTAGAGATGCATTTTCCTCCTTCATTTTTCGATATAATGGTGTATTTGATAGTTCATTTGGTAAGGGAGGTAAGGCTCTGCGGTCCAGTTTACCTGAGGTAGATATACCCTTTCGAGTGATACATGAAGATCTTAAATGGGTATTCTAAAAATCCTTATCGACTAGAAGCCTCAATAGTTGAAAGATATGTAGTTGAAGAGGCTATGAAGTTTTGTAAAGATTAATAAGAGAGGCTGTATGTGGACTTCGATGCTAATATGAATCCAATTGGTCTTGAAGAAGACTATTTCATTAGCTACTTAGGATATTTGGGTCGAAGCAAAGTGCGCATTACCTATGATAATTCGAGATTGGTTCCCCCAAAAATGAAAGACATGATTTGGCAACAACTTTTAGCATATAATTTTCGATACGTCTATGATAATTGTAGCTTTATTCCTATTGCTTCAAATATAATTATCTTATGTTTTACCTTACAGCAAACATACGATGTCCCAAACACCAAGGAGATGTACAAGCATTGGATGGGGAAGGTTCGTCTACGATAGAAAGGTTTCAAGAACAAGCTTACATCAAGGTACATTTGAGGGGCTCGAAGGGTGAGGATCCATGTAAACATTATTTTTATTTGTCTCTAGAGGTCTAAAGGTTGTTTGTGGCATCATGGGAAGATCCTCAATTTTTGGTAAGATTTCTGTCATCATGATATAGAGCTTTTGATTTTAATATACTTGATATCATTGATTTATTTTTTGTTGTTTTTCATTCATAGGAATTAAGTGTAGCAAATGCATAGAGGCAAGCAGAAAATAAGTATCAGTATTAAATGTCTCGTGGTGGTTATCAGAAGCTTGAGAGGCAGATAATGTAAGAAGAGTTAGAGAAAATGAAGGAAGCAGCAGAATCAGATCCTACCGCTGTTATCTAGGCCCCGCCTCCTCCTGCATGTCACAAAAAATGGAAAGCAGGGAGGATTAAAGGTGGGAAGTACATAAATCCGGCTGTTGCTGAGGTTGCTATGAGGATTGTAAGTAGTTAAATCATAAGTACATACTTTTTTTCAAATCGAGAGTGCTTACTTTGCATTTACGATAAATTGTATGCTACATGATGAACTGGAAGATCATAAAAGCCAAGGTTCATTCAATCCAAGTAGACGGATGGACATCTTGTCAATAGCTATTAGGAAGGCAGATGACCCTGGTCGTGTTATAGGAGAGATAAGGGGAGTTAATGCTGTGAGATATTTTGGACGAGACTTACGTTATTTGTCACAAGCTGAACCTAGTAGGGAGCTTGTGGCCAAGATTAGAGAGGAAGTCGAATGAGAGCTTGAGGCCAAACTTCACAACAAGCTCCGACAAGAGCTATTGCCAGAGCTTTAACTTGAAATGACAAAGATGTTCGAATTGCATAGGGCAAGTGACGAGCTTAGAACTCAGGAATCCCCAGCCTTCCCCAGGGCCAAAGGAAGTTACAACCCTCTAGAGGAACCACTTGGTGACCCTTCTCCCACCCAGGCGCTGAGAGAGCCTTCCACCCTCTACTTGGATGCGCCACTGTTGTGTGTTGTTGCGACTGCTCTCGTTCACACATGTGCTACTACCCACCATCATCAGCAAATTTCATAGCATTTATGTAGAGTGACTGTGACTTGTATTAGAGAAGGGGAAGAAGGTACAACCATCCCTGTTCCTAATGCAGAGGTTGGCACGATAGGTCAGGCGATAGGATCTTTCATCCTTTGGCCTCAAAATCTTATTAGTTTAGGGGCAACACCTCCAATAGTAGGCATTACCTTACTATTACTTAAGATCTGTTGGCATCCTACAAATAATTTGTTTGTTTATGTTTTAAAAGGATGACAAAGATGCGAGAAAATGACCCTTCTTAGCACGACCGCAACAGATCTACAAAGGCATTCAACATATTGACTTGAATATGCCTCAAGGGATTGTGGGCCTTACATTGGAGTATCTCTACACGATTGATAGAAAAGATGTGAAGGAGTTTATCAAGTTGGAGGAGATAGATGCAAGATAGGTGAAATTTGCAATCCATTAAGTTTTTTTTTCAATTTTTCCATAAAATTCATGTAGTGGTTTTTTTATTTCATACATTCAATAATTCATTCCTTATTTTAATTCTATTATATCTGCTTCTACCACATCTGCATAGACATGGAAAGACATGATTTGTATGGATTCTTATCTCCTACAAATACGACAAGGGATACCAATACTTTGGAGGCAAGGACTCATAATGTGGGCTACACAATGGGATAGACCAAACTTCATTGTTATTTAGCACCCATTGTTCAAGGGTACGTATTTTAATTTTCTCTATTTAAGATGTTTAATAAATAATTGCCTTGTCATCTAACTTCATTTTAATCTGTACATGTTATAGTTACCATTGGAGTTTGTGTGTTATATGTCATCACCGCAACGTAGTCTATTGGTTTGATTGCTTGCGTAAAAGGCCAGACAAAGAGACAAAATCCTTCTTCAACACATAAGTTATTTTGTTTGTATTTTATTGATTCTTAAAAAAATGAATAGTTCTAATTTCTGTTGATTTTGATTTCATGATAGTGTGACTCAAACATATAGACTCTTGGGCGGGTCACGCGAGGGTAAAGTTGTTAGAGACCCAAAGTGGTATTTTCTGAAAGTAAGTAGTTTCAATTCTAATTCTTTCATTGATAGTTGTTTTAGATATACCTTTATTGATTTTAACAACTAATTGGCTTTGATTTAAAGTGCCCTTGACAACCTGGCAACACTGAATGTGGATCTTATGTTATACTTTATATGTATAACTGAAAGAATCGGCAGGCACAGCGGAAGAATTTTAAAAATTTTCATCGATCCTAATCGAGGATCTATCAACGGTGTTTAAACCAAGTTGGAAGGATTCATACCTTTTTGATTCAGGGTTTTCACGATCTCTAGGAGCCAACACGTCAGGTCCGCTCCCTCTACTGGTATCCACACGAATGCTCTCCAACCAAGACTGCGTGCTAGTGCCTCTAATGTCTCATAGGGTTTCCCTTGCGGCTCTCAATTCTCATGTGTATGTCAGTATATATGCTCTATCAATTTTATAACCTATGAGGGCTATTTTCAAATTTCAAAATTAATCATCATTAATTTCAAAATTAATTAACTATTAATTATCTTGATGAGCTAATTAAATAAATTCAGTTTAAATTAAATCTGTCCAACATTTTAATTTAACCTATTTATTTAATCTAAATAAAGAGCCATTAGATTTAAATTATCTTCATAAATTAAATATGAGATACCATATTTCTATCATGTTAGTTATTAGATTTAATTTATCTTAATAAATTAAATTTAAAACTAACACAATATAATAATATCATATAATATATATATATATATACATATATACATATATATATATAATATGTATTTCGAAAATACATATCTATATAATATTATTAACGAATTTTTATATTACATATATACATATATATATATATATATATATAAAATTCGTCTACCCTAATTAAACATTATCTCGTGTTGGGTCATTCTTGTGTGCGACCCTGTAGGCCTATATGAAGTTGGCAGTGGGCCAATAATTGTACTAACCCACAAGTCGCAAGTGGCTTCTAGTAAGACATCACGACTACCCAATTCATATAAGGATCGTTAACACGATGCAACTTGTCATACAACCATGTCACGTTCCTTTTATCACACGATATATCGGTCAAGGATGAGGCATGGATAATGTCATCCTCTTATTCCTGACTATTACTTTCTTGATTCTTGAGTAGTCTGACAATAGAAATGGAAACTCCTTTCCATTGTAGTATGGCCATACATTTCTCAGACTTACTCATCAAGGGGCCCAGTAATATCTCTCTACTAATGTGAGGGACAAATTCCATCTTGATCATTCATATTCCTCTGCATGAAAATCCACCAAGCCCGATTGTAGCCTTTATCATTACCCGGTCAAAGGTGGCTTTTGACTAGTTCAAAGCTTAGCAACTCTCATGTAGGAATCCATGATGATCTCAGGTCAAAGGGCATTGTGATGTGGTTATACATGAGAAAAGCTTATGACTTGATCCATCTCGCTTTCTCATAGTGGGTCGATCTAGCACCTTATACTCTTACAAGTGTCTAAGATTTTGATTCGTATCTCCATATCTTATCAAAGTCATACTGATCTTGTTTCATCTCTGCTCCCGTATAGATGACCGACCAAGGACATTTTAGGACAATTTTTATGAATTATCCAAGGATACAATTATCATAGTTAACATGCAAATAATATGATAACAGAATGGAGAAATTTCATTAAATTAATAATGTTCAAAGTACAATAATTGGCCCTTTGGGCACAATTTCCAACATCCTCCTACTTGCCCTAGGTACAATTATTAATTTGCCTAATTCCCATTGTCCTAACATGACGCTCATGCTTTGCCTGTGCAAGCGGATTAGTAAGAAGATCAGTAACATTATCTTCTCTTGCTACTTTACATATCTTTATATCACCTCTATCATTAATTTCTCTAATAAGATGAAATCGCCTGAGTATATGCTTGGTCCTTTGATGTGACCTAGGCTCTTTGGCCTGTGCAATAGCACCGCTATTGTCACAGAACAAATCTATTGGATTTGACATGGTAGGCACCACCCCTAGTTCAGTAATGAACTTTCTGATCCAAACGGCTTCTTTAGCTGTATCCGATGCTACTATATACTCAGCTTCTGTTGCAAAATCTGCTACAGTGCTATACTTGGAGCTCTTCCAGGTTATTGCTCCATCATTCAGGAGGAATACGTATCCAAATTGTGATTTAAGGTCATCTTGGTCAGTATAGAAACTTGCATCTGTGTAACCGGTTACGCAGAGCTCATCATCCAATCTACCATAAACCAAAAATAAGTCCTTAGTCCTTCTTAAGTACTTTAGGATATTCTTAACGGAAGTCCAATGACCCTCACTAGGATCTTATTGGTATCTGCTAGTCATACTTAAGGAAAATAAGACATCCGGTCGAGTACATAACATGGCATACATGATAGATCCAATGGCCGAGGCATATGGAACCTTACTCATGCAATCTCGCTGATCAGGTGTACTAGGACACATATCCTTGTTAAGATGGATGCCATGAGACATGGGCATGTAACCCCTTTTTGAATCCTGCATACTGAACCTATGCAGTATCTTGTCTATGTATGTGCTCTGACTTAGGCCTATTAGTCTTTTGGATCTATCCTAATAGATCCTAATCCCCAGGATATAGGTGGCTTCACCTAAGTCTTTCATTGAAAATGACTTTCCTAACCAAGACTTGACACTCGGCAAGGTAGGAATATCATTCCCAATGAGTAGGATGTCATCTACATAAAGCACTAGAAATGCAACTATGCTCCCACCAACCTTCTTGTAAACACAAGGATCATTGATGTTTTGAATGAATCCAAACTCTTTGACCACTTCATCAAAATGATGATTCCAGCTCTGAGATGCTTGCTTCAATCCATAAATGGATCTTTGAAGCTTGCAAATTTTACCAGAGTCCTCTGGACGCACAAAATCTTCAGGTTGTATCATGTACACATCCTCAAGCAGCTTTCCATTAAGGAAGGTTGTTTTGACATCCATCTGCCATATTTCATAGTCATAATATGCTGCAATGGCAAGAAGGATTCTGATTGATTTGGCCATTGCAGCTGGGGAAAAGGTTTCATCATAGTCTACACCATGAGTTTGAGTGAATCCTTTTGCAACCAGTCGTGCCTTGAAGACATTTACATTGCCATCTATGTCAGTTTTCTCCTTGAAAACCCATTTGCACCTGATGGTTTTTACACCTTCAGGTGGATCGACTAAGGTCCATACCTGATTGTCGTACATGGATTTCATTTCAGACTTTATGGCATTTAGCCATTTCACGGAGTTTGGTTAACTATGGCTTCTCGATAGGTGGTGGGCTCATTTTGCTCAATGAGCAACACATCACAGCCTTCAGTAATCAAAAATCCATATCTCTGAGGCTGATGCCGTGTCCTATCAGATCTTCGTGGACCTTGTGTTACTTGAGGAGGCTTAGCAACTTGTTGTGAGTCTTCTCTAATTTCCATCTATGGTTCTGTACTATCTTGTGACTCTCGAATTTCTTCGAGATGTACCTCGCTCCCACTGGTTGTTTTAGAGACAAACTCTCTTTCTAAAAACTTACCATTTTGAATAACAAACACTTTGTTATCGGTGGGATTGTAGACATAGTATCCTTTCGTTTCTTTAGGATACCCCACGAAAAGGCACTTTGTGGATCTGGGCTCTAATTTATCAGAGGCTTGTTGCTTAACATATACCTCACATCCCCAGATCTTGAGAAAAGATAAACTTGGTTTCTTTTCAGTCCATATCTCATATGATGTCTTTTCAATTACCTTAGATGGAACACGATTTAGTGTGAATGCAGCTGTCTCTAGGGCATGTCCCCAAAAGGATGGTGGAAGATTTGTTTGACTCATAATAAATCGAACCATATCTAATACTGTGGCCGTGGTCAAAATCATGGTGTTTGAAATTCCTACCAGAAGTGGGGAAAGACTAATAGGAACCAAAAAGGGGAAAGCAGTGGGCATAATAAATATGATGATAATCCATGTTATCGCTGTAGTGATAAGGGTCATTGGTCTCATACTTGTTGTATGCCAAGACACCTAGTTGAACTTCACCAAAAATTAATTAAAAATAATGGTAAATGACCAAAAGTTAAGGTAATCATGTTAATTAGGCCGAGAATTCTGAATATGGTGACATAGATATTACACATTTTGATGTTGCTGATTTCTTAATATAAATTAGTTGTGTCTATTTGAACTGCTGTATATTTAAAGTTGCTTCTATAAAATGTATTTCTCTTAATTATGCTTTTATATCTATTTTAAAGAAGAATGAATCTTATTAGCATCAATCTTGAAGATTTGTGTCTTGTTGATAGCGCAACAACCCACACCATACTCAGAAATGATAAATATTTTTCTTCCTTAGTAATGCAAGAAGCCAACATTCAGACTATATCTGGTAGTATAAATTTCATTGACGTGGATTCATGGTTTTTCAGTAAACGCTCATTATTTTGTTCAGGCATAAGGAGGCAAGAAATTAATTCAACATATTTCTTGAAACCTCTTCACGATATTGTTACTGCAGGAGCAAATTGGATGCATGAAATGTGGAGAATGTTTTTTTTAACATATCTTTATCAGTAACATTTTCTCCACATAAATTTAATTTAGAAGTAATCCTAAACATGGTTGAGTTATACTCGCTTATAGATTTAAAATATTGCAGGCGTAAATGTATCCAGTCATAACGAGCTTTTAGGAGGATGACCATATTCTGGTGATCATACCTTTCTTTTAAATTGTTACAAAGAACCAGTGGGTTATTATGGTTAAATATTCAATTTTAAGACCTTCATGCAAATGGCGGCGAAGAAAAATCATGAATTTGGCTTTGTCTTGGTTGGATACCTGATTCCCTTCTTTAATAGTGTCTTCCAAACCATGGGCATTCAGGTGGATTTCTGCATCCAGCCTCTAAGATAAATAATTCTTTCTGACAATTTCAAGAGCCACAAATTCAAGTTTTGCTAGGTTTGACATGGTTCAAACTAATTAAAGAAATAAACAAGAATAATTAAAATATGAAATGTAAAAATGCAATATAATATTTTAAACAAAAATAACCATAAATACATAAAGACAATAAATCATAAGGCAAGATCAGAAAATTAAAACTGGCTTCGGGCCTTTTAAACTCATGGCTTCAGGCCAATTAATCTCATGGTTTTAGTTATGAGGTAAAACCTTCCATATAGATGGCTTCAGGCCACTTAATCTCATAGAGTTAGTTAGGAGGTATAACCTTCAATATAAGTGACAACCTATACCATCTATGAAGGAGAACTACCTAAGCCTTCTATGAAGATGGCATGTATTATATAAAAATAAAACCAATATGACTTCTGGTCATATAATTTCAGGAATCAAATGTGTATGGCTTTTGGCCATAAGATAATAATATAAAAGAACTTGTAAATGGTATATAAATTATATAAAAACAATAATGATCTCCAATCTTAGCTATGGAACCTGATGTTTATAACAATCGGTAAAAGTATTACTCTAATTCCAATAGTGACTTAGATTATCCCAGATCTATCAAATAATACAAGGTGTGTAAAATCTTCAAAGAAACATTGAGAATATCATACCTTGGTTAGAGCTTCATGTTATAAAAGTATGTGTAATAAGAGAGCAAGAGAGAATTTTAAGAGAGAAGATTGATAGAATTTCTCATTCACTTATATGTTCTAAATCCTTGACCCAAGGCCTCTATTTATAGGTGTAAAATAAGGTGAATAGTAACTTTTTCATGTGATGCTATAGTACTACTACAGTGAAAAAGTGCTATAGTATCCTCCTACATGATGCTGTAGTGACCGTACATATGAACAGTACTTTTGCTATAGTATTCGTTCATATGAACAATGACCGTATATGAATAATAGTTTTTGTATAAACAATAATATCTAATTTTAGAGATCACATTGACTGGAGGAGTAAGTTGGTCTGGATATGAGTCAATGGACATCCACATAATTAATATTCATAACAATAAGATCATAATAACCTTCATTTTATTTGCTCTTCAACGCTCTATCACATGCACAACCCCACTTAAAATGACACAAACCACAAACTCCAAACCTTATTATTCATATTTCTCAAACAAAAATTTTTCAGTAAACAAAACCTCATATTGGAATCAAATAGGACTCTCACGCGACTACGTGCGTGCACATACACATAAGCGCTTTTCATCAATATTCAGTATTAGAGCTTCCAGGCATCTCAAGATGAACATGAGAAGAACTCAGAGGAAAGAAAATAACTCTAATTGGAACCAACAGGGCAATCGAAGGTATTTGTTGGATTATCCTGAGAATAGCTATAAGCATCGGGACATCTTTGTTTGAAGAACCTTGAAAAGTTTGTGGGCCCACAGCTTCATGGTCCATTAGTACAACAATATTCATTGATCTTAAACACTATACATGGATTGTTACATCCTCCATGAGCCTTTAATTCTCTAGGACACTATCCATTGATATCGGCTGTACACTTTATCTTGTGGCAACGTCCGTTCATAGGGTAGAAATCCATAGGGATATTGAAGCCATCCACTAAGGATATCTCATAGAAATCTTGGTTGTCGAATTAGTTTAAGAAAAACTCAGAGTGTGTTCAGAGGGACACCCAACCAGTGCATTGGAGACCGCCGGTGCAATCATTGGTGTAACATACTGAAATTTAGTATCTAGTGTGCTTAGTGTGTAATTAGTTCAATAAAATATACCAGTGTAAGTGTACTCTGGCACACTTTTCATCTTCATATTGAGCACATGCTTGGCGCCATTTGTCTGGGCCATACAAGTACATATGTGGTGCCATGTGGGCCCACATACATAAAGCAGCTTTTTACCTAACTTTTGTTTTTGTTTGGAACAATATGAGTGTGCAACTTAAGTCCCTTGAGCTTTTTACCTAACTTTGGCTTTTGGGTTGGTGTTGTAGTAAGTTGTCACCTAGGTCCCCTAATATTTTACCTAACTTTTACTTTTGGGGGTGGACCAATAAGATGTTGCCACTTGGCCCTATGAGGAACACATGCAAAATTTTGGGGACAACTCATCGGTCTTCCATCAAGGCACATGTTTTTCCTTGACACTACACATGAAAGCCATATGAAATCATCAAATTTCCCTTCCCCAAATATGTAAAGTTGGACAAGGGCCCAGAGGGAAGAGTTAGCAGAATTTCTAAGACGACACGTGGCAACTTGATAGACCGGACACTTATACACTTATGACAATTAAAGCTAACACCCTCTACTCTTTAAATTTGGCTAAGGCAGCAAAACTAAGGGGGAAAATAAGGAAAATAGAGAGAAAAAGAAAGAAGAGAGAAGGTGTTCGAAATCTTGAAGAACAAGGAGGGAGAAAGTGTTCTTGAGCAATTTTCATCCCCGAATTTGCGTTTTTAGCCCCAAGTTTCTTCACCAATCTTGTTTCTCTCATCGAGGGCAACATTTTTATGGTTTTAGATTCTTGAAAGGAGGATTTTGGTGCTGTCTAGTTGGTGTAGGTGTAGTAGAAATCAAGAAAAAGCTATAGCACCGGATAGAGGTAAGTATAAGCTTTGATTTGAATCTAGTATCTTGAGATTTGGTTGAGTTTTCATGAGGTTAATATGTTGCCCTAATTTTTGGTCAAAGGATAATCTTAAGGTTTTTATTGATCTTATGAACATGAACTTGATGTTAAATAAGGTTTAACTATGATAGGAATGAAATTTGACAAGTCTTGTGGATTGAGGTTGCAAAATCACTTTGTTTGGCCTTAAGTTAAGTTTTGACCAGACCAGGGTAAAATGGAAAGATTGTGATTTTGTTGATTTTAAAGTTCCCAATGGGTTTAGAATGAAACATTTTGTAGGATAAAGATGAGAAAATAACTTTGGGAGTATTGGAAGTGAAAACCGAATTTGTGGACCAAAAACCCAAAGTTTTGGCCTTGGTAGGTTCTTAGGGAAGGAATTGGATTTAGCCAAATTTGAGGTTGGAAATGGATTCTACATGCTAGATTATGTAGGAATAGCTTGTGAAAATGATTTTAGAAGAGTTGGATTGAAAACCCTAAAATTGAGTTAAATGTTATTTGAGTATAGATGCTACCAGATTCGTTTGTAAGGAAGTCAAGTTGCTTTGGGTTCAATTTTGGTTATTCAAATCTTGTCCAATGACTGTGAAATTTTACAAGTTATTAATACACATTGTAAGCTTTAAATTGAGGTATAGAAAGTATTGTTTGGATAAGTATTTTGTAAGTTATTATTTGTTAAAATTTAGGTATCAAATATGGAATGGATTATGAGGCAATCAAGTTGGCTAAGGTTTCTAGAATTTAGTACCTATAATTAGTATTGATTGTTATTTGTCCTTTATACAGGGCTTAAAGAGATTAACATAGGAACTTGAACCACCTCATTTGGAGCTTTCTAGATTAAGTTATGAATTTTCAAAATTGCCTAATGAAATCTGGCATATTAGGGTTGAATATGGAATTTCTAATTTTTGAAGGGAATTATGGCTAGTAGGAATATAAGGATTAAAAACGTGTCTTAGATTAGTCCTTTGTTAGTCATAGCATAAAAGCATTAAAGATAATCGATAAAGTTAAGTAAAGGACAAGCATAGGGATAGGTCAAAGAACAACATAATCTTTATTATGTTAATAGAATTGGAATATGTAATGATCTATCTATTCATGAATTCTAAATTATAGGATTTGACATTTGCCCAAGCCCAAAGAGGAACTTGATTGATAAAGGTAAAGAACTGTAAACACAATCAGGTAGTAATTCTTTCTCTCATGTATAATGTATTGTTCTACATGTGTGTTTTTACCATCGAGTGTATTCGTTTCATGAATATACGGATTTGTGATGGACTAATGGGTCCTGAGGTAGTAAGACCTATTGGACCAGCATGTCCTTAGGTTAAAACCTGATGAGCATTTAGATTGTGATGGGTAGAGGCCTAAGGTAGTAAGACCCGAGAATGCAAGTTTGCATGGGACAGTGACCCTGGGTTGTAAGACGTAATGGCAATAAGACCAGATATGCATCTTGTATGGGGTAGAGGCCCTGGGCTATAAGACCTGTGTTACAAGCACTGTGGTATTAGACTAATAGGTCCCTTGATTATTGTTTATATTGCATATTGATTGCCGAATACTATTATGATGATTGTTGATTATATGATTGTTTATTTAGTATGCTTTGTGAATTCGCATAAGTTATGATTGGTTGTGGTTACTATTGAGATTCTAGCAAATCTCACCTTTTCTAATAATTCATATACAGCGAAGGCAATTAGCTTGAAGGGCAAAGAGGTAAACGTAGATAAGTCAAGATCGAAGATGAATGATTTAAGCCTTCTATTGGTTTCCTGTTTTATAGTTTGGTATGTATTGGATATAATGTAGGAAAACATAATCATAGTAATGATAGTACCAGTAAAGGAAGCAATAGAGATAGTAGTAACATGTGTAGCGAATCGATAATCTCCCTTAACGTGATAACTGAGTTAATATTAGGTAATCATATGATAAGGGCACATTAGCTAACAAACAATATACAAGTTATAAGAAGAGAAGCACTCTAATGATAATCAACGAGGTTAAGGATTAATGAGTCGTAATAAAAGTTGTGAACCACTATATAAGTGTTTTGAAAAGTTCAAAATTTTTTAGAAAAGCCCAATCCAATATGGGTTTAATCCATGTGATGAAGTTGAGACTGGGAATTATTTTCAAAGGTGTGTTAGTCCCAAGATTGAAACCTGACTTAGTGGTTCGAATACATTACCTAATGACTTATCAGATCACATTGAAAATAGGGGAGTCATACTTGTTGGCATCAGAGCAGAGGTTCTGGCAATAGGATGGTATTCTCTGCCTATGTGAATAGTATATTGACACTCTGTTAATAGTAATATGATTAGGAGTTATGGGTGACAGAAGAACCCAAAGAGATAGATCTCCCCCGTCTGTTAACCAGCCTGCCAAAGTAAGGGATAGAGGTATATATAGAGGAAGAAGTGAAGTAATGATGATGTATACCCCGAGGAAAAGGGTTCAAGCTCTGGTAACAATAACTTTGTTGGCGCTAGCCCTAATGAGGACTCTTTTATAGGTGATAATGAAACCCTAAAGTTAGAAGAGGTAGCATAGGATTCGAATTCTGTTGCTAACTCTAGAGTTTTTGATGCTAAGTTAGAGTATGATCTGGATCCCCACCTTTGTTATGGGAATACATAGAAGAGCTATATCAAGAAGCTAATACAACTTATGTCTCCCTGCAAGGTCAGTACCTAGCATTTCTGGAAGAGGTTGACATGTTATATTGGGAACGAGATATATATGAGTTGAAGAAGCCTAGTGACATATGGATTAGTACCACCCTATCCAAACACCGCCTTATGAACAAGAAAGAAAAATGAGATCATGGGGTGAGATCCCTTTGGTTTCATTGATTTTATTCGGCACATCAGTGAATTTGTATTAGACTATATGTGGTGAAGGTTTTACTATTATAAACCAGTTTCATGATGACAATGTAGTAAAAGTTGCTTTTGGTGTATGGTGACTGTATGGGTTGATATCTAATCCTATTTTGTACTAGTATTTGAATTTAAGGATTCATCATTATCTTTTCTTTTAAATAGTGAAAAGAAGCTATGATTAAGGTACGAGGAGGGAGAAAACAGTGACTTAGGAATTTGAAACCTTTGACTAAAGGTTAGAGTGCATAAAGGTATGATGTTCAAGGTCCGGGGATTTGAAACTTTATAGTTGAAAATGTATAGGCATTATATTGATTATGCTTCAAATTTCTAAGTTAAGGATTGAATTGTAAAGAAGTAGAAATTTGCATGTAACTTACAATTTTGATACTTTTATGTAGGACCAATATTGTGTTGAGTTGATATATTATTTTCAGATGGTTAAAGAGTGTTTAGAAGCATGGAGGTGTTGACTTATGTAACCCCCTCACGGTAATTATATCTAGATTATGAAATTTAAGTGAAATAGAGACCAATAAGACAAAAATCACATTTATAATCACTCATCTCCAAGAGTGGGGTGTCCAAACAAAATGTTTAAAAATAGAATTCATCTGGTCTCATATTCACTTTCGAATACAATTACCTGTGCAGTTATATCACATATTAAATATCAGAGTGCGTAACTAAAATCCCGGCAACCTCGGGTTACTTGTATATATACGATGGGTTTAAAGTTTCCCAAAATAGAGATTACATATCCAAAAATCTATATTTACAATCCATATATATAGTAATCCCAAAATCCAGCTAGATAACCAACAGTCCCAAAATCTAAAATGTCCCTACTAGCCCTAACCACTCCTGGTTGGCCGCTTCCCTTTCGAGCCACTTGCCCTGTCTGAAAATATTAGTCATTTGGAAAGAGTGAGATTATAAAGAATCCCAGTAGTAACAAATCACTTATACAATATATAAACACAAAGCATGTAATGTTATCATGTTCACCAGCATCATCAACAACACAATGATCCATGGCTCTCGCCACGGACGACAGCACCTACGGCTGTATCACAATGCACTATGCCCGCTTTCATGGTAATCACAATGGCAGCTTTCACTGTAAACACTATATCTGCTTTCATGGTAATCACTATGCCAGCTCTCGCTATAATCTCAATGCCCGCTTACGTGATAATCACTATGCAGCAGCATCACAAAGCTCCACAAGGCATCTCAATGCATCTCAAAGCAGCAGCAGAAACACACAATGCATGATAGGCAAACATACAATACATTTACACAAAGTATAAGAGAAGAGTCACTACCTGTATCTTTCCTGACATTCTTTGGCACAGTGGGCTCACGCATCTGGAAGATATCAAAGCCTATACCAATTTAGGGACAACTGATTAATCTCTTTCCCAAATACTTATTTCCATAATACTTTAAGTTGGTTATCATTTAAGACTCTTTAGGTGACTATTAGAGGCCTAAACATATGCCAAAAGGGTTGGGAGAACTACCTTGAAGACCCCTTTTCGGAAGCACAACATTGATTATCAGCTGGCTCACTTGAGTGATAAGAGACTCACACTCGAGTGAGACTGACTCTCACTTGCGAGTGTTTGACATTGAGCAACTACCATAGCCAGAGAGTGCTCACAACACTCGAGCATAAGACTTCGCACTCGGGTGATGACTCCAAATCCACTCGAGTCCCTGAAAGTACAACACAGAAAGTGACAACCCGAGAGCATATGTAACATCAGAGGGACAAGCTCACTCGAACATACCCCCTAGATCTCGGGTGAGAAGGTTTCACCTGCGAGTGTCAGAACACACTCTTGAAGATCAACCAGTGAGTGACAACCCGAGACAACCCCAACCAAGAACTCATACCATCACTCGAGTGATCCCATGCTCACTCGAGTGATCACCAACATCACTCGTGGTGAAGGAAATGCACTCGAGCTTTACTCATAAAACCCAGGCAAAACATAAAGCAGAAAGACAAAACACAAGGCAGCACTCGAGTGGTTCCTTCCTCACTCGAGTGATGCTATCAGATTGCTAGATCGCAGCAACTGACAGAAATTCCCAAATTGACCAAAATCACACCCAATGGTTCCCAACCTCCACACAAAGTTCATACTCACTCAAAATGACATAAGGAACCCATTGGTAACCACCAAAACACCTAAATACCATTTTAAACGTAATCTAACTCCCAGGATCAGAAACTATGATGCGATCTGGGTGATTGTTGATCGACTCATGAAGTCTGTGCACTTCATACCTATCAACGCTAGCTATTCTCCTGACAAGCTGGCTGAGATATACATTAAGAAGATTGTGAGACTCCATGGTACACCGAAGAATATTATTTCTGATAGAGATCCTCGGTTTACTTCGAGATTCTGGAAGGCTTTGCATGAAGCCATGGGTACTCAGTTGAGGTTTAGTACGGCCTACCATCCTCAGATAGACATACAGTCAAAAAGGATTATCCAGACTCTTGAAGATATGCTGAGAGCATGTGTCCTTGACTTCAAGGGAAAGTGGGACTACTATCTTCCATTGGCTGAGTTTGCGTACAACAACAGTTACCATGCGAGCATTCAAATGGCTCCGTATGAGGCGCTATATGGGAGAAAGTGCCAGTCACCATTGTGCTGGAATGAGTTGTCTGAGAGGAAGTTGTATGGGCCAGATCTTGTTAAGCAAACTTCTGAGCAGATTAGAACTATCAGGAAGAGACTCCTTACAGCTCAGAGTTGCCAAAAGAGCTATATTGACAAGAGGAGAAGACCTCTTGAGTTTGAAGTGGGGGATCATGTTTTCTTGAGAGTGTCTCCGGTCACGGGCATCAGGAGAGCAATCAAGCGAAAGAAGCTGAGTCTGAGATACATTGGTCCATTTGAGATTCTGGTAAGAATCGGGCCGGTGGCATATCGGATAGCACTACCCCCAAGTTTAAGTCGATTGCATGATGTGTTCCATGTCTCGCAGCTCAAGAAGTACCAACCAGACCCTGAGCATATCATTGAGTATGAAGAAGTGGAATTGCAAGATAACTTCACTTATGCGGTAGAGCCAGAGAGAATTATTGATCGAGAAGAGCGGAGGGTCAGGTATCGAAGCTTACCATTCGTGAAGGTGGTCTGGAAGAGAATGTCTCCAAGGGAAGCCACTTGGGAGGCGGAAGCAGACATAAAGAAAAGATTTCCTGATTTTATGCCTCATGATGTGTAACAAATTTCGAGGGCGAAATTTATTGAACGGGGGGAGAATTGTAATATCCCAATTCAGGATTAAGGGCTAATGACTTTGAGGTTAATTGTAAGTGTGTAATTAAGCACTTTTGGAATTAATGTAATATGAATTTGGTGTATATGTGTGTGGTATTTAAGATCAAGGGTTGAGATTCATTACACATGGGTCAGAATCCAGTGTATTAAGCTTGTGTGAGCTCATTGTGGGAATGAATGAGATGCTGACAAGTGGCATTGTAGGAGTTGTTGGATGAAGTCACAAGAGGACAAAAGTCTACTTTTTCCTCTCTCCTCTCTCTCCTATTCGGTGGAAGTGTGTATGGGAGGGAAGGGGAGGCTTGCTCATCACAATCATTTCATCTCATCATTTTCTCTCTCTTCTCTCTCTCTCCATTTCGCTGAAACAAGCAAGGACTGAAGAAGGAAAAGCTGAATTTTGAGGTAAGTAAATGGCCTCCATTGCTCAAACACCATTCATAAATGTTGATCCTTGAGTGATGAGCTTCATTTTAGTGTGTATAGTGTGCCCTTTGGTGGTGATTTTAAGAATCATGAAAATCTAGTTGTTGGAGAATCAAAGAGTGTTTTTAGAGAAGTTGAAGAGGTATGTGAGACCAATCTTTCTATCTATATTTCATGTCATTTAAAGTAATTTGTAATTTCTGGAAATTTTGGCTTGAATCCGAAAATGAGTGCCACTGTTCATTTGGTATGTTTTTGGCATGAGAATGGTATTTTGGAATGAGTTTAGGATAGATAGATTGGTTGGTGATTGAAATGTGATGTTTGGATGAGATTGGTATATTATGGATTTTATTGCCCAAAACCCAAAGCATGATAATGGAGTAGAAGTTTGATGATCCTATTGAGTTTATTGGGTGTTTTTCTGTGGGGATGGCTTTGGGTAAGGTTTTGTGTTCACAGGAATCAATTGGGCAAGTGTTAGGAAGTTTGGTCTGTTCTCTGCATTTTCTGATATCTGATAGATTCACTCGAGCAGTCTGGGGTCTGCTTGAGTGCAGGATGAATATCACCCGAGCAGGGATGAACTCTGCTAGAGTGCGGTAGTGCGAGTTTCGTTTTCTACTCTCTGTGTTCTTATTGCACTTCCTTGGTCATGGCAAGTATAGTCTCACTCGCGAGTGAGGGATGAATATCACTCGAGTGAGCCTCCTTATGCTCGAGTGACTGATGTATTTGACACCAATGACTTGCTTCTCGGGTTGTCACTCGCGGGCATGGTGCAAGAGTGTGCCTTCTCACTCGCGGGTATGGGGTATCTGCTCGAGTGAGCTGTGTTATGCTCGAGTACAGTGAGCCATTTGGGCTGCCGCCATTTCCCTTATGCTCTCGGGTTCTCACTTCCTAGACTTTACTCGCGGGTGCTCGAGTGAGGCATTTGGCCTTCACTCGGGTGAGGTCCAGTGTGCTCGAGTGATCCTCTTCTTTGAAAATTTTTGTGCTCTCGGGCAAACACTTCCTGTCCTCACTTTCTTGCACTTGAGGTGATGTCCGTATCAATGCTCGAGTGAGGGCTTTTGTGCTCGAGTGACCGTACTAATGCTCGAGTGAGACCATTTTCACTCGAGGTACAGCAGTGAAAAATCAATTTTTGTGCTTCCAAAAAAGGGGATCTTTGGGATAGTTCTTACTACCCTTTAGGAGTTTTGTTAGGGGTATTTAATGACTCTAAAAGAGCAATAATGATAACCAATTAAGTATTATGAAGTGAATTAAGTCTTGGAATAGAGTATAACTCTTCATCCCTAATTGTGAATATAGGATTTGACATTTGCCCTACTCGGGAGAGACCGGCTCTAGGACACGCACGGAAGGATCAAGGTAGTGACTCTTCTCTCATATTGTGTGTGATGTTTTGGTATGCATAACTTATCATTGAATTTGTGAAATGTGTGCCATGGTACATTACGGCGTGAGCACTTCAGCGTGAGCCGTATAGGGATTGACGTTAGTAATCTCTAGGTTGGTCGTTGAACTGCCGTCGTAATCGACATGGATCTTTGTGAATCCGACCCGTGGGGCGGCGTTTGTGAAACCAGCCGTGGGCTGTGTGTATCTTGCCTGTATGGCTTGCGTTATGAAATGCTTTATATGGATCCCAGCTGTGGTGAATTATATTGTGTGGATTGTTGTGATGCAATACAGCGTGAGCAATCGTCAGGGATGACATGTGTCATACTAACCATTGCTGTTAAACTGCCGTTGTAGTTGCTTGTATGGATAATGATTTGATTTCATGCCTTATTATTGTACATTATATGATTGATTTGATACTATGGGGATTCTTTAGAATCTCACTCTCCTAAAATTAAACATTTTAGATAGGGCTGAAGGATCGAAAGGCAAACAGGTGACGAAGAGCGGGTAGAGCTTCGTGTTAGGAGTTCCTTTTTGGTTATTGGTTATTATTGTATATTATTGGATATTTTGTGGGAAGTATATGTATATTTTGGGATTTGTTATATAGTTTTGTGTAATCCCCAAGTAAAGGGTATGAATTATGGGCTTTATGCCTTTGTATAAACCATTATTAAATGAATGGAACCCGAGTGAGTCGGGAATTTACTTTGCACTCTGATAATTATAAATGGAATCTACCTGTACAGGCCATATTGGTTTTGTATTATGAATATGAGACCATTGTGAATAAATTTTGAAAAGTTTTTGCAAATCCGATTTTTGGGCAAAAGATTACCTTAATAAGTCCCAATTTGAAATATGGTCTCTAATTCTACATTAATTACGTGTTTACGAATGTAAATCTCGGCCTTAATCTTGAAGGGGGTTACACATTGGTCCACCAAAGTGCCACTTGTCACCATCTTCTCACTTCCACTATGAGCTCACACATATGCAAAGCGTAGGATTCCGACCTATGGTTAATAAATCTCAACCATTGATCTTTAATCTCCAAATACACTTATATCAATTTACATCACATTTATCCAAAAGTGTTTAATTACACTAATTACAATCAAGATTAGAGTCATTAGCCCTTAATCCCAAATTGGGTCATTACAACTTAAGCATTGATCTTTAATTTAAATAATTTCTATTGTAGTGAGTACTGCCCAGAAAGGCATATAGGTGTGATATACAGTGCTATATGGAAATATTTGGAATACGATCTTATGGTATTCAGGATTAAGTTTGAGATCAAATTTCATTTGAAATTTTGTTTTAGGTCTTGAAATTTTGTTTAAGGTTGTGCTATTGTCTTGTTACATGATTATGGTCATAGAGGAATTTTCTAACAATGAATGAATGATGATTGATGATGAATTTTTAGTAATGCTATGAGGATATTACTTGAATGTTATGTTGGGTATAACTAAGGAAGAATGATTTTCGACCCAATTAATTTTGAGGTTATAGTTCTAGTTGTGAATTTCAGTGTGCGAAATTCAGTGAGAAAATTACCAATGAAAAATTTTGTCGGTAATTTCCAATGCAATTGAATTGATGTCAGTAAATCAATTTGCCACATAAAATGTAGCGATAGAATGTATTTCACCAGTAATTTCATTTTTGTCACTAATCTGTTGGTAATTCCATCGATGAATTGAAATTTCGTCTGTAATTTGCTATTTTTTGTAGTGTGCCCTATGCCATCCTAGCTTTAATTGATAATGGAGTTCAAGCTACCAATCCATCTAATTAGTTTTAGTCAATACTTAAACATGGATTTGTATACTTATTAATTATTTCTTTGATAAGTACCACAACAATATTCACAATCCTCATCAAGCTCCATTGGATGAAATTAAATGGATTAACATAGTCAAACTCACCAAACATATGAACAATATGATGTTTATGTATCATAACATTAAGAAATCCAACTACATTATTGTTTTTCTAAAAAGGCGAGAGAGGAGCATTTTGCTAGCAAGAGACGTGTAAACTGTGATAGCTAGTACTGGTGACAACATTAGAGTGGCAACCCGAGGAGGTATCAACAGTAGTAACAATAGAAGAATTGGTTGAGTCGTTGGCAAGGAAATGAAGGGAAGCATTATTGATGAAGAGAGGTTCATCATTGTCGGGAAAGTCAAGGAGGTTGTTGATAACAAAGGAATCGGTGATGGCAATCACATTGTTGTGGGAGGTAGAGAGTTGAGGATTCTGCAAGAAGTTAGGAGCTTTTATGTATGAGGGGAGCAAGTGAGAAGACTTAGGGGGATATGATGAGAGTAACAGAAAGTAGAGAAAATTGTTTTGCTTTTTTCAACTTGTCTAGTCAACATCAACATAAGCAGAGTAAATTATTTTAATGTCACATAAGCACAATTAACAGTGTTAACTTTTGGTTCAAGTACTCCTAAAATTATTAGGACCACATTTCAAATAGAATAAACTTGAGGGATAAAAAACAATGGTTTCAAATTTCAGGAATTAAAACCAAAATAAATTTAAACTAAAAGGATCAAATATTATATTAACCTTTGTTTTTTTATTGGGTAGACGAGTCAATGATCTTAATTGTGGTACATTGCATCTTTTCAAGCGCAACTTACTCATTATATTGGGATATACATGTCTAATAGAGTTAGAGATGCAGGACAATCCATAGGTTGCAATCCTTATAAGCCAATCTGGAAAAGCTTACCTCAGGGTAGGATGCCATTTTGCTGACTGAAACCTACCATTTTGCCTAGCCTCTAATCTTGTGGAATAAAAGTAAAAAGTATAAAAAAAATTTCTCAAATTTTTTTCCAGAATAAATTTGAGCTTGTTTATTTTATTCTCGATTTTTATGTTATGAACTCTTAAAACAATTCTATAGAATAAAATTTTAGAACAAATGAGGTTGAATATGACTTCCATTCACACCCTTCATATCCTACCTCTGACGTCGATAGTGTGTTAGGGAAGGGGAAGGGTAGGAGGAGGAGGACAACAGTAATGGCGATGAGTGAAAACCATTAATATGTTTTTTAAGTATTAAAAAGTATTTAAAAAATCACTTGATACTTCATGGTTATTAGTAAATAATTGCTACTTATATTAATAAGTATGGCAATTTACAATGACATGTTTGGCTCTATAACCCTTTCCATTCTAAAGGATACATTTGACTCTATAACCCACGAAACCCTTTCCATTCCAAGGGACACAATGAGCATTATAATCCTCGAAATCCTTTCTATTTAAACGTTCAAAAATTGAACTCCACTTCACTACAATTTCAACTTCTCATAGCCAAATTTTGACTTTTGTTCTTTGCCAAAATCATGGACAAACGCAAGAGAACTTCTGGTTTATCATATGGGAATAAACCAAAAGAAGAACTCCCTCCACCGACAAGCATTAAAGGGCTTGCCCATGCGACCTATGAGCTTTATCATCTGGCTTAGGTTTACATGAGAGAGAAGGACACATGGATTAGTACTTGAAGGAACTTACCTCCCTCGTTTGCTCCCTGAACGAGAAGTTGGACAAATTACTGGAGAAGGAAGAATCTGATGATGCATTAAATCATTCATTTTCATCACTTTTTATTTTTTGTTTGTTTATTTACTTTGTTTTTTCTCTTTTAAATTTTTGTTTGTATATGGGTTGAATAATAAACCTCTAAAATTTAAAAAATATGTCAAATACATAATGATTATTAAGTAAAACCCACTACTTTTTAAAATACTATGTCAGATACCTAACGTTTATTAAGAAAAATTGTCACCATTTATAAAAACTAACTATTGTAATGTAAAACCCTTGAACTAACGTTCTTAAAAACATTACAATTATAAAGTAAGAACAATAAGAAAAGGCCACCTTTCATAAGTTATTTTTGTCAAGTTGCCTCTTTTAAAACACTTGTTATCTCGTGTCTCTTCACATTCTCAAGTTATTACACTTAGCATACTTATATTAGGTGAAAATTATTTACCAACCTTAAAACACGACAACTCCGGTTGATTTTCTCGACAGTCGACAATCATTTTTAGTCAAACCACAACCTTTAAAGCTTTGGTTTGACTTTTGAACAATTGCCACGTGACTTGTTTCTCTTGCCCTTGTTAGATCTCACATGTTTTGATGATAACAAAGAATGGGTGTGAAAAATTTTTGATAAACAAACAAGTTTGAACAAAGTAATGACAGAGCAAATCATCACTTGAAGTAAGCACTGGAGTAATGAAGAAAGGCCAAGAGCGAAAGCTGAGAAACTTCATCACTGGCAGAACTTCTAAAGGGCTACTCGAGTAAGAACTCGAGTAATAAGACAGAAACTTGAAGTAACCAGAGAACAGAACCTCAAGTAACTCACGGCCAGATACATCACTCGAGGACGACTCGAGTAATATGAAATGAAAAGAAGAGTTACTCGAGTCAACATTCGAGTAACCTGCCAAAAGGAAATGAGTTGCTCTTGGCCATGTAATCCTGCCAACATTACTCGAGTAGGCACTCGAGTAATTAGGGAAATCACTTCCAGTTGCTTTCGGCCTGCCAACGTTACTCGAGTCAGTACTCGAGTGCCCTGCTTTAAGAAATATGTTGCTCTCGGAATTTCAATCCTGCCAATGTTACTCGAGGAGCCACTCGAGTAAATCACTGTGGTAAACAAAACTTGAAGTTAACACTCGATTAATCTGAAATGTTATTATCACACTTCACTCGAGGCACCACTCAAGTATGCAGGTATGAAAATGTTCTATGTCAAAGACTTGAACGAGATTACTCGAGTTAGTAATCGAGTGATCTGTAGAGTTATTTACAATGCACTTGAAGTATCCACCCGAGTAAGCTATGCAGAAAATAGATGTTCACTTGAGGCGATACTCGAGTAAACAGGTATTTCCAAGGTTTGTAATTTGCTTTACTCTGTGCACTATCCGAGTAATATGATATATTAATTCTCTGCCAAGTTTTTCATCAAGTTACTCGAGTACCTACTTAATTAATCAAACCCAGAAATTTAGAAATCATTCCAACGTTCATTGATTTGTTTCCTATATGATTAACCCTCCATTATATTAGTATTCTTAGCATATTCAAAGATGAACAATGAAGAGATCTTACCAAATAAGGAAAGTCAAATGCAACGTTCAAATGCTACCTACCGCCACCTACCACAAACGGATATTCTTCAAAATCTAGAAAAGTCAACAGTGGCTGCGCACACTCTAACGGGCAAGAAGAAAATGTTCCAACAGTCATTATCAACACATCTATATATATGGGAACATCCAAACAGAGAAAACTACTAGAACACACACGAACGCATTATCAAGTTCACGCTCAATACTCTGTTTTTACACATACTTGTAATTCTGTACTTCAGTGATTCTTATTCACTCTGTAAGAGAGATATTTCATTCAAACTCAATATTTGTTATTGAGGTAACTTAAGGTTGTGGAACCTTGAGTTGGGATTGGATTACAACTTGTAAGGGGGAGCGAGTGTCCAGGCGAAGGAACTTGCTTGTACCGAGGTGCCAAGAACCCATTGAATCTTGGAAATTATAGTGAAACTCTCAGAGATACTCTGAGGACTGGACGTAGGTCAAAGTGGTTGTGGCCGAACCAGTATAACTCCCGGTGTACACTTCGGTAATATTTCTCCTTACTCTTTACTGGCTTATATTCACCGTCAAGTTTTATATTTGCAACGAAATTTTTAGTATCACCCAATTCACCCCCCTCTTGGGTGAAACGCTTGCTCTAACAGCCTTAACTCGCTTTTTGTTTCAAAGCGCTAGCTAAGTCATATTCCTTCACGTGCTCTATTCTCTTTATTTGTAGGTATGATTTCCCTTTCGCATTTCCTTTTTTCAATTTTTCATTTTTTATTCTCCATTTTTTGCTTCGTCTAACCTAGTTAGGTTTTGACCTAAGTCATGCTCCTTTTTTTTAGGAAAACCCAATGCTTTATTACTTGTGACTGAATGAATGAGTTATGTTTTCCAATTAAAGTGGCTAGTTCTAGTAGCTTTGGCACTAATAGTCTCCTTAAGAAAATTAGATACATGACCTAGGAAGAGCCAATAGAAAAAGCAAACAAAATTGTAAAAAAGGGCCACTGCGCCATGACTTTCATGAGTAAAGCAAAGTCTGACAAGAGAATATTTCATGTGAATTGGAACTCTATCGGTCAAGTTGCTTACCTGCCATCTTTATCAGCCAAATCGGTATACTGGTAAGGACCAATGCTCCTGTCTCGCTGCATCATTGGAGTATGGAAAAGAAAGATTACAAAGACATTATTTGTGAAAGTGTCTTAGTAAGATATATATGTATGCTATTTACTTGTGAAAAAAAGTTAACTTGAATTGTCTTTTACAATTGGCATATGATATAGACCAAACTCGGTTAAAATTTGTCATCAAGATGGCTACGCATGTACTATGTACATTCTGTCATGTATTGATGAAGTTGTACTTGCAAAATCTAGATGAGGCCAATTAGACAACAGTTCCTAATGGACTTTGGTCCATGATCAAACCATACCATTGGAGAGAATTTGTCCTCTTACATTGCCATGAGTCATTCAAGGTAATAGTTATTTGTAATTCATAAGACTTGCATGTATCTTTTTAATATTAATTGGGGTGTTGTGTGTTTTTATGGAAAATAAGACAGGAGAATAAGGAATGTATTTCAATGAAAGGAGAATGTGGGCATTGTTGAAGAGTTATTCCCTTAGAATGAGGAGGTATTAGACCTCCCCATTATGAACTTTGGTCAAAGGTGAGACAAAATAAAAATGGCTCTTTTGACAGTCCTCATGCGAATGAAGTTATCAATAAAATGGTAAGTATTAATGTTACTCCCTGATTTATGGAAGTAATGTCTTTAATATTAACTATCAATATTAACATTATTGTTAAATGCACAACATGCCATGCCACAGGAAGATACTACACATGGCTACCTTTTTGTAAATGAGGACAAATATGCCAAGGCATTAGGGATTGATCATCTCAGTCTTCTTAGTAATGTTGGCTTTGGATTGACCAAGACATATTATTATGGTCACCGGCAACCTTACAGAAATAAAAAGAACAAACAATTTGAAGAGCTCTAGAAATAGTACAATGAAATGGAAAAATATAGTTTATAACACAAGAGTTGATGAAGGAGAGTGTAGTGTGAGGTTGTAGATTTAGGGGAAATGCCAGGCCAAGCACTAAAGGCAGCTGCACATTCCCCCCTCATGATCTATCTCAGGGAGAGGCGGACATTGAATGTTTTACATATAGCCTGGACGCCATACAATTGCAACGGGCTACATGTACAGCTTTTCGAAGGATAACATGACTCATAACGGGCCTCTACATCCTATGCATGTGAAAGTAGTGTAATGCCCCAAATTTTGATTAAGGGCTAATGACCTTTTAAGAGGTTGTAATGAATATTTAAAGAATGTTTTGTGAACTAAAGTTGAATTTAGACTCGAAATAATTATTGGAAATGCCCCATACCCTGTATTTTAGCATAATTATGTGACAAAGTAATTTTAGGCTAAAATGGAGGGAAATGGCACATGGAGAAGAAGAAAAGAATAAAATTATATGTTATGTGGCAATTCAAGTGAATGTGTCATAATCAAGGAAAAAATTTAAAGAATGAAAAATTATCGGCCAATTAGTTAGTGATTAATAAAGAAATTAATTAATAACTAAAAGAAATGAGAAGTGTAACTAAATGACTAATGAAGTAGTTAGAGTAACTAATTAGTTACTTACTTTATGAGAACCAATGAGAGTTAGACAAGTGGCAAGTTGAAATGATGATAGAGTAGTGAGAAAAGTCAAATACACATTATTTTATCATTTTTCCCTCTCTCTTCCCCCTCACTTTCGCTGAAATGGTATGAGCATGGGAAGAGCCCATCATTTCTTCATTTTCCTCACACTCTCATCTATCATTTCACTCTCTCTTGCTTCTCATTTTCAGCAGCCATTAGAGCTAAGGAAAGAGAAGGAACTCAAGGTAAGTTTTATGCCATTTAACCCTAAGATGACCTCAAATGCAAAAAATATTTTCTTGAATCTTGTTCCTTGAGTTGAGATCTTTGATTATATGGTTTTAAATTTTCCATTGGTGGTGTTTTGAGCACACAAAGAAGTTTAGTGATTGGAGAAGCAAGGAATACCTTTGAGAAAGTTGTAAAGGTGAGTAAGATGAACACTTTCATATAAGTTTTGTGGCCATTTGGTTAAGTATTGAAATTTTGGAATTTTGGCCTTTTTTGAAAATTAGGGACATAGAGCGTATGGCATGTTGTGGTCATGGAAATGGTGTGTTGTTATGTATATTGGATAGATAAAATTGATTTGAGCTTGGATTGTGAAGTTTGAAGTTTTTGGGAATTTGCATTGAGTTATTGTCTAAGTTATATCATGTAAAAGTAATATGAATATGGGCATTTTGGTATTTCCATTAGATTCCATGCGAAAAATTGTGTGGGAGTAGTGTTGGATGTGAATTTTGGAACCATTGGAAACACATGTTGAAAATTGGAAAATTCTATCAAGGGAAACTCTGTGTTGGCATTTGTTTTGCATGGATGTTTTCAAATAGCAAATGGTGTCAAAATATTTTGAAATTCTCTAGTTTTGTAGTAGACATTTCAAGCTTTCCAATGACATAAAGTTTGTGTCATTTTGATGTGTGTGCTAAAAGTTATGCATTTCTAAAATTTGATGTTAAATTTGGGATCAAATCTGGAACAAGAAGATTGGTGCAATTCTGTATTTTTGTGATTATAGTTAGTGGTAATTCATATTTTTCCATTGGGTTTCCATAGCTTTGGAATCATCCCATTTCAATTTTTCTAAAATTAGTTATGATTTTTGGAAGTTCAGCCAAGAAACAGAATTTTTCCTTGGCCGCAGCTCAAAAGATTTTGTCCTGCTTTTGGCCACAACCAAAAACTTTTGGATCTCTTTTTTGGCCACAGCCAAAAGACTCTTGGCTACAGCTAACCCCTGTTTCAGCACTTTATAATTTTGAAAAGTGATTTCTAACCTGGTACTTCCCAATCCTTTTAGGCTATTGTTAGAGACTTTCATAGCTACCTAAGGGACTTTAATGATAACCAAGTTTAAGTATTTTAAAGTCATTTGAGTATTGGGATAAGTGATAACCTGTCGTCCTTAATTATGATTGTAGGATGTGATATTTGCTTGGAAAGTAGAAGGTCTGTGCTTGAACAAGAACGGAAAGACCAAGGTAGTGATACTTTCTGCTATATCATGCTTAATGTATTGCTTGTTTGTATTTATCATTGAATGAATGATTGGGTTGTTGTGGATGGCTCAACCTTGAATGCTGCTGATATTGATTGATTCGCGGAGGGTAGCCCAGCTTTGAATGAATGATTAGGACGTGGCAATTAGCTCGGCCTTGAATGTATGATTGAGTCACGACGGGTAGCCCGGCTTTGAATGATCGATTGGGACTTGGCAGTTAGCCCGGCCTTGAATGCTGTTGTTGCTGATTGAGTCGCGGTGGGTAGCCTAGCTTTAAATGTTGCTGTGTTGCTGAATTGTGATATATGCTTACATGCTTTGTTTAATTATGCATCATATACGTGAAATGTTACTTCTAGGATTCCTTTTGAATCTTACTCTTTCCAATTAGCAATTTTAGCCAGGGCAAGTAGATCAAGGGACAAGCAAGTGAATAAGGGTGACTAGGATTGCCGGTGGTAGTCTTAGCTTTTTGGGTTTTAGTTATCATTCTGGATAAATGTAAATATATGTTGACCTTACAATAGTATTATTGTGTAATCCCCGATATAGGAAACTGAGATGGGCAATGAAGCCCTGTAAACCCCTTTGATTTATGAAAATATCTCAGGTGAATGTCAGGAATTTTATTAGCACTCTAATATTGTCTGTGTGACAAACCAAACAGGCCAATTATTTTACTTTAAAATAAATGGAGATCGTATTATATAGGTTTTTGTAAAAAGTTTTTAATTATCATCGATCTCTTATTCAATTATAAAATGTGTTTTAAATACTAATCACGGCCTTGATGAGGACAGGGGTTATAGGTGGAGCTCAAAACCAACATATGTAATGCCCCAAATTTTGATTAAGGGCTAATGACTTCGAAAGTGTATGTAAATAATGTTAAATAACACTTTTGGAGAATATAATATGAGTTATGGCTTGAATGAGCAGTAATCAGTACCCAAACCCTGTAATTAAGCTTAATTGTGTTGTTAAAGCTTAAAATGAAATTCAAGAGGAGGAAAGGGCACATGAAATAAAGAAAGAAATGAGAAAAATGTGTTAAGTGATGATTTAGTAAGAATTTCCATAATCATGGGAAAAATTGGAAGAATGGAGAATTACCGACCAATTAGTCAGCAACTGAAGAAGAACTTAATTACTAGCTAAGGAAATTGGTTAGTGACGCTAAGTGGAAGATTAATTGTGTGATTTCATGAGATGATGACATGTGGCCATTAGTGATCATGTATGGTGAGAGTTGGTAGAAGAAAGTCAAATAGATAATTTTTAAGCATTTTCTCTCTCTCCTTCTCTCTTATGTGAATGGGTATGGGCATGGGGGCAGAAATTCTGCTCTCATCTTCTTCTTCATCAAGTCACTTTCTCTCTCTCCTAGCTGTCTCTTGCGCCATTATTGAAGGAAGAACGAGAAAGGGAAAGCATAAGATTTAGGTAAGATCTTGACCTTATATGACAAAATCTCCTTCTTTAAAGTTGTTTCTCTTATTAAGAGCTTCCTTTCTATGGTTTTAGAATTTCAAGGGGAGGTATTTTTGTGGTTGAAAAAAGTTGGAGGTTGTTGAATCAAGAACCAAGTTTGGGAAAATGTAAGAGGTGAGTGTTAGCTACCTTTTGCCATATATGTTGTCACTATTAGTTGAGTTGTGAATTTTTGGTATTTTGCCTTGATTTTTTCCTGAATTTGGATTGCATGAGTTTCATGTTGCTTTGTTGTGGAAATGGTATATTGTGATGTCTTTTGGACAAATGAATTGGTTTGAATCATTGAAGGTTGGGTTTGGCAACTTTGTGTTTGATTTTGTGTATTGGTCAAAATAGGACATGTTAATAGGTTGCGATTTGGTCATTTTAAGATTGCCATTATGTTCTTTGTGAAAACTTGTGTAGGAGTAGTCTTGGATGGGAATTTTGGAACCATTGGAAACACATGTTGAAAATTGGAAAATGCTGTAAGAGGAAACTTTGTGCTGGTAGTTGTATTGCAGGGATATTTTGAAATAGCAACTAGTGTTGAAAAATTCTGAAATTTTCTAGTTTTGTATTAGACATTTCAAGCTTTCCAATGACAAAGTTTGTGTCATTTTGATGTGTGTGCTAAAAGTTATGTATTTCCAAAGTTTGATGTTAAAACTGGGATCAATTCTAGAACAACGAGGAGATTTGTGCAATTCTGTATTTTTGTGGTTATAGTCAGTAGTGATTCATATTTTTCCTATAAAGAGGATTTAAATAGATTTTCATAAGCTTTAGAATCACCTTATTTTAATTTTTTTAGATTTAGTTATGATTTTTGGAAGTTTAGCCAAGAACTTTCATACCTCTTTTTGGCCACAAACAAAAGACTCTTTTGCTGCAGCAAAAAACTCTCTGAGCTATTTTTGGGTCAGCCAGAGATTTCTTGGCCGTAGCCAACCCCTGTTTTCAGCACTTTGTGATGTTGAAAAGTCGTTTCTAACCTAGTACTTCCCAATCCTTTTAGGCTATTGTTAGAGACTTTCAAAGCTACCTAAGGGACTTAAATGATAACTAACTTTAAGTGTTTTAGAATTGAGTTCTGGATTAAAGAATAATTTTTCACCCTTAATTATGGTTCTAGCATTTGATATTTGCCTGCCTGTGAGAGGCCATTGCCAAAGCAAGTGCAGAAAGACCAAAGTAGTGATCTTTCTCTTATGTTGTGTATGATACATTATATGCATGACTTATCATTGAATTGTTGTTGTGAAATATGTCATATGCAACTTTACCATTGTGAAATGTGTGGATGTGAAATGTGCCATAGTGCATTATAGCGTGAGCAATCGTAGGGGGTGATGCACGTCACACCTACCCCTGTCGTTGTAATTGCTGTTGTTGTGTTATGGTATTGTGAATTGCCCACTGTTGAGGAACATGCCAGTATGGCTATGTTGTTGTGAAATATGTCATATAGAACCCTGCTATTGTGAAATATGTTGATGTGAGATATGTCGTTGTGCATTGCAACGTGAGCATTACAGTGTGAGCAGTTATAGAAGTGATGCAAGTCACACCTACCCCTACTGTTGTAAATGATGTTGTTTGGTTGCTGTGTTGTGATTTGCTTACATGTTTTGTGGTTGTGCATACTATGAGTGAATTGTTATTGCTGGGATTCTTTAGAATCTCATTCTTTCCATTGACAAACCTACAAACAGGACAAGATGTTCAAAAGAAAAGCAAGTGACGAAGGGCAGTTGAGCTTCTATATAGGGGGTTTACATCTTGGGATAGTTGGTTATCATGCTATTAACTAGTGGATATTTTGTTTAGGATATGATGTATATGTTGTATATATGGAATAGTTTCATGTGATCCCCCATATGGAAAACTGTAAATAGGCGAATGTGCCTTGTAAACCCTTTAGATGAATTAATGGAACCCGAGTGTGTTGGGAATCTTTGTTACACTCTGATATGTATCAATGAAATCAAACTACACAGGCCAATTATATTCTTGAAATGTGAATGTGAGACCATGTTAAATAGGTTTTGTGAAAGTTTTTGAAAACCCTGTTTTGGGATAGAAATTTCAATAAGTTTTGAACTATCTTTTGGTCTCTAATTCAATATAATTTCTTAATTGTGAACTTAATCTTGGTCTTTATGAGAAGGGGGTTACAACATAGGCCACCACTATCGGGTCCTTGTGGCCATTGGAGATGCAAAAATAGTAGGAGAGACTATGGGTGGCTTCGATGCATGGCCTAACCATCTAATTTGGGTATGCAAGTTGTAGAAGAAGCTTGTCACTTAAAAGAAGCCCCCTAAGTCCAAGCCCGCTAGTTAGTCCAAGATGACCACTCATTCCAAGAAGGGGAAGCATGCCACACTCAATGATCAATCTCATAAGAAGTGACTCAAGGAATTCACTGATAATTTCTTTTCTTCGAGGTTAGAGCTAGAGTATCCAATGATCCACTTTAAGTATAACCAGAGTGAGGACAAGAAGGAAGAGGTGATGCAATCTCAAGTGAAGTTTTTGGCTAAAAACTTCATTAGGAGGGCACCAAAAAAGAGACACTTACTTCGTGGGACTTTACATATATGTCTCTTCTTAGTGCAGTGTACAAGTACTTGACGTAAAATAACCTTGAATGCAACAATTGCAAGCTCACTGGTGGCCACTTCAAAAACTCCTTCCAATGGCTGACAACAAAGGTATATATATTATTCACCATTAACTATATTATTATATTGAAGTACACCTATAATTTATATATGATTGACTTCTTCTCATTCTTTATAGTGCCAATAGCAACCTGAACACAACAATGATTATGGGTACTACGTTATGTGGTACATGAAGGATATAATCACACACGATCTCGATAAAATTCATCATTCAAAGTTATATATATATATATATATATATGTTCATTCGTTCAGATATACATTCGGTCAGCTATATATTACAATATCTCACTTGATCTATTATTTCCTTTAGTGCACAGTATTTTCAAGATGCCCACTACACGAAGTATAGCCCATCACAAATGGAAGAAGTGGTTGAAGAGTTCGCAACAACTCTACAACATCAGTGAACCGGGCAAAGCTTATATATGTATATATATATATATACTGATTTGTTTGATTATTTTACACTTTTGGTTTTAATAGTGTGTATATATACTTGAACGACTGTAAACATATTCTAATTCATTTATGTACAAAATGCATATGCAGAGGGATATCGAAAGCCAAAACCCCCCCCCCCCATTTTTTAAAAAATAGCTTCGATGCATCATGGTTGTTACTTAACAACCGTTATGTATTTAACTAGATACATATTGGTTATAATATAACAACCATAATTGATTTAAAAACTACACAGTTGTAACTTAACAATCATTATTTATATCAACTATATAAAAATATTGTCTACATAAAGCTATTAGGAATACAATAAATGCATAAGCATTTTTGTGAAAAAACTGTTATGTATCTTACTAAATATATAACAGTTGTTAAAGTGAAACTGTTGTATACTATGACAACATTACTAAATATATGATTGTTGTTTATATGTGCCTGTTATTTATTATCACAGCGTTGCGCACACTATGGCCTCACGAAGCCTCACTATATAACGTATGTTATAAAGCACATTAATATATGACGGTTTGAAACCATGATGCATGGTTGATAATAACCGTGATGAAAGGCCTTTTCTATAGTAGTGATAGAACATAAATAAAAAGGTAACCAAACAAAAATTAGGTAGCTCTTATTTTTTTTTTAGAACAAAATTTAACTTCTTTATTTTTCAGAACACATAATCGAAACATAAACATGATTTTTATTTTTAAAAAAAATTGAAAGGATGAAACCAAAATGTCCTTTAACTTTTTTCGTTTTTGAGGATAAACATGTGGTCTTCAACCTTTTTTTCTTTTTTTCCTTTTTTGAAAAAAGGCCATTTTTGGCAGCAAATCATAGCGTGTATATCAATAGATATACATAACCCCTTCCAAAATTACACTAGACAACATATAAATAAAAAAGTCAAAAGAAATTTAGCTTAATGAATATTTCTCTAAACCTAACTGCAAAGCATTTCTAAATTATTCAAAGTTATCACTAGCTCATGAACCAAGTGGGTTTTTCGTCCCTTGAGGATTGAACTTGGCAATGACAGAGGAGAAGCGTCTCAAACATTTGTTTCCTTAGCTTTTTCCAGATTGAAAAGGAAATGAAGTTCATTGAATTCAAACATGCATGCCAAATAAAGCATCCTTTTATCAGTACGAAGGAAAATCAACATAATATATTTTTTAAACAGTAAAAAAACAGCAAATTCACAACGAAATTTTGTTGCTAAGCCAGTTTAGTGGTAACCAAATGGTTACAATTTATTTCATGATGAAATAATTAAAATATGTCACTAACTTACTATTCTTTTGTAGTAAAATAAAATTGGAGCTTTCATCGGATGTCCCCGAAGGGACAATAAAATTGGAGCTTTAAACATCATGAATCTTATATATATTAAGGAAGTTTTTATTAGTTTAGTTGGAATGAAAGAGAAAAACAAATGTTTGTAAAAAGAAGAAAAGAAAAAGGCGCCCTACTGTTTTTGATAATTTGTTATGATTATTGAAATAGTAATTTTGTCCCAATGGGCATGCATCTAACCTGCTTTGCTTGACTTGGTAAACGCACGACAGCCGTATGTAGGGATGAGTAAAAAACCCGGTGGTCCAGGTAACCCGGTCTGACCCGACCCGGTCTTTGAAAAAAAAATTGGCCCGAAGCAGCTTCTGACAGACCAGACCAGACCGGTCTTCTCGGGTTGGACCGGACTTCGTTCCAAGACCTCATGTCCCTCGGTCTGGTCTGGTCTGACCCGATATATATTATTATATTTTTTCCCCACCATACTACGGTACTACCACAATCCATAAGCCTTATCATAAACAACACTTCTCAGACACTCACGCGGCCCACAGCCCATGCTCACATCTCAAGAGTCAAGACCCATCTCATTGTTCAAAAAAAAAAAAGACCCATCTCAAGACTCAAGTCACGGGAAACATGTCGCCATGTCGGGATTCACTTCAGAAGTCTTTAATGAACTCTTGAAACCCTAAGATGTTAGAGTTTAGAATCTAAACTTTAGATCCCATCTTCTTCTCGTCTCCGATCTCGGCATCTCCGGTCATCGTCTCCCGTCTCCCTCTCGGTGTCTCCGATTTCGGCATCTCCGGTCCTCGTCTCCCGTCTCCCTGTCGGTGTCTCCGATCTCGGTGGAAGAACCTGACTGCTCGAGGCGTTAAAGTCCTCTTCGGCCCTTCCACGGCCTCTCCTCCGCTTACCTGTGAGTCACTCAGTTCGTCGGCACCTTAAAGGTGAGAACCACTTTACGTTGATGGGCACTTGATTTTCTAAAGACCAATAATATAATGTAAGTTATATATAGGGACTCATTAATCAATTGAACCACTTTATCAACTAATTGTGGCTTACCGCTGTTCTTGCAAAACCACTAAATCACAAGCTTGTATGTTCTTCTTCTACATCCACATGCTCTGCTTGTATTGCTCATTTACTCCTTTGTTGCTATTACATATATAAACGTGTGTAAATAATGCTTCGGTTGTCTTGTGTTTGAGTCTAGTTATTTGTTGATTGTTCCTTGTTCCTTATCTTGAGTCTAGTTATTACTTCATTTAGTCCTGAACTCCTGAGCATAATTTTTTTTTTTCAAAGTCTGATTGTTCCTTGTTCCTTGTCCTGATTGTTTTAATATTCCAGGTAATATTTCAATTATATGCTTATTATTTAAGTTTATATATTTCATTATTACTAATTTCTTAACACATACAATTTGTTTTTTTAGATGGATCAAGCATCATTGAAGGTGGAGGAGACAAATAAATGACAATGGATGCTCAAGAAAACGAAATTAGATCTTAGTCATTTGTTTTCCACTTGTGTGTAATATGATAGACTTGTTACTTGTTATGTTTAATTGATTGTCATGGATTGTATTAAAACCACTTTAGAATGTTGTTTTTATTTTTATTGAATGTTGTTAGAGATTATTATGGATTTATGATTGGGTTTTAATGTTTTGTGATGAGTTTTATATTATTGTATTTGTATGTATTGTTATGATCTTCATAGGTTCAAATATTGCTTCTCAAAGTAGGCAAAAAAAATTTTTAAAAAAAAACACCAATTAGGTCCTGGACTGATCCAGGTAGTCCGCTGGACTTGGTCTAGTCCAGCCCGAGCTCGGGCTGATGCTGGACCAGACCAGACCTCGGGTTGGGGTCAAATTCGGTCTGGCCTGGTCCATGATCAACTCTAGCTGTATGACGCCAATAACAAGTCAGTGAAATAAATTATTTTATTATCTCACCATTAAATTTATATCCACTTTTTGTCTCTTATTCATTTATTCTTGGTGTACTGTTTATTAAAAATAAAATCGACGTGTTCTTATTTTAAATTAAATTTTAATATTTTTTTAATTTCAAAATATCAGATATTGAATCGAAATAAATAACTCCTACTAGCTAGCTTCATTATTCAACCTACATGATTGTTATAGATTATACAACTGTGTGTGTATTTTAACTAAAATATTATATAATTTGATTATATTAAGAAAATTAGTTAAATTAATTAATATCACATGTATAGATATATTTAATTCATTTAGAAAAATTTATTTAATTTGATTATATTAAGAAAAGTAGTTAAGCTAATTAATATCACATGTAGACATATTTATTTCATTTTTTTTTTTGTATTTATTATGCAATTTTATGTTAAATAATACTTAAAATAAAATATTATCCTTTAAATGTAATTATCACAAAAAGTTAATGTCCTTTTTAATAATTTGACCATGAAAAAAGCTATTCTGATCATAATATTCAAACACTCTCATTTTATCAAAATCATTTTTTTTTCCATAATCTATTCTGCTCATAATTTATTCTCTAAAAGTTATTCTCCATTTTTTTTCAGAAGTTATTCTCCAAAAACTAATCCAAATATACTATATTACTATATATATGACTTAAATTGATTATAAAATACATAAATCATCACATATTTTAACAAAATTAATTAATTTTATAATAGGGAAAATTCCAAAAAACTACACTCAAAATATACAAAGGACAAATCAGTACATCGAAATTCAGAAAAGACAAATCAGGCGGGTGTCAGAAAAAAGACCAATCTGTCATTTTGAAATTTCGGCCAAATTACCAAAATACCCTTCAGCCCTCAGTCGCAATAACAACATCAGAGTTGTTAATGGCGAATCATGAGTTGTTAATGGTGAGGTGAGTGTTGTTATTGGCCCTGAAACTTGTTAAGTGTTGAAAGAAGAAATTGGAGTTGTTAATAACGAATTCGGAGTTGTTAATGGCGAGTTATGTGTTGTTATTGGTCCTGAAATTTGTTAATTGTCAAAGAAGAATTCCAGTTGTTAATACCGAATCCGAAGGTGTTAATTCCGATGATCATGTTGTTATTCTGAAGTGTGCATGAAGGGTATTTTGGTAATTTGGCCGAAATTTCAAAATGACAGATTGGTCTTTTTTCTGACACCCGCCTAATTTATCTTTTTTGAATTTCGATGTACTGATTTGTCCTTTGTATATTTTGAGTGTAGTTTTTTGGAATTTTTCCTTTATAATATGAACAGAAAATGATAAATTCCTCTCCTCCGTGGCCGTGTATATATTTTAACATAAGATTTTCAAAATAGCGGGCAATAAGGATAACATTAGCGTCACGTCAACTAAATGAAAAGAACAGGCTTTGTCCTCTAATCAATTACTCTGTTTAAAGTCGTTGTTTGTGGCTAATTATTATATGCAATATGTTGAAGTGGCTATAATGTTTAGGCGCTATCAGTGATAAAAGTGGTTTTTTGTTAATATGATTTTTATAAATTTAATATAGGATAAAAAGTAGATTTATAAATGTTATTTGTATTTAGATTGATGGTAACAGAAGTCACTTTTTTCCCTCAAAAAACCAGACTTTTGAGTTTCTGCTCAAAAATTACTTTTGGTGAAAAAGCACAGTCATCAAAACGCCAGTTCAAATACCCTAATTTTCAAAAAGTCAGATAAAAACTACTCTTTTAAAGAAAAACCCATGTTTGGGATGGCTGAACGCTTGTGCCGGCACAAACAGGCTCTAAGTAACTGAAGATTTAGCATCTGATATGGGACGTCATTGTTAATGTATTGTGTGACAAGCCACGACTTTGCCAAAGCAGAATTATTGATAGTTTGATACTTTTGTTATTTTTAATTTGTAATATAATATACAGTTGATTAATTTAGAGAAATTAAATAAATTATTTAATTATAGTATATGTTATATGATCTTTCTAAAATACTTATGTGTATATATCATTTTATTAGTCA
The DNA here is from genome assembly GCA_963210345.1 of Inga oerstediana. Classification (NCBI taxonomy): domain Eukaryota; kingdom Viridiplantae; phylum Streptophyta; class Magnoliopsida; order Fabales; family Fabaceae; genus Inga; species Inga oerstediana. The sequence goes on along the minus strand of OY723411.1, from coordinate 15,660,885 downwards.
TAAAAATTAATTTGGTTCTATTTTTGTTCTATTTATAAGGCATATCATTAAAATTTTTTGTTTGATTTATCCTTCATTTATTATAGTTTGAACTTTGTTTTCCTAGGGAGGGAGTAATGTATACTCCCTTCGGTCCTATTTAGAAGCAATTTTCCTCTTGATTGCGCAAAACGAACTGGTAGTTAAAAGTAATAAGTGTGTCAAAAATGCCATGTTTTTTTATATATGCCCCTATTTATGAAAAGAGTATAGGAGAAAGAATAGATAAAAAGTATGAGAGATAATGAGTATAAGATATGAGAGAGAATGAGTATTTAATAAGGGTAAAATAGGAAAAAGAAGCTTACATTTTCAGATAAAAAGTGAAAGTTGCTTATAAATAGGACTGGAGGAAGTACTAGATAGGTATAAAGTTGAAAAGTTTTTAAATTTTAAGACAAATTAATAGAGTTTAAAGTTTTTCTTGGTCAGTGTAAAACATGTTGGAAATAGCTTATAAATAAAACTAGAGAAGTAATTTATTTTGCTTTCATAATTTTTCCAAATTAGTTAACTAGGTCTTATAATAAGCACAAGGAACCAGATATGCGTAATACTACTTAACACGTTATATTATAGCTACGTGCACTTAGTGCCTGCTTAGATTAGCAGTAAAAAAGTAGCCTTTTTTTCTATCTAACTTTTAGAAAAGTCAGATAGGAAAAAAGTCATAATATAGATGTGATTTGTGTTTGGATTAGCGGTAGAAAAAGTGACTTTTTTTTCTAACATTAAGCCTGTTTGGATTGGTGCTTGAAAAGCCTGTTTGGATTGGTGTTTGAAAAGCCTGTTTAGATGAGAAATGACTGAAAATGACATGAATCTTATTGAATACTACATATATATATATATATATATTAGTTGTATATATTGTGATAATCGAAGTGAAAAAATATAAATAAAATTTGATAAAGTAATAAAAGTTCAATTATTATTGAAAAAAAATACACTAAAGCCACTTCAATTAAAAATGGATAAATTTATATCTAAATTAGAATGCATACATGAAATGTCTCATTATTGGATCATCTACCCCTAACAAGTTGGTCTCTGATTGTATCACGAATATGATTCATTTGTGTTGAAGATAATCTATGGATAGTTGATGTGAATGTGACACAAATCAGATCATTAGTATCTTGACCGGTATATTTCCTCATTCAGCTTCTTAAAAATCCATATTTGTTTGGGAATTTCTCCGAATAAAATTATGTATAACCATTATAGCACAAACTATGTGAACTTGTGTTTCAAAGCTATATGACATCATTTTCCCAAGAGCTGAAACCTATTCTTCCAGAATCCAAACGTCCTTTCTATAGTAGTCCGCAAACTTGAATGATAATAATTGAACATCTCGTTGGGATTTGCAAATCCCTTGTGTCGCCTGAAGTCTGGAAGATGATAACGCTCACGTCTATACGAACCAAGATAAGCAAATCCCTTGTGTCGCCTGAAGTCTAGAAGATGATAATGCTCACGTCTATACGAACCAAGATATCCAACTGGTGTTGGATAGCCAGCATCGACTAAATAATATTTCCCTGATAAATAGACAAAATTTTTATTTACATTGTAAAATTATAGCAAATGTGAAGGGGGGAAAGACACAATGTAGGTGCAGGTGTTGAAGATATACCTTGAGGTGGATGGGGGAAATTCGTAGATGGACTAGAGACAGTAATTTGAAAGACACGAGCATCATGTGCAGTTCCCTCCCACCCTACCAACACAAAAGTGAAGCACATATCCCAATCACATACGATCATGATATTCTGTGTTGGATATCCCTTTCTACCGATATATGTCTCCTGCACAGATTGACTGACCACATACTTGATGTGAATTCCATCAATTGCTCCTATTGCATCCTGAAAATAGGGGTAATATTGCTGATCATTATATATTTTTGGGTGACAATGATGGAACTTGGGATCAAGCAGTTTGATAATTTCTGTCGATAGATTGATACAAACATTTAAAACCATATGGAAGATCCTACTAATGGTTTCTCCAGAATGCTGAAATCATTCTTGTAGGATTCTATTTCCTTGTACATGTCCAACTATATATAAGAACATGACAACCATTTGTTCAATTCCAATGTACCTAGTTCTCCGTAACTCATGTTCTACCAATTTAGAGCACAAGAGAAAGAAAACATGTTTTTCCACTCAAAAATTTTCATGACAAACTCCATTGTGCCCTTCCAATACCTCTTGCACCCACTTTGCACCTGTTTGCTTGCTAGTTCTGTATGGCTCTTTGCAAATATAAGGCACGAGATATTGAGTCATCAAGACACCTACGTGTTCATACTCTGTCAACTCTTCATCTAAAAGGGATATGAGTAGATACCTTCTATCTGCACGAGACGATCGTACTTCCTCCGTTCTCTCCGAAATATCTTCACCACTCGAACTTGTCATAGACAATGTAACCTGTGTTTTTGCGAAGATTGTATGAAATCAAATACGACTATAAAATATGCAACTAAATTCACATCATACAGCAGAAGTTAGTAACATTCACAACTGACTTAAAATATAGCTGCGTCGTCTAATATAAGTACTATCAAAATATACATAAAATCAGACATATCAATATAACTACACATGGCCAAGTTTTCAAAAGTAATATACATAAAGTCAGGGATATCGATATAACTATACATGACCAAGTTTTCAAAAGTAACATACAAAAGGTCAGGCATATCGATGTAACTACACATGACCAAGTTTTCAAAAGTAACATAAACTGGAGTTCAGGGCTTCAGGGCAATCTGAAGATGTGGGCTGTTGTAAGCATGTTTCTGCAAACACTATAGCAAGGCATCTTTATTTTCTTTCAATCCAACAAACATGTCACGAGGCATTTGGTTCATCATCATATTACAACATCGGTGGCGAAAGTCCCTATCAGTAACAATTTCTAGAATGGTCAATAATTCAGCTACGACGTCATTCACTTGTGTATCATTCGTGGAGATCCTTTTTATCGCATATGCTTTATCCGTAGATGCCTCAAGTATTATACTAACCGCATATGCTATTACTTTCGAAGTTGGCTTTTTTTTCCTTTTTGATTTCTCAAACCCTTCAACCCTCTTTCTCTTCCCACTACTTCCCGAACCACTAAGTGCACTAGATGTAGTGTTCATTGTCAATGCTATTCCTTTGAAATCACTTGTCACTTCCACACTACCTCCAGTAGCAAGACCTTCAAGATCTTCCCCACTGTCTTATAATCCTTCTTCTAAGTCCATTATGGGTTGGTAGACATCGTCTTCATCATCACCCAGTGACATCTGCTATGTATAAGATAGTGTGAACATGTTGGCGCCCAATGCCATAACATCCTTGAATAGTATCCCTAATTCTTTCGCAAACATGAGGCCTTTGTACCAATACTTGGCATACTGCACATTCTTCTGCATGCATACAAGCTACCAAAATCAATGCCTTATATAAAATAATACAAATAGTAATCATAATCTTGTTCTTCATAATAAGACTAATAATAATAACAACAACAACAACAATAACATTTGTGCACCTTTATTTTTGTCTCCTACCAATCATCTTCAGCGATCACCATATTCCGCATAGAGTCAAACGATATGCCTGTCTCTTTCGAGAATAACTTATCCCACACCTTCCATTCTTTCCTCAAGCTATCAAACATATTTTTCAGTTGCTTCTTGTCATATGATTGTCCTATTTTTCATTGAATGTACACATAATATTCTTCCACCCATCCTTTGTGAATGAAGATCCTTGATGTTCTTTCTTGTAAATTTGATCAATGCATTCATGTATGAAAATCCCCGTGGTAATTACATCCCATGTTATTCTATGTTTCTCTTTGTTCATACTTCTATGTCAACCATGAACAAGTTAAGATTAACATATATTAAACCATTTCATTATAGTTCAAGCACATATAAAAGACATGGAACATAAGTATATGGCTAGATATGATTATGCAATTAGGAATGTAAATTGCACATTTGCCTCCTTATCCTTAAAATGGCATAATCAATTCCCTGGCATAACATGTTAAAAGAGAATTACATGTGGAATAAATAATGCAAAGAAGGCAACTAAATAAATAATTTAGAGAAAGCAACTATATTTGTTTCCTTTCATACCAGTTCATCTTCCTTTCTATATTTGTCCTATTCAACTCGTTCACAATATCATTTATACGGATGCTTTTTAGTGAAGTTAGTTTGAAAGTTATGTTCGTTTTTCATTCACTAGGATTAAGACTTTCATCAAAGCCCCTATTTCCTAGTCATTTTCCTCGGCCATGTATTAAGCAATATAAAAGAAGATATTCAGAAAATAGGGATTACTAGAAGTAGTGATTGAACCTCCTACTGTTGTTGCAAGCTTGAGTTCCTTAACTATTTTCTTCTGCTAGCGTTAAACTATCTTGCCTTCTTGAGATTCCGTTCAAGAGCATAAAAATCAAAGGGAGAAAATTGACACTAAGCACACCAAAAAATCAACGATGAAGCATTAACGTAAGAGTATTCAAAGTAAGGTGAAAAAGACAAAATAAAGCAGAGATTAGGAACCTTATCGATTTAAAGAACATAAGAACTTAAAATAAGAATTGCAAGAGATTGCGCAAGAAAATATGAAGAGGACAAAGTAACGGAAAACTAAACCATGGAACCATATGAAAGAACATGTTAAGAAAACAGTGATCACCACAAGTTTCAAAGTTCGTACGCATCAGAAAGTATTCGTGAAAAAGGTAAAAAGAATCGAGAGAGTAGAGATTAAAAGAATAGAAATCACATTCTTGAGTTCGTTAACTATCTTCTTCCTACAAACCTTGCCTTCCTGAGAATCCGTTCAAAAGAATAGAAATCGCATTCTCTTTTACTCACTAGTTCTTGCTAACCAACCAGGCTCTTATTGCATATAAACACCAAAACAAACAATGATGAAGCATTAATGCTTAGCGTTCAATGTAAAGTGAAAAAAAAATAAAGCAGAGCTTGAGAAACTTATCAATTTGAAGAACATAAGAGCTTAAAAGAAGAATTGCTAGAATTAGCGCAAAAATAATCTGAAGAGAAGGCAGAGAAATGGAAAACTCAATCATAGAGGAGATCGGAAGAAAATGCCATTGAGCATTTTACTCTCTAGTTCTTGCTAACTAGCCACAGACTTGATTTTGCAAATAAACACAAAAAATCAAATCAATAAAAAAGCATTAATGCTTAGCTCATCGGAAGAGCATTCAAAGTAAGGTGCAAAAAAAAACAACAGAGATTGAGAACCTTGTTAATTTGAAGAATATAAGAACTTAAAAGGAGAATTGATAGAGCTCGCGCAAAAAGAATCTGAAGAGGACACAGAGAAACGGAAAACCAAAAAAATAGCAATATGTTGATTTTACTCACGTGTTCTTGCTAACCAACCAAAGACTCATTTTAGCACATGAACATCATAAAATCTACAGTGAAGATGTAGAAACATAAATGGCAGCAAACCAACAGCAAGCATCAAAGCTGGTTACTTGTGAGGCTTCAAACCGTGAACCCAAATCAGGAAAAGTGAAAGGTGAATCACATCTGGCAACCACAAAGCAGAGGAAAAAACTCAAGACAAGTAAAAAGACTTGTTAGACCAGAGAAGCTCCGGTGACCACACGTCGTCCATAAACCTCAGATCGGAACACCCACCAATGGATCTGGCCACCAAACCTCAGAGACAAGCTGTAGATCGTAACATGCAACTGAACAAGGGACGGATTGGAGAAGGACGACCAGCCAACGGCTAACCAATGACGGATGGAGATGAGCTTCTCAGCCTTCGACCACACCGACACCAATCTCTGACTACACTACCACAAGCATGACGGACACCAAGATCAGGGAGAATAGGCATGGTTGAGGGAGGCGTCTATGAGAAAATGAGAAGAGATGAAAGGGAGGCGTCTGTGAGAAAACAAGCATTAAGCAAGATAGGTAGGGAATTCATTGTGCATTTATTGCTCCATAATAACATATTTCTGTCGTGCCGTTGTGAAAAAGTTGGAGCTGTGAGCTTCTGATCTTAACCCATTTTTTATATAAAAGCTTAGTTATATTATCGTGAACCCAAACAACAATAATTACGATAACTGGGCTTTTTTTTCTTTACTACACGTTTTCCCCTCCTTACCGCTTTGCCAAACAGACCCTTAATGTCTATGGTGATCTGCTGTCACCTTTACCAATTGGAGTAAACTAGCAATGCCTTGTGTAAATGGCATTGATATTTGATAATTGTTTAAAAAATAACGATGAAAAGATACCAAATAATAAACCCTTGGAAATATGAATAAAAAATATAGTCTGAGATATATAAACAAAAATCCAGAAAAAATAGTCAATACAAAATGATGTTTGAATGGATAAATTGATTAAAGTCATCTAGGGCCTCTGGTAAATTATATGCGTTATTTAAAGGGTTAAGGTACAAAAATACACATGAGCTTTTATCAAAAGTGCATCCAACACCAAATGCTTTTTTTTGGAGCAAAAGTGCCTCTGAGCTTTCAAAATATGTGCAAAAGTCACATAACTTGTTATCTGAAACTGACGTCTGTTAGGTTATATTTTTTGTTGCCAGGTGGAGACCAAGGGTGATTTATCTCATTTGACTAAGCAAACGTGGCAGTTTCATTTGTCCATTAAACAATAAACATTAAACACACACAAAAGAAATCGAACTCCACGACAAAGAAATAGATCAAGCAAGGTTCAGGTGTTCAACCAGAATTGGGAACGGATCTGCAACAAGGACGGAGGAGGTCAGACGATATGGAAAGAGCAAGGATGAGCGACAGTTGGCAAAGAGTCATGGCGTCGTCGTCGACATCAACTACTGGAGGTTGCAAACGCAGGGTGGTGTTGATGCGGCAACCAAGTCGCGAGGAAGAGTACGAAGCTCCAAAACGGTACTGCCATCACAAGTTGTTAGCTCCAAGGTGGACATCGTGGACTGAGGGAAACCCTGGTAGGAGGTTTTATGGGTGCCGCATCTACTACCAGGTAAGATTGGTTCATAATGTTGTGATTGATAATGGTTTGTCAGATTCATCACAAAATGGGGGTGGTTGTTTTTTAAACCTGCGGTGATGCAATTTTTCAGGATGGGGGTTGTGGATTTTTTGCCTGGCATGATGGTGAGTTTGGGGAAAGGCCAAATGCAGTGATAAAGGATTTGCTTAATGATATAGACAAGCTTTATGAAGAGAACAAGAAGCTGAGAAGAGGGACCGACAGTGCAGCGATATATGAAGAGCTAGTTACAATCCATGGTGAGGTTAAAAAGCTGAAATGCACTCATGAGGCCAGAGAAAAAGAAATAAGGAAGTAGGAGTTGAAGTTCAGACTTGCCTTGGCAACTTTGTTAATAAGTTGGGTGTTGATGGTTGTTTTGTGCAAGTATTAATCCTTGATGTGTGAAGGGGACGAAAGATTGTAAAGTAGGTAGTGATGTATGCGTTTTGAGTATTTAAGTTGCTGGACAATACCACATTTGTAGGTAAAATGTGGTTTATTTGGTGTATTAATTATAAATTTTGAATATGAAAAGTGGGTTGTATGCGTTTCTATTTGAATAACTTTGCATTATCTTGGGTCTCAGGAATTTAAATATTGTCTTCTTGTTTTTAAAATATAAAGGTACATGTTTCCATATACTTGCATACCTATTTTGCCTAATTTTCATGATTCATCATAACCATGCGTGTTCAACTTTGTAATACACACACACATATAATAATGCGAATGGGATATATAGGGGGTGGATGAAGAGAGTAAATGAAATAGATTGTTGAATACCATTCTACTCAAAGGACATATAATGAACCAAATCTCTGGGTACAAATGTATAGAGTGCATTTTACATCAAAAGTATAGAACAAAAGTTTTCCATATAATGTTGTAGGAGAACTTTTAACACCAAAAGTTTGGGTTGCTATCAATTGAACCAGCAAGACCCATTTACATCAAAACATTCTCAACACCTAAAGCAATTTCAAGGAACAGACCCATATAATGAGTGTAGGCTTGTACAAGACAACCAGTGAAGCCTTTAAAAAGCCATTCAAGATATACACACAAAAAAGTCATTACTAAATCTGACTAACACAGGACATAATTCTAAATAGTAGGCTCCTTTGATTTGTGGCTTCTCTTCAGAAGCTGACTTTGTGTCTGTGCTAATAGCTGGGATTGGGTGACACACGGCTGACCCTTCCACTGCAGACCTGGAGGTTGAAAAGGTAGGTTAGATGGCTCAGCTATATTCATGGGATGTCGGCTGAACTGAATCGATCTTGAACCTGTTGGTGCGCCTGAGCTTTCAAGTCTGGACATTCTAATTTCCCTTTCATTTGGTATAGGGAATTTAGTTTGTGGGTCAGCATAGTGGCGCATATACTCAAGTGATGTTCCTTCGTCAAGTACCATTTCAGAGTTAAGACCAGGCTGCAAAATGTACATCAAAGCAGTTACAAATAGTCAAATACTATATAAACCATTTCAGAAATATACACCAGGCTGCAAAATTGAAAAAGAAAACAGTAGCACATTTACATTGTAAACTGTACGTCCTGTCATTTCATCAAACCGTACACCCATCCCACATTGAACTCTGGACTTGTAATAGCACTTCCTTGTTACAGCTCTTTTAGTTGGCTGGGTTGGTGCCTCTTGGGATGGTTGTGGGGGCTGTTGAGATGATTGGCTATCATCTAGTGGGTCCTGGGATGTTTGTAAGTGCACTGGTTGGTTTTCAGATGGTTGAGACTTATTTTTCTTTTTATTTTAAGGTCTACTAGCAGCTGGAGCCTGTACAAATATGGTAAAGCAAAACTGAAATATAACTGAAATATGAATGACAAAAATGAATTAGAAGTATGCATGCTATTCTCAAAGGTTTAGTTATTTTCTGGTTTTCATGTGCATGCTGGTCGACTAATTCTGACAGACCATGCACTTTATTTTTTCAATTCTCACAAAGACAGAGACACAAGAAAGTGGCAACCACACTAATATCATTTAACGCATGGAAAATAAATTACAGTGGAAGGAACCAAGGGAAATGCAATTAATTATTAATTTATTAATGAAGCAAGGAAAAGACTTGGCATCAACGTTGACTGATTGCTGTTTCTGGACATTTTTTGTTCACCACTTTGGGCCTAGATTGAAACAGAACCCGCAAAGAAAAGGGTATCCTCGCACTGAACAAATGCTAAAAATATCACAGTGAGTTTAATAGCACAAGCATAAAACATTTCAATCTGAACAGAAATTTATTGATTTTGTAAAGAGAATGATAATATATGAAACTAATATCTGAAATTTCAGTTTGGCTAGCTATCGTACAAGAGATTCTATTTCCAGTATGCAAAGCTTTCTAAACCACTCCTACTAAATTCAGATCCACACATTTAAAGATAAAATGACTTACCTCTTGACAAGTGGATTTGTTATGTCCCTCTTTGTTGCATACACTGCATTTGTGAATCTTACCACGCCTAGTTAATCGTTGCAGTTTAGGTTGAGGTGCATTGGATGGAGGTGGCACACTTCCAGGAGTATACTTCTTCCTTCTTCTGTCTGCTTCCTCAGTTCTTTTTCTCTTCTTTTGAGGCCTTCCAGGTAAGTTAGAAGTTGGAGGTGGTTGCATTGGGAGGAAGGTTTGAGTATCCCAAAATTTTTTCCCCCTCACTGGTTGTAGCTTACTTCTATAGCTAGCTAGATAGGTGTCCTTGTGATAGTAATGTGAGATATGAGATTTCGGATCTACTTTAGCATGATACATTGCGCAAATGGCATGTTGACAAGGGATTCCTGTTAAATCCCATGCCCTACATGTACATATAGACCTAGAGAGCTGAACAGAGTGTCTATCTTGCCCCTCTGTAACCTCATATCCCTCATCCCCATTAAAGAATACTCTACAATTAACTGCAAGGTACCTATTAGCCTCAAATAGCTCAATACACTTAGGACTATAACCTCCACTCCAATTCCTAACATTTATCTCACTCTCTGCCCATTTTGTCATCATCTTAAGTCTAATTCCATCAAACATTCTTATGACTGGAAGAAACCTATACTCATCGATCCATGCGTTTAAAGACTCACTCAAGTTGTTGTCCACAACCCAAGACTTGCATCTAGTAGAGAAATAAGCTCTTACCCAAGCATTGACATTATATGTCACAGCAACTACAGCAGCTTCTTTTCTCAATGAACCAAGAGCATTGAGGTTGTCTTTAAACTCCTCCTCGAATGTACTCCATGCACAAGAGAAAATTTTTTTTTGAACTCATTCCCTCTCCATTTCTTGCTCCAGTTTGCATAAATATGCCGTGCACAAAGTATGTGCTCAGCTCTTGGAAGTACCTTACTAACAGCATTAACCAAGCCCTAAGACAAACAAACAAAAATGAGAGTAGACAGCAAAAGGGCTAAGAAGTACTATCATCTATATACAATACAGTTGCAAACAGAGAAAAAGAAGAGACAGAACAGCCAAGGAAGACAATAGACAGAACATTACAGCAGTCTATTCACTTGAATTATAATACTAGTCATCTTCATATGTGCATTCTCATCTCTAAACTGTATGCACAGAACATTATATATTGAGGTCAACTTCGAGTCAACTCAATTTTCTTCATCATAAATCGATACAATAACTCGCACACGTCAATTAGGAACTAGAAAGCTCTTCATTCTTTCACTTAACTACAAGTATTGTACTCAATCTCGTGACTAAAACAATAACAGAAATGTAACAATCAGGTATATTTTGAATCTCGCCGCACTTGCTTGTCAGTATAATATATTTTTCAAAAACTGTACTTTTTGAATGAGTACTACATTTAAAACCCTTCCCAGATAAATTAAAATGACGTAAGTGAGAACTGTAGACCATAGTTATGGAAAACTAGATAACCAAAACAAAACCCCAAAAAGAAAATATAACCATGCAGCCAAAAGAAGGGAAAACTTGAAGAAAGAAAGATGGTGATAGAGGAGAATAATGTGAGTAACAAGAACCAATGTCAATATGGTCATCTTCTTCCTTACTAAGTCTTCACTTCTTTCATGATAGCAGTCTATTCACATAAAAAACAAATAGCATTTCCATTAACTACATTTACCTTTTGCATATCGGACATGAGGGTTACATACTCCCCATTACCTAGATCTAGAGAGATACGAATCCATTCCAGGAACCAAGTCCATTGAAGTTCATTTTCCTTTTCAACCAACCCGAAAGCAAGAGGATACAATGAATCATTTCCATCCAAACCCACGGCTGTAAGTAAAATTCCCCTTGATTCCCCTTTCAAGAATGTGCCATCCACCCCAATTAAAGGCCTACATCCTGCTTTCCACCCAACCTACAAAAACATTATAGTGTACATGTTTGTTAGCAAATACAGATTAAACTTTCAAGTTAATTGTCAACTAAAATCTTTATACAGAAGTTCAAGTTCAATTTACCTTCGAAGCATTAAAACTTAAGTACATTCTTTTGAAAACCCTTCTTCCATGTTCTAAAGCCTCTGTGCTCAACTCAACACTTATATCGAAACCAGGGTTTGATATTTTCAATTCATTGCAATAGGCTTCTAACTTGGCAAATTCGTCTTTGAAACTACCCTCCATCTCTTTCATGATCTTCCTCTTCACTCTCTTACATTTATGTATGCTAACATTCACTTTCAATTCTCTCTGTACCTCCTTCTTCATATCAGTTGTCTTGAATTTAGGCGATTCTTGCACTTTCTCCTTGAATTGCTCAGCCAACCACATGCTTGAAGCTCTTGGGTTGTCATATACACGAGCACAATTATGCTCATCATACAAAGACTTAACCTGAAACCCTACACTTAGCCCATACGTAGATGCATATAGTGAAAATGGGCATCCATCTTCACATATCACTTTCAGGGTCTTCTTATCACTTCTCACTATTTTTAGGTTCACCCCACGACTTATTGCATACTTATCTATAGCCCTCTTTAACTCTTTTTTGTCCTCATAAGTCATTCCCACTGTAAAAAAAGGCCTAGTACTTGAGGCTTCGGCCTCTTAAAGGGTTGTCACCTCTTGTGGAGGCTCATGCTCTAATTCGGGGCCCAATTCCTCATCATCATCACTAATCCCACTGTCCACACTCCACTGCCCAAACTCGAAATCATCAAACACACTCTCATCTGTATCGCAACTAGAAGTTTGCCCCAAATAGGCCATATCATCACTAGCATTATCATCATCTAACCTATTATCCTCTTCGTCCCTAGAATCACTTTCTTCCTTGTCATCACTGTCATCTCTATCATCTCCCTCTATACTTGTCAGTTTTTGTTTCCCTTTGTCAATTCCACTACCATAATCATCTTCCCCTTCCTCACCCAAGTATTCAATGTCATCAAAATCCTCTAACACTTCAAGATTGTCAATCACATCTTGCTCAACCACAGAGCTTTGCCCACCCCTTAATCGTGCCTTAGTCTCTTCCCAACCCTTCTTTTCCAACTCATAAACCTCACAAGCTTTTGTTAGTGACCTGTCACGCTTTCCTTCGATGGTCTCTTCTTCTATTCCCACTTTGTCCTTCTTGTTCGATTCCATCATCACTGCACACAATGCAATCAATTAAATAAACCAAAGACTTCTATGCCATTTTGCTTTACACACATCAAAACAAAACATTATGGATTGGCCGAAAATTCAGAGACAGGCGGATTAAGAAAATGTAATTTGATGTGCGTGTTGATCTATAATAAATGTAATTTCCTATCCATCATAAGATATATTTCTAACAAATAAAATAGCTGCCATAAGATATGGTTGGCTTAAAGCATTCCTTTTAACTTTTTGATCTCTTATTCATATGTTCACTTGAAGACTACCTTTAGTTATAAAAGAAGAGAATAGAAAAGATAAATTTATAAAGAATATATGATTTCTTTTTCATTAGATAAGAGAAAGAACACTTAATTAGTAAGTGGGTGCCTATAAAACAAGTTGCAAAGAGATAATTAGCAATTAATGAGGTACTATTTATTATAGATCAACACGCACATCATATACATTGCACTGAAACAGAAAATCGCTGGACAATAATAAGAAAAGAAATCGAACAATGAAAGAGGAAGAAGAAAACCCAGAAGGAGATGGTGAATTGGCAACACGAAAATGCATCGAATAGGTAAATGTTGAAGAAGGAAGACAGACAGGGACAGAGAGGATTCATTTACCCGATTATTCGCCCCAAAACGAAGCCCTAAACTCGCCTCCGATCTCGCCGCCATCGCTAATCGCAGTCCGTCGTCGCGTACGTCGCTGGTTTCTTAATCGAACTCCGTTGTCGAGTATGCAGCTGATAAGAACCCTCACCCTCTGTACCTCGTCGGCGTCATCCTCCCTTTCTCGCGATTTCCTTCTTCAATGCCTACCCGATAAGAACCCTTACCCTCTGTACCTCCTTTTTTCCTTTACTTTACATTTCATTTCCTTTTTCTTTTTCACTTTTGTTATTTATTTTTAGTTAATATTCAGACTGCCTTGTGCCATATCAGCATTTCATCCTCCAAGTTGTTTATTATTCGTCCACATCATCATCACTAATCAGCATTTTTAGTCAACAAAGTTAAAACTCACAGTCAACATCCTTGAGATAACGAGTTATGTGACTTTTGCACCTATTTTGAAAGCTCAGAGGCACTTTTGCTCCAAAAAAAAGTATTTGGTGTTGGATGCACTTTTGATAAAAGCGCATGTGTATTTTTGCACCTTAACCCTTATTTAAATTAGGGATATTGGGTATCCTAAAATCTAAATTATCAAGTGGCCTGGTACACTGGCAAAAAAGAAAAAAGAAAAAAATGGCCTGGTACAATGCCACCGCGGAAATATTAAGGCTGTGATTGGCCTCCCTTCTTCTTATTTTATTGAAACCTTTGGAAATTTTTGGCTTACTTTAAAATTGGAGGTTTTCTTCGGGGAGTCAATTTTTTTTTTTACTATTTTGTCCCTATAGTTTTTGTGACATTATATTAGTATGTATAAAAAAATAAAAATGAACTCCACACTCGGTCCAGAGTCCAGACAGAGAGGGAAAATTAATTTAAAATAAAAATAAAAAATTCTTGACCATTGTGTCCTCACGATGTTGGTGATATTTCATTAATACCCGTAAAAAGTAAAAATAAATTTCTCACTCCTTCCTGACTCATCAGAACACAAATTAATTTAAATAAAGTAACCCCTCATTTCAACCAAACACATCCTAAAAAAGAGTGTAATGTTGGCCTTCAGATCCATTAAACACAACGATGATCCAAAAAATTATGAAAAATGATCTAATAATTATAAGAATACTGCACTGTCCTTAATTAAGGAACGAAAAATCGAATAAGGTAATTAGCCGGCTGTAATATAGATTTAAGGATTAATTGATCAACTGAAAATCAGACCGGATATATTATTAAAATATTATAATTTAATTAAAATAATTTAATTTAATTAACATGAATAAAAATATTTATACTTTAATTAAAAAAGATAATATTTTTGAATATATCCCATATTTTATAAAATATTTATGGGCTAATATAACTTTTGGTCCCTGAAGTTTGATCCAATTTTGGTTTTGATCCCTCAAGTTTGAAATCGGTGGTTTTGGTCCCTGAAGTTTCACCTGATTTTGGTTTTGGTCCCTCAAGTTTGAAATCGGTGGTTTTGGTCCCTCAAGTTTCACCCGATTTTGGTTTTGGTCCCTCAAGTTTGAAAAGGACTTGGTTTTTTCAGGTCGGGTCGGGTTTCAAAAACGGGTTGCCAAGTCCTTTTCAAACTTGAGGGACCAAAACCAAAATCGGGTGAAACTTCAGGGACCAAAACCATCGATTTCAAACTTGAGGGACCAAAACCAAAATCGGGTGAAACTTCAGGGACTAAAACCACCGATTTCAAACTTGAGGGACCAAAACCAAAATTGGATCAAACTTCAGGGACCAAAAGTTATATTAACCCAATATTTATGCTTATAAATTTTTTCCTAATTTTGTTCTATTCCCTTTCTTTCTTTCTTTGTTTTTATTTTTTTTGCCAGTTTTATTCCCTTTCCCTTCCTTCCTTATCCCCCGGCTGAATTTTCTCTATTTCTTTTTTATCGCCCTTTTATTATCCTATTACCCTTTCTTCTCTCTCCCACGTGAAGTGCCTCTTTTCTCTCAACAATCAATACAGATCTGACTCATGATAAGATAGTTTTTCCTTTCCTCTCTTTACTTGCACACGTTTTACGCGGTTTGGAAGAGATGATGTTAAAAGAGCACTATGTTTTAAAAAAACTTCCAACTATACATCTTACCGGTGTTTTTAAAAGTTGAGCTTTGCAAATAAATCAGTCCCAAAAACTCCGACTGCAATACTATCGTCGCCATCGCCCAGCCTCTCATTCTTCCAACTCACAACCTTCTTGAATCTTCTGAGATCTACTGATAAGACCTACAAGTCTCTTGTTTATTCTCCCGACTTCATCAAAACACTCTTCATCTTCTTCTCCACTTTTCTAGTTGTTTTTCTTATGGCTTGTCTCTCTTCCCTTTTTTATTTTTACATTTTCCCCGCAAGCGATGATTTAGACTTCTCTTCTCATTTGGTTTTTCGATCTGTGGGCTTCTTGTTAAATGGGGAAAAATGAAAAACCATTCAAATAGCCTAACCAACGATTTTTCCGGTTTATAATTGGTTCATGCCGATTTAGTTCGGTTCATATTGAATCACTGATACACCGATTTTGCCACCAAACCAGACCAAAGAAATTATTGGTGAATCGGTTTTCCGATTAAATCGATCGGTTTGGTCTGATCCGATTTTTTATAGCATGCTTATTATAAGTTTAACTTGTAAAAAAATTAGTCCTAAATATAAGTAAACCTAGGAGTCATTTATCACAAATTTAATCCAAACACATGCTGATCCACAAGACCATAACCTTCATTTATTTAGTCCTCAACACTCCTTACACAAACCCACTTCAAAACCACACTACAAACTCCAAAGCTTGTTAATTCTTCTCAAAAGTAAAGTTTTTCAACAAAGAAAACCTCATCATCAATACTCGGTGCTCGAGCTTCCAGGCATCTCAAGATGCACATGAGAAGAACCCAAAGGACAGAACACAACTCTGTAGTTGGAACCAGCAGGGCAAGTGAAAGTACTTGTTGGGTCATCCTGAGGATAGCTATAAGCATCGGGACATCTTTGTTTGAAGAACCTTGAAAGGTCGGTGGCCGTACAGCTTCCCGGTCCATTAGTACAGCAGTATTCATTGGTCTTAAACACTGTGCATGGATTGTTACATCCTCCAGGAGCTCTTAATTGTCCAGGACACTGTCCGTTAATGTCCGCCGTACAGCTTATTTTGTGGCAACCTCCGTTCAAAGGGTAGAAATCCATGGGGATATTGAAGCCATCCACCAAAGAAATGTCGTAGAAATCTTGGTTGGCGAATTGGTTTAAGGCGAATTCCGCAAGTGTGTTTGGAGGGACGCCCCAGCCGGTGCATTGGAGGCCGCCGGTGCAGTCACCGGTCTGGCAGCGGCCACGGCCACTGGCGTCGAAGTTGCAGCCGGTTCGGCCCCAGATGCGAGCCATGGCTGTTCCGGGGTTCACCCAGAGGTTCCATGTCTGGCCACGGTCAAGGCGGCGGCCACCGCCGGGGCTGGCCGCTGCCCAGACAGTGTAAGGACAGTTGTTGACGATCTCGAAGTTGGCTGCGTGAGTGGAGATGAGAGAGGAAGAGAGGAAGATGAGGAAGAAGGAGAAGGAGAAGGAGAAGGGGAGGGTGGAGGAGGACGCCATGTTTAGTGAGATGAATGGCATCGTGGGATGTACACATATATATAACTTAGTGAAGGGGGATTGCTGCCCTTGTTTTTTTATATTTAATTGAGTATTTATTTATTAGGGCCGGAGGCTGCAATAGTATTATTTGAAGGAGAAGGCGCCAAGAGATGATGAGATTCACCGGTTTAGGTGGCGATCGAGCATTGAGAAGTAATTTTTTAATTTTTATTATTTATGTGATAAATATATAAAACAAATTTTATCTGGATTTATATATATATATATATGATGGAAACACTCCTATAAATAGTTACTTGATTAAAATAAATAAATACTTCCTTCAGACACTTTTATAAGAAATAATTTATAGGTTATATCTGGCACCGAAAAATTTTGATTTTTTTTTTATAAAATGGGGTTTTCAGTTATTTCATTTAAATTGTTTTTATTATAAAAAATTTGTCATAATTATTACACACGGGGAGGCGGCTATCCATAAGTTTAAAGTTGAGGCTCATAATTAAAGAGAAACGTCAAAAGTATTCCACTCCTTTCATAAAAAGCTTTATCCAATTATTACAAATTTGTTTTGTACGGAATCGGAAATTCTGCTATATGGTCTTTCCTTTTCATAAATTTTTATTTTTTCGTATGAAAATATTTTTGTCATTTTAATAAAAAATATTAGAAATAAATACAATATAATATTGCAATAATATATATATATTGATTTGATATAATAAAAAATTCGATTCCATTGGGCATTGGATATACTAAAGAAACCTTAAAAATTATGTTCAAGCTGAAAAATCAAGCCTGTGTTATTTTAATTAATATTAAAGATAGATCAAAAAATAAATACTAAGTGACCAAACAAAACGAAGTATTTTACTCATCTACTCTTCTAGAATGTATTTTTATTTATAATTAAGTGACCGCTATTATAAATTATTTCTTCAACGTCCTCTTTTTATGTCGGTTAAGAGAAAAAACGACGTTATAAAACAATGACATTTTTTTTGTAAAAAAGTTAAAATAAAAAAAAGAGATATTATGTAGTATCTCATTGTGATAGTTAAACAAAAAAAGGAAACGAAGGCTTAGAAACTACGCCCCTTGTATTACGATTTAAATTTTAAGGACATAATAACTCTAAATTAAATAAATCCTAACAGCAAATCACGAGTTACATTTTAACGTTTTTTAATATTGTTATTTGACATCTGGTTCAGATTTTGTGGCAACCATTTTAATATAGGTATCTCTTTTAAATCTCGAGCTTGAGACTTGCTTACCGTTTCACTTTTTACTTTCACATGCACATTGTGATCGCCTGATCGGGATGCTCTGGGTCATTCTCTACTCTGAAGAGCTTCATCCTTTAATTAATAAAAATATTACTAAAATATATTTACATTTTACATTTAATGACAATTTCTTATTTTCACTAATTTTTAACTTTTTTCTTGGTACGTGTGAATAAGAGAGGGGTGGCGGCTATGAGCTGTCCATCTCATCTTTAATGAACTAGAAGTCAAAAATATTGACGCGCAAAATTTTGCCTATCCCTAGTCCTTCTACGCTATAGCCACTTGCTAAAAATATTTGGGAAAATATAGGTAGGTCATAAATATAAAAAAAAACAAATAGTCTTTTCAAATCTCAAAATAAAAACATGATTTAAATAACTTGTTAATAATATTTTTAGTGTTGTCAATGACCCCCAATTAAAATTATCAATATGATCATTTTTTTATTTTAAAATTTTAAATGATCATTTTTTTATTTTTTCTTTTACTAAGGACCTGACTATAATTTTTACAAAATACTTTGATCTCTTGATCCCATAATATATTATACCTTACAATTTTTAAGCTTCTATAATATATAGAAGTCGTTCATGAAAGAAAAAATATTTTATCATTGTTGCTCAAAAAAATATTTATTAATAAATGATCAATTATTTTTTAAATAAAAAAGTTCTGCAGCTAAAGTTGGTATATAAGGGTCCGTGGAATGTTATATAAGATTTATATAATGGTTGGAAAAAAAATAGAAGCAACAAATTAATAATGTCTTTTTCTAATATGCTTTTGACGTCGGAATGGAGGAGACCATTGAATATGTTTTTATTGTATATAATGACAGTAAGTTTAAGAAGGCAGCAAATGTTGAGGTCGCTTAAATAATCCAATGAAAGATTAATCTTAGACTGGAGACAAAACAAAAAAGGATCAGTGGATTGTGTGTTTTCCCATTTGAAAACTTGGATTTCATCATGCTCCAAAAAAAAATTTTGGCATTGCAAATCCTCAAAAGATATTTAGTATATGTATCCAATAGAACACATATTTCGATAACTCTTTGGGTCACTGACGCTTTTTTTGGATTATAGTATTAGACCATTCAAGCAACCAATGGATTCTGATTGAAGTTTTGCAACTAAGATGTCTTCCCCGAGTCCTTCTGGGTCTTTTTTATCCAATGGATCATATTAAATGCATAAATAAAAATAGAAGTTTTAACCGAGCACAATAATGTGAGCATTTAAGAGAAAGGAATTAATATGTACACACACACACTCGGACACTTGGCATTCATTAGATCGATTGCTAGTGAGTCAAGGTCAAGTTGGACAACAAATTGATTGCATCAGCTAATATGATTTCGATCTAATCCGGAGATTTTTTTTTAATTTTATATTATAAGAAAATTCTTATATTGATTATTGATTATTTTTTCTACAATTATAGTTAGTTATTTGGAACATATTCTACAAATTTTAAATAAATTTGAGGTCCATGCCTTTACTACGTACATGTCTATACTAAATCATGCTTAAATATAATCAACATAAAAAACCGGATTAAAAATAAATTTCAATGAAAGTAAAAAAATAATCAAAATGAGTTGCGTTTATTAATGCATTGAGTCCCATCTTGACTCACGCTTAATTAGATATGACATATACTTGTCTTTACTGGAGGGGGAAAAAAAGACTTGTGGTTATAAAAGATTTATTTAAAAAAAAAGGAAAAACTTTATTGATGAAAATTTCTTTTGAAAAAAGATAAAACCTTGGTCTTCAAGATGCTCCGAATAAACTTACAGGTTAAAAGGCATATTCGAAATCTATGGAGATATTGGGTGTGTTTGGATTAACAATTAGATAAGTGGTTTATTTTTATTTTTATTTATGGAATCTTAAAATTGAAAAAAAAGTAAGATTGGGTAAAATGATTAATGTTTGGATTGACAATTGGATAAGTGTTTTTATGAAAGTAAAAAGTGTTTGGTTTGACTTTTGCATAAGTGGTTTTTGTGATATTTAAGAGAATAAATTTTAAAAATTATGAAAAGTGAAAAATTAAATTTGAAAATTTGGCAATGGTCAAATACATAACAAAATGACAATAAAAATGTGGATAAATTAGGAATTATATAAACTTAAATTTTTTTCTAAAGTAAAATATAGCATAACTAATTAGATCAAAGGTCCTGTACAATCTAGTCGAAGCTGTACTTACGTATTTTTTATAATATTTCGAACCTATTTTACCACACTCCAAAAATCCTTTTTATTATGCATCTCAAGCTTAAATTTTATAAATTATATCAAATTCTAATTTAAATATTAAATCCTAACTCATATTTTCACATAGCTCAAAATCTAATAAAATAAACAGATTAAAATATCAATAATACCTTCAATAATCCAAATAAATTATTTAAAATTAATTTAATCAGTAAAAAACCATATAGAAACTAATTTATGACATATTTATAAAAGAAATTAATTATAAAATCATAAAACAACCAAATAATAAATCTAAACTGATTAAAATTAATTATTAATTATTCTCTACATTTTACAGTAACATATTGATAAAACTTAAAACTTGCCTAAACTCTTATCCCAAAGTATTCTCTAAATAGCAGAAGATTACTATCTAAAGAAAGAGAAAATTATTTAGAACATTTTTCATAAAAGAAATTTTGTTATTAGAAGTGATTTTGAGTACCTTATTGATCCTCAAAGATATAAAAATACTCCTATCAATATTATTATTATATATATATCTGGGAAAATGTCAGCTAGGTTCCAAGGTACAGAAAAAATGCCAAAAAACTTCCTGTGAAAAGTCAATGGTCTGACATGAATTCCCAATGGCCAATTACGAAAATAACCCCCACTGAAATAACAAAAGAAAAAACACAGAGGAGGAGGACGGATGCACGTTTTTGTGATTAAGCCATTAAGGAGAAGGAGAGAAATGCATGGACGAAGGGCATAGGAGGTGCAACATTGAAGGGATACAAAGTGGCATTAATATGCTTGGGAATCTCGTCTTCTTCATCGTCTATGTGCAGGTAGCAAGGTACAGAAGCGAACTGGAATTTTTTTTTTTCTGTGTGAAAATTATTTAGATTGAGATTGAGGGGTTGGTTAAAGGTTGGATCTTGGGCTAAAAAATGGAGTAATTGGTAGGTGGTAGAAAAGAAATACTAAGAATTTGGTAGACAAATGAGCTTGATCATTGAAGTTGGGGTTTCACCTTGGGTGGGTTGTGTTTATGTTAGAGTGCTCTGTTTTTATGGCATGATAACAGAGGAGCTGTTGTGTTTAAAGTGAGAATGGTGAATATAATTGGTATTCTTTACTGGAAAAACGCTGAAATGAACACAAAAAATTGTTGTAAATTTATGCATATGAAGTTGTAAATATTGCTGTGGAAGTTGTTAATACATATCGAACATGTGCTCTGTTTTTAGGGAAGCAAACAGAGATTTGGCCTTGTTTTTAGTGTGTTTGGTGTTATTAGAAAAAGCACATGTGTAGAAATAAAACGTGTAGTTAACGTGTTGTTAATATATGCATATAAAGTTGTAAATATTGCTTTAGAAGTTGTTAATACATACCGAACCTGTGCATTGTTTTTGGGAAGCAAACAGAGGTTTGGCCTTGTTTTTAGTGTATTTGGTGTTATTAGAAAAATCACATGTGTAGGAATAAAACGTGTAGTTAACGTGTTGTTAATATGTGCATATGAAGTTGTAAATATTGCTTTGGAAGTTGTAAATACGTACCGAACATGTGCTCTATTTTTGGGGAAGCAAACAGAGGTTTGGCCTTGTTTTTAGTGTGTTTGGTGTTATTAGAAAAAGCACATGTGTAGAAATAAAACGTATAGTTAACGTGTTGTTAATATGTGCATATAAAGTTGTAAATATTGTTTTGGAAGTTGTTAATACATACCGAACCTGTGCATTGTTTTTGGGGAAGAAAACAGAGGTTTGGCCTTGTTTTTAGTATGTTTGGTGTTATTAGAAAAATCACATGTGTAGGAACAAAAAATGTGTTGTTAATATTTGCATATGAAATTGTAAATATTACTTTGGAAGTTATTAATACGTACCGAACCTGTGCTCTATTTTTGGGGAAGCAAACAGAGGTTTGACCTTGTTTTTAGTGTGTTTGGTATTATTAGAAAAATCACATGTGTAGGAATAAAACGTGTAGTTAACGTGTTGTTAATATATGCATATGAAGTTATAAATATTGCTTTGGAAGTTGTAAATACGTACCGAACATGTGCTCCGGATACAAAACTTAGCTCAAAATGTGTTAAATTCTTACCTCTTCTTCTTCCCAAAGCAACTTCCTTGTTTCTCCAACTTTCAATTTTTCTCAAGTTCTCAAACACCACCTTTCAAAAACATAAAACCATAGCCATGAACAATATTAATGAAGGTAAATTGAGCATTCATGGACAAATTCTCACCTTTCTTTAAGCCTTCTTCTTTCTCTTTTGCTTCTCTAGTTGAACGAAAATGAAGGAGAGGAGAGAGATTAGATGAGATAACAAAGATGACATGAAATTTCAGCCCTAATTGCTTGCCCAACGTCCTAAATGAGAGAGGGAAGAGAAAAAGTAAATTTTGACACTTTGACCTTGATCTATGGTTCACATGAAGCCAAGTGTCAAGATCTTCCTCCTCCTCCCAACTCCTTCCATGTTCATGCAAGCATTGGATCACTCTCTCATAATCTCTTGATATGTAATCCCAACCATTGATCTACAATTTACCAATGAGTTGCCTCTTCGGTAACTGACCAATTGGTAAGTGAATTTCCAATTTCGCCCCTGATTATCATAACATTTACCAAATCACCATTAAACATGAATATAAGCTTAAACATTGCTTACCACACATTCACAATGAGTTTAGCAACAATTACATCCTTAAGATCATAATTAGCCCTTAATCACAAGTTGAGTCATTACAAGAGACACGTACTTCGTGGGACTTTACATATATGTCACTTCTTAGTGCAGTGTACAAGTACCTGACGTAAAACAACTTTGAATGCAACAATTGCAAGCTCACTGGTGGCCACTTCAAAAACTCCTTCCAATAGCTGACAATAAAGGTATATATATTATTCACCATTAACTATATTATTATATTGAAGTACACATATAATTTATATATGACTGACTTCTTCTCATTCTTTATAGTGCCAATAGCAACCTGAACACAACAATGATTATGGGTACTACGTTATGTGGTACATGAAGGATATAATCACACACGATCTCGATAAAATTCATCATTCAAAGTTATATATATATGTTCATTCGTTTAGATATACATTCGGTCAGCTATATATTACAATATCTCACTTGATCTATTATTTCCTTTAGTGCACAGTATTTTCAAGATGCCCACTGCATGAAGTATAGCCCATCACAAATGAAAGAAGTGGTTGAAGAGTTCACAACAACTCTACAACATCAGTGGACCAGGCAAAGCTTATATGTGTGTATATATATATATATATATACTGATTTGTTTGATTATTTTACACTTTTGGTTTTAATAGTGTGTATATATACATGAATGACTGTAAACATATTCTAATTCATTTATGTACAAAATGCATATGCAGAGGGATATCGAAAGCAAAACCCCCCATTTTTTAAAAAATAGCTTCGATGCATCATGGTTGTTACTTAACAACTGTTATGTATTTAACTAGATACATATTGGTTATAATATAACAACCATAATTGATTTAAAAACTACATAGTTGTAACTTAACAATCATTATTTATATCAACTATATAAAAATGTTGTCTACATAAAGCTATTAAGAATACAATAAATGCATAAGCATTTTTGTGAAAGAACTGTTATGTATGTTACTAAATATATAACGGTTGTTAAAGTGAAACCATTGTATACTATGACAACATTACTAAATATATGATTGTTGTTTATATGTGCCTGCTATTTATTATCAAAGCGTTGCGCACATTATGGCCTCACGAAGCCTCACTATATAACATATGTTATAAAGCACATTAATATATGACGGTTCGAAACCATAATGCATGGTCGATAATAACCGTGATGAAAGGCCTTTTCTATAGTAGTGATAGAACATAAATAAAAAGGTAACCAAACAAAAATTAGGCAGCTCTTATTATTTTTTTTTTTTAGAACAAAATTTAACTTCGTTATTTTTCAGAACACATAATCGAAACATAAACATGATTTTTATTTTTTTAAAAAATTGAAAGGATGAAACCAAAATGCCCTTTAACTTTTTTCGTTTTTGAGGATAAACATGTGGTCTTCAACCTTTTTTCCTTTTTTTTTTTTGAAAAAAGGCCATTTTTGGCAGCAAATCATAGCGTGTATATTAATAGATATACATAACCCCTTCCAAAATTACACTAGACAACATATAAATAAAAAAGTCAAAAGATATTTAGCTTAATGAATATTTCTCTAAACCTAACTGCAAGGCATTTCTAAATTATTCAAAGTTATCACTAGCTCATGAACCAAGTGGGTTTTTCGTCCCTTGAGGATTGAACTTGGCAATTACAGAGGAGAAGCGTCTCAAACATTGTTTCCTTAGCTTTTTCCAGATTGAAAAGGAAATGAGGTTCATTGAATTCAAACATGCATGCCAAATAAAGCATCCTTTTATCAGTACGAAGGAAAATCAACATAATATATTTTTTAAACAGTAAAAAAACAGCAAATTCACAACGAAGTTTTGTTGCTAAGCCAGTTCAATGGTAACCAAATATAGTTACAATTTATTTCATGATGAAATAATTAAAATATGTCACTAACTTACTATTCTTTTGTAGTAAAATAAAATTGGAGCTTTCATCGGATGTCCCCGAAGGGACAATAAAATTGGAGCTTTAAACATCATGAATCTTATATATATTAAGGAAGTTATTATTAGTTGGAATGAAAGAGAAAAACAAATGTTTGTAAAAAGAAGAAAAATAAAAGGCGCCCTACCGTTTTTGATAATTTGTTATGATTATTGAAATAGTAATTTTGTCCCAATGGACATGCATCTAACCTGCTTTGCTTGACTTGGTAAACGCACAACAGCTGTATGACGCCAATAACAAGTCAGTGAAATAAATTATTTTATTATCTCACCATTAAATTTATATCCACTTTTTGTCTTTTATTCATTTATTCTTGGTGTACTTTTTATTAAAAATAAAATCGACGTGTTCTTATTTTAAATTAAATTTTAATATTTTTTTTATTTCAAAATATCAGATATTGAATCGAAATAAATAACTCCTACTAGCTAGCTTCATTATTCAACCTACATGATTAAAATAGAATTGTTATAGATCATACAACTTTGTGTGTATTTTAACTAAAATATTATATAATTTGATTATATTAAGAAAATTAGCTAAATTAATTAATATCACATGTAGACATATTTAATTCATTTAGAAAAATTTATTTAATTTGATTATATTAAGAAAAGTAGTTAAGTTAATTAATATTACATGTAGACATATTTATTTCATTTTTTTTTTGTATTTATTATGCAATTTTATGTTAAATAATACTTAAAATAAAATATTATCCTTTAAATGTAATTATCACAAAAAATTAATGTCCTTCTTAATAATTTGACTATGAAAAAATATATTCTGATCATAATGTCCAAACACTCTCATTTTATCAAAATCATTTTTTTTATAATTTATTCTGCTCATAATTTATTCTCTAAAAAAGTTATTCTCCATTTTTTTCAGAAGTTATTCTCTAAAAATTAAGGAAAAATTCCAAAAAACTACATTGAAAATAGCAAAAGGACAATTTAATACATTGAAATTGCAAAAGGATAGATCAGGCGGTGTCAGATGGGCAGAGGAATCTGGCATTTTGAAATTTCGGCCAAATGACGAAAATGCCCTTCAGCCCTCCATCCCCACTTCAGAATAACAACATGATCCTCGTAATTAACACCTCCGGATTTGTTATTAACAACTTCAATTCTTCTTTTATAATTCACAAGTTTCAAGGCTAATAACACCACCGATCTCGCTATTAACAACTCCGGATTCGATATTAACAACTCCATTTTCTTCTTTCACATTTAACAAATTTCAGGGCCAATAACAACACCCATCTCTTAATTAACAACTCTGGATTCGAAATTAACAACTCAAATTTCTTCTTTCACAAATAAGAAGTTCCAGGGTCAATAACAACATCGATCTCGCCATTAACAACTCCGGATTCACCATTAACAACTCCTATGTTGTTATTCCGATTGAGGGCTGAAGGGCATTTTCGTCATTTGGCCGAGATTTCAAAATCCCAAATTCATCTGCCCGTTTGACACTGCCTAATCTGTCATTTTCCAATTTCAATGTACTGAATTGTTCTTTTAATATTTCCAATATAGTTTTTTGGAATTTTCCCAAAAACTAATCCAAATACACTATATTACTATATATATGACTTAAATTGATTATAAAATACATAAATCATCACATATTTTAACAAAATTAATTAATTTTATAATATGAACAGAAAATGATAAATTCCTCTCATCCGTGTCCGTGTATATATTATTATTTTAACATAAGATTTTCAAAACAGCGGGCAATAAGGATAACATTAGCGTCACGTCAACTAAATGAAAAGGACAGGCTTTGTCCTCTAATCAATTACTCTCTTTAAAGTCTTTGTTTGTGGCTAATTATTATATGCAATATGTTGAGGTGGCTATAATGTTTAGGCGCTATCAGTGATAAAAATCAGATTTATAAATATTATTTGTATTTAGATTGGTGGTAACAGAAATCACTTTTTTTTCTTTAAAAAACCAAATTTTTGGATTTTTGTTCAAAAATTACTTTTGGTGAAAAAACACAGTCATCAAAACGTCAATTCAAACACCTTAATTTTTAAAAAATCAGATAAAAACTACCCTTTCAAAGAAAAACCCATGTTTGGGATGGCTTAACGCATGTGCCAGCACAAACAGGCTCTAAGTGACTGAAGATTTAGCATCTGATATGGGACGTCATTGTTAATGTATTGTGTGACAAGCCACGACTTTGCCAAAGCAGAATTATTGATAGTTTGATACTTTTATTATTTTTAATTTTTAATATAATATTCAGTTGATTAATTTAGAGAAATTAAATAAACTAAATAAATTATTTAATTATAATATATGTTATATGATCTTTCTGAAATATTTATGTGTATATATCATTTTATTAGTCAGAAAAATTAATTTGGTTCTATTTTAGTTCTATTTATAAGACATATCATTAAAATTTTTTGTTTGATATATCCTTCATTTATTATAGTTTGAACTTTGTTTTCCTAGGGAGGGAGTAATATATACTCCCTCCGGTCCTATTTAGGAGCAATTTTTTTTTATTGCGCAAAACAAACTGGTAGTTAAAAGTAATAAGTGTGTAAAAAATGTCATGTTTTTTTATATATGCCCCTATTTATGAAAATAGTATAGGAGAGAGAATAGATAAAAAAGTATGAGAGATAATGAGTATAAGATATGAGAGAGAATCAGTATTTAATAAGGGTAAAATAGGAAAAAGAAGCTTACATTTTCAGATAAAAAGTGAAAGTTGCTTATAAATAGGACTGGGGGAAGTACTAGATAGGTATAAAGTTGAAAAGTTTTTAAATTTTAAGACAAATTAATAGAGTTTAAAGTTTTTCTTGGTCAGTGTAAAACATGTTGGAAATAGCTTATAAATAAAACTAGAGAAGTAATTTATTTTGCTTTCATAATTTTTCCAAATT
The DNA here is from genome assembly GCA_963210345.1 of Inga oerstediana. Classification (NCBI taxonomy): domain Eukaryota; kingdom Viridiplantae; phylum Streptophyta; class Magnoliopsida; order Fabales; family Fabaceae; genus Inga; species Inga oerstediana. The sequence continues at coordinate 15,632,825 of OY723411.1, read as the reverse complement.
AGTTAACTAGGTCTTATAATAAGCACAAGGAACCAGATATGCGTAATACTACTTAACACGTTATATTATAGCTACGTGCACTTAGTGCCTGCTTAGATTAGCAGTAAAAAAGTAGCTTTTTTTGCTATCTAACTTTTAGAAAAGTCAGATAGGAAAAAAGTCATAATATAGATGTGATTTGTGTTTGGATTAGCGGTAGAAAAAGTGACTTTTTTTCTAACATTAAGCCTGTTTGGATTGGTGCTTGAAAAGCCTGTTTGGATTGGTGTTTGAAAAGCCTGTTTAGATGAGAAATGACTGAAAATGACATGAATCTTATTGAATACTACATATATATATATATATATTAGTTGTATATATTGTGATAATCGAAGTGAAAAAATATAAATAAAATTTGATAAAGTAATAAAAGTTCAATTATTATTGAAAAAAAATACACTAAAGCCACTTCAATTAAAAATGGATAAATTTATATCTAAATTAGAATGCATACATGAAATGTCTCATTATTGGATCATCTACCCCTAACAAGTTGGTCTCTGATTGTATCACGAATATGATTCATTTGTGTTGAAGATAATCTATGGATAGTTGATGTGAATGTGACACAAATCGGATCATTAGTATCTTGACCGGTATATTTCCTCGTTCAGCTTCTTAAAAATCCATATTTGTTTGGGAATTTCTCCGAATAAAATTATGTATAACCATTATAGCACAAACTATGTGAACTTGTGTTTCAAAGCTATATGACATCATTTTCCCAAGAGCTGAAACCTATTCTTCCAGACTCCAAACGTCCTTTCTATAGTAGTCCGCAAACTTGAATGATAATAATTGAACATCTCGTTGGGATTTGCAAATCCCTTGTGTCGCCTGAAGTCTGGAAGATGATCGTGCTTGTTTGGAATAGCTTATTTTTGGGCAATAAGTGCTTATAAATCGTGATTCACGGTATACGAGGTAAGTATGTGAGAGGGGTTTTATCTCGGCTTGCGTAATAAGGAATTATTTGCCCCCAAAACGTGTTTCCAAACACAGCAGATAATGCTCACGTCTATACGGACCAAGATATCCAACTGGTGTTGGATAGCCAGCATCGACTAAATAATATTTCCCTGATAAATAGACAGAATTTTTATTTACATTGTAAAATTATAGCAAATGTGAGGGGGGGGAAAAAGACACAACGTAGGTGCAGGTGTTGAAGATATACCTTGAGGTGGATGGGGGAAATTCGTAGATGGACTAGAGATAGCAGTTTGGAAGACACAAGCATCATGTGCAGTTCCTTCCCACCCTGCCAACGCGAAAGTGAAGCACATATCCCAATCACATAGGATCATGATATTCTGTGTTGGATATCCATTTCTCCCAATATATCTCTCCTGCACAAACTGACTGACCACACACTTGATGTGAATTCCATCAATTGCTCCTATTGCATCCTGAAAATAGGGGTAATATTACTGACCATTATATATTTTTGGGTGGCAATGACGGAACTCGGGATCAAGCGGTTTGATAATTTCTGTCAATAGATTGATACAAACATTTAAAACCATGTGGGAGATCCTACTAATGGTTTCTCCAGAATGCTGAAATCATTCTTGTAGGATTCTATTTCCTTGTACATGTCCAACTATATATAAGAACATTACAACCATTTGTTCAATTCCAATGTACCTAGTTCTCCGTAACTCATGTTCTACCAATTTAGAGCACAAGAGAAAGAAGACATGTTTTTCTATTAGGAAATTTTCATGACAAACTCTATCGTGCCCTTCCAATACCTCTTGCACCCACTTTGAACCTGCTTGATTGCTAGTTCTGTATGGCTCTTTGCAAATATAAGACACGAGATATTGAGTCATCAAGACACCTACGTGTTCATACTCTATCAACTCTTCATCTAAAAGGGATATGAGTAGATACCTTCTATCTGCACGAGACGATCGTACTTCCTCCATTCGTTCCGAAATATCTTCACCACTTGAACTTGTCATAGACTATGTAACTTGTGTTTTTGTGAAAATTGTATGAAATCAAATACGACTATAAAATATGAAACTAAATTCACATCATACAACAGAAGTTAGTAACATTCACAACTGACTTAAAATATAGCTGCGTCGTCTAATATAAGTACTATCAAAACATAAATAAAATCAGACATATCAATATAACTACACATGACCAAGTTTTCAAAAGTAATATTGTAATACCCCGAATTTTGAGACTCGATGCTAGAGAATAAGCTTGAGATTAGTGGATTGCTAAGCCTCGGTTTAGCAAGATCCCAAATTGTGATTAGGAGTTAATGACTACAAAAGTGGACATGGTTAGTGATTAATGAACCTTTTTAGAGAATATAAAGTGGATTGTAGTCACTTGTGTTATGAGCAACGCCAAAACCCTATATTTGAGTTCAATTGTGGATTAACATCCAAATTGACTTAGAATAGAGGGAATAATTGAATGGGGTATTGTGATGGAAATGGTGTCATGTTGTGGTATTTAATCATTGGAATTGATTTAAATTGGATTGGACACATTGGTTGCAAAACTAGAAATGTTGTCCAGTGTGAATTCTGTCTGGACAGTCTTCTCGTATGGATGTTTTTACTAGGCAAATGATGTCAGAAAATTATGAAACTTTCCAGTATTAAAGTTCACATCCCAAGCTTCAAAATGGACATATAATTTGTGTCATTTCGTTTTGGGAACTGGGAGATATGACTATCCAAAGTTTGAGGTCGAAAATGGACTCTGTTTTGGGGCAGTGATGACATTTGTGTAATTCTGGAATTTTGTGGTGATTTCTAGTATTGGTAAATATTTTTCCTATAAAGAGGACTTAAATACCTTTCATTTGGCTTTGGAATCACCTCATTTTGATGTTTCTAGAATTAGTTCTGATTTTTCAAAGTTTGGGCAGAAAATCTGCCAGAAAATCCGAAAATGGTAATTATGACATCATCTCAATAAAAGATGACATCATCATAAGATATGTTATTAAACGGTTTTTTCCCTTCTTCCTCCTCATTTCTGACGCTGAGAACAGCTGAAATAGAGAGAGAGCATATGGGATCTTTAGAGAGAGAAAGAGGAAGAAATCTCGTAAGGTAAGCCGATTTCTCCGACGATCTAGCTCCTAACGAGTATAACTCCGATCCTAAGCTACTCCTTTATGTTCTTTAAGGTTTGGAAGCTCCTCTTTTGGTGCTTTGAAGTTAGGGTTTTCAGCCACAAGAAGGAAAAGCTAGTGGGAGCTTGAGGTAACTTCCAAACTCTTGTGTATTGACTATTCTGGCTGCTGTGGACAATTTAATCGGTGAAATTTCGCCGGATTGTCATTGGTTTCAAAAATGGAAAATGGGTGTGTGGGGCTGTTATGCTGCCCAAATTGATACTAAATGGTAGTTCTAACCTAATGGAATAGTCAATAAAGTGGTTAGGAGTAGAAAAGAACGCGTTTACGGAGCCGAAATCGCAAAACCCCGATTTTTCCCGGAAAACCCATATATTTCGGTCTGGGCTATAAATGGGTCTTAGAGTTAGATTTTCAATGATTTGATGATTCCATTGAGTTCAGGAACGAAAATTAGGTGGGGTTGCAGTTGGTCACTTTTTCAAAAAAGGCCGAAAAAGCATAATTACGAAAATGCCCTCGAAACCCTTAAAGTGGGGCTTTCAAGGGTAATTTTGTAATTGACATTGAATTTGATAATTCCGAGTCCGGAAATGGATTCCTTGGGCGAAAATATGTCAGAATAGCCCATGTCAAAATTTCAAGAAAAGTACAGCCGGATCGGGTACGGCGGGGCCGGGCCGGGTCCCCGGGGGTATTTTAGTAAATTTTCAATATAGCCTCATATAACCCCTAGAAACACTTTGGAAGTTTCTAAATAGTACATTTGACATTATAGGACCGAATGTGAAGCACCGAGTTGCTGGCACGCAAATCGAGGAGAAAAGACTGGAGGTAGGGGACTTACCTTACTTGCATGTATTTGATATCTTTGCTTGTGTAGTGATGTATGTGATTGCTTTACTTGATTGCGTGGAGCATATTTGAATAAATGAAGCTCTGTTTCTGTTTTGCTGTGGCCATATTTTTGTTATATGAAACATTGAGCATGCAGAATATCATTATGGGGCATGCATCTAGATAAAGCTAACATGTCATACACATAGCATCTATCATGCATGCATTATGGTATCTGTTTCCTACTGAGATTCTCTCGAATCTCACTCTCCCCTACCAACCATTTAGACAGGGCAAGTGGCTCGTGGAGGGAGCGGCTAGGACTCCTCCGAGATGAGATTGTGTAATCCCCATTTGAAGAATTGTAATGGGCAATTGTACCCTATGTATCTTTAGTGAAGGTATGTACCAGAGATTGTCGGGATGATTAAGTTGTGCACTCTGATATATATTGAATGTGATTTATCTTCGTGTAGTAATTGTATTCGGAATGTGAATGTGAGACCAGGTTATGAATGATTTCGAAAGGCATTTGTGAAAACCCCGTCTGGTAGATGGGTTTGTAAAATGTAGTTTTGTTCTTATTGGTCTCTATTTCACTTTATTGCGTATTTCGGATATAATTACGGCAGGGGGTTACAAATATACATAAAGTCAGGCATATCGATATAACTATACATGACCAAGTTTTCAAAAGTAACATACAAAAAGTCAGGTATATCGATGTAACTACACATGACCAAGTTTTCAAAAGTAACATAAACTGGAGTTCAGGGCTTCAGGGCAATCTAAAGAAGTGGGCTGTTGTAAGCATGTTTCTGCAAACACTCTAGCAAGGCATCTTTATTTTCTTTCAATCCAACAATTATGTCACGAGGCATTTGGTGCATCATCATATTACAACATCGATGGCGAAAGTCCCTATCAGTAACAATTTCTAAAATGGTCAATAATTCAGCTACGACGTCATTCACTTGTGTATCATTCGTGGAGATCTTTTTTATCGCATGTGCTTTATTCGTAGATGCCTCAAGTATTCTACTAACCTCATCTGCTATTACTTTCGAAGTTGGATTTTTTTTCCTTTTTGATTTCTCAGACCCTTCAACCCTCTTTCTCTTCCCACTACTTCCCGAACCATTGAGTGCAATAGATGTAGTGTTCATTGTCAATGTTATTCCTTCGAAATCACTTGTCACTCCCACACTACCTCCAGTAGCAGGACCTTCAAGATCTTCCCCACTGTCTTTTGATCCTTCTTCTAAGTCCATTATGGGTTGGTAGACATCGTCTTCATTATCACCCAGTGACATCCGCTATGTATAAGATAGTGCGAACATGTTGGCGCCCAATGCCATAGCATCATTGAATAGTATCCCTAATTCTTTCGCAAACATGAGGCCTTTGTACTTATACTTGGCATACTGCGCATTCTCTTGCATGCATACAAGCTACCAAAATCAATGCCTTATATAAAATAATACAAATAGTAATCATAATATTGTTCTTCATAATAAGACTAATAACAATAACAACAACAACAATAACATTTGTGCACCTTTATTTTTGTCTCCTACCAATCATCTTCAGCGATCACCATATTCCGCATAGAGTCAAACGATATGCCCGTCTCTTTCGAGAATAATTTATCCCACACCTTCCATTCTTCCTCAAGCTATCAAACCTATTTTTCAGTTGCTTCTTGTCATATGATTGTCCTATTTTTTCATTGAATGCACACATAATATTCTTCCACCCATCCTTTGTGAATGAAGATCCTTGATGTTTTTTCTTGTAAATTTGATCAATGCATTCATGTATGAAAATTCCCGTGGTATTTACATCCCATGTTATTCTATGTTTCTCCTTGTTCATACTTCTATGTCAACCATGAACAAGTTAAGATTAACATATATTAAACCATTTCAATATAGTTCAAGCACATATAAAAGACATGGAACATAAGTATATGGTTAGATATGATTATGCAATTAGGACTGTAAATTGCACATTTGCCTCCTTATCCTTAAAATGGCATAATCAATTCCCTAGCATAACATTTTAAAAGAGAATTGCATGTAGAATAAATAATGCAAAGAAGGCAACTAAATAAATAATTTAGAGAAAGCAACTATATTTGTTTCCTTTCATACCAGTTCATCTTCCTTTCTATATTTGTCCTATTCAACTCGTTCACAATATCATTTATATGGATGCTTTTTGGTGAAGTTAGTTTGAAAGTTATGTTCGTTTTTCATTCACTAGGATTAAGACTTTCATCAAAGCCCCTATTTCCTAGTCATTGTCCTCAGCCACGTATTAAGCAATATAAAAGAAGATATTCATAAAATAGGGATTACTAGAAGTAGTGATTGAATCTGCTACTGTTGTTGCAAGCTTGAGTTCCTTAACTATTTTCTTTTGCTAGCGTTAGACTATCTTGCCTTCTTGAGATTCCTTTCAAGAGCATAAAAATCAAAGGGAGAAAAATTGACACTAAGCACACCAAAAAATCAACGATGAAGCATTAACAGAAGAGTATTCAAAGTAAGGTGAAAAAGAAAAAATAAAGCAGAAATTAGGAACCTTATCGATTTGAAGAACATAAGAACTTAAAATAAGAATTGCTAGAGATAGCGCAAGAAAATCTGAAGAGGACAGAGTAGCGGAAAACTAAACCATGGAACCATATGAAAGAACATGTTAAGAAAACAGTGATCACCACAAGTTTCGAAGTTCGTAAGCATCAGAAAGTATTCATGAAAAAGGTAAAAGGAATCGAGAGAGTAGAGATTAAAAGAATAGAAATCACATTCTTGAGTTCGTTAACTATCTTCTTCCTACAAACCTTGCCTTCCTGAGAATCCGTTCAAAAGAATAGAAATCACATTCTCTTTTACTCACTAGTTCTTGCTAACCAACCAGGCTCTTATTGCATATAAACACACAAAAAAAACAACAACGATGAAGCATTAATGCTTAGCGTTCAATGTAAAGTGAAAAAAAAAGCATAGCTTGAGAAACCTATCAATTTGAAGAACATAAGAGCTTAAAAGAAGAATTGCTAGAATTAGCGCAAAAATAATCTAAAGAGAAGGCAGAGAAATGGAAAACTCAAGCATAGAGGAGATCAGAAGAAAATGCCGTTGAGCATTTTACTCTCTAGTTCTTGCTAACTAGCCACAGACTTGATTTTGCAAATAAACACCAAAAAATCAAATCAACAAAAAAGCATTAATGCTTAGCTCATCGGAAGAGCATTCAAATTAAGGTGCAAAAAAAAAAAAAACAACAGAGATTAAGAACCTTATCAATTTGAAGAATATAAGAACTTAAAAGGAGAATTGATAGAGCTCGCACAAAAAGAATCCGAAGAGGACACAGAGAAACGGAAAACCAAAAAAATAGCGATATGTTGATTTTACTCACGTGTTCTTGCTAACCAACCAAAGACTCATTTTAGCACATGAACATCATAAAATCTATAGTGAAGATGTAGAAACATAAATGGCAGCAAACCAACAGCAAGCATCAAAGCTGGTTACTTGTGAGGCTTCAAACCGTGAACCCAAATCAGGAAAAGTGAAAGGTGAATCACATCTGGCAACCACAAAGCAGAGGAAAAGCTCCGGTGACCACACGTCGTCCGTAAACCTCAGATCGGAACATCCACCAATGGATTTGGCCACCAAACCTCAGGGACAAGCCGTAGATCGCAACACGCAATTGAACAAGGGACGAATTGGAGAAGGACAACCGGCCAACGGCTAACCAGTGATGGATGGAGATGAGCTTCTTAGCCTTCGACCACACCGACACCAATCTCTGACTACACTACCACAAGCATGACAGACACCAAAATCAGGGAGAATAGGCACGGTTGAGGGAGGCGTCTATGAGAAAATGAGAAGAGATGAAAGGGAGGTGTCTGTGAGAAAACAAGCATTAAGCAAGATATGTAGGGAATTCATTGTGCATTTATTGCTCCATAATAACATATTTCTATTGTGCCCCTGTGAAAAAGTTGGAGCTGTGAGCTTCTAATCTTAACCCACTTTTTATATAAAAGCTTAGTTATATTTTCGTGAACCCAAACAACAATAATTATGATAACCGGGCTTTTTTTCTTTACTGCACGTTTTCCCCTCCTTATCGCTTTGCCAAACAGACCCTTAATGTCTATGGTGATATGCTGTTACCTTTACCAATTGGAGTAAACTAGCAATGCCTTGTGTAAATGGCATTGATATTTGATAATTGTTTAATAAATAACGATGAAAAGATACCAAATAATAAACCATTGGAAATATGAATAAAAAATATAGTCTGAGATATATAAACAAAAATCCAGAAAAAATAGTCAATGCAAAATGATGCTTGAATGGATAAGTTGATTAAGGTCATCTAGGGCCTCTGGTAAATTATATGCGTTATTTAAATTAGGGAGATATGGGGTATCCTAAAATCTAAATTATCAAGTGGCCTGGTGGTGGCGTGGTACAATGTCACCGCGGAAATATTAAGGCTGTGATTCGCCTCCCCTCTTCTTATTTTGTTGAAACCTTTGGAAATTTTTGGCTTACTTTCAAATTGGAGGTTTTCTTCGGGGAGTCAATTTTTTTTTTTTTTACACTATTTTGTCCCTATAGTTTTTGTGACATTATATTAGTATGTATAAAAAAATAAAAATGAACTCCACGCTCGGTCCAGACAGAGAGGGAAAATTAATTTAAAATAAAAATATAAAATTCTTGACCATTGTGTCCTCACGATGTTGGTGATATTTCATTAATACCCGTAAAAAGTAAAAATAAACTTCTCACTCCTTCCTAACTCATCAGACTACAAATTAATTTAAATAAAGTAACCCCTTGTTTCCAACCAAACACATCCTAAAAAAGAGTGTAATGTTGGCCTTCATATCCATTAAACATAACCATGATCCAAAAAATTATGAAAAATGATCCAATAATTATAAGAATACTGCACTGTTCTTATTATCAAGGAATGAAAAATTGAACAAGGTAATTAACTGGTTGTGATACAAGTTTTAGGATGTAATGTTGGCCTTCAGATTCATTAAACATAACCATTAGTTGATCCAAAAAATTATGGAAAATGACCCAATAATTATAAGAATACCACTCTGTTCTTATTATCAAGGCATGAAAAATCGAATAAGGTAAATTAGCCGGTTGTGATATAGGTTTTAGGATTAATGGGTTAACTGAAGATTAGACCGGATATATTATTAAAATCAAGGAACAAAAAACCGGACTGGGTAATGAACCGGTCATGGCACAGGTTCAAGGGTTAATGGGTCAACTGGGGTCTAACCGGTTATCGAACCGGTCATATTAAAATATTATAATTTATTAATGACAATATATATATTAATATATGTTTAAACTTTTATAGATAAAAATGAATATTTTTACAAAAAAAATGCTTAAAATCTATTAGTATTAGTTATGATGTTTATACATATGCAATGATATCTCTTTTCCTATAATTGTTATATCCTTTTAAATAGATTTTTTCATCATCATCTTTTTTTTAGATTTATTCTTTTTTTACCTATTTTTCTCTTCATCTTGGTCATCAATCTTTCATTTTTCCCTAAAAAATAGTGCGAGATAATAGTTGGAAATTTTTTTTTTTTTAAATAAGGAAACCGGTCCAACCAGTGAACCACTGGTTCTGACCGGTTTTAACCGGTTCGGCCGCTTCTTGGCCGGTTCGATCGGTTCTGACTGGTTCCCGGTTCAACCGATCGAACCGGCCGGTTCGATCCGATTTTCTGTATTATGATTAAAATATTATAATTTAATTAACATGAATAAAAATATTCATACTTTAATTATAAAAAATAATATTTTTGAATGTATCCCATATTTTATAAAATATTTATGCTTATAAATTTTTTCCTAATTTTGTTCTATTCCCTTTCTTTCTTTCTTTTTTTGCCAGTTTTATTCCCTTTCCCTTTCTTCCTTATCCCCGGCTGAATTTTCTCTATTTCGTTCCCCCCCCCCCCCCCCTTTTATTACCCTTTCTTCTCTCTCCCGCGTGAAGCATCTGACTCATGATAAGAATTCTTCTTTTTTTTTTTCTCCTTTTTTCTATTACCCTTTCTTCTCTCTCCCACGTGCAGTGCCTCTTTTCTCTCAACAATCAATACAGATCTGACTCATGATAAGATAATTTTTTCTTTCCTCTCTATACTTGAACACGTTTTACGAGGTTTGGGAGAGATGATGTTAAAAGCTGAGGTTGAGCACTATATATTTTTAAAAAACTTCCAACTATACATCTTACCGGTGTTTTTAAAAGTTGAGCTTTGCAAATAAATCAGTCCCAAAAACTCCGACTGCAATACTATCGTCGCCATCGCCCAGCCTCTCTTTCTTCCAACTCACAACCTTCTTGAATCTTCTGAGATCTACTGATAAGACCTACACGTCTCTTGTTTATTCTCCCTACTTCATCAAAACACTCTTCATCTTTTTCTCCACTTTTCTAGTTGTTTTTCTTATGGCTCGTTTCTCTTCCCTTTTTTATTTTTACATTTTTTCAATAAGATTCATAGATGATTTAGACTTCTCTTCTCGTTTGGTTTTTCGATCTGTGGGCTTCTTCTTGAATGGGGAAAAATGAAAAACCGTTCAAATCACCTAACCAGTGGTTTTTCCGATTTTTCGATCTGTGGGTTTCTTGTTGAATGAGGAAAAATGAAAAACCATTCAAATCACCTAACCAGTGGTTTTTCCGGTTTATGATTGGTTCATGCCGGTTTAGTTCGGTTCATACTGAATCACTTATTCACCGATTTTGCCACCAAACCAGACCAGAGAAATTATCGGTGAATCGGTTTTCCGATTAAACCAATCAATTTGGTGTGATCCGATTTTTTATACCATGGTTATTATAAGTTTAACTTGTAAAAAAATTAGTTCCAAGTATAAGTAAACCCTAGGAATCATTTATTACAAATTTAATCCAAACACGATGATCCACGAGACCATAACCTTCATTTATTTAGTCCTCAACACTCCTTACACAAACCCACTTCAAAACCACACTACAAACTCCAAAGCTTATTAATTCTTCTCAAAAGTAAAGTTTTTCAACAAAGAAAACCTCATTTTGAAGCACAAGGAGTCACATATATTTGAATCGCTCTTCATCATTACTCGGTGCTCGAGCTTCCAGGCATCTCAAGATGCACATGAGAAGAACCCAAAGGACAGAACACAACTCTGTAGTTGGAACCAGCAGGGCAAGTGAAAGTACTTGTTGGGTCATCCTGAGGATAGCTATAAGCATCGGGACATCTTTGTTTGAAGAACCTTGAAAGGTTGGTGGCCTTACAGCTTCCCTGTCCCTTAGTACAGCAATATTCATTGGTCTTAAACACTGTGCATGGATTGTTACATCCTCCAGGAGCCTTTAATTCTCTAGGACACTGTCCATTAATGTCGGCCGTACATCTTATCTTGTGGCAACCTCCGTTCAAAGGGTAGAAATCCATGGGGATATTGAAGCCATCCACCAAAGAAATGTCGTAGAAATCTCGGTTGGCGAATTGGTTTAAGGCGAATTCCGCAAGTGTGTTTGGAGGGACGCCCCAGCCGGTGCATTGGAGGCCGCCGGTGCAGTCACCGGTCTGGCAGCGGCCACGGCCACTGGCGTCGAAGTTGCAGCCGGTTCGGCCCCAGATGCGAGCCATGGCTGTTCCGGGATTCACCCAGAGGTTCCATGTCTGGCCACGGTCAAGGCGGCGGCCACCGCCGGGGCTGGCCGCTGCCCAGACAGTGTAAGGACAGTTGTTGACGATCTCGAAGTTGGCTGCGTGACTGGAGATGAGAGAGAAAGAAAGGAAGATGAGGGAGAAGGAGAGGGTGGTAGAGGATGCCATGTTTAGTGAGATGAATGCATCATGGGATTTACACACATATATATAACTTAGTGAAGGGGGATTGCTGCCCTTGTTTTTCTATATTTAATTGAGTATTTATTTATTGGGGCCGGAGGCTGCCATTGTATTATTTGAAGGAGAAGGCGACAACAGATGATGAGATTCACCGGTTTAGGTGGCAGTCGAGCATTTTAGAAGTAATGTTTTAATTTTTTTCATGCGAGATAAATATATGAAATAAATTTAATCTCGATTTATATATACATGAAAACACTCCTATAAATAGTTATTTGATTAAAAGAAATAAATACTACCTTCAGACACTTTTATAAGAAATAATTTATAAATTATATTTGGCACCGAAAAATTTTGATATTTTTTTATAAAAAAGGGTTTTCAGTTATTTCATTTAAATTGTTTTTATTATAAAAAATTTATCATAATTATTACAGACGGGGAGGCGGCTATCCATAAGTTGAGGCTCATAATTAAAGAGAAACGTTAAAAGTAGTGTGCGTTTGGAATGGCTTATTTTTGTCTAAAACGTGCTTATAATTCGTGATTCACGGAATACGAGGTAAGTATGTGAGAGGAGTTTTTTCTCGGCTTGCGTAATAAGTGACTTATTTTTTAAGCTGCCGTGATACCAAACATGCACGTATTCCACTTCCTTTCATAAAAAGTTTTATCCAATTATTACAAATTTGTTTTGTACGGAATCGGAAATTCTACTTTATGGTCTTTCCTTTTCATAAATTTTTATTTTTTCATATGAAAATATTTTTGTCATTTTAATAAAAAATATTAGAAATAAATACAATATAATATTGCAATAATATATATATTGATTTGATATAATAAAAAATTCGATTCCATTGGGCATTGGATATACTAAAGAAACCTTAAAAATTATATTCAATCTGAAAAATCAAGCCAGTGTTATTTTAATTAATATTAAAGATAGACCAAAAAATAAATACTAAGTGACCAAACAAAACGAAGTATTTTACTCATCTATTCTTCTAGAATGTATTTTTATTTATAATTAAGTGACCGCTATTATAAATTATTTCTTCAACGTCCTCTTTTTATGTCGGTTAAGAGAAAAAACGACGTTATAAAACAATGACATTTTTTTTGTAAAAAAGTTAAAATAAAAAAAAAGAGATATATGTAGTATATATTTGGGAATATTTATTTTTTGAATATAAGTGTTTATTACGTAAGCCGAGATAAAACTCATCTCATATATTTACCTCGTATATTGTGAATCATGATTTATAAGCACTTATTACCTAAAAATAAGCTATTCCAAACGAATACGTAATATTTCATTATGATACTAAAAAAAAAAAAAAAGGAAACGAAGCCTTAGAAACTACGCCCCTTGTATTACGATTTAAATTTTAAGGACATAATAACTCTAAATTAAATAAATCCTAACAGCAAATCACGAGTTACATTTTAACGTTTTTTAATATTGTTATATGACATCTGATTCAAATTTTGTGGCAACCATTTTAATACAGGTATCTCTTTTACTGGAACCTTACTTACAGTTTCACTTTTTACTTTCACATGCACATTGTGATCGCCTAATCGGGATGCTCTGGGTCATTCTCTACTCTGAAGAGCTTCATCCTTTAATTAATAAAAATATTACTAAAATATATTTACATTTTACATTTAATGACAATTTCTTATTTTCACTAATTTTTAACTTTTTTTCTTGGTACGTGTGAATAAGAGAGTGGTGGCGGCTATGAGCTGTCCATCTCATCTTTAATGAACTAGAAGTCAAAAATATTTTGCCTATCTCTATTCCTTCTAGGCTATAGCCACTTTTTAAAAATATTTGAGAAAATATAGGTAGGTCATAAATAAAAGAAAAAATAAAAAAAATAATCTTTTTAAATCTCAAAATAAAAATATGATTTAAATAATTTGTTAATAGTATTTTTAATGTTGCCAATGACCTGCATTTAAAATTGTTAATGTGATAATTTTTTAATTTTAAGATTTTAAAAGATTATTTTTTTATTTTTTTCTTTTGCCAATGACCTGACTATAATTCTTACAAAATACTTTGATCTCTTGATCCCATAATATATTATAACTTACAATTTTTAAGCTTCTATAATATATAGAAGTCGTTCATGAAAGAAAAAATATTTTATCATTGTTGCTCAAAAAAATATTTATTAATAAATGATCAATTATTTTTTAAATAAAAGAGTTCTGCAGCTAAAGTTGGTATATAAGGGTCCGTGGAATGTTATATAAGATTTATATAATGGTTGGAAAAAAAATAGAAGCAACAAATTAATAATGTCTTTTTCTAATATGCTTTTGACGTCGGAATGGAGGAGACCATTGAATATGTTTTTATTGTATATAATGACAGTAAGTTTAAGAAGGCAGCAAATGTTGAGGTCGCTTAAATAATCCAATGAAAGATTAATCTTAGACTGGAGACAAAACAAAAAAGGATCAGTGGATTGTGTGTTTTCCCATTTGAAAACTTGGATTTCATCATGCTCCAAAAAAAAATTTTGGCATTGCAAATCCTCAAAAGATATTTAGTATATGTATCCAATAGAACACATATTTCGATAACTCTTTGGGTCACTGACGCTTTTTTTGGATTATAGTATTAGACCATTCAAGCAACCAATGGATTCTGATTGAAGTCTTACAACTAAGATGTCTTCACCGAGTCCTCCTGGGTCTTTATTATCCAATGGATCATATTAAATGCATAAATAAAAATAGAAGTTTCCACCGAACGCACTCGGACAGTTGGCATTCATAAGTCAACAAATTGCTCGTTAGTCAACAAATTGATTGCAGCAGCTACTACGATTTCGTTCTAATCCAGAGATTTTTTTTAATTGTATATTATAAAAAAAATTCTTATATTGATTATTGATTATTTTTTCTACAATTATAGTTAGTTATTTGGAACATATTCTACAAATTTTAAATAAATTTGAGGTCCATGCCTTTACTAAGTACATGTCTATACTAAATCATGTTTAAATATAATCAACATAAAAAACCGGATTGAAAATAAATTTCAATGAAAGTAAAAAAATAATCAAAATTACCCTTTTGATTTATATCCAAAAATTATTCATAATAAACATATAATTGTAAATGATAAATTATATTAGGCCTTGTACATCATATAAAAGATTAAATGAGTTGCGGTTATTAATGCATTGAGTCCCATCTTGACTCACGCTTAATTAGATATGACATAGACTTGTCTTTACTGGAGGGGGAAAAAAAGACTTGTGGTTATAAATGATTTATTTAAAAAAAAAAAAAGGAAAAACTTTATTGATGAAAATTTCTTTTGAAAAAAGATAAAACCTTGGTCTTCAAGATGCTCCGAATAAACTTACAGGTTAAAAGGCATATTCGAAATCCATGGAGATATCGGGTGTGTTTGGATTAATAATTACATAAGTGGCTTATTTTTATTTTGACTTATGAAATTTTAAAATTGAAAAAAAGTAAGATTAATTAAAATAATTAATGTTTGGATTGACGATTGTATAAATGCTTTTATGAAAGTAAAAAGTGTTTAGTTTGATTTTTGCATAAGTGGTTTTTGTGATATTTAAGAGAATAAACTTTAAAAATTATGAAAAGTGAAAAATTAAATTTGTAAATTTGGCAATGGTCAAATACATAATAAAATGACAATAAAAATGTGGATAAATTAGGAATTATATATATTTAAAGTTTTTTATAAAGTAAAATATAACATAACTAATTAGATCAAATGTCTCGTACAATCTAGTTGAAGCTGTACTTGCGTATTTTTTGTAATATTTCGAACCTATTTTACCACACTCCAAAAATCATTTTTATTGTGCACTTCAAGCTTAAATTTTATAAATTATATCAAACTCTAATTAAAATATTAAATCCTAACTCATATGTTCAAATAGCTCAAAATCTAACAAAATAAACAGATTAAAATCTCAATAATACCCTCAATAATCCAAATAAATTATTTAAACTAAATTTAATCAGTAAAAACACCATATAGAAACTAATTTATGACATATTTATAAAATAAATTAATTATAAAATCATAAAACAACCAAATAATAAATCTAAACTGATTAAAATTAATTATTAATTATTCTCTACATTTTTACAATAATATATTGATAAAACTCAAAACTTGCCTAAATTCTTATCCTAAAGTATTCTCTAACTAGTAGAAGATTACTATCTTAAGAAAGAGAAAAGTATTTAGAACATTTTTCATAGAAGAAATTTTGTTATTAGAAGTGATTTTGAGTACCTTATGGATCCCCAAAGATATAAAAATACTCCTATTAATAATAATATTATATATATATACACACACATATAACAGACAAAACAGAAGACATCGAATAAGCCACGAGTGGACGCTTCAAGAAATAAGCTACTTTCACCTATAAGCCCAACTCCCAAATTGCCTAACCAAACATTATGGGAGTGTTTGGGATCACTTAAGGAGCCAAATAAGCCCGTTTTCAGCACAAAAAGCCCAAATAAATCTGTAACCCGTTTTGTAAGTGTTTGGTACAGCGTTTTTATAAAAAAAAAAGCCCGAAGTTGAGGCTTATTTTTGAAAAGAAGATGCGTTTTTTTGGCCTACAATTATAACTGTTATTATGGGCATTTAATGCCCCTGCCACTGCGTAGTTCTCTCCCTCCTCGCTTCACTTTTCCGATCGAACCATTCTTCGGATCTCCAAACCTTGTCCCTCTCTCACTCGGCGTCTGGAACTTGGTGAAGCGGTGATGTTGGTGCAGTTGAAGCCGAGTCTAGTAGTTGCGGTGGTGTGGCTGGTAGTTGGAGTTCGGGGTTGAGCTTCCGATTTGCAGTCTAAGGCAGACTGTTGGTGGAGGTGAACTACGACGGTGTCTTGCGTTGTTAGGTCGGCCAATTTGTTCACACACGGTGGTGGATATGTTGTTTCTTGGCATTTTCGGCCAGTGTAGACGGTGGTGCTGCAAAGTTCTCCTCCGGTTGTCCGTCGGTGAGTCTGGTCTGCGCCCTGCTGTCGGTTCCTCCCTGCATTTGCAAGGTAAGCTTCACAACTTGCTCTGAATGAAAGCCGATCTGTATTTGCTGGTGGTGGCTATGTGTGTTATGTTTTTGTTTTGTGTGATAATGCCATTGGTTCCTGAAGTTGCCGATTGCAGCCTCTGTTTCTTTTCCCTGTTTCATTCGATCTGTAGATGAATGCATTGCTTGCTCTGCTTCCCAGTTATAAATAACCTCTTCCTTTGCTTGCGGATTGAAGTTTAACTGTGATATCATTAGCCGATTGAAGCCTCTGTTTCTTTTCCCTGTTTCATTCGGTCTGTAGTATAATTGGTTGCTTGCTCTGCTTCGACGCTGTAAAGAAGCTCTACCTCTGCTTGCCGATGTAGTGTGTGTGTGTGTTTTAAATTTTTTACATTAACATTATAACTAAATTTTTCAGTTGAAGAAAATTGATAGGAATCCACATCCTTTACTAGTCTATAGTAGAAGGAAATATTAGAAAGTAGGGTGTCTTGTTAGGTCGTAGTTCAGATGTGGCATTTACATTATGTTCTGTTTTACATCATGTTCTGTTAAAGTGGAGTAATTTATCAAGTAGTGGTCTAGTGGTAGGAAGTAGTGGACTAGCAGTTATATAGTTATGTTGGCTGAAATTTTTTTTTGTTTTTTTGCCATCGGCTGAAGTTAATCTTTAGGGGAGTCGGTTAGGATATAAATATGCATTGTCTTTATGTTTCAGAAAAAGGGAAAAAAGTATTTTACAGAATTATGTAGTTATGTTGGCTGAAGTTTGCATGATATTGATTCTTCTATATGTCATCCACATTTATCTAATACTTGAATTCATAACTTGGATATGGAGTTGAACTGGTTGGGGGATTGTTTCCAATCTTCTGTGTTGTTATGGACGGTTCTTATATAAAGTTTTGAAAGTTAGGATTTATGGATGGTTTCAAACTCCAACAAGTTTCAACTATTAGTATTTGAATCTTTTTAAATGAGTTAATTGGAATAGATTCAATGTTTAATCAATGTAATTTTACGGTATGAAATGATTTTGAAAATTTAGAGTTAAGGTTTATATGGAAGAGGCAGCTGGTTGAAAATGATATTCATGTTAACTTAGCCAACAATTGTCACAATATCATATATGGTAAAAATGCTATTGATCTCACTTCTTTCCTATTACACTTTCAGTTTGCCTTTCTTCTACACTTGTGTGTGTCACAAACAGACTTGTTTGTCGTGCTTTTGACAAGTTAGTGGGGGAAGACAAAATTAACATCTCCTGAAAGTCTAAGCAACAATGAATTTGATGCATGTCCATTTGTATATCATGTTCTTTTAGATGATGGTGTCATAAACTTTGTATTGCTTTTAGATGCCATTACTTCTATTGCTTCTCTTGCATGGTTGCTTCATGAAAATGCTATCAGTGACATATGTTCATAGTCTACACTGTAAAGTGAAACTTTTCCATAGAAAGATGAATGACAGAGCATTATGGGATGATGCGTCCACTAAGATATTTGTCTACGCCATGGTTGACCAAATCTTAAAAATAGAATGACGAGGGCTGTCTTTTTCGAAAGATGGTTGGGAAGCTATTATCACTACATTCAACGAGAAAACTGGGAAAGCGTATGAGAAGAAACAGTTAAAAAATAAGTTTGATATGTTAAGAAAGGATTTAAGGACTTGGGATGCATTAATAAAAGAGACTGGTGTGGGCCGAGAGCCTAGAACTGGAAATGTCGTTACTTCGGCTGAGTGGTGGCAGTGTAAATGTCAGGTTAGTAATTCCTACTGAAACTTATAATATTGCAAAATAGTAATTCAGTTGCCTCAATCATCTTTTGTAATATAGCTAATGGTTTTGTTACTTGTCTGTATGCAGGAGAATTCGACGTATAGAAAGTTTCACCGTTCAGCCCTCAAGAATGAAAGAGAATTGAGGCTTATTTTCAAGGACGTCGTGCCAACAGGCGAGGATGGTTTTAATCCATCATTCATAGAGACACAGACACAGGATGCAGAGGAAGAAGATGTGTACCGACCTACTATGAAAGAGGAGGAAGGTTTAGGGGACAGCGAGGATGAGAATTTTGGAGTTAACCCAGCAATTAGCACAAGAGTGACAAATGAGCTAGCGAGCGTTGGGTTATCAAACCAAACCCCTCCCTCTGATCCAGATGCATCCTCTGTTCCAACTAATTCCTGAAGTTAGAGAAAGCGGAAATGATTTGATCACTCCGGGAAGAAAAAGAAGCAGAAGATACCAGTGGCAAAGCAAATTATGGATGAGGTTAGTGTTATGGTAGAAGCATCGAAGAGTAGATCTGCAACCATCAGTGAGATTCAAGCAAGGAGTGTTGATACCGCTATTACAAACCTGCTTGAGCTAGAAGAAGTGCAAGAAGATGAGGACTTTCAAGTCCGTTGTATCAGGCTGATCATGGACAAGACTAGTCGGGACACGTTGTTCTCACTTGTTAAGCGGAACAAGGATTGCTTGATTGCGTGGCTGCGTTATATGGTTACCACCCTTGATTGAGTCACTACGGATTATGTTCTTGACTATCGATATGGTTTTCATTGGATGACACCATCCTGATATGAACTTTATGGCTAAATAGTTTAGTGTTTATTGTATGCATGCTTGTTCTTTTGTTTTTACTAGGCCAACAATGCAAATTTCAGATATATATTATGTATATTTTAATCCAACGTTCCTTTTATGACATGTATTATAACTTTGACTGAATTATCTTTATGTTATATACGTTTGGATTCAATGCACAGGTTACATCTGCAATGGCAAATTGGATGGAGGAAGAAGAAGACGACTCTCGGATACTAGCTCTTATCGATGAAGAGATAACAGAGTATGAACAATTAACTACGTTGGTGTGTCAATATTGGGTTCCTTTCATGTGTAAATAACCTCGTAAAACAAGTACACGATCCGGTCATTTATTTGTCCAAGAAATTTTGGCAGAGCATAAAACACGATGTCATGACATGTTTAGAGTTGAAAAACATGTATTCTACATGTTGTGTAGTAAATTGGTCGAACATGGGTTACGAGATTCTAAGAATGTCGGAGTCAAAGAAATGGTTGCGATGTTTTTGCTCAACGTTGGCCATGGCATCGGTAATAGGATGGTCCATGAGTTGTTTCAGAATTCAAAGGAAACTATCAGTCGGCTATTGCACATGGTACTACAGGCTTGTATTAGCCTAGCTCGAGAATATATCAAACCCTCTGATCCCAAATTCAAAGGATGCCACCCAAAACTTGACGATCCTCACTCTTATCCCTACTTTAAGGATGCCATTGGAGCCATAGATGGAACTCACATCAAGTGTGTGATCACTGGTCCCAACCGGGAAAGATATATCGGGAGAAAAGGATATACAACACAGAACGTAATGGCTGTATGTGATTGGGATATGTGTTTTACGTTTGTGTTGGCGGGTTGGGAAGGTTCTGCATATGACGCTCGTGTGTTTGAAGCTGCTGTCTCAAATCCAGCTCAGAATTTCCCTCATCCACCTACAGGTATATTTTCGTCGAATTCAGTTTAATTACTTTTAGTGCGCACTTTGCTTAATCTAACACCTTCAAAATGATTTGAGACATTTATTAGGCAAATATTACTTGGTTGACGCTGGATATCCCACACCAGTTGGGTATCTTGGTCCCTACAGATGTCATTGTTATCACCTGGCAGAATTTCAGCATCGACCTGGTTTGGAAAATGCTAAAGAGACCTTCAATTACTATCATTCCAGTTTGAGGTCAACTATTGAAAGGACTTTTGGCGTGTGGAAGAATAGATTTGAATTATTGCAAAAAATGTGCAAATACACCTACCAAACGCAAGTTCGCTTAGTTGTGGCAACTATGGCCATTCATAACTTTATTAGGAGAAATTCTCAGAGTGATGTTAATTTCGGCGCAGCAGAAAGTGCTAATGTAGCTGAGGAAGATAATAATACTGTAGACGATGTGGCTTCCTCGTCCAATGTTGCTGTGACATCTTCAACCAGAATGAATCGCATTCGTGACATGATTACATATCAACTTGTATGGAATTTATGATCTCAATTAGTTATGTAATAGTTTTTTGTAAAATTATGTAATTTGCCAAGTTATTTGGTTTTTTGAGCTGAACGTCACCTACATTTGGACCTCGTACCACAATTGTGGCGATTGAAATTCTAGATTGGGAGTTATTTGCTCTAGTGGTATAATAAAGTGAATCACAATGTGTTTATGCTGTTATAATTTCTGAAATTTCATTCTTAGTTTGGACTCCATTTAAGGATTTACAAGTTTGCATTTTAGATATCTTCCTGGGCCAGATGATATGTTACTGTTGGATATCGCATATATGATCTATATAAAATTTGAAGAATATACAAATGTCCTTCAACTTTTTTTACTTTTAAAAATGCACTTTACAATCGCTAATTCAAACATGTTTTCACTTATGAAAAAGCATGTATTAAATCGATCATCCAAATATAAATCAATAATCAAAAATTGACTTTTTTAAGTCATTTTTAATAAGTCAGAATTACGATAAGTCATTTTTCCTACTGCTATCCCAAACACACACATACATTTAAAAGACAAAAGTCGTGAATAGTGTTTCTTTCTCTCAAATCGCATGATTGGCATGGATTTTCACCAATCCAAACATGCTGATCTTTTTTGGTGGGGCCATCATAATGTGTCCGTTGACTGTGGATAAAGCAAAACTACGTTTTAATCAATGAAGACTTGTTTGTTTGCCAAAAATAAAAAATAAAAATGAATGTTATGAATATTAATTATGTGGATGTCTATTGACTTATATAAGACATTATTATTCATAATGAAGAAAAGAAGACTTGACATGAAGAAAAAGGAGAAGACACAAAGTAAAAGCAAAAGAAGATAAAGACATAAAAAAGTTATAAAGTAATTATAGTGTGTATAAAGTAACTATGGTCATGTAATCAAGGCTGGTACTTGACTCTATATAAAACCTTCTAATCGATTGTTACACACAAGTGAATGAGAACTTCTCTCTAGAAATTCTCTCTTAGTTCTTGCTCTCTTAACACACATACTTTTATAGCACGTTATCAGTACGAAGCTCTAATGAAGGTATGATATTCTCATTGTTTCTTTGAAGATGTCATATACCTTGTTTTATTTAATAGATCTAGGATAATATGAGCCACTATATGGAATTAGAGAGATACTTTTGTTGATCGTTATATAATATAGGGTTCCATAGCTAAGATTGGAGATCGTTATTGTATATATCATTTATAAATTATTATTATTATAGCCAGAAGCCATATACATCTTATTCCTAAAATTATATGACCAGAAATCATATTGTTTTAATTTCTTATGATATGATATGGCCAGAAGCCATATCCCTTTGATTTCCTATTATATGGCCAGAAGCTACATCCCTTTGATTTCCTATTATATGGCCATAAGCCATATACATTTTTCATCTTTTATCTTATTGTATGGTCAGAAGTCATGTACAACTTTATATATCCTGAAGATAAATAAAATAATATCTCATTTTGAGATTAATTGGCCTGAATCCATCAGATTAAAAGGCTCAACGCCTGTTTTAATTTTCTTATCTTACCTTATGAATTATTTATTGTCTTTACAAATTTACGGTTATTTTTGTTTAAGATATTATATTGCATTTTTACATTTCATATTTTAATTATTCTTGTTTATTTCTTTAATTAGTCTCAACCATGTCAAATCTCGCAAAAATTGAATTTGTGGCTCTTGATATTACTGGAAAGAATTATTTTTCTTGGATGTTGGATGCGGAAATCCACCTGAACGCCTATGGTTTGGAAGATTGATAAGTGAAATATTTACATATTTATTTTCCCTTATATGATGATTTTATGGATGATATTTGAGCTTAATATAATATATTTGGGTGTAAAATAAATAGTATTTAAAAAATAAAGAAAAATATAAAAAAAATGTCAGTACTATAGCGTTGGTCACTATTCATGATGGAATCACTGTAGCAGGACGTTACTGTAGCGGACGGAGGTGACTGTAGCGGATGGAATCACTGTAGCACTGTAGCACCGACGAAAAAAAATTGCGGAAAAAATTGGCAAAATCACTGTAGCACCGTGGAAAAAAGTGACGAAGGTGTGGAGGTGGAGAATTTTCTGACAGTCAGAGATCCTTCTCTGACAGGGAGAGATATTTTCTCTGACAGTTCTAAATAAATTGTGTTATTTTTTATTTTTAATTTTATGTATTGTATTATTTTTTCATGCCCCCTATATGGAAGGTTTAGTATTATATTACTTTTTGCATGCCTCCTACATGGAAGGCTTAGTATTGTATTACATTTTTCATGCCGCCTACATGGAAGGTTTTACCTCCTAAAGGGACGGCTAGATTTCTTCATCTTTCATTCATCTTTTGGTTTTATATTTATGTTTGAGAATTTAATATTCAAGTTTATGCAGTATTTCTGAGGCTTTCATTCTAGCTTTATATAATGTCAATTTATTTTGGTTTTGTGTTTAATTTCATTGTGTGCTAAATTTTCATTTTCCTAGGGTGATGACATAGCTTACTAATGCCGGATTGAATCTTAACTTATTAAATCTAGTTTTAATTTCTCCTTCATGATTGAGTTTTAATTATTGTTCTTAATGCTTTCATTTGATTGGCCACCTTTTGAATGATTACAATATGCATGTTGAGACCGGAAGGAGATGCATGTGTGTAGATCCTATAATTAAAATAATGACTTGCATATGAAATAGGAATATATTCATATGAGTTGTGTAGTCTTATTGAATTTCATAAATCTTAATGCATAATTAATTGCTCAAATTCATATAGGAATATATTGGATTAGCAATTAATTATAGAATTGCTTGACCTTGGAAGAGGCTAGTAATTAAATTAAGGAAACTCGACTATCAATCATGTGGAATAAATTGGGCTAGAATAGATAAGTGATTCAATCCGAAATTTGTTAAGTGAAATCTAATCCCTAGGACTTTTTCTCATATTTGTTTTCATATCATCTGCACTCATATTTAATTATTTTTCTTTTATTTGTACTCTCAATCACCAATTTATCGATCGACTAAATAGAATTAAAATTACCCATTTTGGTACTTAGTGATCAATCCTCGTGGGAACGATACTCTACTCACTTCTATATTACTTGATTACGACAGTGTACACTTGCACTATTTAATTGATCATCTAAACTCGTAACAAAGATACAATTAAATAAGGGAATTAGACATCCAACCAAGACAAAACCAGATCTATGATTTTTCTTCGCCACCATTTGCACGAAGGTCTTAAAATTGAATATTTGACCGTAAAAGACCCACTTATTCTTTGGAACAATTTAAAAGAAAGGTATGATCACCAAAAGATGGTCATCTTCCCAAAAGCTCGTTATGATTGGATACATTTAAGTTTGCAAGATTTTAAATCTGTAAGCAAGTATAACTCAGCCATGCTTAAAATTACTTCTCAATTAAAATTATGTGGAGAAAATGTCACTGATGAAGATATGTTATAAAAAACATTCTCCACATTTCATGTATCCAATTTGCTCCTGTAGCAGCAATACTATGACAAAGGTTTTAAGAAATATGCTGAATTAATTTCTTGTCTCCTTGTGGCTGAACAGAACAATAAGCTTTTATTTAAAAACCTTGAATCCTGTCCAACAACCTTAATTCCATTCCCAAAAGTGAATGTAGTAACAAATGAATCTAATTATGGTTGTGAACATGGATGTGGTCGTGGATGTGACTACAGCCGTGGGTGTGGCCGTGGTCAAAATCATGGTGGTTTAAATTCCTACCAGAAGTGGGGAAAGATTGATAGGAACCAAAAAGGGGAAACCAGTGGGCATAATAAATTTGCTGATAATCCATGTTATCGTTGTGGTGGCAAGGGTCATTGGTCTCATACCTACCGTACATCAAGACACCTAGTTGATCTTTACCAAGAATCAATTAAAAATAATGGTAGGATCAAATGTTGAAGTAAATCATGTTGATAAGGCTGAAAATTATGTGTATGGAGATATGGATATTACCCATTTGGGTGTTGCTGATTTCTTAATTTAATTTAAACTACTATGTTTAGTGTATTTAAAGTTACTTCTATCATAAGTATTAATTTTAATTATGTTTTTATGTTTCTTTTAATGAAGAATGAATCTTATTGGAATCAATCCTGAAGATTTATGTCTCACAACAACCCACACCATATTCAGAAATGATAAATACTTTTCCTCCTTGGTAATGCAAGAAGCCAATGTTCAGACTATATCTGGTAGTATAAATTTGATTGAAGGCTCCGGAAGAGCTAATATTTTGTTCCTTCAAGTAACAAAATAAATCAGAAGTTTACTAATGAATTTAATGTTTGGCATGACCAGTTAGGCCATCTCAGGTCAATCATGATGCGACAAATAACTGAGAATTCTTGTAGATATACCCTGAAGCATAAATAAGTACCACAATCCCATGAATTCTCATGTGCAGCATATTCTAAGGGAAAGTTAATTATTTGCCTCTCACTAAGCAAAGTAGAAAGTGAGTTTCTCACATTTCTAGAACAGATACATGGAGATATTTGTAGGCCCATGCACCCACTATGTGGACTATTTAGGTACTATATCTATCTTTTCGTAGTAAATTTGATAATTCTGAGTTCGGAAATGGATTCTTTTGGCAAAAATATGTTAGAATAGCCCTAGATAAAATTTTGGGAAAAGTACGGTCGTATCGAGTACGGTGGGCCGGGCTGGGTCCTTTAGGTATTTTGGTGAATTTTCACAGTAGGCTAATATAACCACTATAAACACTATGAAAGTGTCTAAAATGATACATGAATGTGTTTTAACCTAATTCTTATACATTTGATATTTTATGACTGTGTTGGGAGCCTGAGCTTCGCATGTTTTATGAGGCACACAAAGCGGGGTGAAAGGGACTTGAGGTAGGAATATTGTCCTTCATACATCATGCCATATTTCATATGATTGTATGATTTCCATTGTTTGTGCTTTTATTAGTTAACATGGTTTGCCTATAAGAGGCATTTAGTGCCAGAAGTACATTTACACCTGGGGGTTGGGTGAGAATCCAACCGGTGTATGAATAGTGGGATAGGAGCCCTACTCATATATACATGACGATGATGTTATATATTGTTCATTAATTATTGCATATTATATATACTTTTCACATTTTATATGAACGATAGTATGTTGCTACTGGGATTCTTTGGAATCTCACTATTTTTTCTTAATAAAAATATCTCAACGGATGCCAGCGGCTCGAAAGGAAAGGACATAGATAAGGGAAACTAACTGGCACATTTCCCGAGATGAAGATTGTGGTTATATATAGTCTATTATAGGAATAATTTTGGATATTCTGTACATTTTTGTAAATATTATCAAGTTCTACATGGTTGATTTCGGTTTGTAAACAAATACTTTTATCAGTATATCTGTACTTTTCCTTTATGCCTGTGGAGCTTGGTCTCTATTACTCTGTGTATATTGAAATGGAAATGGGTGTTGACATTTTTGGTATCAGAGCTAATAAGCAATTTTGACATTATCAAAATGGTATACTGATATGATTTGGTTTGCATTTTGACAGGGTCAGGAGTAGTTTGAGTGAGGCATCAGAGGGTGAATCATTAGTGAACCAATATCCACTGGAACAACGTATTCCGAACGAGCAGCTGTTTATAGAGTATTATGGGCTCAGTAGTGTACACATGAGATAGACGGCAAGGAAGAGCATGTCAGTGCTACCAGTGTATGGACTGGAACCGAGGCTAGTATCACAGGGCATTCACAGGTTGGGGAAACATGATAGTATTCAGAGGATCACCCTGAGGAGGATCTAGGGGAAGACCCCGACGAGGATCCGGAGGAGTACTTGGAGGATAAGCTGAGTGACTGTGAGGCTCAGGTTGGCACCATAGAGGTGGGATATGACCTATAGCTAGATCCTGAGCTATGGCACTATGTCTTCAGTAGATATCACAGAGCCTAGCGAGCTTAGGCCACACTTATTGGACGTTACCTTGTGTTCCTGACAAAAGTCCAGTCTCTATATGCTATTCGGGAGCAGTTGCAGGTCGGGGTACTAGTGGAGTTCTGATTCTTACTATACTAGACTTCTTCCTAGACTCTGCCTTTTGGAATCGACAGAAGAATAACGTTGTCGAGCGAAGCCCAAATGGGAACATTTACTAGTTTCTAGATCATATGGATGACCTGGTCCAGAGATTTATGTAAGATGACTGATGTGGGACCTAGGTGGCATATTTTGTTGACTGGAGATGACTGGCACGTATTTTGAGACAAGGGTAGTCAGGCGGAACCGACAGATAGAAAAAGATTTAGCTGGAGTTGGTATTTTGGGAGGGTACAAACAAAATTAATCGTGCTCGACCCAAGAAAATCCTAGGATGGGTGACCCTTGGGAAGTGCATGTAACCTAGAAAAATGAAATGTAAAAAGGACTAATATGTCATGTACAATAGTTTATAGGTTATTTGATGTTTCTGTCTCTCTGTAACTACTGTAAATAGTTGTTGTATTCTATGTATTACATATTTGTGTACCCTGAGTTTTATGAAATGATAAAAAAGCCCTTGCTCTTATATGGAAAGTAATTTTTCTCTATTTTCATGTAGTTTAAAATATAGAGATGATGTGCAGTAGGCCATGAGGTAGAGGCCGAGGACTAGGTAGAACCGAGGGTCGGGAAGGTAACAACAAGGAAGACCTAAGGCCTGATCCTATACGGCAGTAAATACCAGATATGTTAGCACAACAGCAAACTACAATGAATGGAATGAGAGATGAACTTCGGGAGGTGCATCAAAGGCAAGATCACCTGGAAGATCGCTTGGAGGAAGTAGTCAGAGGGTATGATGAGGAGATACCACATGAGGAACATCTACCAGAGGATATCTTACTAGAGCTAGAAGCAGAAATCCAAATCTGGCTGAGTACGTTTAGCAAGCAGCAGCCTCCTATATTTCGGGGGAAGTTTTGCCCACAACTAGTTGAAGATTGGCTATCACGCCTAGACAAGATCTTTAATATTTTGCAATGCTTGGGGTGAGGTAAAAGCTCTCCTAGCCATCTACAAGCTAGAAGGTAATGCGGACCATTGGGTGAAGAAGACAGAGCTTATCTTGAAGGGAAGGAATATTCCCATCACTTGGGAATTATTCCGGGAAAAATTCAATGAGAAATATTTTCCCCCATCTATTAAAAGAGAAAAAGAAAAAGAGTTTCTAAGCATTATACAGCAAGACCGGGAGAGCTTTGATGACTATATGGCTCGGTACATTCAGTTATCCCGGCATTCATCGTACCTCAAACTTCACGACAATAAAGAGTGGAGTTCTGATATGATGATTGAGTGGTTGAGATCAAAGTTGAAGGAGAAACTAATTTAACAACATTTTATAGAGTTCAGTAAAGCGGTGGAAGTATACCGGTATATTGAGAAATGCTTGTCAAGTTTGGCTGTTCAAACTAGTAACAAGGGTACTTTTGGACGTGGTAGTTCATTATAGAAGTGAAAAGAATAGGGTGGACCTTCCAGGGGAGATACTAAAAGACCGAATCAGTCTAGGGTCCAAGGAGGCCAGGGTTCCTTTGAAAGCAAAAATTGTTGACGCTAGCGAAAGCCACTTCACCTTGGTAGATTTTGCGGTGGGATTCCATTTAGATCAGATCTAAATAAGCCATTTACTTGCTATAATTGCAATAAGCTAGGACATATGGCCAGGGATTGTCCACAGAAGTAACAACCAGAGGAGACTAGACCTAAGGTTCCAAGCAGGGTCTACATACTGACATAGGAAGAAGCCCGAAAATCTTCAGAGCTGATTCAAGGTATGATTTCTTTACATAGCATTCTAGTGTATGTTATGTATGATTTGGGTGCCAGCCATTTATTCATTGCATACAACTATATGAGATGATTGAATTTACATGTGCATAAATCCCCATATGATTTGGTTGTGTCTATGCCCAGGGGCACTCAAATTGTTACGGTCGACGTATGTCTGAATTGCGTTGTAAATATCAAGGGGCATGAATCAATTGTAGATCTGATCTGTTTACTGTGACCAGGGTTAGAGGTGATTTTGGGGATTGACTGGTTGACAACGAATTATGTGTTGCTAGATTGCAAAAAGAGGAGAGTTATATATCCTAATCCATAATCACGAGCTGACACAGAAATCACGTTTAACTTTCTCTCCGCAGTAAAGGTTGAGAGATATTTGCAGAAAGGTTGTCAAGGGTACATGGTATTTTGCTTTATGCAGTCAGAGGCTGGTGCAGCCTTGGAAAGTATCTCTGTAGCGAATGAGTTCCCTGATGTGTTTCCGGAGGATGTTGGTGGAATACCTCCAGATAGGGAAGTAGTGTTTTCAATTGATTTGAGGCCTGGAGCAGGTCCAATTTCTAAAACCCCATACCGTATGGCTCTAAGTGAAATGGCAGAACTAATGAAGCAGATTGAAGAGCTACTTGAAAAAGGGTTCATCTAACCAAGAGCTACTTGAGAGTATGTCAAGACCATGGTGGCTAATCCCATAGTCATTAAGAATGAGATTGGTTATCCTATTCATACTCAAAAGTATTTAGCCATCTTCCTCACAGCATGGTCAATAAGTTCTGTATGATGCATCATTGCTAGTACTTGAAGGAGTAGAGGATGTAGAGATAGAGGTGAAGGAGGAGGTGAAGGTTGTGGAAGAGGAGCAAAAGGAGGAGAAGGAGGTAGAGGTTATGGAGGAGGAGGAGAAGGAGGAGGAGGATGACGATGGGGATTTTCTAGCAAGTCTACAGCATGGAGTTTCATCTTGAGAGAACATAGCAGGACGATGAAAAAATAGTATAAAAAACATAAGGAAATAAGGAGTTTAAATAGAGTGGAAGTGATGGGTTCAAACTATCATTACATAGGTTAGAAGTTGAAGAGGAGCAATTGTGTGCATTGGTGGGTAATAAATGGGTACTTGGCTCTCATGCCTGATCATCAGAGAACAAAGAAGCATTTACAAAGTATTATTATCAGCGTGGGAAAGAGGAAAGGTTTTGAACCATCATGGTATTTGTTGTTTCATGATAGTTCTTATGTAAAAACCGTCATTCTTGTGAGACAAAAATATGACGGTTACTAATTACAACTATTATTTATTTGCATGGTATTCTAATATATAATTGGTTTTACTTAATAACCATTATATATTTGAATTTTCTAAAAGTGAAACCACCATTCTGCAAACAAAATTTAAAAACACAACAAAAAGACAATGTATATAAACAAACAAAAAATAGAAAGGTATAGATATGTTTTAAGAATATGATGTATTATCATATTCTTCCTTATCTAGTAAGTTTTCCACCTTTTCATTCAAAGAGCAAACAAGAGCGGTAAGTTCCTTTAAGCACTAGTCTATGAGCCTTTACTCTCACAGGTAAACCTGAACCATATGATGGAGCTCGTAGGTTGAGTGGACGAGCCCTTCAATGCTTGTTGGAGGAGGGAGTTCATCATTTGGTTTTTTCCCAAATGATGAATAAGAAGTTCTATTGCATTTGTCCATGATTTTGGTGGACGAGCCCTTCAATGTTTGTTGTAGTTGGCTATGAGAAGCTAAAATGGAAGTGGAGAAGTGGAGGTTAGTTTTCAGACATTTATATAGAAAGGATTTCATGGATTATCGAGCCATCATGTCCTTTACTTTTACAAATAATTATATTTTATAAATGGTGATGATTGTTTTTAAATAACCGTTAGGAATTTGAAGTGGTATTCTAACAAGTGATGGGGTTTTCTTAATAACCAATATTTATTTGACATTTTTTAATTTTAATTCTTGTAAGATTGCATATATCAACCACCATATTACAGAAAAAATTAAAATAAGCGAATTTAATTATAGATGTATGAAAAGGTACTTTAAATAAGAGTAGTTGGGAAAGACAAATTGTTTGAAAGTGTTACCTGGCGGTTCTTTGTAAAGAAACGTAATATTTCTCATTCATACTTTATGGTCAATTGTTATGACCGTAAATCATTTGTTAGTGTTACATGATAGTTTTTACATAAAAACCATCATATTTGTCACTAAATAAATGACGGTTATTAAATACAACCGTTATTTTTGTGGTTTTGCAAATTCCATCTTGTAACACATGATGGTGCGCATAATTAATTGTTAAATTTTAGCATTATATATTCTTGTGCGACTTCCGCCTCAACATAAGTGACTTTTATTCATTATAACCATTCTTTATTAAGCGTTATATATATGCGAATATGTAGTAGTATATGTTTATTATACTTGAGGGTTGTTAAAGAAATAATGTCAAGTAATGATAATACATGAAGGTTTTTGAGTCAGAATTGTCTAACAAAAAGGATGGCCTTGATAGCATCATAGCTTGCAATTAACACTACCATAGAATTGTCTATATTTCACAGTTATTTTTAAGAATATTTATTTCAATCGCTAAATATCTTAGCACTAAATATTAATATTTCATGGTTGTGAACCATAAAATATAGGCATTGTACTATATTTCATAGTTGTTTAATTAAAACCGTTTTTTATTTGATATAAACTTCACAGTTCTTAGTCAATGACTATTATATATAGTACAAAATATTCAATGGTTCTTCATAAAGAATAGAAAGTATTTGATACAAGTTTTGGTCATCTTTGAGGAGTTTATTTAATGGTTGTTGGTCAGTAACTCACTACTAGAAAAAAGGCCTATAAGACCTCCACGTCTAGACCATTATAAAGTATGGTTAGTGACATTTTTGTAAATATTGATACAACTTAACACTAGTCACACTTTTACGCGGTCTAAATAATGTTTTCTGGACTAGTTGTAATGTAATACGGTATCGATAATTATTAAATATTAAGAAAATTTAAAAATTTAAATTCTTTTTAGACCAAATGCTTATACATCCGGTTTAATATCTTTTAAGATACCATTGTTCCTTTATACCCGATCTTAAATGTTCTAAAGCTTTTTTAGCTTTTAAGGTAAACTTCCCAACTATGTGTATTTTTTAAATATGAGGCCACTTCGACAAATGTAATCTTCATCTATCTTGTTTATTAAACTCCTCATTGCTTTCGTTTCTTCAGATTCAACTCCTTTTCTCTCCTATGTCAATATGGTACGTGTTAGGGCTGCTTTTATTCATCTTTTTCCTCCTCCTCCTCTACCGGCTCCTCTGCCACCTTTAGTGAGGTAGCTTCTTCAGCACCTCCATGCGAGGGTGGATCACATAGTGAGACGCCTTGGAAGACTCTTCACTTGGCTGCATACTGTCAACAACAAGTTCAACCTTGTACTCGTTGGCCCCGTTTTCCCCTTCCTTTTCCTCCTCCTATGTTTTCGGCAATGAGGAGGAAGATTGAGGGTTTTTCTTATTATGTAAAATATTTTTTAATCAATGTACTGATGGAGCCTCCGAACAGCATAAAAATATATTATATACTAATGAAAAAATATTTTTATTTCTAATCTTGACCTTGATCATGTTTCTTGCATCTTTGTGCCATTATTGTTTCTGTCTCTGGCTTGATAAGTTAATGTTATGATAGAATATATATACTTTGTTAGTAAAATATATTATCTGGGATATTCTACATGTTAAATATATAATTTGATTATATTCAAACCAGTTGTAGTGGCACAAGGTCAAAATATGTTATTCTGAACCATCGTTTAACTCTTGATTGGTCAAAAACTTTATTTTCATTACAATGGATTTGTATTTAATTTGCTTAATACAAATGTATTCTTTTTTATTATAGAAAGGAGTATGAAGAGCTCCAAAAATACATGTGAAGCGCCAAGTTGAGTAGTTTTTTGTACCTATCATTTATGTTTTTGTAGACATGTGAAGACCATTAAATAATTTGATATAATATGTAACTCTGTGTAATTGAAAACAGGGGATGAACACATGCAATTTGAGGTTGAAGATACAGGCTAGCAAGCCATTCTTGTAGGACTTGGAAAATGAAAAAAGCCTTTCTTCTACTGGTATAAATATAATATTAATTTTGTCAAACCCCTTAACATTTTGTTATACATAGAGTGATAAAGGCACAGTCCACAGGCATACAGAAATAGCACAAATATACTGATAAAAAGTACTTGTTTACATACATGAGTCTCCCTACAGGGTTTGATAATATACACAACTTTTGTCCAAAATATTAAAAATTAAACTAAATATAACCAACAACTCCATGTCTCTTGACCCGTACACTTCAGTTGCCCGTATATACTGTTTTGCCCTTGAAGCTGCTAGCTTTTGCTGGAATATTTTATATTTGAAAAAGGGTGAGATTCAAACAAATATCAGTAGTAACATACCACCAATCATGTAAAATACGAAAAATTAAATGTCATGCTTTGTTTATGCAACAAATTAATCTTAATACTACGACATGTATACATGAGTTAAGGGTTCAATCCCCTACAATCCGCATACCTCGGTTGGGTTCTTACTCAACAACCAGGTAATAGTGCCTCCTCGCACTAATTGCCCTCCTCGACAAAACCATGTTCATTAATTATATCACAGAAGATGACTTACACAAACATATATATATTGATATAGTATATGAAAGATAGAGTTACTACCTTAAATCCCTTTTTAGTTCATAAAATGTTCCTTGACCTTTGTTCTGACGGCTCGGACTGTAACCCCCTGCCGTAATTAATATCCGGATTACTAAAAAAACGTGAAATAGAGACCAATAAACCAAAACAACATTTATAAACCCATCAACTAGACGGGGTTTTCACAATCACATTTCGAAATCATTTAACACCCGGTCTCATATTTACACTCCGAATATAATTACTATGCGAAGATAAATTACATTTATACAATTATCAGAGTACGCAATACAAATTCCCGACAATTCCGGGATCATATCTTCGCTCACTAATCATAGGGCACATTAGCCCATACAACTCAAATAACAGGGATTACACAACTTATCCGAATACATTCTCAAACACTGATCCATATACAGATACATAATCTCAATTACGCAATGATAACCAACTATTAAGCTCTCACCCAAAACGAGTCCTCTTCGTCCTTGGATGCTTGCTTCATCCTCAATCTTCCTTCCCTGTCTAAAATGTTGATAGGGGAGGGTGAGATTCTGGGGAATCTCAGTAGGAAAACAGATACCACTATGCATGCAAGATAAGTATTTAATGCATGACATGCTTGCATCACAATAACACATGTTCACATAAAGATATATCCGCATGCTCAATGCTCACATAACATACTCATGGCCATAGTATAAATAGAAACAGAGCTACAATCATTCTCATATGTTTCACATAATCATGCAAAGCAATAACATGCATCAATACACAAATACAATTATCAATACATGCAGGAGAGGTAAGTTCCCTACACTCTTTCCACGTAAGCTCCAGCTCCGGCCGCTCACGATCAAGGAACTCATCAAATCCTATAACCACAATCAAGGACATAGGATTAATCCCTTTTCCAATTCCTTTACTTTTAGACACTTAAGTTGGTTATCATTATTGCCCTTTAAGTGCCCTCAAACACCTCAATCCATAGCTCTAAAGGGGTGGAAGACTATCCCCAAATATCCCCTTTTGAACACTCAAACTTCATATTTTTCACTGCCTCACTCGAGCACAGAAGCTCTCACTCGAGCACAAGTACGGACATCACTCGAGCACAGACGCTCTCACTCGAGCACGCGTACGGCCAACACTCGAGCACAAGAGAAAGTGAGACCGCGAGTACTTGCCCGAGAGCACAAACCCACTCCAGAAGCACAAGCTCACTCGAGCACGCCAAGCTCACTCGAGCACAAGACTAAGTGTCTCGCTCGAGCACCCGCGAGCACAACGCCGCGAGTGACAACCCGAGAGCACCACAGCTCTCGAGAAGCAGGATCACTCGAGCACCCCACACTCACCCGCGAGCACACACGCGAGCACACACCTCTCACCCGCGAGCACACACGGCTCACTCGAGCAGATGCCCTCCACCCGCGAGTGAGAAGGCACACTTCTTGCACCTTGCCCGCGAGCATCCACCCGAGAGCAACCCTCTACTCTGGGCGTACACCTTCACTCGAGCAGAACCATGCTCACTCGAGCATGTTCTTCTCTCACTCGAGCACAAAGCGATGTGCTCGAGCATTGCTCATAAAATCCCAGGCGCACTCGCAGCACAAAGGGAAAAGCTCACGCATCACTCGAGCAGGATCTTCCTCACTCGAGCAATGATCATCCCTCACTCGAGCACACCCTTGTCTGCTCGAGTGAATCTATCAGATTCCAGAAAAACGCAGCAAACTTACCACATTTTCTAATTCTTGCCCAATTGATCCAAATGGACCCAAAACCTCTACCAAAGCCACTCCCACACAAAATCACTCACTGAATTCAATGGAATCAATAGAATTACCAAATTCTCATCCCATTAACAAGCTTTGGTCTAAGGCATCATAATCATCATTTTCCAAAATCACTAACCTCACACATTTCAATCCCAAATCCATTCTATCTATTCAAAACTCATACCAATATACCATTTCCAATGCTATATCATGCCAAACTACCCATTACCCATATTTTCACAATTAGGGCAATAATTCCAGAAATTCCAAACATAATCATTTGGCAATGAAACATAGATAGAAGGATTGGTTTCACATACCTCATCAACTTCCTCAAAGACATTCTTTGATTCTCCACACTTCATATTTTCGTGATCTTCAATCACCACCAAATGGCCACACTATACACACCAAAATGAAGCCCATCACTCAAGGATCAACATTTATGAATGGTGTTAGAGCAAAAGAGGCCATTTGCTTACCTCAAAATTCCACTTTTCCTTTCTCTTTCCCAAGCACCTTCAGCGAAAATGGAGGAAAGAAGAGGAGAGAGAGAGAAACCGAAAGAGAGAAGAGAGGAAATGGAGATGATGGTGTTGTCCCACATCCAAGGGCCCACACTTTGCCACTTGTCACCATCTCACTCCAACTCTCATGGGCTCACATGCATGCACACACACATGATTATGCCTCTTGCCCACTACAAAATCAATCTTAGCCATTGATCATTTAATCACACATCTCATTTTTCTCTTAGCTAGTAATTAATTTCTCTATTAATCACTAACTAATTCCCAACAATTTCACTATTTCAATTTCCAATAATTATGGCATATTAATTATTATGGCCATAAAACACATAATTATTCTCAATAATTATGATTAGTCCTTAGTCGAAAATCGGGATGTTACATTTCTCCCCCCGTTCAATAAATTTCGTCCTCGAAATTTGTTCCACCACTAAGGACATAAACTCCGGACGCTTCTTCACGACAGCTTCCGTTTCACAATTCATTCCACATTGGGATGTCTCAACTTGATTCATGTAAGAATCTTAAACCATAAATGCAACCCTAGTTGCCATAAACTGCAATCGGCCCATATCACGATTGCTATACAACCACAATCATCGCAAGGCCTCCTCATTCATGAGTGGCTAGCGCATCTCAACATCCGGTGACTCCAATTCATGAGCCATATCATAAGATCTTGGCAGTTAGGCAGCATAGGCCACCAACCTGCTTACTCAATCTAGTTACCCCTTCCGGGAGTAAATACCACAACCTCATTATCAAACGACAGCCTCAGCTGTATACACAAACATTCCGCTTCCGCACAAGTGCTTGTGTATCCACTTTCACAGCATTACCCTCACCCGTACACCCACCAATGATTCCACTAGTGGTAACCGAGACTTTCGGGTATTCACAACAATCACATTGCCGTATCAACTTCCACGGCATTACCCTCACCCATCAGGGACTTTTGGGTCTCAATCACAATGTTCTTGACAAATTCACTTTGCCCTTCCGGCATTCACATCACAACACATATCACATCATCAGGTCACTCCAGAATCTCAATCTCATCTATCCGAAGCACCCTACCGTAATGGTCCACCTAGAATCTCAATCTCTTCTATCCAGGCGACCGGTTGAGAGTCTCAATCTCCCAACACCACCTTCATTCCCTTGCACCACACAAAACAACTACAACGGCTGTCCAACGGCCGAGCTAGAGATGACCATCGTCAAACCCTAAACGGCTCACGCTGACCTGCACACGCTGTAATATGTCACATCCCCCCTTCAGCCAACCGGCCTACCGCACCACTGGGCTCCAACCCAAGTGGAGTGGGTAAGGATGCTGGACCCACCGCAGCGCGGTCCATTGGGCTCACCGCAGCTCGCCCAAGACTCACCACAGCCGGGATCCATATACAACATTCCATACTCAAGCCACATAGGCAAGATTCACACACAGCCCACGGCTGGTTTCACAAACGCCGCCCTCACACGGGTCGGATTCACATCATCCATGTAGGTTACGACGGCAGTTCAACGGCCGAACTAGAGATGACCACTGTCACCCCCTATACGGCTCCCGCTGAAGTGCTCGCGCCGTAATCTGTCACATCCCCCGCCGGTGCTCTCGGGGACGCCTACTCCGGCACAACCGGCTACGGCACCGACCGTAGTACCACCCGTACTACCATTCGGGTGTGGCAAGTAGCTGGGCATCAACCCAGGACGCACATGAATTCACTTCCTTAACAAACATATATAGCAGACTCTAATTTTACGCACCGCCTTTCGGCCTTGGGTCAACACCGGTGCAACCAACGTGGTGGCCAGCCAAGCTGGCCATGTTGAGGTAATTGCCCTCACGACAAGAATCCTCGAACATGTAGTCGAATTCGCCATCAGCTAAACTAGCTCTGCTCTGCCATGCAATCTCACCTCAATTCCAGCTTATCCACAATGTTCACAAAGTACACAAATCACACTCCACCCTCATCCCCTTTTACCGCCGAGAAGACACACAGTCTTTACCCGAACTGTTATTAGCGACTCAGGGACTATTGGCGTAGCAGTGCATATACATAGCCTCGCGGCTCACAAATAGTCAATCCCCCGTAACTACCGCCCCAACGGAACGGTCCTCCGCCATAGGAATCACCCCATGCGGCCGCAGGTAAGAGACTCACAATGCGCAATTGCAACAAGCTGGAATCAGGCCTCTTAACCACTTCACCTTCAACATCTCAAATTCTTTTCACATTCTGGGATCCTTCAAGACCCCTTTTCACAATACAACTTGACCCCGAAGCTTTACCTCCCGAAGCCATAGTTATCATATCATTCTCACAGCAACCTCGAGCTTCTGCTCAGCACGGTTCTCGCACATATTACATTCCCATGCTTCCGCTGCACACTCTGAGGCCATACTCCTCATCTGTGCATTCACAATGTCAAGTTGACTTAACAGGAGTCCCATAGGAATCTCCTACATCACCTGACCACATTCATAATCTATACCAAATCTTGGCTTGATTCAACTCGAATCATTCAGAGCCATAACCAGCGCTTCGTTGAGATCCCATACTCCCAACGTTCCCAGAGCTCTATTCTACGATTCAACGTCACGGCTATCGCTCTCCACGGTTCGTTATCACGGTGGCTGCACTCTAGGGTTTGTCGTCATGGAGGCTTTCACAAACATAGTCACACCCCGGTTTTACCCCCCTCAAGGGATGCCCCGCGCCGGTGCCCACCCCGCTCACGTACATGGGGCTGCCAGGTGGCTGAGCTGGCTGGTCTCACCCCTCATGGGCTAACCCACCACCCAGGACTCACACATATCCCCCGTATTCCCACCGCCCCAAAGGCACGGTCCTCCCATTGTGTGCCATACACACCCCAGCGGGCCGCAGGTGATAAATTCACAAACAGCCACTCCGGTCAGACGTCACCGTAGGTAGCCCTCTCCGATCAAAAGTCCCCGTAGATAGCACCCTCCGATCCGAATCCTCCGTAGATGACTTTCTCCCTGTGCTGGATCAACAACCAACACTCTCAGAATTCCTGATACACAATTCAATTCACTTCTAGTACCATACCCTGGCACCACAGACCATTGAGGTCAAATCCAGTTCCTAAGAATCAACCCAGTTATTGAGTATAATCCTTGGATCACAACTCATCTTTCAAACTTTCAACCTCAGTTGAACTGGGAAATCGCTTCCCTCATTTCCACAGAGCATCATACTCCTCAATGCAAGTCCAAATATCTCGGCCAGCCTAAGGCACACACAAGTCTCCTAGGTCTTAAGGCTTTTTCACACACAAGATCAGTATGACATTACTACATGTAACATCATACCACCTTGGGTTACATACCCAACATCTAGGTTAGAACCCTGATACCTAGAACATCAATATCAAGCACCTCGGAAACCATTTTCCTCGGTTCTCAAATCAGATGATGAGTTTGATTACAACCACCTCTGGGTTTACACCTCAAATTCTAGGACGAATCACTATGTCTCTCGATTACACAATGATCCTCCACTCTAGAATAATCCCAATGTATACACATATTTCACAAATCTCTTATGTCCACAATGACAAATCACACATGTGTATACACAATCATTATCACAAAATATCATCTACCACCAAGGTAGAGACCTAGTAGAGCTATCCTAGCAAATTCCCAAGTTTGCCAGGAACTGTAGCTCTGATACCAAAAATGTAACCCCCTGCCGTAATTAATATCCGGATTACTAAAAAAACGTGAAATAGAGACCAATAAACCAAAACAACATTTATAAACCCATCAACTAGACGGGGTTTTCACAATCACATTTCGAAATCATTTAACACCCGGTCTCATATTTACACTCCGAATATAATTACTATGCGAAGATAAATTACATTTATACAATTATCAGAGTACGCAATACAAATTCCCGACAATTCCGGGATCATATCTTCGCTCACTAATCATAGGGCACATTAGCCCATACAACTCAAATAACAGGGATTACACAACTTATCCGAATACATTCTCAAACACTGATCCATATACAGATACATAATCTCAATTACGCAATGATAACCAACTATTAAGCTCTCACCCAAAACGAGTCCTCTTCGTCCTTGGATGCTTGCTTCA
The DNA here is from genome assembly GCA_963210345.1 of Inga oerstediana. Lineage (NCBI taxonomy): Eukaryota > Viridiplantae > Streptophyta > Magnoliopsida > Fabales > Fabaceae > Inga > Inga oerstediana. The sequence goes on along the minus strand of OY723411.1, from coordinate 15,592,648 downwards.
TCCTCAATCTTCCTTCCCTGTCTAAAATGTTGATAGGGGAGGGTGAGATTCTGGGGAATCTCAGTAGGAAAACAGATACCACTATGCATGCAAGATAAGTATTTAATGCATGACATGCTTGCATCACAATAACACATGTTCACATAAAGATATATCCGCATGCTCAATGCTCACATAACATACTCATGGCCATAGTATAAATAGAAACAGAGCTACAATCATTCTCATATGTTTCACATAATCATGCAAAGCAATAACATGCATCAATACACAAATACAATTATCAATACATGCAGGAGAGGTAAGTTCCCTACACTCTTTCCACGTAAGCTCCAGCTCCGGCCGCTCACGATCAAGGAACTCATCAAATCCTATAACCACAATCAAGGACATAGGATTAATCCCTTTTCCAATTCCTTTACTTTTAGACACTTAAGTTGGTTATCATTATTGCCCTTTAAGTGCCCTCAAACACCTCAATCCATAGCTCTAAAGGGGTGGAAGACTATCCCCAAATATCCCCTTTTGAACACTCAAACTTCATATTTTTCACTGCCTCACTCGAGCACAGAAGCTCTCACTCGAGCACAAGTACGGACATCACTCGAGCACAGACGCTCTCACTCGAGCACGCGTACGGCCAACACTCGAGCACAAGAGAAAGTGAGACCGCGAGTACTTGCCCGAGAGCACAAACCCACTCCAGAAGCACAAGCTCACTCGAGCACGCCAAGCTCACTCGAGCACAAGACTAAGTGTCTCGCTCGAGCACCCGCGAGCACAACGCCGCGAGTGACAACCCGAGAGCACCACAGCTCTCGAGAAGCAGGATCACTCGAGCACCCCACACTCACCCGCGAGCACACACGCGAGCACACACCTCTCACCCGCGAGCACACACGGCTCACTCGAGCAGATGCCCTCCACCCGCGAGTGAGAAGGCACACTTCTTGCACCTTGCCCGCGAGCATCCACCCGAGAGCAACCCTCTACTCTGGGCGTACACCTTCACTCGAGCAGAACCATGCTCACTCGAGCATGTTCTTCTCTCACTCGAGCACAAAGCGATGTGCTCGAGCATTGCTCATAAAATCCCAGGCGCACTCGCAGCACAAAGGGAAAAGCTCACGCATCACTCGAGCAGGATCTTCCTCACTCGAGCAATGATCATCCCTCACTCGAGCACACCCTTGTCTGCTCGAGTGAATCTATCAGATTCCAGAAAAACGCAGCAAACTTACCACATTTTCTAATTCTTGCCCAATTGATCCAAATGGACCCAAAACCTCTACCAAAGCCACTCCCACACAAAATCACTCACTGAATTCAATGGAATCAATAGAATTACCAAATTCTCATCCCATTAACAAGCTTTGGTCTAAGGCATCATAATCATCATTTTCCAAAATCACTAACCTCACACATTTCAATCCCAAATCCATTCTATCTATTCAAAACTCATACCAATATACCATTTCCAATGCTATATCATGCCAAACTACCCATTACCCATATTTTCACAATTAGGGCAATAATTCCAGAAATTCCAAACATAATCATTTGGCAATGAAACATAGATAGAAGGATTGGTTTCACATACCTCATCAACTTCCTCAAAGACATTCTTTGATTCTCCACACTTCATATTTTCGTGATCTTCAATCACCACCAAATGGCCACACTATACACACCAAAATGAAGCCCATCACTCAAGGATCAACATTTATGAATGGTGTTAGAGCAAAAGAGGCCATTTGCTTACCTCAAAATTCCACTTTTCCTTTCTCTTTCCCAAGCACCTTCAGCGAAAATGGAGGAAAGAAGAGGAGAGAGAGAGAAACCGAAAGAGAGAAGAGAGGAAATGGAGATGATGGTGTTGTCCCACATCCAAGGGCCCACACTTTGCCACTTGTCACCATCTCACTCCAACTCTCATGGGCTCACATGCATGCACACACACATGATTATGCCTCTTGCCCACTACAAAATCAATCTTAGCCATTGATCATTTAATCACACATCTCATTTTTCTCTTAGCTAGTAATTAATTTCTCTATTAATCACTAACTAATTCCCAACAATTTCACTATTTCAATTTCCAATAATTATGGCATATTAATTATTATGGCCATAAAACACATAATTATTCTCAATAATTATGATTAGTCCTTAGTCGAAAATCGGGATGTTACACGGACTATCAATCGAGTGCTAAAATTTCAAATGTATAAGAATTAGGTTAATACCTATTCTTGTATCACTCTAAACTCTTCCAATTTACTTTTGTTGGTTATGTTAGTCTAAACTATAAAATTACCAAAATGCCCCTAGGGACTCAGTCCAAGCCCCTTTTTTACCCGGTTCGACCGTACTTTTCCAAAAATTTTGACCCAGGCTATTCCTACACAGTTTTGTGTGTATAATCCATTTTTGACCTCATTTTTCACAAAATCATTGCCAAATGATAGTTTTGCCCATGACAGCTCCTAATTATGATTTTTGGGGAATTTTCGTAATTTCACTTTCTAGGGCTTTTCTCACAAAGTGATCAACATCAACCCTACACAATTTTCCCTCTTGAACACAATGGAAACCTCAGATTAATGAAATTCCAGCCCTAACTCCCATTTCCAGTTTTATCTGAAACATGCTTAAGGAAAAAGGGAAATTGTGACTTTTGTGTTTTAACCCTTAAAGTTTGCTCCTTTACACTCTTAACCACTTGTTTAACCTTTCAACCACTTATTAGACATGATTTAAGGAAATTTAGGCAGTATAACCCCTTAAGGTTTCAACATCCCAACTTTACAAAATCAACAATCCAATCCACAAACCAAGCAAAAAACCACCACAACAACAACAAAAATACACCAAAGGATTGAAGTTCTTGAAGTTACCTTTTGATTCTTGGACTTTCTCTCTTTAGACGTCTCACTCTCTCTCCTCAACCTTGAAGATAAGCTTGCTACACATGGTTTTTCATGAAGAACAAGAGATTAGAGAAGCTACCACAAGTTAGAAGACCTAACATTTGAAATCACAAAGCTTTTCCTTGGATTTTTGCTTCTTGAGCTCCTCCTTCTCTCTAGTTTCTTAAGCTCTCTCTCTCTCTCTCTCTCTCTCTCTCTCTAGTTGTGTTGCTTGGGACGGAAATGAGGATGTGAAAGATGAACCAAGTGTTTAAAAATATCCTACATCTTCCTTAAGTAATAAATATTAGCTTAATAAATTATGACATAAGCTTTAGTACTTTGGCCTTATCTCTTCATAACTAACTCATAAGCTTTCTATTGCATTTGGACTAGTTTTTCCTCTCCTTCCTTGGTTGATAAATGATGCCTAAAGGGCCCTTCATCAACCAAGTTTGGTTCCTCCAATTAGCCCAACTAAATGTTCATATATTGTATTTTAATCTAATTACACATGTGCTCATAATTTTAATTAATTCTTGTTTAATCCATGGCCTTGGATGATGACACTTGGCGCATTTTGGATTTAAATAATTATTTTCCCCTCCTATTTCCTTTATTTTGGAGAAATTATTGAGGAAAAGAGAAATAATAATTGCTCCAACATTTTCCACAATATCATTAATTAATTTATGTACAAGTCCAACCTTGACTTTTCAAACGTTAATTTATTTGACCAAGAATATTCCATATATATATTCATCCTTTGCTTTCCTTCATTAATTGAAATTAACTTCAATTAATTGAAAAATAATTAATCTTATAGTTTATTGGCAAATTTATGATTTTGCTATTACATTTCTTGAATTTAATTTGAGCTTATTCCTTTCTTTCCTTTGCTTGGCTAAAATTAGGACTAATATTGGGCCAAATATTATGCTCTCTTATTCTTCCATTTTGGGCTTTAATAATGAGCTTTTTGAAACACTCAACAATTAATTTCATAACTTGTTCTAGCCCAAATCTCATGAAAATGAAAATTTACAAAGTTCTTAAATTTCAAGCTCATGAATATTCACCATTCCATTTCATTAAATGTCATAAATAATTACAAGGCATATTGGCAAATAAAATTTAAGGTGTTACACATTTTTTGCTTGCTCGATATTCAATTAACATACTTGTGTTAGTGCAAGCGTTTCACCCCAGAAGGGGGGGTTGAATTGGGTGATACCAGATAATTCGTTTTGTATAAGAAAATTGATAAAATATTTAAAACAGTTAAGAGCAAGGAGAAATATCACCGAAGTGTACACTGGGAGTTATACTAGTTCGGCCATAACCACTTTGACCTACGTCCAGTCCTCAGAGCGTCTCTGAGAGTTTCACTATATTCTCCAAGATTCAGTGGGTTCTTGGAACCTCAGTACACAGCAAGTTCCTTCACCTGGACACTCGCTCCCCCTTACACATTGTAATCAAATCCCCAACTCAAGGTTCCATTACCTTAAGTTGTCTCAATAACAAATATTGAGTTTGTAATGAAAAACTCTCTCACAGAGCAAATATGTAATCACTGAAGTACAATGAATGAGTATAAGAAAAACAAAGCACTAAGAGTGTGTTGATGTTCGTGTGTTCTCAGTTCTTGTGTCTTATTTTCTTCTCTTTGAATGCTCTATATATGTAGAAGATTTGTAGTGTCTGTTGGAAGCAATTCAAACATGTCCGTTAGAGTCGCGTAGCAATGGTTGACTGTTTTTTGAATTTGAAAACTATCTGTTTGCGGTATAGGTAGCGGTAGGTGAACGTTTGGACACTTTATTTGACTTTGCTCTTCTTGTATGATCTCTTCATTGTTTCTCTGCAAATGTACTTAGGATACTAATGCATTGAAGGGTTAATCATATAGATAACAATTTAATAAACATTCGATTAAATACATAATTTTTGGACTGCCTCACTCAAGTGGCTACTCGAGTGATCATGCTTGTTACTCGAGTGGTCTCTCGAGTAATCTTATAAAAAATATGGCAGTGACCAATTCAAAATTTTTTAAAATATATTACTAGGGTAAGACATGGAGTGAGATATATTATAAACCTTGGAAATACCTGATTACTCGAGTAGCCATGTCATTACCTTCACAAGTTACTCGGGTGCTGACTGTGGTAATATGGTTACTCGAGTAGTTACTCGAGTGGCCTTTGCTTTTCTTCACATGTTACTCGAGTGAGCCCTCGAGTAGATTTTAAATAACTCGGCAGATTACTCGATTACTCCCTCAAATAATTGCATCAAATTCTTGGCCGATAGTTTACTTTCTGATTACTCGAGTGGCTACTCGAGTAATGCTTTAAATAACTCTATAGTGTATCGGGTGGTCCCTCGAGTAAAGCCTTTTTCTCATATGGTTACTTGAGTTGCTGCTCGAGTAAATTGTTGCATTTTTTAGCCGAGAGCTACTGGAAGATTTTTTACCTGGTTACTCGAGTGGCTACTTAAGTGATGCCTCTGAAAATGATGTTACTCGAGTGGCTACTTGAGTAATGGTCTATATAACTTTGCAGATTACTCGAGTGGTCCCTCGAGTAACTTTGTCCAAATTTTGGTAGTGCTTCATTGGAAGAAGTTCTCTGTGATTACTCGAGTAATGGCTTCCGTTACTCGAGTGACTACTCGAGTAAGCCTACATAGAATTGGTTCATCACTTCAGTGCTTACTCCAAGTAATGCTTTGCCACTTTGTTCAAATTCATTTATTTTTTATCAAATTCTTTTATATCATTGATCTAATCTTTATTATCATCAAAACATATGGGATCTAACATTCTCCTCCTTTTTGATGATGACAAAACTTGGTGATTTTGAACAAAGTTTTTGAAATTGAGTTTTGAAACATATGCTTCTTAAAACATATAAAATCTTTTGTTGAATTTAAACTTCAAAACTCTTTTGAACTAACTTATTAAAGATTTTTTTTAAGTTCTTTTTGTTCTTATATTTACTTGTTTACCTTGCATACATAATCGAAAACACATTAGTCCCAAAATGCAATATAATTTCAATGAAATGTCATAAAGGAACAAATTGCAAAATGAATAACTCAATACATAATCAAAGGTTGAAAGCAAAAAGCACCCTTAAACCCTATACACCCAAATCGCAAAATATCAACTCAGCTATTCATCACAAAATCACTCAAGCACTTCTCCCCTTTTTTGTCTTCATCACAAAGGTAGAATCAATCATGAGGAGGAGTAGATGGCTTGGTTGCTGAGATAGGAGTGACAGGAAATGCCAATGACTCATATGAACCATCTGAACTTGAAGGGTCTGAAGATGATGGTTCAAGGTCAGGAAGGTTTACTGGCGGTATCTGAAGATCCTCTGGAGGATTCACCAAAGATAAAGGGTAAGGAACCAGAGAAGTAATTTCTACTTCCTTTGTAGCAACCGGTGAAGACACAAGCACTTCTTCAGTGTGTGTTGGTGATGCAATGGGAGTAGGTATGGGCTCTGGCTGAACAGGCTGAGGTGGATCATCAGTGGTGATGTGGATAGGCTCGGATGTTTCAAGGTCAGGCATAGAGAACAACACATTGCTAGGTCCACTCTCAGAGGGTCTATGCTCAGTGGGTATAGAGGGTCTAGGTTCAGGGACAAGTATGGGCTCAGGAATACCAGAAAGACCAGGAGTAGAGGATCCAGATGCCATAACATCAAGTCTGGCAACAATAGATCTCAAAAGCTCACCCTGGGCACGTTGTTTAGCTAGCAACTCTTCGTGCCTCTTATCCATCTTATCCACAAGTTATCCCATCTTCTCATTCATATGGGTTACCAATTCCGTATTGGTATTCGCAATATCAATATGGAAACTCCTCAGGATGTTCTCCATGAACGTTTGCATTACGGCACCAAAGAAGGATGGAGAAGATGTGTTGGCTGGTGCAGAAGACTGTGTGTCATCCATTCGGCTTGTTGCTGTGTTAGTCTTCTTTTTCTTTTGACTTGCTTCTAGAGGTGTATTCAGAAGAATTTCAATATTCAACTTTCTAATTTGATTCCTTCTCATTGGTTTTAACCTCTCAACCGGCTCCATACTCTCCAAATACCAAATCTTGTTCTTCTTGAGAAACAAGGAAATAAGTTATAGATAAGGCATTGGAGTAGTTGGTTTTCCTTCGTACCTATACCTCTTGATCTTATTATTGAAGATATACTCTCCCAAGTCTTTTTGCTCTTTGAGGATCACTGAGGCAAATTTTCTGAAGTCCCTCTCAATGAAATGAGTGAAGTTGTTAGATTTGTTCACTATGGCTCTAGAGTCGATATACCATAGGACTCTATAAAAATCACTCATGTAACTTGGATTAAAGTTGAGAGGTCCCACTATCTCACCAAGTCTAAGGATAGAAAATATCTGGTTTGAATTAAGGTTAGGGTAATCATCATCAGGAGGATTTTCTATTCCTAACCATGTATTGATTCTGGAAGGTGAGATTAGAATTCTTTGTCCTCTAACCTCAGAAGTTATTTCTTCTTCCACAGACTTCCTAACAGGATCATTAATAGGTTCGAGGTTACAATAAAAATGTCTCACTATTTTAGTGCAAAATGGAAGCTTGACAGATAACCAGGGCATATAGGAATCAAGGTAGGGACTCAGATCGAATTTCAATACCTCTTAAATCACCTTGTAGTCAATGTAGTGCATCTTGCACACATTTCTTCTTGCAAAATGACTCAGGTACTTCTGTGATTCCTCAAGCTTTCTCACGTTGAATCCCTTTGGTGGAGATGTGATTTCTTCATTCCTCTCTTCTGTTTGCCTTGAGGATTGCCCTTTCTTTGCTTCCTTAGATTGGAAAGCTTCCTCAAGCATGCCTATTATGAATTTGGTAAGTTTCTCATCAACCTTAGGCTTGTTCAGAGGTTTGGGAGAAAAGGTAGGTGTGTCAGATGAATCAGAGGAAGGAGGAGATGGTTCTTTTGTTGTTTTGCCTTTTCCAGGGGTGAACTCTTCTTGGATTGAGCTCTTGTGGCAATGGGCTCCTTAATCACAACCCCTTTGACCTTAGGCTTAAATTACGGCTTGGTCTTGGATTTTGGTTTGGGAGAAATTTTTCTCTTCTTAGTAGGAGGAGAGGAATGTGAATCAGAGGGTTGATATGGCTCAAAAGACTTAGAAAGAGTGCTAAGATTGGGAGATTTTGTCCTCACCATTGTGATTTTAGAAAATAAAAAATTTCAGAAAAAAGAGACGAGAGTCGTGAGTTTAGGGCAGATGATTTAGAGCAATCTGAGAGGTTTTTGAAAGTGTAAATCATTGGGTTTTGACAGTTATGGGAAGAGAAAAAGATTTTGGAAAGTTTTTGTTAGAGCACTAGGATAATCACTTGAGGAGATTTTGTGAGAAATGATCGAGTATCGAGTTGAAATAACCTAGAGCCTGACATCACTCGAGGCCTTACTTGAGTGATCATCAGCTTCACTTGGGTAGCTAATCGAGTGATCATACAAAAAATTTTAAAATACAGAAAATTTGAGAGCGTACCTGGCATGAATAATATTGTAATTATCTATGTATATTCCCTCGATAATTTGATGACTCTTTAGAATAGATTTGAACTGAAACTCAGCTGATTTGAAATTTGAACCCAGGTTCACTTGAGGCCTGACTCGAGTAATTTTGAAGTTTACTCGAGGCCTCCTTCGGGTAAGCTATCTGTTCACCTTTTGACTATTTATTTCCAATCGTTGTGCTGTTTCGTTTGAAATTAATGTTTCACTGGCACATTTCCAAGTTCATTACTCGAGTGGCTACTCGAGTAATGCATCCATTACTTCAAGGTGTCACTCCAGTAATACTCATTACTTGAAGTTCTCACTCTAGTAATGCTCATTACTTGAAGTTGTCACTCCAGTAATGTTGTCCTCTGTTAACCTCTGCTATTCACACTCCAAAATAGATTATTATGATCCTGTAAAACAAATTGCTAGAAACTCCGAAGCTTAAGTTAGTAATCATCAAAACATTAATAAATAATATCATCTAACATTTTATAAATACTAAATAACTTACAATTCATTGGGATTTACCATTCCCAATTCTTGTCTAATATATAAAAATTGATCTTTTGCAAGAGGCTTTGTGAAGATATCAGCTAGTTGAAGATGAGTTAGAATGAATATTACTTTAACATCTTTCTTTTGGACATGATCTCTGATGAAGTGATGTCTAACATCAATATGCTTGGTTCTAGATTGTTGAACAGGATTCTTTGCCAAGCTTATCGTGCTAGTGTTGTCACAGTATATTGGTGTTTCTTTCAAATAAATACCAAGATCCTGGAGTTATTGCTTTAGCCATATTACTTGTGCACAACAACTTGATACAGCAACATACCCAGCTTCTGTTGATGAAAGAGACACTGTAGTTTGTTTCTTGCTAAACCATGATACAAGTGAGTCTCCAAGAAACTGGCCTTGTCCACTTGTACTCTTTCTGTCTGTCTTGTATCCTCCATGATCAGAGTCTGAGTATGCAACTAGATATTCACTTCTTCCTTTGGGATACCAGAGACCCAATTCTAGCGTGTCAGCAAGATATCGGAAGATTCATTTGACGGTTTCAGCATGTGACTCTTTTGGTGCTGATTGATATCTTGCACACATACCCACACTAAATTGAATGTCAGGTCTGCTTGCAGTGAGATAGAGTAATGATCCAATCATTCATCTATATTTTGTGATATTGTAATCTTTTCCCTTGACACCGCATTAAGCAATGTGGTTGAGCTCATGGGGTGTGTCCGCTCCATTTGCTTCATCCAATCCATACTTCCTCAATAGCTCTTTCAAATATTTAGTTTGAGATATGAAACTTCCATTCTTTCTTTGTTTGATTTGCAAACTGAGAAAGAAATTCAATTCTCCCATCATTGTCATCTCAAACTCCCCTTGCAATATCTCAGAAAATTCTTGGCACATAGTTTCGTTAGTAGCACTAAAAACTATATCATCAACATATATTTGCACAATTAATATATCATCACATTTTCGTTTTGTAAAAAGTGTTGTATCAACTTTTCCTCGTACAAAACATTGATCAATAAGAAATTTACTGAGCCTTTCGTACCATGCTCTAGGAGCTTGTTTTAAACCATATAAAGCCTTTTTGAGTTTGAAAACATGGTCAGGTTGGGTTACATCTTCAAAACTTGGAGGTTGCTCTACATATACTTCTTCCATGATGTAGCCATTTAGAAATGCACTCTTTACATCCATTTGATAGAGTTTGAATCCTTTGATGCATGAAAAGGCTAAGAGTACTCGTATAGCTTCCAATCTAGCCACTGGAGCATACGTTTCCTCATAATCAATTCCTTCTTCCTGATTATAGCCTTTGGCCACCAATCTTGCCTTATTTCTGACAATAATTGTGGATTCATCAAGTTTGTTCTTGAATACCCATTTAGTGCCTATGATCGGATGATCCTTAGGTCGGGGTACCAAATCCCAAACTTGATTTCTTTCAAATTGGTTTAGTTCTTCTTGCATTGCTATGACCCAATCATTGTCTGATAGAGTTTCGTCAATGTTAGAAGGTTCAATCTCAGAAATAAATGTAGAAAAACTTACTTCCTTGAAAATTCTATTTCTAGTTTTGATTCCTTCATTCACATCTCATATGACTTGATCTAGGGGATGACTCTTATTGTATTTCTAGGCTTTAGGTTGTCCTAGTGACTGATCTTCTTCCTTGGTTTGATCAACTTCTGGAATAAGAGATTTAGAAATAGATTGACCATTTTCTTGATTTAAAACAACTTCCTACTCATCATCAATAGTTTTGTAAGAGGATTCAAATTCATCAAATACAACTAAATTGATTCTTCAACAACACATGTTCGTTTATTGAAAATTCTATATGATTTACTTTGGTTAGAATAACCTAGAAAAATTCCTTCATTTGTTCTAGAATCAAATTTTCCTAAGTTGTCTTTACCATTATTTTGAATGAAATACTTACAACCGGAGATGTGTAAATGAGCAAGGTTCGGCTTCCTTCCTTTGTATAGCTCGTATGGTGTCTTTCCAAGTTTTATTCTAATGTAGGCTCTATTTGAAATATAGCATGCTGTGCTCATTGCATCGGCCTAGAAAACTTGAGACACATTCTTTTCATTTAGTATTGCTCTAGCCATTTTAGTAATTACTCTGTTCTTACGTTCCATGACTCCGTTTTGTTGTGGTGTCCTTGGAGCAGAGAAATTGTGATCAATGCCATTAGTATCACAATATTCTTCAAAGGCTTGATTTTCAAATTCTCCACCATGATCTGTCCTGATACCTGCAATGGACATACCTTTCTCATTTTGCACTTTCTTGGCAAAAACAATGAATTCTGCAAAGGTTTCATCCTTTGATGACAGAAAAATAGTCCATGTAAATCTAAAGAAATCATTAACAATGACCAATGAATATAAGTTGCCACCAAGGCTTTTAACTCTTGTTGGACCAACTAAATCCATATGTATCAATTGAAGTGGTCGATTTGTAGTAATCTCATTTTTTGATTTGAAAGATGATTTAGTTTTTTTACCCGTTTGACATGCGTCACAAATCAAATAGTTTTTGAAACTTACTTTGGGTAATCCAAGAACTAAATCCTTGTTAAGTAGTTTGCCTAGTTGGTACATGGTGACATGAGCTAGTCTCTTATATCATAACCAACTTTCATCGGCATTACTCAGAAAGCAATTTTCAGAGTTATTTCTATTAATATCAAGTGTATAGCAATTACCTTCCCTCTTTGCTCTGAGCTTTGCTGTAATACCCCGAATTTTGAGATTCGAGGCTAGAGAATAAGCCTGAGATTAGTGGATTGCTAAGCCCTGATTTAGCAAGATCCCAAATTGTGATCAAGGGTTAATGACTCCAAAAGTGGATGTCATTAGTGATAAATGAACCCTTTTGGAAATTATGGTGTGATTTGGCACCCGATGTGATTTGTATGTGTTGTGGGTAGCGCCGAAACCCTGTATTTAAGTTCAATTATGGATTAACATCTAAATTGACTTAAAATAGAGGGGAGGGCGCATTGTGGAAGAAAAGGAATGATATGGTGTGTTTGGTGGTGATTCAAGAGGAATTGCCGTAATCAGGGGCAAAACGGTAAAGTTACCGACCAATTGGTCAGTTACCGAAGAGGAAACTCATTGGTAACTTCAAGATCAATGGTTAGGATTGATTTTTGCAAGAGATCAAAAGGTGGAATCATGTGTGCATGTGCCTATGTGAGCTCATGGAGGATGTTGCAAGATCATGACACATGGCACTTTTTGGACCCTTAGATCAAGTCAAATGTTCAAAGCTTGCTTTTTTCCTTTTCCCTCTCTCTATTAGGTCGGTTTTCATGCTTGTGAGGGGCCAAAAATCTGATGTTCTATGTTCACTTCATCTCTCTCCTTCATTCTCCATTTTCGTTAAGCTTAAGGAGGAAAGAGAAAGAAAGGAGTTCATGGTAAGTGTCCTATATGACCTTAAATGCTCTAATCATCTTCTATAAAGTTGTTCATAGTGATGAGAGCTTCATCTCTATGGTTTTATATTTTTGATTGATGGTGTTTTGTTGCTTGAGCAAAAGTGGAAAGATGGAAGAATCAAAGAATTGGTTTGGGAAAGAGGAAGAGGTGAGTATTTGAAGCCTTTTGACCTAAGTTTTATGATCATTGGTTAAGCTTTGTAAATTTCGAATTTTGCCCTGATTTTCATGTGATTTTGGATTTGAGGAAATGCCTTGTGTATTGTGGTGAAATTGGTATTTTGTTGTGTGATATGGTCATTGGAATTGATTTGGGAACTTGAGATGGAAAGTTGTGTAATGTTGAGTTGAAATGTGGTTTTGTAATGACATGTTGTGATTATTGGTAAAACATGTCAATGTGATATGAATTTGGTTGATTTGGTATTTCCAATGGATTCCTTGTGAAATTTTGTGTGAGAATGATGTTTGATATGAAAATGAAACCATTGGAAGCCAAATTGCAAAAACTGGAATTCTGTCTTTTGAGGTTCTGTTCTGGGCAGTCAGATTGTGTGAGAGTTTTGAATAGGCAAATGGTCTCTAAAAATTCTGAAACTTTCTAGTCTTGAAGTTCACATCTTAATCTTCAAAATGGACATATAACATGGGTCATTTCGTTTTGGGAACTGGGATTTATGTCTGCCCAAAGTTTGAGGTCGAAACTGGATTCTATTTTGGAGCAATGTTGGATTTTGTGTAAATCTGGATTTGTGTGGTGATTTCTGGTAATGAGCCATATTTTTCCTATGAAGAGGACTTAAAAATATTTCATTTGGCTTTAGGATCACCTCATTTCGATTTTTTTGGAATTAGTTATGAATTTCCTAAGTTGCCTTGGCAGCAGTAGAAAATCCTGGCTGCAGCGCAAAAGTTTTTGTGAGCGTTTTGGCCGCAGCCAGAAATTCTTGGCTGCAGCCAAAAACCTTCTGTGCATGTTCTGGCTGCAGCCAACCCCCATTTTCAGCATTTTGAGATTTTGAAAGGTGATTTCCAACCTAGTACGTCCCAATCCTTTAAGCTTTCGTTGAGCTTATTTTAGCTACCTAAAGGGTGTGAATGATAACCAACCTTAAGTAATATGGAAGTAAGGATTTGGAATAGAGAATAACCCTATGTCCTTGCTTTGATTATAGGGTTGATGTACGCCCTGGTTGTGGTTCGATGTTCATTTTGTTCGTGAGCAGCTATGCTGGAGCTTACGTGGAAAGAGTGTAGGGAACATATCTCTTCTGCTTGTATTTGATATATGTGTTAGTGTGTTGGTGCATGTCTTAGCTTTGCATAATTGTGAGTAATTTGAAGCTATGTTTCAATTTATGCTATGGCCATAGGTATATTGTTCGAAGCATTGAGCTTGCAAATTGTCATTGTGTTATCATGAATTGTGTGGTGCAAGCATGTCATGCATTAAACATCTATCATACATGCATATTGATATTGTTATCCTACTGAGATTCTCTAGAATCTCACCCTCCCCTACTAACCTTTCAGACAGGGTAGTAGATCAATGATGGAGTAAGCAGCCAAGGGCGAAGAGGACTTCCTTTGGGTTGTCATTCTGGTGGTTGGTTATCATCCCAGATGGGATATTTGTATTTGGATGTGTACATATGGATGAGTATATTTGGTTATGTATTTGAAATGAGTTGTTGGATATTTGTATATGTATGAGAAAGATTTGTGTAATCCCCATATAAGGGCTTATATGGGCGAATGTGCCCTATAAAGCTTGAGTTAATATATGGAAACCGGGATTGCCGGGATTATTTTTGTGTACTCTGATTTATTATGAATGTGATATTCCGCGTAGTAATTGTATTCGAAAAGTGATTATGAGACCAAGTTTATAAATGATTTCGAAAGGTAACTGTGAAAACCCCGTATGGTAGATGGGTTTGTAAATTGTTATTTGTTTCTTATTGGTCTCTATTTCACTTTAATTGCGTAATTCGGATATAATTACGGCAGGGGGTTACATTTGCCTTGATATTTTTCTTATCAAGTTGTAAGTCTTTCTTGTTGACAATCAGACATTCCTCTGAATCAGATATTATCTAGTTATCTTTATCTGCACTTTGACTTACGCTCAGTAAATTATGACACAAGCCTTCAACGTAATATACATCTTTGACTTGTATTCCTTTGTCATTTTTGATTTCACCAATTCCTACTATTTTTCCATATTGATTTCCTCCAAATTTTACCTTTCCTCCTTCCTTAGGTTGCAATGTGGTAAAACTTTCGAAATCATCAATCATATGTCTAGAGCATCCACTGTCTATGTATCACTTGTTTTTTTGGATGCTTTAAGACATATCTATAATCAAGTACGATTAAGTCTTTGGTACCCACATCTTTTTGGGTCCTTTTGGGTTAGTACAACAATTTTTCGGAACATATGAACCTTTAGGTACCCATTTGTAGGTTTCTATATTTCCTTTCTTCCTATGAATGCATGATGAAGTATAATGACCTTTTCTATTACAATAATTACAATGTGCAAAAGGATTTGATGTATGCACAGAATGCTGAAAATAATTCAAGTATGATTTACCTCAAGCTTTCTTTCTTCCTTTCCTTCTGTCTGATTTTGGATCATATCCAATTCCAGACCGATAATTCACAAATCGTTGAGCTTTTAAAATCACATTTAGCATTTCACTTCCTTTAGTGAATTTTTTTAAGAGATTTAACAAGATCAGTGTTTTTCTTTTTCAAAGAAGTGCAATTTTCACAATCCTTTTCAAAATTCTCTTTAAGCTCTACTTCAAAAGCTTTATTTTTCTTTCTGAAAACAACTAGTTCTTTAACTACTTTGATGAATTCAGAATGTAAAATATTATATTTAGAAAGTAATTCATCATAGATAGGATCTGAATCAGTTACCTCTTCTTCTGTTTCCTCTTGAGCAACTAGACAGATATTGGCTACTTCCTCTTCATCGATTTCTTCGTCAGAAGAACTATCTCCCCATATGGAAGATACAAAGGCTTTCTTCTTGCTGTAGAATTTGCCTTTTCTCTTCTCTTATTTTTCTGAATCAGTTCTTGACATTCTAATTTGAAATGTCCTGGCTTTCCAAATTCATAGCAGATGATGTGTTCTTTATTACTTGTTCCTCTTTTTTAAAAGTTTTTGAATCCTTGGCCTTTCTTATAAAAATTTCTGAATCATTTTATAATTAGGCCTATTTCATCATTGTCAAGCTCTTCATCTTTATCTTGTTCTTCTTCTTTTGCTTTTAGTGCTAGACCTCTTTGTTAGATCTCATGTTTTGATGATAACAAAAGAATGGTTTGAAAAGGAAATGTTTAATAATCAAGCTTGAACTAAGTAATGACAGGAATAAGCTTTACTTGAGGTAAGCATGGAAGTAGTGAAGATTGGCCAAGAGAAAATGCTGAGGAACTTGCTCAGAAGCAAATCTTCTAAGGCATTACTCGAGTAATGAGACAAAACTTGAAGTAACCAAGGAGAACTTCCAGTAACCTGCCACCATTACTCGAGGAACTACTCGAGTAACCAGGTAAAATTTTATGGTTGCTCTCGGCTTGCTAATGTTACTCGAGGAGCTACTCGAGTAACCATGTGAAAACTTCCAGTTCCCTTCAAGTTTTCCCAATGATACTCGAGGAGCTACTCGAGTACTTTTGTTTCAGAAAATATGGACTTCTCCGCAGTTTGTACCACTGCTAATGTTACTCGAGGCGCTACTCGAGTAACCCTGTGAAAACTTCCAGTTGACTTCAAGTTTTCCCCATGATACTCGAGGCGCTACTCGAGTAACCGTGTATTTGAAAATGAGAAGCTCCCGGCACTTTGTACCACTGCCAATGTTACTCGAGGAGCTACTCGAGTAACGCACTAAGGTAAGTGAAAACTTGAGGTTAGTACCCGATTAACTTGATCTCTCTTTTCCATCTTCCTCGAGTACTTACTCCATTAGACAAGTTTTTCATGGTTTAGTTTAAGTGGATTCCTCGAGTATGTACCCCAGTATATGCTAATGTTTTCAAAGTAAACTTCAAGTCATTACCAGAGTAAATCATGTTCAAAAGGCTCAGTTACTCGAGGAGCTACCCGAGTAACCTATGCAAAAATGAATACATTACTCGAGTCCCTACTCGAGTAACAAGGTAATTGCTCTCGGCCTTGAAATCCTGCCAACATTACTGGAGTAGAGCATCGAGTAATCAAAAGTTTTTCAAAGGATTACTCGAGGTGTTACCCCAGTAATCTATGAAGTTGCAAAAGCCTTACTGGAGTAGCTACCCGAGTAAATAACTATTCCCAAAGGTTTGAAATTTAGTTTACTCCATGCACTACCCGAGTAATCTTGTTTCTCTTCATTAAATTTCAAATAAACAATGATTTCACGATGTTACTCGAGGAGCTACTCGAGTAAACTTCAAGGGTTACTCGAGGAGCTACTCGAGTAAGCATACCCAGAAATTTAGAAATCATTCAAACTTTCATTATATTGTTTCCTATATGATTAACCTTTCATTGTATTAGCATTCTTAGTATATTTACAGAGAAACAATGAAGAAATCATATCAAGAGATGAAAGTCAAAAGAAACGTTCAAATGCCAACCACCGCCAACGGATATTTTTCAAAAACTTGAAAAGTCAATAGTGGCTGCGCACTCACCAACGGACGAAAGGAAGTGTTCCAACGGTCATCAACAACATACCTATATATATGGGAACCTTCAAACAGAGAAGGACAACCAAGCACACATATGAACGTATCATTAAGTTCATCACTCTGTTTTCACGTTGAAATTGTATTTCTATGCTTCAGTGATTATCATTCACTCTTTGAGAGAGATATTTCATTCAAACTCAATAGTTGTTATTGAGATAACTTAAGGTTGTGGAACCTTGAGTTGGGATTGGATTACAACCTGTA
Organism: Inga oerstediana; assembly: GCA_963210345.1. Classification (NCBI taxonomy): domain Eukaryota; kingdom Viridiplantae; phylum Streptophyta; class Magnoliopsida; order Fabales; family Fabaceae; genus Inga; species Inga oerstediana. The sequence continues at coordinate 15,575,232 of OY723411.1, read as the reverse complement.
AGGGGGAGCGAGTATCCAGGTGTAAGGAACTTGCTTGTACTGAGGTGCCAAGAACCCACTAAATCTTGGAAGTTATAGTGAAACTCTCAGAGAAGCTCTGAGGACTGGACGTAGGTCAAGGTGGTTGTGACCGAACCAGTATAACTCCCGGTGTACACTTCGGTGATATTTCTCCTTACTCATTACTGTTTTAATTCTTTTGTCAAAGTTTTATATTTTCGAAAGAAATTCCAGTATCACCCAATTCACCCCCCTCTTGGGTGAAACGCTTGATCTAACACTCTTTTCTTCTTGTCGCCAATATCATCTAGTTCTCATTTGAACTTTAATTTGCTTTCATATTCAGAAAGGCTTCAGAATAGAGAAGCAACCGATCGCATCGATTCACCTTTTGCTTCCTTAATTGCAGTGACCTTTGCCTCCCAGTCTTTAGAAAGAATATTTAAAATCTTTCGTACTTGGGTATGTTGATCTTAGAGTTTTCCAAGTGCTGCAAGTTTATTAACAAGATGAGTATATCTAAGTTCAAATTTAGCTATCGACTCACCTGATTTCATTTGAAGTAAATCAAACTCAGTAACCAGAGTATCGATCTGATTTTCTTTCATTCCCGAAGTTCCCTCATGAGCTATTTCCAAGGGTTCCCATATTTCTTTAGATGTTGGGAGTGTGCAGATTTTGAAGTACTCATTTTGACTCAAGGCACTTTGAATCATTAAAATTGCTTTGCTGTTAAGTGTAATGAGTTTCTTGTCATTCTCATCATATTCTGCTGGTGTCTTGGGAACTATTTATGAATCTACAATCTTTTCAGGTTTGTAGTTTCCACTCTCAAACACATCCCATAGCCCATATTTAGTAGCCATTAAAAAGACTCTGAACTTCGCTTTCCAGAATGAGAAGTGTTCGCCATTGAAACCTGGAGGTCTTGTGATAGAAGCTCCGTCGGGAAAAATGCCTTCACCCATGCTTGCCATTGGATCCTTCTTAGGCTGTTAAACCTTAACAAGAAGACCTAAGCTCAGATACCAAATGTTAGTGCAAGCGTTTCACCCAGGGGGTGAATTAGGTGATACCATATAATTCGTTGTGTATAAGAAAATTGACAAAATATTTAAAGCAGTTAAGAGCAAGGAGAAATATCACTACAGTGTACACCGGGAGTTATACTGGTTCGGCCATAACCACTTTGACCTACGTCGAGTCCTAAGAACGTCTCTAATAGTTTCACTATATTCTCCAAGATTCAGTGGGTTCTTGGCACCTCAGTACACAGCAAGTTCCTTCACCTGGACACTCGCTCCCCCTTACACATTGTAATCAAATCCCCAACTCAAGGTTCCACTACCTTAAGATATCTCAATAACAAATATTGAGTTTGTAATGAAAAACTCTCTCATAGAGCAAATATGTAATCACTGAAGTACAATGAATGAGTATAAGAAAAACAAAGCACTAAGAGTGTGTTGATGTTCGTGTGTTCTCAGTTCTTGTGTCTTATTTTCTTCTCTTTGAATGCTCTATATATGTAGAAGATTTGTAGTGTCTGTTGGAAGCAATTTAAACATGTCCGTTAGAGTCGCGCATCAATGGTTGACTGTTCTTTGAATTTGAAAACTATCTGTTTGCGGTATAGGTAGCGGTAGGTGAACGTTTGGACACTTTATTTGACTTTGCTCTTCTTGTATGATCTCTTCATTGTTTCTCTGCAAATGTACTTAGGATACTAATGCAATGAAGGGTTAATCATATAGATAACAATTTAATAAACATTCGATTAAAAACATAATTTTTGGACTGCCTCACTCAAGTGGCTACTCGAGTGATCATGCTTGTTACTCGAGTGGTCCCTCGAGTAATCTTATAAAAAATATGGCAGTGACCAGTTCAACATTTTTTAAAAGATATTACTAGGGTAAGACATGGAGTGAGATATATTATAAACCTTGGAAATACCTGATTACTCGAGTGGCTACTCAAGTGGCCATGTCATTACCTTTACAAGTTACTCGGGTGCTGATTGTGGTAATATGGTTAGTCGAGGCCTTTGCTTTTCTTCACATGTTACTCGAGTGAGCCCTCGAGTAGATTTCAAATAACCCGGCAGATTACTCGATTACTCCCTCAAATAATTGCATCAAATTCTTGGCCGATAGTTTGCTTTCTGATTACTCGAGTAATGCTTTAAATAACTCTATAGTGTCTCGGGTGGTCCCTCGAGTAAAGCCTTTTTCTCACATGGTTACTCGAGCAAATTGTTGCATTTCTTAGCCGAGAGCTACTGGAAGATTTTTATCTGGTTACTCGAGTGGCTACTCGAGTGATTCCTGTGAAAATGATGTTACTCGAGTGGCTACTCGGGTAATGGTCTATATAACTTTACAGATTACTCGAGTGGTCCCTCGAGTAACTTTGTCCAAATTTTGGCAGTACTTCACTGGAAGAAATTCTCTGTGATTACTCGAGTAAGCCTTCATAGAATTGGTTCATTACTCCAGTGCTTACTCCAAGTAATGCTTTGCCACTTTGTTCAAATTCATTTGTTTGTTATCAAATTCTTTTATATTATTGATCCAATATTTGTTATTATCAAAACATATGGGATCTAACAACTTGTATATATGCAAATTTTTTTCCATGGAATTCATCATGGTTGAGATTGTGAAACTTGTGATAATGACAATGATGCAATTTTATTGTATCATTTCCATTATGGCAAGTTTCATAAATCCAATCTTGCCAAATTTTATGGATAAAAGTTTACATACATGTGTGTTAATTGAATCTTTTTTGTTATGCCTTTATTCTTTTCAAGTTTTTTTTTGGATGCCTCCTCCTTGAAAGGACTTAGATCATTATTGAGTTTTGGTGGGAGTGTTGATTGTGATTTTAACCCCAACGTATGGATGTTGTTGATGCCTAGTTTATATTGTGGACCATCCTTATAAGTTGATTGTTGTAACCCTTGGATTGGGTGCTAGGTGTCAACACCCATTTTTATTTCGATATACACAGAGTAATAGAGACCAAGTCTATAGGCATACAGAAGAGTACATATATATTGATAAAAGCAATTGTTTACAAACCGGAATCAACCGTACAGAATTCGATAATATATACAAATCTAATAGAATATCCAAAAGGGTTTTAAACATAGACTATATAAAACCATGAACTTACTCTTTGTCTTAGGACACATGCCGATTAATTCCCTTATCTACGTCCGTGTCTTTTGAACCGTTGGCACCCGCTGAGACATTTTATTTCATAGAAAGGGGTAAGATTCCAATAAATCATAGTAGAAATATACTATCGTTCATATAAAATGCGAGAAGTAAATATGACATGCACCATTTATGCACCAATTAATAAACAATATAAAACATCAAACATCATCATCATCTATACATGAGTAAGGCTCTTACCCCACTAATCATACACAGGTTGGAAAAGTCATCGTCATGTATACATGAGTAGGGATCTTGCCCCACTAATTGTACATCGGTTGGATTCTTACCCAACTCCTAGGTGTAAGTGCACCTCTGGCACTAACTACATCATCTAGGCAAACCAGGTTGATTAAAAGCACAAACAATGGCATCCTAACAATTATATAAACTATGGCATGATGTATGAAATATAATGTTCCTACCTCAAAGCTCTTTTACCCTATATCACGTGCCTCTTAAAACGTGTCAACATTCGGCTCCCAACTCGGTCCTTAAATTTTAAATGGACAAGAATTAGGTTATAACCTATCCATGTACCATTTTTGACACTTCTATAGTGTTTATTGTGCTTATATTAGCCTATGGTGAAAATTTACCAAAATGCCCTTGGGACCCTAGCCCGGCTCGCCGTACTCGGCCTGACTATACTTTTTCTGAAATTTTGACTAAGGCTATTCTAATATATTTTTCCTGAAGGAATCCATTTCCAGATTTAGAATTACCAAATTTATTGGCAAAAGATGAAATTGCCCTTGGCAACCTCACTTTCAGGGGTGTTTTTGTAATTATGCTCTTTTGGGCTTTTCCAAAAAAGTGACCAACTGTAAACCCATCTAATTTTCCCTCATAAACTCAATGGAATTATCAACTCATTGAAAATCTAACTCCTAGCCCCATTTCTAGCTCTGGTCGAATTGAGTAAAACTCCGGGAAAATTGGGGTTTTTCGATTCTAACTCTACAGACATGTTCCTTTTTACTCCTAATTACTTTATCAACTATTTAATTAGGTTACAACTGCCATTTAGACTAAATTTTAGTAGCATAACTCTTAGGCCATTACATTTCCAAATTTTCAAACCAAAGACAATCCGGCGTAATTTCACTGATTAAATTGTCCACAATAGCCAAAATAGTCAATATACAAAGGTTTGTAAGTTACCTTAAGCTCCCTCTGGCTTTTCTCAAAGTGGTCGAAACCCTAACTCTCTTCACAATGAAATTTGAGCTTCATAACTCTTAAATACATAGAAGAGTAGCTAAGGATCGGAGTTATACGCATTAGGAACCAATTTACCAAAGAAATCACATACCTTTGTAAGTTTTTTCCTCTTTTCTCTCTTTAGAATTCCACACGTTCTCTCTCTAGCTCAGATCTGTGATGGCATCATTTTTACTAGAATAAGGAGGAAGATGATGTATTTTTATAATATATCGTATGTTATGTTATTTATTTAATCAATTTCAAAAAATTCCAAAAATCAATTTTATGTATATAAACCCTATATACATGTTACCATGCTCGTTAAGCCTAACCAATATTTCCTTCTTCTTGCCATATGTAAGAGACTTCTAGGGGTCCTACCCTTTTATTTCAATTGGCTTCACAACTTGTTCCAGTTATGTATATATGTAAAGACATTATTTTGGTCAAAATTGCACTTTTTGCTCAAATTTTCCATAAATTCATATTTAATTGACCAAAATATTCCAAATATATATTTTCCATTATTTTCATTAATTAATTGAAATTAAATTCAATTAATTGAAAAATAATTAATTTTGTGTTAAATTGACAAAATTACGATTTTGCCATTACCTTTTTAATCTAATTTCTTTTCTTCTTTTTTTATTTGGCCAATTCCCATCAATTTTTGGACTAAATATTTTCTCTATTATTTCTCCATTTTTGGACCTTAATATTGGGTTTTTTAAATTACCTAAATTATTTTGACAATTATTTTGCCCATTTTCTCATGAATATGAGCATTTATAAAATTCATAAATTCAAATTTCATGAATATTCACCATTTTATTGAATTTCTCAAATAATTGCAATATATTTGGTGAATATAAAATTTAGGGTGTTACAATTCTCCCCCACTTAAATAAATTTCGTCCCCAAAATTTGCTACACATTCATAACCATAATTTTTGGGGTAACTCTTTTGCATATGTCTTACTGATATCATTATCGCTGATCAAAATCTGCTCATACAGACTAAGATCCCTAAAAATTCCTCGATTGGCTTTTTGCTAATAAATCATCATATCTACCACCTACCCTGTTTCTCAGCTCAATGCGTCAGCGACGATAGCTCAATGTGTCAGCTACAACATTAGCCTGCCCTGGATAACATTTACATCCTAGGTCTTAATCTTTCAACAACTCTATCCACTTACATTGTGTCATATTTCGCTTTTTTTGATCATACACATATTTCAACCTTTGTGGTCGCAGCACAACTTCACAATTATGCTATAAAAGCAATGTTTCCAGATTTAGTACAATTATTATTACTATCAACTTAAGATTATGGATGAGATAGTTCAATTCCTGAAGTTTCAGCTGACGAGATGCATACGCCCTCACCCGGCTCACATCAATTCACATCTCAAGTCATGCCTACTCATATCTGGGATTCAATACCCATCCCAATCCATGCCGACTGGCATCAGTGAAGACAACAAAGGTCCTTTTAAAAAAAATTAGGGGTCAACTTAAACTGGTTGATACAAGGCCAGACTTAAACCCGGTTTAAAAAGTTAATTTCAACTGTTCTTAAAAGCCCTTTTTTCTAGTAGTGACTGTAAAATATTTTGAGATAGTTGATGATTGTTTGGAAGAAGAATGATTCATTTTATAATACTTTATAGTTTTTGGAAAATAACAGTAAAGTATGTGGGATTAATTTTTTTTAAAAATTTAGGGGGCTTACTTTCTATTAGTCCCAGCTAAATTACTTATAAAAACAACATATAGATACAAAACATTCAAATAGATCTAGTTCTAGCTGGAGGTATCACAATATATAAAATCATGAATTCCAACAATTGACAGCAAATTATAACATGTCATCCAATACTATATATACAATTATCAGTACATCAATAACAATATGGATGAAGTACATGCACGTAGAGAGCTTTATGTCTATACACTAAGCAACAGATGATCATCACTACTAGAACCATGTTAGAATGAAGACTTATGTGTAACAAATTGACAAACAAAACAAGATCATCATTAAGATCATTTAAATCAAACAATAATGAACACAAATATAATTAAATCAAGCAACAAAGGTACGGGAATTTACATGATCAAGTGCCCCTTTTTTTCCTAGTCTTAATAATTTTGATGCTCTTTTTTAGTAACAATTGTTTTCTTTAATTTGCAAAGCAATTTCCCCCTCTTTGAAATTCAAATTCTTTTATTTTCGTCATGCCTAATGTATAGAGCATTTTCCTCCTTGAAATGTGTTTCAAGTGACACCCATTGGAAATGATCATCCTCAGCTAGATTGACTTCACCTCTTGCTTCCTCATTTGTTTTATTTGATAACAAAATAATAGATCATTCTTTATGAGCAAGATTACTAACATAGAACACTTGTTTTGTAACCCCCTACCTTAATAAGAGTAATTATAATTCGATAACGCATAAATGAAATGGATTAGAGACCAATGAATAGTTTAAGACTCATTTCAACCTCCTACCTTACAGTAGGATTTTTACAAAATCTTTCAAAATTTTCTTCCTATCCTGGTCTCACAATCAAATATCGAATATAATTACCTGTGCAGTTACATCACATTTATACATATCAGAGTGTACAACAAATATCCCCGGCAACCCCCAGGCTTCATATATATATATATACACACCAAGGGTTTCAATTTCCCAACTAGGTGATTACATAACCAAAACCAAATGTAATCTTTACATCTCAAATTATACAGTAATCCCAAGTCCACAATAGATAACCAATAATCCAAAAACTAAATGTCCCTACAAAACCCTAAATGCTCCCAGTTGTTCGCTTTTCCTTGGAGCCACTTGCCCTGTCTGAAAATGTTAGTCAATGGAAAGAATGAGATTTAAAAGAATCCCCGTAGTAACAAGTTATATAGTATATAAACACATAGCATATATGATCATGTTCAGCAGCATCACAATGATTCATGGCTCATGCCACAAACGACAGCACTCACGGCTGTAAACACTATGCGGCAGCTTTTGCTGCGATCTCCATGCAACAGCTTGTGCTGTAATCACTATGCATCAGCTTTCACTGTGATCTCAAAGCATCTCAAAGTATCACAATGTATCACTATGCATGGCAACATACATACAATACTTTACACATAGTATAAGAGAAAGAGTCACTACCTTATTTTTTCCACATGTGCTCCGGCACACATAAATCACGATCAGGAAAAATACCAAATCTTGACAATCAAATCAAGGACATAGGGTTATTCCCTTTTCCAATTCCTTAACTTCCAAACATCAAAGTTGGTTATCATTTAGGACCTTTAGGTGGCTACTAAAAGCCCAAACATATGTCCAAAGGGTTGGGAAAGGCTATACCAAAAACCACCTTTCAAAAGTACAAAATACTGATTTTTAGAGGTTGGTCGCGGCCTACAAATCCACTGGCCATGGGCAACAGCAGGTCAGAAACATTTGGGCCGTGGTCCATAACCTCTGGCCGCGGCCAAGAAAATTCTGTTTCTTGACTGAATTTCCAAAAATCATAACTAATTCTAGACAAATTGAAATGAGGTGATTCCAAAGCCAAATGAAATATATTTAAGTCCTCTTCATAGGAAAATATTGTCCATTACCAGAAATCACCACACAAATACAGAATTTCACAAAATCCAACACTGCTCCAAAATAGAGTCTAATTTCAATCCCAAACTTTGGACAACCATAACTCCCACCTCACACAACGAAATGACATGAATTATATGTTCATATTGAAGCTTGGAATGTGAAATTTAATACTGGAAAGTTTCAGAATTTGTAGATACTATTTGGTCATTCAAAACATCCACACAACCAGACTGCCCATATCAGACTTTCAATGGACAACATTTCCAGTTTTGGCATATTTGCTTCCAATGATCCCAATTTCATACCAACCTCCATTCCCACACAAATTTTTATAAGGAATCCATTGGAAACACCAAAAAAACCAAATCCAAATTATATTGACATGTTTCCACAACATGTCACACAAATCACAACACAAACACCATATTGCAACTATTTCCATTTCACATTCTCAAATCAATTCCAATAACACAAAGACATAATATAACACCAATTCCATCACAATTCACTATTCAATTCTTCCAATTCAAAATCACATGAAAATCAAGGAAAACTTCAAAATTCACAAAACTCATGCACAAACCACAATACTAAGGTCAAAATGTTACAAAGACTCACATCTTCCTCTTCCTCAAGCTAATATCTGGATTCCTCTTTTTTCCAAATTCTTCAAACTCTCAAACACGTTCTTTCAAAAATCTAAAACCATAGAAATGAAGCTCTGATCACTAGGAACAACATAAGAGAAAGGTATTTGAGCATCAGAGGCCAAATAGATCACTAACCTTAGGCTTTCTTCTTTCTCTTTCTTCCTTAAGCTCACGAAAATGGTGGAATGAAGAGTGAGAAATGAAATAGTTAAGAAGCATCAGACTTTTGGGCTCCTAATACACCCTTGGCCAACATTTGGAAGAGGAGAGGAGAGAAAAAACATCTTTGACACTTTGACCTAATCCAATGGCTCACAAGATGCTACTTGTCACAATCTTTTCACATCTCCTATGAGCTCACATAGACACACATACACTTAATTCCACCCTTTGATCTCTTCCACAAATCAATCCTAACCATTGATCTTTAAGTTACCAATGAGTTTCCTCTTCGGTAACTGATCAATTGGTTGGTAATTTTACCGTTTTGCCCCTGATTATGGCAATTCCTTCTGAATCACCACCAAATACATTCTTCTCATTCCATTACACAAACCATGCACCCTCCCCTTCTCTTCAATGCATTTTAAGCTTTGACACAAAATTAAGCTTAAATATAGGGTTTGGGCACCAATCATCACACATTTAAATCACATCACATATCGTATTCTCCAAAAGTGTCGGTTTAACTTTAATCACCTTCACTTTTATAGCCATTACCCTTTAATCGAATTTTGGGATATTACATGTTTAGCTTGAGAAGCCAAAATAAAAGGCTCTTCTTTATGCCCTTACTTGTTCAAATTCAATTATATTAACTCTAACTTATATACTTTCAAAGCATTATCATTGTCATGTCAACCCACTTGCACCAGAATACCAGAACCCAAAATCCTACAAAATCTAACTCCCAAATATGCTCAACCAACCTAAAGTATGAGATATTCACATAGATAGGATTTTTATTTTTTGCACCTTATACATGCATGGTGTTAGCAACAATAGTTACCCAACTATTACTATTTTACATTTTGCTATGATCATCTTACTCTTTAGTGTAGAAGGTGTATCCATTGATGACATAGCTTGAGGAAGAAATCACATGTTTGTTTGAACCATTTGCTAAGAATATTAGTTTATGAGGAACTGAATTCTGATCAATATTATACTTGTCATCCACGTGCTGCTTCAACCAAGCTATGAATTGTTTATTATATTCTTTAGCATACAAACTCTCTACTCTATTTTGGGTTTTCCCCTATAAGATCATCTATATGAATATCTACATACTTATCAATCTCTTCGGAGTTGTGAAGTACATATAGGTGAGCTTACTCCATTATTGGTTTGATATAGAGAGATAACTTTTTTTCCCATCAACCCTTGTTCAGATGTTATTCCTTTATGCTAAGACACTGGAAGGCCAATATCACATGCATCTTTTAAGTAATCGGTATAAAATTTGGTAGAAAAATATACTGTTCAACAATGCAACCCTGTAACACTCTGTTTTCTAAACCACATTTAAACTATTATTTAAGTACATTACTATGGTCATAAAGAATTTTAAAAAATAAAACAACAAAGATTACCATGGTAGAAAGTTTAAAAGCCAATTAGAAAACATTTATCAAACCAATGGAAGAAATGAAATCAATTGAAATTATAGCTCTACTATAGTAAAGAATAATTAAATTTATTATCTCAAGAGGTAACCATGATAGAATAGAACAAAACTGTACATAAAATGTCTACCATGGTTATTCAAAAAACAATTACATTCTTTAAAGGGTTAAGGTGCAAATTTAACAATAATATTTTCCCAAAAGGGTGTCTGGTACAATAAAGTTTTGTTAGGGGCAAAATTACACAAACTTTTTAAAGGGGGACAAAAAAATTTTTAACTTAGGTGAAACATCCGTTACTTTAATATTGTGTGGCCTACCAAGTGTTCTATCTTTTGTCAGCCAATTCTCTCACTTTCACTTCTCATGGCCTCACCCCTTCCCCCTCTCTCTTTCTTCTCTCCCTCTCATACTTGACAACACCAGCCACTTAGTCCCTCCGTAACCAAAAAAAAAGAAAGAAAATTAGGGTGCAATTTTGCTACCATGAAGAAGTATCACGCCACTCATGCCAAATCACTAAGAGGTGTGTGCCCTTCTTATTTTCCTATTTCCATTGCAATTTTCACCCTCCTATTTATTGTTTACTTTCTTTAATTCTAGGTATTTGAAGTCTCAGTTCACACTTGACTTTCAGGTTGTTTGCCCCTGAGATTATATTTATAAGGTAACCTCTCTCTCTCTCTCTCTCTCGGCTATTGTTTTGTCTTTTGCTTGGTAAATTCTTATGAACAAGAAGCTTCAATTTGTTGTCAAGGTCTAAGTATATTGATTAGAGCACTATATGTTGCTTTGGGTTTGTTATTAACATAATGAAGTATTTGTAGAGCAATACAAAAATCGTTAATACTTAATCCTATGTCTATATTTGTTGTTGTTTTATCTGAGATTCTGCAACTTATTGGTGAATTACTAGGCTTGTTGACTGAGGAAGAGGAAGGGTGAGATAGAGAGAGAAGGGTGAGTGTGAGAGAGATGGGGTAGGAAAAAGAGAATTGACTTTGTGGGCCCCAACGAATGTTTTATAGGAGTTAACAGTTTTGTTACTTTTCCCCCTTTTAAAAATTGTATGTGTAACTTTTCCCCTAACAAAACTTTCTTGTGCTAGACGCACCTTCAAGAAAACATTATTGTTAAATTTGCACTTTAACTCTTTTTAAAAATTTTTGACGCACTATCATGGTAGAAATGAATAGACATGATAAAATAGTTTTAAACAACAGTATGAAAAGCTAATTAGACCAATTTAATAAATCCTTTTCAAACATAATGGGAGTGAGTATTAGGGATCCTTGACAGACATCTGGGCCTCAGGCATTTGAAGCTCAACATGAAAATAGTCATTTCACAAGCCCAAACCACAACTTATTAATCCCTGAATGTAAATCTATTATCAAAAAATCATAGGAATAGGGCTCTGCCCAATAACAACAACACATATTTATTGAATATCTCAATCAAACACCAAAACCAATAGATTCGAAAACCATAGTTCATAATATTCAAGTTACAGAGAATTCTAAAATCATAATTAAATAGTTCCTAGGTCATGACATTACATATGTAAATAAGAATGACAAATGATGACATATGCAAGTAAGAGGAACCTTAATGAAAGCCTACAACAAGGTTTACTCTCTTACAACTTGCCTACAGGCATACTCAGATCTCACTTGAAAAATGTAAATATAGCAACCATGAGATCCAAAGATCTGAATAACCATTAGTTATTCAGAAATATACGTGCAAACTAAGATCGAGAAATAAAAAGCAATACCAGCTTGATAGCTGTATCAATTAAAGACCCCCTGGAAATATAACCTATAGATATTGTGGAAATCCTTACCACCCCAGTTAGATATGTGGGCATGCGAAGCAGGCATTAGTATCCATAAGTAGATGCCAGGGTCAGAGAGACAAATAGTTTGTTGTAACTTCCATAAACTAGGACATTTTGCAAAGGATTGTCGACAGCAATAAGAGCCCAAAGAGCCTAAGCAGCAAGTTCAGGGCAGGGTTTTTGCTTAGAGAAAAATAAGTTCATATGATCAAAAGGTCATTTTTGTCATTTCTTAAAATGTCGGGTACACAGATATGTCATACATAGCATATAACATGTATATATAATAGTTAGATAAAGTACTATAATGCCGAACGAGTTCTATGATTGCCTTGAGTTAAGCATGCTTAACTATCTATGTACTCGTACAAAACACAGATATAGGATCTATCAGCTTTTGTCTACCGGTTTCCTGTGGCTACCCTCACCTCAAAAGATATGCCGACTACCTCGATCACCAAAAATACTACATCAGGACTATAGATCACTCTAGGTATATGTGCCTCCATACGTACCACAGCTCCTTATCTAGCTACAGGTCATAAGACATGTGTACCATCGCCAATCAAGAGATATCAATTATGCTCAGGTCTTCCTCAGACCCGTCCGACAGCAGATGTCCTGACTCTCCTATCAACGATCCGCCTGGTGATGCTGGCGTCAGCTTTAGGCCATATACTGGTCTTACTGGTACACTCTTCCTGACCACCCCCTTATTCTTACACCACCCAGTGCCTAGTACTCTACATACAGCTGTCCCTTAGGGATCCGCTGCTCCCAGGGACGCTGGTTCACTAATGGTATCTCACAATGTTGACATCATCCGTGCATGTTTTCTATCAGCATGCAAACAAGACAATATCAGTATACTATTCCAGTAATGCCAGAACCGCTTTTAGCTTTGATCCCAAAAATGTCAAACCCTTTAACATTTTGATATTCACAAAGGAATAAGTGCACATTTCTGTAAGACATACAGAAATAGCGGAAACATACTGACATTAAATACTTGTTTACATTACAAGAAAATGCCCACAGGGTTTGAAAAATATTTACAAATGTACAAGTATTCCAAAAGAAACTAAATTACAAGCATAGATAACTAGAACAACTTCAGAGTGCCCAAAAACTCTAATCACTGGTAGCCATTACCTTGTTTTTCGAGCCGCTAGCCTCAGCTGTATTGTTTTACAGTTTGAAAAAGGATGACATTCGAGCGAATCTCAGTAGCAACATGTTTTTCAGACATATAAAATGTGAGAATAAATATACAATGCACCATGTCAAGTAAGATGATAGAATATTGCGTGCACCCTGTCCAAGGCCAAACGACATGTTTGCACCCTGGCTTAACCGTGCACCTCTATTGGGTCCCAGACCACAACTAGGCTAATATGCGTGTCCAAGACACTATGCTCATGTTGCAGAGAATGACATATACAAACATATAATAATCATATAGTATATGCAAGAAAAAGTTACTACTTGACTTCTTTCTAAATTCCTCAGCCGATCCTAAGCTTAGTTTTGGCTCAGAAAATTTCCCGTTCCTATCAAAATTAAAGTTAACAAGTAATATTACTTGTACTATTACTGCTTTTAAATCAAGTTCTGTTGGTTATCTAATGTAGTTATAACAGTTTCTGTACAGTGCAATTTCACTATTTCCAGAAAACTAGCAGATTTTTAGTCAACTTTGAAAAATCATAACTAATTCTAGGAAATTCCAAATTGACTGATTCTAAAGCCTATATGAAGATATTTAAGTGTATTGCCATTGAAAAACACCCAATTCTAGTCACTATTATCACAGTTTTTCTAGAAATTCACAAAACGTTCCCCGTTCCAGATTATATTCTAGAAACAGGGCACAACTTCAAAAATCCATATCTTTTAGTATACAGGTCTAAAAATTACAAACTACCTATCAACTTAGAGATCCAGATGTCTACTTTAATCATGCAAAGTTTCAAAATTTTTGTCCCCTTTCTCCTTCTCTCTTGCTTTTAGCCGCCACACACACCAGTGGTCCCCCCTCTTCTTTCTTCAATTCTCTTGAGGTTAAAATGTGATCTATTTTATGGCTAGGCGCAAAATTACAACCATAAAACAATGCCCTTATTCATTTAATTTGCTCTTAGAAAAAAAGTGAAAATAAATTCTGCACTTATGAAGTTTCACTTTTGCCCTTCACTAAGCTTTAAAATGACATATTTGACCTTGACTAATTAACAAAAGTTGTGCCACATCATCACCTACAAAATTAGATTCACAAAGATAATATCTTTTTCTCATAATTAAGGAATAATGGGAATAACAAATATTAATTAAAAATATAACAATTTAACCACTATAATTTTCAAATTACCTTTTCACTAAAATCTCACATTAACTTTAATTATGCCCAAAATATTGAATTAAGTCCCATAATGGCTTAAGATTAATTACTAAAAATATATAAATATTATGCTCTATCAATTCCCCTACACTTAAGCTTTTGCACTCTTGAGCAAAAAATCAAACGCAGTACTATAACAAGGAATAGGGTTGAATAGGCATGATCAAGCTTCAAGAATCACACTTAGTCAAATAATAATGTATCTACCTATCTAAATTCAATGAACATACCAAAAATTGAAGTAGCTAAAGTGATGAAATGTTTCATTACAATCAGTTCAATTGGAGGCCTTAACTGGGATAAGTGTTTGCACTTTTCTTTCTTATAAGGTAATTTTTTACTTGCATCCACTTTGACCATATTGTACCGTAAGCTTGTAATATTTCTAGTCTCTCCACTACTGCAATAGTAGCATAAATATGTCCAAATGACTTTGTAGAGTTGTAATGTTGAATAAGCCAAATCATGGAAAAATAAAACAAGCTACCATACATGCATCAAATATGATTAATAGAACTAGTAGCACTAATCAAAATAATGTAACTTTCTTTTGCCAAACTTTTCCAATTTTAACTCATCTATACATATTTTTTATATGAAGTGCCTTATATTTTCTTCTCTTTCCTTTCTTTTGATTTTTTTCCTTTCCTTTTCTCATTCTCTTCTTTTCTATTTTTCTTTTGTTTTTCTTGTTTTTACATGACACTTATCATCCTATTTATAAGATCAACATTTCCATTTTCATATCATAGTGCTAAAGGAATTTGATGGAAAATGTAAGCATGGCATTTGTATAATGAATGTGAAAATGGAAATGAAGGGCACAATGGGGTAAACAAATGTTGAACAATGATTGGTTTGTGTTTAGGTAAGAAGGTTTAAAATTGAATGCCAATGTCATCTCTATCTATACCATTGCAAAATATAGCCTTAAGAAAAAAATGAACAAGTTCTAGAGAGAAATAATCTAAGTGGATAAATCACACAATGAAATGAACAATTAGGCCCAAAATATCTTCCAAATAAGCTTTTTGTTCCCTAACAAACTCATCAAAATTAAGCCATGCATCATTTAAGTACTTTAATACTTGAATTTTGTGGCAATTCGTTCAATTAAAACCAGCTTCAACCATGCATCTAACTAAGAATAATTAAGATATTTGATCATGATTAGATACCTCAAAAGTCTCAGTGAATTGGACAAAAAACAATAGAGTACAAAAGCAGTAGATAGAAGCATATAATGTCAAAGTAAAACCATCATGAGAAGAAGCACATTCCCCCATACTCAATCCTTACATTGCCCTCAATGTAATACATAAAAAAAGGGCCTATAAGCACTTATCTCTTGAGTGAAGTGAATATTGTGATGTCAAATTCAAGATTGAAGCACAAAACATCATCTTCACAAGAAGAAGGAAAGGATAAGGCATAAGTGGAAATAGTTCTCAGAAATTAGGCACAATGATATGAAGAAAAGGGTAGTAGAGGATAAGGCCAAGCACAGGAGTAAGATTCGAAATAGAGTTTATTCAATTGGAAAATGCAATTTATAACTAATAGGGAAAAAGACTCGCAAGATATGTAACACTGTAAGTTATAAAAATGTTTGGATAAGTTCTAGTCATGTAATGTTTACAAACCTAACACATTGTTCTGTAGTAAGTAATTAAAGTCCTGACTTTAATACAGGGTTCGAACCTGCACTAAAGTGGTTTTTCAAAAACCTTTGAAAATACTTTAAGTGTGGTCTCAAACTAGTTTGCAAATTCATTACTACTCATCATTACAAAAACTTTTATTTAAAACATAGAGCATTCGTTGGCAATAGCCTGCGTAAGGGTGGTTAACCTATGGGTTCTTAATGTTGGTTGCCTAATACTACTTTACTAATCACTTTAGGATAATAGTATGTTTGCTAATATATTAACATACTGGTTATAACTACTATGGTTAGTTCTACTGTTATTAGTACTAGTACAACTACCACTACTTAGTTATATACAAATTTTTATAGTAATCTAAAATGAAAGATAACCAAAGGAACTTTAATTAATCGACGTTCACTTCACCTGTTCATGGTTACCTTTTTACCCTTGGAGCTAGTCGCCTTTGCTGTAGATCATTGGTTGGAAAGGGTGAGATTCAAAAGAATCCTAGTAGTACTGAGATCGTTCATATGATATGCAGAATAATAAGCACGTAAAGCAAATCATCAAACATAACAACTTACAGGAATGTAACAAACAAAAAGGGCCTAACTGGTTTCTTATCATAGAACCACAGCTCTTGGTGAACTTGCTCTGGCAGCCCAGGGCCTTCGCCCAATACAAGGTGCACTTACGGGCTTTTTGCCTCCAGCCTACTTGGCTCAAGATGCCCCTGGGTAACTCTCGGTGCAACTTGTACTTACGGGTCTTATCGCCTAAGGACTAACCGTCCCGCACATAGCAGGTGATATAGAATATATACGCAGCAGCACGTATGATAAGCGATAGGGTACTACCTAACAGCCTTTCCAAATTTGGTTCTTATTGTAATACCCTAAATTTTGGGATGGAGGCTAGAGAATAAGCCTAAATAAGCCTAAATTTTGGGACAGTATCCCAAATCTATGCTTTAACATTTCTTATATCTTTAGGGCATTAAAGAAAATTAAATGGTGAATTTTGGAGAAAGTGATTATGCTTCCAGTGAAATTCTCTATAAGGCAATGAGTTTGTCATGTGGTTTTGGATGATCAAATGTTGACAGAAAATTATGAACTTTAACAGGGTGAAAGTTAACATCCTAAGCTTTAATTTTATAGGTAATGGGCAATTTTTTGAGCTGTATGTAAAATGTTATAAATTTTTGAAATTAGCTCAAAAAAACTGGAAAGTTTCTGGAACATCATCTAAAGAATTTAATTCTGGGAATTTTCAGCTTCCAATTGGCAAAAGAATATATTTTTTCTTGAAACTAGACTCAATAAGTATTCTATAGCCTTTAGAATCACTCCGATATAATGTCTACAAATTTAGTTATGATTTTTCAAAGTTTAGCCAGAAAATCTTCCAGAATTTCCAAGTAATCCGAAAATGAAGGAAAATTATGGGATAGATTCATATCAACTTATTTCTCCTTCTCCTATGGGCTTGGACACGTTTAAGAGCTGACTAAAGAGAGGAAAGGACTTAGTGGAATTCAATTGGGCTTATGGTTACAAAAAGCTAAAGTTATGTACACAAAAAGTCCTATTTTTTGAATTTTTGTTAATTAATTAAATAAAAAGTTAAAATATAATATAGGAAATTATAATAAAAACATCATCCTCTTCCTCTTTCAGTAAAAAAACCATGATGCCATGCTCAAAATAGAAAGAGAAAGCTTGAGAGAATTTATAGAGAGAAGGAGGAAAATATCACAGGTAGGTTGATTTCTTTGGTGAATTCGCACCTAAGGTGTATAATCATTCTCCTAAACTTCTCTTCTATGTTATTTAAGTTTGTTTGAAGCACATTTCATTGCTTAAGAGGGCTAGGGTTTCAGCCATAAGAGGAATAGCCAGAACGAAGAAGAGGTAACTTCCTAAACATCAAATATTGGTTGTTCTAGCTGCTGTGAGTAATTTAATTGGTGGTTTTCTATTGTATTTGCTCTGATTGTAAAATTTGGGAAATGTTGAACCCTAGGTGTTATGCTGCCAAAATTGGATCTAAATGGTAGTTATAGCATAATTAAATAGTTAATAATGTGATTAGGAGTAGAAAGGAAAAAGTGTGGGGAGTCAAAACTCGTAAACCCCAACTTTTTTCGGGGAACCTTGATTTTTAGTCAAGGCTAGTTCAGGGGGGTTAGGGATAGATTTTCAATGATTTGATGATTCTATTATGTTCAGGAGGGAAAATTAGGTGGGGTCACAGTTGAACACTTTCCCAGAAAAAGCCTTAAAAAGCATAATGATGAATTAGGGGCTGCCAAAGGCATTCTGGTCTTTTTGCAGTAAATTTAGTAATTCTGAGACTGAAAATGGATTCCCTGGGAAGAAATATATCAGAATCGTCTAGGTCAAAATTTCAGAAAAAGTACAGTCGAACAAGATATGGTGGGGCCTGGCCGATCCCCAGAGGCATTTTAGTAATTTTTCAATATAGACTCATATAGCAACCAGAAACACTATGGAAGTATCTAAATTGTACATTTGGAATTTTAGGAGAGAATTTGGAGTCCGAGCTGTTTGCATATAGATTGAGGAACTATTTCTACTTAGCAAAGGAGACATAAGGTAGGGGACTTACCTTACTTGCATGTATTTGATATCTTTACTTGTATGGTAATGCATGTGTGCTTTACATGATTGTGTAGAGCATATTGGAATAATTGAAGCTCTGTTTTTGTTTTCGCTATGGCCATAGTTTTGTTGTATGAAACATTGAGCATGCAGAAATGTCATTATGGGGCATATATCTAGTTAAACTTACATGTCATACACATAACATCTATCATGCATGCATTATGGTATCTATTTCCTTCTAAGATTCTTCTGAATCTTACCCTCCCCTACCAACAATTTTGTGCTTGTTTGGATTAGCGGTGGAGAAGGAGCTTTTTTTACAGATGAGCTTTTGAAAAAGTCAGATTGTAGATGTGATTTGTGTTTGGATTGACGGTGGCAGAAGTGACTTTTTTTTTCTAACCTTAAACCTGTTTGGATTAGCATTTGAAAAGCTCGTTTAGATGGAAAATGACTGAAAAGGGCATGAATCTTATTGAATACTATATAAATAAATAAATATATATATATATTAGTTGTATGTATTGTGATAATTGAAGTGAGAAAATAAAAAAATTTGATAAAATAAAAAAAGTGCAATTATTATTGAAAAGAGGAAAATACACTAAAGTACTTAATTAAAAATGGTTAAAATTGTATTTAAATTAGAATGCACATATGAAGTGGAGCATGATTGAATCACCTATTCTAACAAATTAGAATATGTCATCAATTCAAATTTTTATCATTACATTCCTTGGTTAAAATATGACAAATGCAAACAATTCTTTAAAAAGGTCTAATCATAAAATGTTGAACTATAAATAATCTATTTATTTTGTTAAAAATTCCTTACTCAAAGTCTCTGCCTATTTATGAATGTTTAATTTAATAATTATAAGTTCAATACATGCTATAGACAATATAACTCTGTTTTGGAGATGTCACGGGGGATTGAGAACAGGATCATAAATGCATGAATTTTTTTTCCTAGGTTTCTTTTCTTGGCCTTCAATGAAAAACTAGGATACAATCAAGAAGAGCTATATGACACATGGGGAAAATCCAAACTCCAGTACTCAATAAACACCATTATTGACTAAAGGAAAAAGAATAAAAAAATTTTGAAAGGTTTGTTTCAGATGACAACAATCACACCATTGGTCTGCCATTGTAGGAAGCAGAGTAAAACACCGAAGTGTAGTGAAATTTTTTCAAAACAACGACCCATATGACCCAAGGTGAAAGTCGGTGACGATGATGATGAAGAGAGAAAAACCTTATGCTTCCGATGGTGGCTGGGTTTTAACCCAGGGACTGATGAAGGACCGACCAGGAGGAGTAGGTGACCACCGAAGATCTGGCAACCTCAAAGTGTTTCGGCCACCACAAATCGGGACACCCACGAATGGATCTAGCCACCAAACGGCAACTTTCAACACTACCCCTGACACCACACAACTCAAGAAGCCACATATCAGACAACAACCACCTCCTGCCTATGAACCACCGATAGACGACGATGAGTTTCAAGCTCACAGAAGGACAACCAATAGCGACTCGAGCGCATGCAACACACTGGCTTCTAAGATATGAGTTCTATGGCTGAGCTTGATTATGTGAGAAGAAGCAAGGGCAGGTAGGGAAATTTAAAACCCATTAAATGCTAATAATGGTCAGGCAATGCTCACCCACCGTAGAAGCACCTTCAGAAGCCAAGATTTTTGGCTTCTCCCAATAAGCTACTTTTTATAGAAAAGCCCAGCTAACCTATGTGAACCCAAACACCATCAAAATAACTTTTCCTCTCCCACTGGGCTTTTTCTTCTTCCACTGGGCTTTTTTTGAGTCTGAACGCTTTCCCAAACAGAGCCTTAGACAGGTTAATAGGGAAAGCATGCAGAGATCTGAGAAAAAAAGTACACAAGGATTGTAGTGGTGGAACAAAGACAGGAAGATGTCTCCGTTTCATTGGGATGAGTTTAGACACCCTAGTAGTCCTGTGCGGCTACCTTAATAGTGATTATCATGTACGAAACCTTATAGAGAATTTCTGTAATCATGCACATATAATTAGTATATTTATGCTATTCCTGTGTTACCCACCAAAATGCGTATCGTTTTCCGTAAATACTCTGAGGAATGTGAAAATAAGATAAGGGTGTGACACTTGTTTCCCGTCTCTTAGGCGCTCCGAGCGAATGTCAAATCCTATAATTTATAATTCACAGACAGACAAGTTATTACTTGTCCTAATTTTTAATAACTCAAAATACTTAGGTTGGTTATCTTTAAGGCCAATGCATTAGGCCCAATGTGTAGTTAATGGGCCTACACTAACTCTAAGTGCTTAACTCAACCCTTGAAAGTTAACTTGATTACCAAATGCCATTACTTTCTTATTTTTACACAATTACTAAAAGCTAGCAGAATTTTAAACCAATTTTGAAAATTCATATATTTTTCTAGGGAACTCCAATTAGGTTGGTTCAAATTACTATGTGACCCTTTTTATGTCTACGTTAAGGACAAAATGCCTCCCACTGGCCCCTATCCACACACAGATCCAGAATTCTCATTTAAACCTCTCTGCCACAAAATCTTTCCAATTTTAAATGTCTAAATTCAAAAATTCATAACTTCCAATATACTAATCCGATTGCCTCATATTATATATCATTTTAAAGCTTATCATGTCTAATTGAAATCTGGAAAGTCTCATAGTCATCAGACAACGTTTAGACATTAAAATTTATGTCATAATAAACCTTCCAGTCAAAACGCAAATCTGGTAGCATGATTTCACAAATAGTCTTAGATTGCAGTTTTAGAGTTTTTTAAACTAGTCTTCTTAAAATCATAAGCAAGGACCTTTCCCACTCCATTTTTCATGTATATTCCAATAGTGACATCAAAAATACCAAAAGCACACTCCTAGCCTTGTTTTTGGTTCTGGCTGAACCATTGACCCAAACTAACAACAACCAAGTTTGCATTTTTGACTACTAACTAGTCTAACACCATCATTAATCATTATATATCATCTTACACATGATTAAAACAACATAAATCCCTAAAAAGCAAGTGCAATGATTATGGACAAGTGTCACTTACCCATAAGGCCAACACAAAAGTTAAGTTGTATTTTGTCACTTTCTTGTGGAGCCACCACAAAAGTTGTCATGATTGTTGTTTTTATTAAAGCGACTTTAATAAAGTTACTTTATTGGTGTTACCATGAGACTCTGTTTGATTTTACTTGGGATTTCAACATATATTTTGAGGCCTACCCAATGGCATTCTGTGCCCTTATGTCCCTTAAAATAGTGCCATGTGTCCCTTACATCGATTAATTTCCTCCGACTACTTGCACTCGTAATTTGTAACCCTAACTTCTTAACTTTGGTAAATGACACCGTGTGTGTCTGGAAATCTTGAGAATAACTCCATAATTATATAAATAGACTCCTGTATTTATTTCATTTAGTTGATTTAGATGTACAAACTCTAACGATTATAGAGCTCGGTATATTACAAGTTTTCCCCCTTACAATAAATTTTGTCCCCGATATTTGTTATGCATCTTGACAAATGGGATGCTATGATGTATGAGCTACCTTTGTTGTTTAGTAATGATTCATTTTAGCTTAGCTTCATAGGTAAGATCATCTCGCATATTCACATCCTCATATTCTATAACATGTTCAGGGTCTGGTTGGTACTTCTTCAACTATGAGATATGGAACACGTTGTATAGTCTGCTCAAGTTTGGGGGTAGGGCTATTTGGTATGCCATTGGCCCAATACTTGCCATGATTTTAAAAGGACCAATGTATCTTGTTCTTAGTTTCTTCTACTTTATTGCTCTACTTATTCCAGTAACCAGAGATACTTTCAGAAATACATAATCCCCAATTTCAAATTCTAGAGGTCTTCTCCTTCTATTGGTGTAGCTTTTATATTTACTTTGCTTTGTTAGAAGCCTCTTCTTGATAATCTTAATTTGCTCTGTGGTTTTATCTACCAGATCTGGCCCATATAGTCTTCGTTTGGACAGTTCTATCCGGCAGAGAGGTGATTGGCCCCTCCTTCTATAAAATGCTTCATATGGAGCCATTTGGATGCTTGCGTGATAATTGTTGTTGTTGGCAAATTCAACTAGTGGAAGGAAATGATCCCAACTTCCTTTAAAATCCAATACACATACCCTCAACATATCTTCCAGCATCTATATAGTTCTCTTTAGCTATCCATCTGTCTGTGGATAATAGGCCGTACTAAATTTCAACTTTATACCCAGAGTTTCATATAAGGCTTTTTAGAATCTTGATGTGAATTAGGGATCTCTATCTGAGATAACACTTTTTGGCATGCCATAGAGTCTGATTATCTCCCTTATATATATCTCTACTAATTTCTCAGTAGAATAGCTAGTATTGATGGGAAGGAAGTGTGTCGACTTTATAAAATGATAAACAATTACCTAAATTGCATCATAGTTCCGGATTCTAGGTAATCCCACCACTAAACCCATGGCAACACATTCCCACTTCTATTATGAAATCTCAGGATTTTGTATGATCTTTACCTTTAACAAGTAATACATCGTGCCATATACTTGGTCACTTCACTTTTTAGTCCTTCCCATCAGTACAAGGACTTTAGATTATGGTACATCTTAATTATTCCCTTGTGGAGAGTGTATCGAGTCTTGTATGCCTCATCTAGGATTTTTCTCCTCATATCAACCTTTAGTAGAACATATATTCACTTTTTGTATCTAACTAACCCGTTTGGCGAAAGAGCATAGTTCTGATTCTACCTCGTGTGATCATCTCTCGGATAGACCTTACTCGTCCATCCTGTATTTGAGCTTTTTCAATTTCTGCTCTCAGATCAATTTCCTCTTAGCTAATACTATAGCTAGTAAGGGTCACTTCATTCTGTATATTCATGTTCATGAATACTTGATCGGAGAAGTTTAGATCTCTGAATTCTTCCAGCAACTTTTGTTTGTGTACCATTATGATTGCCACTTGTACTACCTTTCTACTTAAAGTATCGATACTGACATTTTCTTTCCCTGGATCATATTTAATCTCTAGATTATAGTCTTTTAGTAACTCCGTCCATCTTCGTTGCATTATATTCAGCTCTTTCTGGTTGTATAAGTATTTTAGACTTTTGTGGTTGTAGTACAGTTCCACAATGGCACCATACATGTAGTACCACTAAATATTTTCAATACAAAAACAACTACCATAAGCTCCAGATCATATGAGGCTTCAGTTGTCGAGAGGCATATGCCACTACTCTGCCCTACTGCATAAGGACACATCCCAATCCCTGATTACTAGCATTACTATAAACTGTATAAGTCTCACTGGGATTTGTGATAATCAGTATTGGTGCAAATATCAACCTCTCCTTCAGCTCTGTGAAGCTCCTCTCACATTTTTATCCCATACATATCTCTGATTCTTTCTTATGAGCTTCATCAATAGCATAGCAATTTGGGAGAAATTTTGAATAAATCTTTGGTAGTAACCAGCAAGATCCAAAAAACTGTGTATCTCAGTTATGGTTTCCGGCATCTTCCAATTCAGTACTACTTCCACCTTGCTAGGTTCCATAGAGACTCCTTCCTGTGAAATTACGAAACCCAGAAATTTGACTTCTGAAAGCCAGGATTCATATTTACTTAGTTTGGCAAAGAGTTGCTTTTCTCTTAGAATACCTTTTCATGTTCTTCTCGGCTCTCAGAGTATATCGGAATGTTGTTGATGAAGATTACTATGAACTGATCTAGATATTGACAGAAAATATGGTTCATATAGTCCATAAATACGGTAGGTACATTGGTTAGTACAAAGGGCATCACCAAGAACTCAGAGTGCCCATATCTAGTTTTAAATGTTGTCTTTGGCATATCCTCAGCTCTTACTTGCAATTGATGGTAGCCCAATCTCAAGTCAATCTTTGAGAATACACCAGAACCAGATTGCTGATTAAGAATATCATCAATCCTAGGGAGTGGATATTTGTTCTTGACAGTCACCTTATTCAACTCCTAGTAATCGATACATAACTATAGGCTTCTATCCTTCTTCTTAACAAATAATATTGGAGTTCCCCATGGTGAAACACAGGGCCGTATAAACCCTTTCTCTAATAGTTATTCAATTTTGCTTCTTTAGTTTTTATTATGTCGTTTGGTGTCATTTAGTAAGGAGCTTTAGATATAGATCTGACACCAGGCATGATCTCAATTGTGAACTTCCCTTTCTAGAGGTCATCCATTAATATCTTTTGGAAATACCTTAAGGAATTTATTTGCCATAGTTATGTTCTCAAGTATGGTTTCCACTTCTGCCTGCACAGAGAAGAAAACGAAGTACCCTTGGCAACCCTTTTGCGGACACTTCTCAGCTTTAGCTATTGAAAGAAATTTCAGACTAGCATTTGCATCATCACCCTTTTATGGTTCAGGGATATACGATCCTCTTATTCCCGCAGTCCAAAATTACGTTGTTTACTGTTAGCCAGTCAATGCCTAGGATAACCTTAAGTTTGTGGAATAGTTGACAGATTAGATATACTCTAAACTCATGCCCATCTACATTTATAACACAGTTTATACAAGCATAAGTAGTAACAGTCTTGACACCCTTTGGTGTCGACACAACCAGATCGTAAGGTAGCTCATGCACTTTTAGCACTATCCGTCTAGCACATTCAGAGGAAATAAATGAATGACTAGTACCAAAATCAAACAAAACTTGTAGTGTAGTACCATTGAGGAGGATTGTACCTTGAATCATTTTAGGAAACTTTCGCGCCTCCTTGTGGGTCATCACAAAGACTCTTTCTTAAGCTCTGGGCATAGACTCAATCACATGTTGTATAACCCCTTGGCTTAATAAACGTAATTAAGATTCGATAACGCATAATAAATTGGATTAGAGACTATCAGATAATTTAAAACTCGTTTCAACTTCCAAAATCTTTTAACGTCCCTTTTTTAGGCCTTTTAACGTCTGAAAACAAGGGGACGTCTATGTGAGCGACGTAGTAAAAAATGGCAATAACGTCCGTAGATAAAAAAGGACGTCTAAAATCTGGACTTTAGACGTCCCCACTTTAAATTGGGGACGTTTAAAGTGGGACTTTAGACGTCCCCACTTTAAAGTGGGGACGTCTAAAGGGGTTTTTAAAAAAAAAAATTCATTTATATTACAGATCTGGACTAAACAGTATTTAAAATCAGAAATTACATATCATCGTCAATAAAATTACAGATCTAGTATCTAAACTCCAAATCCAAAATCTACACAATAATAACTCTAGAGCTGAAATCTCATAAACAGAATATGATAACAATAAGATGAATCAGTTGCGAAAAACTTATCTCCTTCTATTATTAAAATTCATTTTCTCGTAATAATGAATAGAGAAGAGCAACAGAGAGAGATGTACCTCATTTTCTCAGTGGGAACGTGGCCATGAAGCATGTTTTGGAGTCTCGATCTACAAACCATAACAACACGAGTTAGAAGATAAAATAGAAGGGAAATCCAAAGAAAAAAAGAGAAAGAAGATAAAATAGTAAGAAACATAATAGATCTGGTGAAAAAGAGAGAGAGCAAAGAAGAAGCAAGTTTAAAAATAGTATATAAAGAAGAAGAAGCAAGAGTTAAATGCGTGGTGGTAAGCATTACAGATCTGGTGAAAATAAAGAGAGAGAAAAGAAGAAACAACAGCATATAAAGAAGAAGAAGTAAAAGTTAAATGTGTGGTGGTAGTGGTTGCGTTGATGAGAAAGAAGAGTGTGGATCTATAAAACTGACAAATAAAGACTGTCAGAGTGTCAGTACAGATTTGAATTGTTTTTAGCATCCCCAATTTAATTTAGAGACGCCTAAAGTTGTTTAGTTAATTTTTTTTTTATTTTTTTTTACTTTAGACGTCCCCAATTCAAAAAGGGACGTCTAAAATCACACTTTAGACGTCCCCAATTTAATTGGGGACGTCTAAAGTTAATTTTTTTTTAATAATCAGGGACGCCTTTAGGCGTCCCTAATATTAGGGACGCCACAGGAGTCCCTGATATTATATGAGGGACGCCACTTTAGGCGTCCCTCATATATTATAAGGGACGCCACTTTAGGCGTCCCTGATAAGATTAGGGACGCCAAAAGTGGCGTCCTTGATATTTAAGGGACGCCTTTTGGCGTCCCTAATATATATTAGGGACATTAAAAGACGTCCCTGATTAAAAAAATTTTTTTACTTTAGACGTCCCCAATTAAATTGGGGACGTCTAAAGTGACCAATAGGCGTTCCTGATTTAAAAAAAAAATTTAACTTTAGACGTCCCCAATTAAATTGGGGACGTCTAAAGTGACTTTGGGGACACTTTAGACGTCCCCAATTAAATTGGGGACGTCTAAAGTGACTTTAGACGTCCCTTTTTGAATTGGGGACGTCTAAAACTATTCAAATCTCACTCAGAATTACAAAAATGCCACCGCCTTTATTTTTTACGTCCCTTTTTTAAAAAGGGACGTCCTTTAGGGTCGTAAAAGCAATATTTTGTAGTAGTGACCTCATCCACTGGGGCATCCTTATCGCCCATGGAGGACTCTATACTAAGACTAAACCCTAACTTAACCATCACCAAGATCATGATTTTGTTTCTGGCAGTACATATCATCCTAGTTCCGCTCTTTGTCTAACACACTCGTGCAAGCGCATCCTCAAGTATGCGCTTATCCTCTAATGGTTGGTTGACTGATGGAGGTGATATACATCTTTGCCTTTTCCTATTGTTTATGGCTCCTAGTTGATAGGTCGACATACCTATATGAGTAGAGAATGTTAGTTTTCGCCAATCCAACTACCCTTATACCAAAAAATGTAACATCGTAATTTATAAAATGTTTGGATGAGTTTTAGTCATGTAATGTTAACCTAAGATGTTGTTCTGTATTAAGTTATTAAGGTTTTGACTTCAATACAGGGTTCAAACTTGTACTGAAGTGGGTTTTTGAAAACATTTGAAAATACTTTTAAGTGTGGTCTCAAACCTGTTAGAACCGGCTATCACCCAAGAGGGGGGTGAATTGGGTGTATAATAAAAACTTAAGAACTTTAGAAATCTTTTCGTATCTTAACAAAATTGGTAAGTATGAAGGTTTATAAATCAACAGTTAGATTAAATAATATATGTTGGAAATATAAGAGTTCAGGGAAGAGAATATGCAAACTGTGATTTATCCTGGTTCGGTCCAATCTGTGATGGCCTACGTCCAGTCCCCAGGCTCCTCCTGAGATTTTCAAATCCACTATCTTCTTGTTTAATCCGGGCACAAGAAAAGCCTTTACAATCCACAAGTTTAGCCGGGTACTTGTGAAACCTTTTACAAATCTCTCACTGAAATACTCCCCCTTACGGCAAGTCTTATGAGCAGAGCAATCCCAAAGATCTTCCTCTCCTGCTTACTCATGCAAGTCTTACGAGCAGCAACGTTCTCTCCTGCTTACACCCCTGTAAGTCTTATGAGCAGCAACGTTCTCTACTGCTTGCACCTTGTAAGTCTTACGAGCAGAATGTCTTACTGGCAATTCTCTCTACAGCTTCTCCGTAAGAAAATCAACCCTCTCAAGGTCCCTCTACCTTGAGATCAACTCAGAAATATAGATGAAAGTGTTTACAGACTCTCTCACAGAGTAGATATAATACTCACTGAAGTACAATACAAATGATCACTCTCTGATTAATAAGTAATACAGAAGCTGGAAAACAAAGAGTGTTTGGGTAGAAGCAGAGGATTCACATTTCTATCATTTTTCTCGTAGTTGCTCGCTGTCTCTGTTTTCTCCTTTTTTCTCAATTACCCATTGACGTTGAATGCTCTCTCATTTATAGTTGATTAATATGATGACCGTTGTGAGCATTCATCCGTTGGAGTCATTTTGACCGTTGAGCATATTTGAAAACGAGCTACTGTCCGTTGCAAAGTGGAGCATTTTGTTGAACAGCAGCAAGATTCATTTTGAGCTGTAGTAACGTTGTAGAGTGGGATGAATTCGTTTGAGTTTCCAGACAATCTCTCATGGTGGGTCAGTTACTTGTCGTGGTTGGTAGCCGCCATTCGTTGTGTAATGATGGAGTTCACCGTAATTGACTTTTATTTGAATCTGCAACCCGAACGTTTAATACCCTGTTTCACACTGCAAAATACTTAATCATTAATATGATGAAGTATTAGTCATGGGTATGTTGGATCATTGGTCAAAAACTGAATTTCTGTCTTCTGGGACTCATCACGTTGAATGAAGATATTCGTTGTTACCTCTGTTCTTGAAGATACAACCCAGATTATTTAATCTCCTGTTTTACACTTGAAATATTTGTTAGTTAATGTTTAGGAACAATAACAAGTGAAAACATAATGATTGTATAACATTTAACCATATTTGGATTGATGGCTATGAGGCTCTGTTTCGTTTCTGCATTCTGCCACGTTCTCACTTCGAGTCCAATATGGCTCACTCAAGTGAAGTTGATATTTTCATGTTCTGACTTTCTCTCGGGCAAGCACTCGCTGTACTTCACTCGCATCTGCTCGAGTAAATTCTCGAATCACTCGAGCACAACACGTCCTGCTCGAGTGCGTCTTCTGCTTTCATGTGCATGCTTCTTCTCGGGTTATCACTCTCATGTTAAAACTTGCATGTGCTCGAGTGAGAAATCATCCAATGCTCGAGCATGAATCCTAGTGCTCGAGTGATACAATTTTCTTCACGTTTCAGCTGCTTCTGGACATCACTCGCACAACATTTTCAGAGAGAAAGTTTTTGCACTCGCGGGTGATGTGGGGCCACTTTAGAAAAATTTTATTCATTTGATTCAAATGATGTATCATAAGAATGCTCTTACCATATGCATTCCAATGCAACAAGAATCAGCTCCAAACTCGTTGTATTCTGCAAGTTATGATCGAAAGAGTGTATATTTCGCTAGTCTGCACAAGCGTCAACTTCCAGAAAGCATAGCTCCTAGAATATACGTTAAAATTGGGCAAATTACCTATCCATGGAAAGCTCTTTGAGTCTACTTTCATTTGGCACTGGTCACGTCTCAATCCGATGTGTGGTTTGTGAGTTATGCTCAAAATACCGAACCTGTGTCGAAAAGTGACGGTGATTTCACTGTCTTCTTCCACAGATCATATCTCCTTTGTTTGAGCTTCTTTCATTGTGATCTTGGTGTACATTTTACGTGTTGGGAGTCTTCGTTCATATGCCAGTGGTTTCGGGTCAATCCGATGTGTGGTTTGAGAGATATGACCACAATACCAGACCTCGCTCAGGCTGAACGTAAAACAGAGTAGAACAGAGTATTCACCCCATGCTCGAGTGAATTGGTCTGTGCTTGAGTGTGTTCTTCCTGTGCTCGAGTGAAACACCTCGTGCTCGAGCATAACACCTCTAGAAGTGCCAAAACTCATATATAAGTCATCTTAGCTTCGTATTAACCTATTCCAACCATCATTTGATCATAGAAACCTCCAATATCACATCTAACAACTTGAATCTTGATATTCATGATAGATCTTCCAAGTTCTTCATTCTTCAATATCTTTCTTTTTGGTTTTCCTCTTGATAATAATTCTCCATAACCAAAGTAAGCATCTCATTGACTATCTTCAATTTCTTCCTTCTTCTTCCTCTTGTTCATTTTCATTAATTCAATCTTCTTCATTCTTTGCTTGACTAATCTACAAAATATGTAACATTAAATATAGTAGTTAGTCAAAGAAATACATTATATGAACTTTTTGCTCTTATCATTTCATATCTATATTTGACATCATCAAAACTAATTATATCTAACAAAACCAGTTTGCAAATTCATTACCACTCATCATTTCAAAAACTTTTACTTAAAACATAGAGCGTTCATTGGCAATAGCTTGTGTAAGGGTGGTTAACCTATGGGCTCTTAATGTCAGTTATCTAATACTACTTCACTTATCACTTTAGGATAATAGGGCGTTTATTGATATATTAACATATCGGTTATAACTACTATGGTTAGTTCTACTGTTACTGGTACCACTACAACTATCTTTACTTAGTTATATACAAATTTTTACAGTCATCCAAAATGAAAGATAACCAAAGGAACTTTAATTAATCGATGTTTACTTCACCTGTCCGTGGTTACCTTCTTACCTTTAGAGCTGGTCATCTTTGCTATGAATCATTGGTTAGAAAGGATTAGATCTAAAAGAATTGTAGTAGTACATATATCACTCATATGATATGCAAAATACTAAGCATGTAAAGCAAATAATCAAACAGAACAACTTATAGGATTACAGCAAACAAAAAGGGCCTAATCAGTCCCTTATCACAAAACCACAGTGGTTGGTGAACTTACTCTGGCAGCCCAGGGCCTTTGGCCTATAAAGGTGCACTTAATGACTTTTTGCCTTGAGCCTACCTGGCTCAAGATGCCCCCGGTTAACTCCCCGGTGCAGCT
This sequence comes from Inga oerstediana, assembly GCA_963210345.1. Classification (NCBI taxonomy): domain Eukaryota; kingdom Viridiplantae; phylum Streptophyta; class Magnoliopsida; order Fabales; family Fabaceae; genus Inga; species Inga oerstediana. The sequence goes on along the minus strand of OY723411.1, from coordinate 15,543,842 downwards.
TGTACTTATGGGTCTTATCTCGCAGGGACTAACCATCCTGCATATAGCAGATGATATAGAATACATAATACACAGTAGCATATATGATATAAGGGATAGGGAAATATCTAATAGCCTTTCCAAATTTGGTTCTTGTTCCTTATCTCTTGGGCGCTCCAGGAAAATGTGAAATCCTATAATTTAAAATTCACGAATGGATGAGTTATTACTTATTCGAATTTTTAATAACTCAAAACACTTAGGTTGATTATCTTTAAGGGTAATGCATTAGGCCCAATGACACTAACCCCAAGTGCTTAATTGAACCCTTAGAAGTTAACTTTATTACCAAATGCCATTACTTTCTTATTTTCATACAATTACTAAAAGATGGTAGAATTTTCAACCAACTTTGAAAATTCATATCTTTTTCTAGGGAACTTCAATTAGGTGGGTTTAAAGTCCTATGTGACCCTTTTTATATCTATTTTAAGAGAAAAATGCCTCCCACTGCCCCCTCTACACACAGATCTAGAATCTGCATTTAATCCTGAATGTGCTTGACATCATCTAGCAATTAAGTATGATCGTCACAAAGCACAAAACTAGGTTCAAGTAATTCAAGTGAATCAAGGTGAATGTCACTTGCTAAATCAAAGCACTGTCAATTGAAATAATAGGGACATGCTTGTCATAATCAATAATAGGCACATTAGAATCTTGTAAACAAAGATTGATCTTAGAATTAGTGATCAATTTTGATTGAACATCTTTATCTTCATTGTTGTGTGAAGTGGAGAGTGCAGAATCCAATATAGAATAGGAGTACATCAAGTCACCTTCACAAGTAAGAGAGGAAGATAAAGGAATTTATTTCTCAACATCATGCATGGCATGTATATTACTAGGTTCTAGAGAATGGTCATCTCTCCTCCTATGCATTTCAACAAATTTAGGATATTTCTCATCCATACAATTTATACACATTGTATTTTCATCACAAGAACATGTAATTTCAACACTAGCATGATCATTACCATGCAAATTGTCACTCAGAGTATCATGCAAAGAAGTAGAATCATTACCAGGCATAGGCTAATCCAAGCTACCACTACTTGAATCAATGGTTTGAGCAATTACATGTTCAAGCATTGTAGGTATGTAACAATTATTTTCTTATCCACCTCATCATCACTCAAATCATTAATTACTTCATCAATCAAAGTAGTAGGAGAGTCAACTTCTATAAGGATAGGATTGTTACCAAAGGGTAAGAAAGACTCTTCATTTCTCTTTATACTTGCTTTACTTCTTATGCTTATATGGATGCATTTGATTAAATCATTGAAGGTTGAGAACTCTTCGCATATGAAGTATAAAAAAGCTCTTTATTTTGGGTTCCTTGTTCCTGCTTTTGTAGGTCTTGAGGCTAATGGGTTCCAACTTTACCTGCCATCTTTACCCATAACATGTGATCATAGTATGCCTTAAAGAATTATTAACATCTTGCAATTGCTTTTCTATCTCCTTGGAGTTATCAATTGTTCCTTAATACATGAGTAACTTAAGGTATTGCTCTTGGATTGTATCATACTTTCTTGTTAAGGAATTTGTTAGGGAATCCATGTTGTGGGGGTGAGAAGAGGGTATCCAATCCATTAGGTTGTGGGTTATAAAGTTGAGGTGGAGGTTCAAGGTGTGGTAGGGAAGGTTCACAAATTGGTGGGTAAAATGATTAGAATGAAGAATAGAATAAGGGTTAGTCTGGTGAGTAAGGGGGTAGATGATGTAAAGGAGATGACTCATAGGGTGACCTTTGTGGTGTAGGAATGGGGTCAAGATTTAGGTTGTTTGGTGGGTAACAAAAGTCATATTGATTTTTATATGGGGGTTGTGGGGGGGAATGAAAAGACATGGGAGGGTTGGTGTGGTGGAAAAGATTGTTGGTGATAGGGTTTATGATATAGGTTATGAAAGGATGAATTATATTCTTGACCATTAGAACCTCTCTCTTGACTTTCCAACCAGGCTTGAAAAGGCTCTAACTGATGTCGTATAACTTCAAAGCTTTGTGAAAGAGGATATTCCATTTTAGTAGTGTTACCAAGAGCTTCCCAATGATGAAGAATGCAAAGTTGCTGACCATAAAACTAGAGTAAACCATAAAATGACCTCTAGGAATATAATAGCAAAGCAACAAAATGCAAATTTCTGTCATTTTTTAAAGAATTTCATATGAAAAAGGAATGCAAAACAATTATGAACATGAAAAATGACTTAAAGCACTACCAAACACTCTAACAAATAACAACTAGCTAAAACAAACTAAAAAACACACTAAAAACCAAGAAAAAAAAACCTAATAAAAAATCTGGAAAAATCCCAAAAAATAAAGAAAATTTAGAAAAGTAGAGCAAACCTTTGAAGTTGGCCAAATTTTAGTAGACCTAATAGCTTTAGCATTTAGTCTTGTTTAGAATACCGAAAAATGTTGAGATGTCAAATTTCACAATTTTTTGGGTAAAAATTTTTAAGTTCCACCATGATAATTCTTATGGAAAACTTAGATTTTTGCTAAAATTCAAATGAGTGCCACACACTTTCTAGCATATCGCGATACACTATGACAACTTAAAAGAACACTTAACTACTTAAAACCTTGACAATCATCCTCCTCGGCAAAGGTGCCATTTGATAAACCCAGGTTGTGTGAGTTCTAAAAAAAAAATACTAGGTTTGAAAATGTAGTGTAGTAGCTCAACCTAGGTCATTCATGTGAAGAGATTAATTTCCAAGTTTCTAAATAGTTAAGTGATAAACACCTTAAAGTTGTGAGAAATTGTTTCTAAGACAAATGAAATAATCTAATCTAATTCAATATTTTTGTCTTTTTCAATTTTCAAGATAAAGAAGTATATAGAATTGAAATTAACGATAACAATAAGGAAAGTTCAATAAACTAATATAATGATGAAGTGTGATTTCTTTGAGTTGAGGTTTTAGTCTTCCTTGCTTGCTAATGATAAGAATTCAATACTATGAGTCAAAAGGATGGACTAAGCTGCCATTAGATCCATACATTCAATGCTCATTTAATTCATTCTACTGAAGCAATTAAATGAGCATCACCATTCACCACAATAAATATGACTCAAGGAGAAGAATAATTAACTTCCAATTCTAAATTGTAATTACCTTTACAAAAATTCAGAGCATTCAGTTTAGTAGTATAACGTTTACTCAACCGAGTCAGAATAAACAACTCAACCTACTCCTAATAAACAACTCAAAGCCTAATTAGTCAACTCCTAACTCAACTACCAAGTTTATTTTGTTGGCATGGGACAATCTAGATCACAACCATATACTTAACCAAGCCATATAATCATGAAATAGAAAGAGAGCTTAAAGGAATTCCATTAAAGTTTAGAAGCTCAAACCATTACTCAACTCAAGGAAATCACCAGAACTTAGCTACACATAGAAGATAAAGATGAAACTCGATGAAGAAAGAAGCAATTAGCCATGATAAAGAAGGAAGAGTTGCTTCTCGAAATGCTCTTCAAAATTTTTGTCCCCTCTCTCATTCTCTCTTGCTTCTAGCTACTATACACACCAGTGGTCCTCCTTCTTCTTTCTTCAATTATCTTTATGTTAAAAAGTGAGTTGTGAGTTAAGGCATGTTTGGATGAGGGGTGAAAATCTATTTTGTGGCTAGGCACAAAATTGCAACCACCAAATAAGGTCCTTACTCATTTAATCTTCTCTTAGAAAAAAAATGTGAAAATAAATTCTGCACTTGTGAAGTTCCACTTTTGCCCCTTCATTAGGCTCTAAAATGACATCTTTGACCTTGACCAATTGACAAAAGTTGTGCCATATTATCACCTACAAAATTAGATTCACAAAGGTAATATCTTTTGCTCACAATTAAGGAATAATGGGAATAAAAAATATTAATTAAAAATATAACAATTTAACCACTATAATTCCCAAATTACCATTTCACTAAAATCTCACATTAACACTTAATTATGCCCAAAATATTCAATTAAGTCCTACAAAGGCCTAAGATTAATTACTAAAAATATATAAATATTATGCTCTATTACAAGGTTTCCTCTACTCCAAGCTTATTTTTACCAACACTTGGATGCTTCCAATTTGCTAACACCAAATAATTTAACTTCAATGTACACCATTATTTTACAATTCTTGATCAATTAAATTGCTAAACAAGTAATCAATGTAATTATATAGACTTAAAAGTCTCCAATCTACCTCTAACTTCCAAATCTCACCTAAATTGTCTAATTCTCCATTCTAATATCAAATCCTATCATTTCTAAATTTCAATAACTCATCTGAACCAACAATCATTTTACATAGTTTCTTTTTCCCACAAGCAACCATATGGCACCACCTAAGACAATAGAATAAAATATAATTAAAAACAGATTTAATTCAAAATATTATATATTTTTATCTCTTGAGAATTAATTTTAGTTCTTCTCAAATATATCCAAACCCAAGAAAAAGACAGAGATTCAAGGATTTAAGATAAAGATTTATGTTTAGTCATTTAAAAGTCTGTTAAGAATTCAAATTTCTCCAATCAAAGGTGAAGAGGACACCACGAGGTCATCAAAATTCAAATAGAAGATAGAAAGATAGAGCATATCTTATCCAAAATTCAAATTCAAAAGTGAGAAAAAGATAAAGATTAATCAAGATAATCAAGATGAGTATAAAAGGGACCCCCAGGCTTCATTCCAAGAGCGTGACTGTGCAACATGACCACACACCACACTTCTCTTCTTATTCCATCACAATGTGTGGTTAACTATTCCTCTCCTTGAGGATCGATCTTATGGCTTGATTTCCTGTTCTTTAATTAGGGAGTTGTATTAGGTTTAGATTTTTTCTATTTAAGCATTTTAATGATTTTCTAGGTTTATGTTTTGAGATTTGTTTTCATAGTCTTATAATTTTTGGTTGAAGATTATTTGAGATCATTATGTGAATTTCATGAGGAAATGCAATTTGAAGTCTTGAGTTTATATATTTTATTTTTCGTCATATATGATTATGCTTTTGATTTTATGATGTTGTTAATTTAATCACATGGATGATTATTTATATGAATATGATGATTGTCTATTCTAGGGTTTGACATTTGAATAACTCTACTGTTAGAGGAATAAATTGTAATTGGAATTGGTTCTTACATGCTAAGTGATGCTTAAATAATTAATTGAAACGTTATTATATGCTAGGTTCAGGTGTAATAATTGATTAATTAGTTGAGACCTATAGGGTTGTCTAGGGTGTTTATGTTAGATTTAGCACTATTTATACACTTCATTTCCATTATTGAACTATGATGGCCACTGATATGTTCTCAAGATGATTCATCGTATCTTGTGTTTATCTGTCTTTCTTTTCTAGTTCTTTTTATTGTCATTTTGTTATTAAAATACTAAAAAATTACCAGTCTTTATTTCCTTTGAGTCTTGCACATATAAATAATTAAAGAATTAAATATTATTGACTCTGCACAAGGGAATATGACCTATGTTGTGCCACTACGTTGCATAATTTAATAATTAATTTAAGCACTAATGACAAGTGTGATCAAATTTTGGCGCCATTGCCGGGGATTCAATTTATTTGATTCCTTGATTGATTAAGTCTATTTTATTTGTGTTTTAGTGTGTAGTAGAGTCTTAGTGCGAAATAGCATCTTTAAGTCTTTCATCCTCCTCTTAATTTAATGATGGATTGGTTTACTAATAATAATTATGATTATCATTCTTATCTAACTGCATTCTCTCATAGCTCTTCCAGATATTCCTGTGTGCACTGTCATTGTTCAGAGAACAGGTAAACTTTTACCTACTTAGAAATATGAGTGCAGAGGATGCTCAAGCATTTCAATGGAGAACTTCACAAGGAAACTAAGGAAATGGTCACAACGCTAGCGAGTTGGAGCGGTCAACCACAATATGAACCACATCATGAACAAATCCTTATGCCATATGAGCTATATCATCATCCTTCCCATCCACAACAAAGACGCTTAGTCCTGTCCATATTATTAACATAAGGACAAATGACACGCCTTCTACTCCAATCATTCTTGAAGGGCTTCAAACATCATTAGAACTTCTACTACATAATATCTCAAGTGGGACTATCAATAGAGAGCTAGACAACATGGCCAGGATGCAAACCTTTATGCCTCAAGTGCATCCAACCACTATGTATCCTCTTTGTGAGTCTCCATTCATCTAATATAAGCTACCATGTAAATACCATCTTACTTATAAATGAGATTGAGAAAGGTCCACAAAAGAATCATGGGGAAAAGGCCTATACCCTAATGGGTACACCCAACATATCTACACCACATAAAAGGCAAAACAAGTACGCTTTTAAATTCTAGAGGAGTCTTCTTCTTTTGATAATGTATCTTCTATTCTTGAGAAAATTTATCCCTCCTTAATTACTACTACTATGATTAATGAAGTATGATGATAAGGTTGATGAGAAAATTGTCATTAAGTCACTTCTTATATATGAAAATGTTACACCAATTGCTTCTAGTGGTAGTATCTTAAACAAACATGTTACTTCTGATGCGTTTATATCTTTGTGTGATGATAATATACCTACAATACAAGAAACTGAGGAGGGAGAGCAAATAAAATCATTGAAGATATTAGATAATAAAGATAGCTTGACTCTCATCAAGTAAAATATTTTGTATTGCTACTGAAATAAAGTTTTCCATTAACACATGGCAATCATGGGATATAAAACCCTTCAACTTCAAGTCCTCAATTAACACAAGGTTGCTAATGTTTGACGAATAACCCTATGGTACTTTCATAGTAGCAAGAAACTCACAAAAACTTTTTTTCCTTCTTTAGACAGTGTGAAAGGCACTGACAGAAGGAATGTATGAGACCCTTTCTCTTTGGGTGTCATTTCCTCTTTTATTCCCATCTTAACCATGTCTTGCCTTGAATTTATGCCATTCTTCATCTTTCTAAAAATATAGAGTAATGTCTCAAAAAGACTCTAACATATATTTTTCTCAATGTGCATGATATCTAGAAAATGTCTAACATTTATGGACCTCAAGTATGGTAGACTGAAGAAAATATAACTTTTCTTCTACCTACTTATTCCAACATATTTCCCAAATGGCTACCTAAATTTACATTCTATATGTTTTTTCTCTCTAAAACTTTGTTACTAGTCAATGGTTCAGGTGTCATCCTTTTCTCCAACTCCCTATTGAAGTATTTTCTTATATGGTGATAAGGATGACCCTTTTGCGACCATCTGCAATGTCTCAATATGAGTTCTTCATACCATACTTCAACTAGCTGATTGACTGTGTTCCCTCTTCACAAATTAGGCATCCAAGTTGGTCTTTAATGTTATACCCTAACAAGTTACCACATGTGGGAAAGTCATTAATTGTGCCAAACAGTATGGCCTTCAAATTGAATGCTTATTTATCATAAGCATCTCCTCACTATGCCATTCACCTCAGCATCATATATAGCAAATGACATATGCGCTAAAGTAAACAACTCTGCTGAAGACTCTACTCACTGTGTAATTCGCTTCAGTTTATGACATGTTCACCGAAGAAAACGCATGAATTCTCCACTTGGTGAAATGTACAGTTTGGTACCAAATTTGAACCATAACATTTTTTTCTCATTTGACTTTACTTCCTAAGATGAATTTTAGCTAGAACCTTATTTTCTATCATCTTCCTTTACTCCATTTAATTTATAGCCTCTCTATCTTCATCCACTTCACTCCCAAGCTCCATCTCTTCCATTTCTTTTGTTCTACCTTATCTTCCTTCATTACCTTCCATATGTAGCCAGTATGGCTAAGGCATTTGTCCTCTTTGGTGCTTTTTATCAAGTTGTGCATGACTAGGAGTTCTAACTCTTAAAAATGGTGAAGATGGCATGGGTTTCCAAGCTTCAAGGGGGATTTTTTTGTTTTAATCCATTTGTTTGGCATTGTATTTATAACTTCTTGTATTAGAGATTTTTTTATATGGCTAGACCTTTGTTACTTTATTTGAGTAGCTTTGTTAGATTATATTTGTTATTTGGATTTGTAGTAAGGATTTATGGCTCCAACATATATGGTATTATATGTGTTTCATTATGGTTCCATTAATTTCTTTCTATTAAGCATGGTATTATTTGGTGGTTTGATTGATATGGGATTGTACTTGAACCTAAAGCATTGCTAATCTATAGTCACATACTAAGAGTTCTTAATAGCATCTCAATAGTAGGGGGTTCCACTCTTTTGATGCTAGACTTATTGGTTGATGAGGTTTGGTATTTTAGGATGCTTAGTGATTTCATAATTGCATTAAAAGTGGTTTTTATTAGTGTATAAAGAAGTTATTATTTTCTAGGGTCTAGGAATAATCATTAATTAATGCACTAGACTTAATGGTATTTATGATTTGGTATTTTAAGGGACTTTGATTGCAATTGCTAGTGTCTTGTATTGAGTTTTGGTTAGATGGGTTAAACTTTGCCAGTGTGAAAGTATTTAATCAACCTAACTCAAGCTAGGTCAAATAGTCCTTTTGGCATTTTTGACTAAACCAGCAAATTGAACTTCCATTATCATTTGTTGAACTATGATTGTCATTGTAAGCCATTTTCAAGAGATTTACTTCATTCATTTCCATTCACCTATCGACTTTTTATCTTAAAATAACAAAAAAATTGTAATTTAGGACATTTATCTGCATTGCATTATAGTTATAGTTTCAAAAGAAAATCAATCAACTTTTCCCTTATTTATATTACATTTAATGGCATTTATATTAGCTTATGCTCAAGTAAAAGGTTTCTCAAGAGACGATCCGAGGTTGCACTATATTGCAATCCTTAGTTAAATTTTTTATGAGGACTCCAAGGCATAAGACAAAGTCTAGCTCTTCAAGTAGCACTATTGCTGGGAAGCCAAGTAATTGGCTCTATAGGTAATCTAAGTGTCAAATTAGTTTTTGACGAAGGGTACTCATATGAGCTTGTTAGTTTTGTATGTTTTCTTCATATCATGGCATTTTTCATCTTGCATAGAATTGTTTTTGACGAAATAAAACCATACTTACATTTATGCATCTTTAGATACTTTTTTTTTTTAGTTTTAGAGTGTAACCCCCTTCGATAATCAGGCTGGGATTAGTGTTTAATCACATTTAATAATCGAATCAGAAATCCGAAACAATTAAAAACTTTTTGCGAAAACTGTATAAATGGATCTCCATTCATTTCATTCATTAAAACAAATTGCATGTTTGGTCTGTTACATATACAATATCAGAGTATCAGCACAATTCCCGACGTTCACCCGGGATAATAACATTTAATCCAAAATATTGTTCAGGGCATCATCACCCATCTCAGTATCCATACCGGGGATTACACAAAACTATAGTACTATGATCTATATAATATATTTACATTGATCCAAAATGATAACCAATTCGATATAAAACCAAAATATCTAACTAAGACTACCGCTAGCAGCCCTAATCGCCCTTATCCACTTGCTTGCTTTTCGATCCACTTGCCCTGTCTAAAAATATTATTTGGAAAGAATGAGATTCTAGAGAATCCCAGTAGCAATAGTTTATTTATATGATGCATATATACAAAGCAAGTCACACATATCACAATGTAGCAATCAATATTCGAGATCGGGCTTTTGCCACATTCTCTTCACTATATTCGAGGTCAGGCTTACGCCACACCCCTTCACTTTATCAGTATTCGAGTCTGTGCTTTCACCACGTCCCCTTCACTTTAACTGTATTCGAGTCCCGGCTTTCGCCACGTCCCCTTCACTTTAACTGTATTCAATGACTAATGCAAACAAGCGATGTAATACACATGATATAGGATAAAGTGTCACTACCTTTGTCTTTCCTTCCTTGAGCAGGCACAGGCCTTCTATGCTCCGGGCAGATATCAAATCCTAAAGTTATAATTAAGGACGAAACATTATTCTCTATTCCAATACTCAATTGACTCTTCAACACTTAGATTTGGTTACCTTAAGAAGCTATAAATGCCTCTAATAAAACCCCTAAAAGGTTGGGAAACAATAGGTTGAAGATCTCTTTTCAAAAACTCAAAGTGCTGGAACACAGGGGTTGGCCGCGGCCAGCCCTTCCTTGGGCTGCGGCCAAAATATGGTCAGAAGGTCACTGGCCACGGCCAGCCACTCATGGGCCGTGGCCAAGAAATTCCCTGATTCTTGGCTGAACTTCCAAAATTCATAACTAATTCTAGAAAAATAAAAACGAGGTGATTTTAAAGCCAAATGAAATTTATTTAAGTTCTTTTTCAAGGAAAAATATGGCTCATTACTTCAAATCATCAAAAAAATACAGAATCACCAAAAACTAAACACTACTCCAAAATAGAGTTTTGTTTCCATCCCAAACTTTGGCAAAGCATAACTCTCAAAATAATAAACGAAATGAAACAAAATATATATCTATTTTGAAGCTTGGGATGTGACATTTAAGATTGGAAAGTTTCAAAATTTTCTGAAATCATTTCGTCATTCAAAACGAAAATACAAATAGACTGCCCAGAATAGACTTTCAATGGCAGCATTTCCAATTTTCTACCAAAGTGCCCAATGGCTCCAAAATCAACAATCAAGCCTATTCCTTACACTAAAACACTTAAGGAATCCAATAAAACCATTTAAAAAACCTAATTTCCACTACATTAGCATGTTTTGGTCTATGGCCTCATTAAACACTAACTTTCCAATCTCACTCATTTCTTTCCCAATCAATCCTATCTATCCATACACATTCCAAATATACCATTTATATACCTTTAACATGCCAAATGACCAATGACACTCATTTTCGAAAATGGCCAATAAATCCCAGAAATTCAAAGCTACCTCAATGGCACAAAACTTATGTGGGTAGATAGGTTTCACTTACCTCTTTAACTTTCTCAAAGTGACTTTTCAATTCTCCAACTTTCACAATCTCTTGAGGTCACAAACTAACACCAATGAACACATTACAACCATCAAAAGGAAGCTCTTCATTCAAGGATCAATATTAGAGAAGGAAAGTTTGAGCATTTGGAGACACTTCCCCTTACCTTTTGAAGCTTTTCTTCCCCTTTATTTCTGCAACAATGGCGCCAAGAGAGAGGAAAATGAGAGATGAAGTGTGGAGGAAGAAGGAGGAAATGATCATTCTTTGCCCTCGCATCCTCATGTCAGCCGAAAGAAAGAGGGAAGAGGAGAGAGAAAAACATTTAAAATTCCATTTGACTTTTCTATATCGTCTCCCATCCTAAAATCTTGCCACTTGTCCACTTATCATTGGCTCTCCCACACTTAGTCACTAATTAACCTCTCTAATCCTTCCATTAGCCATTTAATCACACTTCTCACTTTTCTTTTTGTTAGTAATTAATTTCCCCATTAATCACCAACTTAGAGCCAATAATTCCATCCTTTAAATTTTCCATCAATTATGACATATAAATTAATATTGTCACCAATATACATTAATTTCCCTTTAATCCGATAATTATCCTCAATAATTATCATTAAGCCTTAATCGAAAATTAGGGCGTTACATAGAGTGTATAGGTAGTTAGTTTACTTGTCATTCATTGGGGCTTGATTTATTGCAACCTTCATGTCTTGATTTAATGATAATTGTGAGGTTAGGTTGAATACTAAACCTATGGCACTTGGAGACATGAAGAACCTTCTATGCTCACAAGTTCTCAAAAGTTCAATATCATTCTATAAGAATTGGAGTCCATTCAAGCATAAATGGGAAATAGAGAAAAAGAATTTGAATTTCAACCGCTAACTATCTCCACCCACATTTGGAGCTATCTCATCTACAAACTTTATCATTTTACCATGAACTCGCCTTCCAACTACCCTAACCATACTTTAATCACACTTCCTTACCATTCACATTCTACCAAGAGTCATCTACTTTTCTCTACCATGAACCATCATCTCCATTTCATCCTCCATTATTCCAACCTATTATCCACCATATAAACCTCTATATGAACTACTCTCTTCATTATTCTATAAACCTCCACCACAATCCTCTACACCTCAAACCTAATGGACTTGATGATTTTCTAATATTGCCAAACATGGATGACAAAACCTATGCTTTAAAAAGAATGCAGGTTTAGCATTATAAGTTATTCATGTTACTTAAAAGAGGTAAATGTGCTTTCCTAAGGAGATGGAAGAGCAATTTGAGGACATATAAGACTTCATCAAGGCTTTGTTGACTATGTACTATGGAAAAAGATTGGAGGAGAAGAAAGAGCTCCATAGCTTTATGATTCTAATGATGATGAGGGAACCAAAGAGCAAAAGCCAAATGCCACTTTACAAGTAAAAAGTTTCCAACCTCAAGTGCTTACATCTACATAAGAAGTAGAGATTATGGAATTACATTCTCAACTACCGAAAAAGTCACTCTCAAATAATGGTAATATTCCTCTTCTTCTTGAAGAGGTTAACCCTTCTCTTATTACTATTCTTGATTTTATGAGTAATGATGAGGTGGATGAAGAAATTGTGGTAGAATCCCCTCTAATGCTTGAGGTTGAAAATGCTCACTATGATGTGTCTAATAGTAGTTGTGTAGTTGATGATATTGCTTGCACTGTTTCTACTTCTATGTGTGATGACAAAGATAAGTATTTTGTTGATTTTTATGATGCTTTTAAACTTAAGGGTGAATTCATTTTTTCCTCTTGCACACATTCTTTTATTTGTTCTTGTAAAGGGGATTTGACATGTGTTAATTGTTTAGAGATTCATAATTGGCTTTCAACTTCACATGATCTTGATTATTCGTCTATTTCAATTAATGTCACCAATGCACATGCTACACTTGATAAAGGCCTTGACAATTGTCCATCTTTTGATCCCTTTAAATTGCATTTTTTAGATATTTCAATAAGGAAATATTGAATGATTTTGAATAATCAAATTGTAAAAGAAAATAAATCTTTTCATTTAGTTCTTTCATGTGATTTGCCACCTAATATAGAAAATGAGAATACTTGTTTAGAAATTTTAGATGGTTATAGCTTCATTAATTTTCCTTCTTCTCTACTCTTTTGCCTTCCAATTCATATGCTTGCAAAAGTATTGTAATGTGCCCTAACATTAAGTTAGATTCCACATTTTCCCCATTTCAAACACAAGAGTTTTCAAAATATGGCTACTTGTTCAATTCCTACTGAAAGGAATACCAGATTGACTTTTCTTGTGATGCTTACTTGGAGATTTTAGTTCCTAAGATGCATCTTTTTTATTATAGATATCTGTATGTATTTATTTCTGGGCTAGATACTATCTGTTGGTCTAGTGTTTCACTTATAGGAACCTTTACTACCAAGAGGGTACAACCTAGGAGAAGTGGTTACAAAGAAGAAATACATGTTTCTTATCCTCGATGAGAACTTTTCCAATAAGAATCTATAAAGATTTAATCCTAAGGTTATTTCTTTGCTCACTTGTTTTCTTCTCATTTGGACATGTGTTTTTTGAGCATAATTGTTGTATAAGAAAGACAAGTGTGGGGCAGGGACATAATCCAGTAGTAAAAATGTAGATTTCTTTTGTTGTTCTCTCCTTTGGGTTTGGTTTTCTTGCCATTCCTCCCACCTAGGTTTTGCATTGAGGATAATGCAATATTTAATTGTCAGGAAGAGATTAGGTTGGTGTGCTTAATGACTTTTTCCTCCTTGTAAAAATGAGCAAATTTTTCTAAATTTCCAAACTTTTGGCTAGAATTTGAACTTATATTGATGATTTTAAAGCTTAGTTTGTAAACATTTTGAATTGTGGAAGAAAACCCATTTGCTCATACATTAATTTTTGCACCTTTGGGTTTAAAAATGAAAATATTTTTGGATCGTTGCTAAGTGTAAGACTTTTATATGTTCAAGGTTTGGTTGGAATGGTTTAATTGACTTTGTTTTAAGAGTTTACATTTGAAGTATGTGTTTCAATTCACCATGATTAATTGTGTGTATAATTAGTTCATGTGGGTGTGTATTAAAGAGATATTCTTATGGAAGGACTCTTGAACCTCATGTATATTCATTTCAATCATGTTTCTACCACCTAATTTAGGTTCCTCAAAAACTTTTCTAGGTTCTTGTTCAATAGCACACTTGCACTTTGATAATTGAAGAGGATAGGGGCATTCATTTCTAAACCATTTAACCCAAACACAAGCCCTCCATCGCATATCAATTGCTAACCCTTTGAGCCCATTATTTTCCTAAATCCATTCTTCATTTAACAAGTATTATGCATGAATCATCATTATGTTTTTCAAGCATTCAAATAATATTTGAAAATATTGCTATTGATGTGCATAGTATGGATGCCATGTAAATAGTTCAAAAGAATAGAAAAAGTAGAAAAGCAAAAGAAAGAAGAGAAAGAAGGAAAAAATAGAAAATGAAAAAAATAGTAGAAAAGTCAAGAAAATAAAAAGAAATACTTTCAATAAGACCTACTATGGAAGTTGATTATAAATAGGAAGTAGTTTGTGTTTATTGTGTCAATTGGATGCCATTGTGCTTATTATGCAAGCATATTTACTTATTATTTCATCACTTCATTCCATTTAACCTTTATCCAACATTACAACTCAAAAACACCCCTTGATTTATGAATCTTATTGTGTAATTTGTTAGAGAATTTAGATACTTTACAAGCCTATGGTAGGGCCTTTGTTAGGTGGCATTGAGTGAAAAACTACCATTATATGTAAGTTAAGAGACTCACTTGAAATCCTTGAGAGCTCTTTAGCGTTGCATTTCCATTGATTTGATTATGCATATGGTTAGTCTTCTTGCATTGTTTCATTTTACTTCTTGTACTAGCTTGAAGAATTTGGTTTATTTAGCTCTTGCTTTCATAATTAACTGTGCTTAATTCCTATTTACATTAGTGATAATCCATAGAATGTTTTGTACTTATTTAGCCTTATCAAGGAGTACAAGGGTATTAGATATGATTGATTTTGATGATATCAAATATTAAGATCAAATGTTTGCATAATATACTTATCTTATACATTGACTAACTATTATATTTAATGTTGCATATCTTGTAGATTAGTCAAGCAAAGAAAGAAGAAGATTGAAGATATTGAAGCAGATATCTAGTTGGATTATAAAGAATGATCATCAAGAGTGAAAAGAAGAAGAAAGAGATTGAAGAAAGAATAACTTGCAAGATCTAATGAGAATATTAAGATTCAAGTTTTTAGAAGTGATACCAGATGTTTCTATGATCATATCAAGTTTGGAATGGGCCAATTCGAAGCTAAGATAACTTATATGAAAGTTATTGAACTTCCCTAAGGTGTTCCCTTGAGTATTAGCTCTCTGCCAACTTTTGGAAGGCATCACTCGAGTAATGAGCATTCTGTAGTGCTCTGTTTTCGTGCAGCATGATAAAGGTTTGGTATTTTGGCCATATCTCTCTAATCACATGTCATATTGAGCTAAAATTAGTTGCATATGAAACTAGACTCCCAGTAGGTCAAATACACACTATAATCACATTCAAAGGAGTTCAGATGAGAAAGATATGAGCTTTGAAAGATTCCATTCAAATCCACATCATATTCCAAAAAAACTTTGTTATTTTATACATAACTCTCAAAATACACATCGGATTAAGATGAAACTAGTGCCATATGAAACTAGACTTAAATAGATATCTATGGATGGGTAATTTGTCAAATTTGGAGCTATATGTTAAGAGTTATGCCTTTTGGAAGTTGACACTTGTGAATTCATAGACTATCTAGTGCAGTAGGCACTACTTGGATCATAACATTCAGAATATAATGAGTTTGGAGCTGATTCTTGTTGCGTTGAAATGTAAACAACAAGAGTTTTCCAATAATATGTCATTTAGCATGTTTATAATTAAAATGAATAGATTACTCAAGTATGACCCAGGATCACTCGAGTTACCACTCAACTGATGAAGTTGGAAAATGTCTCCGATGCTCTTTGCCATATTTTAAAAGGGATCACTTGAGTGACCACTCAAGTGATGGAATAGACCATGTATTGTAACTGTAGAAAATCAGGGGACTGATTATGTAACTCACTCTTCTTGCTTCCAATCACTCTAACACTTCATTGTATTAATGTTTAATATATTTCTCGAGGAATACAATGAAGAGATGATGTGAAGAGACAAAAGGTGACTTTATAGAAGCAAAGCATCCACAAAATGTAATGGCTACTTTTTCAAATTTGAAGAATAGTCAAACGAAGCAAGGGATTCTAACGGACAAGTTGAAATGCTCAAATGGTCATAAATCTTCATCAACTATAAATAGAAAAGCATTCAGAGTTCAGAACAACAATGTGAGAACATACCAACATGTTATAATTGTGAGTTATTTACTTTAGCTCAAACACTCTCTATTATTTTATAGTTTTGATATCAATTATCTTTGAGAGAGTGATTGTTTGTATTATGCTTTAGTATTCATCTTATTTACTTATGAGAGAGAAGATCGATTGTAATCTTTCATCATCAAAGTTGTATCCTTACGGTATGTATGGGGGAATAACTTGACTGTAACCTTATAGTGTGTAAGAGAGAGTAACCCTGTAAGAGATTTGTAGAAGGCTTTACAAGTGCCTAACTAAACTTGCGGGATTGTAGCAGTTCTCAAGTAGCCAGTTAAACTTGAGGAAGATAGTGGACTGAAAATCTTAGGAGGAGCCTGGGGACTGGATGTAGGTCATCGTAGATTGGATTGAACCAGGATAAATCACAGGTTGCATATTCTCTTCCCTAAGCTCTTATATTATTTAAATATCTAACTGTGATTTAAGATTCATTACTTTCATATTTACTGCTTCCATTAAGATGCAAAAAGATTTTCAAAGTTTTTAAGTTTTTATCTTATACTCAATTCACCACCTCTTGGGTGTCAGTCGGTTTTAACATTTGGTATCAGAGCTAGGCTCTTGTTTAAAGGACTTAATCATCGCAAGAGTTATCAATGGCTGATTTTAGGTGTTATATGCTTTCTAAAGGTTTTAACTATACAATTCCACCTATTTTGAAAGATATTGATTTTTGGTTTTAGAAAGCTAAAATAACTAGTTTTATTAAAGTATTTGATTTTGATTTGTGGAATATTTTTACAAATGCCTTTGATTTCAAACCGAGCAAGGATTGGACAGAAAGAGGAAAAAAGTTTTTTCGCTGAATAGTAAAGCAATGAAAATTTTGTAGAGTGCTTTAACTGAAAAAGATTTTGAGAAAATTAGAGTTTGCTCTACTGCTAGAGATATTTGAGATACTCTTGATAATATGTATGATTCTAACAAGTGTGTTAAAGTTGAAAGTGTTAACAATTCATGTGAAACTATAAGCTGTGCATCTATAGTGCATGATCAATTGGAAAATGATGAAGAAGGAGAAATCATAGAACACTTCTATACAGTCAATATGGATAGACAAGAAGAAGAAGATTTCCTAAAAGAGCTCATTATAGACTAACATGAAAAATCACTCTCGAGAGCTCAAGATGAACTTAAGTTAAAAAGCTCCAATTCTTCTCATGATTTTCATAAAACTGATTTTTAGAGTCTACATAAGATTGTTTTTTAACCAATTGTTGATTCTATTGAGAAAAGCAAAAATGTTTTCAAATATACTGGAAAATTTGTTAGGAAGAAAGAATGTTCAAATAAAATCCATTCGAGTTTCTACTCCCATGACCGACATAATACTTGCATGATATCTCATAATGCATATCTTCATACAATTTGCAATTATTATGGTAAATCTGGTCATATTTATCACACATGTTATATTAGAAGAAATTCCCATGTGAGAAATAAATATGTTTGGGTTTTGAAAGGACATGTAAAGTTGAATGACAACAATCAAGGACCCAAGCATATGTGGGTACCAAAATGTCCATCTAGTACTTTATATATGCAAGACGATATGAAAAGAAATGGACATAAGGGCACAGAGAAGATGAAGAAGAAGCTAAGAGGTTCTCATGCATCAATTATGAGATTCACTTTAATTTGGAGAACTCTTGAATCACCCTTTGCTAGAACAATAAAGTCTAACCACAAAGAAAGGCAATGGATAAAAGGAGCATGTTACACCTCAAGAATGGACTACTATAGAGTATCGTTCAACTATTTTGAGGAAAATACGAAAAGGAGGATCTCTCAAGCATTAAGTGAAAAACTCTTGAAGTCTATATATTGTGAGATAAGGTAGCCAGCACTTAAAGCAAGATATTCAAAGTATCAATATCATAAAAAGATGCAGTGGGTAAGCAAAAGCAATCCTCCAAGTATCCAAGGTAAAGGTACACAATGATAAAATCTCCTATGCTATTGTCTGTTATATTTATTAAGGTTTTATATTTTGAAATCTTAGGAATGAGCAGTGCAAACTATGTTGAAATTATGTTTTCACATCCCTTAAAAAGCCACTTAATAAATTTAGTTATAAAGGGATTACAATGCTCAACAGGTTAATTCTTTATGTATATATAATGATTTAAAAAGAAAATATTTCTTTTATACATAAACATATGTTTAATTCATTATTCTCAATTGCCTCGAATTGATTATATTCTTAGAGCATGAGAATTTTATCTTGATTCCTATAAGCTAACAAGAAATTGATCCAAGCTAGGTTGGATACCATGAAGAAAAAGAAATTTATATAGTTTTGTAGGATAAGAAAAAGCTTCTCAAGACTATTGCTACATGAAAAAAAATTCATATCTTGATGATATTGAATTTTGGGGTTTGGATTTTGGTGTTGATTATGCAAAGGAGAAAAACCAATATTATTCCACCAAAACCAAGCAAGCTATAGCAAGGACAAGAGGAATTATGGTGATATCTAATCCTTACTCTATACTATGCTTATATGAATTATTTAATTTGGGTAACGAATTTTTATTTATTATTGCATTCCTTTAGCAATCAAATCTTTGATTGTCATCAAAATTAATTATAGATTGCTAAATGAACTAAAAGTGAAACTGTGCATAGCTTTTCCTATCATTTATGCTTTGAAATGCAAAATCCAAAAATGTGTTTTGATTCTTAAAAGGCATGAATATGGTTTGAAAATTTTTCATATTTGTTTGCATTCAAATCGGCTTCAAAATTGGAAGTTTGTATTTTGTACTAAATGTTAGAAATGCTTCAAATTCATCCATAAGGTTTTTCCCCATCATTGACATCTTGATTATTGGTCTTAAATATGCTATCTTGTGCTTGAACCCTTTAGTCTCATCCTCTAACTAGTTAGACCTCATGTCTAACAAGTTGATCATCTATAAGCTTTAAGTCTATTTCCTAGAAAGAACCTTATGTCTAATGCATAAATCCTTGGTTGGCTATGTTATTCCAAGCATTATGAATGTTCATTAATGCATTGAATCTTAATGCATGAACTATTATAGTATAATAACTTACTAGGATAATATACTAGAACTCTAGTCATTTGAACTAATGAGTATGTGCTTCATCATCCAAAAATCCTTATACTCATCTTGTTGCTTAAATGCATTAACATTTGTCTTCATCCATTTTGGAGTAACTAGAGCCTTCTATTCAAATTCTTGCCTTGAATGTTTATATATTTCAAGACACAACTTTAAAGGGAAAGATGATCTCTTGGTCAATAGCAAAGTCATTATGCTTATATATATCTATCAAGTTAAGCCTTTTTAGTCTAATTCATTTTCAATATGACTCTTATTCTTGGAAAAATTCTCAAACATGTTAACTCCAATGTCTAACATGTTACCTTAGTTATTGTCTAAAAAAGAAGCTTTTTGGTATATATATTTTATAGCTATTGACTTCCACCATTTTTAACATGAGCATCGATTGTAAACATGTTTCAAAGATGAGTTTTGCATATATTCAAAATCTCAATTTTACAATGCATTGTCATGATTTGAAATAACATTTGAGATTTAAATTTGCATATTTCATTCTTGGAAAACTTGGTTTCATTTATCATTTATCCTTTTATAAACGTTGGTCATTATGAATATCTACTCTCTTTGATTTGACTTATATGGATTGCATAAAAATCATATCAATGTCATATTTTTTTAATATAAAGTGTATTTACAAATTGTCATTGATCATTGAAAAACATCATTCTTGGCATCATTTATTTGTTACCCTTTATGTTCAATAACTAATTAATCGGGTAAAATTATATTTTGGTCTTCATTGGTTTATTATACTCTTTGCTCAAATATCCTATGGATTAATTGTATAAAAGCATAAGAGTTGTTATGTCTACAATTGTACGGGACAACAGAAGTTGGGTACCAAAGATCACACATTTAAACTTTTGCAAGAGTGATCAAGATGCTCTACTTTCTGTACAAAGAACAAAGGCTAATAGAGTTGGCATGACTGGTAGTGTTGCAGTATAGGTAGTAGCAGAATTTATGGTGTCACTCGAGTGACACCCTATCACTAGCAAGTGACTAGCTAGTGATGCAGTAAGAGAAAGACGAGGAAGGTCTTTTAATGAACACAGCTGAATTCAATTCAAAGAAGTTCAAGCCAAGAGCAAGGCCAGAAATGACAGTGATTATACCAAGAAACCCTTTTGTACAGATATCTATTCATCTTCCTTATTGCTCAAAGGAAGTCAAACAATTCTATTGTGACATGAAGCCAGCTGAAATATGCTCTGAGAAAGGCACAATGGTTAATGAGACTTTAAAGACCACTACCAGTGATCAAAAGGTGGCCATCTCAGCTAGGAGGATCAATGAATGGATAGGGATTAAGAAGGCCCCTACTAGACCTTTCAAAGAAAACGATAAACCTGAGATATATAGAATCATCAAGCTTGGTGAGCCTATAGGGATTCTCAACTACAATCCTAGTTCTATGTCTAATCTTCACAAAATTATATGGTACATCTTAAATTAGAGCTATGGTGAACAAAGCCAATAACTTCACTCACTTCATCGAGAAGAATTATCACACAATGGCCTATATTATTAGCAAGAGGAGAGGAACACTGGAGAGATCATGTCTTTTAGAGTACAAGAGGTACATATATATTTCTATAAAGGCATACTCTAACGACATTCCTCATTTGGCATTTCTATTCCTCAAGGCCAACAAGAGATGGTACCTAGAGCCAAATGAGCCATTGTGAGGACTCCTATGGTTGAGAAACTGCACATCTAAAGGGTAAATATACACTTGTCACTAGTGGGCGGTACTGGCTAGAGATAGAGAGTATAACTTAAGGCATCAAGAGATGATGAAATACAAATCTCAGCTAGAGCTAGATTAGCTGGAGCCCCTTTCATTGAATTTACCACTTAAACAAACTGAGGTTTACTTGATGTTACCAATAAGAAGCTCATTAAGGTTGTGGATGATAGAGTTATGAAGTATGTGATATGGTGAATTAGAACTTTCAAATGTTGTTTATCCAACACAAGAGGCGTAGGAGATGGGAGTTGAGACTTCAAGGATAGATGAGATACAACACTTTGGTAGAGCTAGTCTCCTTGGTCCTTCATTCTTTGGTTTATCTGTCTAGGACTATCTAAGAGAGGAGCTTTAACAATCACACAGAACTTGTTGCTAACAATATTGATTTCATCACTTTTGTGAATGGCAAGATTAGATAACACTGTGACTTGATCTACCAAAACTTCAAAGCCTTATTCTGAGCTTGGTATTCTAAAGTGCTCACAAACACTACATCTTCAAAGACCATCAGTACTGATCACATCATCAGACAATGAATGGTGCATTAATAGACTTCAGAGGACTATGACTCAAGTGATTATGACATTACTCGATTAAGGTATTGTATTCTTAATTAAAATTCTCCGAGTCACATCACTCGAATGAGCACTCGAGTGATGGTCTAGTAGAATTACTCTAGTAGCCACTCGAGTGATACTGGGTTACAGCTTAAAACCATGAATAGCATTGCCATTTTCAAGGCTTGATTTCTCTCTAAATCTTCATATTTTCATACTCATTCTCTCTACAAAATTTTCAATGGTTTTACAAATATAGGAGAGTTATTAACTGTATTATTCACAACGATTTTCTTTTTAGCCATACATTCATTAAATGGAAGCTTCACTTTCACGTGTGTTTTATATCTTAAAAAGCTCATCTCTTTTTTTTGAAGAAAATCATTCTAGCATACTCATCTACATTCCCTATCTCATGATTAGTTTTGATGACAATTTACTCTTATATCCTTCCGTTCTTGATCTTAATTTAACATATCTTATAGAAAGGATAATTTTAATACTTGATGGTACTAATAATTCTCTTTGCAAGAAAGATTTAAATTTTGTGACAGGAGAATTTGTTTTGTGCAATAACATTCCTCAACATACTACAAGAAGATTCTATCAATTTTGAGGAAAGATGCATTAATGCTCAATCAAGGAAAATATATTGGCTGCAACATTTAAAGCAACAAATACCTATGCCAATACAAAGGAGTGTTAAGCATATTGTGATGAAAATATGGAATATAAGCTTAACTCAGTAAAAGCATCTTGGACACACTATGAATATACATCAGACTTGCACAGTGAAAGCAGGGTGAATTGGACTTCATAGATCTATGATCAACTTGCCAAATCAAAATGATCTGGCTAAATCTAAATGAGCATTTCTAAACCCTCTCTTTATTTTTGAGAATACCATTCAAATCTTTGATTTCATTTTGCCTTGATTATGAAAATTTTCTTGAAAATCTCTCCAAATTGTTTCAAATTTGTTTTCATGAAAACCATTTTTCATTTGCATCAATGAAATTACCTTTAAATTGTCTTCGAGAAAATTGTTTTCTTGACACATTTATTTTGATTAATGGGGAGAAAGGTATTTCTAATTTTTTTTCTTTATATTTGCTTCTCTACAAGCATTTCTTCCTTATACTTCAAACTTTTTGTTGATGTCAAATAGGGGGAGAGAAAGGCAAGAAAAATATGTGGCTCTTAATTTTCTTTTATAACTCATACATATTTTTCTTTAATGATTTGTCATCATAAAATAGGGCAAAAATATTAGATATGATTAGTTTTGATGATGTCAAATATTAAGAGCAAAAAGTTTCCATAATATACTTATCTTATACATTGACTAACTACTATATTTAATGTTGCATATATTGTAGATTAGTCAAGCAAAGAAGGAAGAAGATTGAAGATATTAAAGAAGATATATAGTTGGATTATCAAGAGGAAAAACAAGAAAAAAGAGATTGAAAAAAGAAGAACTTGCAAGATCTATTGGGACTATCAAGATTCAAGTTCTTAGAAAAGATACTAGAGGTTTCTTTGATCATACGGAGTTGGAATGGGTCAATTCAAAGCTAAGATAACTTATATAGAAGTTATGAATCTTCCCCAATGTGTTCTCTTGAGTATTGGCTCCTTGCCAAGTTTTGGAAGGCATCACTTGAGTAATGAGCATTCTGTTGTGCTCTATTTTCACATAGTACAACAAAGGTTTGGTATTTTGGCCATATCTTTCTAGCCTATGTAAGATTGAGTTGAAACCAATTTCATATAAAACTATATTCCCAACACATCAAATACACACCAAAATCACATTCAAAGGAGTTCAGATGAAAGAGATATGAGCTTTGGAAGATCCATTCAAATCCGTGTCAAATTCCAAAACAGCTTCGGTTTTTCGGACATAACTCTCAAAATACACATCGGATTGAGATGAAATTGGTGCCATATGGAACTAGACTTAAATAGCTTTCCATGGATGGGTAATTTGGAGATATATGCTAAGAGTGATGCCTTCTGGAAGTTGACACTTGTGAATTCAGAGACTATCTAGTATAGTAGTCACTACTTGGATCATAACTTTAAGAATACAATGAGTTTGGAACTAATTCTTAATGCATTGGAATATAGATAGCAAGAGCTTTCCGATGATATGTCATTTGCCATGTTTACAATTAAAACGAATAGATCACTCGAGTGATGAAGTTGGAAAATGACTCCGATGCTCTCTACCAGATTTTGAAGGGGATCACTCGAGTGATGTGATAGACAATAGATTGTAACTTTAGAAAATCATGGGAATGATTATGTAACTCATTCTTCTTGCTTCCAATCACTCTAACACTTTGTTGTATTAGTGTTTAATGTATTTCTCAGGAATACAATGAAGAGATGATGTGAAGAGATAAAAGGTGACTTTACGGAAGCGAAGCATTCGCCAAATGTAAAGGTTAGTTTTTCAAATATGAAGAAAGGTCAAACGAAGCAACGGGACTTTAATGGACAAGTTGAAATGATCAAACGATCATCAATCTTCATCAACTATAAATAGAAAAGCATTCAGTGTTCAGAAGAACAAGAGTTCAACATACCAAAATGCTATAATCATGAGTCATTCACTTTAGCTCAAACACTTTCTGTTATTCTATAGTTTCTATATAAATTATCTTTGAGAGAGTGATTATTTAAATTGCACTTCAGTATTCATCTTATTTATTTCTAAGAGAGAAGATCAATTATAATCTTTCATCATCAAAGTTGTATCCTTATGGTGTATAAAGGGGAATAACTTGATTGTAACCTTAGTGTGTAAGGAGGAGCAACCCAATGAGAGATTTGTAGAAGGTTTCACAAGTGCTCAACTAAACTTTTGGGATTGTAGCAGTTCTCAAGTAGCCAGTTAAACTTAAGGAAGATAGCGGATTGAAAATCTCAGGAGGAGCCTGGGGACTGGACATAGGTCATCATAGATTGGACCGAACCAGGATAAATCACAGTTTGCATGTTCTCTTCCCTAAGCTCTTATATTTCCATCATATATTATTTAAATATCTAACTGTGATTTATGATTCATTAGTTTTATATTTAATGCTTCCACTAAGGTGCAAAAAGATTTTCAAAGTTCTTAAGTTTTTATCTTACACCCAATTCATCTCCCTCTTGGGTGTCTGTCAGTTCTAACAAAGGGTTCAAGTACCTCACGGCTAATGTTAAATGACTGTGAAATATATGATATTTTATGATTGTTTACATACAAACGTCAAATATTTGCAAACATTATTTTATGGTTGTTTACATAAAACCATGAAGTACACGATACAACTTTTTTTTTAAAAAAGAAACTAAACTAATATTTCACGATTGCCATATACAACCATCAAATATTTTCACGTATACTGTACGATTATTCAAAATAACCTTTAACTATTTTATTCCTATAACTCTGCCTACTCTTTATATTTTATGGTTTCATTAATGTTAAGTATGGATCGTAAACTATATACAAATCTATAATATGTAATGTAGTTCAGAACTCATCAAATGCTAACAAATCTTAATTTATTAACCAATTAATCCTCAAAATCAAGACAATAGTACTATTACTGTTTAAAATCAGAGACATAATGCTCTTAAAATGATGTGTTATTCTAATGAGTAAAGAGTACAATTTATAGTCTCCAAAGAAGAGCCTTCATAAAGAGAGGAATTAAGGAAATTGAAAAGAAGGATTACAATCACTCAACATAATATCAAGATCTTTCCTAAACTAGGGTGGCTATAATCAAGGGATATGATAGGATACTAGAATCATGGGATCCTAATTTGTTTCCTAATATTTTAACACTCCCCCTCAAGCTAGAGAATATATGTTAATCATTCCCAGCTTGCATCGAAACTATTCAAATTTAGATCTGCTCAGGGGTTTGGTCAATACATCTGCAATCTGATCTTCAGACCATATATAGGACAATGTCATAATACCTGCTTCAACTTTCTCTTTAATAAAGTGCTTATCTATCTCAACACGCTTTGTTTGATCATGATAAATAGGTTGCTCGTCATCTCAATGTTGGATTGGTTGTCACACCAGACTTGCATAGGACCCTCATAAGGAATTCCTAATTACTTCAGTAACCTGATAACCCAGAGTCCTTCACGTGTTCCGTCATTAATAGCTCTCAGTTCTACTTCTATATTGCTCTTTGACACAACAATTTACCTCTTGCTTGTCTACATCACTAGATTTCCCCACACATATGCACAGTATCTTGATGTTGACCTTCTAGTTTCTCTATCTTTTGCATGGTTTGCATCGGTGTAGATCTCTAAGTTTTTGGCCGTGCATTTCTTGAAGAAGATTCCTCTTGCTAGACAAAATTTTGAATAACCTAAATTTTGTAGACAACTGCCATGTGTTCTTCCTGTGGTTGATGTATGAACTGACTTACTATCTTGACAGCATAGCTGATATCTGGACGTGTGTGGGTTAGGTATATCAACTTCCCTACAAGTCTTCTATGTTGTTCAGAGTCAACTGGGACACTATTCTCTTTGATTTCTAAACGACAACCTTTTTTTATCAGTGTTCCCTCGGGTTGTGCCCCTAACATTCCTATCTCATGCAACAGGTCTAAGGTATACTTCCGTTGGGATACATTGATGCCCCTTTTTGTTCTTGCCACTTCTATACCTAAGAAGTATCTCATTTGGCCGATATCCTTAAGCTGGAATTCGGTGGACAAATCCTTCTTCAGTTAGGCAATAAAGTTTTTGTCATTCCTAGTAATGATTATATCATCCATGTAGATGATCAGAATAGTGATTCTTCCATCATCATGCTTGATAAATAATGTGTCATCTGGTTGCCCTTGGTTGTGCCCAAGTTTCTTTATTGCTTTGTTGAAGCAGCCAAACCAAGCTCTTGGGGATTGTTTTAGTCCATATAGTGACTTGTTAAGGTTGCAGAATGAGCCGTTTAGAGCTAAGACTCCATCTGAAACCTAGATATAGACCTCTTCCTCTAAATCATCATTCAGAAATGCATTTTTTACATATAGTTGATGCAGTGTTGAGTACAAGACCTTATCCCTTTTTTTAGTGTAATAGGCCAGCCCATCTCTTCAAGATATATCATCGAGTTAGATTTATGGTCGTTCCTCAAAGTTGGATTAACGTTTCTCTCTGCCTTCTAAGATTATTGCCTGGCATCCCCTTCTGATCCATTTTCTATATCTATCCCATTCATGATCTCAACCTGTGTTTCCAGTTCATTAAGGTTGGTATTATGAGGTGTAAAAGGTAAGGTATATGGGTTTGGTGGCAAGGACTCATTGGCATCAAGGAAGTTAAGTAAGGTATCAGTGGTTTCTGGGTTAACAGGTGGGGCATTAATGGTTTTGGAAGTTGATTCATATGAAATTATCCATTCAATATCTGAAGACTCCCCTTGAATGGGTAATTTGGGATAGTATGCATCGTCTTCATAGAACACAGTGTCTTTGGAGACATAGAGCTTCTTTGAGGTTAGACAATAACACTTGTAGCCTTTTTGTCTAGAGGAGTATCCAAGGAAGATATATTTATGGGAACGAGCATCAAACTTACTGCCATCAGGGGTATGGACAAAGAAAATACACCCAAATACTTTCTGAGGTAAGGGGTTTAAAAGAGGGCAAGTAGGAAAGGTGGTAAGAAGGGTTTGGATAGAGATGGTATAATTAGGGACTTTGGAGGGCATTTGGTTGATGAGGTAGGTCACAGTTAGGACTGCATCCCCCTAGAAGGTCGCGGGTACATTTCTTTACATTACCAGTATTCGAGTTACCTCCAACAAGTGACAGTTCTTACGTTCGATGACCCCATTCTGCTGATGGGTGTAAGGACAAGAGGTTTGATGGTGAATTCCTTACTGATCAAGAAATTCTTTAAAGACATGACTTAGGTATTCCAGACCATTATCACTTTAAAGGACTTTGATAGAGGATTGAAATTGGGTTTATACAAACTTGTGAAAGCTTTAGAAAACTTGAGCTACCTTAGAATTTTCTTTCATCAAGTAAACCCATGTGATCCTGGTGTGATCATTAATGAAAGTAACAAACCATTTATGATGTTTCCTAATAGTTGTTCTTACTAGGCCCCAAATGTCACTATAGATTAGTTGGAAAGAAGTGGTGGGTTGGTAGGACTGTTTTGGATAGGATGATCGTGTTTGTTTTGTGAGTTGACAAGTTTCAGAATTAAAAGGAACATAATCTTTATTGAATAAACTTGGAAACACATGTCTCATATAATCAAAACTAGGATGCTCAGAATGACAATCCTATAAAAGTATATCTTAGTCTTGATAATTGGAACTGACTAGAGCTTTTCGTGCGTTACAAGTTGCTTTATTCTCTACCTCCAATCTCTCTAGGTAAAAAAGTCCATCCCACTCTTTAGAAGTCCCAATCGTCTTTCCTAAGTATAAATCCTGAAACAAACACATATCATCATCAACTATCACTCGGCATACATGTCATTTTATTAACTTGCTAACAAATATTAAATTACAGGTAAGTGTAGGAAAAAATACAACATTGTGAATGCCTAGTGAATTGGATAGTGTGACTGTGCCAATTCCTTCAACTTTGGTGAATACCCCATTTGCAACTTTAACACAAAGGTTCTCAGGACACAGTTTAAGAGTTGTAAATAAGGTCTGATTACCCGTCATATGAACTGTGGCTTCAGAATCAACTATCCATGTATTGTCACTAGTTCGTATAGTATTGAGGGCTATAATAAACTTACCTGATTGTACCAGGTTAATACTCGGCAAAGAGTTAGACTTATTCTACTTCTCAAGTATCTGACGAAGCATCTGTAGTTCTTTTGGACTTAATGAAGTAGTATCCTCAGCCTTCTGTTCAGTTGAGGTAAGATGACCCTATGGTTTGCTAGTGGATGGTTTGCCGTGCAGTTTCTAGCATTCCTCCTTGATGTGACCCTTCTTCTTGCAATAATTGCACCATTTGTTTTTCCGTTCCTCCTATGGCCCATGTACTGCAAGTGCTGAACTCGCAATTGGACTTGGGCTACTTCGGTTCAAGAGTTTCCTATTTTCTTCAAAATGTACTTGGTTGACGACATCAAAGAGGTGTGGTAGGGGTTTTATGCCCATTATTCTGCCCCGTATCTCCTTAAATGAGTCATTGAGTCCAAGAAGAAAATCATAGACTTGCCCTTCTTCTACTATCTTCTTGTATAATTGAGCATCCTCCATATTTTTCCATAGGTGCACTTCAAACAAGTCCTGTTGTTGCCAAAGTTTGATCAATGTGTTATAGTAATCAGTTACTGTCAAGTTACCTTGTTGCAAATCTCAAAGTTGCCACTTCAAATGGATCGAGGCAGCAGTATTATCAAGAGATGAATAGGTTCTTCTGGCTGCATCCCAAATCTCTTTTTACAGTGTTTGCCAGGAGATAGCCTTCACTAATGTCAACAGTCATAAAGTTACATAACCAAGTCATAACTTGGTTGTTTTTAGCAAACAAAGTATCAAAGGTTGGGTCAACTGGGGCTGGCTGTGGTGCTGCCCTATTGATGTATTTCTCCTTTCGTTTTCTATGGATATACCGCAGCACGCTTTGGGACCATTAGAGATAATTCCTTCCATTTAACCTATAGTTAATACCCATACTCTGAGGTTTTGGAAACTCTGAGGCTATTAAGGTGCTGCTGGTAGTGGAGGAAGATATAGAAGAAGATGAATTGCTAGAGGAGGAGGAGTTGATGGAAGGTGTATCGAACATGAGTGCAGATGGGTAGGTTTTGGTTTTAACTATATTTCAAGGAAATAAGCCAAAAAGAGGGGGAATTTAAAAGGGTTCATGTTTCTGGCAAGAGGTTGCCAGAGAATGCTGTGGATGGTGGCGCGTAAGGGTCACACGCCGGTACTGTGGAGGCTCGTGGGGGCCACATGCTACTCTAATCACCGCTATACCTCTAGGTTCTACCAATCAGTGGCTGCCGGTTCTGCCTGTGGTGGTGGTATGCTCACACGCATCGCCCTTCACCAAATCTCGGTTGGACATTTCTGTCTTTCTCTCTCTCTAGTCGTGTCTCTCTCTCTCTCTACCTCACTTTTGCAGTCTCCGATTGTCACCCCCTTCCAACCAAGGTCGAGATTAGTTCGTAAAAACGTAATTAAGTTTGAATTAGAGACCATAAAGAGATTTGGGATTTAAAACAAAATCAAGCTTTCCAAAATCAAGGTTTATAAAATCTTTTTCCAAACCCTATTCACAATGGTCTCATATTCACAATACAATTACACAATTGGCCTGTACAGGTTGATCTCATTCATACATATCAGAGTACAGCATAAATTCCCGACACACTCGGGTTCCATTGATTAATAAAGGGTTCATACAAGGCATAATGGCCATAATTTCTTTCCCTTTACTTGGGGATTACACAAAACTATACATTAATCCAAAATATATACAATTGTTTCCTAAAAACATCCAAATAATTTTACATGATAACCAATATCCAAAATTATTTCCTACACTAGAGCTCTATCCGCTCTTCGTCGCTCGCTTTCCCTTAGATCCTTCGGCCCACTCTAAAAATTTGGTTTATGGGAGAGTGAGATTCTAAGGAATCCCAGCAGTGCGAAATCACTCATAGTATGCACAACAATAAGGCATGAAAGTAAATCATAACCCACGCATAGCAACTACAACAGCAGTTACAGCAACAAGGGCATGTAGGGGTGTTCATCAATTTCCCGTCCCGACCTTCCCGTCCCGATCCCGAACAAATCGGGACGGGATTTTCCCGTCCCGAAAATTTCGGGATCGGGAATGTGATTTCGGGATCGGGAAAAATTCAGGATCGGGATCGGGATCGGGAATGGGACTTCCCGATCCCGACTTTTTCCCGATCCCGAAAATATATATATACACATATATATTTTTAAAAAATATTTAATAAAATAAGACCAAATGTAAAATAAAATGTGAAAATCCCTAACACCCTTAAGATAATATCTATTCTTTTAGTTTATTTAGTTAATTTCATTTATTATTTATTAAATAATTCTAATTTTTTATTCTTGTCTTTATTTTATTTGCAGCTGAATCGACAACTTTAAGCATGTATTGGACTAATTATATATTAATATTAGACTTATTTGATACAATATGATATTAGACAAATTATATATTTATACTAAACTAAAGGAAACACAATAAAAAATTTAATATAGAGATTTTTTTTTTAAAAAAAAATCAAATCCGGGATCGGGAATTTCCCGATCCCGATCCCGAAATTTCCCGATATTCGGGATCGGGATCGGGATCGGGAATGAAAATCATTCCCGAACCCTTCTCGGGATCGGGATCGGGAATGGCATTTCCCGATCCCGATCCCGATCCCGAACACCCCTAAGGGCAGGTATGATGGACGTCACCCTTACGGTTGCTCCGCTGTATTGCACCACAACAGTTCACACAATATATTTCACCACAGCTGGGATTCATATAAAACATTTCATACGCAAGCCATACAGGCAAGATATATAACACACAGCCCACGGCTGGATTCACAACACGCCGCCCCACGTGTCAGATTCACAAAGATCCATGTCGATTACAATGGCAGTTAAACGACCGACCTAGAGATAATCAGCGTCAATCCCTAAAGGCTCACACTGAAGTGCTCACTGTAATATCCCGAATTCTGAGACTTGAACTTAGAGAATAAGCCTGAGATTAGTGGACTGCTAAGCCCTGGTTTAGCAAGATCCCAAATTGTGATTAAGAGATAATGACTCCAAAAGTGGATGTGGTTAGTGATAAATAACCCTTTTGGAGAATCCGATGTGATTTGAGATTCGTATGTGTTGAGATTCGTACCCAAACCCTGTATTTGAGTTCAATTATGGATTAACATCTAAATTGAATGAAAATAAGGGGAAGGGCGTATATATGGTGTGAATGAATGAGAAAATGATTTTGATGGTAATTCCAAGTGGATTGCCATATTCAGGGGCAAAACGGTAAAGTTACCGACCGATTGATCGGTTACCGAAGAGGAAACTCATTGGTAACTTCAAGATCAATGGTTGAGATTGATTTGTGTAGAGATCAAAGGGTGGAATCCCATGTGGTTGTGCTCTTGTGAGCTCATGGGATGTGTGTCAAGATGGTGACACTTGGCAAATTGTGAACCCTTGGATTTGGGTCAAATATTCAAAGTTTTTCCTCTCTTCTCTCTCCCTTACTTGGACGGTTTTTGGGCCCCAAAAATCTGCATCACTTCATCATCTTCATTTCATCATCTTCATCTCTCTCTCTTGTCTCCATTTTCGCCATGCTTCAAGGTGGAAAGAGAAAGAATCAAGGTGAGATTTAGCTTGTTTCTTGTCCTCTAATGCTCTAATCACCTTCTATAAAGTTGTTCATAGTGATGAGAGCTTCATCTCTATGGTTTTAGATTCTTGATTGAAGGTGTTTGATGGCTTGAGGAAGTTTGGAAAGATGGAGAATCAAGAAATTGGTTTGGGAAAGAGGAAGAGGTGAGTATTTGAAGCATTTTGACCTAAGTTTTGTGATTATTGGTTAAGCCTTGTAAATTTCGAATTTTGCCCTGATTTTCATGTGATTTTTGATTGGAGAATTGAATTGTGTTTTATGTTGGAAATGGTGCCATGTTGTGGTATTTGGTCATTGGAATTGATTTGGGAATTTGAATTGGAAGAGTTGTAATGTTGTGGTTTGAAATGTGGTATTGTGTGACATGTTGTAATTCATTGTGAAACATGTCAATATAATGTGAATTTGGTTGATTTGGTATTTCCAATGGATTCCTTGTGCAAATTTATGTGAAAATGGTATTTGGTATGAATTTGGGAACCATTGGAATCATTGTTGAAAAACTGGAAATTCTGTCCAGTGTAAGTCTGTGTTGGGCAGTCTTGTTGTGTGGACGTTTTGACTGGGCAAATGACGTTAGTAAATTATGAAACTTTCCAGTCTTAAAGTTCACCTCCCAAGGTTCAAAATGGACATATAATGTGTGCCATTTCGTTTTGAGAACTGGGAGTTATAGCTGTCCAAAGTATGGCATCAAAACTGGATCCTGTTCTGGCACAATGTTAGGTTTTTGGTAAATCTGGACTTTTGTGGTGATTTCCAGTATTGGTCAGTATTTTTCCTGTGTAGAGGACTTGAATAGCTTTCATTTGGCTTTGGGATCACCTCATTTCGATTTTTCCTGAATTAGTTATGATTTTTGGAAGTTCAGCCAGAAACTGGATTTTCTTGGGCCGCGGCCCAAGGATGTTGGGCCGCAGCCCAAATGTTTCTGTGCGTCTCTGGACAGTTTTGGGCCGCAGCCCAAGGATTGTGGGCCGCGGCCCACCACCAAAAATCAGTATTTTGGACTTTTAAAAGGTGATCTTTGGTCAAGTGTTTCCCAAGCCTTTAGGCATATGTTTAGGCTTTGATTAGCCACCTAAAGGTGTTAAATGATAACCAACATTAAGTGTTTGAGAGTTAAGGAATTGGAAAAGGGATTGACCCTATGTTCATGATTTTGATTATAGGGTTGATGTTCGCCCTGATCGTGGTTTGGTATTCATTCTGATCGCGAGTAAGCGGAGCTGGAGCTTACGTGGAAAGAGGGTAGGGAACATATCTCTTCTGCTTGTATTTGATATATGTGTTAGTGTGTTGGTGCATGTCTTAGCTTTGCATAATTGTGTGTAATTTGAAGCTATGTTTCAATTTATGCTATGGCCATAGGTATATTGTTCGAAGCATTGAGCTTGCAAATTGTCATTGTGTTATCATGAGTTGTGTGATGCAAGCATGTCATGCATTAAACATCTATCATACATGCATATTGATTGTTATCCTACTGAGATTCTCTCGAATCTCACCCTCCCCTACTAACCTTTCAGATAGGGTAGTAGATCGATGATGGAGTAAACAGCTAAAGGCGGTGAAGACTCCTTTGGGATTGAAGTTGGTGGTTGGTTATCATAGTTGGGAGTATTATATATTTTTGGATTCAGTTTTCGATAGTTGGGATGGATATTTGTATTTGGATATGTATATATGTATGTGTATGAGAAAGATTTGTGTAATCCCCATCTGAGGGCTTGTATGGGCGATTATGCCCTGTAAGGCTTTGAGTTAATAAATGGAACCCGGGAGTTGCCGGGATTATATTGTGTATTCTGATATTTGTATAAATGTGATATTCCGCGTAATGTAATTGTATTCGAAATTTGAATATGAGACCAGGTGTAAATTATATTTCAAAAGTCATCTGTGAAAATCCTATCGTGAAGATAGGATTTCGAAATGGTTTTGTTTCTTATTGGTCTCTATTTCATCTTAATCGCGTATTTCGGATATAATTACGGCAGGGGGTTACACTCACGCTGTACTGGACCATGGCATATACAGTTCACAAAGCTCAATGACAAGTCATGCATAGAAAAATATCATACACAACATCAGAGAAGAGTCACTACCTTGGTTCTTCCGAGTGTATTATGGCACCGGTCTATCCCGAGTAGGGCAAATGTCAAATCCTAGAATCATAATTAAGGACAAAGAGTTATACTCTATTCCAAGACTTAATTCACTTTATAACACTTAAATTTGATTATCATAATTGACCCTTAAGAGGCTACAAATGCCCTTAATAAAAGCCCAAAAGGGTTGGGAAATAATAGGTTGAAGATCACTTTTCAAAAACTAAGTGTTGGAACACAGGGGTTGGCCACGACCAGCCCATCCTTGGGCCACGACTAATATATGGTAAGAAAGTCATGGGCTGCAGCCAGCCACCTTAGGCCGCGGACAAGAAAAATCCTGATTTTTGGCTGAACTTCAAAAAGTCATAACTAATTTTAGAAAAATCGATATGAGGTGATTCTAAAGCCAAATGAAAGCTACTTAAGTCCTCTTTATTGGAAAAATATGTACCATTACTACAAATCACAAAACAATTCCATAATTACACAAAACTCAACACTGCTCCAAAACAGAGTCCAATTTTTGTCCCAAACTTGGGAAAAGCATAACTTTTAGTTCACAAAACGAAATGACATGAATTATATGTCCATTTTGAAGCTTGGGTTGTGAACTTTAAGACTTGAAAGTTTCATAATTTTACAAAGCCATTTGTTTATTCAAACATTTAGTGCAAACTGACTGCCCAGAACAGAGTTCACACAAGACAAATTTCCAACTTTTCTACCAAAGTGTCCAATGACTCCAAAATCATTAACCAAACATATTCCCATACAATTTTCTACAAGGAACACAATGGTAACCTCAAAATGACCAAAATCACAACCCATTGACATGCCCTATTTTTGGCACAAAACACAAAACCAAAACAAAGTGCCAAACTTTACATTTAAGCTTTAATTCAATATTATCAATCCAAAACACTAAACAAGGCACCATTTCCATAACAACAACATGCCATCAACACATTGAACCTCAATTTCGAAATTCAAGGCAAAATTTCTAGAAAATCCAAACTCAACCAATGGCTACAAAACCTATATAGAAATGTTTGTCTTACTCACCTCTATAACTTTCCCAAAAGGAGTTCCTTGATTCTCAAAACTCTACAATCCCTTGAGAGCTCAAACAACACCAAATGGATAAACTAAAACCATGAAAATGAAGCTCTTAATACAAGGAACAAGTTTATAGAAGAGAGGTTTTTCATTAGAAGCCATTTAGAGTGTCAAATACACACCTATTTCATAAGCTTCTTCTTTCTTTTGCATAAATGGGGCCAAGAAAATGAGCATGAGAGATAAGGGAGGTTGAAGATGAAATGATGCTTCTCTTGCCCCCATACTTCATGTCAGCCGAATGGAGGGAAGGAAAGAGAGAGAAAATGCATATAAAATCATTGTTTGACTTTCTGATACACTCTCTCTTCACACCAACTAGCCACTTGTCATATTTTGATCTGTTCTTATAAAATAATCAACCAATTAATCACCTTAATCCCTCCATTAGCCATTCTAATTACATTTCTCATTTTTCTCATAGTTAGTAATTAATTTTCTCCATTAATTACTAATTTATGGCCAATAATTCAATTCTTTCAATTTTTCCACCAATTATGGCATATTAATTAAAATTGCCATAAAACACATAATAATTCAGATTTAATTCACAAATCATTCTCAAAATTGTCATTAGCCCTTAACCAAATTTTTGGATACTACAATTCTCCCCCCGTTCAATAAATTTCATCCTCAAAATTTGTTACACATTATTGGCATAAACTCAGGAAATCTTTTCTCCATGCCCGCTTTCGCTTCCCAAGTTGCTTCTCTTGGAGACATTCCCTTCCAGACCAGCTTCACAAACAGTAGGCTTCGATGCCTAACCCTCTGGTCTTCACGATCGATGACATGCTCTAGCTCTACCGCATAAGTGAAGTTATCTTGTAACTCAACCTATTCATACTCAATGATATGCTCAGGTTTTGGTTACTACTTCTTGAGTAGTGAGACATGGAACACATCATGCAATCTGCTCAAATTTGGGGGCAGGGCTATCCAGTATGCTATAGGTTTGATTCATACCAGAATCTCAAACGGACCAATATACCTCAGACTCAGTTTCCTCCACTTGATTGCTCTTCCGATGCCCGTGACTGGAGATACTCTCAAGAAAACATGATCCCCCACTTCAAACTCTAGAGGCCTTCTCCTCTTAGTAGCATAGCTCTTCTTTCGACTCTATGCTGCAAGGAGCCTCTTCCTGATGATTCAGATCTGCTTAGAGGTTTGATCAACAATATTCAGCCCATACAACTTCCTCTTAGACAACTTATTCCAGTACAATGGTGACTGGCATTTCCTTCCATATAATGATTCATACGGAGCCATTTGAATGCTCGCATGATAGTTGTTGTTATAAGCAAACTCAACCAATGGAAGATAGTAGTCCCACTTTCCTTTAAAGTCTAGGACACACACTTTCAGCATATCTTCTAAAGTCTGGATAGTCCTCTCTGACTGTCCGTCTGTCTGAGGATGGTAGGTTGTGCTAAACCTTAATTGAGTACCTATAGCTTGGTGCAGAGCCTTCCAGAATCTTGAAGTAGACTGAGGATATCTATCGGAGATAATATTCTTTAGTGTACCATGGAGCCTCACTATCTCTTTAATATATATCCCAGCCAGCCTATCAGGAGAATAGCTAGCATTGATAGGTATGAAGTACACAGACTTCGTGAGTCGATCCACAACCACCCAAGTCGCATCATAGTTCTTGATCCTGGGTAGACCCACCACTAGATCCATGGTCACACTCTCCCACTTCCATTCTGGAATCTTTGGACTCTAAAGTAATCTTGGCGGTATGTGTACTCAATCTTCACCCTTTGACAGGTAAGACACCACGCCACGTACTTAGTCACATCACTCTTCAACCCTGGCCACCAGTACATAGATTTCAGGTTGTGATACATCTTGGTCATACCGGGGTGAAGAGTATACTGACACTTGTGAGCCTCATTAAGAATTCTCAATCTCAAGTTAGCTTTCAGTGGAATATAGATTCTCTTCTGATAATACACCAGTCCACTAGGTGACAAATCATAATCCTGAGTCTCTCTTCACTCAATCATAGCTCGGATTGACTGGGCTTGCTCATCATGCATCTGAGCCTCTTCAATCTCAGTCCTCAGGTCATTCTCCCCTTGGACTACACCATAACTAGCACACAGGATATTATTCGAGAGATTAAAGTCCCAAAAATACTCTATCAATTCCCTTTCCTGAATCATGATCGTTGCCACAAGCACCACCTTCCGACTCAAAGCATCCACGATGACATTAGCCTTACCTGGATGATATTTAATTTCTAGGTTGTACTCCTTAAGCAACTCTATCTACCGATGATGTCTCATGTTCAACTCTTTTTGATCATACAGATACTTGAGACTCTTGTGGTCATAGTACAGTTCCACTGTCACACCATATAGGTAATGACGCCAAATTTTCAATGCAAATACTATTGACGCAAGCTCCAGATCATGGGTGGGATAGTTCATCTCATGCAGTTTTAGCTGTCGAGAGGCATAGGCCACCACCCTTCCCTACTGCATCAGGACATACCCTAACCCCTGCTTACTACTGTACATGACGTAAGCCTTACTGGGATCAGGTATAATCAACACTGGTGCCGTAGTCAACCTCTCTTTCAGCTCCATGAAACTCTACTCACAACATTCATCCCAACTAAACTGTTGATCCTTCCTCGTGAGCTTGGTCATTGGCAATGCAATATGCAAGAAATTCTGGTTGAACCTCTGATATTAACTAGCAAGACCTAGAAAACTGTGAATCTCAGAAACAGTTTCTGGCCTTTTCCAATCAAGTAATGTTTCCACCTTACTGGGATCCACCGATACCTCATCTCATGAGATTACATGGCCAAGGAACTTCACTTCTGTAAGCCAAAACTCACACTTACTCAGCTTGGGATAGAGTTGCTTTTCCCGCAGAATTCTCAACATGATTCTCAGATATTGCTCATGTTCCTCCCTGTTCTTAGAGTAAATCAAAATGTCGTCTATAAACATGACCATAATCTGGTCAAGATACTATCAGAAGATGTGATTCATATAGTCCATGAATACCACTGGTGTATTCATCAACCCAAAGGGCATCACAAGGAACTCATAGTGCTCGTACCTCATTTTGAAAGCAGTCTTCAGAATATCCGCTACATTCACATGTAACTGATGATATCCCAACCTTAGATCAATTTTAGAGAATACGCATGAGCTAGACAATTGATCTAACAGGTCATCAATTCTTGGGAGAGGATACTTGTTCTTAATAGTCACTTTGTTGAGTTCTCGGTAATCGATGCACAACCGCAAACTCCCATCTTTCTGTTTCACAAATAGCACTGGAGCTCCCCACGACGATACACTGGATCGAATGAACCCTTTTTCAACCAATTCTTCAATTTTCTTCTTCAGCTCCGCCATTTTGTTAAGGGCCATACAGTATGGGCTTTCAATATCGAACCAGATCCAGGCACAATCTCAATTGAGAATTGCACTTCCCTTTCCGGAGGCAATCCACAAAGATCTTCCGGAAACACTTCAGGGAATTCTCTCACAACAGGTATACTTTCAAGAGCTTCACGTGATTCTCCCTGAACGGAGAAGAACACCATATACCCTTGGCATCCCTTCTCAAAGTATCTCTTAGCTTTAGTCATTAAAAGTAAATTCAAACTGGAATTCACATTATTCTCCCGCCATGCATTATAGAAGGTTATCATCTTATTGCCACAATCAAGTAGTACATCATTTGTTGTCAACCAGTCGAAACCCAGAATAACTTCCAGTTGTTGGAGTGGCAAACAGATCAAATCAACTGTAGACTCACGACCCTCAACAACTATCACACAATTTAAGCAGGCTTCGTCCATCACAGCCTTGACACCCATTGGTGCCGACACGACCAAATCAAATGGTAGTCTATGCACACGCAATCTCAGGTGCTTTACACAGTCATAAGCTATAAATGAATAACTTGCACCCGAATCAATAAAGCATCTAACTCATTATCACTAAGAAGGATTTTACCTTGGATCAGTTCTAGGGACTTTTGAGCCTCCTCATGTGTCATTGCAAACACTCGACCCTGATTTCTAGGCCTTTGCTCTGTCTATAGTTATGGGCACTTGGTAGAAATATAACCTGATTGTTTGTAATTGTAGCAGATTGTTTCCCCCCAAGCAGGTTCTACCAGGATGGTACTTTCTGCACTAATTACATACTGGTCCCGCTGGAGGTCTCTGATTACCACAACCCTCAGATTGGTAGGGCCTTTTGTTACTGTCCCCAGATGAGGACCCTTACCCCTTCCGCTTCTGGGAAGTATTTGCCTTGCTTGGCTCATTCTGGCTACCACTACCCTTAGATAGGTACAACTTCCTCATATTGTTGTGAACAATTCTATATTATTCCACCACCTTGTTAAAGTTGGTGAACAAATGTGTAGCCAATCTCTTTCTCAGCTCTCATCTTAGACCACAGATAAGCATGTCCGCACTCAACTCTTTGTCATCCATCTTCTGAAGATAGGAAGAATATCGGGACAACCTGATGAAACGGGATAGATACTCATCAAAGGTCTCCGTGTCCCCTTATTTGATATACAGGAATTCAGTTTCCTTCTCGAGCCTCACCGACTTGGGGAAGTACTTCTCATTGAATTGCTCTTGGAATACCTCCCAAGTCAATGGCACATTCTGGCTTCGTAGTGTCATGGCGATATTCCGCCACCACCGGTCTGCATCCTCCTCTAACTTGTATACAGCCAGCTTAGCCTTTACCTCCATTAGGCACTCAAGGACTTTAAAGATCTTTTCTAATCAGTTCAACTAGTTCTCTGTAGCTTGGGGATCAAACCTCCCCCTGAACACCAGAGGTAGATGCTTGCAAAACTTAGAAACCCAGAATTGTAAGTCTCTTCCCTTATAAACCGGCATCCCTTGTGACTCTTGATTGGACACCGTGTGAGGTGGGGATTCTTGAGACCAATTGGACCCCTCAGCTGTCTCTTTAGGACGAGTCTCGGCTTGGGTCTCTTCATGAGTTGACTGAGCTCTTTCCTCATTACATTTGGCCCTTTCCTCTCTGAGCTCTTCCCTCAGCTCAGCTATCATGTCTCATTGCTCCCGTATGAGATCCATTATTTCTAGCATTGGATCAGGAGGATTGTCATTAAGTTCCTCCACCTCTGGGTCTAGTGGTCTACCTCTAATAAGGTGAACCATTTTGTCTTTATCACAACAAATGATTCACCACGTCAGTTCCAGAATACATGTATACATATAATCCCTAAAACATAGATATATCCACAAACAGTAGAAATACTTATGTGTATACAACCAATAATCCTAAGCCATCATTTACCACTTAGGCAACAACCTAAGGCAGCTATCCTAGCAAATCCTTACCTTGCCAGGAACTACAGCTCTGATACCACAAATGTAACCCCTTTCCAACCAAGGCTGAGATTAGTTCGTAAAAACGTAATTAAGTTTGAATTAGAGACCATAAAGAGATTTGGGATTTAAAACAAAATCAAGCTTTCCAAAATCAAGGTTTATAAAAACATTTTCCAAACCCATTCACAATGGTCTCATATTCACAATACAATTACACAATTGGCCTGTACAGGTTGATCTAATTCATACATATCAGAGTATAGCATAAATTCCCGACACACTCGGGTTCCATTGATTAATAAAGGGTTCATACAAGGCATAATGGCCATAATTTCTTTCCCTTTACTTAGGGATTACACAAAACTATACATTAATTGAAAATATATACAATTGTTTCCTAAAACATCCAAATAATTTTACATGATAACCAATATCCAAAATTATTTCCTACTATGGAGCTCTATCCGCTCTTCGTCGCTCGTTTTCCCTTAGATCCTTCGGCCCTATCTAAAAAGTTGGTTTATGGGAGAGTGAGATTCTAAGGAATCCCCGTAGTGTCAAATCACTCATAGTATGCACAATAATAAAGCATGAAAGTAAATCATAACCCACACATAGCAACTACAACGGCATTTACAACGATAAGGGCAGGAATGACGGACGTTACCCTTTCAGTTTCTTATGCCGTATTGCACCACAACAGTTCACACAATATATTTCACCACAGTTGGGATTCATATAAAGCATTTCATACGCAAGCCATACAGGCAAGATATATAACACAGCCCACGACTGGATTCACAACACGCTACCCCACGGGTCGGATTCAAAATGTTGGAACACAGGGGTTGGCCGTGGCTAGCCCATCCTTGGGCCAAGACCAATTTATGGTAAGAAAGTCATGGGCTACGGTCAGCCACCTTGGGCCGCAGCCAAGATTTGGACAGACATATTTGGGCCGCGGACAAGAAAAATCCTGATTTTTGGCTGAACTTCAAAAAGTCATAACTAATTTTAGAAAAATCGAAATGAGGTGATTCCAAAGCCAAATGAAAGCTATTTAAGTCCTCGTTACTAGAAAAATATAGACCATTACTAGAAATCACCATAAAATTCCATAATTGCAAAAAAACGCAACACTGCTTCAAAACAGAGTCCAATTTTTGTCCCAAACTTTGGCAAAGCATAACTCTCAGTTCACAAAGCGAAATGACATGAATTATATGTCCATTTTGAAGCTTGGGATGTGCAATTTAAGACTGGAAAGTTTCAGAATATTACAAAGCCATTTGTTTATTCAAAACTTTCGTGCAATCTGACTGCCCAGAACAGAGTTCACATAAGACAGATTTCCAACTTTTCTACCAAAGTGTCCAATAACTCCAAAATCATTAACCAAACCTATTCCCGTACAATTTTCTACAAGGAATACAATGGTAACGTCAAAATGACCAAAATCCCAACCCATTGACATGCCCTGTTTTTGGCCTAAAACACAAAACCAACACAAAGTGCCAAACTTTACATTTAAGCTTTAATTCAATACTATCAATCCAAAACACTAAACAAGGCACAATTTCCACAACAACAGCATACCATCAACACATTGACCCTCAATTTTGAAATTCAAGGCAAAATTTCCAGAAAATCCAAGCTCAACCAATGGCTACAAAACCTATATAGAACGGTTTGTCTTACTCACCTCTATAACTTTCCCAAAAGGAGTTCCTTGATTCTCCAAACTCTACAATCCCTTGAGAGCTCAAAAAACACCAAATGGACAAGCTAAAACCATGAATATAAAGCTCTCAACACAAGGAACAAGTTTATAGAAGAGAGTTTTTTCATTAGAAGCCATTTAGAGGGACAAATACACACCTATTTCATAAGCTTCGTCTTCTTTCTTCTGCAAAAATGGAGGCACAAAAATGTAAGAGAGAGAGAGAGAGAGAGAGAGAGAGAGAGAGAAGGGAGGTTGAAGATGAAATGATGCTTCTCTTGCCCCCATACTTCATGTCAGCCAAATGGAGGGAAGGAAAGAGAGAGAAAATGCATATAAAATCATTGTTTGACTTTCTTATACACTCTTTTTTCACACCTACTAGCCACTTGTCAGATTTTGATTTGTTCTTATAAAATAATCAACTAATTAATCACCTTAATCCCTCCATTAGCCATTCTAATTACATTTCTCATTTCTCTCATAGTTAGTAATTAATTTTCTTCATTAATTACTAATTTATTGCCAATAATTCAATTCTTTCAATTTTTCCACCAATTATGGCATATTAATTAAAATTGCCTCAAAACACATAATAATTCAGATTTAGTTCACAAATCATTCTCAGAATTGTCATTAGCCCTTAATCAAATTTTGGAGCATTACACCGATTTTGCAATTTGTGATCAGATACCATGTTTAAAATCAAAGACATAATCCTCTCAAAATGATGTGTTATTCTAATGAGTAAAGAGTACAATTTATAGGCTCCAAAGGAGAGCTCTCATAAAGAGATGAATTAAGGAAATTAAAAACAAGGATTACAATCACTCAACATAATACCAAGATCCTTCCTAAACTAAAGCGGCTATAATCAAGGGATATGATATGATACTAGAATCATGGGATCCTAATTTATTTCCTAATATTCTAACAATTACAAATAAAATCTTATTAATCCTATAATAGATTTTATTATAAATAATATATATATATATATATATATTCTTATCAATCCTATTTTCATGAGTAAAATTTTAGAAAATTATCACATCTTCCCATTGATTACTA
Source organism: Inga oerstediana (assembly GCA_963210345.1). Lineage (NCBI taxonomy): Eukaryota > Viridiplantae > Streptophyta > Magnoliopsida > Fabales > Fabaceae > Inga > Inga oerstediana. Next base: position 15,500,107 of record OY723411.1, on the reverse strand, counting down.
ACTCTAATACAAAAAGGGCAATTATGACACTTATTTTTAAACTAATTGTGACACTTAGGAAGTGCGACATATCCCATCACCTCTAAAAGAAGCTATGGGCATATATATAGCTTTTAAAAAAAGAAACACTTCATGCGGTGCTTCCTTAAGGAAGAGCCACAGGAAGTCTACACTCTTGAGAAAGCATACAAGAAGTCTATATTTTTATTAAAATTTTTCCTTCTTATAGTACTTTTTTAAGGAAGTGCCACAAAAAGTATTATTTTTTTATTTTTCTTTTAGAACCTTATAATTATAGTTAATAGCATACTTTAAACACATTTCCATATCCACAACAAAATGAAGAAAAGCAAACCACAATCAAATAACTCCAAAATGATATAAATTAACAAATAACTACTCCCTCCAGTCCTAAATATAGGAAATAGTTTGTAGTGCAATTTGTACTACAAACTATGTCCTATATTTAGGACCGGAGGTAGTAATTAACAAAATCACTACTAAGTAAAATACAAGTGTTAAAAATAAATAATTATTTTACTTATACAATTCATCAATGTTAACAATTACTGCAACAATTAAAAATTATAACTACTACATATCTTCACAAATAATCTATATATAATAACATTTAATTTTATCTCATTTATTTTTCAGCATATAAAAATGAGAATAATTTTTTCATATTTCATAATAAACTAAATATAAAAGTTGTTGAGCAAATTAAACTATTAATTACTAATAAAATTAGACTTGTAAGCTCAAAAATTAAAAAAACTTACCATGTATATGAAGCTTGAATAGGTGAGCTGAAACCTCAAGCTCAACAACTGAAAAAATTTAATAAAGGAAAAGGAGAAAGACAAAGTTGCATGCAAGTTTAAAAATAAGAAAAAGGGTGGTTAAGAAGACAATGTGCTGTATGTAGCTTTAAAATATATATATATATAGAAAAGTGAGTGGATACGTATTTACAGGACAAAATGAAACGATAAGGAGGATGAAATGGGACCAAAAGGGAGGAGGAGTGGGGTCAGTTTGGTGCAAGAAGTGGGACCAAATAAATGAGGAGGAAGTGCCGAAAATGAAAGGAGGAGGAGGAGGAAATGTGAGAAGTGATGGAACAAAGGAATGAGGAGGAAGTGATGATCGAAGTGAGGACAATGATGAGTGGCAAAAAGAGGAGAAGGTGGAAATGTGGGCACTGAGATGATAAGGAGTGATGGCACGTGTTGGATAAGGAGTAAGGATCAAGAGGATAAAGGTGATGGAAACAAATCACGGGAGAGAGAAGGGCTTGAAAAGAAAATTAAAAAAAATAAAAATATTACTTTGTGATGCACTTACTAAGCCAAGTGCCACACAAAGTGCGTAACAGTTGTGTACTTCCTTGAGCAAGTGTCACAGCTACTACTTCAATTTTTTTTTAACTTACCTTATGTGGAGCTTGGTCAAGCAAGCGCCACAAAAGGTCACAACATGCCAATTTTTAAAAAAAATTAATAAAAATTCAGAAGAAGCTAAAGAAGTGCCACAAAACATGTGCCACTATTTCCTATTTTTGTAGTAGTGATTAGAATCAAGAGAAATTTTTAGACCGTAGAGTTAGCTTTTTTCTAAATTAATTACTAATTAATTATTAATACATCACACATTCATTTTTATTCTCTAACTTAAAATGTGAGGATCACAAAAATTGTGCATTGTTGTAGTGAAAGAAATTGAGCCAGCAAAAAAAAAAAAAAAAGAATTCGAACTAGAGGCTTACTATAACTATCATACTAATGATTTATGATATAATAAATTATGTTCAAAACTGTCCAGCATGGGCAGACCCAGCCAATTATATATGTCAATGGCTACTTATATAAATATAACATGTGTGTGTGTGTGTGTGTGTGTGTGTGTGTGTGTGAGTAGTAATGTAATATTAAACTATTTGCAATATAATTAGCAACAAACATATTTATAAACAGAAGTTTTCATGGATAATTCGTTTCTAAATTGGAATAAGCTATATCCTATAAATTAATTACAAATTTTTCTGTTAAGGAATTCTTTCCAAGGGATTAGTAACAAAGTAGTAATGAAATTATTTCCAATGAAATTTTGTTTCCCTAAATCTGAAGTACAAATAGTGTTATGCAATCTATATAGCTGATCTCATCTAGTAGGATAAGATTTACTGTTATTGTTGTAAATTTCATCAATAAATTAGTGACAAAATTTATGATGAATTTGCAACCTAAAACGTTCTTCCGCATATTTTTTTTAACAAAATATACTCATACTAACAACTACTCTATCATATTTAAATTACATAAATCTCTCATTTATTTTGAAAACATATATAGAATTTCCTTAAAATTAAAATATATGTTACACAAACCTCTTATATATATATATATATAATTTCATTTCCATCCATTTAAATGTTAGTTGACTGTTAAGTTTGACTATTAAACTTTTAATATTTGTCCAAAACACCCATCTTTAACATAAGAATAATTAAACATTTATATTTGCCAAAACAAATTCTATACAACCAAAAAACAAATATAATGTATATAACTTTAAACTTTTTGATACGTTATAAATTTTATTATTTATTATAAATTTATATTTTTAATTTTCTATCACATTTATTGAGACTTACCTATTTATATTTATTTTAAATGGATAAAACATATTTCAAAAATATATTTTTTATCATATATTATAAATGATGTAAGTTTGAAAGATAATATTGAGTAAAAGTTTTATACAAATTTTATAATAAATATATTTAGTCAGGTATATATTTATTAAAAGAATTCAACAAATTTTCATGTTTACTTTAACTACATTACTAAAACGTTTATCTCAATATGATAAAAACACTAAACAAATAAATATTAGCAAAGATAAAAAATAAAATTAAGAAAAGGAAAGAGGAGAAACTCTTCAAGTATGCAAAAAATAAAAATAATAAATAAAATTAAGGATTTAGTATGATGAAGGGTTAGTCAATAAAATTTATTCTAACATAAAATTTAAATAAGAAAATATTTTTTTTATGATTTTTTTAATGGAGTTAATGATTAGGACTTAAGTGTCTACAACAACAACAAAGCTTTTATCCTGCAAGGTGAGGTCGGCTATATGGATTGCATAATATCATTGTATTCTATCAAAAATCAAATCTTTGGATAGATTATTACCAAAAAGATCCCACTCTATAACTTCATTGAGTATTCACTTCGATCTTCCTCGACATCTTTTTAGAGGAATCGACACTGCTTGATCAACTTTCCTCACCGACGCACTCAATGGCATTCTTTGAACATGTCTAAACCACCTTAAAATGATTTTCTACCGTTTTCTCTTCTATAGATGCTACTCAAACTCGTTCGCATATATGATCATTACAAATCTTATATTTTCTTGTATGATCACACATTCATTTTAACATCTTCATTTCGGCTATCCCCATTTTATGTTCATGTTATCCCTTTAAAGCCCAACATTCACTACCATAAAAAGCATTACTGGTTTTATAGCACTCCGATAAAACTTCACTTTTGCCTTATTAGAGACTTTCTCATCACAAATAAATCTAGTAGCTTTTCTCCATTTACACCATCAAACTTAAATTCTATGACTAACATCTCTATCAATTTCACCATCTTATTGTATAATTGATCCTAAATATCTAAAATTTGTCACTTGTAGTTTGACTTGCCCCCTAATTTAACTTTCACTTCACTTCTAACTTGTCTCTTATCAAAATTGCAATGCATATATTCAGTTTTGCTCCTACTCAAATGAAAGCCCTTCAACTCTGGAGTTCTTTGCCATATCTCAAGTTTAGAATTGATTTCTCCCTGAATTTAGCCAATAGAACTATATTATCAGGAAAAAATAGGCAATTAGGGATATCCTCTTTCATAGGCACAGTTAGAACGTTTATTACTATGTTGAATAAATAAGGGACCAAAGCTGATACCTGATGTAGGTTAATCCTTCTAGGAAAGTCCTTTGTCTCACCTCTAGGCATCTAGTACTGGCTGTTACCCCGTCATATATGTCCTAAATGGCTTTGATATATGCAACTCACACTCCCTTCTTTTCTAAGGCTTTCCAAAGTATATCTCTTGGCACACGGTCATATGTTTGTTTCCAAATCAATGACAACCGTATTTAAATCCCTTCCTTTGCTTTGATACTTTTTCGATTAGCCCCCTTTTTAATAAATTGCTTCTATTGTGGACCTTCCTAGCATGAATCCAAATTAGTTTTCAAAAATACCAGTCTCTAACCTCTACCTGTATTCAATCATATTTTCCCACAATTTCATTATATGACTCATTAACTTAATTCCTTTATAGTTTGCATAATTTCGAATATCTCCTTTATTCTTATAAGTAGGCATCAAAGTACTTTTTCTCCAATCATCAGACAATTTCTTGGATTGTAAAATCTTATTAAATAACTTAGTAAGCCACATCTCACACTGTCTTCGCCTAAACATTCTGAACTTCAATAGGAATACCATCAGATTTAATAACTTTACCATTTTCCATTTTCTTAAAAGCTTCCTTGACCTCCACTCACTACTACGGAAGGGACTTTTAACGACCGGTTTTTGGGCCTTTAGACGACTGTTTTCAGGGGGTCGTCTATCTTAGTGTCGTTGAAAGTTCGAGAAAAGACGACCGTTAAAAAACAGTCGTTGTATCTTTTGGATACAACGACTGTTTTTAATAAAACAGTCGTTGTATCCAACAGATACAACGACTGGTTTTAAGAAAACAGTCGTTGTATCCAACAGATACAACGACTGTTTTCTTAAAACCAGTCGTTGTATCTGTTGGATACAACGACTGTTTTATTAAAAACAGTCGTTGTATCCAAAAGATACAACGACTGTTTTATTAAAACCAGTCGTTGTATCCTTTTTTTTTTTTTTTTTTTAAAATCCCTACATCAACTCCCTCTACTCCCTCCACCATATGTGTCTACAAGTCCCCACGTCCTCCCATTCTCTCATGATTAACTCTCTAGCTTCCCCTAATACTCATGGAAGTGAAATCACATATTAGTTTTTCTATCATGACATATAGCGCATATATCATCATAACATCATTTCAATGTGCAGACTTCAACTTTCAAACTTTCAATGTAAATCATGACATGCATATGGGCAAAGAGATGATGACATGCTTCCATGAAAATCCCTATTTTTCATCATCATTTTCCATAGTGTTCTCTGAAAGCATAATGCCTTAACAAATTCAAAGTACTCATAAATAAGAAACTAGGAAAAGTATTCGAATATGCAAACTTGAAATAGCACTGTACAAAAGCACTGCACTACGTAAAAAAACCTCTACACATCATCACCCGGCCCCTCTATGTGTTGTAGAAGATGTCCCGACAACAGGTCTCGGATCAAATTAATGTCTTCGATTGTGTAGGGGTCCTGATCACCAAAAATCTGAGCGCAAAATGGAGAATATGTTAACATAAATAAATAAATTGAATGAAATAAATAACAATTGAATCACATGAAAAGAACTGAAATTCAATTGAGAATCAATAAATGATCACCTGTTCAAAATTTGTAGTAAGGCCAGAGAAAATGATGTTATACATATATAGTATAACATAGAAGCCGCACTCAGTTTTCCCTGCTTGCCGTGGACACTATACAGCAAAAGCAAACGGTAAAAAAGAATAATTAAAGGCCTATGTAAAGCAATCGTCATTCGAAGAACTTGAATGTATAGAACTTACGTTTGGCTTGAACCACTTTGTATGACCAGCTTTACCTTCACGCTTCCCACCCATTATATAATATGTCTTCAATGCACTGTAATAATTAAAATGATAAACAAAAGACATTAAAACAATTGAGTAAAATCAAAAATCAATGACGGACAAATAAATTTACTTACGTGTCAAAACCTTTAAAGGTTGCTTTTTATTTGTCTCATCACCACACCTATTACCTTTCTTCACTTTGTATCTAGAAGTTTTACATTTCGGACACTCACTTAAGCCTTCATACTCATTTCTGTACAATACGCAATCATTAGGGCAAGCATGTATCTTTTTATACTCCATACCCATTGTAGATAATATTTTCTTGGCCTCATACATACGATTTGGAAGTACATTATCCTCTGGAAACATATCACACAACAATTCTAGTAACAATGTGAAACTACTGTCGGTCCACCCACAAGTTGCCTTTAGGTTGACCAAGTGCAAAATGCCTGACAAACGTGTATACTTTGTACACCCAGGGTACAAAGGTGTCTCTGCATCACTCCGTATGCTATCATATACAGGCGTTTGTGCAAAACATTCTACCTCAACATCGTGAATCATGTTCTCCATTCTATTGTCATCTCCAACCTCCAAAACTTCCTTCTCGCGTGACGCCCAAGCGGTTCCTTCCTCACCATGCCATATCCATCTTGTGTACCGAAGATTTATTCCATCACAAAGTAAGTGATCCCTTATATCATCAACATCCCGTAGACTCTCATTTAAACAGTTGATACATGGACAAAAATACTTCCCATTTTTACTAGGCGCATTCATTTTAGCAAATTCAATAAAGTTTTCTACCCCATTCTCATATTCTTCACTAATTCTCGAAGCATTCATCCAACGGTAATCCATTTTATTACCACCTAATCCATTTTCACAGACACTCAAGTTTAGAACAGCTATATGAAACACTCATGACACACTGTAAAAACTAACAGTTCAAATTTATCACGCTTATAACAAATAGTAGCACTATGATATCCTCAGGTTTCAAAAACTTTCATCAACAAGCAATAACATAACTTACCAGCTAATCCTTAGCTTCCAAGGACACTATGTTTGTGATTGAGGATTTGGAAGAAGATTCTACAGAGGCAAGGATGTAGTAGGCCGGCAACCCAAGGAAAAATGATAGCAGTAGTGATACCTGCAGGTTTATGAGAGTTATTTAGACATGAAGGGGTAATATTTAGAACATTTCAGGTCAAATGACCTTGATTCAGTGTTTCTTATATATAAAAAAAATTATCATATAATTTCCTTAATTTATAATGACCCTCCATGTTTTGTGTCACTAGCTTACTATATTTAGTGTAAATTTCAATTTATATACTGATACATGGTAATATAAATTTAAAATTTCAAAATAGAACAATAAACAATTTATTTTTTTTAAAAAAAAAATTCATGTTTTGGAATCATTGCATTACAACTTCAATACAATTAGAAAATAGGAATCCAGTGGATTTTGTCTCTATATGATCCAACGCGAAGGAAATGAAATACAGAGTAGGATGCATGTGCTTCTCGAGATATCATTACCTCAAAAGTAATTAATTAGATGAAATTACTATTATTTGTCCATGATGATATAATAAATTAAAATTAAACCCAAACACGAAGCAAACTAGACTAATTTACTTGTATAAATAGAAATGATGTCTTATTTTTAATTATTCTTTACCAAAAACGGAAGGAACTCATGTATTCCATATATCTAAGGAAACCTCCTAATTTTCAAATTTAATTTTATTACACAGCCATGTTTTGTTCTCGTTGAATTGTTTTCTTTATACTATGCATCATTGTTTCCCCTCTCTTCTCCTCTCCCATGCTGTATATAACATACCCAAATTATATAAAATGAAATAATGTATAGTACGTCTAAATATATATATCATTATTCATGATAATAAGAGATTCAATAATGTGACCAAAAGAAAGTTATTAGTCCAAACAAACGTGTTGTTTAGCTTGGCAAGTTGTGCTAACTTAATTAGTGATATGAAATTCAATTGGGTTGAATCAATTGGGTGATGCAAATTAAATAGTCATTTTACAATGGTAAACAATTACCTAGCTAATACCTACTCCGCATTTGAAATATTTCTGATTTCTATGTTATATTTAACAACCACAACCAATATCTCAATCACATAGATTTTTTCCAGAACAGCACAACCGAAGTTCAAGATGCCTAGATTCAGTCACAATCGAAGTTCAAGATGCCAACTTTATTTCCAGAACAGCACAAATTGACATCCAAATGAACAAATTAAAACAACTAGAAACAGAAAAGGGAAACTTACACACACAATGGAATAGACCAAGATCAGAACCACCAACGTTGTCTTCTTTATGCGAACACCAAGTATGAACTACAGGACCGAATAATAGAGGCTAAGAAGAGAAAAGCAAAAGCAAAAAAACCAGAGCAATGAAACAGGGCAACTTACTTGCGTTGCTTGCTGCTGATGTGCGAAGAGGGAAAGCGAAGCTCAGACCTGCCTGCGACCGAGAGGGAATGGAGGGACTGTGAAGACGGTGGACATCGGAGAGGGTCAGCGGACAGAATGCAGGAGAAAGAGATAGGCCAAGAAATTTGGGGAATGCAGCTCGCGGGAGACACGAAAATGAGGGTTCAATTAGCGCGGGGAAGAATGACAGAAACGCGCGCTGAAGATTTGGGGAAAAGTTAATCACTTTCAACGACTGGTTTATAAAACCAGTCGTTGAAAGCAACATTTCAACGACTGGTTTTTAAACCAGTCGTTGAAATCAAGCTTTCAACGACTGGTTTTTAAACCAGTCGTTGAAAGCAACCTTTCAACGACTGGTTTTTAAACCAGTCGTTGAAAATGAATGTTTCAACGACTGGTTTAAAAACCAGTCGTTGAAAATGAAGCTTCAACGACTGTTTTCCTTGAAAACAGTCGTTGAAACTTCAGTCCAGTGCCACCGGTTCCTGGAGTTGGTTTTTTACTACTGGTTTCGCAAAACGGTCGTTATTGGGTGTCGTAGAATCATGTTCTTGTAGTAGTGACTAACTCGAATCTTTAGGTAAAATGACAAATTGAGCTCACCTTCTCGAGTTGTCAAATCTTCTTAGCCACAAGTTGACCCTCCCCCTCCATCATTAAACAACTTAAAAAAGTAGGCTTCCACCTATTCTTAATATCTCCATAAATAATCAAAACTTTGTCTTCTTCATTCTTTATACACCTTGGTCCAGGTCTCTCAATTTTCTCTCCTTGTTCTTTGCAATCTTGTAAATCATACACTCTCCATCCTTTATCCCTAACTCCTTATAAAACTCCTCATATGCTTTATCACGAGCTTCACTCACTATTTTCTTAGTCTCCTTTTTAGCCAAAAGACACCTTTCCCAATTTTTAGCATTATTACATAAGTGTATGGGCTTTCAAACAATTTTTCTTATTCTTGACTTTTTCTTGAATAGTCTCATCCCACCACTAAGTCTCATTATCTTACCAACCAAAACCTCTTGATTCTCTGAAAATTGCTTTAGCAACCTTCTACACCTTTTTAGCTATATTTTCCCACATTATATTAGCATTTTCTTATAGCTCCCACTTTCAAAAAGAGTTCTCTTGATAATCTCCCGCTTCTCTCCCTTTAATTTCCACCACCTTGCCCTTAGGTTTAAAACTTGTTGGTGATTTTGTTTTGTACACTTAGTATGCACATCAAGGACTAAAACCCCTATGTTGTGCTACCCCCTTTAATTGTCACGCCTTCCCTAGGGATCACTTTGCAGTTAGTATAAAGTCTTCTATTAGGATTACTTACTAAAGGGAAGTCAATATGTGTCCTAGAGGCTCCGCTTTTGTATGGGATTAAATGCTCCTCACGCTTCTCTATACAAGTGTTGACAATATTGAGGTTATATGTGAGAGAGAAATCAGTAATAGATTGACCTTCATTACTATGCTCCCCAAATTCAAAACCACCATGAGCCCTTACATGCAGTCATATGTCCTTACCAACAAGTCTATTAAGATCCCCACCAATAAAATTCGATTAGCAGAATGCTTTGAATTAGTCCATCTATATCTTCCTAGAACTTTTCCTTAATATGTGCTTCTGTTCTTATTTGAGGTACATACGCACTGATAATGTTGATAGTATCCTCCTAATAGTCATTCTTAAGGAAATGATTCTATCCTTAATCCTCTTAACTTCTCCCATATTCTCCCTCCATTCATTATTAGCAATGATACCAACACCATGTCTTCCATTTACTTTTCTTATATACCAAAACTTGAAACCATTAATTTTTTAAGACCCTTCTCCCAGCCATTTTGTTTCTTCGAGGCATAAGACGTTAATCTCACAATCTCCTATTATGCCCACCACCTCCATTCAAAAGAGAGAGGCTACCCATGCTCATTTAACACTACATTCAGATGACGATGCAGCAGCTCTCACTTACTTCTCACTGTACTCAAACCATACAATGCATTATTTACAGACAACGACCTAACACTAGCACAATTTCTTTGTTGACCCATATTTATAAAACTAGAGTGAAAGTAGGTGTAATTAAGGAAAAATACAAGGGAGGCTAGTTAAAATGTTTTGCATTTTTTGGGAAGTGAATTGTTACTTAATGGCTAGATATGGCTTGACTATAATGAAAAATAATGAATAAAATGAAAATCCTAGTTTAATGGATGTAAATGCGAACCAATTATGCATCAACGGCAGTTGCTCCATCTAGTCTACAATAAGCCATTTCAACAAATTTATTTGAACAAAAAAATGACCATTAAAGCATTAAATTTGTCTTAAATTAAAAAAATTTTCAACTATACTCATATTAAATGAGGTTTTGTAAGAGCCATATTTAAGCATTAATTACATGAATAAAATTTACAAATGAGTGCCAAAGACTCTTTGGTCTATTGGCACTAAATGTGTTCTTTGTGGCACCAGGTGTTAGGTTTGATCCCCCACACTCTTTAGGCCACGAACCTGCCGTCCAAATAAAAAAAAACAAATATGTATTACTTGCTCTCTAAATGAATTATATTATGAACCAAAGTGGTTTTCTAAAAGTGTATATTGTAGAGCCGAGGAAATATTTTGATACCTTCATTAAACTATTTCCATCTCTGGCTTTCAAGTGTTATTTTGATACCTTCATTAACCTATTTCCATCTCTTGCTTTCAAGTGCAATACTAATTTTGGTGATATGAATCCATCAATTTTAAAATCTTTTTTTTTCCAGCCAATTTTAAGTCTATGCAGCTTATGCTAATGAAAATTAAAAATACCTTTTCAACTCACCTAATAATGTTTTAGAATATGTACAAAAATAAAAATTACTTTAACAACAACAACAATAACTATCTAATTCAAGATGGAAAGGGATTCTCTCATTTTCTTCTTAGTATCTCATCCGCACACTTAGATAAAAAATGGATAGTTCATATTCAATATTTTATAAAATTATTGATATAAAATTTTATAAATCAACTTTTTATTTTTTTCTGTACTGTAGTTATAAATTGTGTAGATAAGGTTTTAACTACTTAAATTTATTTATTTATGTTTATAATAATAATTTTATAAAATATTTAATTTGAATTATTCATTTTTTTTTTAATTTTAAGGTGGGCAAGATGATTGTCTAAGAAGAAAAATGAGGAATTTAAAAATAAGAGAACTCCGACCTACTCAAGAAGCTTACTGTTTTAGAATAATAAATGAGTGAATAAATGGCCATTGACAAAAGGGGCATCAAGCACATAGATCTATTGGATATGGGTTGTTTCAACTTAACCAATGGTCTTATATTCAAGTCATGTGTATGCAAGTATGATAATTACTTGGAGATAGCGAGATTTTCCCCATTATAGGCCTATATTCTTGCGAACCAGACTAGTTGGGTTCTAGTAACAAAAGATACCGGTGGATTAATCCTAAAAAAAATGGCCATTGAAAGGGATTACTACAAGATTATTTGATAATATTAAGATTAGATTCTGGGGAAAGAACGAATCTTATGAACTTATAATTTAATGTCATAAAATTTGAGATTCATAGTGGCGTATCATAGGAACTTGTAAATTAATGTCATAAAATTGACAGGCTCAAAGTGGTCCACTAACTGCTGTGAGCCTGTGATTATGTAATTATAAAAACCCCGAAGTTTTGCGCATTAATTAATTATTTAATCTATACCCAAAATCATAATTGTGTCTAACAAGTATAAGATATTTATTGACAACTTTTACACCCCCATAATGAACACTTTATTGTTACAAAGTGATCAATAGTCTGTCTGTATCTGCACAATGTAAAATGACAACATAGACCACATATAAAGATAGTTTCTAATTAATAATAGTACCTGTAGTAGCAGTTACTGATAATTCTCAAGAAACCTAAATTCAAATAGATAAACACATAGAGAATGCATGGAGCATACAACAGAAAGCCATTACGCTACTTTATAAGTATATATATAGTGCCTCCTATCTTTTTTATATGAAATTGGTTAACATTATTTAAAAGTAAAAAATATGCAAGAAATGGATTTTTTTAAAATATGTCATCACTTATAAGGGGCAATTGAGGGAGAGAAACAATTATGAAAAAGATATTGATGAAAGAGAATGTATAAAAAAACATGAGGAGAAAGAATATAATTAATTAGCAGTAAGTTAGTAAAACAAAAATTTTAATGTTCTAGCAACGCCAAACAAGATCTTCAAAAAAGGATCAAATCAATTTAAAAATTGAAATCTTATTAAAAAGCACATAATGAAGTGGAAGAAGAGTGTCTCTGTTAATTTTTCTCTCCATTTACTCTCTATTGAGGGAATCTATCATTAGATAAACTTTCAATGGTTGAGATTTAATAATATGTAAATAATATCATTATAATAAAAATCTACCATGGTAAATCTCAACTATTGAAAGTTGATCTAATGGTAGATACCCTCAATGGAGAGTAAATTGAGAGAGAAATCAAAGAAGACACTCCTCTTCTTAAGGAAGTAGCTACAACACAAGGACATGAAGAGGCATTCATTTCGATATTTCCCGCCACTCGCAATCTAATCCCGAAAGATCTAAATATCTCTTATCTTAAAAGAAAGGTTAATGAAAAGAGTTTCTAATTAATAGCAAAAATTTCTTGGGAGGTCTCAATTTAAAAATTAGATAAGTAAATCAAATCAAATGTAAATATTATATTATATGTGTTTTTGTGAATATAATCTGAGGCTGCCTGAGAATTCCTCTTGATTGCACCAACTTGTATACAATTACCACAAGTCCACAATAAGAAAAACAAGTTTTGTCCCACTAGACGGGGTCGGCTTTATAGATAATACATGTCTTCATGTCGTATCAACAACCAAATGGTTAAATATATTATTAACCAAAAGATGTTGTTTAATAATTTCATTAAATATTCTTTTTAGTCTTCCTCTATCTTTTTTTAGAGAACTTCAAACTATCTAATCTCCCATTCTCAACTCAACATCTCTAATGACCTTCTTTGTATATCCAAACCACCTTAAACAATCTTTTGCCATTTTCTCTGATAGCATTAACTTATATTAGTCATATAAATCTTTCGCCCCCTACTTTTTCCTTTTTCCCTTCCCCCCTCAGGTTCTATAGTTAAGAAACCTTTGAAATATTCAGAAATTAAGATTTTAGGAAGAAAATGATTGAAACATACTCAGTCTATTACACAACAAAGATGAACAAAACACATAATAAATGTAGTGGTTGATCGAACTTACATCAAAAGCAATTTATCAAGCACAAATAACATAATAAGCTACATCAATTGATCACGACTGGTGAACAATATTGCACCTTTTATCAATTACATCCAACACAATAAAGATTCCACACGTAAAATTCTTCTTCATCAGCAAGCAAAAGTAGAAAGAAGGAGAAACACACACACACACACACACACACACACATTTCAATACCAAAATCTCTAAATATTTGTTCTTAAGTACCATAGTCCCCTATTTATGCTATTGCAGGTGGTGATGCATGTCCCACGCCAGGGCTATGACCTTTAGTTGTAGGACGAAAAGCATCACCCTCATTAGCCTTATATGGGTTTGTGGTGAAAGAAACATAAGGAGCTCGTGCGCTCGTCCAGGAAACAAATCCAGCGATGGCTTGAGATGGAGGTTGGATTTGTAGCTTCCTTGATGCTGCTACTGATGATGAACCCAAGTAAAGTGGCAGAAGAAAAAGGAAGAAAAGACAGGTTAATATGCTTATTTTCTTAGCCATGACAGTAAACCCTAGCCAAGACAGGTTGATGGCTACTTGAATTCGAGCCACCTGGGATTGATGTTGGTAATCATCAGATGGGACAGCTATTTATAACATGGAACTGCTGTATAGTCCCAATGCGATCATATAAAATAAGGGTTTTTGTTCACACGGAGATTGTCTCTCTTATATGATGATGTAATCATCCTGAGAGAGACACAGAGAGAGAGAGGGGAGGGGGGGGGGGGAAGCATTAGTATGTTTTCCAAATGAGGAAAGTACAACATTTCTTGACTTCTGCTAAAAATTCCTCAACCGTTCATTGAAAAGCACACTGTTGATTCTTAATTTAAAAGGAAAAGATCATTTGTGATCGTGATTAGCTGCAGAACATTAAGGATAAGGACACGTTTGCTTTAATAAAAAGAGATTGAAATCTGTAATATCACGCAAGTTATTAGTATATGTTTAATTTTACTAAGAAAATCTTCTTCCACTAACAATGGCTCTGATGATGATACAGAGACATCTTCGCCTCCACTCTTTTATTTTTTTGGCTACTCTTCTTTCACTAAAATTGAGTATGGCATGAAACACTTCCAAGCTAGCTTTGTTGCACATATTACCTTGTTGATAGAGCCAAATATTTATATGCATTTTGGCAGCTAACCTTAGGTTTTTGTGGGCTTAAATTAATTTATTTGGGCATAATCAATTGTTAAAGTGCATATTTGATTACAACAGTATTTTGGGAATTAAATGGACTAAAATGCTATATTTTGTTTAATGTTTCTGATTCTCTTGAATATTTCATATTTATTTGGACATAATTTTACCTTTATGAATTTGAGCATGCAGGTGATGATATGACAAATGTATCAAGAGAAATACTTACATAGTCTAGGAGCACCACCTTATCTATACTCTGATTAATATAAACACAACAACTCATCTTATTTTAATCTTAAGTGACAGATGAGTCATATGGAGAAATTTAAATTTTAAGATTTTTAAAATCTAAACGTATTAATTTAGAAGGGAATTGCATTTTTTGTTTTTCTAAATTAAAAATTTTATGCTAAAATCATAGAATTTGAATTTCTTCATATGACTCATCTATCATGTAGGATTAAAATAAGATGAGTTGTTGTATTTTTATTAGTCGGAGTACAGATGAGGTGGTACTCATAGAATATGTAAGTATTTCTCATGCCACAATTCGTCAAGGAGGATGAGGAGGATGCTACGTAGACGAATAAATGGCAAAATTGGAATTAAGGAATGCATTTGTGCAAGATTTATTTTGTTTTTATGATATACACATGAAAAGAGACATTACATTAGGTCTTGGGCCATATATACTAGTCCAGTGTGCACTGTTTCATTTTTCCCCAATTTCACTCACTTAAATCCAATATGGACTATGAGCCTATCCCAAATTTAACCTAATTCTAACCTAACTTGTGCAGCCACCATTTACTAATTGAAGGGACAAACAAAAACTAATAGCATCACCTACACTCTCACCATTCACTCCACCGGCAATTTTCAATTTGAAAAATTGTCTTGCTGCGTAATTTTGTCATATCCCAGATTTTGGGCATGAAATTTTAAGAATTAGTCTTAAAAAAACAGGTTACAAAGCCAAGTTTGGCAATAGTTTCGAAAGTGACCTGAAAGATAGTATATGATGTTTGAGAACTATGCAACATTTGGCCTTTTTAAAAAGAAGCTAAATTGGTAATTAAAGGTTGCCCAAAGGCGAAATAAAATAGTACACTTGTCAAAGTAACATTGTATATCTACCATCCCAGGTTTGGACAAAAATGTAATTTCCAAAATTTATGGGTACATAAGAGTAATTTTGGAAATTATGCCCATAATTTCAAGAAATATCCTCGGAAGCATGGGAAATTGGAGAATAATTCTGCAAACTATATTTGAGGCTTCATTAAGGTATGAATGAGAAAATTGCCTCAAAAATGAATTTTAAATGATTATTGAATTTTGACTAAATAAAGAACTATTTGCCAAATTTGATATGTATTCGAGACATACATCAAAAGAAAAAAGAACAATTAAATATAAGAATGATTAGCCAAATTTAATTATGAAAAATACCCAGAGGCAAAAAATAATTAGAAAAAATTATTTTAATGTTAATTTCAATTTATAAAATTGGTTTTTTGCCAAAGAAATGGAGAATTTAGTTTAAAGAATATCTTAAGGCAATTTTGCCCAAGATAAAACAATTTCTTGGAAATTATGGGAAAATACTTAAGGACCAAATTTGACTTGAGAAAAACTAGGTAATTTACTCCCTAATAAATATGAATTTCTTATGGTCTCACTTGGATCATGTGACAAAGGAATTCCCAACAAGAATTTGTAGAAGATTAATCTCATATTAATTAAATAGTAAAAGGTAATTATTATAATTTTCTGTTGAATTGGACAATCCAATGCTCCCTCCAAATACATATGTGGCGAGACCATAAGGGAAGGAGAATGGAAGAAGAGTTTTGAGCCATATGATTGTAAGAGATCCATTAAATTATTATTAATTAGAGAGGTGCAATTGAAGTTGGATTCCAAATTGATTAGATAAAAACATCTTACTCGTTTCAACACTCCATAGTTTCAGCCAAAGTGAGAAAAGGGGAATGAGACCGGAACCTGCGAAGTAGAAGAGAGGAAAAAGAAGGAAAAGGGGATGAAGAGTATATGAAATGAAATGTTCATGAGAATTTGTACATGTACATTAGACACATAAAGCTTTCCAAAAGATCCTATATTAGGTCGATTGGATGAATATAACCAAGGTACTAAAATCCAGACCGGACACTGAACCAGTCGGGGTACTGGATTAAGGGTCAGTAGGTTATATAGAAGTTAAACCGGGCTAGACCGGTGAGGAAATAGATATTTCAAACTTATTTATATGAAATCATGTGTAAAAATTAATCAAAAATGATTCTTTTGAAAAAAAAATAATAATAAGATGGGTGAACCTGTCTGTATGGTTCACCCACCAGAATGGACCGGTTGGACCGTCGTTTCGCCAGTTCGCGGGTTGAACCGATCGGTCTGGTCTAGTTTTTAATACCCTAAGTATAACATGAGTTAAAAATATTTAATGTTAAGGCACATAATCTATCCAAAAAGCAGAATAAGGATAGAAAATGAATTAATTACAAGAATTGATGCGAATTAAACTGAATTGATTTTTTTCTTTTTCAAATAAGGATCTTCAAGAGCTTTTAATAGCATTTTAGTAAACCCTCATATGAGCTTTCTAAATTTAGCTAGTTATGAATTTTTAAAGAGAGCCATAGACAAGAAGATGCTTATTCATTACTATCAGCACATATATTCGAAATAAGTTGATGAATAAAATACATTGAATTTACTAAAAACAAATCAATGTAGGTTTTTTTTTTCAAAAAAAATACATGAGGATTTTTCATTTGTCTTCTATGACTCAAAAGAATTTAGTTTATAGAAGGGTATTTATGGTGTAGCAAAAAATAAATACATTAATTTTATTTCTATTAAGGCATATCTTAAATACGAAGATTTTTTTTTTCCATTTTATTTTTTAAAAAATACCTTAGTCTGATTTCTTGACTAGCTGAGATGTGTATGCGCCCCCCCCCCCCCCAAAAAAAACAAAAAACCACAAAAAACACCACACACAAACGAATATATTGTTAGAAAAGCATCATAGCTTCTCTTTGATTACAGTCGAGAGAAGGTAGTGTTAAACTTTTATAAATTAATTAATAATTATTATAGATATATCTCATATTTTAATTTTCTTCTATAACTTCAAATGTGAGGATCACAAAAATTATGTATATTTGTTGTGAAAGAAATTGGGCCACCAAAAAAATCGAACTATGTAATTATATAATATATACATCAGTAATGTATTTGTGCTTATATGTATTAGGCCAAATACTCCAATCACACTTTGCCATGTGTGATTTTTATTATTAATAATAGTCCAAAAAAATTTTGAAATATTATTTATGTGAATTTTCATTTTAAAAACGGTCCATACGGCAAGATTTGATTTAAGAACTTGACCTAATAGATATAAACAACTTAAATTGATAAGTTAGTAATAAAATTTACGATGAATTTGCAACTAGAAAAAAAAGTTGTTCCTTAAATTCTATTGCAAATCTTTAATTTCTTTTTTGAAGTGAATTAATTATTGGTTTGACGTCTGACCTATATAATGAAAAATAATGATATAAAATTAAAATCCTAGTTTAATAGAGATAAATGTGAATTAATTTTGCGTCAATGGTATACCTTCATTAATCTATCTCCATCTATTGCGTTCAAGTGCAACACTAATTGAGGTTATAAATCCTTAAATTTTAAAAATCTACGCAACTTATACCGATGAAAATTAAAAATACCTTTTCAACTTACCTAATATTTTTTAGGGAAAGTTATAATCAGGTTTCATACAAGAGAAAAAATGAAAAAAAATGGTTCCTTGAAATCTTAAAATGAAAAAAACAGTCCCAAGAACTTGTTAATGGCGCCCTTCATGTTCTCAAAAACCTATATCAAGAGTTGTCGATGGGACTATTTTTTTATTTTGAGATTTCAATGAACCATTTTTTCATTTTTTTCCTCTTATCTGGGACTTGACTATAATTTTTCCTATTTTTTAACACAAAAAAGGTACCTGCAATGACAACAACAAACCATTCCGAAGCTATACTCCCTCCGGTCCACAATATAAATTGCTTTTAGAAATTAAGGTTATTTGGTCCACAATATAAGTTACTTATACATTTATTAATGCTTATTTGCTAATTTCAACACTATTATTAATGCTTAAATGTAAAATCTTGTATTTTTCTCTCTCCTCAAAAACCTCATTCAATATGGATAAAATTGAAAAATAAAATTCAATTTAAGACAATTAATGAGTTAATTATCAAGCTAGGTTGTTAGTGTGCCCCTCACTACCCCTCAATTTTGGGGTCCTTCCCAATTTTTTTCGTGTTTCTTTTGATTATTTGATTCTACATGAAATGAGTGACATTTTGATATCTTATAGATAAAAAAATGGAGCTTTTTGTAATTTGTTACAATTTTTTAAATATTTAAGACTCTAAATTAAAAAGAAACTATACAATTTTGGAATCTTAAATCTTTAAAAAATCAAAAAAAAAAAATTGAAAACAACTCTATTATTTATCCATAAGATATCCAAATGTCATTCATTTCATGTAAAAAATCTAATGATTGAAAGAACCATAAAAAATAATTGGCTAAGGCCCCAAAATTGAGGAATAGTAGGGAGTGCAGCAGACACCGCCAGTCCTTAACTATCATTTTTTTTTTTTGAATTTAGTGAATTACTTGGAAGTAGCTTGTACTGTAGACATGGAGGAGTACTGAAGAAGCTTGCTGTTTTAGAATAATAAGAAGTGAATAAATGACCGAGGAAAGGGAGTACGAGAGCATTTGACATTCCTCTAGTCCTATTTAAAAATAACTTCCAACGTGTTTCACCATAAAAAAAATGTTAAATCTCATTAACTCCGCCTTAAAATTTAACTTACTTTCCAACTTTATCCCTATTAAATATAAACTATTCTTATGAGAACAAATTCTATATACTAATAAATGAAAGGTAAAGTTGTATATTTATATAAGAAATTTAATTATATGACTTATAAATATAGGACTAATTGTTTTTTTCTTTGCCTTAAAAATAGGACGAAAGGAGTAATTAAGATTAGTGTGTGGAGAAAGAAGGGACCTTAAGAACTTTTAAATTAATGCCATAAAATTTGAGACTCATAGTGGCGTATCCTAGGAACTTGTAAATTAATGTTATGAAGTTGACAGACTGAAAGTGGTCCACTAAATAAATAACACCAAAGTTATGCGCATTAATTAATTACTTAATCCTTACCAAAAGTCATTTGTGTTGAACATGCATAAGATATTTATTGACAACTTTTTCACCCCCAAAATGAACACTTCTGTTTCTAAGTGATCTCTTTGCGATGTAAAATGATAATCATAATATAGACCACATAGAAAGAGAGCTTCTAATTAATTGGTAATTATACTCCTATAGTCTTTGATACAAGACCTATATATTTATTTAATTTACGTATATTAAGAAAGCTAAATAAATTACTTAATTATAACACATAGGACATGATATCTCTAAAAAACCTATATATAACATTAGATTATACATCAGTTTATAAGTTAAGCAAATTATTTTGAAAAAAAATTTATAAATATGAGAAATAAAATGAAAACTGTCTTATATTTATAACCAAAATCCACTATCAAATTTGGTTCTATATTTAGTATAGGAAGAGTAATAACAATAAATTATAGGGAGATCTAAATTTTAAAATAAATAAATAGATCTAATCAAATATAAATAGACATATAAATATATAACGTGCATGTTTTAGTGGAATTCAACAAGAATTCCCCTCACTTGTACCAAACATTCATATGACACACCCACACACAATATCATCTAAAGTCATGTTATTAGGGTATTAATTTGATGACCATGTCAAGGTTATCAAATATAAGCAACCACCAAATTTTGATAGAAACAGGCACGCGCGCGCACAGATATATAGTTGAAACTCAGAATGATCTTAGAAAGAAAATGTTACAAACTCATTTGGTAAAAGGAAAAACGAAAACACAATAGCATGCATTTGGCATTGTGGGAATATTGTGTATTTATTTTGGATTATTTAGATTAATTTTTATTTTATTAAGTTTGATATTTAATATATCTTAGGATTAGATATGGATATATTATATCTTAAGATATTATATCATGGTTATTTTGATTTGATTAGATTAAATTAGATTCTAGAATTAGCTTTAGGTTTTCCTATATAAAGGCCCCATATGTACTCTTTTTTATTTATGGATTCAGAATAATATTTTTCTCTCAAATTGTCCACATTGTGTCCGAGAAGAAGAAGAGTTCTTCTCAAAATCCCTTATGTCGATTGGCACTGTTAATTCTCGGATCTGTCAAGTGTTGTCGACTACCAAGCAAGCCGACCCCTTCTTAGCATTGTCAGTACTATCAAAGTTCACCATCCATATTGTCACAGGTCAGTCCGTTCTTGTCAGTATCATTGACTACCAACAGAGTTGACCTCTTCACAGTTTGCCAACTGACCGTACGTTGACCTCTACACAGCTCTCCATCCATACATGTTCAATCCTTCAGTATGTGGTTTATTATCTGCACATGTTCATCATAGGTCAGTCTCACATCAAGTTTTGATCTCTTCACATTCTCAAAATTTCTCTCTACCACCAGTCCAAGTTACGCGCTGAAAAGCTCAAATCCAATCGTATGATCCACCATCATCGTACCTAACATCTATTGGTCTCCTCTCCACCTCTGGTGTAATAATCAGCGCTCTTCCGCTCAGTCATCGTTGAACTTGAAATTCCCGTTATCGTTGGATTTGCATTCCCGTGGCATTCCTCTCTTCCAGTCATCGTCGGACATGGCTTCCCGTGATGTTTCTCAGTTCCCGTCATCATCAGTCATAGACGAGTCCCAGGTTTCATTTGGAGACTCTATCTAGCAATCGACCGTCAGGTCCCAGGTGTTACTTGGAGCTTCCTTGAGATAGTCGAGTTCCAATTTCAATCGAGCTTCTATTTTTTTCCCTCTTCGTAGTAGAATTTGAATATATTCAGTCCAGTTCTTATCGGCGATCTCAGTCTATTGCTCTCACACCATCGACACCGACCCCTGGTTGTCTATCTCTCAATAATCAGGTGTGATCTTTGTGTGTTCTTTGATTCCTGCAAGGAAATTCCATCTTGTATTCTCGGTAGGTAACAGCCAGTCACAATTAGTTGCTCTTCCAAAAATGGCACAATCCCCAGTTCTACTAAGCAACATCGACCACCAAATGAGTTGACCTCTTTGCAGTTCATCATCAATACTTGTTTGACTGTCCGTCCACAACTATCACAGGTCAGTTTGTCGCCCAAGATTCTGATTGTCCCACATTCTCAAAAGTTCTCGCTTTTGGTACAATGGTTAGTTTCTTGTCAAGTTTCTGATCATCACAGTGCACTAAAAAGAACTTGGTCATTATTCCTCCTACTACTTCCTTTGATCATGAAGTCTCTTCTTCGATGCCAAGGTCTGGTCCTAGCTAGTGATGTCTCAACATTTTTGAGAAACTTATTAGCGATAACTATAGGGAGTGGGCTCAATTCATGTCTCTAGCTATTGATGGTAGGGACAAACTCGAGTATATCTCTAGTGAAATTAAATTGCCTCCTTCGTTAGAAACCAAAGCAATGAGTATGGAAATCTGAGAATGCTTCGGTCTCCTCATGGCTAGTCAATGCTATGTCACCATCAATCAGGAAAAGTTTCATGTTTCTTCCTTCAGCTCATTGCCACGGTTTTCAAAAGAAGATCTGCTGACGAGGATGACGATTGGGAGTGCGAAAGAGGTTGATGACCTCTATTATCTTGATAAAAGTGATGCTTGTAGTATGTCTCACTAATCAACTGGCATTGAAAACAGCATATAGGCTAACAAAAAGGCATGTTGCAACTCGTCTCACATTATGAAAACCAAGTACTAAAATTTATAAATATCTCTTCTTCAGATATAGGCTAACAAAAAGAGAGCTTCTAATTAATAAACAATTTTCTTAGGAAATCTCAATTTGAAAAAATAAATTAGTGGATAAAATAAAATACAAAAATACATATAGTAAGTGTTTTTGTTAAATTCAAAACTTGAATACTTGATTTGGTTTTTATTAACCTTTTATAATCCGATGCTACATGAGAATGAGAATTCTTCTTAATTGCATCTACTTATACAACAACAACAAGCTTTATCCATCCAACTAGATATAGGTCAGCTACATGAATTATATGGGGTAGTGGTATTAATTATTGTGTTCAATTAATTTATTTAGTGTTCTCCTTAGTCTTCCTCTCCCCCTTCTTCAATGAACTCCAAACTGGCTAATTCATTATTCTCACCAGCCTCTCCAATTGCCTTCTTTATACATGTTCAAACTACCTTAAAAGATTAACTAAATTTCCTCAAATTGCACCGACTTATAATATGAGTGGTATAATTTTTTGGCCCCCACTTTTTTCTTTCTTTCTTTTCCCCCCTCTGTAAGTTCTGAGAGAAATATATAGTTGAGATATTCAGAAAGCTTACATGATTGCAACAGACAAAGTATATATCATAAATATTAACGAAAACACATCATACATGAATCTGATCTCGCAGTAAAAGCAAATTTTAAAGCAAAAATAACATAAAAAGCTACATTGTTCAGATGAACACACTAGCTTTTATCAACTGAATTCCATGTGTACGCACACACACATCTAATACAATAAAGCCTTAACACCGTCAGCAACATAACAATAGAAACAAAACGAAACACACACAAAACACTCACATATTCCAATCCCAAAATGTCTAAACACCTATTCTTAAGTACCCTAGTCCACTAAGCTAGATGTACCCTTGGGTCTAGTGGCACAAGATGTGCCCTTTGTGGCACTAGGTCTGGGTTTCAATCCCCATCTCCGGCAATATGCTTATTTTCTTAGCCATGGCTGAAAACCCTAGCTTTATAAGGAAGGAAGGATTAATATTTATGGCTTCTTGAATTGAACTATACTAGCTACTTCAAGAACTACCAGGGTTTGATGTTGGTGATCATTAGATGAGACTGCTATTTATAACAGAGGGATAAACATTAGTATGTTTTCCAATTGAGGAAAGTGCAACATATCTTGACTTAGCTCAAATTTCCTCACAACCGTTCGTTGAAAAGTAAAATGGTTCTTAATTTTAAAGGAAAAGATCATTGATCGTGATTAGACACCATTAAGGAGGCACTTTCATTAATAAAAGATATTGAAATCAGCAACATCATGCAAGTTATTATATATTTAATTTTTGGCTACAACATATAAAATCACCTTCAACTTTGAATCAGTTGCACGTACATCACTTCTCTGGCGTTTAAAAGTTTAAATTGAAGATCCTAATGGTTCATGTGTTTGGCATTTGATGTGTATGTTTAAATTGAAGACCCTACTTTTCATATTTTTTATCAGATGCTTTTTTAAAAATATTTAATAAGTATAAAATATTTAAATAGTTAAAAAGTCTTTAAAATATGTATTTAAATAAACAGGTTTAAAATACTTAAAATTATATGTCAAATGCCAAGTGTTACTTTTTAAATGACACAACATATGATTAAAAAAATAAAAATTTTGATATGACAAAAATAGTTAACTTTAATTGTAATTTAACAGGATATGAGTTGACAGTTATAATATTAAACATTAGGTCCTTTTATTTAAACTTTCAAAGGTTGGACAGGTTATAAGCAATTCACCCGGAGTTTTTTTTTTTTTGGTTTGGGGGGGGGGGGGTGTTTGTGTATTAAAGCCTTAAATTTTTTAAGAAAATCTTCTTCCACTAACAATGCACACTTCTTTCCCTAAAATGAATATGCCATGAAAAACTTTCAAGCAATTTGTGGCGCATATTAACTTGTCCCCACTAATTTTTCTTTTCTTTAAGAGCTTGAAGACCACTACACTCTATTTCTGTATAAGTTAGGAACACTTGGTATGATTAGCAGCAAATTTTTTATAAACTATTAATTACTGTATGATTAACTAATTTAAAGTGAGGAGAATATATCATGGCCATAGAACTATTTAATTCCCATAATATATTTTTTTGAAAATGAGTCTCAATTTCTATTGACAGTTACGCTAATGTTTAAGATGTACGGTGTGTTGTTGTCATCAGTCCCCTAACAGATTGATAATTGTCATTTTCCTAAATGTATATGAGCCAAGTCTCTACGAAAGATATTGATTCATTTCTTACCTTCTTCTAACATTGAGTTACTCAGTCAAATAGGTTACACTGCAGTTGGGTTCTTTTTCTAATCAACTTGTTCTTATATATATAACTAATGAATTTTTTGTATATAAGATAAAAAAGACCAAATGTTTTATTCAACGCTCAAGTTCAAAATCTAGTTAAACCAGAACCAAAATGACTGCAAGAAATTTATAGAACTCCAGTTATCCGCTGCCCAACATATTCCCCTCAACTCTAATGGCCATAATCAACTCATCTTTACTTGAAAAAAGAAAATTCGCTTTGCCTAAAAATATCCTCATTTAGCTACATGCATGTGATGCCGTGAATTGCGATTTCTCTTTAATTTAGGGCATCATCAATATATCAATATGTAATATAAAATTTATAGTAGTGGTTATGATGCACTGTCTTCTTAACAAAAAGGGCAACCCAATATAAAAGGTAGGATCAAACACATCACCTCCCACTTTATAGGGGAAGGGTCTGGGAGGGATAGATGTACGCAAATTCTTCTTCTAGTTTGTTTTTTTAAATTAAAAGGGAAGACACTAATGATTTGATCAAACTCGTGACCTTCCACTTTCTTGTCTCTGATGTGAAGAAATGGGCGGTAACCTTATGAGTTAGCAGGCACATCTATACAAATAGAGAGATGCTTACCTCCTTTAAAAAAGGGAAAGACTGCATTTATCTAGTTGACTCTTGAACTTCTAGGGTTTAAGAAAAAAGGAAAGTGGTACTAAATATCAGATCTGGAAAGACATTGGCATTGAATGATGACCTGTATGTACCTTAAGTCAGAGCTAAGTTAGGACTTGTGGCATTGCTCAAAAAAGCTGGGGTTAGGGTGTGTTTTGAGTTTGACAAGATTGTCATGACCAAGAATAATGTTCTCATTGGGAAAAGCTATTGTAATAAGAGTTTGTTTATTCAAAGTGTTATTGAAATGAATGAAAATGTATCTTCTTCTGCTTAGTTGTTTGATTCTTTTTTATATGTGGAATGAGATTAGAACATGTACATAAATTATATAATAAAAGGTTGCAAAATCTTAGGCTGATTTCTGAAACTAAAAATGATTTTTAAAATAAATGTGAGGCTTGTGCAAAAAATAAATTAACCAAAAGAATGCATTTTCTATGCAAAAGGAAACTGAATTGTTGTTCTTAATTCATATCGATTTAGGTGATTTGAAACAAATTGAAACTACAGGAGGTAAAAGATATTATATTACATTTATCTATGATATTTCAAGATACACTAAAGTATATTTGTTGAGAAATAAAGAAGAAGCTTTTGAAAAATCTCTTTTATACATGGCAGAAGTAGAAATAAGTTGAATAAAAGAAGCAAATGAGTTAGATCAGATAGAGGAGGGGAGTATTTATTATTAAAAGATTTTCATGAAAAAGAAGATATAATACATGAAGTAACTTCTCCTTATTCACTAGAGTTTAATGGTGTTGCTGAAAAGAAAAATAGAACTTTAAAAGAAATGATGAATGCCTTGCTTGTAAGTTTTACAAGACCTAATAACTAGTGGGCGAAGGCTTTGTTGTCTACTTATTTTCTACAAAATAGAATACCTCATAAAAAAAACTAAGACACCTTATGAATTATGGAAAGGTTTTAGCTTTAGCCTTTAATATTTGAAACTATGCGGGTGTTTTGCTAAAATTTTATTACTCGATTCTAAAAAGAGAAAAATTGATTCTAAAACTTTTGATTCTATTGTATGTTTATTATATTGGATATTCTTAACAAAATGCTACATATTGTTTTCTAGTTTTGAAAAGAAATGTTTTGTATCATAACACGATTGATTACTGAAACAAAAAATGCAGAGTTTTTTGAACATATACTTCTGACGAAGGTTGCGCATATATTCCTAAAAGAGTTGAAAATTCTTCCTCTTCTTCTAAACAAAGTTCAAATGAAGGTTTGGTTGCAAATTTAAGGAGAAGTAAAGGACAAAGAAAAGAAACATCTTTTAGAGATGATTTTTATACTTACTTGGTACAAGATAAACCGAAAAATTTTCATGAAGCAATTTCTTCTCCAGATGTATCTCTTCGAAAGAAGAAATAAAAGCTTAAATTTTTTCTTTGAATCAAAATAATTCATTAGTTTTGGGAGACTTGTCTCTAAGAGCAAAGCTTATTGGTTACTGATTTAACATTTGTCCTATTCTCCTTGGGGTTAAAATCAACAATATTTATCAAGGAGTGTAGCAAGGGCACAACTCGAGTCGTGCAACTGCCTAGAAACTAAATGTCGTGGAAAATGCAATAAAGTATTGGGGTTTTGAAATCATGTATCTCAATACTAATTAAATGCAATGAACATTACTTGTTTGTGGGTTTTTAATATAAAAATGGAGAGAATTATATGAATGCAATAGTATTGATGCTCTCTTGAGGTAAGGCATTAATGATGTGCTTTAGTTCAATCAAAAGGGAATTAGGGATAGTGAATTGGATTAATGCAATATTTCCCTTATTGCAAGCTCAGTTCAATGGAACAACTCAACACTAATATGTAAGATGCACAAAACTAAAGAACTCACAATAACACACATAACAATATATGTCTCAATGCAAGCTATGCCAATAGAATCATTGAACAATAACAAATTCAGCAACTCAATATTGAGTAACTCAAACAGAAACATAAATTGAAATATCAAAGTACTTAATTACAAAAATCAATCCAAAATCACAAACTTAGCTCAACATAAATGGAGTCTCAAGCTCAATCTCTACATTACAAAGCCACATACATCTAGAACTAGGAAAACATAGCTAAATAATGGGGAATACACATAAATGGAACTAAATATACACTACTACAAAAAAGTAAAGCTGTGGCGCTTATAATTGCATTAACTGTGGCGCTAGAGAAGTGCCACATATCTAGATGCCACTAAAAAAAGCTGTGGCGCTTGGAAGCGCCACAATATTTTAAAATTTTTTTTTTAAAAAAAGACCCTATTGTGGCGCTTGCTCAAGCAAGTGCCACAGGAGGGGGACCTCCTGTGGCGCTTGCTCAAGCAAGCGCCACAGGAGGGCCCCCCTACTGTGGCGCTTGCTTGAGCAAGCGCCACAATAGGGTTTTTTTTTTTTTTTTTTTCTTTTTTCTTCTTCTTCTTCTTTTTTTTCCTGTGGCTCTTTTTTATGCTTCCTGATTGTGAAATTTTATATAAAATGAGTGGATTTCGTGTTTATCATCTCCACAAATTGTCAATCTTTCTATTTTATATTTCAACCTATTATATATATATATATATATATATAATTTTCATATTTAAAATTCAAGTTCCCCAACAATAATGTTCTTACATTAATACTCTCCAAAGCTAACATAAAAAATATCACAATACAAGAACTTGATATGTGAACACAGTACATCAACAACTAATTAAGTAAATTAAAAGATTACTAAAAAACGCAAG
This sequence comes from Inga oerstediana, assembly GCA_963210345.1. NCBI lineage: Eukaryota > Viridiplantae > Streptophyta > Magnoliopsida > Fabales > Fabaceae > Inga > Inga oerstediana. The sequence continues at coordinate 15,471,615 of OY723411.1, read as the reverse complement.
CTTGTCGGCAAAAAAATTTAAACAAAGCAAAAAGGCAAATGAAACAAGCTAGGTTTTCATTCTTTCCTATTAAATTAGGAACATAAAGGCAAACGTTATATTACGGTTTATCTTGACTAAAAAAAAAAATTTAAACAAAGCAAGCTAGAATGAAATAGTCTTCTTCTTACAAATCTATTAATTGACCAGCGCAGGGAGTGGGAGACCATGTTGGTGATGCTAGCTTGAGTGACGAGTGAGCGTGTGGGTGTGTTTTTTAGTGTGAAGATGATAGGAAATGGAGGGAGGGGGTCGACGGATCCACTAAGAAGATGAGAAAGGGAAAGTAGTTTAATGGAGGAGAGAGTAGTTAAATAATTAAAGTGGAGTAGTAGTCAAAAAGAGAAGGAATAGGGGGCGGACACAAAACCACTACGCGGGAAATGAAATAATTGTGGTCAAAAAGAGAAGTTGAATTTTTTTTTTTTTTTTTTTTTAAAAATGTGGGCAATTGTGGCGCCTAAATAATTAGGCGCCACAATTGCCTCTTTGTTCAGCTGTGGCGCCTAAGCATTAGGCGCCACAGCTGAACAATTCATTAGCATGTGTGGCGCCTATTTAATTAGGCGCCACACATGCCCACATTAAAAAAAAAAAAAAAAAAAATTCAATGCTGCAGCTGTGGCGTTTGGTGGGTTAGGCGCCACAGCTGCTTTTATGGCCCCAACTGTGGCGCCTGTGTAGGCAGGCGCCACACTAGGTCTCCTCAATTGTGGCACTTAATCTATTAGGCGTCACAGCTGGTACCAAAAATTTAAAAAAAAAAATTATAGAGGTAAAAAAAAAAAAAAAAGAGAAGCTGTGGCACTTGTTTAAAGAAGTGCCACAAAATGTGCGCCACCTTTTATCCTTTTTGTAGTAGTGATAACTCCTATTTGAAGAACTAAAGCTTGAATCATGCATCTAACTATCTCAAGAGAGCTTTGAAGTGCTTAGCCACTCATGGATGAAGAAGAAGCCCTAAAACCTTGCCACAACTTCTCAACTGTAATAGACTGTACTCTATAATTGTTGGAGTTAGTATATGTAAATCAGTTAAATGAAATAAATACTGGAGTTTATATATATAATTATGGAGCTATTCTCAAGATTTCCAGACACACACGGTGTCATTTACTAAAGTTAGGGTTACCAATTACAAGTGTAAGGAGTCAGAGGAAATTTAATCGATGCCATAGGACACATGGCGCCATTTTAGGGGATGTAATCCCCTGCCGTAATTATATCCGAAATACACGATTAAAGTGAAATAGAGACCAATAGTAAACAAATAACATTTACTAACCAATCACATGACGGGGTTTTCACAATTACCTTTCGAAATCATTTATAAACTTGGTCTCATAATCACTTTTCGAATACAATTACTACGCGGAATATCACATTCATAACAAATCAGAGTACACAACAATAATCCCGGCAATCCCGGGTTCCATACATTAACTCAAAGCCTTATAGGGCATATTCGCCCCTACAAGCCCTCATATGGGGATTACACAAAGTCTTCTCAAATACACATCTCAAATATCGTATCCACATACATATATACACATCCAAATATATATATATTCCCAACTATGATAACCAACTACCGAATCTTCAATCCCGAAGGAGTCTTCATCGCCCTTAGCTGCTCGCTATATCCTTGATCTACTACCCTGTCTGAAAGGTTAGTAGGGGAGGGTGAGATTCTAGAGAATCTCAGTAGGTAAACAATATCAATATGCAAGTACGATAAATGTTTAATGCATGACATGCTTGTATCACACAACTCATGATAACACAATGACAATTTGCAAGCCCAATACTTCGAACAATATACCTATGGCCATAGCATAAATTGAAACATAGCTTCAAATCACACATAATTATGCAAAGCAAAGACATGCACCAACACACACTAAAACAGATATCAAATACATGCAGGAGAGATATGTTCCCTACACTTAGTCTTTCCACGTAAGCTCCAGCACCGCTTACTCACGACCAGGCGAATATCGAACCATGTTCAGGGCGAACATCAACCCTATAATCAAAGCAAGGACATAGGGTTATTCTCTATTCCAAACTCTTACTTTCATATCACTTAAAGTTGGTTACCATTCATGACCTTTAGGTGGCTAATCAAAGCCCAAACATATGCCTAAAGGCTTGGGAAACACTTGGCCAAAGATCACCTTTTAAAAGTCCAAAATGCTGATTTTTGAGGGTTGGCCGCGGCCCACAAATCCACTGGCCGTGGCCAGAAACTGCCCAGAAACATTTGGGCCGCTGCCCAGAATCCGCTGGCCGCGGCCAAGAAAATCCAGTTTCTTGGCTGAACTTCCAAAAATCATAACTAATTCCACAAAAATCGAAATGAGGTGATCCCAAATCCAAATCAAAGCTATTCAAATCCTATACACAGGAAAAATATTGGCCTTTACTAGAAATCACCACACAAACACAGAATTCCCCAAAACTCAAGACTGTCCCAAAACAGAATCCATTTTCGACCTCAAACTTTGGACAGCTATAACGCCCAGTTCCCAAAACGAAATGGCACAAATTATATGTCCATTTTGAAGCTTGGGATGTCAACTTTAATACTGGAAAGTTTTACAATTTTCAGACACCATTTGCCCAGTCAAAATGTCCACACAACCAGACTGCCCAAACAGAATTCCCACTGGACAGAATTTCCAGTTTTGCACACAATGTATCCAATTCAATCCAAACCAATTCCAATGACAAAATACCACAACATGACACCATTTTCAACATAAAACACAACCCAATTCATCCTATCCAAAATCACAAGAAAATCAGGGCAAAATTCGAAATTCACTAAACTCATCCATAATTCACAAAACTTAGATCAAAAGGAAGCAAATACTCACCTCTTCCTCTTTCCCAAACCAATTTCTTGATTCTTCATCTTTCCACTTTTGCTCAAGCAACAAAACACATCCTCTCACAAATCTAAAACCATAGAGATGAAGCTCTCATCACTATGAACAACTTTATAGAAGATGAATTGAGCATTAGAGGACAAGAAGCCAACCAAAATCTCACCTTTTGATTTCTCTTTCTTCCCTTAAGCATGGCGCCATGGAGAACAAGAGAGAGAGAGACAAAGATGAAGATGATGAAGTGAGGATCAGTTTTTCCCCTTTTTCTCATGTGTTAACCGACTATGAAAGAGAGAGGGATCGGAAGAGTTTGAATGTTGACCAAGATCCAAGGGTTCACATCTTGCCGCTTGTCATGATCTTGCAACATCCTCCATGAGCTCACATGCACACACATACACATGATTCCGCCCCTTGATCTAATACACAAATCAATCTCAACCATTGATCTTGAAGTTACCAATAAGTTCCCTTTTCGGTAACTGACCAATTGGTCGATAACTTTACCGTTTTGCCCCTAATTACGGTAATTCTCATAGAATCACCACCAACACTTCACCTCTTTCCCTTTAGCCACAATATGCGCCTTCCCTCTATTTTAAGTCAATTTAGATGTTAATCCATAATTGAGCTTAAATACAGGGTTTTGGCGCTGCTCACCGCACATACGAATCACATCAGGTGCCAAATCACACCATAATCTCCAAAAGGATTTATTTATCACTAACCACCTCCACTTTTGGAGTCATTAACCCTTAATCACAATATGGAATCCTGCTAAATCAGGGCTTAGCAGTCCACTAATCTCAGGCTTATTCTCTAGCCTCAAGTCTCAGAATTCGGGGTATTACAGGGGACATACAGGCACAGGATGTCATTGGGTAGGCCTCGATATATGTGGCACAATCCCGAGTAAAACTGTAATATCCCAAAATTCATGTAAGGGCTAAGAATCCCAAAGGCCAGTGTAAATATAGAAATAGTGGAATAAAATAAATGCTGATATTTACAAATAAAGGTAGAGACACTTTCGGAACTCTCAAATACCCGTTTTGTCATTCATGGAAATCGAGAAGTTAGGATTGCAAAATGAGTGTAAGTAGTCAGAGGAAACTTGTCGGTGGCTATAGGGTTCAGAGGTGCCATTTTTGAGATCAGAGGAATTCAGGTGTCGTATGGCGTGCCTCAATATGAGTGTCACAATCCCACGTAGAATTCTGAGTAAGGCACTAATGGAGCAACTTTATTAAAATATCTTTAACAAAGTATGTAATGATGACCCATGATGACACACCTTTCGCGTTGGCTAAATAAGGAAATGACAAGGGTCTCAAAATAATTACAAAGTAAAAGGTTATTTTTGTGTTGGCCAAATGAGGAGGTGACATGTGTTCCACATCATTACACCCACTTTAAGTCTTTCGTGTTGTCATCTCCAGAGTACGCCACCTAGTAGCTGAGTCTAGGGAATCCACTGGTCTCCTGTCGGGTCACATACTTTATGATTTAAGCATCGAACCTAGGAGTCCAGGAAATTGTCAGGCCTCTCCCTTCCCTTGACCATTCATGCCCCACCTAAGAAAGAGAAAATAGAAGACCAATAGTTGCATGACACGTGGCACTCTTAAGCCTTAAATTTGTGACACTTAGCAAGCTAAGATGAGATCATTTTTCAAGATTAAATCTCAACCATCCTTCCCCTTTAAGAGTCAATTTCATTTAGCCATCTAAGAGAAAGAGAAATCTGATTTCATAAACTCAATAACACAAGAAGAGAGAAGGAGGAGTGAAGTGAGTTCTCCAAACTACCAGAGCCGATTCCTACCCTAAATTGCCATTATTGTCCAGTAAGTCCTCCAGGAAACTTCTTCTACTAAATATAAGCTTCAATTCTATGGTCTTACATTTCTCATATGAGGTGTTTTGTGTCAGTTGTTTAGTTGTAGTGCTGCTAGAATACCGAACCACCTGTAGAAATGCGAAGAGGTAAGTGTAGGCTACCTTTTTAACTGATTACTTTATTTTTTCATTTTTTCTTAGCTCTTAAACCACCCATGTATTTTATTCAAGGGGTTTTGTTTTTAAAGAAGGAAGATGTTTTAATCATATATAAGGTGATATATGATGCTTGTTGAAATATTAGGCTTGTTGGTAGTTAAAAACACAAAGTTGGATTTTTGTTCTTTTTGGACATATATTTCGGACTGAGGCAAAATTGAGAGAAAGAGTTTGATTTTGATATTTTTGAGCTTTTCATTGGATTATACACAAAAAATTGTGTGGGAATAGGACCTGATTATAATTTTTGGAAGACTAGTTAAAAAGCTCAAATACTTAAAACTTAGTTTACATAAGCTGCCAGTATGTGTTTTTGTCTGGCAGTTTTGTTGTGGTGAACATTTCACTATCCAAAATTGATCTGATGATGACGATATTTTCTAGAATTAAAGTACGCTTAAAGAACTTTAATTTGATAGTTATTATGAAGGATTTAGAAAAGTACACTAGGGGTTATAAGTGTTTGAAGTAGACCATTAAAACTTGTCAGATTTTCTAGCAGCAGAGGGAAAAAGAAAAACTGAGAAGTGTGCGTGGTCAGGTGGCTACTAGAAGTATTTTTCCTTCAAATTAGACTTAATAAGAGTTCACATAAAATTTTGAATCATCCTTGTTGGAGTTTTCTAGAATTAGTTATTATTTTTCAAAGTTCAGTGAAAAATCTGTCAGTTTGTGGTAATTGTGCGAAAATTCAAAGTAAAGGGTTTTTGTAATAGAATTAGACTCAATCGGTTAAGTTTAGCTTTTGGGGTTAGTTTGGGCTCATTAGCTACATATTGGGCCTAATATAGTGACCCTAATCATAACCTGTTGTGAAAGCGTTTCACCCAAGAGGGGGGTGAATTGGGTGATACCAAAAATTTCGTTGTGTATAAGAAAATTGACTGAATATTTAAAGCAGTTGAGAGTAAAGAGAAATATCACCGAAGTGTACACTGGGAGTTATACTGGTTCAACCACAACCACTTTGACCTACGTCTAGTCCTCAGAGCGTCTCTGAGAATTTCACTATATTCTCCAAGATTCAGTGGGTTCTTGGCACCTCAATACACAGCAAGTTCCTTCACTTGGACACTCGCTCCCCCTTACACGTTGTAATCAAATCCCTAACTCAAGGTTCCACTACCTTAAGTTGTCTCAATAAAAAATATTGAGTTTATAATAAAAAACTCTCTCACAGAGAAAATATATAATCACAGAAGTACAATTAATGGGTATAAGAAAACAAAGCACTAAGAATGTATTGATCGATGTGTGTTCTCAGTTCTTGTGTCTTGTTTTCTTCTCTTTGAATGCTTCATATATATATATATAGATGATTTGTAGTGTCCGTTGGAAGCAATTCAAACATGTCCGTTAGAGTTGCACAACAACGGTTGACTATTCTTTGAATCTTAAAACTATCTCTTAGCGGTAGGTAGCGGTAGGTGAACGTTCGGACTTTTAATTTAACTTTTCACTTCTTGCATGATCTATACCTTATTTCTCTATAAATGTACTTAGGATACTAATGTAATGAAGGGTTAATCATATAGATAACAAATCAATAAACATTCGATCAAAAGCATAATTTCTGGACTGCCTTACTCAAGTGGCGACTCGAGTGATCAAGTTTGTTACTCGAGTGGTCCCTTGAGTCAACCTGTCAAAAATATGGCAGTGCTTAATTCAACATTTTACATAAGATATTACTTGGGGAAGACATGGAATGAGGTAGATCACAAACCTTGAAAATACCTGATTACTCGAGTGGCCATGTCTTTTCTTCACAAGTTACGCGGGTGATGACTCTAGTAATCTGGTTACTCGAGTGTCATTCCTTTTTCTTCACATGTTACCCGAGTGTTCCCTTGAGTAGAGTTTAAATAATTTTACAGATTACTCAATTATTCCCTCGAGTAATGTCATTTAAATCTTGGCCGAGAGTTTGTTTACCTGGTTACTCGAGTGATCCCTTGAGTAATGGATCAAATAACTACACAGATTACTCGGGTGGTCCCTCGAGTAAAGCCTTTTTCTCACATGGTTACTTGAGTGGCTACTCGAGTAAATTGTTGCATTTCTTGGCCGAGAGCTACTGGAAGATTTTTACCTTAGTTACTTGAGTGGCTACTCGAGTGATGCCTTTGTAAATGAGGTTACTCGAGTGGCTACTCGAGTAATGGTCTATATAACTTTACAAATTACTCGAGTGGTCCCTCGAGTAACTTCGTCCAAATTTTGGCAGTGCTTCACTGGATGAAATTCTATGTGATTACTCGAGTGGCTACTTGAGTAATGGCTTCCCTTACTCGAGTGGCTACTCGAGTAAGCCTTCACAAAATTTGTTCATCACTCCAGTGCTTACTCCAAGTAATGCTTTGCTACTTTTATATCATTGATCCAATCTTTGTTATCATTAAAACATATGGGATCTAACATTCTCCCCCTTTTTGATGATGACAAAGCTTGGTGATTTTGAACAAAGTTTTTGAAATTGAGTTTTCAAACATATGCTTCTTAAAATCTTTTCATATGAAATCTTTTGTTGAATTTAAACTTCAAAACTCTTTTGAAATAACTTATTAAAGATATTTTCAAAGTTTTTTGTTCTTAAATTTACTTGTTTACCTTGCATACACAATCGAGAACACATTAGTCCCAAAATGCAATATAATTTCAATGAAATGACATAAAGGAACAAATTGCATAATGAAGAATTCAATACATAATCAAAGGTAGAAAGTAAAAAGCACCCTAAAACCCCATACACCCAAATCCCAATCAACATAGCCTTCTCCCCCCTTTTGTCTTCATCACAAAGGTAGAATCAATCATGAGGAGGAGTAGATGGCTTGGCTGCTGAGATAGGAGTGACAGGAAATGCCAATGACTCATATGAACCATCTGAACTTGAAGGATCTGAAGATGATGGTTCAGGGTCAGGAAGGTTCACTGGCGGTATCTGAAGATCCTCTGGAGGATTCACCGGAGATGAAGGGTAAGGAACCAGAGAAGTAATTTCTACTTCCTCTGTAGCAACTGGTGAAGACACAAGCACCTCCTTAGTGCGTGCAGGTGATGCAATGGGAGTAGGTATGGGCTCTGCTGAATAAGTGAGGTGGATCATCAATGGTGATGTGGACAGGCTCGGATGTGTCAGGGTCAGACATAGAGAATAGGATATTGTTGGGTCCACTCTCAGAGGGTCTATGCTCAGTGGGTATAGAGGGTCTAGGGACAGGTATGGGCTTAGGAATACCAGAAGGACCAGGAGTAGAGGATCCAGTTGCCAAAGCATCAAGTCTGGCAACAATGGATCTCAGAAGCTCACCCTGGGTACGTTGTTCAGCAAGCAACTCTTCGTGCCTCTTATCCATCTTTTCCATAAGTTGTCCCATCTTCTCATTCATGTGAGTTACCAACTCCGTATTGGTATTCGCAATATCAATATGGAAACTCCTCAGGATATTCTCCATGAACATTTGATTGCGGCACCAAAGAAGGATGGAGAAGATGTGTTGGCTGGAGCAGAAAACTATGTTCATCCATTCGGCTTGTTGCTGTGTCAGTCTTCTTCTTTTTATTGGGACTTGCTTCTAGAGGTGTCTTCAGAGGAACCTCAATATTCAATTTTCCAATTTGATTCCTTTCCACTGGTGCTAACCTCTCAATCGGCTCTATACTCTCCAAACAAGGAAATAAGTTAAGGATAAGGCATTGGAGTAGTTGGTTTTTCTTCGTACCTATACCTCTTGATCAAATTGAAGATATACTCTCCCAAGTCCTTTTGCTCTTTAAGGATCACTGAGGTGAATTTTCTGAAGTCCCGCTTAATGAAATGAGTGAAGTTGTTAGATTTGTTCACCATGGCTTTAGAGTATATATACCATAGGATTCTATGAAAATCACTCATATCACTTGGATTGAAGTTGAGAGGTCCCACTATCTCACCAGGTCTAAGGATTGAAAATATCTAGTTTGAATTAAGGTTAGGGTAATCATCATCAGGAGCATGTTTTATTCCTAACCAGGTATTGATTCTAGAAGGTGAGATTAGAATTCTTTGTCCTCTAACCTTAGAAGTCATTTCTTCTTCCACAGACTTCCTAACGGGATCATTAATAGGTTTGAGGTTACAATACAAATATCTCACTATTTTGGTGCAAAATAGAAGCTTGACAGATAACCAGGGCATATAGGAATCAAGGTAGGGATTCAAATCAAATTTTAATACCTCTTGAAGCACCTTGTAGTCAATGTAGTGCATCTTGCACACATTTCTTCTTGCAAAATAACTCAGGTACTTCTGTGATTCCTCAAGCTTTCTTACGTTAAATCCCTTTGGAGGGAATGTAATTTCTTTATCCCTCTCTTCTATTTGTTTTGAAGTTTGCCTTTTCTTTGCTTCCTTAGATTGGAAAGCTTCCTCAAGCATGCCTACCATGACTTTGGTAAGCTTTTCATCAACCTTGGGCTTCTTCAGAGGCTTAGGAGAAAAGGTTGGTGTGTCAGATAAATCAGAGGAAGGAGGAGATGACTCTTTTATAGTTTTCCCTTTTTCCAGGAGGTGAACTCTTCTTGGATTGAGCTCTTGTGACAATGGGTTCCTTAATCACAACTCCTTTCACTTTAGGTTTGGCTTGCGGCTTGGTCTTGGATTTTGGTTTGAGAGAAATTTTCCTCTTCTTGGTAGGAGGAGAGGAATGTGAATCAGAGGGTTGATATGGTTCAGAAGACTCAGAAGGAGTACTAAGATTGGGAGATTTTGTCCTCACCATTGTGATTTTAGAAAATCAAATATTTCAGGAAAATAGAGATGAAAGTCGCAAGCTTAGGGCAGATGATTCAGTGCAATCTGAGACATTTTTGAAGGTGTAAATCACTGTGTTTTGACGGTTATGGGAAGAGAAAGAGATTTTGAAAAATTTTTGTGAGAGCACTAGGAGAATCACTAGAGGAGATTTTGTGATAAATGACCGAGTATCGAGTTGAAATATCCTAGAATCCCGACATCACTTGAGGCCTGACTCGAGTGATCATCAACGTCACTTGAGTAGCTAATCGAGTGATTATACAAAAAATTTTAAAATACAGCAAGTGTGAGAGCGTACCTGGCATGAATAATATTGTAATTATCCATGTATATTCCCTCGATCATTTGATGACTCTTTAGAACAGATTTGAACTAAAACTCAGCTGATTTGAAATTTGAACCCAGGTTTACTCGAGGCCTGACTCAAGTAATGTTGAAGTTCACCTGAGGCCTCCCTTGGGTAAGCTATCTCTTTACCTTCTGACTGTTCATTTCCAACCGTTGTGCCATTTCGTTTGAAATTAATGTTTCACTAGCACATTTCCAAGTTTATTACTCAAGTGGCTACTCAAGTAATGCATCCATTACTTCAAGGTGTCACTCCAGTAATACTCATTACTTGAAGTTCTTACTCCACTAATGCTCATTACTTGAAGTTGTCACTCTAGTAATGTTGTCCTCTATTAACCTCTGCTATTCATAATCCAAAACAAATTATTATGATCCTGTAAAACAAATTGCTAGAAACTCCAAAGCTTAAGTTAGTAATCATCAAAACATCAATAAATAATATCATCTAAAATTTTGTAAACACTAAATAACTTACAATTCATTGGGATTTACCATTCCCAATTTTGGTCTAATATATAAAAATTGATCTTTTGCAAGAGGCTTTGTGAAGATATCAGCTAGTTGAAGATGAGTTGGAATGAATATTACTTTAACATCTTTCTTTTGGACATAATCTCTGATGAAGTGATGTCTAATATCAATATGCTTGGTTCTGGAATGTTGAACAGGATTCTTTGCCAAGCTTATTGTGCTAGTGTTGTCACATTATATTGGTGTTTCTTTCAAAATAAATACCAAGATCCTGGAGTTGTTGCTTTAGCCATATTACTTGTGCACAACAACTTGATACAGCAATATACTCAGCTTCCATTGACAAAAGAGACACTGTCGTTTGTTTCTTGCTAAACCATGATACAAGTGAGCCTCCAAGAAACTAGCCTTGTCTACTTGTACTATTTATGTCCATCTTGTATCCTCCATGATCAGAGTTTGAGTATGCAACTAGATATTCACTTCTTCCTTTGGGATACCAGCACTACTACAAAATATTGCTTTTACGACCCTAAAGGTTAAAAAGGGACGTAAAAAATAAAGGCGGTGGCATTTTTGTAATTTTGAGTGAGATTTGAATAGTTTTAGACGTCCCCAATTCAAAAAGGGACATCTAAAGTTTTTTTTTTTTTAAAATCAGGAACGCCTTTTGGTCACTTTAGACGTACCCAATTTAATTGTGGATGTCTAAAGTAAAATTGTTTTTAATCAGGGACGCCACTATATTAGGGATGCCAAAAGGCATCCCTTAAGTATCAGGGACGCCACTTTTGGCGTCCCTAATGTTATCAGGGACTCCTAAAGTGGCGTCCGTGATATAATATCAGGGACGCCACTTTAGGCATCCTTGATATAATATTAGGGATGCCACTTTAGGCGTCCCTAATATTTTAGGCGTCCTTGATTATCAAAAAAAAAAAAAAAAACTTTAGACGTCCCCAATTGAATTGGGGACGTCTAAAGTGTGAGTTTAGACGTCCCTTTTTGAATTGGGGACGTCTAAAGTGTGACTTAAGACGTTCCTTTTGGAATTGGGGACATCTAAAGTTAAAAACAATTAAAAAAAATTAACTAAACAACTTTAGGCGTCCCTAAATTAAATTGGGGACGCCAAAAACAATTCAAATCTGTACTGACAGTCTTTATTTGTCAGTTTTATAGATCCACACTCTTCTTTCTCATCAATGCAACCACTACCACCACACATTTAACTTTTACTTCTTCTTCTTTATATGCTGTTTTTAAACTTGTTTCTTCTTTTCTCTCTCTTTTTTTCAACCAGATCTGTAATGCTTACCACCATGCATTTAACTCTTGCTTCTTCTTCTTTATATACTATTTTTAAACTTGCTTCTTCTTTGCTCTCTCTCTTTTTCACCAGATCTGTTATGTTTCCTACTAGTTTATCTTCTTTCTCTTTTTTCTTTGGATTTCCCTTCTATTTTATCTTCTAACTCGTGTTGATATGGTTTGTAGATCGAGACTCCAAAACATGCTTTATGGCCATGTTCCCACTGAGAAAATGAGGTACATCTCTCCCTGTTGCTCTTCTCTATTCATTATTACGAGAAAATGAATTTTAATAATAAAAGGAGATAAGTTTTTCGCAACTGATTCATCTTATTGTTATCATCTTCTGTTTATGAGATTTCAGGTCTAGAGTTATTATTGTGTAGATTTTGGATTTGGAGTTCAAATACTAGATCTGTAATTTTATTGACGATGATATGTAATTTCTGATTTTAAATACTGTTTAGTTCAGATCTGTAATATAAATTTTTTTTTTTAAAAAAAAGCACTTTAGACGTCCCCATTTTAAACTGGGGACATCTAAAGTGGGTTTAGAAGTCCCCAGTTTAAAATGGGACGTCTAAAGTGCTACATGACACTTTAGACGTCCCTATTTTAAACGTCCATATTTTAAAGTGTCATGTAGCACTTTAGACGTCCCTATTTTAAACTTGGGACGTCTAAAGTCCAGACTTTAGACGTCCTTTAATTTACGGACGTTATTGCCATTTTTTACTATGTCTCTCACATAGACGTCCCCTTGTTTTTAGACGTTAAAAGGCTTAAATAAGGGACGTTAAAAAAGTTTTTTGCAGTAGTGCAGAGATCCAATTTTGGCGTGTCAGCAAGATATCAAAAGATTCATTTGATGGTTTCATTATGTGACTCTTTTGGTGCTGATTGATATCTTGCACACATACCCACACTGAATTGAATGTCAGGCCTGCTTGCAGTGAGATAGAGTAATGATCCAATCATTCCTCTATATTTTGTGATATTGTAATCTTTTCCCTTGACATTCGCATCAAGCAATGTGGTTGAGCTCATGGGTGTGTTTGTTCCATTTGCTTCATCCAATCCATACTTCTTCAATAGCTCTTTCAAATATTTAGTTTGAGATATGAAAATTCCATTATTTCTTTGTTTGATTTGCAAACTGAGAAAGAAATTCAATTCTCCCATCATTGACATCTCAAACTCTCCCTGCATTATCTCAAAAAATTCTTTGCACATAGTTTCGTTAATAGCACCGAAAACTATATCATCAACATATATTTGCACAATTAATATGTCATCACATTTTCGTTTTGTAAAAAGTGTTGTATCAACTTTTCCTCATACAAAACCTTGATCAATAAGAAATTTACTGAGCCTTTCGCACCATGCTCTAGGAGCTTGTTTTAAACCATATAAAGCCTTTTTGAGTTTGAAAACATGGTCAGGTTGGGTTACATCGTTAAAACCTGGAGGTTGCTCTACATATACTTCTTCCATAATGTAGCTATTTAGAAATGCAATCTTTACATCCATTTGATAGAGTTTGAATCCTTTGATGCATGTAAAGGCTAAGAGTATTCGTATAGCTTCCAATCTAGCCACTGGAGCATACGTTTCCTCATAATCAATTCCTTCTTCCTAATTATAGCCTTTGGCTACCAATCTTGCCTTGTTTCTGACAATAATTATAGATTCATCATATTTGTTCTTGAATACCCATTTAGTGCCAATGATCGGATGATCCTTAGGTTAAATCCCAAACTTGATTTCTTTCAAATTGGTTTAATTCTTCTTGCATTGCTATAACCCAATCATTGTCTGATAGAGCTTCGTCAATGTTAGATGGTTCAATCTCAGAAATGAATGCAGAAAAACTTACTTTATTGAAAATTCTATTTCTAGTTTTGATTCCTTCATTCACATCTCCTATGACTTGATCTAGGGGATGAGTCTTATTGTATTTCAAGGCTTTAGGTTGTCTTAGTGACTAATCTTCATCTTTGGTTTGATCAACTTCTGGAATAAGAGATTTAGAAATAGATTGACCATTTTCTTGATTTAAAACAACTTCCTGCTCATCATCAATAGTTTTGTTAGAGGATTTAAATTCATCAAATACAACATGAATTGATTCTTCAACAGCACATGTTCGTTTATTGAAAATTCTATATGCTTTACTTCAGTTAGAATAACCTAGAAAAATTCATTCATCTATTCTAGAATCAAATTTTCCTAAGTTATCTTTACCATTATTATGAATGAAACACTTACAACCGAAGATGTGTAAATGAGCATGGTTCGGCTTCCTTCCTTTGTATAGCTCATATGGTGTCTTTCCAAGTGTTGTTCTAATGTAGGCTCTATTTGAAATATAGCATGCTGTGCTCATTGCATCGGCCCAGAAAACTTGAGACACGTTCTTTTCATTTTGTATTACTGTAGCCATTTCAGTGACCACTCTGTTCTTACGTTCCATGAATCCATTTTGTTGTGGTGTCCTTGGAGCAGAGAAATTGTGATAAATGCCATTAGTATCACAATATTCTTCAAAGGATTGATTTTCAAATTCTCCACCGTGATCTGTCCTGATACCTGCAATGGACATACCTTTCTTATTTTGCACTTTCTTGGCAAAAACAATGAATTTTGCAAAGGTTTCATCCTTTGATGATAGAAAAATAGTCCATATAAATCTAGAGAAATCATCAACAATGACCAATGAATATAAGTTGCCACCAAGGCTTTTAACTCTTGCTGGACCAACTTAATCCATATGTATCAATTGAAGTGGTGATTTGTAGTAATCTCATTTTTCGATTTAAAAGATGATTTAGTTTGTTTACCCTTTTTGACATGCATCACAAATCAAATCGTTTTTAAAACTTACTTCGGGTAATCCAAGAACTAAATCCTTTTTGAGTAGTTTGCCTAGTTGGTGTATGTTGACATGAGCTAGTCTCTTATGCCATAACCAACTTTCATCGGCATTACTCAGAAAGCAATTTTCAGAGTTATTTCTATTGATATCAAATGTATAGCAGTTACCTTCCCTCTTTGCTCTGAGCTTTGCCTTGATATTTTTCTTATCAAGTTGTAAATCTTTCTTGTTGACAATTAGACATTCCTTGAATCAAATATTATCCAGTTGTCTTTATCTACAGTTTGACTTACGCTCAGCAAATTATGACACAAGCCTTCAACGTAATAGACAACTTTGACTTGTATTCCTTTGTCGTTTTTGATTTCACCAATTCCTGCTATTTTTCCGGATTGATTTCCTCCAAATTTTACCTTTCCACCTTCCTTAGGTTGCAATATGGTAAAACTTTCGAAATCACTGATCATATGTCTAGAGCATCTACTGTCTATGTACCACTTGTTTTTGGATGCTTTAAGATATATCTGTAATCAAATATGATTAAGTCTTAGGTACCCACATCTTTTTAGGTCCTTTTGGGTTAGTACAACAATTTTTCAGAACATATGAACCTTTAGGTACCCATTTGTAGGTTCATATATTTCCTTTCTTCCTATGAATGCATGATGAAGTATAATGACCTTTTCTATTATAATAATTACAATGTGCAAAAGGATTTGATGTATGCACAGAATGCTGAAAATAATTCAAGTATGATTTACCTCCAGCTTTCTTTCTTCCTTTCCTTCTGTCTGATTTTGGATAATATCCAATTCCAGATCGATAATTCACAAATCGTTGAGCTTTTAAAATCACATTTAGCATTTCACTTCCTTTAGTGAATTTTTCAAGAGATTTGCTAAGATCAGTGTTTTTCGTTTTCAAAGAAGTGCAATTTTCACAATCCTTTTCAAAATTCTCTTTAAGCTCTACTTTAAGAGCTTTATTTTTCTTTTTGAAAACAATTAGTTCTTTAACTACTTTGATGAATTTAGAATGTAAAGCATTATATTTAGAAAGTAATTCATCATAGGTAGGATCAGAATCAGTTACCTCTTCAATTAGTTACCTCTTCTTTTGTTTCCTCTTGAGCAACTAGATAGATATTAGCTACTTCCTCTTCATCTCTTTCTTCATTAAAAGAACTATCTCCCCTTATAGCTGATACAAAGGCTTTCTTCTTGTTGTAGAATTTGGCTTTTCTCTTCTCTTTATTCTTCTGAATCAGTTCTTGATATTTTGATTTGAAATGTCCTGGCTTTCCACATTCATAGCAAATGATGTGTTCTTTATTGCTTGTTCCTCCTTTCTAAAAGTTTTTGAATCCTTGGCCTTTCTTATAAAACTTTCTGAATCATTTTATAATTAGGCCCATTTCGTCATCGTCAAGCTCTTCATCTTCATCTTGTTTTTATTCTTTTGCTTTCAGAGCTAGACCTCTTTTCTTCTTGTCGCTAATATCATCTAGTTCTCGTTTGAACTTTAATTTGCTTTCATATTCAGAAAGGCTTCTGAATAGAGAAGTAACCGATCGCATTGATTCACCTTTGACCTTTGCCTCCTAGTCTTTAGAAATAATATTTAAAATCTTTCGTACTTAGGTATGTTGATCATAGACTTTTCCAAGTGCTGCAAGTTGATTAACAAGGTAAGTATATCTAAGTTCAAATTTAGCTATCGACTCACCTGATTTCATTCAAAGTAAATCAAACTCAGTAACCAGAGTATTGATCCAGTTTTCTTTTATTCTTGAAGTTCCTTCATTTCTTTAGCTGTTGGGAGTGTGCAGATTCTGAAGTACTCATTTTGACTTAAGGCACTTTGAATCAGTAGAATTGCTTTGCTGTTGAGTGTAATAATTTTCTTGTCATTCTTATTATATTCTGCTGGTGTATTGGGAACTCTTTGTGAATCTACAATCTTTTCAGGTTTGTAGTTCCCACTCTCAAACACATCCCATAGCCCATATTCAGTAGCCATTACGAAGACTCTAAACTTCACTTTCCAGAATGAGACGTGTTCGCCATTGAAACCTGGAGGTCTTGTGATATAAGCTCTGTCGGGAAGAATGCCTTCACCCATACTTGCCATTAGATCCTTCTTAGGCTGTTAAACCTTAACAAGAAGGCCTTTGCTCTTATACCAAATGTTAATGCAAGCGTTTCACCCAAGAGGGGGTGAATTGGGTGGTACCAGAAATTTCGTTGTGTATAAGAAAATTGACTGAATATTTAAAGCAGTTGAGAGTAAATAGAAATTATCACTGAAGTATACACCGGGAGTTATACTGGTTCCGCCACAACCACTTTGACCTATGTCCAATCCTCAGAGCGTCTCTGAGAATTTCACTATATTCTCCAAGATTCAGTAGGTTCTTGTCACCTCAGCACATAGCAAGTTCCTTCACTTGGATACTCGCTCCCCCTTACACGTTGTAATCAAATCCCCAACTCAAGGTTCCACTACCTTAAGTTGTCTCAATAACAAATATTGAGTTTGTAATGAAAAACTCTCTCACAGAGCAAATATATAATCACTGAAGTACAATGAATGAGTATAAGAAAATAAAGCACTAAGAGTGTATTGATCGATGTGTTCTCAATTCTTGTGTCTTGTTTTCTTCTCTTTGAATGCTTCATATATATATAGATGATTTGTAGTGTCTGTTGGAAGCAATTCAAACATGTCCATTAGAGTCACGCAGTAACGATTGACTATTCTTTGAATTTGAAATCTATCCATTTGCGGTAGGTAGCGGTAGGTGAACGTTCGGACTTTTAATTTGACCTTTCACTTCTTGCATGATCTATACCTTGTTTCTCTACAAATGTACTTAAGATACTAATGCAATGAAGAGTTAATCATATAGGTAACAAATCAGTAAACATTCAATCAAAAGCATAATTTCTGGACTGCCTTACTCAAGTGGCTACTCGAGTGATCAAGTTTGTTACTCGAGAGGTCTCTCAAGTAAACCTGTCAAAAATATGGCAGTGCTTAATTTAACATTTTTCATAAGATATTACTCGGGTAAGACATGGAGTGAGGTAGATCACAAACCTTAAAAATACTTGATTACTTGAGTGGCCATGTCTTTTCTTCACAAGTTACACATGTGCTGACTCTGTTAATCTGGTTACTCGAGTGGCCTTCCTTTTTCTTCACATGTTACCCAAGTGCTCCCTCGAGTAGAGTTCAAATAATTTTGCAGATTACTCGATTATTCCCTCAAGTAATGTCATTTAAATCTTGGTTGAGAGTTTTCTTACCTGGTTACTCGAGTGATCCCTTGAGTAATGGATCAAATAACTCCGCAAATTACTCGGGTAGTCCCTCGAGTAAAGCCTTTTTCTCACATGGTTACTCGAGTGGCTACTCGAGTAAATTGTTGCATTTCTTGGCTGAGAGCCACTGGAAGATTTTTACCTTGGTTACTCGAGTGGCTACTCTAGTGATGCCTTTGCAAATAAGGTTACTCGAGTGGCCACTCGAGTAATGGTCTATATAACTTTATAGATTACTCGAGTGGTCCCTCGAGTAACTTCGTCCAAATTTTGGCAGTGCTTCACTGGATGAAATTCTCTGTGATTACTCGAGTGGCTACTCGAGTAATGGCTTCCCTTACTCAAGTGGCTACTCGAGTAAGCCTTCACAAAATTTGTTCATCACTCCAGTGCTTACTCCAAGTAATGCTTTGCTACTTTTATATCATTGATCCAATCTTTGTTATCATCAAAACATATGGGATCTAACATAACCAACATAAGAGAATTATTCATGAAGGAATTGGACTAAGTAATAACTCATTGCTCATAAATTATAATTTATAGGATTTGACACTTACCCAGGATGTCCAAAGCATGTCAGTCAAGATCAAGATTTAGAAAAATTTTCAAATAGTAACATATCGCTCACATACTATGCTATATATTATGTGTATGTTTGTACCATTGTGAATTTAAAACATTCAGATAAGAAGGGCTAAGACCCAGTAGAATTTCCCAATGCTGTGGCAAGGGAGGGTTGTCCTTGAATTGGTACTTTTTGCTTTTTGCATATCGTGAATTTATATTTGAATGTTGAATATGTTGTTTGTATTGAAACTTTGGTTGACATGGCATGTTATATGCATGCATCTTATCTGAGTGATAGCTGTTACTACTGAGATTCATTGAATCTCACCCTATTTTTTTCCAAACATATTTTCAGTACGGTAGGTAATTCCTCAAGCAAGAAGGTAAACATGGACGAATGAAGCAAAGGACTTAGAATTTAATTTTGTGTTAGTTATCTATTTTGGAGATTGTATTTAATTTGTATTTAAGTGTGGTCAGTCTCATACTGGCAAGTCAGTAAACATGTATGTAAGCATTTGTATATAAGCAAATGCATAGTAATATCCAAACCAGTACTAGACAGCCATCCACCTAGGACCGTTAATTAAACATAGTAGTTTGGGTTCTAGCAAAGAACGCATTGGTTAAAACTCTAATATAAGGAAATGAACCTAAAATGGATGGCTTAAAATGAATCATAAAATAATAAGATACCAAATCTGAAAATGATTTTTTGGAAAGATTTTTGAAAACCCACTCAAGTACAGCTCCATACTCTGCTAGAAGTTGGGACTCCCGCTGTTCACAAAAGATTATCGGTCTCCCTTTTTAAAGATATTACTGCACTTAAGTCATCCATGCGCTTTGAAAATAAGGGTGTTACAAAAAACCTAGCAGAGTCCCATGGGAACATCGATAAAGTAACTTTATTAAAATAGCTTTAATAAAGTAAGTAATCTTGATACAACTTTTATGGTGGCTCCACAAAAGAGTGACAAGTGTCCTCTCATAATGATAAAGTACCAATTACCTTTTTGTGTTGGCTTGTTAAGAAGGTGACAAGTGTTTCTAATGATGACACTTGCTTTTTTCCTTTTAAGGTGGCACTCCCTAAAGGCACAACCTCGCCTTTGAGTTTAGGGAATCCATTTATCTTAGGCCCGGACACGTACTTGACTTTTTCAAACACCGAAACCAAGAGTCAGGGAAATTTATTAGTCTTCCCTTCCCCTTACTACCACAAAAAACATAATATGTGGCGCTTATTTTAAAGAATACTATGACACTTAAGAAGTGCCATATCTTCTAGCGCCACTGAAAATAACTATGGCACTTCTTGAATATATGGAAGTGCCATAACTTTTTTTTCCAAATTTTTTAATTTAGAGACTCTTATGGTGCTTCATCAAAAAAGTAGGTGCATACACCTCCTACACCTCCTTTGATGAAGCACAAAAAATGGAGGCGCACACACCTCCTTTTTTGGAGCTTCATCATGAAGTGCCATAGGAGGTTCTTTTTTTTTTAAATAATTTTTTATAATTATTTCTTTTCCCTAATGAAATCCTCTATCTATAGTCTAAATACATAGGCAATTTATAATACGATAACTAAATGAAATAACTCAAAATAAATAAATAATTTATCAAATCACTACAAAATGTATTGTATTACAACAATTATAAGGTACAACTAATTTTAAAGTGAAGAAACAAAACAAGAATAGGCAAGACAAAACCTATATACTAAATATTAGCTAATTGTTTGACCATATATTCACACTATTCTTCAATGATTTCATCCATCCACTTGATGGTCAGACAACTCAGCAAAGCGTTGATCTTCATAATACTACATAAATAATTATGCACACAAAGAATTAAAATCATACAAAGAACCCCAGCATTTAAGTTGCTTAAACTTGAGCAATTCAAGTTACTTTTACGCATGATTAAACCAGTATTATTATATTTGTAAGCTTACAAATTTAAAAACTTATAATGTATAGGAAGTTTAATTAGACAAAGTTGAAACTTCAAATAAATACCTGAAAAACAAAAATTATAAGCAAACATATAAGAGGCATGACAAATTTTAACTCAAAAGAAAAAAATAAAATGTGGATCAAATGTTTAAAAAAATACTTACAAGCTAGGGAGCTTTTATAGAAGGCCGAGACAAGAAGAAAAAAAAACACATGGGAGAGAAAGCTTTGTATTGCAACAAAAGAAGAAGAAGAAAAATGCGTGGGAGAGGAAGCTCTGTACTGCAATGAAAGTGGCTACCAAATGTTGAAAAAATGTTTATAAGGAGGAGATAAGAAAAACCAAAAAAGTAGGGGACCAAGGAAGCTTTTACTTGATGTCGTCAAAGTGAGGAAGGAGCGTGGACAATGGATAAGGAAAGCTGTAGACCAATGGAGTGAGGTAGCAATGGATTGGAGTTATGGGATATGTAAAGCAGGAGGGTGATAATGGTAGGGTGTTTAAATTTTGTAAACATTATTATAGAAGGTATGGGAAGCTTTAGCACTTCCTAAACAAGCTCCATTGCTTCCTATTTTCAAAAAAAATGAAAAATAAAAAAGATGGAAGCTTATGAAGGGCTAAAGCTTCCATTAATTTTTTTTTATTTTTTTAATAGGAAGCTTAGGAAGAAGCGCCAAAGCTTCCCCTTTTTTATTTTTTTATTTTTTTTAATAGGAAGCTTAAGATGCGCCAAAGCCTGGGAAGCACCATACAAGTTACTTATTTTTTTAAAAAAAAAATATGTCAGCTATGGCTCTTGCCTAAGCAAACACCATAGCTGGTGCTTTTTTTTTTTTTTTGCAAAAAATGAAGGCCATGTTTGGCGCTTGTTTAGGGAAGCATCATAGAGACTTAATGTCAACTATGGTGCTTATAATTGTAAGTGCCAAAGCTTCCAAATATTTTTTTATAAAAAAAACTATTTTTGGCACTTCTTTACAAGAGGAGTGCCACTAAATCCCTCTTTTGTAGTAGTGCTTGACCAATCAAGGACGCCTAGGAGAGAGAGAGGAGAACACTTGGAATTTGATGATTGATCACTTGACACTTGGCATCTTAAGATTAAAGCATAGGATACTTGGCAAAAATCCAACACATCCCTTCCCTTTATTAAAAATTTTGGCCAATTGAAGAAAGAGAAGGGAAAAATAGCCAAAAATCACAAGAAATTGTAAGAGGAGAGAAGGAGTGCGAATAGTAAAAATCTTGGAAATCCAAAGTCGATTCTGACCCCGTAATGTCATGTTTTACTACTAAGCTCTTCAATAAAGTTGTTCTACTCACTGAAAGCTTTATATCTATGGTTTTAGTTTTCTGATTAGAGGTGTTTTGTGCATTTAGTTAGCCAGAGTTCCATAAGAATTCTAAACTGATTATAGAATCGTGTTAAGGTATGCTTAAGCTTCGTTTTGAACCAATTGTCTTGTGGTTTTGGTGAGTTTTCATGGACTCTTAGGCCTGCCTTGATTTTTGGCCAAGTGGGATTTTTAGGGTCTAATGTTGATTTAAGTTTGAATATGATGAAATCATGTGTTTGATGATAATATAACACTAGTTTAGAGGTTAACATGCAAACTTAAATTTTTGTTACTTTAAGTAGTAGTTTTGGCCAAAGCTAGAACATAAGAGAGGACTGTAATTTTGACATTTTTTAGGCCTTTAATAGATTTTATACAAAAACCAGTGTGGGAATAACCCCTGGTTATAAATGCTGCCAGATTTGAATTTCTAGGAAGCAGTCTGCTTGTGACTTGTTTTTGACTAAACAAATGATATCCAATAGCTATGAAACTTTCCAAAATGATAGTAGACATAATAAGCTTTAATTGGATTTGTCATTTGTGCCATTTGGATTAGTATATTGAAAGTTATGAATTTCTGAAGTTGAACATTTATAACTAGAAAGATTTTGAGGCAGGGAGGATTAAATGGGAATTTTTGAACTAAGCATGTCTAGGTGGCAGTGGGATTCATTTTTTCCTTAAAATAGACTTAATGAGTGACACATAGAACTTTGAATCACCTAAATTGGATATCCCTAGAAAAAGATATGTATTTTCAAAGTTGGTTGAAAATTTGGCCAACTTTTAGTAATTGTGTGAAAATAAGAAAATAATGGCATTTGGTAATAAAGTTAACTTCCAAGGGTTGGGTTAAGCACTTGGAGTTAGTGTAGGCCCATTAACTACACATTACCTAATGAGTTGAGCTTAAAGATAACCAACTTAAGTGTTTTGAGTTATTAAAAATTGGGACAAGTAATAACTCGCCCGTCCGTGAAATTATAAATTATAGGATTTGATAGTTGCTCAGAGCACCTATGAGATGGGAAACAAGAACCAAATTTGGAAAAGTTGTCAAGTAGTACCCTATTCCTTATATCATGTGTGCTGCTGTGTATGTATTCTATATCATCTACTATAAGCGGAATAGTTAGTCCTTAGGCAGTAAGACCTATAAGTACAAGCTGCACCGGGAGTTAGCCAGGGGCGTCTTAAGCCAGATAGGCCCAAGGTAGAAAGCCTATGAGTACTCCTTGTATGGGGCAAAGGCCCTGGGCCACCAAAGTAAGTTCACCAAGCATTGTGGTTTTGTGATATGGGACCGGTTAGGCCCTTTTTGGTTGCTGCAATCCTGTAAGTTGTTCTGTTTAATTATTGTCTTTACATGCTTAGTATTTTGCATATCATATGAGTGATCTATGTACTACTAGGATTCTTTTGAATCTCACCCTTTCTAATCAATGATCTAAAGTAAAGGTGACCATGCTCCAAGGGCAAGAAGGTAGCCATGGACAGGTGAAGCGAACGTCGATTAATTGAAGTTCCTTTGGTTATCTTTCATTTTGGATGACTGTAAAAATTTGTATATAACTAAGTAGAGATAGCTGTAGTAGTACCAGTAATGGTAGAACTGATTGTAGTAGTTATAACCAGTACGTTAATACATCAACAAACATATTTTCATCCTAAAGCTTTAAGTAAAGTAGTATCGGGCAACCAATATTAAGAGCCCATAGGTTAACTACTTATACGCTGGCTATTGCAAATAAACGCTCTGTGTTGGAAACGAAAGTTTTTGAACTGATGAGTGGTAATGAATTTGCAAACCAGTTTGAGACCACAATGAAAGTATTTTTAAAAGTTTTTTAAAAACCTACTCAAATACAGGTGTGAACCTTGTATTGAAGTCGGGGCTTTAATGACATAAAATAGAACAATGTCTCATGTTTGTAAACATTACCTAAATAAGAATCATCTAAACATTTTATAAATTACGGTGTTATATCTACCATGGAAAAGGGAGGAGGAGGACTGCTTTAGTGTGTGGAAGAGAGGGAAGTGATGGTTTGGAGGTGAAGAAGAAGAAGAGAGAAGCCGGAAGCCAAATGATGAGGATCCAGAAGTAAAATCGTCGGCCTCTCTTCTTTTATTTAGATTGCCTTTTTCCTTCTTCATTTTTTCCTCTGTTGTTCATTTTTTAGCCTCCAATTAAGTGAGGGTGGTGGTTGCACTTGACTCTTAGGTTAAATGTGGGCTAGGTTGATGAAGTGATTGGGCTTAAGTGAGTGACATTGGGCCCAAAAGAAAATGTGCAAAACTTGATACATGTTAGTCCACATCTTGACCTACATATTCAAACAAACAAAAGTAGAATCATGTGTCCAAATAAATAGGAATCATTCAAGATTCACAGTTATTAGCAAAATATAACATTTTAGCCCATTTAAACCCCAAAATACCCTTTGTCACCAAATATGCACTTTTATACTTAATTTTGCAAATAATCCTACTAAGTAAATGCCTTTAAAATGATTAGAATTAGTGTATCAAAATATGGCCTTATCAATTCCCCCACACTTAAACCTTTACATTGTTAGGCCAAGACTATCTAAAACTAATGACTAATCCAAATGCAAAGAGGAACAAAGATATGCTCAAGGTACAATTGCAATAACTTAATCAATCATCATCTTTAAGTCAACATAAGTCACAAGCTAACAAATGCAAATGGATTAGCATAATGTACATCTAAGCAAAGGAATGCACAAAAGAGAACACTCAAGATCAAGTGTTTAACTGATCTCATAATGGGTTATATTTCACTCAAAACACACCAAAACTAGGTCCTACCATGAGCTTGTAAAGATTATAATATCCCCACCACTAGAAAGCACTTAAACTTATGAATCAATGGGACTTTAATAGGTTGTAATATTGGGAAAGGCTTCATGGAATGAAATGATGACAACATAAGCAGTCGTGTACACGTAGAAGTAACATAATAGCATCTATTTGTGATACTTTAAGATATCGCTTGCTATTTACAATCAATTCAATTAGAATACCTTATTTCAATTTTTTTTTGTCTTTTCTACTTTTTTTTCATTTTCTATTTTCATTCCTTCTTTCTTTTGTTTTTCTCCTTTATTTTTTTCCTATTTTTTCTTTTCATAT
The DNA here is from genome assembly GCA_963210345.1 of Inga oerstediana. NCBI lineage: Eukaryota > Viridiplantae > Streptophyta > Magnoliopsida > Fabales > Fabaceae > Inga > Inga oerstediana. The sequence continues at coordinate 15,446,465 of OY723411.1, read as the reverse complement.
TCACAAGTATGCACATGGAATTTATCATACCAACATAAAAAATGACATCTTCTAATAAGATTTAGATGCTTACATAACATAATGATCATACATACATGAAAACTTGTCAAATCAAAACTGGATTTAGGAAGTGATGGGCTCAAAGGGGTGGTTAGCAATAGTTGACTGAAATGGGTTTGTGTTTGGGAATTAGATCTAAAAATGAATGCTTCTATCATATTCATTCACCTAAGTGAAATGTGATTTTGAGAAAGAATCCAAACAAGTTCTAGATGATACCTAGGTTAAGTGGCAAACCCTCAATGGAAAATGAAGAATTAAGGCTTAAAGTTATTTCCATCTAAAGTATCTCTCAAATGCGCATTCACAATGATTAAATGAACATTACAGTAATCAAGATGTATTAACTAGCCTATTTCCTATACGAACTCTTAGAATAACAACCAACCAAAGCACTACAAACAACCATGAGCATGTAGAACTTCCCATAAGCATATAGAAAACCATTTCAAAACATTGGAGTAGTAAAAGCTCAAGTGAGGAGTCATTAAAACCAAAGAAAAATAAGCATTAAAACTAGCCAAAATTTGAAAATCTTTGCCCAAAATGATGCAGAAGGAGCAAAGACACAACCACACATAAAACCCTCCCCCCACACTTAAATCTTGTATTGTCTTCAATGCAAAACCCAAATGTAAGGTGCATAAAGACAAACTACAAGAGGGGGATTTATCAAAAGTAAAAACCTAAGTTATGCTACCTTTTACTATTAATGAGAGCTCATTCCCCCACACTTATCCAAACATGTACTGATGCATATCACTAGTTAATCACAAACATGTATAAAAATAGGATAAGAAAGGAAAGGAACAACCTAAGCGAGTTATGGAGGCTTATAACTTGAGTGGTAGAGTTGGAGGCGCTCTAACTTGAAGCACAAGTGTTGTCCTTTAACTACCCTCAGTAAGGCCTTGTTCTCTTTAAGTTTAGTAGACTTAATCTCCATTGGGCCTACCCATGAGATTGGAATGAAGGTTGAAATGAAGGTTGTTGGTAGGGTTCATGGTATGGAGGGTGGAATGGACCTTGGCATTCTTGACCAATTAGACTATCTTGATATCCCAACTTGGTTTGAAGAAGCTGCAATGTTTGTTGAATAGCATGGATGCTTTCAGAGATAGATTCTTTCCTTCCAGTTGAATCTCCTACAGAAGAGTGAGATTGAAAGGATAAACCTTGATTACCATTAAACCAAGCCATGAAATCCAATCACAATAAATTCCAATGAATCACAAAGAGGATTATCTAACAAAAAACTATAAAAACTAGGGGAAGAAAAAAAAATCTAAGAGAACACAAATGCAAATGAAAAAGGGAAAAAGGATTTCAAAATGACAAAAGATGCAATATTCTTTGAAAAACATGCAAAACTACCTAAACTAACTAAAATGCAACCTAAAGGCTCAAGGTACCAATTAATCAAAGATTGACACTTAGCTACTAAGGAACCAATTACTTGGCTCCCCGGCAACGGCGCCACTTGAAGGATTAGGCTTTGTCGGCTTTTTGCCTTGGTAACCTCTTCAAAAATAACCAAGGATTGCAATATAGGGTGCAATCCCGGATCGTCTCTCGAAGAGCCTTTTATTAATTACCTAGAAACTAAGTACAATGATTGACATGAAATGAGTTAAAAATGATCTTTGAGCTTTTTATCTAACAACTAAATTGCAATTAAACTAAAATGCTTTTAAAACTAATATTTTTGGATTTTTGGAATAAAATTGAAGAAGGAATGAAAATTGGTTAGAAATGCAAGTGATGAAGATGCTCTTGGAAATGATTTTCAATTGCTATCCTTGCTCAATTAAGATATTTGGGGAGTTAATTCACTAAGGTTCTAATATATCAAACCTCAATTACCATTGAGTCTAGTATCACAAGAGAGGAACCCCTACCCATGAAATGCTATTAAGCCCTCTTAGTGTAATGAGTTTCTCTAAGTTTTCTAATATACCAAACCCCAATTACCATTGAGTCTAATGCTTAAACTCATGAACGTATTTATTTAAACATTATTAAAACCCCTTAGAGAGTGATTATGGAATAAGCAACGCATTTAGGTTTAACTACAATTCCAATTCAATCAAACTATCCAACAATACCATGTTAAATAGATAGAAAGCAATAGAATCATAGGAAACATATATATAACCATATATATTGATGAGTATAAATCCTCATTACAAATTCCAAATCACAACAACTCAATCCATAGAATAAAACATAAATAAAATTATAGTCTCAATATATAAATGAATTCTTGAACCTAAGAAATCAAAAATACAATGAGCTATAGATAAAATAAACTCCCCTTTGAAACACACATGAGCTCAAGTCATCTCCAATAGCAAAGAAATCATCCCCTCATTGATTTGAATTAATCATTGTTTGTTCAAGACGTGGACCCATAGAAATTGAAGTGAAGATAGAGGTGACTGCTGATGGTTGGAGAAGGACGATGGTGTCTAGAAGTAGAGAAGAATTCAATGGGTTGGTAATTGATGGAGGTGATGAACAGAGGAGATAGTGAAATGGTGAAGAGGGACGGTGATGGTTGATGGAGTTTGAAGGTGATGTTGGAATGGTGGAGAAGTGACAGTGGCAGTGATTTCAACCAGTGGAGGTGACTGACGGAAATGAAGGAAATGCTGTGATGATGATGATGGTGGTGATGGTTGGTCTCGGAGCTCTCTGTCTCACCTTCAATGGTCTATCTCTCCTCTTCCAGTCTTCGTCCTCTCTGAATCTGGAATGTCCCTCAGCTCGCGTCTCTTCTCTCCGTTTCTGGTTCTCCAAATCTGAACCTCACCGACGACGGAAAGAATGAAGGAAAGGGAGTGAAGGTCGCCAGTGAAGTTAAAGATTATACAGATGATGAGATGATTCGATTATGAAGCTGATGCGATCCAGGTCCCCTCTTATGCGCGGTGCTCCCTGTTTAATATCACTCTTAGCTTCCGCATAAACCTTCACGGATCCTCAGCTGCGTCTCGGGTCACGCCATGTCCATTTCCCATGTCCACTGGGTTGGGTCCATGGGAATCGGATCTCCAAATCTCAGATCCGTTTTTGTTTCTTGAGCCTCCTTCTGTTCTATCTTTTTTTTCTTCTTCTTGCTTTTAGGCCCTCTTCTCCTTGCAGGCCCAAATCTGTTTCTTTATTTTTTTGTTTTCATTCAGCTACAAGAAGCCCAAAATAGCAGCCCAACTCAATTTTTTTCCTTTTTCCACTTGGCCCAATAGTTTGAAACTCCAAAATCTTCAATTTCTTCTTTAATACCTACAATACAAAATTTAAGCATAAGTAGCATTAAAATTCCAAGAAACAATTGTACAAAATAATTAATAATTTTGATCATTTTGCCCCTAATTATTATTAATTCAAAACAATTGTTTCTAACCAAAATTCATGCTTAATTATACAATAATGCTTCATAAAATGCATTTAAATCCCAAATAAATCATGAAAAATCATGTAAAAATATGGTTCAATCACCTACCCATGTCTTTCTCTATAGTCTAGGCCACTTGACCTAGCAACTTGAGCCCACATTAAGTCTCTAACTTTAAGTGGTTATTGTTCTTAGGATACAAAAGAAATGGGTCCTTGAAGGATGAATTCTCTAAATATCTAAATGACTAAGCATTGGGGAGGATAGTGGAAGCATCTTTGAATGAATAGGTATGTTAGTTTTCTTTTTAAGCTCCATGGTAGGTATACCATTGTTAGGCTCTTGAGTGGCCTCTTGAACTCCAAAAGATTGAACTAGGATTGATGGAGGTAATAGTTCTACTTCATTCTTTTTTTTCCCTTCTTCTTCTCTTAGCCTTTCGATCAAGCGGTTTGGCCTATTCACTAATACCTGCAACATCATAAACAACAACACCTTTCTCAAGCATAGCAAGGTTAGTGGAAATAGCTAGAGCAGAATGCTCAATAATAGAATAAGCACATAAAGCAGAAAGAGTACAATCCACATGTACAACTATAGAGTAGCTTATGTCACTCTCATACAAAATAGGAGAAGAAAGATGGGGTGGAGAGGGAGGTAAGATGTACATGGTATCAATATCATGGGCATTCAACAATGACAACTTATGTTTATTAACATAATTATCAATCAAATTATCTTTAATACTAACACCAAATAGTGAAGTAGCATCCTGCAAATGCCTTAAAGATTCATTTAAAACAAATTTGATCTCATACTCCCTAATAGACATATTGATAGACTTTTCTTTCATATTGATAATAGTATTGGTAGTGTCAAGGAAAGGTCTACCCAACATAGGAGTATTTTGATGATTAGACTCTCTAGAGGTATCTAAAATAACAAAGTTAGCAAGGAAGACTAGGTCCTTACTTTCACGAGGACATCCTCTAAGACACCAAGTGGGTACCTAATGGCTTGGTTAGCTAACATCAAAACTGTCTTAGTATATTTCAAGTTAGTGGCACCTAAGGCTTCATACATGGATTTAGGCATCATATTAATGGTGGCTCCTTGGTCTAATAAAGCATTAGGGATGATGTTATTACCAATGGTGCAGGTAATAGTATAGGAACCAAGGTCTGGACACTTAAGGGGTTATGTTCAGTGAAGAGTGCAAACACGCTAGACCCTAGTTGTACTATATTATTTACTTAAACTTTCTTTTATTGGTGTATAACTATTTCAGAAATTTAGCATATACAGGTGCCTTGTTAACTAACTCAAGCAAAGGAATATTTACTTCAAGCTTGCTAAATAAATCAATAATCTCTTGATCATGCTTGATTTTATCAATTTTCTTTTGGTCTCTAAAGTAGGCATTAGGAAAAGGAAGGTCTTAAATATATATCTCCTTACTATTAGCATTGCATAAGGTGCCTTGCTCGCTTGTCTCACCTTTCTCAAAAGTGCTTTTCTCTTTTAGACTCTTCAACAACTGGTAGTCTAGTCTTATAACTTTTAGACTCTTGAATGGGTACTATTTACCCATGGTTTGACCCATATGGTTAAACTTGATAAGATGAACCTTCTTGATTACGTCAACCAAAATTGGAATTAGGTCTTCTACTTTCATTATAGGTGGTGATGTTAGAGTCCCATCTTTGTTTTTTGTTAGACCTTCCTTAATAATAGCATTAACTTCCATATGGTGATTAGGGGATAAACTTGTAATGTGCATCACCGAACCACAACTACCATAACTAGGTGCAACAAGAGCTTATGAATCCGTTATGCCAGTTATACAATTAGCCACTTTAACCATTAATATTTACATATGGGTTCGCGAGTATTAATCCTTAACTCTTCACTGTAAATTATTTGTTCTACATCCTTCTGCTGTGCTCTCATGCCTATATGGTTGGTTATGGGGGGTGAGATTCAGAAGAATCTAAGTAGCAAACAATACTATTTAGCATGCAAGATAAATGCTTAATGTATGATATGCTTGCCATACATAAATTCATGCTGCCATAATGACATATATGCATGCTCAATGCTTCATATAACAAACTTATGACTATAGCATAAATAGAAATAGAGCTTCAATTGTTCAAATTTGTTTCACATAATTCAGTAAAGTAATCACATTTATCAATGTACAAGCATACATATCAAATACATGTAAGTTAGGTAAGTTATACTACATCTTGACTCTGAGTCCTCCTCTTGTACTTTTTCTTCTAACCATTAAAGTTGCTTGTAGATTCTTCCATTTCTCTTCTTTGTCATCTTATGGCCCTAGATATATAGCCATATCATTAGAGCCATGAAAAATGATTATCCTATTTGGCTACTTTAGCCTTTAGGACATATCCCTTATCTTTGGACCCATAATTGTTCTAAATTACATTAAATGCCATAAATTCGTAGGTCCACCTAAACTGCCAAATTTTTCACCCAACTTTGAAAAATCATAACTAAATCTCTAGGTGGCTCAAAGTCCTTGGTGTCACTCATTAAGTCTATTTTGAAGGAAAAATATTTCTTTCTTCCCACACATAGAAATCCAGAATCACTAATAAACTCACTACCACAACATTTCTCTAGATTTAATGGTCTAACTTTAAAAATTCATATCTCCTAATATATTAACCTAAATAGCCCAAATGGCCCATCAAATTAAAGCATATGATGTTTACTTTAAATATGGAAAGTTTCATAGCCATTGAATATCATTTGGTCAGTCAAAAACTTGTCACTATCAGACTGCCTCCAGAAAACAAAATCTAGCAGCACTTTACCAAAATTCCTACTTTTGGTTGTTCATTCCCATTCATTCAAGATTATAACCAGGGGCTATTCCCACATTGTTTTGCTTGTAGAATCCAATGGTGACATCAAAAATACTAAAATCACACTTATAACACCCTAAAATTTATTCACCAAAATGCATTGTAATTATTGGAAATATTCAATGAAATAGAATGGTAAATTTTTGCCAAAGAAAGGAAGAACTGGAATTAAATTAAAAAATGTAGTGGAAAATTCGTAATTTTGCTAGCAAAGCACAAGATTAATTATTTTCCAATTAATTGAAGCTAATTTCAGTTAATTAAGGAAAATAAAAGGGAAATAATTATTTTGAATCCTAAATGTGCTAAGTGTCAATATTTAGAGGCAAGAGAATAAATTATAATTGATAGAGTTGGAGCACATGTTTAATTGGATTAAAATATCATTAAGTGTACATGTAGTAAAGCAAATGGATGAAGGACCAAATTGTGTTTGAGAAGGGGACCTTAGGTATTTTTATGGGCTAACCAAATGGAGGAGAACTAGTTAAAATTGGATTGAAGGCTATGATACAAGTTGTGAAAGGATACGCTTAAAGGACAAGTAGTGTCATAAATTGGAATTATGGGATAATAATAATTAAGAGGAAAATGGGATATATTTTATGAAGCCCATGCTTCATCTTTCTTGCTCATTTAATGCCTAAGAGCAAGAGAAAGAGAGAGAGATAGAGAGAGAAAGCTTAGGAAGAAACTAGAGAGAAGGAAGAGACAAGAAGGGAAAATCTGAAGGTAAGTTTGTTATTCCTTATGATTTGGCTTCCTAACTTGTATAGTCTTCCTCTAAGTTCATCTTCTTTATAGAAATCATTGTTTGGCAAGCTAATCTCAAGGTTTAGGAGGGACGAAGGTGACATTCTAGAGAGAGAAAGTACAAGAATCAAAGGCAACCTCTAAAACTTGGATTCTCTTAAGTTATAGGGTGTTGTTGTAGTTGTTATTGTTGAGTTTGGTGTGATTTGGCTTGTTTTGTGATTTTGGGATGATAAAGTTCAAAAAGATTATGCTGCCCAAATTTCTATGAATCATGTTCATTTGGTGTTTAAATAGCTAATAATGTGATTAGAAGTGGAAAGGAAGTGATTAAACAAGAGAAATCAAGGAAACACATTTTTCTCTTCAAAACCCTAATTTCATCTAGCTATTGTTCACTCAAGATAGAGTTGGAATTTTGAAATTTTGATGGTTCCATTTGATTTAGAAGGGAAAATTATGTCAGAATACAAGTGTTCAGGATTTTTGGAAATTTGTACACAAATATGGAAATTATGGAAGTGCAAATGCATGTTGTTTAGTTATTTCCTGTGAGTCAATGTTGTTGTGCCATGCATTTTATTGGCCAAAACAAGTTCAAATGTAATGAAATTTTTCAGGATTAAAATAAACATCCTGGGCTTTAATTTGATAGGTATCATAAGATATTTTAACTTATGGATTGAAAGTTATGAATTTTCAAAGTTTTGCCTTATTTCTAAACTTGATTCTAGAACAGCATGGGAATTTATGAAATTTAGGAATTTTGTGGTTGTAGATGGTGGTGTTTCATATTTTTTCTATGTAGATGACTTAAAGAGATTTCCAAAGAACTTGGGATCACCCCATTTTGATTTTTGTGGAATTAGTTATGATTTTTGGAAGTTCAGCTAATAAGTACAAAATGTTTTTAAGCAATTGTTAGCCGCAGCCAAGACCACTATTTCAGCATTTTCACACTTTTGATTGGTTTAACTTCTCCAATCCCAGGGGCACTTGTTTGAGTTTCCAATGGCCGTCTAAATAGCCCAAAAGAGAACCAATGTAATGAATTTAAAATAATACTTGAGTGAGTAATAGCTCATTTATTATAAATTTGGGATTTTAGGATCAGACAGCAGCCCAAGCCGAACACAGAATATTGGACTGATATAGAGGTACAAGAAAAGGATTCAAAGACTAGAGGTAAGGGACTTACCTTACTTGCTTGTATTTAATATCTCTGCTTGTTTATTGATGTATGTGATTACTTTTCTTGATTGTGTAGAGCATATTTGAATAAATGAAGCTCTGTTTCTATTTATACTGTTGCTATAGTTTTGTTGCATGAAACTTGAGCACGCATAAATTTTCATTATGGGGCATGCATTTAGTTAAAGCTAACATGTCATGCATATAGCATTTATCTTGAATGCATTAAGGTAACTGTTTTCCTACTGAGATTCTCCCGAATCTCACCCTCCCCTACCAACAATTTAGATAGGTGAATATAGAAGGTATGTAGAGATCAGAGAAGAGAACTACACAAGAGGATTGCAGTGGTGGAATAAAGACGGGAAGATGTCTCCGTTTCACTGGGACGGGTTTAGACACCCTAGTAGCACTGCATAGCTACAATGATGGTAATTACCATGTATGAACTCCTATGAGAAATTTTCTCCCATGGTTTCTGGTTCTGGCTGAACCATAAACCTAAACTAGCAACAACCAAGTTTGCATTTTTAACCGCTAACTAGTCTAACACTATCATTAATCATCATATATCATCTTATACATGATTAAAACAACATAAATCCCCAAAAATCACTCTTGACTGAATCATTAGGGTAGCCCAAGGGTCTATGACATCTCAATGAAACCACAAAATATTCAGTTCAAAATGAAGCTTAGACTTACTCTTCATGATTCTACAATCGGTTTGAAATTCCGGTGGTACCTACGCCTTGTAGATGGCACCAAATACCTCTAATCAAGAATTTAAATTCGTAGAAATGTTGCTCTCACTAAGAGGAGCAATATTAGAGAAGACTCCTAGAGCTAAAAATGCCGAATTTGAGGTGAAATGGGCTCCAGAGCTCTTGAACTTTCACTATTCACTCATCTTCTCTCCTCTTTTACTTTCTCTTTGATTTTCTCTATTTTTTTCCTCTTCTCTCTTGGCTGGATGAAATGATCATAAAAGGGGGAGGGAAGAGCTTAATTTGTGCCATATGTTGCTTGCTTTAATCTAATGGTGCCATGGTGTGACAAGTGTCATGTGATTAGATCATAAGATGACATGTGTCCACTTGCATAATCTTTTCTCTCTCTTCACATCTTCCTCGCATTATTTTTGTCATAGGAAGGAGAGGCGTGACAAATTCTCTGAACTCCTAGGTTCGGTGTTTAGAAAAGTCAAGTACGTGATCGAGCCAGAGATCGGCAGATTCCTTAGACTCAGAGGCTAGTAGTGCCTTATCAAAGTGCCACCTTAAAAGGCAAAAAGCAAGTGTCAACATTAGGGACACTTGTCACTCTCTTATCAATCCAACATAAAAGTGCCTTGTTCTTTGTCATGATGAGATGACACTTGTCAATTTCTTGTGGTACCAACTATAAATTTGTGTCATCATTAGTTATCATAACTTACTTTATTAAAGCTACTTTAATAAAGTGACTTTAATAATGCTACTTTATCGATGTTTACTTGGAATCTTGCTTGGGTCTTACTCAAGATTATGGTATGTAAATTGAGGTCCACCAAATGGCGCCATATGTCTATGTGCCGGTATATTCTACCTATTGACTTTCACATACTAGGCCCTCATACTATCCGGAGAGCCACTCTCTACCTGGAGGGCCGAGTCTTATAGTCCTTAAGAGTTACTCAACCTCTTATTGGTCTTGGTACTCTTCCCAAACTAGGCTTAGTCATCTTCTTGATACAGGCTTTTCCTAAAATTCCTAATCCCAAAATTCAAGATATTACACTTTTGTTGGAACCTATATCATAGACGCCGCTTATCTCTCTCATATAGTGTTGTTGAGTGTTTCTAGCTCTTATTCGAATTTGAGCCCATACTTTTTCAGTATTGCAATTTTTCAAAGAACGTCTAGCTGAAGCATCTAGAATACCCTTCTTATAGTTAGAAGACCATCATGAAAGTATTGAATCAACTAATCATCACTAATTTAATGGTACAGGTACTTGGCTAAAATGTAACCCCCTCACCGTAATTACATCCGGATTACGAAATTTAAATGAAATAGAGACCAATAAGATGGTTTAACAATTTATAATCCCTCATCCAAGAGATGGGGCGTTTTAAAAATCAATTCAAAACTTATATATATTCCTGGTCTCACATTCATGCACGGATATAACTACTTGAGAAATCAGAGTACATAATAAATATCAAAGTGCGGAAACTAAAATCCCGGCAACCCCGGGTTACTTACATATAACTTGGGTTTAATATTTCCCAACAACGGGGATTACACGATCAAAACAATCATTTACATCAATTTACACTTTGGCAATCCTAAATCCAAAATAAGGATAACCAACTATCCCAAAAATCCCTAAATGTCCCTACGAGATCCTAACCACTACGGGTTGGTCGCTTCTCCTTCGAGCCACTTGCCCTGCCTGAAAAGGTTAGTCATTTGGAAGAATGAGATTCTAAAGAATCCCAGAGCAACAACTCACTCATACGATATATAAACACAAAGCATGTAATGTATCATGTTCACCAACATCATCAGCAATTCAATGATCCACAGCTCGCGCCACGGACGACAGCACTCACGGCTGTATCACAATGCACTATGCCCGCTTACGCGGTAATCACAATGACAGCTTTCGCTGCAAACACTATGCCCGCTCGTGCGGTAATCACTATGCACAACGCCCGCTTTCGCGGTGAACACTATGTAGCAGCAACTCAAAGCACAAAGCACCACAAAGCATCTCAAAGCACAATGTATCACTAAGCATCTCCAAACACAATGTATCACAAAGCACAATGCTCCACAGTACACAAAGCATGATAGGCAAACATACAATACATTTACACAAAGTATAAGAGAGAGGTCGCTACCTGAATCTTTCCTGACAATCTTTGGCACAGTGGGCTCACGCGTTCGGCAGATATCAAATCCTATTCAAATTAGGGACACTTAATCAATCTCTTTTCCATAAGTATATTTCAATAATACTCTAAGTTGGTTATCGTTTAGGACTCTTTAGGTGACTAAAAGAAGCCTAAACATATGCCTAAAGGGTTGGAAAACACTCCCCAAAAGACCCCTTACTCGAAGGCAAAACACAGATTTTTGGTCATCTCACTCGAGCACAGATGCTCTCACTCGAGCACAAGTACGGACATCACTCGAGCACAAGTGCGAGTGAGACTGCGAGTGAGCACCCGAGAGCACAAAGACGCTTGCAGGAACTGGCTCACCCGCGAGCACAAATCCTCACTCGAGCACAAGGCTAAATGCCTCCCTCGAGCACTGGCTCACCCGCGAGCACAGCGTCACGAGTGACAACCCGAGAGCACCAAAAGCTCTCCAAGCACAGGATCACTCGAGCACAAAAACACACCCGCGAGCACACCTCGCACCCGCGAGCACACTCCCACCTGAAGCACAACTCACTCGAGAATAACCCCCATGTGCTCGAGCACACCTCCCCTACCCGCGAGTGAGAAAGCACACTCGTGCATCTTTCCCGCGAGTAACCACCCGAGAGCAATTCTCTACTCTGGGCCTACACCTTCTCTCGAGCAGAACCATGCTCACTCGAGCAGGTTCCTCGCTCACTCGAGCACAAAGCGTTGTGCTCGAGCAATACTCATAGAAAACCCAGGCGCACCCGAAGCACAAAGGAAAAACTTGCGCATCACTCGAGCACGTTCTTCCTCTGCTCGAGTGATGTGTATCAGAGACCCAAAAGTACAGAAAACCAGAAAACGCCAGATGGTCAAAATCACTTCCAAATGGTTCCCAAACTCTTCCCAATGCTCTCACACTCTAAGCACCAACTAGGGAACACAATGGCAATACCAAAAACACCCCAAAAACCACTTTGACCACAATCAAACACTAAGGTCTCTATCACAACACACATCCAATTTCCCTTAACATATTTTCCAACATCTCAAACTAACACCAATGGTCATATATCCCCACATTACATCATTTCCAATCAAAAATCACCATGAACTTCGTATCCCCAAAGATAGGCATATTTAGGGCAAAATTCCAGATTTGACTAAACTTAGCCAAAACTCATAAACAATATATTAAAGTGCTCTAAATGCCTACCTCTTTACTTTGCCCAATCCGAAATCTTGATTCCTCAACTTTCAATTTCGAATCAATGCTCCAATCTACACCATTCAAAGCTCTACAACCATCACAATGGAGCTCTCAATGAGATGAACAATATTAGAGAAGAGGATTGGGGCAAAAGAGGATCACAACTTACCAAGATTCAAGCTTTTCCTTTCTCTCACCAAGCTTGATCCAGCGAAAATGGAGGAAGGAAGAGAGAGAAAATGAAGTGGAGGAGATGATGATGATGAAGAAGTCAACTTTTCCCCCACACACACACTCAACCGAACCAAGAGAGAGAGAAGAGGGAAAAAGTGAGGTTTTGTCTTCTAGTGCATCATCCAACCACTACTACAATGCCACATGTCATGATCTTAAGCACTCCTTCATGAACTCACACAATCGCAAAGCGTAGGATCCCGACCCATTAGCAATGCATCACAACCATTGATCTTAAATACTACATGTATTTATTCTTAAAATTCATATTACATTAATCCCAAATATATTTAATCAAGACAATTACGATAATTATCGGAGTCATTAGCCCTAATTACAAATCGGGATATTACAATTCTCCCCCCGTTAAATAAATTTCGTCCTCGAAATTTCTACACCCCTTGAGCCATAAACTCCGGATATCGCCTTCGCATATCCTCTTCCGTTTCCCAGGTTGCTTCCCGCTGGGTCATACCCTTCCAGATCACTTTCACATAAGGGATACTCCGGTGTCTGAGCCGACGTTCCTCTCGTTCAATAATTTGCTCTGGCTCCACCGCATACGTGAAGTTATCTCGCAACTCCACATTCTCATACTCAACGACATGAGATGGATCCGGTTGGTACTTCTTTAATTGGGAAACATGAAATACATCATGGAGTCTGCTCAAGCTCGGAGGTAGGGCTATACGATAAGCAACAGGCCCAATCCTATCAAGGATCTCAAAAGGACCTATATATCTCGGGCTCAGCTTCTTTCGTTTAATTGCTCGCCCAATACCGGTGACAGGTGATATTCTCATAAATACATGGTCACCAACTTCGAATTCTAGAGGTCTTCTCCTCTTGTCAGCATAGCTTTTCTGCCGACTTTGTGCTGCAAGAAGCCTCTTACGAATGATTCGAATCTGGGCAGACGTTTGATCAACAAGATCCGGCCCATAGAGCTTCCTCTCGGACAACTCATTCCAACACAATGGCGATTGGCATTTTCTACCATACAACGCTTCATACGGCGCCATCTGAATGCTCGCATGATAGCTATTGTTGTAGGCAAACTCCGCAAGTGGAAGAAAACGATCCCAACTTCCTTTGAAGTCAAGAACACATGCCCGCAACATATCTTCTAAGGTCTGGATAGTCCTCTCTGACTGACCATCTGTCTGAGGATGATAGGCAGTACTGAATCTTAATTGAGTACCTAGTGCCTCATGCAATGCCTTCCAAAATCTCGAAGTGAAACGAGGATCTCGATCAGAGATAATACTCTTCGGTACACCATGGAGTTTCACAATTTCACGAACATAAATCTCTGCTAGCTTGTCCGGAGAACAACTAACACTGATCGGTAAGAAGTGCGCTGACTTCGTTAACCGGTCCACAATGACCCAAATCGCATCATAATTCCTGATCTTGGGTAATCCCGTAACAAAATCCATGGTTACACTTTCCCATTTCCATTCCGGAATTTCAGGACTCTGCAACAAACCAGGCGGTCTTTGGTGTTCAATCTTCACTTTCTGACAGGTGAGACACCTCGCCACATATTTCGTTACGTCACTCTTCATACCCTGCCACCAATACTCGGATTTCAAGTTATGGTACATCTTGGTCATACCAGGATGAAGAGTGTATTGGCTCTTATGCGCCTCATCTAAGATCTTCTGCCTCAAATCCGCCTTAAGTGGAACACAAATTCTATTCTGATAACGAACCAATCCACTAGGCGACACATCATAACCCCGAGCTTCTCCACGCTCTATTCTGGCTAAATTACGCTGAATCCAGTCATCATGCCTCTGAGCCTCTTCAATCTCAGCTCTCAAATCACTTTCCCCTTGGGAAACATTATAGTTGGCACAGATGATCTGATTCGACAAATTCATATCACGAAAATCAGCAATCAACTTCCCCTCATGTATCATCATAGCTGCCACAACTACAGTCTTTCGACTAAGAGCATCAGCGACTACATTCGCCTTACCTGGATGATATTTTATTTCCAGGTTGTAGTCCTTAAGCAATTCCATCCAACGACGTTGTCTCATATTCAATTCTTTCTGATCATATAGATATTTGAGACTCTTGTGGTCGCAGTACAGTTCCACAGTCACACCATACAGGTAATGACGCCAAATCTTCAAAGCAAACACAATGGCCGCAAGCTCCAGATCATGAGTGGGATAGTTCAATTCATGAGGTTTGAGCTGTCGAGAGGCATAGGCCACCACACGTCCCTGCTGCATAAGGACACACCCTAATCCCTGCCCACTGGCATCAGAATACACAACGTAAGTCAAACTGGGATCGGGCAAAATCAACACAGGTGCCGTCGTCAACCTCTGTTTCAGCTCCACAAAGCAATTTTCACAATGTTCATCCCACACAAATGGCTGATCTTTTCTCGTGAGCTTGGTCATCGGCAACGCAATGCGGGAGAAATTCTGAATGAATCTCCGATAATAACCAGCAAGACCCAGAAAACTGCGTACCTCAGCAACAGTTTCTGGCCTCTTCCAGTCCAGTACTGCTTCCACTTTACTAGGATCCACAGAGACCCCTTCTTGCGAAATAACATGGCCTAGGAATCTCACTTCCGATAGCCAAAACTCGCACTTACTCAATTTAGCATAGAGTTGCTTCTCACACAATGTGTTCAACACAATTCTCAAATGATGCTCATGCTCTTCTCTACTCTTAGAGTATATCAAAATATCATCGATAAATACCACAACGAATTGATCTAGGTATTGTCGAAAAATACGGTTCATGTAATCCATGAAAACCGCAGGCGCATTGGTTAACCCAAATGGCATCACTAAGAACTCATAATGACCATACCTGGTCTGGAAAGCAGTCTTCGGAACATCTTCCGCTTTCACACGCAGCTGATGATACCCCGACCTTAGATCAATTTTCGAAAACACACATGCACCAGATAGTTGATCTAATAGGTCATCAATTCTCGGGAGAGGGTACTTATTCTTGACGGTAACTTTATTCAACTCTCTATAGTCGATGCACAAACGAAGACTCCCGTCTTTCTTTTTCACAAACAAAACTGGAGCACCCCAAGGCGACACACTGGGTCTAATAAACCCTTTCTCAAGCAAATCCTCAATCTGCTTCTTCAATTCCGCCATTTCATTTGGAGCCATACGGTATGGGGCTTTGGATATCGAACCCGCTCCAGGCACAATGTCAATCGGGAACTGAACTTCCCTTTCCGGAGGTAATCCGCTTAAGTCATCCGGAAAAACCTCAGGGAATTCATTCACTATGGGTATACTACTCAAGGACTCACTGGTTTCTCCTTGTACAGAAAAGAAAACCATATACCCCTGACAACCCTTTTTCAAATATTTCTCAGCCTTAGCTGTCGAAAGGAAATTCAAATCAACATTGTCATTTCCAATGCTCTGAGGAACAGGATATACAATCCTCTTGTTTCCACAATCTAATAACACATTGTTAGCTCTCAACCAATCGAAACCCAATATGACTTCTAACTGGCAGAGCGGTAAACAAATCAAATCTACTACTGATTCATGACTCTCAACGGTTATAACACAATTTAAGCAGGCTTCAGTAGTCACAGCCTTAACACCCATCGGTGTAGACACAATCAAATCGAATGGCAACCTATGCACATTCATTCCCAGACGCTTTACACAAGCATAAGCAATAAAAGAGTGACTTGCACCCGAATCAAATAACGCTTGTAACTCAATGCCATGGATAAGGACTTTACCTTGTATCAGCTCTGGGGATTTCCGGGCCTCTTCATGAGTCATAGCAAATACGCGGCCCTGAGTCCTCTGTCTCTGCTCTGGTCGTGACTGTCTGCACTCAGCAGATGTATGCCCCACTTGCTTACAATTGAAGCAAATCACCCGACCATCACACGTCTTGCCATGATGTGGCTGGTTGCAACGAGGACATGTCCATACACTAGGAGTTCTCTGCTGATCACGACTCCATGACTGATACGGCTTCTTGCTACCCCCTTTATATGAAGAGGAAGATCCTGAGCCCTTCCGCTTCTGAGTAGCACCGCCCTTACTAGGCTCACTATGACCACCACCAGCCTTAGCCGGATATAACTCTCAAAGATTGCTCTCAGTGATCCGACATTCTTCAACAGCCTTGTTGAATTTGGAAAACTGATGGGTGGCGAGTCTCTTTCTCATATCACGCCTTAAACCCCGAATCAACATGTCTGAGCTCAACTCCTCATCATCCATTTTCTGAAGATAAGAGGAATATCGGGATAGGCGGGTAAATCGGGACAAGTATTCGTCAAAAGACTCTGAGTCCCCTTGCTTGATATTAAGAAACTCGGTTTCCTTCTCAAGCCTCACTGACTTGGGAAAATATTTCTCGTTGAAGTGTTGTTGGAACACCTCCCAGGTCAATGGTTCATTCTTCAATCGCAATGACAAGGCAATATTACGCCACCAACGATCAGCATCGCCTTCAAGCTTGTACACCGCCAGCTTGGCTTTCACTTCGGAGGGACACACTAAGACTTCGAAAATCTTCTCAAGACGATGTAGCCAATCTTCAGCCGCCTGAGGATCAAACTTCCCCTTAAACGCCGGAGGTAATTGTTTGCAGAATTTGGAGACCCAATACTCAAGGTCTCGTTCCTCCCTGACCGACTTTCCATGCGGCCTTGGATCTACTTCCGTATGAGGAGGCGATTCAAGCGATCGTGCCGACCCTTCAGCAGTATCTTCCCGTCTAGTCTCCTCTCGGGTTTCCCCTCGAGTTCCTTCTTGAGTAGACTGGCCTCTACCCTCATTATTCTTGGCTTTCTCAGCTCTGAGCTCTTCTCTAAGCTCCGTAATCATATCCCTCTGATCCTTTATCAAGCCCATTAACTCTTGCATAGGATCCGGTGGATTGTCATTGACCAACTCCACATCGGGATTTTTTTGTTGTCCTCTGGGGCGACCTTTCGTTGTTCTTTTCATTCTACAAAGAACTCACCCCATTATTCCAATAATCATAGTATCCACATAACTCTACAAAGCACATATATCCACATAACCAAACAGATATATGCATACGTTACGTATTCACAGATGGTTTTCGATTATCACTAAGATCGCACTATGGGAGCTATCCTAGCAGATTCTACCCTTGCCAGGAACCACTTCTCTGATACCAAAAATGTAACCCCCTCACCGTAATTACATCCGGATTACGAAATTTAAATGAAATAGAGACCAATAAGATGGTTTAACAATTTATAATCCCTCATCCAAGAGATGGGGCGTTTTAAAAATCAATTCAAAACTTATATATTCCTGGTCTCACATTCATGCACGGATATAACTACTTGAGAAATCAGAGTACATAATAAATATCAAAGTGCGGAAACTAAAATCCCGGCAACCCCGGGTTACTTACATATAACTTGGGTTTAATATTTCCCAACAACGGGGATTACACGATCAAAACAATCATTTACATCAATTTACACTTTGGCAATCCTAAATCCAAAATAAGGATAACCAACTATCCCAAAAATCCCTAAATGTCCCTACGAGATCCTAACTACTACGGGTTGGTCGCTTCTCCTTCGAGCCACTTGCCCTGCCTGAAAAGGTTAGTCATTTGGAAGAATGAGATTCTAAAGAATCCCAGAGCAACAACTCACTCATACGATATATAAACACAAAGCATGTAATGTATCATGTTCACCAACATCATCAGCAATTCAATGATCCACAGCTCGCGCCACGGACGACAGCACTCACGGCTGTATCACAATGCACTATGCCCGCTTACGCGGTAATCACAATGACAGCTTTCGCTGCAAACACTATGCCCGCTCGTGCGGTAATCACTATGCACAACGCCCGCTTTCGCGGTGAACACTATGTAGCAGCAACTCAAAGCACAAAGCACCACAAAGCATCTCAAAGCACAATGTATCACTAAGCATCTCCAAACACAATGTATCACAAAGCACAATGCTCCACAGTACACAAAGCATGATAGGCAAACATACAATACATTTACACAAAGTATAAGAGAGAGGTCGCTACCTGAATCTTTCCTGACAATCTTTGGCACAGTGGGCTCACGCGTTCGGCAGATATCAAATCCTATTCAAATTAGGGACACTTAATCAATCTCTTTTCCATAAGTATATTTCAATAATACTCTAAGTTGGTTATCGTTTAGGACTCTTTAGGTGACTAAAAGAAGCCTAAACATATGCCTAAAGGGTTGGAAAACACTCCCCAAAAGACCCCTTACTCGAAGGCAAAACACAGATTTTTGGTCATCTCACTCGAGCACAGATGCTCTCACTCGAGCACAAGTACGGACATCACTCGAGCACAAGTGCGAGTGAGACTGCGAGTGAGCACCCGAGAGCACAAAGACGCTTGCAGGAACTGGCTCACCCGCGAGCACAAATCCTCACTCGAGCACAAGGCTAAATGCCTCCCTCGAGCACTGGCTCACCCGCGAGCACAGCGTCACGAGTGACAACCCGAGAGCACCAAAAGCTCTCCAAGCACAGGATCACTCGAGCACAAAAACACACCCGCGAGCACACCTCGCACCCGCGAGCACACTCCCACCTGAAGCACAACTCACTCGAGAATAACCCCCATGTGCTCGAGCACACCTCCCCTACCCGCGAGTGAGAAAGCACACTCGTGCATCTTTCCCGCGAGTAACCACCCGAGAGCAATTCTCTACTCTGGGCCTACACCTTCTCTCGAGCAGAACCATGCTCACTCGAGCAGGTTCCTCGCTCACTCGAGCACAAAGCGTTGTGCTCGAGCAATACTCATAGAAAACCCAGGCGCACCCGAAGCACAAAGGAAAAACTTGCGCATCACTCGAGCACGTTCTTCCTCTGCTCGAGTGATGTGTATCAGAGACCCAAAAGTGCAGAAAACCAGAAAACGCCAGATGGTCAAAATCACTTCCAAATGGTTCCCAAACTCTTCCCAATGCTCTCACACTCTAAGCACCAACTAGGGAACACAATGGCAATACCAAAAACACCCCAAAAACCACTTTGACCACAATCAAACACTAAGGTCTCTATCACAACACACATCCAATTTCCCTTAACATATTTTCCAACATCTCAAACTAACACCAATGGTCATATATCCCCACATTACATCATTTCCAATCAAAAATCACCATGAACTTCGTATCCCCAAAGATAGGCATATTTAGGGCAAAATTCCAGATTTGACTAAACTTAGCCAAAACTCATAAACAATATATTAAAGTGCTCTAAATGCCTACCTCTTTACTTTGCCCAATCCGAAATCTTGATTCCTCAACTTTCAATTTCGAATCAATGCTCCAATCTACACCATTCAAAGCTCTACAACCATCACAATGGAGCTCTCAATGAGATGAACAATATTAGAGAAGAGGATTGGGGCAAAAGAGGATCACAACTTACCAAGATTCAAGCTTTTCCTTTCTCTCACCAAGCTTGATCCAGCGAAAATGGAGGAAGGAAGAGAGAGAAAATGAAGTGGAGGAGAAGATGATGATGAAGAAGTCAACTTTTCCCCCACACACACACTCAACCGAACCAAGAGAGAGAGAAGAGGGAAAAAGTGAGGTTTTGTCTTCTAGTGCATCATCCAACCACTACCACAATGCCACATGTCATGATCTTAAGCACTCCTTCATGAACTCACACAATCGCAAAGCGTAGGATCCCGACCCATTAGCAATGCATCACAACCATTGATCTTAAATACTACATGTATTTATTCTCAAAATTCATATTACATTAATCCCAAATATATTTAATCAAGACAATTACGATAATTATCGGAGTCATTAGCCCTAATTACAAATCGGGATATTACATAAAAGCTCTTGAAAGCAGCTCTAATATTCATATAAGGACTCCAAAGGATCTTGTTTGATAGAATAAATCTCCTTCTTAAGTTCTAAAATCCTTGAAGCGGTGAAGTACTTGTCTAAGAAAGCTATCTTCAAATTAACCCATGAATAAAGAGCATCACCAACATACCTTAATGGCATCATGTACCACTCTTTAGCTATCCCCTCTAAAGTGAGATGAAACACCTTCAATTACACATCATCTAGGCAAGCACCAATAGGTTTTATGCTTGAGCGAGCCATGTGCAAAGCATTAAGATGGTTGTAAGGGTCTTTCTTTTTAAGTCCATGGAAATGAGGTAGTGAATAAATAAAAGGACCTGTAAGCTCAAAATTTACCTTAAAGTCAAGGTATGCGATATTGAAAAGATCATAAGCCACATCCTATCTTGTTTCATCATGTATAGTTCTTCTCCTTAGGTAACCATCACCATTACTGTCCATATTTGCACCCTAGAAAACACAATCGCCTAAGTCAATGATAAAATCAAGAGTAGAGGAATGATCGAATGTCCTATCAAATTGGTCAAACATGCAAAGCTACCAAGCAAGCAATGGAACAATGGAATGTCAAAACTGTCTTGCACACAAATTCAAGCAAAAATATATGAAATGGAATGAGTGCAGGTGTATGTATGATGTGTATGGTATTGATGTCACTTCTATCACTAAAGCAATCAATTAATAACTAGGAAAACCTATTAACGCAATATAGTGGTAACCTAGGTCATTCTCCCAAGGAGCAATTTATGGGTTTTCTCTAGAATTAAATTTAGATGATGAAAAATGCAATGGAATGGAATTAAACTAACTAAATACAAGATACAAAAGACTCTAAAACTTATATGAGAATGAAACTAACCTAAACGAATGTAAATGTAATTTTTGGGGGTTTTTTTCTTATGAAAAGGGAAATTAAAATCATAAGGAAAAGAAATAAACTAATATCTAAGAAAAAAAATAAGAAAAGATAACAAAGGTTTTCATCAAATATAGTGAAGGGAACAACTTAGAATTTACATGGAGTTAGCTTTCTTACCCCAAATTAATTAATTAGACTAAAGGGAGATTGATAAAAGAGAGGAATTAATAAATTTAATCACCTAATTGAAGAATGAAAAACCCTCAAGCTCAATAATACTTACTCTACTAGAAAACTCATAATGAAATAAAAGCTAGTTAATTAAACCCATTAAAACCAATCCCAATTAATTTCAAATAATTCTGAAAATCATGTCACAATTGTCCAATTAAACAAATAGAAAATTAATCAACCCAATTAAAAAATCAAGAGGAAAAACCAAATTGACAATTAAATTAATAATGAAAATTCAATTAATAATTCAATTGACAATCTAAAGGTTTGTAATCAAAAATTCCTGCAAATATCTCGAGCACAACACATTCAAAAATATTAATTTAATCTAAATTAAATAATATGTCTACAATCTAAAACTATATTGTTCTCGAGCAATACAAAAAATTATCTAAAACTAAATAATCTCAAGTCTTGAAACAAATTGATAAAACGAAAGACACTCCATTGTGGTCTTCAAGTGCAAGTCCTAGGCTCTACCTTCCTTCATGCTCCTCCCAAGTTGCGTCCCAAATAAGCTCAAGCTCCCATGGCTACCTTCCTTTCTGCATGAAAAAGTAGTGTGAGTGTGAGTTCTTATTGGAGAGTGTGAATAATTATATGGCTGCTAGATATTTTTTATAGGAGAATGAGAAAGCTTAGGGTATAAGATTTGAATCCATTAGAGTTGTATTGGCCCATTCAAACTCAGCCATTATATCTTCTTTAAACTTCTAAAAAATAGTTATGCACCATAGGATTTTCTAATATGCTTTTCTTTAACCTGCAAGAATTAAATAAAATCATAATCTATCATATATTTGAAAATATTATTCAATCACAAGATAGGCAATCAAAATATTAACAATTTAAACCTAATAATCTCATAATTAATTTAGAATTATATTATTTCCCAAAATTGGTCAATGATCGAAAATATTTCCTAATAAATCCAAATTAGCCTAAAATCACTCCCAAAATATATGAATAAGCACTACTACAAAATAATGATTTAGTGGTGCACCTCCTATAGCTCTTCTTTAAAAAAACACCATAGCAAACTGGATCTTTTTTTTGCTAGCCACTCTTGGCCTGTGCTTCCACTAGAAAGCGTTGGAGGAGGCAGCGCTGCCTTGGCCGGTGCTTGCCACACCAAGCACCGGCCAAGGCCCATCTTGTTCTTTCTTTTTAGGTTTAGCCCATACGTTGATTCCTCTCTTTTTTTTTAATTTTGGTAAGCCCATACGCTAATTCTTTTTTTTTTATTTTGGTGAGGTACCTCCTCCGGAACTTATTGGGGCAAGCGCCAGAGGAGGCAAATTGTTTTTTTCGATATATGCTGTTTGGTTTTTTTTGGGTTTTCGAATCCTCCTCTGGCGCTTGCCCCATAAAACGCCGGAGGAGGCAAACAGATGTTTTGTTTTTGAACAAACGCTGTTTCATTTTTTTCTCCTCCTCTGACGCTTGCTAGGGAAAGCATTGGAGGAAGGGGCTGCCTTGGCTGGTGCTTGGTGGGGCAATCGCCAGCCAAGGCCCTTACCAACACCCCAAATCAATATGTTTTTTTAAATATGCTTCAGATTGAAAGGCTACACATCCTTGTCACATGCGTAAAAGTTTCTTCTTTATCAATCTATGTATTATCTAGACTAATGAGAGAGCCAGAGAACAGACACAACATGCATAGAGACTAAGGGTGAGAGTTAAGAGCTACTACCACCATAGTGAAAAGATCACAAAAGGCGATCGAGCTTGGATCATCACCTTCATTCCTCCTTCATATGCTAAGGACATGTAAGCTGATTATTAGTTAATAAGGCACCCCGTTAATTAAGGTAAGCTTCAACACCTTCTTTCCTTATTTATTATTTATTTATTTTTTTAGTATCCTTCTTTCGTTATTTAATTTATATGATTTTGGCAATAATTATCTTATTATCCTTTACTTCTATTTAATTTGCCAATGATTAGAATTATTTCAATAAGGGGAATTTAGAGTATATTTTCTTCTGTGTTAACTTATCTAATTTTTTTTTGTTTAATTACAAGCTAAAAAGCTGGTACGTAGTTTCACTATCACAATTCATTTCTTTATCACTTAGCTTTTAAGTGAATAATAGAGACAATAATATATACTCTACTTTCTAGTCTTATTTTTCATTTGTCTGACTTAATAATAATAATGGTAATCACTATTCATTTTTCTTTATATCAATTAAGGTTAAACTTGAAGCTAGGCTAATAATGATAAGGCGTATAAGGTAGAGTAAAAGAAATATTTGGGATGCAACAGAGTTTTTATAGAAAGTGACATAGCTCCCTTCACCATTTAATTATTTATTTATTTATTTTATATACTGAATGGATACTATGGCGCTTGGTGTCCAAGCATCGTAGCTTTTATACACCTTCTATGCCGCTTAAGGTAAAAGCACTATACAAAATGTACAAATTTGCCGCTCCCGCCATTATCATAATCTTTTTGTCTTTCTCGCGCATACTCCTTCACTCTATTTTTCAGATATACTTGGTCCCCATATCATCTTGCTCATGCGTCCTCCCGCACCCCATTTTCTAGATATAATTGGTCCTCACTATACCTTTCTTTATCCATTGTACTCACGCCATCCTCTCTTTAATGACTACAGTTGGAAGATCCGTTGGTCCCACTTTTTGTTTCTTCTTGTCTTCGTGTGCGCATTTCTTCAAAATATTTTGGTCACACACTTCCATTAAAGTACAAAGCTCGGTTGCCCACATGATGTTCTTTGTCTCAGCCTTAGACAAGAAGTTTCCCAGCTTCTAAGTTTTCTTTAGGTATGCTTTCTTCTTCTTCTTCTTTGGTAAAATCTGTCGTGAATATTATATGTGTGGTCATGAATTTTTTTTCTAGGTTTTTATTTGAAGTTTCAGCTGTCTTCTTAAAGCTTGGTCTCTCAGTTGTTTGTTCCTCTGTCTTAGCCTCTTACAAAAGTTTTTGCTAGCTTGTAAGCTTAAAGTATATATTTTGTACCAAACTTTAAGTTGTACATTTCCATGCAACTTTTTAAATGTTGGTTATCTAAATATTTGTCATCAATTTAGAAATTTTGATTGCCGGAGATTTCTTATGTGTTCTGCTAATCATTAAATTAAAGTAGTATTGAACTAGCTAGTCATGGCTTTAAATATCATTCAACTATGTAATATTCTTTTGATTTATTTTTGTTGTGAGTGGTGAAAAATTAGTACGATACATGCTGTGAAAATGATGAAAAATTACTATGATACATGCTGTTGTGAGTTGTGAAAAATTAGTATGATACATGTTGATTGCCAGAGATTTCTTATGTGTCTTGACGATTTTTTAAAAAAAAATAAATGGCAGAAGATAAAAGTAATTAGTAACTACAAGAGGTAATCAACTAACTACTTTTAAACATATGTTTAAAGGTAAAGATGGATTGAAAATAGATGTCATCTGATTGATGCTCAAGAGAATACATAGATGGGGTGAAAGAATTTATTAGATTTGAAAGTGAGCATGCAAAAGATCCTAACAAAATCTTGTGTCCTTGCTTATCTTGTTGTTATGGAAAGCGGATTAGCCTACTTGATTTGCTAGATCATTTAGTGTTTCATGGAATTGATCAATCATATGCACGATGGACAAGTCATGGTGAGATGGATGCTGCACGCAGTGATCGGGTGAATACCACGAGCGGTCCTTCGAATGAGTTTGATCGAAGTATGTGTGATGATGAGGATGATGGTCTTCAAGAAATACTAAATGCGGTCGAAGGGGTGCTTAATGACTATCCTCAAGAATTTGAGGTGTTGAAAGGTGATACAGAGAAACCATTATATGCCAGTAGTACTAAATACACAAGATTACTAGCAGTGTTGAAATTATACAACTTTAAAGCTCGATATGGATTGAGTGATTTAGGTTTCATTGTACTGCTTGAACTTGTGCAAGATATGCTCCCAGAAGAAAATGTCCTGCCTACCAAGACATATGAGGCAAAGTGAATACTTTGCTCTATAATTGGTATGGGTTATGAGAAGATACATGCATGCCCTTACGATTGCATATTATTTCAAAATCAGTATGCAACGTTAAAGAAGTGCCCTAAATGAAATGCATATGGATATGGGAAGAAAGGAAAAAGTCCGTTGAAGGTCGTATGGTATTTTCCAATTGTTCCAAGATTCGAGCGAATGTATAGTAATGTAGAGATTACGAAGCTGTTGACATGGCATGCAGATGAAAGGGATGAAGACACGAACCTTCGGCACCCTGCATGTAATGACCCAATTTGAGATTAAGAGCTAATGACTTTGAAAGTGATTGTAATTAGTGTAATTAAACACTTTTGAAGAAATGTAATGTGAATTTGATATAAATGTTCATGGTGATGATTTAATAATCATAGTGAAAACTAAGTGAAAAATGGTAAAATTGGAAATTTACCGACCAATTGGTTAGTTACCAAAGAGGAAACTCATTGGTGATTAAAGATCAATGGGTGAGATTTATTGTCAATGGGTCAGAATTGTATGCTTTGCATCTATGTGAGCTTATGGAAGAGTGAGCAAGATGTTGACAAGTGGCTTAATGTGGACCAAGGGATTTGGTTAATATTGCAAACTCACCTTTTCTCTCTCTTCTCTCCCTTAAATTGGTAGGTCAGCATAGGAAAAAGGGAAAGTTTCATCTTCATCATCATCTCTCTCTCCTCACCTTCATTTCCGGGGACCTAAGGAAGAAAGAGAAAGAGAAAGCTTGTTTTTTTGGCGAGTAATGGTTCTCATATGCTCAAACACTCTTCATTAAACTTGTTCATAGTGTTAAGAGCTTTATCTTGGTGGTTTTAGAATTTTGAAAGGTGGTGATTTGGGTGTTGGAACAAATTTGAAAGTTGGAGAATCAAGGTTTGGTTCTAGCAATTTGAAGAGGTAAGGATTTGGTGCTTTTTGGTATATTTATTGTGACTTTTGGTTAAGTTTTGCAATTTACCCTGGTTTTATGCCAATTTTTGAATGCATGAATTACATGGTGAATGATGTTGGAATTGGTTTATTGTGAAGTTATTTAAGTATTGGATATAGTTTTGAATTTTGGAAGTAAGTTGAATAAAATTAGGTATTGTGTGTTATAGAGACTCAAGAGTAAGATTGTGGTTAGGATGGGTTTTTTAGAGTTTTGAGTCTACCAATGGGTTCCTTATGAAATTTTAAGTAG
Source organism: Inga oerstediana (assembly GCA_963210345.1). Classification (NCBI taxonomy): domain Eukaryota; kingdom Viridiplantae; phylum Streptophyta; class Magnoliopsida; order Fabales; family Fabaceae; genus Inga; species Inga oerstediana. The sequence continues at coordinate 15,419,628 of OY723411.1, read as the reverse complement.
GAATGAGCTCTGTGTTGAGTTTGGGAACCATTGGAATCAGTTTTGACAAATCTGGGAATTTCTGTCAGTTGCTGCTATCTAACAATCTGATAAGCATCACTCAAGTGAGGGTGGTCTCACTCGAGTGCATTAGTCTGATTTTCCTTTTCTTTTATGTTTTACCTGAGTTTTCATGTAGGAAGCACGAGTGCATTTCCTGACTTGCGAGTGAAATATGATATCACTAGAGTGAATCATGACTCACTTGAGTGCAAGATAATTATGAGTTATTTGGCTGCGTCTCGGGTTGTCACTTGCAGGCCAATTTTCAAGAGTGTGTTCTGACACTCGCAAGTATAGTCTTCTCACCCGAGTGCCAAGGGTTGTGCTCGAGTGAGTTTCCTCCTCTAAAGTGTCTTTGCTCTTGGGCAAACACTTCCTGTGTTCTACTTTCGGGGACTTGATTGAATTTGGAGTCATCACTCGAGTGCAAAGCCTCATGCTCGAGTGTTGTGAGCACTTTCTGGCCATGATTGTTGCTTACTGTCAAGCGCTCACAAGTGATAGCCATTCTCACTAGAGTACAAGTCTCTTATCACTCGAGTGAGGTCATCTTCACTCGAGTGAGTCAGCCAAAAATCAGTGTTATGTTTCCGAAAAAGGGGTCTTCAAGGTAGTTTCTCCCAACCTTTTAGACATATGTGTAGGCGTCTAATAGTCATCTAAAGAGTTCGAATGAGAACCAACCTAGAGTATTATAGAAATATGTATTTGGAAAATAGATTGATCGGTTATCCCTAATTTGGTTATAGGATTTGACATTTGCCAGACTCGTGAGCCTACTGTGTCGAGGAACGTTAGGAAAGAACAAGGTAGTAACTCTTTCTCTTATACTGTGTGTAAATAATTGTATGTATGTCTATCATGCATTGTATTGCTGCTGCTGCTTTGTGATGCCTTGTGAAGCTTTATGATGCTGTTGCATAGTATTTACCGTAAAAGCGGGCATAGTGATTACAGCGAAAGCTGGCATAGTGTTTATAAGAAAAGCGAGCATAGTGATTACAGCGAAAGCTGTTGCATTGTGATTACAGCTATAAGTGCTGTCATTTGTGGCATGAGCCATGAATCATTGTGTTGATGCGGACATGATCTTACATGCTATGTGTTTACATACTGTATGAGTGATTTGTTACTACTGGGATTCTTTTGAATCTCATTCTTTCCTTTGACTAACCATCAGACAGGGCAAGTGACTCTAAGGAGAAGCGAGCAAACAGGAGCGGCTAGGACTAGTAGGGACGTTTTAATTTTTGGACTGTTGGTTATCTGTTTTGGTTTGAGATTACTGTATACATATGGGATGTGAATATTATTTTTGGATATGTAATCCCCTATTTTGGGAAACTATACATCAATTTTATATATACATGTAACCCAGGGTTTTCAGGATTTTAATCGTGCACTCTGATATTTATAAATGTGATTTAACTGCACAGGTAATTGTATTCGAATGTGAATTCAAGACTAGATTAATTATATTTTTGAACTGCTTTTCTGGACACCCCATCATGAAGATGAGGGATTATAAATATTGTTTTTGTCTTATTGATCTCTATTTTACTTGAATTTCATAAACCAGATATATTTATGGTGAGGGGGTTACACTGCAGATGCCCCTCAATGGAAAAAAGTTGATAATAATCACCCTAACTTCGCAAATAAATCAAGGAACCTACGTCTTGCACTTTCAACTGATGGAATTAATCCCCATGAGATTCAGAGTAGTTTACACAGTACGTGGCCTATGATATTGATGATTTATAACCTTCCTCCGTACTTGATCATGAAATGTAAGTATATAATACTATCCATGTTAATTTGTAGGCCAAGGCAACCTGGGAATGATATAGAAGTATACTTGGCTCCTTTGGTTGATGACTTGAAGCTACTTTGAGAGGAAGGCTTCAGTGTGTATGATACGTACATGGAAGAAAGTTTCACTTTGAAAGCCATACTATTTGGCACAAGAAATGATTTCCCTGCTTATGGTAATTTGTTTGGATACAACATTAAAGGATATTATGCGTGCCCTATATGTAAAGATGACACTTATTTAGTGTGACTAGATCATTGAAACATCATTGGAGGAAGTGGAAAAAGGCTTTTAATGGTGAGTCAGAAGAAAGCAGCCCACCAAAGATGTTGACCGGTGCTCAAGAGTTTGAGAAGGTCAAACACTTGGATAACAATTTTGGCAAGCCATTTTCAAAACAAATTGGGACAAGCAACTGGAAGAAGAAGTGTATTTTCTTTGAGCTTCCATATTAGAAGTCCTTATATGTGAGACATTTTCTTGATGTGATGCACATAGAAAAAAATGTCTGTGATAGTCTAATTGGCATACTGCTTATTATTCAAGGGAAAAGCAAGGACAATGTGAATGATAGGTTGGATTTGGTTAACCTGGGGATCAAAGAAGAGTTGGATCTGGTAGAGCAAGGGCACCACACTTACTTTCCTCCAGTAGCTTACACTCTGTTATGGAAAGAAAAGAAGTATGTATCAAAAAAAAAGGAAAGAAAAGAAGTTATTTTGTGAGTTTCTAAAAGTAATCAAAGGTCTAGAGGGCTATTCTTCAAATATAAAGAATCTTGTTTTAGTGAAAGAGTTGAAGCTAAAGAACTTTAAATCTCTTGATTGTCATGTGCTTATACAGAATTTTGTACCGGTTGTTCTTCAAGTTGATTTGCAGTAAAGTAGTTGATTTAACAAAGTTACAAGATTTGTAAAGGCTGATTGTTTGTACTCTGTGTGAACTTGAAATGTATTTTCCACCCTCATTTTTTGACATTATGGTCCATCTAACTGTACACTTAGTGAAAGAAGTTCAATTGTGTGGTCCAGTGTACCTGAGATGGATGTACCCGAATGAGTGATTTATGAAAAGTTTAAAAGGGTATGTGACAAATAGAAATCGACTAGAGGGGTGTATAGCTGAGCATTACATGGTTGAAGAAGCAAGTGAATTCTACACTGATTTTTTATCAAATGTTGACCCTGTAGGGATCCTAAAGTCTCTACATAATAGGCAAAGATCAGGGAAAGGAATGAGTGGGAATGATGTAACTAGGATATCAGTGACTGAATGGGAGTAAGCTCACTTATATGTGCTACATAATACTGATGAAGTTGAACCGTATGTTGAAGAACATAAGGATGCTCTTTGATTAGTATATGGTGAGAGGAATGAAAATTTGATAACAAAAGAGCACAACCGACATTTTCCAACTTCGTTGAAAAGGCGCATTAATGATAAGGTAGAGAGGAATCTTGATTTAGTTTCTGAAAACTTAATATGGCTATCGAATAAACCAACCTTACATGTATTGTCTTACAACGGTTATGCAATCAATGGTTACAAATTCTACACATAAGAACATGATACAAGGAGCACGATGCAGAATAGTAGGGTAACACTTGTTGCTTATTTGTGGCACAGATCCAATACCAAATATGTACACCCTATTTATGCAACAATGTCATACTTTAGTGTAACTGAATGAATATGAGAGTTAGATTATACTATATTGAGGGTCCCTGTATTCAAATGTAAATGGATTAACAACAATAGTGGGGTAAGGATAGATGATTTAGGGTTTGTTCAAGTGGATCTTTCAAAAGTTTGGTATAAAGATGATCCTTTCATTTTAGCATCACAGGCACAACAAGTGTTTTTCATTCTGGATCCTTCGAAGAAGAACTGGTCATTGTACTTCCATTGAATAAGAATCATCAAGAACAAGTTGATAATAAAAGTAAAGAATATTTGAATATTCCTTATGGTGATCTCTCCTTTGACATATTGTAGTCAAAATATATTAATATAGATGAAGATGAAAATAAAGATGAACCCTTATACATGAGGCATGATCATAATGAGGGGACTTGGTTTTTAAATCAAACAAAAAAGAGGAAAAGATGATAATGAGTGCCTTGATTTTTTGCCTTATATGTTTTATTACATGCATTCATATATTTCAACATAATTTACTTTCATTGCCATGATTGTCAAGTGCATGCTCTGATTTTTTGTTTGGTTTATTTAACTTAAAGGAAAATGGATCCTCACGATGAAAAAGATATTATTCCTATCGAACATGATGATCAACCAGGGGCGGGACCATAATAAAAAAACTTATAAAACTAAGGAGTAAAGGCATTCGGTTAGAGCTTCAGTGTAATGAAAAGAGAAATCCAGTCGGACCAAATGCCAATAACCTTATTAATTATATTAGGACGTCGGTCAAAGAAACAGTCCCCATTAATGTTTTAGATTAGCGACACGTGAAGAAAGATTATGGTGATATGCTCTTCAATTCTATCAAAGCAAACATTATTTACTTTATTATTCTAGTTTTTTTGTATCATGAAATTGCAATCTACAAATTATATGTGATTTTTCTTCCAGTCTTGCTTCAAAATTGAAGACGATAAAGAGAAATTCCTCTTGCAAAAATGTGGCATACTTTTGAGAAATTTTCGCTCTTTTTTTGTCAAATTCTTCTTGCGAGATGAAAATGACATTATCATTAATACACTGCCAGAGATGTACGATAGGATCATAACTCAAGAGCAGTAGGATGAGTTTGTGGCATCACATACTACTCCGCAGTTTGCAGTAATATAATATTAGCCTTTACCGGTACGTGAAAAAATAGATCTCGTATGTAGTAGTAATTAATATTTATTGATATGAATCATTTGGATCTAAACAAGAAAGAAGTGAGCAAAATCGCGAAAAAGCATCCAACATGCCATACCATTACATGAAAGGACCAGTCTCGTATGCAATGTTGGAGCAACAATTAGTAAGAACTAATCATTATTTCATATGAATATAATATGTATGCCTAATTATTTACTACAACTAACCTTAATATGCAGCTGCAAGAATCGCATTCTGATGATGTCACACATATATCTCAACATAATTTGTGGCTGGTAGGCTGCAAGAACCAAAAAGGTGAAATTCCCAGCTAACAAGCCAAACAAGTTGCCAAATATTGTGTAAGTAGTGGCTTATACATACAATAAACATTTAGCTTCACTTAAAAGACCATATTTTATAGTAATTAATATTGTTATAATTCTTGTTGTAATGGCGCTCAATAACATAGGAGCAGCCAGACTTGGCGCATTATGTTGGTCACGAAGATTTGCTCAACAGAGCGCTTGGAGCTCCTGAGTATGATGGTCATGTTTGAGGTACTGGTTTTGTAGTAACCTCAATATCGTACTACAGACCCAAAAAGCGAGCCACAAAAAATGACTTACTACAACTACAGAAGCAAATTTCTGACTACAAGGATCATGTAGACCAGAGGATTAGTGGCTACGAGCATTAAGTAGAGCAATTCAACGATCATATGCATTTAATGCAAGAGCAAAACCGATTATTGAAGGCACAAATTGAGGCCGTACTATAGTCTAGGCCTACACCATGTCCAGTGAGTGACAGCACAAGTGTGAGGGATAGTTGGCCCTTCGTGCCTAAAGTCCCCATTCCTATGGTAATTAATTTCCTCTCCACTTCACTTTTTGGTACTTTATACATTAGTATACCTTAATATATTTAACTCTATTTTTCATAAGGGTGAATGGGACTACAAGTTGTATGTCAATGATTCTTTGAAGCACGTGGTTGCTGTTGGTGTGGCCTACAACACCAAAAGTGATATCTTGCATAATTCACTATTGCCGCCGAACACACTCAGAGTTAGGGTCAATGTATGCACAATTGATGATGTCCCTTTACCAATCCCTTCTTTGGATAAAGCAACAATGGTGAAAGATATCATCGGTGGTTATATTGTATGGCCAATAAGTCTAATTAAGCCATATTAAAAGGTAGTTAATTTACAATTCTTTTTACTTTTTCTATACACTTCCGTCTAAAACCACATGATTTCATTTCATTATATTTTTAGTTTGCTGCTCGTGCTAAGGGAAAACAAATTGAAGGGCGTGGGAAGAACTCAAAGTTGTCATCAACCAAACATAACTCCCAACCCTTAACCAGCAACCGACAAATGCCCTCATATTGCCAAAAATTGGCGTCAATGGTACCAGCTTTGATTAGCCGAGGAGGTTGAACAATACGTTTCGATATTGATATCTATCATACAGTTATAGATGATCATGTCGATGATAATGTGCTAAACAATATGCTTACTCATGATTGGCTTAGTTTGACGGCTATCAATATATTGATTAGGTACTTTATCATCACGTCTATCACTGTTATTATTATTATTCATCATTAATTGTTTTTAGGTTTTAATGACATTGTTTATTTTCTATAAAGATACTTGCACCATGATCTGTTACTGCATACGGCAAGGGCACATAGATTCGTATTTGTCAACCCACACCTCCTTGCCCAGTATAAATTAGATGTGGATGCACTATCTAATGATGTTAGGGACATGTTCAAGCGACGAGCAACCCCTAATATCTTTTCATCTTTCCATACAATCTGGGGTAAGTTATTTGAGACAGTATTTTAATGTATGCTTTTTCTATTCTTCCACTTTTACTATAACATGATTGTCGAAGTAAAATCTTTAAAATATTTTAGTGGACATTGGATTTTGATTGTTGTCCATCCAAAGTGTCCTGAAGTCCTCAGGATTTACTATTTGGATCCTATAAAGACCGGTCTTCCAGACAACTAGCTTGATTTTAAGATTATAATCAATAAGTAAGTGCATGGGTGTATGTGTAAATATTTGTCATTATTATATTGAATTACCAAAATTAATCAGTCAGTGCTTGTCTTTTTAGTGCATTGACCGCTTACTGAAGTAATGTTGGATTGAGCTATTCTACACACAAAAACCCAACCAGTAGCTATCCCTGGAGGAAGATTGCGGTACTTATATATATATGAATTTAATTACTCCAATTTTGTTATTCAAAAATGTTTCTTCAAATGTTTACTTAACTATTTCATTTTATTGTCAGCGCCCATTCCAACCAAATAATAATGATTGTGGTTATTATATTATGAAATTTATGAAAGATGTAGTTACTTATGATAACATTTATGTTTCTATACAAGTAAGTTCTTTTTACTTATAGTTACTGTGTTTCAAATTTAATTGATAAGTGTCTAAGTTAATTGATTTTTAGTAATTTTAATTTTTTTTGTTCATGCTTTTTATGTAGTATTATGAAGATGAATGTTATGACCAATTGACTAAGCAATAAATAGATGAAATCATTGAAGAATGATGTGAATATATGGTCAAGGAATTAACTAATATTTAGATACATATATAGGTTGTTTCTTGCATATTCATCTTGGTTGTACATGAATTAGTTGTACATTAAAATTATTTCTTGTCTACATTCTACATACATAGGTACTTACAATTAGTTGTTCTTGTTTGTTACATTGTAATCAAATTTCATTTGTACTGGTTTTATGAATTAATTATTTTGATTTGAGTTATTAATCATTTTGAGTTGGTGTGATTTTGGCTTGGGTTTTTACTGCTGTTGATTTGTAAAATGTAAATTGTTGTTGGTTGAATGCAGGTTGAATGCGTTTTTTTTAAAAAAAAGTACATCCAATGGCGCTTCCCAGGGGAAGGGCCATTGGAGGTATATAACCTCCGCCATTAGAGTTATATCACCTCCAATGGTTGGAGTAGTATACTTCCTTTGGCGCTTCTCTCAATAAGCGCCATAGCTTTTTATAAAAGAAATAAAATACTTAAGCTATGGCGCTTACGTATATTCAAGAAGCATCATTGCTTTTTTTAATGGCGCTGGAAGCTACGGCACTTCCTAAGCGCCATAATGTTCTCTAAATTAAGCATTATAGCTCACATATTTTTGTAGTGAAGGTGGGATAAAATATATAAAATTTGGGATTTATCATATATGTGTATAGAAGTATGCAAAAACAAAGGAAAACCAAGATATTTGTTTGTTTTTCTTTAGAATTTCTATGGTATGCACATGCAATTGCAACAAAATGCTATGCAAACTAAGATGCAAGCAAACATTCAACAAAAGCACTACCAAAATCTCTAACAATCAACAAATAACTAAAGCAAACTCAAAACAACTATAAAAACAAAGAAAAATCAAAGGAAAAAATCAAGAACACACCAAATGAAAAATCTGGAAAAAATCACAAAAATAAAGAAAAAGTGGAAAAGTGGCCAAAACAATGGAATTTGGCCAAACTATAGACCACACTCAATAGTAAAGCTATTGATCTTGCTTAAAATGCCCAAAACTTTAGGAAACCAAAGCTCACAAATTTCTGAACAGAAATTTTGGAAAACTCTAGCAATCAGAAAATCAAGTCCAGTAACTGAATTTCATCAAATTCAAGCAATTATCAAGTGAATGTGGGCTTAACAGGGCAAAATTAGAGGAGAAAACTAATGTGAACAAAAGAAATGCAAACATATGCTAACAACAATGGTTAAAAAATCTAATACTAACTCGCTCTAAATGCCTAAAACCCCCATCAACAATGACACAGTTTACTAAGGAGTCAAACAAATTGACTCCCTGGCAATGATGCCATTTAATTTAACCTTTGTCCTATTCGCCTTAGGGTTAAAATCAACAAAATTTATCTAAGGAGTGCAGCAAGGCCACAACTCGGGTTGTCTCTCTTTTGAGATCCTTATTCAACTACCTAGAAAACCAAATGTCATGGAAAATGCAATAAAATATTGGGGTTTTGAAATCATGTTCTCTATACTACAGTCATGCAATGAAAATTGCTTTCTTTTTGGGCTTTTAATATAAAAATGGAGAGAATTATATGAATGCAATGGTATGGATGCTCTCTTAAGGTAGGGCATTAATGATGTACTTTAGTTCATTCAAAAGAGAATTTAATGAATTGGATTAATGCAATATTTCCCTTAATGCAAGCTCAATCCAATGGAACAACTCAACACCAACATGTAAGATACTCAACACTAAAGAACTCACATTAACATACATAATAATATATGTCTCAATGCAAGCTATACCAATAGAATCATTGAACAATAACAAATTCAACAACTTAATATTGAGTAACTCAAACAGAAACATAAATTGAAATATAAAAGTACTCAATTACAAAACTCAATCCAAAATCACAAACTTAATTAGCTCAACATAAATAGAGTCTCAAGCTTAATCTCTACATTACAAAGCCACATACATCTAGAACTAGGAAAACATAGCTAAATAATCGATAATACACATCAATGGAACTAAATATACCTCCCCTTTAAAGCACCAAAGCTTGAATTATGCATCTAACTATCTCAAGAGAGCTTTGAAGTGCCTAGCCACTCATGGAAGAAGAAGAAGCCCCAAAACCTTACAGCAACTTCTCAGCCATGGAGAAGGGAGGAAGAGGACGATTCTGGTATGTGGAAGAGAGGGAAGTGATGGTTCGGAGGTGAAGAAGAAGAAGAGAGAAGTCGTAAGCCAAACGATGATGATCCAGATATGGTTACAATTGACTCTTAGAATTAGGTTAAATGTGGACTAGGTTTATCAAGCGATAAGGCTTAAGTGAGTAACATTGGGTACAAAAGAAAATAAGTAAAGCTTGATACATGTTGGTCCACATAAAAAAAAAGTAGGATCATATGCCAAAATAAATAGGAATTATTTAAGATTCACAATTATTAGCAAAATAAAACATTTTAGCCCATTTAATTCTCAAAATACCCTTGAGACCAAATATGCACTTTGATACTTAATTATGCCCAATAATCCTACTAAATACCTTTAAAATGATAGGAATTAGTGTATCAAAATAAGGTCTTATTAGTTACAAATGGGTTTTTAGAGAAAAAAGTATTTGTCTGATAGGACTAATAAATACGATGCTAGGTTAGTAGCCAAAGGATATACTCAAAAAGAAAATGTTGACTATTTTGACACCTCTCCTATGACCAAAATTTCTTAACCAAGTGCCCTCACTCAACTGGAGCCAACTCTTCTCTTATTCCCAAGTTAACCAAATGCAACCTCGCATTCACACTATCCTTGCTTTTTCCTCGTATACTAAGCAATGTGCCAATTAGACTATTACATATATATTTTTTCTGTGCATTATATCAAGAAAATTTCTCACATATAAGGACTTCCAATATGGAAGTTCAAAGAAAATAGACTTCTTCTTCTAGCTGCTTGTCCCGATTTGTTTGACAAAAGGCACTACTACAAAATATATATTTTACCACCCCAAAGGACGTCCATTTTTTCAAAAAGGGAAGTAAAAACCAAATGCGGTGGCATTTTTGTAATTATTGGAGGGAAGTGTGTAGCTTTAGGCATCCCTGATTTGAATTGGAAAGCCTAAAGTTCATTTTAGGCATCCCAAAATTGAATTGGGACGCCTGAAGTGAGTTTCAAAAAAAAGGAGACAACAAAAATAGTACTTTTGGTGCCTAAAGGACCCTTTAGACGTCCCAAATGAGGTTTAGGACACCTAAAGGCAGCATGTTAGTCAAAGACTAACATCACAATCCCTCCAATATCCATGCCTCTTCTCTCTCTCTCTCTCTTCTTTCCATACTCACTCACCTTCTCTCTTTATCCCCACACTCACTCACAACATTATTGTCTTCTCTCTTTCTCTCCATACTCACAGTCACATAATACTCTATTGTTGAAGCTTGAAGCTCACACTCCCACCATCATCATCTACTCTTTCTCTTTACACTCACACTCACATACTCCATTGTTGAAGCTCGTCTCGTCTTCACTCACACTCCCATCATCGTCTTCTCACTTCACAGTGACTTAAAGGTCATTTTTCTCTCTCCCTCTCTATTGTTGAAGCTCGTCGCCCCTTAGGTATGGTTGTGTTTTTTTTCCATTATTTGAGATTATTTTAATTTCTTAATATATGATATTTTGTGTTATGATTTTGGTGATTATTATACATATTAATAGGAGTTAACACTTTAATTAGCTAGTGTTGGATGTCTTCTTACTATTTGTAAGGACATTTTGGTTTATGAATAAATTTCTTCAATCCTATTTTTGTGGTTTATGAAAAATTGCTGGGCAGTGAAAAATATAAATAAATATTTTTTAAAACAAAAAACCTTTCAATGTCCCTAATGAATAAGGGATGCCATAACATAGTTTAGGCAACCCTTTTCCAATAAGGGATGCCTAAAGTTGTGACTTTAGGCGTCCCTTTTTTTTTGAAACAGGCATGCCTAAAGTGACCCTTTAGGTGTCCCTTTTTTAACGGATGTTAAATGTCATATTTTGCTACATCGCTCAAATAAGCGTCCCCTATAAAAGGACGTAGAAAGAGCTAAAACACAGACGTTAAAAGTGTTTTTTGTAGTAGTAAGACTTGATAAAATTGTTATCCAAGTATTTGACTGCCAGTCAACATCTTTGGTGGGCTATCTTCTTCTGAATCACTATTAAAAGCCCTTTTTCACTTCCTCCAACGATGTTTCGATGGTAAGAATCTTCGATATCCCATGTAGACATTTTTCTTACAATGATCTAGTCGTACTGAATGAGTGTCATCTTCACATATAGGGCTCACACAATTTCCTTTGACGCTGTATCCAGACAAATTACCATAACAGGGAAATCATCAATTATGCTAAATAACATGGCTTTTAAAGTGAAACTTTCTTCCCTATATCCACAGACACATTAATGCCTTCTTCCCAAAGTTGCTTCAAGTCATCAATTAAAGGAGCCAAGTATACATCTATATCATTCCCAAGTTGCCTTGCTAAGAAATTAACATAACCAGCATCATAAACTTACGTTTAATAATCAAGTGTGGAGGAAGGTTATAAATCATCAATATCACTGGCCATGTATTGTGTGTACTACTCTGAACCCCGTAGGGATTGGTTCCATCAGTTGAAAGTGCAACGCATAGGTTCCTTGCTTCATTCACGAAGTCAGGGTGTCATGATCAACGTTTTCCATAGAGAGAGAGGCATCTACAGGGTGCTTAAAGTTTGCATCTTCAATCCTTCATCTGCAAGCCATGTCAATAGCTTAACAATCTCTGTATTACTATACAGTAGCTTGAATCTCAAAATAATGGGATAATACCATACAACCTTCAAAGGACTTTTTCCTTTCTTCTTCCCATATCAGGATGCATTACATTTAGGGCACTTTTCTAATGTTGCATGTTGATTCCAAAATAATATGCAATCGTTAGGGCATGCATGTATCTTCTCATAAACTATGACAGTTGTAGAGCAAATTATTCTCTTTGCCTTGTATGTCTTGGTAGGAAGTATATTTTCTTTTGGGAGCATATCTTGCACAAGTTCAAGTAGTGCGGTGAAATCTAAATCACTTAATCCATAGCATACTTTAAAGTTGTACAATTTTAACACTGCTAGCAATCTTGTGTATTTAGTACTATCGGCATATAATAGTTTCTCTGCATCATATTTCAACTTCTCAAATTTTTAAGGACAGTTATGAAGCACCCTTTTGACCGTATTTAGCATTTCTTGAAGACCATTTTCCTCATCACACATACTTGGGTCAAACTCATTTGAAGCACATGGTATGCACCCGATCACTATGTGTATCATCTATCTTACTATGTCTTGTCTATCATATATATGATTGATCAATTTCATGACATACTAAATGATCTAGCAAATCAAGTGGACTAAGCAAGGACACAAGATTTTGTTAGGATCATTTGTATGCTCGCTTGCAAAACTAATAAACTCTTTCATCCCATCTATATATTCCCTTGGACACTGATTAAATGACATCCATTTTTTATCCATCTATAACTTAAACATATTTTTAAAATTGGTTAGTTGCTTGCCTCTTGTAGTTACTAATTACTTTTATCTTCTGTTATTTATTTTAAAAAAATTGGCAGCATAACATCCTAAAATTTGATGTTTTTCAAGTATTAAACACTCTCTTTAAGTCACAAATAATCAACCATTAATCCCACAGCATCATAATAACTTTTCACTATTCAACAAAAAAAAAATCATATTTGCCAACACTACATATCATAGTTAAAGTAATTGGTTCCATAAGAAGACAACAAAAATACTACCAGCGGCGTTTATTAAATTGGTTCATCTCTTTCTCTCTCTTGCAAAGAGTTAAAGTAGAGAATAATTATTAATTACCCTCTCAACCTCTTATATTTTAGACCAAAATTCCCTTGTAGATTACAGGGACTATCTAATAGGAAAAAGATAGGAGTATATGAATAGCTAACTCCAATATTATAAGCTATTTATTTATCCTTATTTCCCCTTATATCCTGACATGGTTGGTCAATAGAAGGTAGACTTAAAGAATCCAACTTGCAAATATTTGCCACTAAAATATTTACAACAAAACGTGCACTATAACATGCATATAATATTCAACAACTTCAGGATATAATAATATACACATATGTTTAAAACTATCATGCTTTAATTTCTAATAAAGCAACATCTTGCTATAATAATGTATAATGTATGGAATTTTGTTTGGTGGGGGAAGACCCAAAAAGTATTTTATTTATTTATCTTTTAAATTATAATGATTTAAGGTTAATGAATATTTAAACTAGTATTATTATCTTCAACTATCAAGCATAAAAGAACTCTAGCATTTAAGGTGCTTAAACTTGAGTCATACACGTTTCTGGTACATGTACTTCTGTATAAAAAAAAGACTTACAAGCTAGGGAGCTTATGTAAAAGGCTGAGACAAAAAGGGAAAAAAAGTGGGAGACCAAGCTTTGTACATCAACAGAAGTGGTGACCAAATGTTGAAGAAATGTGCATGAGGAGGAGACAAGGGAAAAAAAGTGGGGGGAGGGGGACCAAAGAAGCTTCTACTTATCGCTGTCAAAAAAAGGAGGGAGTGGGGATAATGGCGCCATTGCAACATTAGAGTAGAAATAAGGAGTGGTGACAAAGTATTTGTGGGAAGAGGGGAGTGAGGAGAATGTATAAGGAAAGGCTGTGGACAAATGGAGTTCTAGGAAATGGGAAGCTAGAGTGCGCTCGAGAAGAAGATGATGGCAGGGTGTGAAATTATTTTATAGTACCTAGGCAAGCACCATACAAGGATAAAGGAAGCTTTGGCACTTGCTAGGCAAGTGCTATTGCTTCCTTTCGATTTTAAAAAAAAATTTAAAAAATTAGTCAGTTAGTTTTTTAAAAGAAATTAAAAAAAGTACACCATCAACGGCCTTCCTTGCTTCCCTTTGATTTTTTTTTTAAAAATTATTCAAACACTTAAAAAAAAAAAGTGCACCACCGATGGCCTTGGAAGGCACTTTCCTGGCAAGCGCCTTCCAAGGCTTTGAATTTAGGGGCATTGCTAAGGCTGTAGTGGCCTTAGGAGGCATGGGCCAAGGCACATGAGTGGCCTTGGTGCCTTGTCATTAGCAACTCTCACTTTTTTTTGTATAACTATCATTGTTATTATTTAATTAAATCATGGAATTCCATTTATTAATTGTTTGGTTCATCTTTCTAATTTAAATAATCTTCCAAAATATATATATAACTAAAATTTTTTAATGAGAAATTAATTGTTTATGGAAATCTTGAATTGAAATTAAGTCCCTAAAATTTAAATCCTATTTTGAGTAAATTTCTCCTTAGTCCAATATTCACACGATAAAACCTAATTTTCATAAAAAATGTTTTTATTCAACTCAAATTAATATTAGTAATTATTTACAGCTTTTAAATTTTGTACCTATTTCTTCATAAGAAATAATTTGATACCTTAAAAAAATACAATTCAACTCCATTTATCTTTTTTTAGGATTTTCCATGTAAATTTTCAATTATATTTCATTCATTTTTCAAATATTATATTTCTAGAGTTCAAGCAATGAATTTAATTTATTCCAAACCTGAAGTTGATTAATAAATCTCACACAATGTTACTTATATTCCAAAAAAAAAAAAGGGGACAATTTGGCCTTGGAAGGTGCTTGCCTGGGAAAGCGCCATCCAAGGCAATTTATTACAAGACCTTGGAAGGCGCTTACTAGACAAGCGTCTTCCAAGGCTTACTTCTATATTTATTTATAAGACATTGGAAGGTGCTTGCCTAGGAAGCCCCATACAAGTCACTTATTTAAAAAAAAAAAAAAAGGCTAGATAAGGCGCTTTCCTTAACAAACGCCATAGCTAGCACTTTATTTTTTTTTTTACAAAAATAAAATGCCTTTGTGGCACTTGTTTATAGGGAAGTACCATATAAGCTTAATACTAGCTATGACGCTTATAATAGTAAACGCCATAGCTTTTAAATATTTTTTTGAAAAAACAACTATCTGTAGTACTTCTTTAAAGAAGTGCTACAAGAGGGGCGTCACTAAATCCCTCTTCTGTAGTAATGTGAATTTAGGTGTTAAGATTTTAAGGAATGAAAATGGTATCATACTTTCTCAAGAATATTATGTTGAGAAAATTGTGACAAAGTTTGAATTGTTTGATGAGTCTACTTTGAGTACTCCTTATGATCCTAGTTTGCATTTAAAGAAAAATAAAGGAGATACAATCACTCAATCTAAATATATATGCATAGATTTTCGGGAGTCTATTGCATTTAATGAACTATAGCAGGCTAGACATAGTATGTGATGTGTGTAGATTAAGCATATATAGTTATTGTCTAGGCAATAAGAGGCTTTGGTAAATGTATTAAAATACCTTAGAGGTGCCATGAATTATGGTATTTTTAGAAGGATATAATGAGGCTAGCTGGATTTCAGATTCAGAGGAGACCAAACCATTAGTAGCTATATTTTCACTCTTAGTAGTGGTGCCATAACGTGAAAGTTAGCCAAACATACTATTATAACCAGTCTCTCAAGGGATTCTGAGTTTATTGCTATGGAGTTGGCTAGTATTAAGGTTAAGTGGTTGAAAAACTTCTTGGCAAATATCCTATTAGGTGAAAATCCAACACCATCAGTGTCTTTATATTGTAATAGCCAATTTGCAATAGCTACGGCTAAAAATAAAAACCTTTAATAGTAAAAGTAGATATATTTGATTGAGACATAATATTATAAGGTAGCTGCTAAAAGATGGTGTAATCTCAATCAATTTTTTAAGGTCAGCAATGAACCTAGTGGATCCATTTACAAAATCCCTAGGAAGGAAACAAGTCATTAATTCATCGAGGGGAATGAGACTTAAGTAGATTCAAATTAATAATGATGGCAACCTAACCTCTATGATTAATGATCCCATGAAGGGATTCAATGGGTAAGAACAAGTCATTTGTTAGTTTGTTAGCACTCAAATTAAATTAATATTCCCTTCTTATGATGCGAGAAAGTGCTAAAATGCATTTTGGTGAGGATGAGTAAAGCTCTTAATAATTTCATAATCCTATGTGATTGTGTGATCATTGCAGGTACATTTCATAAAATCACCTTTATGAATTTCGAGTGGGGCTGCTGCTATGAAATCATGATGAAATCTCTAGAGCATTCGTTATGTACTAAGCACTCGCATGGCTGCCTAAATGTGCAAAAACACGTTAACAGTGAAATATGGGGCTATAATTTAACTACTAATGCCTCTAGTACACACCTAAGAGGTGTGAGTTCATAGTCAATAGGACCACTGACTTCTCTGTGTACAAAGTGTTATAACTCTAGGTCTAGTTCATAGTCCAAAACACCACTAGGTACAATGGTTATACCACGTGTATGCAACTCAGCTAATAACATTCCTTTTAACACATGTGGTGGATTGTTGGAGTTATAATATTGAAAGTGGGTGCTTTAAATGGAATAAAGTCCCATATTGCTTGGGAGATTGAGAGAATACAAGTGTATATACTATAACTTGTGAGTTTGGACTAATAAATGGGCCAAAAGGAAGAGTGGGATCAAGCGCACAACAACGGGCCCCCAGGGGT
The DNA here is from genome assembly GCA_963210345.1 of Inga oerstediana. Lineage (NCBI taxonomy): Eukaryota > Viridiplantae > Streptophyta > Magnoliopsida > Fabales > Fabaceae > Inga > Inga oerstediana. The sequence goes on along the minus strand of OY723411.1, from coordinate 15,402,690 downwards.
CAAACACAATCACTACAAAAAAAAACATGATTTAGTAGTGGTTAAAAATGGTTATTAGTAATAGTTTTAACCGCTACAAACAACATTAGTAGCGGTTCATAAAACCACTACTAAATCGTATGTTGCAAGCGGTTATATAAAACCGCTACTCAAGCAAAATAACCGCTATTTTTTTTGTAGCAGTTCAATTTCACCGGTACAACATCGCCATAAGCAATAATCGTTTTCTGTTATATTTGTAGCGGTTATATAACCGCTACAAAAATTAAAAAGTGAAATTTTCAAGGCGGGAAAAGAAAAATGAAATTTGTATAGCTATTTTGTAGCGGTTCATAAACCGCTACAAATATGATTTCTTTTAATTAGTAGCGGTTATATAACAGCTACTAATTTAATCAAAATTCAAAATTTGCGCTAAAAAATTAATTTTAGTTTGAAAAAGGCACATTAATTTGTAGTAGTTTAGTAACCGCTACAAAAATTAAGAAATTTTTTTTAAAAAAAAAAATCATTTGTTTCATTTTTTTTATATTAAATTAATTAGTTTATTTTTTTAGTAGTTTAGCTATTTTAGTTAGCTTATTATTCAATAGTTTAGCTCATTTATAAATTAAAAGGAATAATTTAATTTAGTTGGATAAGTACAAAGATTGTATTGATAATATTATTAAGGATACATAGGTAATAAGGAACTATTATTTTGTCTACTACAATGTAATTGTGCATGAAAAATAGATGAAAATGAGATAGAACTCTGAAATATCTGGAAAACAATTGTGAGAATAAATGTAATGCAAAGGAAAGAAGTATTCAAATAAAAAATTAAAAAACTTGTTACCATATTTGATCGTATTGTTAAGCTTCTCAACTCATACAAAAAAAAAAATTTGTAAATGAGAGAAAATGAAAGAAGGGTAAGGTGAAAAGAAATGGGAGAGTGTTTGAAATGAGATATGGTATGGGTATTTATAGGAATCCGCATAACATTTGTAGCGGTTTTTAATTAATAGCGGTTATTTTTATTTTTATAGCGGTTTAAAAACCGCTACAAATATTATTTTATTTTTTTAAAATATATTTTTTCAATTATTTTAAAGAAAAAAACATATTTTAAATTTGATCACTCATCCTCACCATCCCTATTGAGATTATGTAGAAACATTATTGTTAGTGATGTATTATTAAATTTAAAAAATTTAATTTAAATGATGTGGACTTAAAAAAACTCACCGCAGTAGAGGTAAATTGTCATCACCTTCAAGGAAATAGTTTTCAAAATTGCCAGGCTGAAATGGCTCACTCTCGTAGGCGATGTTATCGCCTTCACCCATGTCATAAAGGTCCCATGGCTGTTACCACAAATGTAACATCCATCACTATCAAGGCTGAGATTAGAGTTTAAACGCGGTTAATGATCGAATAAGAGATCTGAGATAATTAAAAAAATTTTATAACACCTGTATAAATAGATTTCCATTACTTTATTCATAAAAACAATCGGCCTGTACTCTAGACTGTTACATGTACAATATCAGAGTATAACTATAATTCCCGACATTCACCTGGGATAATAACATTAATCCAAAATATTGTTTAGGGCATTATTGCCCATCTCAGTATCCATACCGGGGATTACACAAAACTACAATACTATGATCTATTCAATATATACTTTCATCTAAAATGATAACAAGTCCAAAATAAAACTAAAAGTATCTAACTAAGACTATCGCCGGCAGTCCTAATCGCCTTTATCCACTGGCTGGCCTTTTAATCCACTTGCCCTGTCTAAAAAAAATGTTATTTGGAAAGAGTGAGATTCAAAAGAATCCCAGTAGCAACATTTTACGTATACGATGCATAATTAAACAAAACAAGTAAGCATATATCACAATGCAACAGTCAAAATTCAAGGCCGGGCACACTACCACGTGCCCACAACTGTATCTATATTCAAGGCCGGGCTTTCCCCATGTCCCCTCAACTGTATCTGTATTCAAGGCTGGGCTTTCGCCACATCCCCTCAACTGTATTTGTATTCAATAACTAATACTAACAAGCAATGCATTACACATGATATAGGATAAAGTGTCACTACCTTGTTCTTTTCGTCCTTGATCAGACGTAGGCCTTCTACGTTTTGGGCAAATATCGAAACCTAAAGTCATAACTAAGGACAATGTGTTATCACTTATTCCAATGTTCAATACTTTCACAATACTTAAATTGGTTATCATTACTGTCTCTTAAGTACCCTTAAATGCCTCTAATAAAGGCCCTAAAGGGTTGAAAGAACTACCCTAAAGATCCCCTTTTTGAAAACATAAACACTGATATTTTTTACTGTTTCACTCGAGTGAAGATGGCCTCACTTGAGTAATGGGGCACTGTCACTTGAGTGAAGACAACCTCACTCAAGTGATGGTATGGTCTACACTCAGGTATTAGAGAGTGAAGAACAGTGAGTGAATACCCGAGAGCACAAGTAACTTTCAGAAGATGAGAACACTCGAATACTGAATGCAACACTCAAGTGATACCAAATGCTCACTTGAGTACTAGGAAGTGAGGTGTAGAAAGTAAGAACCCGAGAGCAAATAGAAATTTCAAAGGAAAGGAGCACTCGAGATAGAGCTCGTCACTCAAGTGAAGACTTAACACTCGTAAGTATTAAGGCTCACTCTTGAAACTTGGCTGCGAGTGACAATCCAAGAGGCAAGTTCTTGGTGTCAAATACATTAGCACTCGAGTGAGAGGAGACCCACTTGAGTGAGAACCTACCATACTCATAGGTGAGGCAATACTCTTGCCCTTTTTACAGAAGTGCAATGCAGAAACTGAAGGGAAACTAAAGAATTTCACTTACTCACTCAAGTGATGCTTCCCTCACTCGAGTAATATACATCAGAAATTAGAAAACACAGAAACACTGACAGCATTCTTCAGAATTTTCCCAAGTGTTCCCAATGACCCCAAAACTTCAACCAAAGCAAATCCCATATGATAATGCACCATCAAAACAACCAAATTCCTACTCCATTAAGATGCTTTGATTTTGGGCAACACTAAACACTAACATGCCAAAATCTCTAAATTCAATCATTCAATCCCAAATCAATCCTATCTATCCAAAATACATTCCAACATACCAATTCCATACCAATAACATGCCAAATACCCAATGACCCTTATTTTTTAAAATAGGCAATAATTCCCAGAAATTCAAAGCTAATTCATTTGGCACAAAACTTAGATAGATAGGTCTCTTTAACTCACCTTAACAACTTTCTCAAAGGAGCTTATTGATTCTCCAACCTCCATAATTCTTTAAAGTTACAAACCAACACCAATGAACAAACTATAACCATCAAAATGAAGCTCTTAACTCAAGGAACAACTTTAGATAAGAGAGTTTGAGCAAAGGAGGTCATTTCCCTAACCTTTTTCAAGCTTTTCTTCCTCCTTCTTGGGACAACAATGGCGCCGGAAGAGAGAGAAAGATGAGATGAGTGAAGATAAAGAAGGAAATGATGATACTCCCTCTAGCCTTCCTTGCCAGCAAAATGGAGGGAAGAAGAAAGAGAAAATATACTTTAAAAATGCATTTGACTTTCCTTACTTCCTCTCTACTTATAAGCTTGCCACTTGTCTCATGGTCATTGGTTCTCATAAAGTAAACACCCAATTAGCTACACTAATCCCTCCATTAGCCATTTAATCAAACTTCTCCTTTTTCTCTTAGTTAGTAATTAATTTCCCCATTAATCACCAACTTATAGCCAATAATTCCATTTTTTCAATTTTTCCACCAATTATGGCATATTAATTAAAATTACCACAAAACACATAATAATTCCAATTTAAATTTACAATCTCTACAATAATCCTCATCATCCCTTAATCAAAATTTAGGGCATTACACCATTGACATTGTATGCTGTAAACCTTTTTGCATGATCAAGAGGGCCAACTGCGAGAGCTCTGAAATCTGGTGAGTGTGGGTTGTGGTCATTTAGTATTCTACCCGCAAACCATCTCGGGAATTCTCTGTGGACCTTTTTGTCAACTTTCGAGGATATTTGTGTACAGATCCTAAGTTGACACTTAACATGACTTCTAAATTCCCTGCAATTAATAATGGAAAGGCGATAGTGAAATGAAAGTGAAAAATGTTACGAAAGATATAGAATAACATGTGAGTGTGCAATTCTTATTGTATGAAAGGTTCAACTTGAGTGCAATTAATCAAGACATGTCTATGTGCTTGCAACTTCTCAGTTGTCGTTAGTTTGAAATTCTCAGTTCCTCCAATTGGTTTACCAACACGAGGGATAAATTCTCCTAATGTTGGCGCAGGTTCAGGACAATCGTCAACACAAGGTGGGTGGTTGAAAGCCGTCTCAAGGTCATCAAAGTACCTTGAACAAAAATACAGCACCTCATCCCCTATATAGCCTTCAGCTATAGAACCTTCTGGCCACGCCTTATTCCTTACGTAAGATTTTAATTTCCCAATGAACCTACAAAGTAAAGAAGAGAAAATTGATACTAAATGCTGAAAAGGACAACTAGCAAACATAAGAACTAACAATGAAACACATATTTAAAATGAATACCCCTCAATCGGATACATCCATCGATATTGTACTGGGCTAGCAAGCTTTGTTTCATGAATGAGGTGAACTGTAAGGTGAACCATAACAGTAAAAAAGGACAAAGGAAAGATCATCTCCAAATGACAAAGTGCACGAATGATTTTGGACTGCAACTTATCGAGCTCCTCAATAATCAAAACCTTAGAACACAACTTCCGAAAGAAAGAACAAAGTTCCACCAAAATGATGGAAACATCGGGAGGAAGTGCATTCTTTATAGCCAGAGGGAGTAACTGTTGCATTAGAACATGTGAGTCATGACTCTTCAGCCCAGCAACCTTTAAAGCCTGCAAGTCAATATATCGAGAAATGTTGCTTGAATACCCATAAGGACCTTTTAATTTCTTCAACGTCGCGAGGAAGACTTCCTTATTCGATTTTGTGAGGGTAAGCTTTGCCGGCTAAAATTTGTCATGCTCATCTGGCCAAGCATCTTCACAAACTCCCATGGCAAGTAAAGGACAATCTGCTTCATCCATCAAGCTGAAAAAATCCTGAGCTGCTTCATTCCTTATGAACGTCAGCTCAGAACTGTGCACTTCCTTATTGAAGTTGCCGCCTTGAAATCCAAATGCATCACGCACAACATCATTCACAGGATCATCTTCATCTAGTTGAATTCCTACTTGTGAACTTCAAGGAAGAGCATCATCATGTCTAATGCCGGCATTCTCACCATGAACTGCCTAAAACGTATAGTCCTCTGGGAAAGGCTTCAGAAGGAAATGTTCCTTAACAACATTTCGTGCATGCCACTTCTTGAACTTGCATCTCTGACACGAACAGACGATCTTGCCGTTATAGCTAGCGTGAGTGAATGCGTACTCCAAGAAATTGTTTAATCAGTACAAATATTCTGGACAATTGTGTGGCAACCTAATCCATGACTTATCCATAGCTACTAGTGAGAGAGAAGAAAGTATAGTGAAGACGATGAGTGAATAGATAATGATGAATTCTTGAAACCTTATATTCTGAAATTCCAATGTTTAATATTTTGTAACGGTTCAAAAACCGCTACATTAACCGTTACCGTACTACACATTTGTAGCAGTTATATGTATAAAACCGCTACTAATTTTCAAGCCGTTGGAAATCAAATTGAAGAATTTGTTTTAAACTTGTAGCGGTTATAGGAAAAACCACTACTAATATACATTTGTAGTGGTTATACATAAGTAACCGCTACAAATTTGCATAAAGTGGGGGAAAATTGAAAAATGAAAAATTGAGTATTTGTAAAGGTTATTTATGTAACCGCTACAAATAGTCAACTTTTCAATTTTGAATTTCCCGCACACATGTCTTTACATTTGTAACGGTTACTTATGTATAACCACTACAAATATGAAATTATATTTCAAAAACTAAAAGAAATTAATTATATACTTGTAGCTGTTTTATAAAAGAACCGCTACAAATACAATAAAATTTTATTAGTAGCGGTTATTGTATTAACCGCTACTAATATAATTATATTTGTAGCGGTTTTTTATATTAACTGCTACAAATAAAATTTTATTATATTTGTAGCGGTTTTATAATAAAACCGCTACAAATATATATAATTTATTTTTTTTAGTTTTAGAAATATAAATACTATTGTTGTAATTAATTCACAAATTCAACAATGTGGTTTAAGAATATAAATATAACTATGGTAAACGTAATAAGAATTTAAGTTCTAAAATAAAAAAATTATATATATTTATTTACAAATGTTTCAACAAGAAAAAATAAATATGTCCTAAACTAAGTAGTGGGGCCTGATCATCTGGTCCTACCTCAGGTGGGGCTCCCTCAAGTGCTGCTGGATCGGGGCACTGGCCAGAGGTAACAGCACCATCATCATCAGTAGGAGGAGGAGGAGGAGTAGGCTGGATGACGAACCGAGAGACAGGGGAACTTGTGGATACTGCTCGTCCTTGAACAGGCAACTCCACGACCACTCGAGCATACTGTTCGTGATATCACGTCACTGCATTTGCTGAGCGTAGATGAAATCAGCCTACTACTACATCTGCTGCTGCTGCTCAGCCACTACAGCTTGTGTCTGGACCAAATCTGACCGCAGCTGCTCAATAGACTCGTCCCTCAGACGTCTGACCCCTCTAGAGCTGCCAGCCTTAGAGGCGGCGCTCCTGCTGTAGACCATGATAGGTATGACGCCTATCCCCATACCCCGCACACGTCTGGGTTGCTCAGCCTGACCCAGACCCGCCTTCAAGGGAGCAATCGGGTCCACTGACCCCTGTGACTCCTCAGCCTGGGTCTCAGCTCAGCCTGTGACTGCTGCATCCGCTCCTGCCATTTTATGAAACAATTACTTATTAGCATTTTTCATTATTAAGTTGGTTTTATAAAAATTATAATAATGAAATTACTTACAATGGCTGCCTCTACCTGCTGAGAGGTCGGAGTCCTGTCATGGTGTCTATGTGTGATAGCCTATAACTCCCCATAGTCCGTCTGACAATTCTCCTGCTATGCCTTCCTCTCCTAAAACAATTACAAAATTCAATTAGTATTAAGAAATAACAAGCTAAAAGTCAGTCATATTATGAAAAGTTACCAGCTCGTTGTAAGTGACAGCAAAGGTTTTCTATCCTGCTGTGTGGTGGATCGTCTGCTGCCCATGGCACCTAGTGTTCCTCTGAGAAAGCGCCTGGAAAAAAATAATATTAAATGTATTAAAACAATATAAAACATTTAAAATTAATAAAGTTCAAACTAAAATTAATTAAATTTCAATTATAATTTAATAATTAACAATTACAAAATTATATATAAATAATCTAATAAATACATTACCTGCCCCTTAACGCTCCTCCTGAATTGGACGAAACTTGCCCAGTCGTTCGGCAGGACGCCGTCTAGAACGCTCTCGATCAGCTGCACCAGAGGCATCGTCTTATCCTTATCCACATTGTGGAAGAGATGATTCCTCTTGTTCCGCCAGCCGTCACCAATCTTCATCAAGGTGTACCTCTTTCGGTTGGCCCGGACGGCAAACCGCAGTTGTAAAAAATTTATTTAAATATCAATAATTACAAAAATCCTATTAAAAATTATTAATTAAATGGAATTAATTACAAAAAATATTAATTAAATACTATTAATTACCTGCACCACCTCCTCCCATACTAGGTCTTTTGGTCCCTTCGGAACGTTCCTCCACGTCCTGAAGTGAAGGGCGAACCGCATCCAATTTAAGCCTAGGTCATTCAGGAAGTGGTTGAACAGGTGACCCCCATTGTTGATGGGCTGGTCCATGCCCTCATTCCACGGTACTACAACTCTTAGTGTCTGGTCGATGCTATTCAGACCAGCCATGTCCAGCCTCGTCGTGGACACGTTCCCCTGCTCATCTGCAAAATTTACCGCACATTAGATAAATTGTAATTAAAATTTAACATTTCGAATTTAAATAAATAATTTAATAAATAAAAAAAATTATTTACCTTGGACCTGCACCTCAAACCCAGTAGATAGTGAAGACGACCCTTGTGGGTTTTTCTGCTCCCGCGCCTCCTCCTCGTCGAGGAACTGCTCCATCTCTCTGATCCTAATTGGGATCTCAAAGTCCTCGTTCATGTCATAGTCATCGACGCTAATATCTCCCTCCTCCAAATCAGGCACCTCTGGTGCGATCGTCTCCTGTGGGATCGTCTGCGGTAGCTATGGTAGGGCCAACTCCTATGGGGGGGATGGGCTGAAATGCCATAGTCGTCCTCCCTCCATGCTGCCCCGTCCCTCTGCCCCCTACTCTACTCTGCCACCCAGCAAAATCGGTCTGGGGACCTCGGGATCCTTCCTCCTATCCTATCTTGAAGAAATATCAACTACAAAAAGTCAAAAAAACATTTTAGTCACATTATTATGAAAAAATATAATAAAAATACAAATACAAATACAAATAAAATACGTATTGTCTCCATACCTCAAGTACAAATAATGAGAAATACTGCAACAAAAACTCTTCCACAAACGTCTGAATGCTCAAATCTAAAAGAAAACACTCAGAGAAACTTTAGGAAGCAAAATGGCCAAATGGAAAAATGAAGGGAGGCGGTGGGATTATATAGTGGCGGAATTTGTAGATGTTCTTAAAATAACTGCTACATCAACTACTATAAAGAAACTAGGGTGGCTAAACTTTGTAGTAGTTTTATAATAACTGCTACAAATTACAAAAACCTTTGAAGTTCTGTAGCAGTTATGGTACAAAACCACTACAAATTTTGATACCTCTGAAATTCTGTAGCCGTTATAACTTTATAACCGCTACAAATAGGCGACGTTTTGAATTTTGTAGCGGTTTAATTGGTTAAACCGTTTCAAATAACCACTACATTGTTGGTGCGTCTTGGTCGCGCTAAATGGCGGCAACCTTGTAGCGGTTTTTGTTTCATAATCGCTACAATTTTACCGCTACAAGTTTTGGCGGGAAATGCATGCCATATTTGTAGCGGTTTTTCCTACTTAACCGCTACAAAAAAAAAAACGTTGCCAATTTGTTCTGCCACTTGGCGCATAGCTTGCCGCTACAAATTTGTAGTGGTTTAGATTAAAACCGCTACAAATTTTAATATTTATAGCGTTTAATTATAACCGCTATAATGTCACCATTACAAAATGCAATTTTTTAGTGAATGGAAATTCGGCGATTCCACCCAACCGCAAGTTAAACATTGACAGGGCACTTTTAAGAATTTTTTTAAGAAAATCTAAAATTTATTTTATCAAAAAGGCTTAACTGATAAACCCAGATTTTGAAGCATTGAATTTGAGACTTTAATGCTTTGGTCACGAGGGCCTTAAATCAGATTTTATTTTGCTTTAACCGATTATCCTCTCGAACGTTTAAATCTGATTTCGTGAGATCCCAACATTCAAAACTGAACTTTCTATGGGCTCTCAACGTTTTGAACAAAAGTTTTATTGTAGCTAACGTTTGTATTCGAAGATTGAATTGTCATTAAGGAATTCAATGGTTTTAAATTTTTTCCCGAAGGGTGCCTTGGTTCACCGCCGATAAAAGGAAGAGTCTATAGAGGTTCAAGGCATCTTGTTTTGGGAATCTCGAGAACTCTCTTCCTCCTTTATGCTTTCTCTTCATCTCCCATATTCTGTCTGCCTGTTGGTTGCTATTATATTTTTCTTTTCTTCTCACCCTTTTCTTGTAGGAAGAATCCGTTTCATCTAGGGGAGTGCTACTTCCTATTAGCCGGTGGTAGTGGAATAACTCTTAAGAACAATATCCTAGGATGCGATTCAGATTACACGCTTTATTTGCAGGAACTACACCAACACGTTATTTTTTTTTTTTTTTGCCAACATGACACCAACACTTTGCGCATATGATTGTTGCAGCTTTATTTATGTCATACTTGTTGTAGTTAAGCATGAAAATATACAAACTCCTTACTCTAGCTATTTATTGCCATGGCCATGTGCATGCATTATATTATTCAGTTTATACATTTTATTCAATTTATTTGGTTGTGAGGTGTTGTTCTATGTGGATTGCATTTGACATATATTGAGATAATGATTTTGCTATTGAGATTCCCTAAATCTCATCACCCCTTCCTCGCATGTAAGAATAGTAAGAGCTAGTTTCTCAAAAGGGAAGAGTAAGCTGGTGGAAGAGATTTGAAGGTGTGACATAATGTTCGAGTTTTTTAAATTGGGGGAAAAAACCATTTTGGTTCACCAAAAAAGAACATTTGTTTAAAAAAAAAGAACATTTCGAGAGAGATTTTATTCCATATTAGGATGAAGTTGAAAAACAATTGATTCTAAACTAGTTGGTACTATCAAATTATTTGTTGTAAAATAAATCTCGCAGACTCAACTCGAGTGTCGTGTGTGTGAAAATGTATTTTTAAGCCTATTAAAAACCAAAAATGCTTTCAAGAAATAAATAAATCACCTCCAACTGGTAGACTTATTCATGAAGCTTGCATTTTATAATAACAAATAAATTGAACAACCAAGGAAAGGGATTATCAAATTTAATAGAAAGAACGTATTTGATGCCTGAGGAACATGGTTAAGTAAATTAATTAATGTCATAAAAATTGACTGACTCAGTGCTCCACTAAGCTTTGCTGTGATGATACAACTGAAATGGCCCTAAAGTCTTTGGGCAATAATTATTAATTAATTAATTATTCTCCATCCAAAGTCAAATGTTTCCATCAAGCCTAAGATCTTTGTTGTGACAACTTTTTTTTCTTCATTTCAATAATCAAACTTCACTGCTCCTAAGTTGGATCAGTTCAATACAAAATGACAAAATTAGACCACATAGAACGAGAGCTTCAAATATTTTGTTTTTTTTAGCAGAAGGCTTCAAGTTAAATAATTTTTAAAAAAAAATTTAACGAAATCAAATCATATCAAATGACAAATATAAATTGACTTTCAAAGATATCATATATGAATTTCAGTGAAATTAAATAGAATGAGTAATTTTGGTTTATTAATTAATCTCCTATAACCCGAGGCTAAACGGAAGAATTATTCTTCTTACTTGCCCCAGATTCATTATATCGTATAAAGCTTCTTTTCCTACTCTTTCCAGTCATGTTAGGTTTATGTCAACCATGTCAAGGTTATATGGCTAAGTAAACTCCAGATGTATGTCTGACAGGAGAATATATATATATATATATATATGAAATTAAATATTAAAAATCATAGGAAGAACACGAATGCAATAATACAATAGATAATATTAACATGTATATATGTGTTTTAATTTTACTGAAATTCAACTAAATAAGGATGATTAACTTTGCCTTATTAATATAATCTCTTATAAACCGATCTCTACACCAAAGATATCTCTTTTCTTGCACCAAGTTGATACGAGTCATATAAGATTTTTGCCCCCATTTATTTAAGGTCAAGTTAGGGTTTTTTTTATTAGGTCAAGTAATAACCCCTCCAGATGTTTGACAGGGACAAATATAGTTGAAATACTGAGAAAAATCTCTGTGATTAATTAGAAAATTGCAATAAGCTTAGTTTCTATCAATATTAACAAAAGCAAAACAGAATGCAAATAGCTGATCTTATATTAATAGCTGATAAATCCCAAATTTAATATATTTTGTCCCACCTTATTCATTTATTTTGGAGACTATAATAGGCTAATTTGGATTTATTAGATAATATTTGGATAGTTAACCAATTTTGGAAAATAATATAAATCTAAAGTGATTATGATGTTATTGAATTTAAATTGTTAATATTCTGATTGTTCTCTTGTAAGTGAATAATATTTTCATTTATATGATAAATTACGATTTTATTTGATTCTTGTAGAGCAAGAGAAAGTAGATTAGAAGATCATACGGTGTAGAATCTTGGAAGCTAAAATAAAATCTAATTGTTAGATTTTATTGAGCTACTTAAATTTTAATGGGCTTAAGTTTGGATCCCAAAAGATCTCTCTTCCTCCCTTTTATTTAACCTGGCAGCCACAACATAAGAGGACACGCTGAAACAAACAAGGCCGAAGAGATACGCAGGCGGAAACTCCAGTTCTATTTGGCGCATCTCATCACAAGATTTTAACATCCTCTCTTCTCCTTTTTTTTTTTTTTTTTTTGCCAAGGATCTATTTCCTCTTCTCCACTCACGCACATATCCAGATTTACTCATTGTTCACGGGACCCACCACATCAACATCCAATTCCCTTCGTTCTCCATTCATCTAATTCATTGTCATCCAACCATGTTCGTGCTGGGTAAGGAGCTTGGAGGAGAGAATATTTCCATGACAGCTTAAACTCTGTTGGGAGGCAACTTGGGAGGAGCATGGAGAAAGTTAGAGCCCAGGAGCTTATACTTAAATACCACAAGGGATTGTCTTTCCTTTTATCTTTTTAATTCAAGACTTGGGATTATTTAATTTTAAATGATTTTGAGTTGTAATAATTGAGAACAATCTAGTTTTATATTGTAGACATACTTCTTTTGAATTGGATTGATATTTTGGAATGTTTTATGCTTAAGATAATTGCTGAATTTTTTTTTTTTTTTTTTTGCAAACCTTTGGGTTGCCAATTAAATTATTAATTGAGTTTTTGTTATTAATTTAATTGTCAATCTGGTTTTTTCCTTTTGATTGTTAAATTAGGTTGGTTAATTGTCTAGTTGTTAAATTAGGTAATTGTAAATAAGTTTTCCAAAATTATTTTGAATTTAATCATACTTGGTTTTTAATGGATTTAATTAACCACCTCTTATTTCATTATGAGTTTTCTAGTCAATTAGGTTTTATTGAGTTTTAGGGTTTTCTATGTTTCAATTAAGTGATCAAATTTATTAATTTCAGTCTTTCATCAACCTCTCTTTGGTCTAAGTAATTAAATTGAGCTAATAAAGTTAACTCTGTGTGAATCCTAAGTTGTCCCATTTATCATCATAATTGAATTAAATCTCTGTTATTTGTCTTGATTTTTCTTGATCTTTTTACTTAGTATTTTAATTCCTCTTTCATAAAAACCCCCAAAAATTGCATTCAAATTCATATAGATTAGTCTTACTCTCATATAGATTTTAGAGTCAATTGCATTAGTCCATTTAGTTAGTTTAACTGCATTTAAGTAGTAGTGTCTTATATTCTAGTTTAGATTCATTCCATTGCATCTTTTGTCACTTAAAAATCAATCCTAAAGAAAAACCATGCTTGCTCCTTAGGAGAATAACCTAGGTCAACCCTAAATTACATATTTAATTAAGACCTAGCTTAGTTGATTGCTTTAGCGACAGAAGCATACATCAATAGCAAAGCAAATACTGCTTCACAAATATACAGCAGAAAATAATACAAGCAAACCATAACACTACTTCTTAAGTGCTGTTTAGTATGCATCAAGGAATCCAAGAAAACCCTAGCCTATCATTAAGAGACTTTCACTTTCATAAGTTCCACAACACACACACACACAAGCACAAAGACTCAGACGCAGGAACAGACGCACACAAACACACACAACTCTTTCACTCTCCAGTCCCAAGCTACTTAAATGTTTCTTCTCTGATACCATAGTCCACTGTTCATGGAGCTCTAGAGGGTATTTCATTTCCCACGCCAGGGCTGTGACTTGGAGTTGTAGGACGGAAGTAATCTCCAGTCTTATTCGCCTTATTATATGTGGTTTTGGTAAAAGAAACATGAGAGTGATCTTGTAACTTCCTTGATGCTGTTACTGATGAACTGAAGTTAGGTTGAAGAAGAAGGAAGAAGAGAAGACAGGTTAATATGATTGTTTTCAAAGCCATGACTGAAAACACTAGATAGCTAGCTAGGAAAGATTGATATCGATGGCTTCTTTAAATTAAAATACACTATAATAGCTAGATCGAAACCTAGCTACTCTTCAAGAACCGCCAGGGATTTATGTTGGTGATCATGGTATAACACTGCTATTTGTACTTGAGAATGCTATAAGGTCCCACATGAGGGAAGTAGGTGCTCTCTCTTCCCTTTTTTCTCCTTTTCTTTTAGTATCTCATCTCTATACTTATATCAAAAAAATAAATGATACAGATTTAATTTTTTATAAAACTATTATTATAATATTTTATAATTTTTTTGTTTTAAAATTTTTCAGTAAAGAAGTTATGGATAGGTCGGATCCAATTTTAACAATTTAAGTCTATTTATTTATTTTTAAAATAATATTTTTTAAAATATTAAATATAAACCATCCATATTTTTATCTAATGATGAATATGAGATTCTAAGAAAAAAATGAAAAAGGAAAATGAGAGAAACCCATCCGGTGACATGAGATCATTTTCAATTGCTTACAAAAAAGGGTTTTGGCTCACTAGGAGATGTCTCTTAGGATGCATCCAAATGAGGAAAGTCCAGAATTTGTGCACTTTGCTAAAATTTTCGTACAACCATTCATTCAAAAGCAAACTGACTCCTAAAACGGAAAAGCGTATTTTTGGTCCTGTGATTAGACGACAACACTAAAAATAGTTTGAAATATTGATATATACCATTAAAGAGATTGAGACTTTCAAATATGATGCAAATTAAATACCATGTTTTATTAAGAAATTTTTTTTTCCACTAACTTAAATATGGCTTTGCTGATACGGAGATCTCCTCCACAACTTCATTTATTGATTATCTTTCTCTAATAAAATGAGTATGGGGCATGAAAAACGTTTATTGTCGGCTTATTGTTGAGCATAAACTATTTTCCATTCTTTCTTTGCTTGAAGAGCAAGGTCACTGTGCTCTAGCTAATTCATTCCACATTCAAGTGACAATATATTCCTATATATGGTCAATAAGGTATCCATAATTTAACCTGCACAACGAATTTCTCGTTTGAGTTTCAACATCATAATTCCTATGTGAGAAACCCATTCATGTAAGTTTTCTTGACGAAATTAAACATATGAATTCCAAACTTCATCACTATTGAAGAAGTTACATATCACCCTCATTTCCCATTCCAATCTAACTCTTATGTTGGCTTTAATTCGTATGTTTACTCTCCCATATCATAGGATGTTAGCTTTTGTTGTACCATATCGGCTAATCATTCTTTTGATTGATCACCAATTTCTATGCATATTTGATTTCCTTCCGGACCTTCTCCATGAATTGCTAGCTAATTGATTCTTTCATAAACTTATTTATTCTAAATCATCATTTATTGTCATATTACCTCATTTTGTTTTCCACATTGAGTGTATCATTTCATTTACAATAACAATTTTACCGTGTACATTTCTCCCTAGCACGACGTTAGAGTGAAATATGATCTTGGAGTTAATGCTTTGTGAAATACCGTGTAATAAAGTGAGATTGAAACTATGCCACTATCCCTAGTACATCAACTGCATATGTTAGGATTAACAATGACAGAAATGGTTTTCTTTTTTCAATATGACTTTTGAAAACTCAAGTTAGAGTATAATTAAATAGTATAATGTAATTTATATTTAGATTGGTTTTTGTAAAAAAAATAAATTTTACAAACTCAAACATATTTGGAATGACTGTTTGAAAATAAGTTTAAGAGGAAAATGACTCAAAATAATATGAATCTTATTTTTTTTTTTTTCTGGATTCTTATTAAATAATACATATATATTATAAGCTTATATTTCGTCAAAAATTCCGTCGGAAATCGGGTGTTTTTTTTGTAGTGTTAGAAAGTACCTTTGCTTCCTTCTGGGTCTTACTTTGTTTGGCTGAAACCCTAACCCTTTCACCACTTAAATTCTTGCTTCAAAAACCTTAAATCACATAGAGGAGAAGGATTACACACGTTATAAGCTAATTTACCAAAGAAATCACTTACTTTTGCAAGCGCTCTCCTCTCTCTCTCTCTCTCTCTCTCTCTCTCTCTCTCTCTCTCTCTCTCTCTCTCTCTCTCTCTCTCTCTCTCTCTCTCTCTCTCTCTCTCTCTCTCTCTCTCTCTCTCTCTCTCTCTCTGTGACACTCAAAACTGATGGTTTTGGCTTGGTAAAGGATAAGAAAATGTTTTTATAATATATTATAATTATTCCATAATTTTCTTTCATTTTTGGATTATTGAAAATTCTGACAGATTTTCTACCCAAATTTTAAAAAATCATAACTAAATTTGTATACATAGCTAGAAATAATAATTAAATAACAATCCAAATTCAAATGTAAATCCTAAATCAGATCATTGGATACTTGATATCCTATTTTATTGAGTTACTATAAATATTAAAATAAAATAATAAATCTAATAAATCATAATCTAATCAATAAATATCCTTATTTAATATCCCTAATAGATAACCATAGATCACTAGTACAGAAAAGGGTTTTAGACCAGTTTTGGATCCGGTCTTGATACAGCCGGTCTTAAAAGTATGTCATTTTTAAGACCGGTTTTGAAACCGGTCTTAAAAGTCTAACTTTTAAGACCGGTTGTATTAATAACCGGTCTAAAAGTAACAATTTTAAGACCGGTTGTCATGAGCACCGGTCTTAAAAAACCTCTGGGGGAAGGGGTTTTTAGAGAAATTTTTAAGACCGGTTGTTAAAAAGAACCAGTCTTAAAATTAATTTTAAGACCGGTTCTAAAAATAACCGGTCTTAAAAATTTTAATTTTAAGACCGGTTCTAAAAATAACCGGTCTTAAAAATTTTAATTTTAAGACCAGTTCTTTTAACAACCAGTCTTAAAATTACTTTTAAGACGGTTATTTTTATAACCGGTCTTAAAAGTGTTATATATTTTTTTTTAAATGTGTGTGATTAGGTTTTTACCAGAACGCATCCTTGAATTGCTACCTGCAATGCCATACTTGTTAAGTACCATATGGTGTTCAGTTTGCTTCCACTTACAATGTCCTTTTGCTTTAACTTTCCACTTACCATTTCCTTTTGCTTTATCCGTCCACTTACCAGTTCCACTTACAATGTTCAGTAGGCATAAATGAATTCAACCATGTCATATATATCATGCAACCAACAAGCTAGTGAATTCATCAAAATATACAAAAATCATCTTAAAACTAACAAACATGTCAAATCATGCAACCAACAATATTTGCACTCAATTAACCACCATGTCAATTCATCAATATACACAAAACAATTCCTCAGTTTTACAAGAACTCACTGTTGTAAAAGTTCATAAATGAATTCAGCACAACATTTGCGAATGTGCTCAATATCTTCTTCTGGAAAAAGGTCAGCAAGTTCAAACATCTGAAACACCAAAGCCAGGAAAAACATTAAATTCACTTTAAAAAAATAATAGTGCAAAATTTATGAATTTGTAAAATAATTACCTTTAGTAAGTTTGATGATATAGGGAACTATGCAGACATTCCAACACACGTGGCTTGTGGTAGGCGTATACGTGAGGTAAAATACCCTACTGGATCTTGCCAAATGTAAGTTAAGCATATTGGTTTGTTTTAAGAATGTATTCAATAATAAATTATTGAATACATTCTTAAAACAAACCAATATGTAACTAACATTTGGCAAGATCCATGTAGGGTCTTTTACCTCACGTATACGCCTACCACAAGCAGTGTGTTGGAATGTCTGCATAGCCCTATATCATCAAAATCACAAAGGTTACTTATTTTACACAAATTCCATAAATTTTGCACACGAAAGGTAATTAATAATGCAAGAAAACTTACGAGTTCAAGCTTTTCTTCAATTCACTAGTTGGCTTGCTGAGGTGGAGGGAGCATAAGAGGATGACAGAATAACTCCTCTTGCACAAAATAGCCAATTGCCAATGATCACTAAAAAAAGTGAAAACTTTTAAGCAAATATAAAATATTATGTATAGTATGAAATATAAATTTGTTTTACCCATACAAATATGGAGCCAAGAAACACTCAATTGCAGTTTCACTAAGCATGTGCGATAAGTATGTGTGTCTGATAGAAGAAGTGGTCCCTTTGTCGTAGAGTTGAACTGGGCATAGGAGTCCAAATTTATCGGTTTTTCCAGAGTCAACCAACCTGCGATGCATCAACCTACAATAATTCAAGCAGGGACATTAAATCAAAGTTTAACGGCGTAATTTGTAAAATATTAACTTTCCAACTTGAGAAGATACTTACATCAAAAAGAGCTGGACAATCGAAATCGTAAGCTGTTGTAGAGGAGCTACCAGGGACATTAAATCATCCCTCTCAAGATAGCAGTGTGCCCCTGACTTGCCAACAGCTGACTCAGTAGCCCAATTTCTTGTTGCAAAGGACGTATCATATGCCATCAGAATCACTTGCTGCATGACATTCAATGGAGGTCGTGAAACATCTTGAGTGGAGGGAGGTGGAGGTGGAGGCGAAGGCGGAGGCGGTGGGGATTCCTCAGCTCGATCAGAAACAAGGTTCTTTGGCCACAAGATGAAAGAGTTGATGACATCGCCCACAATCTTGAAGTCATCAACAGGGATAGGGAGAGGTGCATCTGCAACGATCACCTCTTCAACTGCCACTCTGACTTGATCATCCTTTATTTCTTAGTGGTGGACAGTTGATCCCAAGTTGTGCACGCTCCCCCGTGCAACCAATCGTCTCAGAGGATCCTCCACAAACAAGTCACAAGGCTCACCAATTTGGCCGCCAGGACCCTCTAATGACTGACCAATGCAACTCCCTTTAGTGCTCTGTTTAGGGTTTAGGGAATGAGCCTGGGGAGCACTGGTATTTGCTTGTCTTGTGCTCGTCATGATCATCCATTCCTCCTTCATCTTGCTGAACCTTTCTTCAAATCATGCATCAAATGATGCTTCTGCCTCGGCCCTAGCTTCCGCCCTCATAGTGGCCAATATACACTCCATCTCCTCCCTAGTCACCATACCACTAGAGAAACAGCGTGAGGGTGCTCCAAAATAATCCCTTATGCCTACCCCTCCTCCAATCCCCTTGACATGGCCAAGATGCTCAGGTTTTCCAGTAGCTACGGTTAGGATGTCATTCCTCCCATCCGACCTAAACGATCCCTCGGCTTGTTTTTTTTTTGAAGCTCCTCCTATAAGACAGATGACAAACGTTAGTAATGAAATTTGTTTACTAAATAATTAATAACAACAAGTTAACAACAATACTTACAATTTTCTCACCGACTACACGAGATTGTTCACTCGTATAAGACCCGCTCCTCTTTTGGCGAGCGAACAACCACTTCTCTTCTCGACGTATCAGAGATGGTGGAGAAAGAAGAACAGAAGGATTGGATTGAGCTGCTTCTTCCAATCTCTTCCGTTTGGCTGCCAACAAGTCCTTTTCGGCCTTCGCATACCCCCCACGAGACATTGTATGGGGGCAATCATTCTTTCTACCACTCTCTTGGGCCTTTTTCCTTTTTTCCTGCGAATAAGAAATCAAAATTAAGTCATTGTAAATCAATAAAGACAATTCATAATTCATAAACAAACCAATTGCAAAATAAGTCAACAACTCACCAATGCTTCTGGAGTAGTCCGAAGCCATCTAAATTCTTGCCAAGTCTGTTCGTCAATAAAAGAATACTAATCGCACGGATTAGGAAGAGGCTGACCTTTTTCCACCTCGATATACACGTAATTGTTGGCTAGATTTGTCTTAAACTTCCTCCAGCGTTCATCACAATATGTCATTGTCTTGTCATACAAGACTTCACTCTCAGGAATGTCGTAAGTGAGCTGGATAGTTTCCCAAATATGTCGCTTCACACCTCTATCGACATTTCTCCACTACTCTATCAAGATGCTAGGCTTGTTGCGTGCTAAGAGGCCGACAAAACTCCTATACCATTGGGCATTAGGCCCGATTGGTTTCCAATATCTATCAAACTCAATCGGAATCTTTCCCCCGGTATTCCGATTGAGAGGAATGTCTCTCAATCAGGTGGCTCTCCTACCCCTTCGTCTAGGCCGGTTACGTGGCTCATTGTGTTCCTGACTCGAAGCATTGCTAGACTCGCTTTGATTTGGATTAGTTGGATCGGGAGTACGCTCACTAGGACGACTCATTGTCTAAAAACACTTTAAGAACACTATTTAAGGCAATTTTGCTACACGGTGCTTATTGTTATAACACGGCACTATCTATAAAGGAATCGTTCAAAAGCAATTTCCAAGTTAT
Source organism: Inga oerstediana (assembly GCA_963210345.1). Taxonomy (NCBI): domain Eukaryota; kingdom Viridiplantae; phylum Streptophyta; class Magnoliopsida; order Fabales; family Fabaceae; genus Inga; species Inga oerstediana. The sequence goes on along the minus strand of OY723411.1, from coordinate 15,382,410 downwards.
GCAAACATGAACAAATAATTGCAATGTACAAGGTAAAGATTTTAAATTCAAATCGCAAGGCCGAATCAAAAGAAGGAAACCAGAAGCTACAAAATCAATATAACAAAAGCAACAAGCTTAAACCAAACAAAACAATATAACAGAAGCTACACCACTAGAAGCAACAAGCTTAAACTATAGTCTTCAACGTACTAGGATCAAAATCATCACTACGACTCTCAAAATCATCACTTTCAAATGGAATAATTAACCCAAGTCCACTAGAAGTAACAAGCTTACACTATAGTCTGTAATGCAAATGGAAAACCACCAAAATAAACTCACGTCAACAATTTCAGAATAATTCAACCGTACCTTAAACCTCTACTTGAGGATCCTCTTATTCCTCTGGATTTGAATAGTCCTTGGCCACTTGCTGCAGGAATCGAACAAAGAAAATGGAGGATAAGTAATCTCACAATTTCAATAAAAAACCCAAAAACAAAATGGAAACACAAACCTGACAATAAAAACGAGGTTGAGAACGAAACCAATCGGAGGGAACAAACGACGATTGCCTTCTGACAATGAATTCAACAGTAAATCTCCGTTGACGGTGGCGAAGTTAAGGACGGAGAAGAGAAGGGGAAAGGAGGAGCTGCCGCGAATAGACGCAGGGGTTTCGCTGATGTGCTTGAGTCTTGAAATGAAATTTCAGAGCTAAATTTAGGCAGGTTTTGAAATCCAGGTCAGTTTTAAGACCGGTTGTCAATTAAAATCGGTCTTAAAAGTAATATTTAAGACTTGTTCTATTTTAAAACCGGTCTTTAAATATATATTTAAGACCGGTTATTAATTAATAACCGGTCTAAAATTTTGAATTTTTAAGACCGGTTCTTATTTACAACCGGTCTTGAAAATAATAAACATTTTATTTTTATGATTGTCTTTAATTCAGATAATATTTTCTAGACTGGTTATTTTTAAAACTAGTCTAGAAAATATATTACATATTTTTATTTTTTTTATTGTATATATTTTAAGACCGGTTGTTTTGTAACCGGTCTTAAAATTATTTTTAAGACCGGGTTTTACTATAACCGGTCTTAAAAGTATTTTTAAGACCGGTTATTAATATAACCGGTCTTAATATTTCATCATAATTACAAAAATGCCACCGGTCATATTTTTAAGACCTTATCCGATGTAACTGGTCTAAATGTTCCGGTCTAAAAACCCTTTTCTATACTAGTGGATCTCCTAATTAAATCTAGATATTCCTTATCCCATATCCCGCCAATATACTTAATGGATAAAAATATATATAACTTATGAGGGCAAAAAAATGTATATAACTTAGAAATCATACAGATGTCACACAAATGGGAAACATTGAAAATACTAAAACTAAAATACTTAAATTTTAGGAAAAATTGGGGAAAATTCCTCCATTGGAAATTTAATTTGTAAAAAGGACCTATATACCTGCCATGGTTTAAATTGTTACAATTTTATATAACTAAAGTTGTTAATCGCTAAAGCTAATTAGTCATTTCACACAAACATATTAAAACTTGAAAGTTATCTTAATGATATTTCATATTACATTACAAAGATCATTAGTAATCCAAATGGTCATATATACAAGATTTTGGGAACAAAATGTTGCAGGATTAATTCACACATTGACCAACCTTTGTCCAAAAGTTCTCCAATTAGCTACTGCCACTGGTGGCTGGAGTGGGAATTCACACATTGACCAACCTTTGTCCAAAAGTTCTCCAATTAGCTACTGCCACTGGTGGCTGGAGTGGGAGTTCCAGCAGCTTGCGGTTGGTTGGTGACGGGAATATGAATTAAGACATTAAAAAGTACTATTTAAAATTTATTTATATGAGTTGTTTATATATATATATATATATATATCTCCCTGTTCTATATTGGAAAATTTTCCTTCATTTAAAAATTAGGTCAATTACATCCCCACGCACTCTACATATGAATTTTATTATTGTTTTTTTATAGGTAAAGTTTTTGCATGAACCCAGAATATCCCCACATCATTATGAACTTGAGCTTAATCTTTGTCGAGCTAAGAGCATAAAAGTTAAAGTCCTCCCAATAAATGCACTTTCAGGATTTATATTTGTGTTCTCCTCTTTATTACAGGATAAGACCACTTACGATCTCAACCAATAGCTTGTTGGTTATTAATATATAATTTTAGGTTTTTTTTTACAAGAAAGGGTATAGCTTAAAGAACATTACAATAAAATTCTAGAGGGGATTGAATCCCAAACATTCATTCGCAACCAAGGTCCGAATATGGGGCTTAAAGCGCTTGAGACATGTTGAACCTTAAGCTCCCATGAGTAAGGCATTAAACTTAGAATTTGTACCAATAGTGAACTACACACTTTGCTATTACCTTTGTTCTTCATCTTGTCAATTAAGTTATTAGAGTCAGATTCAAGAATAACATTTTTAAATCCAAGTCCCCTGCAAGTCTAAGGGCATTAAAATATATTAGGTAATTTTTTTATATGGGAAAATCATAGGAAAAGATTTTTAAAATTGCAAAATTCTATACCAAATATTTCCTATAAAATAAGTTGTGAATTGCTTATTAAGTCTCATTATTACCTTATCAATTCTTAATAACAAACATGAATTAAGATTTTACGACTTCACAATTCTTTTTCTGTCATTTTTTCTTCATATATATATTTTGAGGCATGATATAGCTCACATGAGAGGTGATGATAGTACGCAATTATTTGTTATAATATGGCTCATCGGCCTAGGCCCTGTCATGTGTCAAAAGCCCATGTCTAATAAGGATATCTAGCCTGGTTAAGATTCCATTCCATCTAAATACCCACACAAAAAAAAAAAGACTTTCTTACATGATATTAAAAGATATGATGGGATGGCTTCAAACCTTTTATGAATTTTTATTGCAGCATTTATCCATCTACTTTATATAATGCATATAATTTATGAATATTGCTATTATGTGTGTGCGCGATCTCGCATATATATATTATTTTTTTAGGAGAATTATCGAAAAATATCTTAGAAGTAAATTAATTGATGATTGCTACCATGGAATATCTATTACACATAACGGAAGATATTTTGCACACAATGGAAGATTGTTTGCACATTTATATGAAAGATTTTTGCACACACAGAAGATGGTTTGCACAAAATGGAAGATCACTTACACATACGGAAGATTACTTGCACGCTTGGTAGCAATCAGTAATTAATTTGCCTCCAAAGTATTTTTGGACAATTATCCCTATTTTTTTTCGTTCAGTAATGGTAGAGGCATAGAGCTTCGTTTATATTTTTTTTAATTATTGAACAAATCAATACATTCCGCATCTTTTGTACGTTCAAAAGTAGGGAAAAAGATTAAAAAATTCCTATTATGGGTCGTGGATGTCTTTGTTGTCGTAGTAGTAATAATAATATTTGCATGTTAAACCCAACGCAAGTCTTTATATTTTTTACGAATTTTGGTTTTCTTTTCAAAAGTTCACATTAGCCTACTTAACGGTGTTAATGTCACATCAGTGAAGTTTATACGGTTAAGATCATATCTCAGTCCTTATGAAATTATATGGATCAACATTTTGCCTCGCACAAAGTATATATACAAAAAAGGGTTAATGCAAATTTTATTTTCTCAAGTTTACCCTTATTTTGGTTTTGATCCCTCCAATTTAAGTTTCATTTTGTTTAAAATTTTGGTTCATGTGACTCAATAAAAACCTAGATAATTTTGTCCCTAGAAGGACCAAAACAATGGTTTGAAACTTAAGGAATTAAAACAAAAATGAAGGTAAATTTGAAGGACCAAAGATAATATTAACCCTACAAAAAATGACAAAAAGTATAGGGACCCAAACTAAAACACTTATTAAAAGTATAAGGATTTGGAATGGATTTAACTCCTTTTATGTCAACATATGTACTTAATTTTATTGATGTTGCTCATTTGGATACCTTTGCAGGGAAAAAAAAAACCATACAATACTTCCTAGTTCTAGAGAGGAATTTCGAAATCATCAAATATCATTTTTATTATAGCTAGTGATATGAGAATCTTCAAATCTTATATCAATAATTCTAACCTGTAGAGAAAATTAGGTGAGAAAGAATACTAGAAGGGAAAACTCCTAAAAGTATGAAGTAAATTTTTTTACTATTTTTGGAAGTTTTCTTCCTAATACTTCATTCCCCCTATTTTCCCCGAACTTTTCTCTATATCCGAACATAGGGTAATTGTTAGCCTTTTGGACTGAATGTGTTTCTAGCTAGTTAAAGTGATTTGCTCTTTGTTATAAAAAGGTCATTTGCTCTTCGAAGGTGGTTGACATCATAGGTAAAAACACCAATTTTAATCTGTAATGGCACGGATGAATTTCATTGGAAAGGTGACATCATTGATGAACATGGTGTTAAAAACATATATGCTCTGTCTATTAATAATGCTATGACTAGGCAGGTTAATCCATTAAGACTTTGAGATTTTATTTCGGAAATTCAGTTGTCCCATAAAACAAATCTTATTTATCTTGAAGTTAATCCATTTTTCTGCACCTAACAAATAGGGGGATATTGATTCATTTTACTGTATAGTTGGTGATGACCCTTAAATTTATAAATAGGGAACTTAACAAAGTAGTTAAGTCTGAATAGATACCAATCCACACCAAGAGAGGGAGGGTAACTTAGATCTCCCTCATAAACCCCAGAGTTTAAAATTATTGGTTCATCACTCATAAGCACTACATAAAACATCGAATTACTGATGGAATTTTTTTCCATCGACGGAAATTATGTCGGTAAATTTACGGACAAAAAAATTTCATCGGTAATATTTGTGTCATGCCCTGAAAATCAAGGGGTGACTGGCACAGAATACAAGAAAATTCATATTCCATATATAATATCCCAAATTTTAGACCTAGAGACTTGAGGATAAGCTTATATCAAGCACACTACTAAGCCCAGTTTAGGAAGAGAGTCCCAATAATGATGTGAGATATAAAGACTCTCGAGGACTGTGTGATTTAGGTTCCAGCAAGAGAATGGTTCTCCAGATGATATGAGGGCTTTGAGGTTGTAGTTAGTCAAAGAAATAAACCGACACATATGTACTTAAGTACATGTGGCACCCTCATAGGGTAGAAGGCCACTTGGCTCCATTTTGAATGGCATACATAAGTATTTATGGGCCATGTGGAGCCCTAGAATGTGTGATTCAGCTCCTTAAGGTAGAGAACAAGTCTCCAGATTTATATGGGGGGCTCAGTGGGTGCAATTAGGTAGATAAAGTATGTTGGTAGAGGTGTGTACATGGAATTTTTAAGGCAGGTACATATACCTTGCATTTTTGAAAAGGAAGAAGATATATAGGCCATGTGGATCCCACATGTAGACACACCTACACATACTCGGCAATCCCCTAAGGTAGCACCTATGGTGCATTCTTAAAGACACAGACCTATATGGCACCGTCTGAGCCCTACACCAATAAATTAGCTTTATTATCAAAGTAACTCTACTCTACGGTTCGATGTCAGGGCAGCTCCACTCTACGATTTGACGTCACGGTGGCTCCACACTACAGTTTGTCATCATAGTGGCTCTACACTATGGTACTACACTCAGTGCTTCACTCTGTCCACTCTAACTAGTCAGCCCCTTAGGTCAAAACTCTCCATAGGTAGCCCTCTCCGATCAGGACCCTCCAAAGGTAGCACTTTCCAATCAGAACTCCCCACGGATAGCCCTATCCGGCTGGCCTTCTCTAAATGTAAGTACCATTGTAACGAGAACCCAGATCCTATAATGTCCATTTTCTCTAGCAATTCTGTATTATGCTTTCTTTAATTATGTCATCCCATCTGGGGTTATTCTTTATGGACTTTCGATATCGATCCAGCTCTAGGCATAGTCACAAATTCAACTTCCCTTACCGAGCTAATCTACCCATATCATACAGGGAATATGTTAGCCACTAGCATCTCTACTATTATCTATCTCAGTCAACCTAGTTCTATCTACTACTTTGTTCTATCAAGGAACAAACCCTCAATCATTCTTTCTAAGGGAATATTTTATGATCAAGATCTTTTCCTATGCTAGATTAGTAGCTAGCAATCTCCAGAAACCTCATACATATTTTTGTACCGCATTCTACAAAGCCACTCATGCTATTTGATTCTTATGTTATAGTTTAACTCCTGGAACCTCAACATCAGCTGAGCCAAGAAAATCATGATCCCTCAATTATACCAAACATACACGCATACTACAATCAGGATTCATCATTCCTATTCTAATCCTCAAACATTCAGGTAATATTACATAGCATCAGCATTGTTCACGAAGTTCTAACTCTACCTCAATCATCAATATCAAAAGGCATATTTAACACAACCATATTTCACCTTAAAGGCAATCATTGCCAGCTCTACATAATGAGTGGGTAACTCATCTTGTGAGGCTTCAGTTGTCAAGAGACATACTGATGCTACTAATTTTTAAATCACAAGTGTACGGGCTGTAGAATAGCATAATAGCAAATCAATGTCGTCCCATAGAGATTCAAGATAATTAATAATTAAACATTACAATTCCCTTGTTCATTTAAGTTGATCCAATCAGAGGAGGAAATGAAATTGAAAATCAATTTAAAAAAAAGAAAAAGTACAAAATTTAATGTTTTTAAAATTTCAATGGAGAAAAACAACCTAGAGTAGCTAATCCCTTTTTCAAGTCTTAGAGCATGTATTTACCCAATTAAAAGCACTTAATGTTAATTTGTTAATCTAGAATTTAAATAAATAAAAGTATCTTCTAATTACTCATACCCCTCTCTTAAGTTAAAATTGTTATCCCTTACTAATTTACTCAAGAGGCAACAAATGTCCAATTTCCTATCATATTGGCAAATTAGAATAAATTCTAATCCCACATTACTTAATCTATAGTTGAATTAAGATCCCTCTCCCAAGACTAATCTAAATTTCCCAATTTCATACTTAGTGGTGATCAAGTAACAATTGGAATTTCAGAATTCAAAATCATAACGGTCTATTTGGTTCAATGGAGGCGTGGGGAAGGAAGAGATTTTAATGGAGGGGAGGGAAGAGGAGGGATTTTAATATTACCTTATTTGGGTTGATGAGAAGGGAGGGGAGGGGAGGAATTTTAATGTTATCTCATTTGGTTCAGGAGGGTAGAGAAGTATACTTTTTAGCATTAGTTGATTGAATTTGTCATGGCTGGGGTCTTTAACTGTGATTTTCATTTCCCCCTTTTGAGTGAAGTACATGAACTTCGAGGGATAGTATACCATAAACAGATTCATTTCATACCATAAGCCTTAGGCCCATCCCAAGATTTTTCTTTCCTGAGCATCAGAGTCCAAAAAACGTAAAAGGACGAGAGACAGATCACTGCTAGGTGCCCTTCTTATAATGAACATCCTTGTGTCATTGGGGACCCCTCTCCATGCAACCCCAGCTTCAACGCAGGCATTATTATTCAATCAAGAACTTTTTTTTAGAGTCCCCTTCAAATCCCTCCTTTTTGGGGTAGAGGTTTTGAAGGAAGGGAAGGAAAAATTTTAAAATATTTCCCCCTTCCTAAATTTCTAGTATTTTCAATCTAGGGGAGGGGAGCAAAAATCCCTCCCCCCTCTCCAATCCCCTCCCTTCAAACCAAACAAACCCCAAGGAAAAGGAAAAGGGAAAGAAATCATAGCACTGCAATATTCTTCCCTCTCTTTTGCATCACAGCTACTGCCTCTGCTATGTCTTTCCTTTCTTTGTTTCTCCTCCCAATCTCTGTTTACCAAGTCACCCACAAAGGAACATCACAGTAGAAACCAGTGCCTCCGTTCTCTGATTCAGCTCAAGGAAGATGGTGAGGAGTTACTATTAGTGAACAGTCACTGTCTCTAGATTTCTCTCACTCGCTCTGGTTCTGCGATGAAGGAAGGAAGACAATGAATGGTGTTCAATCTCCTCCCACTCTCTCAGCTCGTCTTTTCTATCCCTCCTGATTAGTCTCTGCTTTTTCCTCTGATGATGATTGTTGGTCTGAAGAAGAGCTCTTCCATTTACTCTGATGATGGTGATGCCTGAGTTACAGAGTGATGTTCACTCCCTCTTCACTACTTCATGTAATGACCCAATTTGAGATTAAAGGCTAATGACTCTGATGTTGATTATAATTAATGTAATTAAATACTTTTGGATAAAATGTGATGTAAATTTAATATAAATGTTCATGGTGATGATTTATTAATCATAGTGGAACCAGGGGCAAAATGGTAAAATTGGAAATTTACCGACCAATTGGTCAATTACCAAAGAGGAAACTCATTGGTGATTAAAGATCAAGGGTTGAGATCTAATGGCTATGGGTCAGAATCTTGTGCATTGAGTTTGTGTGAGCTCATGGAGGAAGTGAACAAGATCTTGACATGTGGCTTAATGTGGACCATAGGATTATGCTAAAAGACAAAATCCCACTTTTTCTCTCTCTTTTCTCTCCTATTTGGTTGAGCTATAGACCAAAGGGAAAATTTGTACACTTCATCATCATCTCCATCTCTCTCCTCCTTCTCCCATTTCCAGCGACCTTGAAGCAAGAGAAGAGAAAGAGAAAGCTTGGATTTTGGGTAGGTAATGGTCCTCCTATGCTCAAATCCTCTTCATTAAATTTGTTCATAGTGTTAAGAGCTCCATTTTAGTGGTTTCAGAATTTTGAAAAGTGGTGATTTGGGTGTTGGAGCAAATTTGGAAGTTGGAAAGTCAAGGTTATGACTTTGGCAAAGTGAAGAGGTAAGGATTTGATGCTTTTTGAGATATTTATTGTGATTTTTGGATAAGTTTGAGAAATTCTGGAATTTGCCCTGGTTTTATGCCAATTTGTGATGTATGAATTTCATAGTGGATGATGTTGGAAATGGTTCATTGTGAAGCTATTTGAATGTTGGTTATGGTTTTGAGTTTTGGAAGTGTGTTGATTGGAATTGGGTATTATATGTGAATTAGAGACCCAAGAGTTAGATTGTGGTTAAAATGATTTTTGGATGTTTTGGAGGTTACCAATGTGTTCCTTAGGCAATTTTAAGTGGGAATGAGCTTTGTGTGAAGTTTGAGAACCATTGGGATTAGTTTTGGCAAAGTTGGGATTTTCTATCAGTTGCTGTGATCTGGGCAATCTGATAGCATCACTCGAGTAAGAGGAGATCACACTCGAGTGTTGCCATGTATTTTCCCTTTTTCCTTTATGTTTTGCCTGGGTTTTCATGAAGGAAGCTCAAGTGCAATTGTTAAACCACTAGTAATATTAGTGATCACTCGAGTGATGGAGTGAGTTTATAGTTAGGGTTGCTCTCGGGTCCTCACTCGTTCAAGAGTGTGTTCTGACACTTGCAAGTGTGGGTTCCTCACCCGAGTGCCAAGGGTCATGCTCGAGCGATCTTTTCCCTCTGATGTTGCAAGTGCTCTTGGGTCATCACTTTCTATATTGTACTTTCGGGGACTCGAGTGGATTTGGAGTCATCACCCGAGTGCAAAGCCTTATGCTCGAGTGTTGTGAGCACTTTCTGGTCGTGGTAGTTGCTCACTGTCAAACACTCGCGAGTGAGAGCCGTTCTCACTCGAGTGAGTCAGCCAAAAATCAGTGTTGTGCTTCCAAAAAGGGGTCTTCAGGGTAGTCTCTTCCAACCCTTTTTGCATGGGTTTAGTCCTCTAATGGCCGTTTAAAGAGTCCTAAATAATAACCAACTTAGAGTATTATGGAAATACGTATTTGGAAAAGAGATTGATGGGTTGTCCCTAATTTGGTTATAGGATTTGACATCTGTCAGACTCGTGAGCCCACTGTGCCGAAGAACGTCAGGAAAGATATAGGTAGTGATTCTTCTCTTATACTTTATGTAAATGTATTGTATGTATGTCTATCATGCATTGTATTGATGTTGCTGCTGCTTTGTGATGCATTGAACGCTTTGTGGAGCTTTGTGCTTTGTGATGTTGCTGTATAGTATTTACCGTGAAAGCGTGCATAGTGTTTACAGTGAAAACTGGCATTGAGATTACAACGAAAGCTAGCATAGTGATTACTGCGGAAGCGAGCATAGTGCATTGTGATTACAGGCGTGAGTGCTGTCGGTTGTGGCACGAGCCATGACTCATAGTGTTGTTGCTGAACATAATGAACCTACATGCTTTGTGTTTATATATTATATGAGTGATTTGTTACTACTGGGATTCTTTAAAATTACATTCTTTCCAATAACTAATAGTTCAGACAGGGCGAGTGGCTCAAGAGGGAAGCGAACAACTAGGAGTGGTTAGGATCTCTTAAAGACATTTGGTTGGGATTGGTTATCTGTTTTTGTTTTGGGATTACCATTTGTATATGAGATGTAAATATGATTTTGGATATGTAATCCCCATTTTGGGAAACTCTAAACCTATTGTGTATATATATACAAGTAACCCGGGATTGCCAGGATTTTAGCTATGTACTCTGATATTTATGAATGTGATTTGATTTCTCAAGTAATTATATCCGAAAGTGAATATGAGACCAGGCTGAATATCTTTTAAACTGTTTTTCGGAATATCTCATCTTGAAGGTGAGTGATTTTAAATGTTGATTTTATCTTATTGGTCTCTATTTTACTTGAATTTCATAATCCGGATATAATTACACGAGGGGGTTACACTTCAGCTCCACTGTCACTCTTTCTGCTGATTTCTTTTCTAATGGATATTGCGGCTGCCTTTTCCCCTTCTACAGCTGCGCCTCTTTTGGCTATTCTCTTATATCCCCTTTTTCAAATTGCCCAAAACGGTGTCGCTATAATATTACTTCTTTCACAATTTCACTCCTCTGCCATGTAGCATACTAGCACGTGATATCAATTTAGATCGATCACAACCTTTTCCATCTATTCCAAAAGCGGTGTCACTTTGATTCATCAATAAAAGAAACAATTGATAAAAGAGAAGGAAAGAAATAATAATAACAATAATAATAATAACAACAATAACCTGAATTGTTTGAACTTTTTTAAATCATTTTAATTTATTTATTCTTTTACCTACAGATAAATATTTCTATTTAATTTAAAATTATGATATTTTCCTTAAAATCCCCTAAATAATGTCTCAACCTTGATTTAATCTTAAAATAATAAAATTTCATTGAATTTTTTAAAAATTGTCTAGATAACTTTCCAAATATTTTCAAAATGTACTTTAAATATACTAAAAATGGAGAGTTAACACACCCCCCACACTTACATCAAATCTTGTCCTCAAGATTTCAAAATATCAAACAGCCAAAAGAAATCATGGAAAGAAGATTCTCAAATCAAATACTACAAAATTGGATTTAATTCAAATTTTCAAGAATGAAGCTTTCTTAAAACTCTTTTCCACCTTCTAAAAATGCAAGTAGAAATGCAAATAATTTGATAAAGACAAATAACAATAAAATGTTCTTCACAAGTAAAGTGTTTGCACTCTTCTCAAGATAATTAAGGGGCTTGTGTTTCACTCTAATCCACTTATTTTGTAACCCATCAACCATAAGCTTGTTTATCATCTCCATCTTCACTATATTATCCCATTGCTCACACAAATCAAAAGGGTTTTTCTAAGGGTTTTAATGAATAGGGTAAGATAAAGAAATAAAAGCGGTCAAATGATATAGAGGCATACTTTAATTAGTGTTAAGCAACTCAATGAAATTCATGAAGAATGAAGGAATACCCATTAAGATAATACAAACTCACTTACACTCTAAACAACATTAATTAAATTGAACTTAAAAATCTTTTTTTTTCTTTTCTTTCTTCCATTTTTTTTCATTATATTTTTTCTCTCTTTTTTTTTTCATGTGTACCTTTCTTTCTATGTTTCTTTTCTTTCTATTTCATTTTTTTTTTCCAAGTATCCACACAACTCACATAACATTGACTTTCTAATCTCTTCACTCTTTTCTAAAATTGTTTTACTTAGCACTTACTAAAGTAACAAATGAATGGAAAGTAAAAGATATAAAAATTACATTTCTCAAACAAAGGGTTATTTAATCTATACAATTTTCTTTCAAAAACAAATTAAGCCTCAAATGGGGTAAAGCAAATTATTTTCATGTGATAAGGATGGAAATTTGGCCAAACTAGCTATGAAATGAATGCCTAAATCATATTTGTACATACAAAAGGATTCTAAGCTTCAAAAGAGATTCAAGACAAGTTCTAGAGAAGAAATCACAGCAAGTGTACTCCCTTTTGAAAGAAATAAATATTTAGGCTCAAGTTTTTCATAGGTATTTTAATATCCTAAAGTCAATTATCTAAACCAAATTCTTTGCCTATCTACTAACATTCTAAGAAGATAGAACCGAATTGTAATCAAAGTCAATCCCTTTCAAATTCAAATCATACCAACTTTACCAATGCTCACGAGTAAAATCTAAGCTTCCATGAAAGGCAAAATTGTTGGTCAAAATTTTTCTATTCATGCGCAAAATCAAAGAAATTTGTCAAATTTGAGGACAAGTCATCCAAATCAATGGTATACCTCTCACCCCCACACTTAAATGTCACATTGTCCTCAATGTAAACAAGTAACACCAAATAATGGAAATAAAGAAATAACCACATCCAAGTGTAGGGCCAGCAAAAGCTTCTAACATCACAAATTTTCACCACTTGAATCATTAGTCACTAAAAAAAATATCAAGCACATGCAAAGGTAGACTATAACCCGCACTCATATCCCAGAACATGTTATCAACAAATCAATTGAAACAAAATGAGGAAAAGTAAAAGGAAACTCCCCTCTCAATCCTTGTTTTGTGCTCTTGAATGCTCTTGTTTGTGGCTACCAAAGTGGAATACATCATCAGGGGCTACCAAAAGTCCTACAAAATCAAACAAAACATCAAACCCAACCTTAGGTTGCCTTCCAAGAAGTGCTTGGTTTATAGTCCTCAGGCAGACTCCTCAAAACAAACCACTAATCACAAATATCAAATACCATGATTACCTTGTCTTTATTTCTTTTCAAGTAAATAGGCTTCAGACACAAAAAATGATCATTCAAGTTAATTACTTTTACTTCTTCATAAAAAATTTTAGAGTACAAATATTTACTAAATTCAAATAAAGCACAACATGCTCATCTTTGCAAATAGATTTAGGAGCTTCCAAAAATTTAGAGTATCCCACAAAACCTATTGGACTCTCATCAGTAAGAGTTAACACTTCAATAGGAGAGTCATGAACAACAACTCTTGGGATCTTTTTATTAACCTCAACATCAAAGTTAAAAAGATTAGGCTCCGCAGCTGAAACCTCTTCTAGACTACACTCATTATTCTCTCCTAAAATGCTTTCAAGTTCATTATCACATTCCACAAGAGCTAAAGTTTTATTCAATTCCACATCCTCAACTTCCTCACAATAATCATCATCAACACAGGAAGTGGTTATCATACTTAAGGAATTATTTTGCTTCATAGTCTCAAGGGAAGAAACAATTTGATTCACATAAACTCTAATATTTTGAACTCTTGACTCAAATTCAGTGGCAAATTCCTTTTATTTTCTACTAGATCTCTCTAATGATTCCACATACACCTCAAATAACTTTTCTAGATTAGACTTTTCTTTAGATTCATAGGTGTTTTCTTCAAAATGAGGACGTGAGTGAAAAGATGGGGAAATTTCTTTTGAATAGTTACTAAAATGTGAATCCCAAGACTCTTATTGCTCTAAACTTCCACTAGGACAAAAATGATAATCAAAACAAGTTTGGTTCATAGTGAAATCATCTCTCACATAATGACTAGTGGTGCTGTATGAACAATACTCATATGAATGACTTTCTCTACAATAAACACAAAAACAGTAATTATATTGAGAAGAATCAACATTTTCAATCCAACCATCATTTATATTTTCTTGTATCATTCTATCCACATGCATTCCTAATAAAAAAACCAAGATATGACAATTTTATCACTGATTGAACCAACTGAGTGCTGTTAATGATCCATTTTTAATTTTGTTTTTCAAAGACAAACAAGAAACACCAAAAATAAAACAAATCGCACACAAGAAAACAAAATAAAAAAAATATTCACAAAGGTCAAGCTTAAACTACTAAAGGATTTCTAATTCTAATAACTAATTACCTTAAATCACTACAAAAAAAACGTGATTTAGTAGCGGTTAAAACTGGGTATTCGTAGCGGTTCTAACCACTACAAACTAGATTAGTAGCGGTTACAAAAACCGCTACTAAATCGTACATTGCAAGCGGTTTTGTAGCGGTTTTATAAAACCGCTACTCAATCAAAAATAACCGCTACAACCTTTGTAGCGGTTTATAGTAACCGCTACAAAATCAAGAGATATTTGTAGCGGTTATATAACCGCTACAAAGATAAAAACTTTTATTGAGAGCTTTAAAAAAGGATTTTTTTTTGTAGCGGTTTAAAAACCGCTACAAATATATAAAAATGAAAATTTGTTAAAAATGACATTTTTTATTTGTAGCAGTTAAGAAACCGCTACTAATTTTGAATTTCATGAAATTAGTAGCGGTTTTAAAAACCGCTACTAATTTCATGAAATTCAAAATTGGCGCCAAAAAATTTAAATTTAGCTTTAAAAAGGCGCGTTATTTAGTAGCGGTTTAATAACCGCTACAAATATTTAAATTTTTTTTTACAAATATATGTTGATTTTTTTTCTTTTTTTTCAATATTATATTAAATAGTTTAATTTGTTATTATTTTATCTATTTCAATTAGTTTATTATTTAATAGTTTAACTTATTAATAAATTAAAAAGAAAAAATGTAATTGAATATGATTAGTATAAAATTTATGTTAATAATATTATTAAGGATAGTTAGGTAATAAGGAATTATTATGTTTTATAATATAATGTAATTGTATATGAAAAATAGATGAAAATGAGATAGAGTTATGATATATCTAGAAAAAAAGATGTTTAGAATAAATTTTATAGAAAGGAAAGAAGTATTCTAAAAGAAATTGAAAATCTTGTTACCATATTTGATCGTATTATTCAGCTCCTCTACTCATACGAAAGAAGTTGTAAATGAGAGAAAATGAAAGAAGGGTAAGGTGAAAAGAAATTGGGGAGTGTTTGAAATGAGTTGTGATAAGGGTATTTATAGGGATTCACGTATTATTTGTAGCGGTTAATGTAGCGGTTACTAATTAGTAGCGGTTATTTATATTTTTGTAGCGGTTTAATTATTTGTAGCGGTTAATGTAGCGGTTATTATTTAGTAGCGGTTATTTATTTTTTTGTAGCGGTTTAATAACTGCTACAAATATTATATTAATTTTTTTTTTTAAATTTTTTTTTACATTTTATTTTAACACAAATTTTTTGCATTTTTTGTAAAGAAAAATTTTTTACACTTGAATTCTACAAATATTATTTTACTTTTTTTTTACATTTTATTTTAACACAAATTTTTTGCATTTTTTGTAAAGACGAATTTTTTACAATTGAATTTGATCACTCATCGTCGCCATCCCTACAGAAATTTTGTAGAAAAATTATTGTTATTGATGTATTATTAAATTTAAAAAATTTAATTGAAATGACGTGGACTTAAAAAAACTCACCGCAGTAGAGGTAAATTGTCATCGCCTTCAGGGAAGTAGTTTTCAAAATCAGCTGGCTGAAATGGCTCACTCTCGTAGGCGATGTTATCGCCTTCACCCATGTCGTAAAGGTCTCTTGGCTTTAAATGAACAACCATGTGCCAATCCCTATGCCGCTCGTCCTCGACATAATAAACCTGATGTGCCTCTGAAGCTAGAATATACGGCTCATCATCTTGAGAAATACCAGTATGAATCGAGCGTGAGAAATTGACTGATGTGATCCCTAGGTCGTCAGTTGTCAGTCCCCGAGAAGTCGTGGTATTTGCCCACAAACACTTGAACAGCGTCACGGTGAAACGGCCTTGATAATTAAGCTCGACCACATCAAGAAGCTTGCCATAGTAAGGGACGCCTCCGAACTGCATATTGGCGTCACTGCTGCTCGCATAACTCCTTGTCCCAAATGTGCCATAAACACCCGAATTCTGTGTTTGCAATCCCTGATCCCGTGAAACCGTGCAAAACTTAAAACCATTGACATTGTATGCTGTAAACCGTTTTGCATGATCAAGAGGGCCGATTGCGAGAGATCTGAAATCCGGTGAGTGTGGGTTGTGGTCATTTAGTATTCTGCACGCAAACCAGGCCGGGAATTCTCTATGGACCCTCCTATCAACTTCCGAGGATGTCTGTATACGGATCCTGAGCTGACGCTTGACATGACTTCTGAATTCCCTGCAATTAATAATGGAAAGGCGTTAGTGAAATGAAAGTGAGAAATGTTACGAAAGATATAGATCGAATAACATACATGTGAGTGTACAATTCTTACCGTATGAAAGGCTCAACTTGAGTGCAATTAATCAAGACATGTCTATGTGCTTGGAACTTCTCAGTTGCCGTTAGTTTGAAGTTCTCAGTTGCTCCAACTGGTTTACCAACACGAGGGATAAATTCTCCTGATGTCGGCGCAGGTTCAAGACAATCGTCAACACGAGGCGGGCGGTTGAAAGCCGTCTCAAGATCATCAAAGTACCTTGAGCAAAAATATAGCACCTCATCCCCTATATAGCCTTCAGCTATAGAACCTTCTAGCCACGCCTTATTCCTCACGTAAGATTTTAATTTCCCAAGGAACCTATGAAGTACATAAGAGAAAATTGATATAAAATGATAAAAAGGACGACGAGCAAACATTAAATACGGACAATAAATGAAAGCACATATTTAAAATGAGTACCTCTCAATCGGATACATCCAACGATATTGTACTGGTCCAGCGAGCTTTGTTTCATGAACGAGGTGGACTGTGAGGTGAACCATCACAGTAAAAAAGGACGGAGGAAAGATCATCTCCAAGTGACAAAGCGTAAGAATGATTTTCGACTGCAGCTGATCGAGCTCCTCAACGATCAAAACCTTAGAACACAACTTCCGAAAGAAAGAACAAAGTTCCACCAAAATGATGGAAACATCGGGAGGAAGTGTATTCTTTATAGCCAGAGGGAGTAACTGCTGCATAAGAACATGTGAGTCGTGACTCTTCAGGCCAGCAACCTTTCGAGCATGCAAGTCGACATATCGAGAAATGTTGCTTGAATACCCATCAGGAACTTTTAATTTCTTCAAGGTCGCAAGGAACACATCCTTGTTCGGTTTTGTGAGGGTAAACTTTGCCGGTGTAAATCTGTCATGCTCATCTGGCCAAGCGTCTTCACGAACTCCCATGTCGCGTAAATCTTTCCTAGCTTGAAGGTGATCTTTTGTCTTGCCGGGTTCGTTAAGCAGCATATACAGCACATTGTCGCAAACATTCTTTTCAATGTGCATTACATCAAGACTGTGGCGAAGTAAATTAGATCTCCAATACGGAAGCGTGAAGAAGATACTTATCTTCTTCCACTGCTGAGGCGCCGAAGTCCTGCGCGTCTTTTGGCGAGTTTGTGCTGAATCGTCGCTTTTTCCAAACTCGACGTCAACATGCTCAAGCTGCTGTAAGATATCTGTACCGGACAAAGTCTGAGGTGGTCCTCTTTTCTTTGGTTTCCCATTGAAGCGATTCCGTTGCAATCTGAACTTATGCGTTCCATCGAGAAACCTCCGATGCCCCATAAAGCACCACTTTCGGCTGTGGGGAAGGCGCAGTGCGTCAGAGTCGAAATTGCAAGCCGGACACGCCGACCCAGTGTGCACATTCCAACCAGATAATGCGCCAAGGCCAGGAAAGTCACTGATCGTCCACATCAAGGCTGCACGCATGTTGAACAAAGTCTTACTGTGAGCGTCGTACGTCTCCAAGCCGACATTCCACAGGTCAAGCAATTAAGCAATAAGCGGTTGGAGATACACATCGATGTCATTGCCCGGTGCCTTTTTGCCTGGAATGATCATAGACATAATGAAAGAGCTTTGTTTCATACACATCCAGGGGGTAAGTTGTAGGGAACTAAGACTACCAGCCAAATGCTGTAACTTGTGCTAAGATTCCCGAAAGGATTGAAACCGTCGGTCGCCAACGCAAGCCGGACATTTCTGGGGTCAGTCGCAAAATCTGGAAAGTCGTTGTCAAACGTTTTCCAAGCAGCTGCATCCCGCGGATGTCTTAATTTACCGTCTTCGTTTTTATCAACGGCATGGCACCTCATGTGCTCAGCAGTTTTAGACGACATAAATAATCTTTGTAGACGAGGTTTCAAAGGGAAATACCTGAGAATCTTTGCAGGTTTCTTCTTCTGCTTTTTCCCCTTCTGAATTGTCTTGTACCTCGATGTGTGACATCTCTTGCACGTCTCCCTGCTGGAATCGTCTCCCCAATACAGCATACAATCATTTGGGCACGCATCAATCTTTTGATAATTCAACCCCAACCTGTTGATGATCTTCTTGGCCTCGTAGAAGGTTGTGGGAATCTCGGCGTCGGGGAATGCATCTTGTAATAAGTCGAGCAACATCGACATTCCCTTATCCGTGATCCCACACAAGCACTTGATATGATACAATTTGATCAAGAAAGATAATTTAGAATATTTGCCACAACCTTGATATAAAGGACGATCTGCCTCATCCATCAAGCTGAAAAAATCCCGAGCTGCTTCATTCCCCATAAAAGCCGGCTCAGAGCCGTGCACTTCTTCGTTGAAGTTGTCGCCTTGAAATCCAAACGCATCACGTACAACATCATTCACAGGATCATCTTCATCTACTTGAACGCCTACTTGAAAACTTCGAGGAAGAGCCTCGTCATATCTAACGCCGGCCTTCTCACCATGAACTGCCCAGAACGTATAGTCCTCAGGAAAAGGCTTCACAAGCAAATGTTCCTTCACAACATTTCGTGGATGCCACTTCTTGAACTTGCATTTCCGACACGGACAGACGATCTTGCCGTTACAGCTGGCGTGAGTGAATGCGAAATCTAAGAAACTGTTTAATCCGTACAAATATTCAGGAGAATTGCGCGGCAACCTTATCCATGATTTATCCATAGCTACAAGTGAGAGAGAAGAAAGTATAGAAAAGAAGATGAGTGAGAAGATAATGACGAATGCCTAGAACCTTATATTTTGAAAATCCAACGTTTATAACTTTGTAGAGGTTATTAAAACGCTACACCAACCGCTACAGAAATTCCAACGTTTATAAATTTGTAGCGGTTACATATATAAAACCGCTACTAATATTCAAGCCGTTAATTGGTGGGAAATTCAAAATGTACTTGTTGAGTATTTGTAGCGGTTTTATATATAGAACCGCTACAAATGTTCAACGTATTAGTAGCGGTTATATATATTAAACCGCTACTAATATTAAAGCCGTTGGACATTAAATATAAAAATAATTGTCTAATTTGTAGCGGTTATACATAAGATAACCGCTACTAGGGGTGAGCATGGTGCCCAGTAGCCTGGTGCGCCCACCCTGGCCCTGCAAAAAATTGCCCAGCCCAGCCCTAAAAAAGTGGCCCGAAAAAATTTTGGGCAACTTTGGGCGGGCTAATAATCGGGCAGGGCTGGGCATCGGGCAAGGGGTACTGCCCTGCCCATTTGGCCCTGCCCTGAAAATTATTTTCATTTATTTAAAATATAAAATTTCATATCAATTAAATATTATTTCATATATATATTTTTATTTAAAATATATATTGTTTATTGTATAATACTCTTCTGATCTTCTCTTTTTTGCCCTAACCACTAAACGCTATTTACAAGTAGATTTCTTCCTTTCTTCTTTACTTTGTGCTGTATTAAATTATAGTTGCTTTTTATTTTCTTTCCAGATGCTTCATCATTTGATCAACTTTTGGAACATTGAATTGATGCAAACTACTTTGACTTCACGGCTTTAATTAAATCATTTTTTTCTTATTTATAATGGATTATGGATGTTGTTTAATTTTTAAAGTATGAATATTTGCTAAGACATATGGTATTTTTTAAATTTCAAGACTCTAAGTTGTAGACTTATTTTAAAATATCTCAAGATGTGAAATCATTGAATGTATTTGAAGTTTATATTACTTAGGGCGAAGTTAAGACATATATGGTATTAGTAACTACAGGAATGTTTATGAAATTCATAAGGAATTATTTTTTTCATAAGTGGACAAGATAAGGTGTTATTACTTGGGCAGGGAAGCCCACCCTGCCCAGCCCACCCTTGCCCAGCCCAAAATGGTTAGGGCTTTTAGTGGGCAGGGCAGGGCATCGGGCTGTAAAATGCAACCCATTCATCCCTTGGGCAGGGCATCGGGCAGGGGTCTCGCCCTGCCCAGCCCTGCCCATGCCCACCCCTAACCGCTACAAATGTGCACAAAGGCGGCAAATTTCAAAATTCAAATGATTTGAGTGGTTGTAGCGGTTATTAGTAAATAACCGCTACAAAGATATATATTTGTAGCGGTTTCTGAAGGGAAACCGCTACAAATATATAAGTAAATTTGTAGCGGTTATGAGTTCAAAACCGCTACAAATATATATCTTTGTAGCGGTTATGAACTAATAACCGCTACAAATATATACATTTATAGCGGTTTTAACTTAAAACAGCTACAAATATATATATAATTTTTTTTTTAAATTTAGATTTAAATCATTTATAAATTATTTCAATGCGATATAATAATATAAATATATTTATATAAAACACAATAAGAAAATTATGAAATAAAATCTCATAAATATTTACAAATGTTTAAAAGAAAAGAAAATGTCCTAAACTAAGAAGCTGGGGGCTGATCCTCTGGTGCTCCCTCAGGTGGGGCTCCCTCAGATGCCGCTGGATCGGGCCGCTGCGTAGACTGAACCGCACCATCCTCATCAGCAGGAGGAGGAGCTGTAGGAGGAGGAGTAGTGCTCGGGACGACGTAGCGAGGGACAGGGGGGACCGCTGGATGCTGCTCGTCCGGGAACAGCCGATTCCATGCTCCCTCGAGCATAGTATTCGCGATCTCACGCCATTGCGTTTGCTGCGCGTACATAGTGTCTGCGTGGATCTGCAGCAGCAGCTGCTGCTGCACGTGCATCTGTTGCATCTGCTGCTGCTGCTGCGCCATCTGCTGCTGCGTCTGCTCCAAATCTGACCGCAGCTGGTCAATCGACTCGTCCCTCTGACGTCTGACCACTCTAGAGCTGCCAGCCTCAGAGGCGGCGCTCCTGCCATAGATCATGCTGGGTCTGGCGCCTATCCCCATCCCCCGCACTCGTCCGGGGTGCTCAGGCTGAGCCAGACCCGCCTTCAGAGGAGCCGTCGGGTCCACTGACCCCTGTGACTCCTCAAGCTGGGTCTGTCGCAGCTCAGCCTGCGACTGCTGCATCCGCTCCTGCCATTTTATGAAACAATTAATAATTACGATTTTTCATTATTAACTTGGTTTTATAAAAAATATAATAATAAAATTACTTACAATGGCCGCCTCTGCCTACTGAGAGGTCGCAGTCCCATTACGGTGTCTGTGTATGATGGCGTACAGCTCCGCATAGTCCGTCTGACGGTTCTCCTGCTGAGCCCTCGTCTCCTGAAACAATTACAAAACAATTAGTATTATGAAATAATCAACTAAAAGTAAGTGAAGCACTTGAAAAGTTACCAGCTCGCTGTAGGTCACAGCAAAGGTCTTCGATCCTGCTGTGTGGTGGATCGTCTGCTGCGCCCGGATCTCGGCGTTCCTCCGAGCAAGCTCCTGGGAAAAAAAATTAAATGTATTATAATTTAAAATTAAATACAAAATAAGTTGATATTATAATTTAATATTTAACAATTACAAAATTATATATCAAAAATCTAATAAATACATTACCTGCGTCTCAGGGCTCCTCCTGAACTGGACAAAACGCGCCCAGTCGTTCGGCGGCACGCCGTCCGGGACGCTCTCCTGCAGCTGCTCCAGAGGCATCGTCCCGTCCCCATCCACACTGTGGAAGAGACGGTTCCTCCTGTTCCTCCAGGCGTCGCCCATCTTCACGAGGGCGTACCTCTTCCGGTTGGCCTGAAAAAAATACATTTAAATATCAATAATTATAAAACCATAATTTAAAAAAAATAATTAAATAGAATTAATTAAAAAAATATTAATTAAATAGTTTTAATTACCTGAACCACCTCCTCCCAAGCCTGGTCCTTCGGCCCCTTCGGAATGTGCCTCCACGTCAGGAAGTGAAGGGGGAACCGCATCCAATTCGATCCCAGGTCGCTCAGGAAGTGGTTGAGCAGGTGACCCCCATTGTGGATCGGCTGGTCAGTGCCCTCATTCCACGGCACTATAACTCGCAGGGACCGGTCCATGCTGTTCAGACCGGCCACATCCAGCCTCCTCGTCGACACGTTCCCCTGCTCATCTGCACAGTTGACCGCACGTTAGATAAATTATAATTCAAAGTTAACATTTCTAATTTAAATAAATAATTTACTAAATTAAAAAATTAATTTACCTTCGACCTGCACCTCAAACCCAGTGGACCGCGAAGACGACCCTCGTGGGTTGTTCTGCTCCCGAGCGTCCTCCTCATCGAGGAACCGCTCCATCTCCCTGAACCCCATCGGCATCTCAAACTCCTCCTCGTTGAGGAAGTCCTCAACGCTAATCTCTGGTCCCTCCACCTCAGGCACCTCTGCTGTGGTCGTCCCCTGTGGGATCGTCTGCGGTTCCTGTGGGGGGATGGGCTGAGATGCCTAGGTAGACCTGCCTGCGCGCTGCCCCCTCCCTCTGCCCCCTGCCCGGCTGCTGCCACCCCGTAAAGTCGGTCTGGGGACCACAGGGGCCTTCCCCTTATCCTGTCCTGAAGCCATATCAACTGTACAAATTTAAAAAAAAAATTAGTTCATTATTATACAAAAATATAATAAAAATACAAATATAAATAAAAATACGTGTTATATACGTACCTCAAGTGCAAATACTGTGGAATACGGACCAAAAACTCCTATAGATACGTCTGAACGCTCAAATCTCGAAGAAATCACTTAGAGAAACCTCAGGAAACAAAATGAGCAAACGGAGAAATGAAGGAGGTGGGGGTTTAAATAGCCAGTAATTAGTAGCGGTTATTAAAATAACCGCTACTCTAACCGCTACAAATTTCCAAATTTGTAGCGGTTCTACAATAACCGCTACAAATCTTCACAACGTTTGAAATTCTGTAGCGGTTATTGCCCAGAACCGCTACAAATTTGGAGTCTCTTGAAATTCTGTAGCGGTTCTTGCCTAAAACCGCTACAAAATTCTGACCTTTGGTATTTTGTAGCGGTTATTGTGCATTAACCACTACAAAATAACCGCTACAAGTTTTGGCGGGAATTTCGCGCCAAATTTGTAGCGGTTTTTTGTAGGAAACCGCTACAAATATTCTTGCCGCTACAAATTTGTAGCGGTTTAGGTAAAAACCGCTACAAATGTCATAATTTGTAGCGGTTTAATATAACCGCTACAAGTCCACCGCTACAAAATACCTTTTTTTTTGTAGTGAATCTCTAACAACGACGTCAAAAACTTGATGCTATTAAATTTTAAATAAGCACCGCAAGTGTACGGGCCATAGAATAGTATAATAGCAAATCAAAGTTATCCCACAGAGATTCAAAATAATTGATAATTAGGTATTACAATTCCCATGTTCATTTAAGTTGAGCAAATCAGAGAAGAAAATGAATTTGAAAATCAATTTAAACAAAAGCAAAAATATGAAATTTAATGTTTTTAAAATTTCAATGGAGAAAAACAACCTAGAGTGGCTAATCCCTTTTCCAAATCTTAGAGCATGTGTTTACCCAATTAAAAGCACTTAATGTTAATTTGTTAATCTAGAATTTAAATGGATATAAGTATTTTCCAATTACTCATACTTCTCTATTAAGTTAAAATTGTTATTCCAAACTAATTTACTCAAGAGGTAATAAATGTCCAATTTCTCTCTAATATGATTATATAGGTCCAGTAGGTATATTCCTATCCTATTGGCAAATTAGAATAAATTATAATCCCACATTACTTAATCTATGATCCAATTAAGATCTTTCTCCCAAAGTTAATCTAAATTTCCTAATTTTATACTTAGTGATGATTAAGTACTAAGTAGATAAAATAATACAAGATTAAGTAAATAAACTAACATTAAGCTAAATAAATGATTATTACATGCTCAATTCATCAAATTAATTCATAACTACTCTATGTTCAAAGAGAGTCTAACCAACAATTGTAATTTCAGAATTCAAAACCATAACGAAAAGGAAAAGGGAAAGAAATCACAGCACTGCAATATTCTTCTCTCTGTTTTGCGTCACAGCTACTGCCTCTGCTATGTCTTTTCTCCTCCCAATCGCTGTTCACCAAGTCACCCACGCTGGAATAGCATAGTAGAAACCGGTGCCTCTGTTCTCTGATTCAGCTCGAGGAAGATGGTGAGGAGTTGCTGTTAGTGAACAGTCGCTGTCTCTGGAATTCTTTGCTCACTCTGGTTCTGCGATGAAGGAATGAAGACAATGAACGGTGTTCAATCTCCTCCCACTCTCTGAGCTCATATTTTCCGTCCCTCCTGATTAGTCTCTGCTTTTTCCTCTGATGATGATTGCTGGTCAAAGAAGAGCTCTTCCATTTACTCCGGCGATGGTGGCGCCGGTGTTGCAGAGTAATGCTCACTCCCTCCTCACTGCTTCAGCTCCACCGTTACTCTCCCTGCTGATTTTTTTCCAATGGATATCGCAGCTGCCTCCTCTCCTCCTACAGCTGCGCCTCTTTTGGCTATTCTCTTAGGTCTCCCTTTTTCAAATTGCCCAAAACAGCGTCACTGCAATATTACTTCTTTCACACTTTCACTCCTCTGCCATGTAGCACGTGATATCAATTTAGCCCAAAACCTTTTCCATCTATTCCAAAAACGACGTCACTCTGAGATTCATCGATAAAAGAAACAATTGATAAAAGAGAAGGGAAGAAGAAACAACAACAACAACAACCTGAATTTTTTTAAACTGTTTTTAAATCATTATAATTTATTTATTCTTTTATCTATAGATAAATATTTCTATTTAATTTAAAATTATGATATTTTCCTTAAAATCCCCTAAATAATGTCTGAACCTTGATTTAATGTTAAAATGATAAAATTTCATTGAATTCTTTCAAAATTGTCTAGATAACTCTCCAAATATTTTCAAAATGTACTTTAAATATACTAAAAATGAAGAGTTATAACATATGCCAGCATTCTGCCCTACTACACTAGGACACGTCCCAATCCTGTATACTCGTTTCACTGCAACCTATACATGTCACTTCATTTGTAGACCACTCAAGTCGCATCATTGCAAACCACGCTAGTCGCACTTGGATCTGGGATCACCAATACTTGTGCGAATATTAGTCTCTCCCTTAGCTTTCAGAAACTTACTCTCAAAGTTACCATTCTACTCAAACACAATTCTTTCATTCATATGAGCTCTATTAATGGCAAAGCGATTCGAGAGATATTCTCAATTAATCTTCGGTACTAACCAGTAAGACCCAGACAACTGGGTATCTCTGTACTAGTTCATGGCCTCTACCAATTCAGTACCCTTCATCATACCTATATGCCTTAGAATATGATTCATCTAACTAAGATGATCATTAGTCATGGAGAAACCTTAAGATAATCCCTATTCCTCAGGACTCCATGACCTTACAAACTAAACTACCAAGGGGGTCACCCTCTCAAGATTACTCTTACCTAAGCATGCTTAACCGCAAAGTTCTGATGGAATCCAAGGCACTAGTGCTGGCACAAATCCATATATCAATAGGCATCAATATCTCACACATTCCACAATCCCAGCATAACACATCAGGCTTCCCTAAAATGCTAAATATTGTCCTCACTGGGAAGTACAAACAGTACCAGCGTCTTGGTACTGCCCCTTTATGTATTCTCAAAACATAGGGGATTCTAAATCATATCCTCACTCAATATTAAGAGCCCAAAAGTTAGCAATATAATCCTGATCTTATGCTACCTCATCTATCTCTTAAAGTCTTATCGTCACCAAAACTCATACCCTTCTCCTCAGGTATACCTCATTATGGCTCCATTTCTATCTGTAACACCCCAAATTTTATTCATCAAATATATTGCAATTATTTGAGGAATTCAATAAAATGGTGAATATTCATGGCCATGGGAATTAAAGATTGGAAATAGAAAGGTGAATAATGCTTCTAGTGAAATCGCCTGCAAGGCAGTGAGTTTGTCATGTGGTTTTGGATGACCAAATGATGACAAAAATTTATGAAATTTTTCAAAATGAAAGTAGACATCCTAAGCGCTAACTTGATAAGTTGTATGAATCAATTAGAGTTATATACAAAGAGTTATGAATTTTTGACTTTAGCCTTAAAAAACAGTTGATTTTCTGGAACAGCATCCAAAAACTTAAATTCTGGGACGATTTTGCTTCCAATTGGAAAAAGTCTATATTTTTATTTGAAACTAGACTCAATAAGGGTTCCATAGCCTTTAGAATCATTTTTATACGATGTCTACAAATTAAGTTATGATGTTTTAAAGTTTGGAAAGAAAATATGCCAGAAATCTGAAAATGAAGAAAAATATAATGGCAAACTTGTAATTTTACCAAACAAGTACCAAATTAATTATCCTCTAATTAATTTAAATTCATTTCAATTAATTAATAAAAATAAATATAAAATATATATTTGGAATATTTTGGTCAAATAAACTAGAATTTATGGAAAATTTGAGCAAAAGTGCAAATTTGACCAAAATTGCGACTTAAAGTATACACGTAACTAGGACAAATTTTGAAGCCAATTGGGATCCAAGGAAAGGACCCCTAGGTGTCTCTTACATGTAACAAGAGGAGGTAAATGTTAGTTACATGCTATTTGAGCTTATGACACAATTAGAGGAAGATAGGAATTTTGTACACAAAAAGTCCAATTTTTTACATTTTGGTTAATAAATTAATTAATTAATTAATTGGATATATTATAAAACATATTTCATCATCTTCCTCCTCTCATTTTCATTGGTTTAGTGCAGCCAAGAGAGAGAGAGAAGAGTTTGTTGAGTTTTAGTGAAAAAAGAGAAAAATTTCAAGAGGCAGGTCGATTTTTTCTGTGAATTCGTACATAACGTGTATAATCCTTCTCCTAAGCTTCTTTTCTATCTTTTTGAAGGTCTTTGAAGCAGAAATTTTAGTATTTCAAGGGCTAGGGTTTCGGCCATAGGAAGGAAAAGCAAGATGGAGCTTAAGGTAACTTCCGAAACTTCAAATATTAATTGTTATGACTGTTGTGAGCAATTTAATCGGTAAATTTCTGCTGGATTGGTTTTGATTATAAATTTTGGGGAATGTTGTGTCCTAGACATTATGCTACCAAAATTGAGTCTAAATAGTAGTTTTAACATAATTAAATAGTTAATAAAGTGGTTAGGAGTATAAAGGAGCAAGTCTAAGGAGTCATAATTGAAAAAGCTTAACTTTTCCCAGAGAACTTGTAAATTTTGGCTAAGGCTGTTAGAGGGGCTGGGAGTTGGATTTTCATAAAATTGATTGTTCTATTGTGTTCAAAAGGGAAAATTAGGTGGGGTTACAGTTGATTCAAGACATATGTATAGAATTCTAAGGCCTGGATAGCCTATAGGGATTCTAAATTTCAAGCCAATCATCATATGTGATCGTCATAGGATAATTTAGTACATATACTCTTGGGCAATGGTGAACAAATCCACAACTTCACCCATTTCATTGATCGAGATTATAGGGTGATGGCATCCATTCTGAGCAAAGAAGAGAGAAATCTAGGTGAAATTATCTTTTTAGAGATCAAGAGATACAGGTACACATCTATAAAGTTCATTTCCATACCTTATCTACAGCTAATATCATTGTTTCTGAAGGAGAATAGGATTTGGTATCTTGAACCATTGTCATAGTCCCAAATTTCCCAATCTCAACCATAACGAATTCAATGGATAAAAATTTGCATGCAATAACAACAACACATGCTTAATTATATATACAAATGAACACACACACTACTAGCCACCAATAATATCAGTATATACTCAAATTTGCATACAAAATAAATTTTGTGACTTACTCATGAATATATGGTCTATTTGGCACTCATTAACCCTGTAGGCTATATATGCATGTCTTGTGTTCATTTCTATTGATGGTTGAACCTTGTGATATATGTGGGGTTGTTGATTGGCTAGAACTAATGCTACTTGCTTCAAATTTAATGTACTATATATGTTCACCAGCTACATTGAATTTGAAGCAATCAGCAAATTAAATAATCCTAGCCTACTAATAACACCACATATAACATACATAGAACCCTTATCTGGCTCTTCATACTCTTTTTTGTATATTACGCGATCCTTAGGGCATATGCAAATATTTTTCACACTCAAGTGAACAAAAATTCGCATATAATAACTACAACAACTATAGAGAATATCAAGCAAGCAGAAAATTGTTTACACTCAAGCGATAAATATACAAGTGGGCAACATTCTTATCAATCATATAGATGTAAGACAAAAGAAAATTGAACTTTCAAACAAGGGTTCAACAAAGAACAAAAAGAAGTATGCATCAACATTTTTACAATTTGATTGGTCACAATTTGATTATCCTTTGTTTAATGTTTCTAAGTGATTGGCCACCATTTAGATTGATTTGTTCACTTGGGGTTGACTTTTGAGAGCTTATTTAGGTGTAGAACTTGGTTAAAATCATGCAAGACTTAAAGTTTACTTGACAAATAAATGGTTTGTTGGTAAAATAGAAATATATTTACTAACCTTGCATTGTCACATTGAGGTTGTTCCTGAAAGATTGATTTTCATTAGTTGTAACAAGAAATTGTGCATTTTAATGAGAAGAGAAACTTGATTTTGACTTGAAAGAGCTTGTAAAATGCTTTTGAACCTTAGACTAACACATATATGCATTGAAATACTAGTACAGAGGAAGTTAATCAAGTTTTATAAAACAAAAGGGAGAAAGAATCCTAAGCTCCATTTAATCCTTAAAGTTAAAGAATAATTTTCCTTCATCACTTTTTAGTCTTAAAAGTAGTTTTTAAAAATCTCTTTCCATATCAAAACTTGTTTTAGCTCAATTTAATTGAATTCACTAAACCTTTTACTTGACTATTTTGTTAATCAAATCTTCGTGTGAATGATCTTTATTTATTACTTTATTATTTAGTGTGTCCCGTACACTTGCGGCGTGAACAGCCTTAGTCCACCAAATCCATCCTAAAACCCACACCTTGTTCATCATCGCCAAACGAGGTTCCTCGCCTCGACCTGTGCTCAAAACCCAGGTAGGCCTACTCCTTCTGACCCAACAACTTTTCCTTGTCAGTCCATAATTTTGAAAAAAAGCATTAGGCCCTATACGAACAGGTCCTCCGGATGATAAAGCATAACTAGTAGTATACTTTTGGGCCTTTTCTCTTATACCAACTCTAGGCCCATTAGACTGGTCCACCGCCATATCACTTTCTCTAAAGATCAACGCCTTTCGTCTACCCGATAAACCATTATATTATTCTTTGAAAATACTCCCCCACTATTATCAAACTAATACGCTCAAGATTCCCAGGCACGTCCCTTCCTCCTTCCTGATTGTTCGACTTCTGCCGACCCTTGAACTCTCCTGAAGCCGGAGAAGATGCCTGCCGGTGGGATCTAATTGAAGGAGCACATATACTATTATCATATTTCCTCCTATGATTGCTACTTTCTCCTCTTGAATCCTGCCACTCGCGCGTCCTACTTTCATGTCCAAGATGTCCATAGCTGAAACAAAACCTGGTTAACTTTTCACATTTCACTTTAACATCAGCATCATCTTTTTTATCAGGCCTGGAAAACTTAAAGCCAGCAACAAGAGGTTTATTAAAATCCATTTCAATTCTTGCTCTTCCAAAGCTTCTCTTTGGTCCTTTCGAATCTTCATGATCTTCAATCTCAATAACCCTGCCCATTTGTTCTGCCATTCTCCTTATACTTATGCTCTTCATACCTTCCAAGGGAACATCATTGAATTGCACCTAAAACACAACAGTAGAGAAAACCAGTTCAGTATCACTTACAAAAAGGAGGTCTAACCTGTAGAGAGATAATATTATTGCGCACAAACCAGGGGCCCTCCATAAGAACTCGTTCCGCCTCCTCCTTCTTTGCAAACGTGAAAGAGTATACATTCGTACCAATATTCCTTATCGTAAGACTTCCATCTACCTTCCAGGTTGGAAAGATGTTATCTTCGACAGTCTTCGCTCCTATGGTCGCTTGTGAGATATCCGTAACAACCAGAATAGTTTCCCGTCCATGTTGACTGCACCCTTCCTTCCATTGGATCTCCGAAGTTTCCTCATATTCTTCGTCCCAACGCTTACTCTGCTCCACTTCCATCCCTTAGCTTCCATAACGAACGTTTCTCCCCAAAAGAGAAAAACGCGATGGCAAAGACAGCACTAAGAGACTGATGCACCACCTAGGTGAAGAAACCCACTACGATTTCGAAACGTTTCTGCTAACACTCTCAAAGAAGAGAGAACTATTTTTGGTTGTAAGTGATTTAAATTAATAATATTCATTACAAATACAGTAAGTGAGAAGATTTTCTAGATCATCAAACAGCTAAAGCGTGTAGTTTTAAAAAATCCAAAACTTCATTATTAACTTTATCTTAAAATTTAACAATTTTTTAATTTTACCCTATTTAATATACACACTACTACATAATATAGATTTTACGTCCCCAAAGAACATCCTTTTTTAAAATAAAGAAGTAAAAAATAAAGACGATGACATTTTTATAATTATAGGTAAGAACTGAATAGCTTTAGACGTCCCCAATTTAAACAGGGATTTACATACTTTAGACATCCCTATTTAAATTGGGGACGTATAAAATAAAAAGAAAAAAAAATTTACTTTAGACGTTCCCAATTCAAATAAAGATATCAAGTCTATAAAGTCACACTTTAGACGTTCCTATTTAAATTGGGGACATCTAAAGTTTTTAAATTCTTTTTTAATGAGGGACCCCTTTGGCGTCCCTCATATATATTAGGGTAGAGCCGGAAATTCGGGCCGAGCCCGTTGGGCAGACCTGTTTAGGCCCAAGCCCTTCAAAGGCCGGCCTTATGATTTAGAAGCTAAAAAGGGAAGCGGGTTTAAAAGGGCCGACCCTGTAGAGCCAGCCATTTTAGGCCCGTTTAATATTTTTTTAAAATAAATTAATAAATATAATATATTTATATCAAATTATCAATATGAGAAACATCTAAGCACCTAATAGAGTAAATAACAGGCAAACACTTATTAATTAGTTTGATTTATTTTATTTTCTACAATGGTTTATTCATTTAAACTTTATAAAAAAGGCTAATTTGGACATTAGATGATTATTTTAACTAAAAATTTATGAGTTTTAAAAATAATGCATCTCAATTTAAAGAAAAATAAAAAATAAATTGTAAAACTTGAAAAATAATTTTTTTTAATTAAAATGAGTTTAGACCCGAGTCCGTGAAGGGTCAACCCTATAGAATTGCGAGCTTAAAAAATATGATACTTTTTAAAAAATGGGCTTAAACGGTCCGGCTCGAGCCCGTGAAAGGCCGGCCTTATAAGGCTGGGCCGGTCCGTATTCCCGGCTTTATATTAGGAATGCCATATTGGCGTCCCTATATATATGAGGGATGCCAGAGGGTGTCCCTCATTTAAAAAAAAACAACATTTGACTTTAGACGTCCCCAATTTAAATTGGGGACGTCTAAAGTAAATAAAAAAATAAAAAAATAACTGAACAATTTTAGATGTCCCTAAATTAAATTGGGAATACAAAATAATTTAAATTTTTACTAACAGCTTTTATTTATCAGTTTTATACTACTTTTACACTCATTTTTCTCTTTCCATCTCCGCAAACATAAGAAGAGCCACTGTCACCACACCTTTTAACTCTTGTTTCTTCTTTATATGCTATTTTTACTCTTAACTTCTTCATTTCTCTCTCTTTTTTTCACCTTCAGATCTATTATGCTTCAGATCTATTATGTTTTCTTACTATTTTTTATTATTTTATCCTCTTTCTCTTTTTTCTTTGGGTTTCCCTTCTATGTTATCTTCTAACTCGTGTTGTTATAGCTTGTAGATCAAGACTCTAAAACATGCTTCATGGCCACATTCCAGCTGAGAAAACGAGGTTCATCTCTCCATGTCGCTCTTCTTTATTCATTATTACGAGAAAATGAATTTTAATAATAGAAGGAGATAAGTTTTTTGTAACTAATTTCTCTTATTGTTTTCATCTTCTGCCTATGAGATTTCAGCTTTGGAGTTATTATTATGTAGATTTTGGATTTGGATTTCAGATACTAGATCTGTAATTTTATTGATGATGATATGTGATTTCTAGTTTTAAATACTGTTTAAACCAAATCTGTAATATAAACGATTTTTTTTTAAAAAAAAAACACTTTAGACGTCCCTTTTTAAAATGGGGACGTCTAAAGTCCAGTCCTTAGACGTCCTTTTATCTACGGACGTTATTGTTATTTTTTACTACGTCGCTCACATAGACGTCCCCTTATTTTCAGACGTTAAAAGGCTTAAAAAATGGACGTTAAAAACGTTTTTTGTAGTAGTAACACTACTCAAACCATAAAAGCAAAGTCTACACAATAATAAATGAATGGTGATTTTTTTCAATTGGACATATAAAAAGGATCAAAGTGGTATAAATAGGGGACAAAAATCTTCTCTACACGTTATGAATAGTATAAGAAGAGTAATTGATATTCGATTACGGAGAAAGAAGGGACCTTAAGAACTTATAAATTAATGCCATAAAATTTGAGACTCATAGTGGGGTATCCTAAGAACTTGTAAATTAATGTTATAAAATTGACAGCCTCAAAGTGGCCACTAAATGCTGTGATTAAAATAACACCAAAGTTTTGCGCATTAATTGAATAGGGTTAAGGTATAAATCTAACAATAATATTTTATCGAAGGGACAGATGACATAATAAAGTTTTGATTGGTGCAAAATTACACACAAGTATTTGAAAATAGGGTAAAATTAACAAGGGTTAAGATGCAAAAATATACATATGATTATTCTTAAAGTGCACCCAACATCAAATGCTTTTTTTAGGTGCAACAGTGACTATGTGGTTACAAAATAGGTGCAAAATTACCCTTTGATCGTTAGTTTGACTTTTTGACTCTGAAAGTGATGAAGTGTACGATGATATGGACGCTGGAGTGACATCCTGAAAAAAAAATTTGCTGACTGATGAAGCTTTACAATTAATATTACCCATATTTCACAATTTTAGTACCACTTTCGCTGAAGTAGATTCAAACCTGAATGCAGAGTGCTTAACTCACTCAGCAGAGCTACTACCCTAAAAAATATATTGATTGCTCAATTTTTTCCAACCTTAGATTCCCAATATTATTAAATTAAAATCATTATAATACATATATTATATTACTAATTTTTATAAAATTATATGATTTATTAGGAAAATTTGATTTTCAGCAAGTTTTTTTTCTAGAATGTCACTTCAGCATCCATGTTATCATGCACGTCATCACTTTTAGGATTAAAAAGTCAAACTAACGGTCAAAAAATCAAACTAACAGTTAAAAGGTAGTTTTGCACCTATTTTGTAACCACATAATCACTAAATCACTTTAAAAAAAATATTTAGTGTTTGGTGCACTTTAAGGACAATCACATATATATTTTTACACTTTAACCCAATTAACAAAGCCGTTAAGTGCCGCATAACTGCCGTTACTTTATATTTGTGGAACCTACAAAGTCAAGCAAACTATGCTCTTTTGGCCATCTCATCACTCTCACGCCACCTCTCCCTCTCTCACTCTCTCGCTCTCTCTGCCCTCCCTCGCACAGACCTTCTGCTGCTCCAATAGCTTACGTTTTTTTTTTTTCCTTTATCATCTCTCTCGCTCTTTTTTCTCTTCCGATTGGGGGATTGAGCTCGAAAGAGAAGAGATAGTTGTGGAAGTCGTCCAGGGTGAGAGAGTGCCTCATGAATTTGGTAATGTGGTGCCGCTTCTGCAACCCCTGCTCCACATCTGCTGCACGTCGATATCACCGCTACTCTCACCCTGAACCTCCACGAGGAAGTGGTGGAGCTGCTCGGCGGTCATGTGGGCCCACCTTTTGCGTATTTGTTAAATTGTTCCCTCACTTCCTCCGGCGGCACTGCCTCCTCCGCCTTGAACTGCCCATGGAAGCACATGCAGATTCTGTAGTTCCCCATTATAAGATCAATAGTCAAACAAACAACAAACAAAAGCACAGTTATCTATGAATCAAGATCAAAGCCGAAGAGGCAAAGATGGTACGATGAGACGGAAAGGTATATTCAAGTGAAAAGGGCCTCTTGGCTTGCTTCTCCACTATATAAAATACTACTCCATTTGCGCTGCTAAAGCAGCAAAAGAAGGTCTGTGAGAGGGAGAGGATGGGGAGAGAGAGTGAGGTGGCGTGAGAGTGATGATATGGACAAGAGAGAGAATATTTTGCACGATTTTGTAGGCCCCACGAAAATAAAGTAACATCTGTTATGCAGGCCTTAATGGCTTTGTTAATTTTGCTTCTTCTCAAATGTTTATGTGTAATTTTGTATTCATTAAAATTTTGTTGTGATAGATTACCTTTTGATAAGTATTGTTGTTAAATTTATATCTTAACCCAATCAATTATATAATCTATATCCAAAATCATTTTTTTTAAACATGGCTGTGCATTTAAAAAGTAATATTATAGTGCACCAAGTATCTTAGTAAGATTCGGACATCATTTGAGTCCAACGTGCACATG
The DNA here is from genome assembly GCA_963210345.1 of Inga oerstediana. Classification (NCBI taxonomy): domain Eukaryota; kingdom Viridiplantae; phylum Streptophyta; class Magnoliopsida; order Fabales; family Fabaceae; genus Inga; species Inga oerstediana. Next base: position 15,347,334 of record OY723411.1, on the reverse strand, counting down.
ATACTTATTGACAACTTTTTCACCCTCATGATGAACACTCTACTACTGTTCCTTGCGTTTCGTTTGGTTTGAGAGGAGAGGGGGTTAAATTATTTTTTTGAGTTGAAGATACTCCCTCCGATTCTAATTATAAGATAAAATTGATTTTTTTTTGGGAGAAATTAAGGAAGTTAATTAAATTACTTTAAAGTATTTATATTTTTATTTTTTTTCTTCAAACTAATTAGTTTGGCTAATAAACTAATATATAATCTAAAGATATATAACATATGATATAATTAAGTAACTTATTTAACTTCCTTAATTTCTCCAAAAAAAGTCAAATTTGTCTTATATTTAGAATTGGAGGTAGTATTTAAATTTTAGGCGGGAACCCAAAATTTAAAAGGAATGAAAGGGTAAATTTGAGGTGGGAATCTAAAATTTAAAAGAATAAGAGGGTAAAATTTGAGTTTTTCCAATCTAAAATTGTAATTTACCACCCCTGTCATCCGCTCCCCTCCCTCCCTCCCCTACCCTCAAACCAAACACACCCTAAGTGATCGCTAGTCTTGACGGCTGCAATGTAAAATGACAAGATAGACCACATAGAAAGAGAGCTTCTAATTAATATTAATAGTAGAAATAATAACTACAAATTCTTAGGAAATCTAAATTTGAAAATAAGCAAATGGATCAAATCAGATAAAGATAGACATATAAATATCTCATGTGTATGTCCCAGTGGAATTCTCTAAGAATTCCCCTTGCTTGTACCAAAAGTTGATGAATCATATATATATATATATATATATATGTATGTATGATTCATCTGAGGTCATGTTAGGGTTTTAATTTGATCGATGGCCATGTAGATTATAAAAATAAGAAACCACCACCATATTTCTGATAGAAACACACACACACACACACACACACACACAGTTGAAACTCAGAATGATATCTAAGAAAGAAAATGATTGCTACAAACTCATGTGATAAATAGATAAACGAAAAAGCAACTCACACTTTAATCCTAAAATATCTAAATATCTCTTCTTCAGTTAAAGGTTAATAAAAACATAGCTTCTAATTAAATTAAAAAAACTATACTAACATCTCAATTTGAAAAATAAATAAGTAAGTAAAATCAAATATGAATAGAAATATATTAAGTGTTTTTGCGAAATTCAAAACTTGAATACTTGATTTTGTTTATCAATTTGTTATAAACAGATGCTGCATATGAGAAAGAGAATTCTTCTTAATTGAATCAACTTATATACTACAACAATAAACTATATTCTACTTAGATAGAATCGGCTACATGGATTATACAATATCATTGTAGTCTATCAATAACAAAATATTTGGATATCCTGCTAACCAATACGTTCTGCTCAATAATTCCATTTAGTATTCTCCTATAGTCTTTGTTAATCCCAAAGTTTTGCAAATTAATTAATTATTTAATCCTTACCCAAAATCATTTTGTATCCAACATGCATAAGATATTTATTGACAACTTTTTCACCCCCAAAATGAACACTTCTGTTTCTAGGGGATCACTTTGCGATGTTAAATGACAAGAAATATAGACCACATAGAAAGAGAGCTTCTAATTAATTGGCAATTATACTCCTATAATATTTAATGTAAGACCTATATATTTATTTAATTTAAGTATATTAAGAAAGCTAAATAAATGATTTAATTATAACATATAAGATATGATATCTCTAACAAAACCTATGCATAAAATTCAATTATATATCAGTTTTTCAGTTAAACAAATTAGTTTAGAAAAATGATAAATATGAGAAATAAAATGAAAACTGTTTTATATTTATAACCAAAGTCCACTTTCACATTTGATCCTACATTTAGTATAGAAGTGTAATAACTATAAATTCTAAGGAGATCTAAATTTAAAAATAAATAAATAGATCTAATCACATATAAATAGACTTATAAATATATAATATGTATGTTTTAGTGGAATTCAACAAGAATTCCCCTCACTTGTACCAAAAATTGATATGACACACCCACACACAATACCACCTAAGGTCATGTTAGGGTTTTAATTTGATGACCATGTCAAGGTTATAAAATTAAGCAACCACCAAATTTCTGAAAACGCGCTTATACAGATATATAGTTGAAACTCAGAATGATCTTAGAAAGAAAATGTTACAAATTAAACTCATTTGTTAAAAAGATAAACGAAAACACAATAGCATGCACGTGGCATACAACAGAAAGGCATGTTGCAACTCGTCTCACATTGAAAACCAAGTACTAATATTTATAAATATCTATTCTTCAGATATAGGCTATCAAAAAGAGAGCTTCTAATTAATAAAAAATTTTCTTAGGAAATCTCAATTTGAAAAAATAAATAAGTGAATAAAATCAAATATAGTAAGTGTGTTTGTTAAATTCAAAACTTGAATACTTGATTTGATTTTTGTTAACCTTTTATAATCCAATGCTAGATGAGAATGAGAATTCTTCTCAATTGCATCAAGTTATACAATAGCAACGAGCTTTATCCATCCAACTAGATAGGGGTCAGCTACATATATATGGGGTAGTAGTATTAATTATGTTGTTCATTTAATTTATTTAGTGTTCTCCTTAGTCTTCCTCTCCCCTTCTTCAATGAACTCCAAACTGGCTAATCTATTATTCTCACCCGCATCTCCAATTACCTTCTTTCTACATGTTCAAACTACCTTAAAAGATTTACTAGATTTTCTCAAATTGCACCAACTTATAATATGAGTGGTATAATATTTTTGCCCCTTCGTTTTTTCTTTCTTTCCTTGGCCCCCTCTTTAAGTTCTGAGAGAAACGTATAGTTGAGATATTCAGAAAGATTACATGATTGCAACAGACACAGTATATATCATAAATATTAGCGAAAACACATCATACAAGAATCCGATCTCACATTAAAAGCAAGTTCTAAAGCAAAAATAACATAATAAGATACATTGTTCAGATGAACACGGTAGCTTTTATCAATTTAATTCCATGTGCACGGACGCACACATCTAATACAATAAAGCCTTAACACCATCAGCAACGTAACAATAAAAGAAAACGAAACACATACAAACCACTCACATATTCCAATCCCAAAATGTCTAAACACCTATTCTTAAGTACAATAGTCCACTAGATGTGCTCTTGGGTCTAGTGGTATAAGATGTGCCTTTTGTGACACTAGTTCTGTCCCCACCTCAAGCAATATGCCTGCCGTCTAAACTAAAAAAAAGTACCGTAGTCCACTGTTTATTTGCTTCCAGGGGGTTTTTCATGTCCCACGCCAGGGCTATGACCTCTAGTTGTAGGACGGAAAGCATCATCATCCTCGCTAACCTTACAAGGGTTTGTGGTGTAAGAAACATGAGAGGGAGCTTGAGTGCTTCTCAAGGAGACGAATCTAGCAATAGTTGGAGGTTGAGGTCGAATTTGTAGCTTCCTTGATGCTGCTACTAATGAACTGAAGTAAAGTTGCAGAAGAAAAAGGAAAAGAATACAGGTCAATATGCTTATTTTCTTAGCCATGGCTGAAAACCCTAGGCTTATAAGGAAGGAAGGATTAATATTGATGGCTTCTTGAATTGAACTATACTAGCTGCTTCAAGAACCACCAGGGTTTGAGGTTGGTGATCATCAGATGAGACTGCTATTTATAACGGAGGGATAAGCATTAGTATGTTTTCCAAATGAGGAAAGTGCAACATCGTTTGACTTTAGCTAAAATTCCCTCACAACCGTTCATTGAAAAGCAAAATGATTCCTAATTTCAAAGGAAAAGATCATTGATCGTGATTAGACAACATTACGGAGACATTTGCATTAATAAAAAGACATTGAAATCAGCAATATAATGCAAGTTATTATATATTTAATTTTTGCCTTGTTAGAATTTGAAGGATTAAAATAGAGAGAAAAAAAGAACCTCTGAATATCATTGAATCCTTAATACTTAATCTTTAAATCAATGAGAGTACAAGAGCTTTATATAGGCAAAGCATAACCTAACCTAATTATAGAATATAATCGAATCTAATCTAAATAAATCTTAATCAAATATAAACTCTAATAATAATATTTCTAAGATATATCAAATATCAACAAATGATATATAATATCTTAACATGAGAATAATATATCAAATATTAATGGAAGATATAATAATATCTTAACACCCCTTCAAACTCAAGATCATCTTGACTTTGTTAGCTAGCCACTACGGTAAAAGGTGGACTAAAAGTAATATCTTAGAGCTAGAGTCGATCTCGACAGAACAAGGTGGACTAAAAGTAATATCTTAGAGCTAGAGTCAATCTCGACAGAACATAAACGACATCGAGCGGATTTGTACAGAACTAGGCAGCAAAAACAACTTGGATCAAACGTCGATCTAGACGGAACAGAAACAACATTGAGCTGATGATCTGGATGGAAATAGTGGATCTGGGCGGAACCAGACTGCCTTCGGATCTAGGTAAAAGTAGATGGTCTTCAGATCTGAATGAGACGGTCAAAAGAGTGATTTGGACAAAACCAAATGATCAAAAGATCTGAGCGGAACTAAATGGTCGAAAGATGGTCAAAAGATCTGGATGAAACTAGATGATCAAAAGATCTAAGTGATATTAGATGATTTAGAGATTTGGATAGAGTCCTCGGATGGAACCAGACACTCTAGAAAAGGAAGATTTGGGCAGAACTAGATGGTCAATAGATCTAGATAGACAGAGCTTGGGATGGAACGATATACTTTTCAAGTGACGAGTCTACTGATCTGGATAGAGCTCTAAGATGGAATCAAACACTCTCAAGGGAACAAATCTGGGATGGAACCAGATAGTTTACAAAGGAAAGAACACATGCATAGTGGTGTCAAGATCGAGAGAGCGACCGATAGAAAATTTTAGTTGAGGATAAGCCAATCTTAGCAATAAGAAGGAAAAAAAGGTTCATGAGTGTTAATCTCAAGGCTTTGATACCATGTTAGAATTTTGGAAGAGTGAAATAGAGGTGAGACAATAACCTCTGAATATTATTGAATCCTTAATACTTAATCCTTAAATCAATGAGAGTATAAGAGCCTTTATATAGGCAAACTATAACCTAAACTAATTATAGAATCTAATCTAATCCAAATAAATTTTAATCAAATATAAACTCTAATAATAATATTTCTAAAAAACATCAGATATCAACATATGATATATAATATCTCAATATGAGAATATATCAAATATTAATATAAGATAAAATAATATCTTAACATGGTTAAAACATATAAAATAATATCTTAACATGATTAAAACATATAAAATCTCCTTGAACTTTGAATCAGCTGGACGTCACCTCTCTAACCTTTTAAAGCTTTTAATTGAAGATCCTATTGATTCATGTTTTGGCATTTCATGTGTATGTTTAAATTGAAGACCCTACTTTTTATATTTTTTATCTGATACTTTTTTTAAAATATTTAAGAGTATATAATATTTACATAGTTAAACAGTCTTTAAAATATGTATTTAAATAAAATTTTTTAAAATAATTAAAGTTACATGTCAATTTGTTGCGCATATTAACTTGTCTCCACTAATTTTAAGGCCACTACACTCTATTTCTGTATAAGTTATTTTTTATAAAATTTTAATTACTATATGGTTAACAAATTTAAAGTGAGGAGAATATATCATGGCCATAGAATTATTTAATTCCCATAATAATTTTTTTTTTTGAAAATGAGTCTCCATTTCTATAGACCGCTATGCTAATTTCTAAGATGTACGGCGTGTTGTTGTCATCAGACCCCTAAAAGATTTATAATTGTCATTTTCCTAAATGTATATGAACCAAGTCTCTATGAAAGATATTGATTCATTTCTTACCTTCTTCCAACATTGAGTTAGTCAAATAGGTTACACGGCAGTGGGGTTATTTTTCTAATCAACTTGTTCTTATATATATAACTAATGAATTTTTCCCAAGATATATAAACATGAACAATGTTTTATTCATAGCTCAAGTTCAAAATCTAGTTCAACCAGAACCGAAATGACTGTAAGAAATTTATAGAACTCCAGTTATCCGCTGCACAATATATTCCCCTCAACTCTAATGGCCATAATCAACTCATCTGTACTTGAAAAAAGAAAAATCCCTTCGCCTAAAAATGTCCTCATTTAGCTACATGCATGTGACGCCATGAATTGAGATTTCTCTTTAATGTAGGGCATCATCAATATATCAATATATAACATAAAATTTATAGTAGCGGACCGTATTTATAATAATCTATTAATAATATGACTCATTCTTCAAGATCCATGTCATGTTTCCATAACATATCTAGTTTATGCTGATAAAACTATGAGCTTAGAACCCTCTATGAACTTTTCTTCAAACTCAGGAAATTGTACCGACTAAATATAGGAATTGTAGGCCAAGGAATGAGTCTGGCAAGTGGTGGCTAAAGGCCTAAACCTACGTTTCTAAAACTACCACTGTTTACAACAAGGGATCAGATTGTTCAAAGACTAACATTGTGTTGCGATCGAGTTGTGACTATACATTAATTATAAGCTTAATGACTTTAACATAATGGATTGCTAAAGTTGACATTTTAGTATTCATATGATTGTGAGGTGGGGTAAAAAGGTAAAAAATAAAAAAAGGAAAGGAACCTAAGTTACATGGTTAGAATGATTACATCACTCCAAATGAATATTGTTTTTCGTCACCACCACAACTATTATATGGGGTTATAAAAATCATATGCGTGCTTTACTGTAAAGCATTGATTTAGAATACACATATAATGATGTTGATGATAACCTGTTATTGATAACCATCAAATAAACTCATTAGAGGTGGTGAATTTCTCACTTATGTCCATTATGAAGCTTGCACTTTGATAAATTAATACAATTTTTCTTTTGGAGTAAGCACTGACCACTGCGCAAAAGTTGTAGATAATGGCTATGATATACCCTCTTCTCAACAAAAAGGGCCACCCAGTGCAAAAGGCATAATCAAATGCATCACCTCCCACTTTATAGGGGAAGGGTCTTGGAAGAATAGAGGTATGCAAATTCTTCTTCTAGTTTTACTTTTAAATTAAAGGAGCAGATACTAACAATTTGATCAAACTTGTGACCTCCTACTTACAGAGGGATAGATGTATGACAATTTTTCCTTTTTATGGTTATTTTTTTCCTTTTCCTTTTTTTTTTTTGCAAATTAGAGGGGGAGACACTAACAACTTGAAGTTACAAATAAGATTGAACCTGCAACCTCCCTCTTACAAAAAACCTTTCATGTTTTAGCTTACAAGGCCATTGGCTATAAAAAATTTTCTGACCAAAAGCACCATGGTAGAAAGAAATAGGATACTATGTACATTTGGTGCAACGTGTGGTAGTTATATATTGCAATAGCGAAGTGCACTCATATTCTTTGACCCCGAACTTCATAAAACCAGCAAACACACAAGGCACAATAATCAAGTGGAGTATATATTTCCAATGCTAGACCTGCTGTTGCAGAACATATAGCTCCGACGAAGCTACTAAGCGAAAGTATGAAGCTGGACGGTGCCACCAAGGGAAGAACGTGATGAGCTATGTTTGTGTCCTCATCAAGTCAAATGATGTGCGATTTTTGGAATTTTCACACATTAAGTCAATTCCATTCATATTTGACATCTGATCGTTATCTGTATTTGAGATTATCCATCCTCAACAAATATATAGAAAAGCTCTTTAGAATCTGATAAAAAACGTAGGAGGAAAAAATCAGGAAAAAAGAAAGAATCATAATTGGCACAAAAAAACCAAAATAAGTAGATCATATTTACCACCAATGTTTTATTCAAGAAGTTGTTGGTCTTGAGTTTTATGATTCTGTAAGCATAATAACCTAAACAAACACTGTGAGTTCGTTCTTAGGGTACCTTTGAAAACCAAGAGATATTCATATAATAGAGAGAAGGCAACAATATAATAGAGAGAAGGCAACATTTAAGTTGAATGGAAGACTTTATTCTCTTTTTACAGTATAATGTGCAACAACTTACACTAGGATTACGTATTAAAGTTGTTTAGTTATTTAAGAATCACTTTTGACTCATTTAGTATCCTTAAATTAAGACCGAAAATTAAAACTTTTACAAAGGAAGTTTAATATTATTCAGGCCACTTTTGTAGAATAGAATCTTTCCATAACCTTTTTAATTTCCAAAATAATATCCCATAATTTTTCCTTGATTTTCTAAGTCTTTAAATAATTCAAACAATGGTTTTCTCCTTTAATTTTTTTTAAATTTACCTGTAAATAGACTTTTTGAATAATTAGTTTATTTTCGAGACTTTCACTTTAACCACTTACCTTCAGCTTCAGAAACACCTTAGAAGTCGTCACCAAAAAAAGAAAAGAAAAGAAAAGAAAAGAAACACCATAGAAGCCTTTTAACTTATCTTTTTTCTAAAATTTAGGGCGTTACATGCTCCATTTCATATTTTCAGTTTTGTGGTTTAATTTTGAAAAATCATAACTAATTTTAAAAAACTTATACAAGGGTGCTCTAAATTTATATTGAAAGCTCTTGAAGTCCTTTACATGCTAAAAAGATAATATTATCCTGATCATGTACACATTCATACAGTTAATTCATTTTCTAATCTTACTCTGTTTCACTAGCAGAATCTATTCCTTAGCTTTAAAATTCCATATAACTCATGTTTTACACTTCCCAGTTGACCTGAATTAGGACTTATTGGAAAGCTGTATATGTCTACTTCCGACTTACTCCCTCCGGTCCTAATTATAGGACAACATTTGAGAGTTAATCTTGGTCTTAATTATAGGATAAAATTCTAATTTTTGTCAACTTCTTCCCAAAATATCCCCTATTGATACTTTCTCAATAATAATTAAACACAATAATAATTTAATAAGAGTATGTCGGAAATTGTTGAGGGAGATTGATAAAGCCAGATTGTGGGAGAGCTTGGAGAAGTTGTGTGTGAGGTAGGAGAGGTACAAGAAAAAACAGAGAATCAATATAATTAGATGTCATTTTAAATTTTAAATAAAGGTATTTTAGGAAAATAAATTTGATTAACTAATTTAACCACTATCCTTAATTTCTTCAAAGTTAGGTAAATATGTCCTATAATTAGGACCGGAAGAGTACTAAATTTCATGAGCATTAAACATCATTTACTATAATTTATTTAATGAAACAGTTATAGACAGTCAGGAGCTCAAGCATCAGGACAGTTTATTCTCACAGCTTATATTATGGGTCCAACTCATTTTTAAGACTCCAATTCATGGTTTATCATACTATGCATAACTATGATACAGAATAATAGTTTAGAGTGAATTTACATAACTTGTATATATTTATATGTAATTTGGGACATATATCTCAAACTTCGACACTTTACTTGTCCCCTACCTTCTTGAAATTCTTCATGCTTTCATTCCTGCTTCCTCCTGATTGCCCTTCTACCTTGCTTGAGTTTGAACCTAGGGAGGGATGAGATTTTGCAATCCCAGTAGCACCGTAACACAAGCAATTCCACAAGTACATAAACCATTTCAAAGACATCCATTATCAAAAACTATACAAGATATATCTAGGCATGATATACTTTATGCTTGCCATGGACATATCCAATATAACTAATCATGCACTCAAACGTGGTACCTCGTTTACAGTAGATATAATTTACATTCAAGCATGGCATAGCAAAGAATCACTAGTGCAAAACTCACTTTTTAGACCTGGTGAAAATCTCTTTTTAAACCGGTTCTAGATCAAGTCTAGATACAGCTAGTCTAAAAAGTCTGTTAATTTTTAGCCGATTGAGCAACCAGTCTTAAAATATACTTTTTAGACTAGTTGCTCAAGGTGAAGTCTAAAAAAACTGACTTTTTAGACCTCATTTGGCATATATTAGGTCTAAAATATATGATTTTTTAGATCAGTCATTTTGAAATCATATCTAAAAAATATGTTTTAGATCTCATATTTACTACATCAAGTCTAAAATGTCCACTTTTTAGACATTATATGCCTGCAGCCGGTCTAAACAAATAATTTTTTTATTAAAAAGATATGGGCATGTCTAAAGTATAAACCTTTTAAGACCAGTTTGAAATCATGTCTAAAAAATATTTTTAGACCTCATATTTATTGCATCAGGTCTAAAATGTCCACTTTTTAGACCTTCTATGCTCACATCCGGTCTAAAAATAATTTTTTATTAAAAAAAATATGGGCATTTTTTTTAGATTGGAGATAATTTTAAAATCACATCCAATCTAAAAAAATACCCTATATTTGGTCATTACGTACATTTTAATAGGACCTGTAATTAATTGAAGTCATCACTAGTAACAAAATGAAAAGCAAAGAACTAACGTAAAATATAATTGGGATACAAGATCATGGTTCAAGGAAACAACTAAAAACGAAAACATGGGCTAACATGCTACCCAAACTGGAAATAAAATCATAACTTCCTTGTCTTTTCGAGGCTACCAAGATATGTCTAATGCTCTTGCAAGGACCCTAAACTGGTTAATAAGCTACTCAAACTGGAAATAAACAGTATTAATTCCTTGTCTTTTCAAAGCAACCCAAGGTTTGTTTGATGCTCTTGCAACCCTCATTTGATAGAAGAGTTCTTGTACCTACAACATAATTTTATAGCTTTTATTGCCTCTTTGGTTCAGTTAATGAAAAAGAAAAACTCAAAAGAGAAAGAGCTCAAATAAACCTAAACCTAGAGTAGAATTACAAGATTTACACATAGCAATGAACAAAAAAAAAAAAATCAAAATGATATACCTTCCCCATCATATTCCTTTTGCAACTCTTAAGGCCCAAATGATGAAGCAATTTCTGTGGTTTAAGTTGCAGGTACTATAACAAGCAAAATGGCATCATTATTACTATGCATATTCACTAGCCTCTGCAATCAAATTGTATATCACATTAGAATTCCAACACTACTTGGATATTGTTACTCAAATATTCTCTGAAGTATATGTATTTCATTCATGTATAAGGAGCCTCTGAATTAATGGTTCATTATGATGATTGATTCTATAATCCCTAATTTAGTGGGATACTCACTATCCCTGATTATGTGGGATATTTACATTATTTCCTAATCATACAATATTTCCTAACACTCCCCCTCAAGTTGGAGCATAGATGTTAATCATGCCTAACTTGTTACAAAGATAGTCAACCCGAGTGCCATCCAAGGCTTTAGTCAAAAGATCACCTAACTGATCACTAGATGGTACATGTCCTGTAGAGATAAAATTCTCCTTGATCTTATCACATACAAAGTGACAATCAATCTCAATATGTTTCGTACGTTCATGGAACACGGAGTTGGAGGCTATGTGTAAGGCGGCTTTATTATCACACCACAATTTCGCAGGCAATGACGTGGCAAAACCAACCTCCTTCATTAATTGGTGGATCCACACAATCTCCTGTACGGACTGAGACATGGCTCGATACTCAGCCTCTGCACTAGACTTTGCCACCACATCCTGCTTCTTGCTCCTCCAAGATACCAAGTTTCCTCCTACAAGAACGCAATAGCCTGTAGTGGACCTCCTAGTCGTTTTTGACCCTGCATGATCTGCATCACAGAAACACTCAATCTTTGTGTGACCATGATTCATATAGAGTATACCACGACCAGGTGATCCCTTCAAATAATGTAGGACATGCTCCAAAGTCTCCCACTGAGCAACGGTTGGTGATACCATGAATTGGCTAAGTCTACTGACAGGAAAGGTTACATCAGGGCGAGTTACCGTGAGATAGTTCAATTTTCCAATCAATCTTCGGTATCACTCAGGATAGGCAAACGGTTTAATCTTCTCAGGATCTATTCATTTTTTCACATCCTCGGGTAGCTCATCAAACGGCACACTATCGTCAATGTCCAAAAATAGATTATAAATCATGGGACAGCTACTAGGTGTTGCTCCAAGTTTCCCGGTTTCTTTCAGTAGGTCAAGAACATATTTCCGCTGGGTTAGGAGAATACCCTTCTTGCTTCTCATAACTTCAATCCTAAGAAAGTACTTTAACGGACCCAAATCCTTCGTTTGAAAGTGAGAATCCAGAAAGTCCTTGAGTGATGAGATTCCTGATGTATCACTGCCTGTAATAACAATATCATTGACATAGACTACTAAGAGAATCAAGCCAACAACCGTTCGTTGATAAAACACAAAATGATCACATTTACTCTGATTTAGACCAAACTTCTTAACCACAGAACTAAATTTGTCAAACCAAGCACGAGGGCTCTGTTTCAAACCATATAAAGACTTCTGGAGGTGACATACCTTGCCATGCTCCCCATGAGCAACAAAGCCAGGCGGTTGCTCCATGTAAACTTCCTCAAGAAGATCACCATTTAAAAAAGCATTCTTAACATCCAACTGATGAAGATCCCAACCATGGGTAGCGGCCATAGAAATGAAGAGACGAACAAAGGACAACTTGGCCACAGGAGAGAAAGTTTCAAAATAGTCAACACTATTCGTCTGAGCATAACCCTTAGCCACCAATCGAGCTTTCAATCGTTCCAAGGTGCCATCAGCTTTGGTCTTAACAGCAAACACCCACTTACATCCAATAGCCTTCTTTCCAGGAGGTAAATCAACGAGGGTCCAGGTACCAGCCTTATCAAGGGCCATCATTTCCTCATTCATCGCAGCACGCCAACCAGGATGGGCCAAGGCTTGGGAGAGATGGGTGGGAAGGGGAATAAGTCTACGGAGGCTATGAAGGAACAGGACGTGGGTAACAGGTGATGATAGGAAACAAACGAGGAAATAGGGTACGTATAAGTGCGTTTACCTTTGCGGAGGGCCATGGGCAGGTCAGCAAAAGGGACAGTAGGATCAAGATTAGTAGGCACAGGTTCAGACATTGGTTCAGGCATTGGTTCAGGGGCAAGTGAAGGCGAGGTTAAGGGCAGATCCGGCGCTGAGGCGGACATGGGTAGGTCAGGAAGACGAGCAGCACCATTACTTTCCTTAGGACGTCTGTGATACACCTGGTGGATAGGGGGCGAAGCAGGGGCCGGCACAGATGCTTGCACTGGTGGGGAACGAACCTCATACACTAAGATAGGATCAGGATCTGGATTAGGGGTAGAAGCTGATGACAGAGCAGGGACAGAGAAGAACGAAGTGGATTCATGAAAAGTGACATCTGTAGACACAAGATAACGCCAAAGGTCGGGAGAGTAGCACCGATAGCCTTTCTGAACCCTAGAATAACCAAGGAAGACACACTTGAGAGATTTTGGATCAAGTTTAGTGAGACCGGGATGAATGTCCCGAACAAAACAGACACACCCAAAATTTTTTGGATCAATGGGAAACAATGGTTTGGAAGGAAACAACGTGGTGTATGGAACATCGCCACTGAGAACAAGAGATGGCATACGATTAATAAGAAAGCAGGCGGTGGATACAGCATCAGCCCAAAAGGATTTAGGAACATGCATTTGAAACATTAGAGCGCGGGCAACTTCTAATAAATGCCGATTTTTCCTTTCGGCAACACCATTCTGAGCAGGGGTATCGGCACACGAAGACTGATAAAGCATGCCATGGGTCAGCATATAGTCGTGAAACTGGGTAGAAAAATACTCTTTAGCATTATCACTGTGTAAGGTTTTCAGAGACACCAAATTGAGTTTTGATCTCAACACAAAAAATGCAAAAGTGAGAAAACAACTCGGAACGACTTTTCATTAAATAAAGCCAGGTGGTTCGAGAAAAATCATCAACGAACGTAACAAAGTACTTAAAACCAGACGTGGACACAACAGGACAAGGACCCCAAACATCAGAATGAACCAAATCAAAAGGGGACGCAGCCCGTTTATTGACGCGAGGTGCCAGGTAAACACGATGGTGTTTGGCAAACTGATAAGACTCACTCTAAGGACGACACATGATGAAATTGAGGGTACAACCTCTTCAAGGATGACAGTGACACATGACCTAAACGACAATGAACATCAAAAGGAGAGGAACCACCAGAGCAAACAACTGAACGCGGCACCTGATCGTCAAGAAAGTAATGGCCGCCCGATTCATAACCCCTACCAATAATCCGCTTCATCGTAAGATCCTGAATCACACAATGGTCAGGAAACAGTGAGATAAAACAGTTCAATTGACGCGTAAGCTTGTTGGGAGACAGAAGGTTAAAAGCAAGGTCAGGAACATTAAGGACTGACGATAGAAGAATAGAGGATGTAGGTGTAACCGTGCCAGAGCCAATGACACGAGAAGCAGAACCATTGGCAATAGTAATAGAGGAGGGGTTGGCATAAGGTGCATATGTAGAGAACAAACAATGGTTACCTGTCATGTGGTCAGTGGCACCAGAATCGATGATCCACCTCGAGGAAGAAGTAGCAAGGCATGAGTCACCATTACCTGTAGCAAGCGCACTCGGAGTGGATGGAACAGTGGCAGGTTGATCTATGGATTGGGCCATATGAGCAGCTCCAGTACGTTGCAGCTTGTTTTGCAACTTACGACAGTAGCGTTTGGTATGACCCGGTTCCTTACAATAGTAGCAGACAATAGGACTAGGAGTCGGATTGTTGCCTGAACGTGGAGGACCTTGGTTCTGTGAATCAACAGAGGTCAAGGACGGTGTACTAGGTCCAGAGTTCAAGACGTTCGGGTGGCGGTTATCAGTGGGACCACGGCCGGCCAACGCACTAGCAGTAGGAGTAGAGATCGGGTGTAAGAGACTATCTGCACGTAGCACACGAGAGTACACATCCTGAAGCGAAGGAAGTTCAGAACTAGACAGAACCTGGGAACGAACTGTCTCATAGGCCAGGTCAAGGGCAGTAAGAAAGCTGATAATCGCCAATTTCTCCATATTATCAACCTGTACCTGAAGGTCAGCAGTAGGCGGCATCAACATCTTCAATTCCTCATACATTTTCTTAAACTCCACATAAAAGCTCTTTAAAGAGCGGCCCTGCTGTTCAGCACGATAAAATCCCTTACAGACATCATGAATGCGAGTAATATTGCCTTTTCCAGAATACAGAAACTCCAAGCAACCCATAAGTTCCTTAACAGTATTACAGTGACTAACCGAGGGAAGGATTTCGCTGCCAATGGAATTTTGGATTTGCAAGAATAAACGGGCATCAGCGCGAGCCCAAGCCATCTTAGAGTCATCCGTGGGAGGCGTCGCAGTCAAATGGCCCTCCTTCTCAATACTAAGTAAGTACATGCGAACAGTTTTACTCCAATCCATATAATTTGTCCAGGTCAATTTGTGCTCAGTAATTTTGTTAGTCACAGGAATAAGTTCAGTAGTGACACTAGTCTTGGAATCAGCCATCAATGCAAGACCAAAAAAAGTACACACAACAAAGGGTCAACTGAGGAAAGAAACCTTACAAGCACATTGCCACACACAAGAACAGCTCCAATACGAATAGAGCAAAGCCACCAGTAGCAAAGGCAACAGTATTAAAGAACCAAATCACCAACAAGACAACAAAAACTTTCCCAAAGGTGACGTCAACGAGCAACCACGATAGAAATGAACCAGAAACAGAAGCAATGAACCAAAAACAGGAGCAACGAACTAGAAACAGAAGCAACGAACCAGAAACAGAAGCAACAGTGTACTCCCAACAGCAAAAACGGAGAAATCAACAGCGGGACGACAAACCGTAGGTACCCACAACACGAAACCACTACGGGAAGAACGGCGGCAGCGAGTCGACCCAGCACAACAAACGGCATCGGAAAACTCGCCGGAAAACGGCGTCACGCGCCGGCGCGTGGAAGTCCGGCGAGAGAGGAGGCGGCGTGTGAGGGCCACGCGCACGTCGGACGGCGGCGAAACTCCGGGGATAGGCTGATCGGGCGCCGGTGAGGCCAACGGTGGCGCGCGTGGTGGCTAAATCGCCCTGCACCGGAGCTCCGTGCACAGTGAATAGTGCAGACAGAACAGAAACCAGAGGAAAAAAATCGCCGGAAAAACGAAACCAAGAGAGCACTATGGCTCTGATACCATGTTACTCAAATATTCTCTGAAGTATATGTATTTCATTCATGTATAAGGAGCCTCTGAATTAATGGCTCATTATGATGATTGATTCTATAATCCCTAATTTAGTGGGATACTCACTATCCCTGATTATGTGGGATATTTACATTATTTCCTAATCATACAATATTTCCTAACAAATATAATTTAAAATGTCCTGTCATATAAGTGGCCAACATGTATAATGGAATGGATCTCTCCATAAGGGGACAAAGGAGTTAGCAAGAAGTTGTTGTAACGGATAATGTAATCCACATTAAATAATGTCCAAACTAACAAGAACTTGGAAATCTATAAACGTCAATAGCTACCTCAGTACTAGATAAACCTGTTATTAAAGGCAATAATTAAGACAATCAACAATGTTCTAGGAAAAATTGTTTCACAACATTGATTTTCCTCCTCCATATTTTTTAAGGCAAAACTGTCAGTACTCATTCAGCTTGAAAACAACAGCACACAAAGATTAATTAAACAAACTTAAATATTGATTACATAGATGTAAACATTAAACAATAGTACACAAAGATTAAGTAAGCACATCAATCACAAGGGGCATGTAAGAATAATCTTAAGCAAACCAAACAAGGAATGGATCATCGATCACTGTCAGAGCACAACACGCATAAGTTTTTAGGAGAGGATAAAGATTATACCTTCCACAAAAATGATTGCCCTCCTAAACCATAATGAGGTTTTCCCTTTGTTACATTAAACTATAGGATTCCATAAAAAATAGAGTGATAAATTAAGTGCATTAGACGGTGAAGCTAGTAAAGTGTAGCAGATACCTTAAGATTATCATCAAAGAGCAAGCTCTGCTGCATGAAAACCTCATCATAATTGGAAGCCATGCATGGAAATATCGGAAGCAGATCCACCTTATTCATCAAAATTATGAAGAAAGTTTAAATTTTGAGCATGGGAGGGTAAGAAGGTGGAAAAGAAAAAGTTGACATCTTCAAATGAAGAAACGCCAAGAAATGAGGGACATAAAGAAAGAGACGGCCTCCTCTCTAACAACTAATAAGATACCAAAAGCTCAGATTATTAAAATCAGCAGCAGATAGCGTCCTTTACCTCTTGTACATGCTTACCACACGCACATCATCTATGATAAAAGCCCAAATGCTTAATATAGTCATTTGGCTGCATTTTGAAACAGTCAGTCATCTGCTATAATAATTTCATCTTATGATCTTAAACCAACAACATATAACAATTTTAGAACTTCAGATATTCAGGACCATTAATGATGAGCAACTGAGAATGACTAGTTACTAAAGAAGTCGCAACAAAATTTCAATTTTTTTTTTTAAATGAGCATACCTCAATGTTGGAATGTTTGAGATCCAATATCTTAAAGTGAAGGCAGTAGCTGAAATATCAAAATAGGAAAAATTAAATGAAGACCTTCTGCAGACAAAATTTGGCTCCGATTTACTGCAAGCAGGCAGCCAATGCACATCATAGTGTATATCATCGCAACAAAGGGCATACAAGCACAAATTAACACAAAAACTAGTAGCTGAAAATCGCCGCCATTCTTAGAAGCTTTTATCGGAACAAAAAAATCAAGGTCACCACAAAGCAACACCAACAAGTCTACCAAAAATCAACAATGGAAGACACGAGCCTAACAACAAACGGAGGGAGTAATTATCTGTCACGAGCCCATAAAGCAACCAGCAAGGCGACGGGAAGAGGACCATAATGGTGAAGAGATGAGACGAAAAGGCCGAGCAAAATTTGGGGGTTAGGGTTTTTATGTATGGAGGCAAACTAAAGAAGAAATGCTCGATAGAAGAAATGCTCGAGAAAGAACAATCGATTTGGAGGCCATGGTTGAATGAGGGCAAACGTGGGATGAATATTAGGGATTTGGTTTTCCTAGAGCAGTTGTCTTCTAGTTCTAGTAGTGAGTGTTTGGCAATATCCCAAATCAAGATTTTAAACTTAGATTTGTGTAAAATGAGATAAAACTCCTCTCACATACTTATCTCATAAATCATAAAAGCTATTCTCAAAAGTTAATCTAAACATACAGTAAGTGTTAAACAATACTTCTATGCCAAAAAAAAAAACAATACTCCTATTAAATATTTTTTAATATTTATTTAATAATACATCAAAAAAAGTTAAACATTTTATAAAGACACCTGGTCTAAAAAGTACATGTTATATATTATTTTTATTTTTATTTAGACCAGGTTTATGGATATAAAGTCTATAAAGTATCTTTTAGACTTTACAAACAAGAAACAGGTCTTTTTTCAATATTTATAAAAATATTACTGGTAATACTTTTTAGACATTTTTCTCTAAAACCGGTTTAAATAAGGTGTTTAAAAAACTCAAGCAAAGTTTTCAACCTTGAAGCATCTTTTCATCCTCTCCACGTTCGTTGCCTGCTTTCGTTGATGACCCTAAACAGATTTTGTCTCAAGTATAATACATAAACCAACTATTCCAAGTAGAGCCGGTAATACGGGCAAGCCCGCGGGTTGCGGGCTGGCCCGCACCAACCCGCGGCCCGCGCGGTGCAGGCCTGTGCAGCCCGCACTTCTGCGGGTTGGCAAAATGCCAACCCTAACCTGCAGTGTGCGGGTTGCGGGCCAACCCGCGGGCCCGCATTTTTTTTTTGAAAAAAAAAATTTAAATTTTTTAAAGAGGATTGAAAATATGAGACACATATATACGAGTAATTAAATTTACCTTCCTAGTATCAATAATTGCTTTTATAAAAATTTAAAAACATAATCTAAAATTTAAGAGATAAAGTTATCAAATTTGTTAAAGTTTATAAATAAAACATAAACTCATCCTCAAACAACCAATATATAATAATTTTGTGTAAAGAAGAAGGAAAGAAGCTAAGATTTTTTCTCTTTGGATTGGGAGGTACCAAAATAAGAGTGAAAAACTTATAAGTTTTATAAAATTTTTATATGTAAAAAAAAATAAAATATTTTGCGGGCCAACCCGCCAACCCGCGGGCTAGCCCGCATTAACCCGCGGGTTATGCGGTGCGGGCTTGTGCGGCCCGCATTTTTGCGGGTTGGGATTTTCCCAACCCTAACCCGTCAAAACCCGCGGGCTCGCGGGTTGAGCCCGCGGGTTGAGCCCGTATTACCGGCTCTAATTCCAAGTCATCTAAACCAACAATCTCTTCCTTGGTTCCATTGGTCTTCCTTCTTGAGGTTTTGGTTATAAATATGATTTTCAATTCCCTTGACTTTTGACTTGGTTCGTTGGTCCTATCCTACGCACTTCTCACATATAAAATAATTGGTAAACTCTATTTCACCTGATTTTATATAACATTGGCCGATTTGGGATCAAATCACAAATTTTTATCATAAATTAAAATGCAATATAGTACAAATAATTTTGTGATCGTTCTCTTATCAATGAATCTTTTATTTTGAATTTCCTAGGTTAAACTAAGTGCTAAAAGAATGGTTAGAAAGGGGGTTTGAAATTGGTTTTTCTAAACTAAAATGCATGAAAATAAATCTACTTATAGTCTTTTTGGATTTTTGGAAAACAATAAAAGCATGTTTTGGATTAAAAAGGATTATGTGATAAAATGGACCTTGGTAGTAAAATTGATTGCTTTCTTAACTTCTTGAAATAATATGAAAGTTAATTTTGCATCAAATCAAATTTAAAACCTTGAACAATTATATTAAGTCAACTCTACCTAATTAATGACTAATCCTATAATTACATCCATAGTCATCCCATAATCATCACATAGAATATATAACTTTATTAATTCAAAAAGAAACAAGTTCAATCCAAAATCCAAGTACATCAATACAAAAATCAAATGCATCAATGCAAAAATCAAACACAAGAGTAATACATTATAAACAAATAAACACTTATCTAAGTTTCACAAACATGTACCAATTTACAAAATCAAACCAAACATAACATAAGACATGAAATAAGCTAATGAAAAATCAATGAACTCCTTCTTAAGCTTAAGGAAGCTCTAACCACTCTCTCTAGCTCCAAAACTTAAGGAAAAACAGCCACTCATGACGCTAACAGCAATCACAGCCCCTTCAAATCCCAAATAATCCATTGAACAAAGAAAGGCCGTTGATGCTCTGGAAGGACGATGAAGGTCGCCGATGGTCTGCACTGTTGAGCTCTGCTTCTTTCAGTTCGCCGGCGACGGTACTTGATGGAGGGGGAAAGTCAGAAGGCAGAGGTCATGCGCTGGTGGTCAGAAGGCGAAGGTGAAGATAGTCAGAGGGCCTAGTTCGAACGAAGAAGAAGGTCCGATGGTGAGCTCTCTCTTACTGCCGCGGCACTCCTTCACCTCTGAAGCTATCGGCGCTTCTCTCCGCAATCTGAAAGTTGAAGGTCCGCGCCGCCTCTCTGTTTCAGGTCACCGGTGATGAAAGTATGGTGAGGACGAAAGAGTCCGATGGTCGGTGTGAAGGGAGAACGAAGGTGAAGGAAGGTGATGGTGATGATGGTGTTCTGGTTCACTCCGTTCGCAACGCCTCTCTCTCCCTTTTTCTGGAAAGTGTCTAGTGTGGAGGAAGACCTACGTTTTGACCAGGGACCAAAGTGAAACTGTCAAAAGTATGTAGCGGGACTATACTATAAACTATAAAACAGTTATGGGCCAAACTATACTTTTCAAAAACTCTAGGCCCTTGGTCTGTAATTTGCTCTGGTCTTTTTCTTCATTCATTTGCAGTTTCCAGAAATTTTGGGGTCTTTTCTGTGTTTTCCCTAGTCTTCAAAAATATTAATTCAACCCCAATTGACAATTTACACATTCTCAAATTTTCTTCTAAAACACCTAAAATAAAAGATTAAGCACAAGATAGTATCAAAAGTTTAAAAAATTATTTATATAAATAATTAATAAATTATGATATTTTGTCCTTAATTAGACTTAATTCAATACAAATATCCCTAACTTAAATTAGTACTTAATCATACAATAATAACCTGAAAAACATTAAATTCCCCATATTAATCATGATAAAACATATTTAATCATTCACCACCTCATGCATAATTGATGTGTCAGCACCTCATGTATAGTCAGGATATTTGCTAATCTTTATGTCTGTCTACTGTAAAAAAACAGGGCAGTCTCATTATCTTAAATTTACTTAAGCATACTCCAATAAAACCATATCAAAATCCTAAATATTCTTACCTCTCATCCTTGCTTTTTGCTGACTCTTAACCACTCCTACTGCCTTCACTTCGTCCAGCTCTACTCAAGTCTTGTTTTCCAGATTCTAAAATCATGGATAGGTAGCTTTTAGTGAGTAGGGAAAGGTTTGATGAAGAGTGCTTTGGTCTCTAGAGGTGGTGTAGAGGATGAAATTGGCAAGAGTTTCTCTTCGGGTGTGTTTGGTTCAACGGAAGTTAGGTTAGGTGAGGTTTATTTAAGTTAGATTAGGGGAGGTTATAAGTTTGTTTGGTTCAAAAAGAGGGGAGGGGAGGTTTGATATCTTGTTTGGTTCAGAAGGGAAGGTGAGGGGAGTTAATTATAAGTGGACAAAAATACCCTTATACATATTTTCCTTTTTCTTTTACAATGTATTTATTAATAATTATTGTTTATAAAAATTATTATTTATTAATAATTATCATTTGCCAAATTATCAACACACAGAAATTATGAGCGAATTGGGCCAAGAAAACACATTATTGTGCAAGTATAATTAATAAAAAGTATTAAAAAGTTAATTGTTTACTGTGCTTGCAAGAATCAGATATAGCCCCACAAAATATCAAAAGGATCTATGCACAATCACAAATAAAAAATATTATTAAGCTCAATTGTTGGACAGAACGGCTTAAAGAGGAAAGAAGGCTTTTACTAGAAGGGTAAGTATGGAATATCAAATAATTGATAAGGGTAGTTTGGTCAAGATGAGATAAAAAATTTCTCTCCCCTAGAAAAAACCCCAAATTTGGGGGTTGAGAGAGGAGGGGAGGGGAGCACTAGAAGACAAATTATTTTTTCACCCCTAACCTCCCCTCCTTCCAACCAAACACACTTTTTTCTTCCACAAACCTCACCTCCCCCAACCTCACCTACAAAAATCCTGAACCAAACAAAGCCTTCCTCTTGAACCTTCATGCTTGACGCCATTAATAAGCAGTCATTTGCTCTTCTCTCTGTTTCACTAATCCTCTTCCACAGCCTCTTTCTTAATTGTCCTCACCGACATCAAATGAAGGAGGAAGAAGAAATATAATTTAACTTATTAATATTACACTAAAGTTAATAAAACCCATAGTCCGACCAATCATTTCATGCCAAGTTAGTACTATAACCATCATTAGTTTTGCTTTCCAATAGTTAATCTTAGCCATCCATTTTGTCCTGCCATGGAGACTATTTTTATCAATCCCATTTTGCCTTTGAATAAAGCAAAATTGATTAGCTTACCATTGAATCTTTAATTTATTTCAAGTTCCCTAAAGCCCAACACATTTTCTTTTTTAATTTGATTGCCTATGTGTTGGTTAAATATTGGCCCAAGAAAATTCATAAAAATATCTTCTACCTTGCTGCCAAGAAGCCACGTCCTTCAACTCTTCGAAATGGGTTTGGATTAGCCTCTCAAGAATTTTAATGTAGGTAGAATTTTGGGCATTTTCTTGGCTTATTTGGATTTAATTTCTGTAATTATTTCTTTCGTTAAATTTAAACCAATAGTATTGGCATAACTCTTCCAAACTTTCTTCCTTTCATAGAATAATTTTCCTCTATTTTTTTTCCCAGTTATTTGAGGCCTCCTTGTATTTTTCATATTGAAACTTGGCTGATGCACTTAGCCAAAATTCAACAATTACTTAAAAATTCATTTTTGAGATACTTTTCTCATTTGTACCTCAATTAAGCCTCAAATATAGTTCAGGGAATTGCTCTATGCCTTTGTGGGTCTCCGGATATTTTTCTTGAAATTATGGGCATAATTTTGAAAATTGCCCTTGCATACCCATACTGTTTAGAAATTATGCTTTACCAAACCCGGAATAACGGACATTTACACATTACCTTAGCAAGTCTACTATTTTATTATTTTCCCTTGGATAACCTTTTATTACACATTCAGCCTCTACCCAGAAAAGCTGAATGTTACATTGTCCCTAGAAATCATTCATCATTCTATATTTGAGACATTTTAGGACTCTTGTCAAACTGGGCTTAGTAGCTTATTTAGTTTAGCTTACTCTTGAACTTCTAGGCCAAAAATCCGGATATGACATGGCCTTGGGAGTTTTGGGGGTAGGGGCTATAATTTTATAATTTAGAGGTAGGATTAATGTAAAACCTCAAATTTTGGAACTAGAGGCTAAATGATAAGCCTGAATAAAGTAGACTACTCAGCCCAGTTTAGTAAGAGTCACAGAAATGTTTAAGAATAGAATGAATTTTAGAAACTGCACTTGGAATAGAATATGAATTTTGGTATGAATTAGTCAAAAGACAATACCCAATTCCTTTAGAATGCGCCAGAATGACAAAGAGCCTAACTTGGATCCAAAGGAAAGGGGAAGTAGTGTCTAGACACTACTACTAAGGGGACTTTTAATGTTTGTTTTTATACCCTTTAGACGACCATTTTCAAGGAGACGTGCATGTGAGTATTGTTGAAAGTTTTAAAATAGATTAATGTTTCAAAACAGTAGTTGTAAGAGACTTACGACGACTGCTTTTGCAAAAACAGTCGTTGTATCCTCTATTTAAAAAAAAAAATCTTTTACACAAATCGAGTTTTGGGATAGAACTTGAGTTTTGACCTCAGATGAACTCGAGTTGGCATTTGCACTCCTGTGAGCTTTATCTAGAGACTTGTTCAAAATCTTGCAATACTTGGAGAACTTGAACTTTAGATCAAAACTTGATTTC
Source organism: Inga oerstediana (assembly GCA_963210345.1). Classification (NCBI taxonomy): domain Eukaryota; kingdom Viridiplantae; phylum Streptophyta; class Magnoliopsida; order Fabales; family Fabaceae; genus Inga; species Inga oerstediana. The sequence continues at coordinate 15,323,260 of OY723411.1, read as the reverse complement.
TTGAAAGAAATTTCCAATGAGCAACATTCAAACAAAATTTTAAACTTTTCGTTTAAGGAAGTAAACCCCAAATATAATTGCAATTCAACTTCCAAAAACGATTAGCAAACAAAATTAAATATAAAAAGGCAAGGAGAAAAACCTCAAGTGCTTTGCAAACACTCAAGCTTAGGGAAATACTTAATCTTTTGGGCTGTCAATACAACCTCATTAACACCCAAGCAAATATTGCTACTTTGCTCAAAGACTAGAAGTGCTAAAGATCCACGCATATCATACTCTTGAGCATGGATTGAGCATGTTCCTAATTAGCAGAGTGAGGTAGAGGAGGAGAGGGTTCGTGATAATGCTGGCAGAGAGGAAGGTGAAGGTCGCGATTGGGTTAGAGAATAGGCTAGAGGTCGTGTTTGGGGTCGGAGAGGGGCCAAATGATGTGATTGGAGGTTGAACTAGGGCTTAGAGGTGGATCTGAGAGGGAGAAGTGTGACTAGGAGAGGAGATACGATTGGGATTAAAATAGATCTGGGCTGTTTTCAATGACTGTTTTTGAAAACAGTCATTGAAAGTCTACACTTTCAACAACTGTTTTCACAAACAGTCTTTGAAAGTTACTTTCAATGATTGTTTTCAAAAAAATAGTTGTTGAAAGACAAGCCAAAATTTCAAAAATACCACCCTCTCCTTTTTAACTTCTGTTTTTTAAAAAAGGATGTTAATTAGTGATATTAAAAGTACTTTTTGTAGTAGTGAGAAAGAAGTAAGAAAGAGAATTAAAAGAATTAATGGCACAAAAATTAATATTGCCATAATTAAAGGCAAAAGAGTTAATTGCCACTTGATCTTGAGGTTAAAATTGGAAGACAAGATGAAGGGCCAAGATTCGCTTTTCAAAAGTAAGAAGTAATTATGAGATCAAAAAGCAAATTAACCCTCCTTACATAAGGGTTAAATTTTGGTCAACAAGGATAAATAAAGAAGGCAGAGTAAAGTTTTGGTCAACAAGTTCACCTCCTTCTTGGGAGTGTTAATTTCTGTCAAGGCTCCAATTAGGAGAGGGATAATGTAATTCAATGACAAACCATATCCATTGACCAAGCCAAAATGCAAGAAAGAAGGAAAGGAAGAAAAGTCAACAAGTATTGCAAGTTAGTACAACTTGAAAAGTTTGACCAAAAAGCAAGAACCAAGAACAATTTGGACAATAAACGTTCCCTACCCTTTGAGCATGACTTTCAGCCAAATCAACAAGAAAGAGGGAAAGAGGAAATATCCATTGTCTAACCTAACCAACACTTGGTTAATTAACTAAGCCACTTTATGCAAGAAGCCACCAATTTCCTCTCAAATTTTGGCCAAGCAAAGTGAATGGATAGAATAAATGAATCAAATATCATGACTCTCTCACTCCATTCTAAAAGTGACGGCCATAAAGGAAAAGGAAAGAGAAAGAGAATTTTGAAGAAACAAAAAGTAAGGTAAGATGTTCTAGTCTAAATTTCACTCCCTTAATCACATTTCTAGCCTTTTAGGCCTTCATAAACCTTGTTCCCCTTGATGAGATAAACAATTATATGGATTTAGATTTTCAAGGGGAGGTGTTTTGTGCTACCAATCAAAGGCCAAAGTAGGAGAAACAAGAAATAAGCACTAGAAAGCATAAGAGGTGAGTATAAACTTCAATTTGATATTTATGGATTTTGTATTGCTGCCCTATTTTTGGTCATTTAGGGTTTTTAGGGTTTCATCATGCTTTGGTCATATACATGTGTCTATATGATGTTTGGGAAGCATGCATATGAGCTAAGTTTGGTGGTTAAAATGTGAATTGGTGGATTGTTATGTTGGACCCTAATTTTTGGTCTGAACAGAACATCAAGAAGGAATGAGAATTTGATCAATTTGATGTTGCCATTGTGTTCTACATGAAAAACTTTGTGGGTATAGCCCCTGGTTATAAATTCTAGATCATTGGAACACAAATTGTAAAATTGGAATTTTGCTGCCAATTAAGGTTTTATGCTTGGCAGTCTATTTGCATTGTGATTTTTACTGATTAAACAATGTTCAATGACTATGATATTTTTTAGAATAAAAGTAGACATATCAAACTTTAATTTGATAGGTCATTCATGTCATTTGGATCTGTACACTAAGAGTTATATATTTTTGAAATTAGCCAAGTAAAATTGGCATGTTTTTATGACAGTGTCTAATAAATGATAATTATGGAATACTGTGAATCCATTTGGCTAAGGGAAATATTTTTCCTTGAAAATAAACTTAATAAGGGTCACATATCCTTTGGAATCAGTGCAATTGGACATTGATATAAAAAAATATGAATTTTCAAAGTTGATTGAAAATTCTGCCAGCTTTTAGTAAATGTGCAAAAAAATCAAGGCAATGGCACAATGTAATTACCTTGAACTTTAAGGGTAAAATTAATCACCTTAGGATAGCTTGGCCACATGACTCTTCCTTTGACTTAGTGTATTAACCCTAATGATAACCAACTTGAATGTTTAAATATGAAAGATTTGGAATAAGTAATAACTCGTTGTTTGTAAATTCTAATTATAGAATTTGACATCTGCCCTGAGCGCTAGAACCAAGACAAGTACGAGACCAGAAAGGCTAAGGTAGTCACTTTTCCTCATATTCTATGTATCTTGCTTCATGTATACTATTGCCATTATGAATACTTGAACTGTGAACATGAATTGGGGCAGAATTACCCGTTAAGCATTCAAATGAGAGGGGCTTTGGCCTAGTAGAACACCTAGCACTGTAGGAAGGGACAGTGAGTCCTTGAATAGAATTGTTTGCTGCATAAAGCACATCTCTGAATGTTGAATGAATACTGAATTGTCTGTTATGTGATGCTTGATATGGCATGTTTTTCTGTATGTAATTTATATGAGTGTTATATGTTACTCTAGGATTCTTTTGAATCCACCCCTTTCCGATAACTAACCTACAACAAAGGCAAGCTGCTCAAAGGGCAAGACTATAGTCACGGACGAGTAAAGAACAAGACTAAAAGAATTTATGCTTTCGTTAGTTATCAACTTTTGAGAATTTGTATATTTTGTATGAATAACCATAGTAAGAATAGTATTTGCAGTAGTAGTAGAAGCAATAGCCGTAATCCCCGTACATTAGTACTTAATTGCAATAAATGAATTAGAATCGGGAAACTGTACACCGAAAGCCTATTAGATAACAAACATTACATGGGATTTTTGTAGAGAACACTCTGATATTAATAAATAGAATTGAGAATGGATGGGTTATAATGAGATCGAAAACCATTATGAGACCACTTTGAAAATATTTTAAAAAGTTTTGAAAAACCCACTCAGGTGCAGCTTTGAATCCTGTATTGAAGTTGGGACTTCAAATTTTTTAAAATGAATATTAGTTTCTGGTTTGTAGTCATTATATGTTCAAACTCATCTAAAGGCTCAGAAAATTAAGGTATTACAATTAACACAAGGGAGGAATTCCTAATCAAGAGGATAAGCAAGTTGGAACTTAAAGTAAATACCCAAGTCAAGAAACTTATGGAATAGGTTGGAAGGGCTTTGGGGGAGAGAGATTATATAAGCTATTAAAGTACATCAAAATAAGTATATTAATATGCCCTTATACATATATAACTTAAAGGTTCTAACCTGTGCAAATGTCCTATGAGGAAAACAAAGAAATTAAAGGAATAAAGAAAAGATTTCTATTGAAGAGGAGAAAATACTAGAGGTAGCTTAATTATTTATCTCATATATATGACTTTATGTTAGAGTTATAGTTATATAGCATTGAATGTGGGTGTGTCAAAAGGAACAAATTCCCACATTTCTTGGGAGTGAGAGAATACATGTATATATTACAACTTGTGAGTTTGGGCAAGTAAATGGGCCAAGAGAAAGAGTGGGTTTACGCACACAACAATGAGCTACCAGGAGTTAAATGTAGTAGAAATCCAGTGATCCCCCCTGTGCACAAGTTAAATATGAACTTGGCACTTTTTATTAAATATTTTATTTTTCCAAATAAACCCAAATTTTGAAGCATTTAAATTTGAGACCTTAATGTTTTGGTTACAATGGCCATAAATCATATTTTATTTTGCTTTAACCGTTTATCTTCTCCAACATTTAAATCTGATTTCATGAGCTCCCGACGTTCAAAATTGAAGATTTCATGAGCTTTCAATGTTTAGAACAGAAGGTTTATTGCAGCTAACATTTGTAATTGGAGATTGAATTGTCATGAACGAATTCAATGGTTTTAAATTTTTGCCCAATAGGTGCCTTGGTTTGCAAAGGTTCAAGGCACCCTGTACTTGAAATCTTGAGCACTCTCTTCCTCCTCTAAGCTTTCTCTTCGTCTCTCTATGCCTATTGGTTGCTATTATATTTTATTGTTTTGCTCACCCTGTTCTTGCAGGAAGACTCTGTTTTATCATGAGGAGTGTTGCTTCCTATCAATCAGTGATAGTGGAAATAGTTCTTAAGGATAGTATCCTTAGACGCGACTCGATCTACACACTTTATTTTGCAGGAACTATGCCAATAATCTTAAGAGATATTATGGCATCTATTCCTTTTGCAAGTTTCAGAGCTAACAACTTTGGTGTTGATGCCATCTTGGTGGCAGAGCTTATGCAGAGATAGTTTCCTAACTTTTCCAAGATCAAGCAGTTTGAAGTGAAGAACTTCTGACGTTGGCAAGAACACATCTACATTGTTCTCGACATGCAAGGAGTTGCTAATGATCTTGCACAATCTGTACCTCCCTCAGATTTAGGCCAAGCCCTGAAGAATGCTTAGACTTATGCTAACAAGATCTGCAGCCACACTCTTATTACTACTTTATCTAACGATCTGTTCGATATGTATAATGTTTATAAAGAGGCAAATGACATATGGGGATCACTTATCCTCAAGAACACTGCTGAGGATGTTGGGAAGCAAAACTTTATGGTGGGAAACTTCTACAAGTGGGAAATGATAGATGATAAAGGCATTAAGCTCTAGATCAATGAGTACCACAAGCTGCTTGAGGAGCTTTGGGTTGAGAAGATCAACCTGCTAGATGAGTTTGTGGCTGGTGTATTAATCGAGAAGTGGCCAGACTCGTGGAATGACTACAAACAATAGTTGAAACACAAACAGAAGCAGCTATCTTTGACTGATCGACTTGATCATTCATATCATTATTGAAGATACCAACCAACAGCTGACACAAGCTACAAAGGGTAAAGAAATGGCTGCCAAAAGCAAACCTAGTTGAAGCAAAGTCGCACAACATGAGGTACAACCATAAAAACAAAAGGAATAAAAATAAAAAATCTTACTACAAGCCCAATAATGCTAACCCCAAAAAGAAGACAAGCAGTTATCATGGGAAAGGAAAAGTAGGTCATTATGCAGCACAATTGTAATATACAAAATTTTGTAATGTTGAAAACGTGTAAATACGAAAATAGTGGAATAAATAAATACTAATATTTACAAATAAAGGTAGAGTCACTTTCAGAATTCCCAGATATCCATTTTGGCATTCACAGAAATTTAGAAGTCAGGATTGTAGATTACGAGTGTATGTAGTTAGAGGAAAATTCATTGGTGGTTGCAGGGCTCAGGGGCGCCATTTTTGAGATTGGAGGGATTCGGGTCTCATGTGACGTGCCTCTATATGTGTGCCACGGTTCCAAGTAGAATTTTGATTATACACCGATAAAGCAACTTTATTAAAATAACTTCAATAAAGTATGTAATGACGGCTTATGATGACACACCTTTCATGTTGGCCAAATAAGGAAATAACAAGTGTCCCAAAATCATTACAAAGTAAAAGGTTGTTTTTGTGTTGGCCAAATGAGGAGGTAACATGTGTTCCTCATCATTACACCCACTTTATGCCTTTCGTGTTGTCATCTCTGAGTGCGCTATCTATCAGCTGAGTCCGGGAAATCCACCAGTCTCCAGCCAGGTCGTGTACTTTAATTTTCAAATATCGAACCCAAGAGTCCAAGGAAATTGTCAAGCCACTTCCTTCCTTTGACCATTTATGCACCACCTAAGAGAGGGAAAATGGAAGACCAATGATTGTATGACACATGGCACTCTTAAGCCTTAATCTCATGACACTTGGCAAGCTAAGATGAGACCACTTTGCAAGATGAAATCTCAACTATTCCCTCCCCTTTAAGTGTCAAGTTTCAGCTAAATGGAGAAAAAGGAAGGAAAAATCTGATTTTATCACACAAAATAGAAAGAAGAAAGAAGGAGGAGGAATAGTGACATTTCCTGAATACTGGACCCGATTTCGACCCCGAATCGCTGTTATCATCCGATAAGTCCTTTAGGAAACTTCCTCTACTCACTCTAAGCTTCAATTCTATTGTCTTAGATTTCTCATCTAAGGTGTTTTCTTTCAATTAGTCTACCGGAGTGCCGCTGAAATACCAAACCACTTGTAGAAACCCGACGAGGTAATAAGCCTCAGCTTCATTTTGAACTGATTACTTCATGTTTTCATAGAGTAATTATTGACTCTTGTGCCACCCTTGATTTTTGGCCAAGAGGATTTTTGAAGTAAGAAGATGTTTTTAATCATGTTTAAGGTGATATATGATTCTTGTTGAAGTATTAGGCTTGTTGTTAGTTAAAAACACAAACTTGATTCCTTGTTATTTTGGAAGGCAGATTTTGGTCAGAGGGAAAACTAGGAGAAAGAATTTGATTTTGGTATTTTTGAGATTTCCATTGGATTCTACACAAAAAATTGTGTAGGAATATGCTTTGATTATAATTTTTGGAAGACTGGTTAAAAAGTCCAAATACTAGAAACTTAGTTCACTAAGGTGCCAGTATGCGTTTTTGTTTGGCAGTTTTGTTGTGGCAAAAATTTCACTATTCAAACTTCATTTGATGATGATGAGATTTTCTAGAATTAAAATACACTTAAAGACCTTTAGTTTGATAGGTACCATGAAGGATTTGAATAAGTACACTAAGAGTTATGAGTGTTTGAAGTCAAACCATTAAAACTGGTTAGATTTTCTGGCAACAGGGAGAAAAAGGAAAATTGGGAAGTGTGTATGGTCAGGTGGCTACTGGAAATATTTTTTTCCTTCAAATAGACTTAATAAGTGACATATAGGATTTGGAATTACCTTAATTGGATTTTCCTAGCTCAAGTTATGAATTTTCAAAGATTAATGAAAGTCCTGCTAGCTTTTTGGTAATGGTGTGAAAATGTAAAGTAAGTGTTTTCGTAATGCAATTAGACCTTTAAGGGTTAAGATAAGCAATTGGAGTTAGCTTGGGCCCATTAGCTACGTATTGGACCTGATGTAGTGACCCTAATGATAACCAACATGAGAGAATGATTTATTAAAGAATTGGATTAAGTAATAACTCATCGCTCATAAATTATAATTTATAGGATTTGACACTTGCCCAGGATGCCCGAAGCACATCAATCAATATCAAGATTTGGAAAAAAAAATTGTCAGGTAGTAACTTATCCCTCACATACTATGTGATATGTTGTATGCATGTTTGTACCATTGTGAATTTAAAACATTCAAATGAAAAAGGCCTTAGGCCCAGTAATATTTCCCAGCGCTGTGGTAGGGGACGGTTGTCCTTGAATTGGTAATTTTATACTTTCCACATATCTTGAATTTATCTCTGAATGTTGAATGTGTTTCTTGTATTATATCTTTGGTTGACATGGTATGTTATATGTATACATTTTATCCAAGTGATATATATTAATACTAAGATTCATTGAATCTCATCCTATTTTTTCAAAACAAATTTTTAGCTTGGGTGGGTAGTTCCTCAGGCAAGAAGGTAAACACAGACGAATAAAGTAAAAGACTTGGAATTTAATTTTCTTATTAGTTATCTATTTTGAAGATTGTATTTAATTTGTATTTAAGTGAAATCAATCCTGTACTAGCAAGTCCGTAGACATGTAAATAAGTGCTTGTATATAAGCAAACGCATAGCAGCATCTGAACCAGTAGTGGACAGCCATCTATTTAAGGCCGTTAATTAATTGTAGTAGTTTGGATTCCAGCAGAGAACTTATTGGTAAAAACTCTAATATGAAGAAATGAACAAAAAACGGATGGCTTAAAATAAATCATAAAATAATATGAGACCAAATCTAAAAATGATTTTTGAAAACCCACTCAAGTATAGCTCTACACTCTACTTGAAGTCGAGACTCCCACTTTTACAAAAGATTACTGATCTCCTTTTTTAAAGATATTACTGCACATGAGCCATCCATACGCTTGGAAAACGAGCAGGGTGTTACAACAGTGCAAGAAAAGGGCTAAGAACTAACAAAGGGGAGAAAATCCTCCTAAGTTAAACGTGTATTTGGTTGATGGAGATGATAATAGTGATGGATAAATCATTGTAGTGGTGGTATCAAAAAGCCTTTCATGTCTCTGATGTGAAGAAATGAGTGGTAAACTTAGGAGCTACCAAGCACATCTATGCAAACAAAGAGATATTTACCTCCTTTGAAGAAGGGGAAGACCATATTTATCTAGCTAACTCTCAAACTTCTAAGGTTCAAGGAATAGGGAAAGTAGTACTAAAGCTCACATCTAGAAAGATCTTGGCACTGAATGACATGCTGTATGTACCTTAAGTTAGAGCTAACGTAGTCTCTGCGTCACTGCTTGAAAAATCTAGGGTTAGAGTGTGTTTTGAGATTAACAAGATTGTAAAAAAAAAAAATATTCTAATTGGGAAGGGCTATTATAATAAGGATCTATTTGTTCTGAGTGTTGCCAAAATGAAAGAAAATGCATCTTTTTCTGCTTATTTGGTTGATTCTTTTGATGTGTGGTATGTTAGATTAGAACATGTTCATAAATCATATGTTAAGAGGTTGCAAAATTTTGGGCTATTTTCTGAAACTAAAAATGATTTTCAAAATAAATGCGAGGTTTGTGTAGAAACTAAAATAAACAAAAGAATGTATTTTCTATGGAAAAGGAAACTAAATTATTGTTGTCCTTAATTCATACCGATTGAGGTGATATGAAACAAACTAAAACTAGATGAGGTAAAAGATATTATATTACTTTTATTGATGTTTTTTCAAGATATACTAAAGTATATTTATTGAGAAATAAAGATGAAGCTTTTGAAAAATCTCTTTTATACAAGGCATAAGTAGCAAATCAATTGAATAAAAGAGGCAAATGAGTTAGATCGGATAGAGGAGGGGAATATTTATTGTTAAATGATTTTTCTGAAAAAGAAGGTATACTACATGAAGTAGCTTGATGAGGGCTTTTTTTTTGTTAGCCTTGGGGTCCACAATAAAAAATTAATCAAAGATTATGTATAGGCAAATCTATAATCGTTCTATTTTCTCAAGGAGCCTTTTGTTGATTCCTAGGTGATCTAATTGACATACAAATACAATAAAAACAAAGGGAAAGGAGGTTTTGGTTTTGTCAAATTTATAACTAAAAGAGGAATGCAATTTAATTAAATGCTAAATTATTATTTTTGGTGTTTTTTTATAAAAATGGGATCGATATGAGGGAATAAGTATTGGTAGCGAAGTTAATGGTTTTCCTAGGTTTTTAAAATGATTTGGGAGTTAATTTTTCATCAAGTCAAATTGAAAACGTCAAGCAATCGTATCGAGTCCAATTTATTTAATTAATGACTATTACTACAATCGCATTCACAGTCATCTCTCTTAAATAAATTATTAAAAATCACTTGATGTGAGTTTGAAAATCATTAAAATGCACTTGTTTCCTCTTTGATGAAAGCAGTATCGTGACACTCAATTTGAAACAAATCCGTCACACAATACCAGTAATCACATAAAATGCATACCTTCATTAATTCAAGAGAAAATAAGTTCAATTCAACACAAAATTCAAGTGCATCAATACAAAATTCAACACAAGAGCAATCCATCATAAATAAATAATCACTCATATAAGGCTCACAAATATGTACCAATACAAAATGAATTCAAACAGCACATAATTCATGAAATGAGCTAATAGAAAACTAATGATCTCCCCTTTATAGCACATTGAAGCTCTAGCTAACTTCCTCACTCCCAAGCCTCTAAAAAATTAGCCACTCATACTAATTGATCTGCCAAAGCACCAGAAATCCATGGGAGTATGAGTAATCAGCCAAATCAATAAAGAAGGAAAGAAGAAGCTATCAAATTCAGCGCATAAGTGAAGTGAATAGGAGGAAATTGTGAAACAATGATTCCAATGACAATGGTGAGAAGAGGGAGGTTGATAGAGGTGGAGGTGAGGTGGAAGGACAGTGCTGACAGAGCTTAGGTGGTGAGGGTAGCGATGCTGTGAAACTGACAGGAAACAGAGGGAAAGGGATGGTGATGGTGGTAAGAACAACGAGGTGGTGGTTCTAAAATGACAGACGGTGGTGTGATGATAAAGGTCTCTATCTTATCTCCTCTTCTTTACTTTTCCCAAATCGACTCCAAGCCCAAGCTCAAGGTCCAGCCTTCTCCTCTGACTAGTCAAAGCTCCTCCTCCCTAAAAGTTTGCTCCCAGTCACGACCTTGTAAGAGTCAAGTTCGCTGGTGATGGTGGACAAATGTGGGAAGGTTGCCGACGACCGTGGTTGAAGAGGAGACGGTGGACATGAGATGAAGATGGTGAGGGTCTGGTTCGAGGTCTCCGCAGCGCTCTGGTGTTCTGCATCTGCTCTCCAAGTCACGAGCTTCAGGTCAATTTTCAGACCTAGTCTCCAGTCCAAACGCAAGTTTTGACTAGGCACTAAAGTAAAACATTCAAAAGTTCATGCAGGGGCTAAACTACAAATTTTAAAACATGTTGGATCTAAACTGTACTTTTTGCAATTTGTTCCTAAACTTTTAGTTTCAAATTTAGTCTAATTTCTTTAAGCACCTACAATGCAAGATTAAATACAAGGCAGTATCAAAAGTCCAAGAAATCATTTGCATGAATAATTAATAAATTATGACCATTTTACCCTTAATTAGACTTAATTTAATATAAATGTCCCCAACTCAAATTAGTGCTTAATCATCCAATAATGACGTAAGAAATACATTAAATTCCCTAAATTAATTATGAAAAAGCATATCAAAATATGGTTCAATCATAACTTCTCCTTATTCACTTGAGTCTAACGGTGTTGCTGAAAGAAAAAATAGAATTTTAAAAGAAATGATGAATGCCCTGCTTGTAAGTTCTAACACCTAATAACTTGTGGGGCAAGGCTTTGTTGTCTGCTTGTTTTCTAAGAAAATAGAATACCTTATAAGAAAACTAAGACACCTTATGAATTGTGGAAAGGCTTTGTGCCTAACCTTCAATATTTGAAAGTGTGGTAGTTTATTGCCAAAGTTTTATTACCCAATTCTAAAATGAGAAAAATTGATTCTAAAACTTTTGATTGTATATTTATTGGATATGCTTAACAAAGTGCTGCTTATCATTTTCTAGTTTTGAAAAGCAATGTTTTAGATAATAACACCATTGCTGAAACAAAAAATGCAGAGTTTTTTGAACATATATTTTCAATGAAGGTTGAGCATATATTCCTAAAAGAATTGAAAATTCTTCCTCTTCTTCTAAACAAAATTCAAATGAAGGTTTGTTTGAGATTTTAAGAAGTAAAAGACAAAGAAAAGAAACATCTTTTGGAGATGATTTTTATACTTATTTGGTACAAGATAAATCCAAAAATTTCCATGAAGCAATTTCTTCTGTGGATGTATCTTTTTGGAAAGAAGCAATAAAAGCTTAAATGTATTCTTTGAATTAAGATAAAACATGGGTTTTGGTAGTCTTGCCTCCAAGAGCAAAGCTTATTGGTTGCAAATGGGTTTTTAGAAATAAAGTATTTTCCTAATGGAACTACTGGTAAATATAAGGCTAGGTTAGTAGCCAAAGGATATATTAAAAAAATCATATTTTATTTTTCTTTAAATGGGTTCTATGAAGCATTTGAATTTGAGACCTTAATGTTTCGGTTACAAGGGCCATAAATCATATTTTATTTTTCTTTAAATGGTTATCTTCTCCAACGTTTAAATCTAATTTCATGAGCTCCCAACATTCAAAACTGAATATTTTATGAGCTCTCAACGTTCAAGACGGAAGGTTTTATTGTAGCTAATGTTTCTAACCAGAGATTGAATTGTCATTAACGAATTCAATGGTTTTAAATTTTCGCCCACTGTGTGCCTTGATTCACTAACTATAAAAGTTAGAGTCTGCAGATGTTCAAGGCACCCTACTCTAGATATCTCAAGCATTCCACCTCTGCGCTTTTTCTTCGTCTCTCATATTTTCTCTACTTGTTGCTTGTTATTATATTTTGCTTTTTTACTCACCCTTTTCTTGTAGGAAGAATCCATTTTATCATGAGGAGTATCGCTTCTTATCAGCTGATGGTTGCAGAATAGCTCTTAAAAATAGTATTTTAGGACGTGACTCAGATTACACACTTTATTTGCAGGAACTACGCCAACACTTTATGCATATGATTGTCGCAGCTTTATTTGTGTCATACTTTAAGCATGAAAACATGTAAACTCCTTACTTTAGCTAGTTATTGCCTTTGCCATGTGCATACATTATTCAGTTTGTACATTTTATTCAATTTATTTGGTTGAGGTATTGTTCTATGTGGGTTGCATTTGACATATATTGAGATAATGATTTTGCTATTGAGATTCCCTAAATCTCATCACCCCTTCCTCACATGTAACAATAGTAAGAGCTAGTTTCTCAAAAGAGAAGAGTAAGCTGGTGGAAGAGATTTGAAGGTGTGACACAATGTTCGAGTTTTTGAAATTGGGGGAAAAAATCATTTTTGTTCTCCAAAAAAGAACATTTTTTCAAAAAAAAGAAGAAGAACATTTCGAGAGAGATTTTATTCCATATTGATATGAAGTTCAACAACATTTGATTCTAAACTAGTTGGTAATATCAAATTATTTGTTACAAAATAAATCTCGCAGACTCAACTCGAGTTTCGTGTGTGTGAATGTATTTTTAAGCCTATTAAAAACAAAAAATGCTTTCGAGAAACAAATAAATCACCTTCAACTCGAAGACATATTCTGATATTCATGAAGCTTGCATTTTAGAATAAGTAATAAATTAAAAACCAAGGAAAGGGATTATCAAATTTAAGAGAAAGAACGTATTTGATGTCTGAGGAACATGGTAAAGTAAAGTAATAATGTCATAAAAGTTGACTGACTCAAAGTGCTCCACTAAGCGTTGCTGTGATGATACAACTGAAATGGTGTCTTTGAGCAATAATTATTAATTAATTATTTAACCCCCATCCAAAATCAAATGTTTCCATCAAGCCTAAGATCTTTGTCGCTGACAACTTTTTATCTTCATTTAAATAATGAAACTTCACTGGTCCCAATTAGTTGGATCAGTTCAATACAAAATGACAAAATTAGACCGCATAGAATGAGAGCTTCAAATATTCTGTGTTTAGCAGAAGGCTTCAAATCAAATAATTTTTTTTTTTAAAAAAAGAAAAATTTCACGAGAAGATATCAAATCAAATGACAAATATAAATTGGCTTTCAAAGATATCATATATAAATTTTAGTGAAATTAAAATAGGATGAATAATTTTGGTTTATTAATTACTTTCCACCCGAGGCTAAACGGAAGAATTATTCTCCTTAGTTGCCCCGGATTCATTATATCGAATAAAGCTTCTTTTCCCACTCTTTCCAGTCATGTTAGCTTTATGTCAACCATGTCAAGGTTATATGGCTAAGTAAACTCCAGATTTATGTCTGACAGGAGAATATATATAGCTGAAATTAAATATTGAAAAAGATCATAGGAAGAACATGCACGAATGCAATAATTCATCAATAGATAACATTAACATGCATTTGTTTGAATTTTACTGAAATTCAACTAACTAGGATGATTAACTTTGGCTTATTAATCTCTTATAAACCGACCTCCACACCAAAGATTTCTCTTTTCTTGCACCAAGTTTATACTAGTTTTTGCCCCCATTTATTTAAAGTCAAGTTTTGTTATCAGGTCAAATAATAACCCCTCCAGATGTTTCACAGGAACATATATAGTTGAAATATATGAAAGATCTCAGTGATTAATTAGAAAATTGCGATGAACTTAGTTTCTATCAATATTAACAAAAGCACAACAGAATGCAAGTAGTTGATCTCATATTAATAGCAAAGCAATTACTAATGCACAAGTATACAACGGAAATAATACAAACAAACCATAACACTATTTTTTAAATGCTGCTTTAGTATGCAGCGAGGATTCAAGAAAACCCTAGTCCATCATAAGGAACTTTCACTTCGATACCTTCCACAACACACACACACCCCAACGCAGATACAGGTACTATTTAAAATCTCTTCTCTCTGATACCATAGCCCACTACTTCATGCAGCTCCAGAGGGTATTTCATTTCCCACTCCAGGACTGTGACCTGGAGTTGTAGGACGGAAGTAATCTCTAGGCTCATTCGCCTTATTATATGTGTTTTTGGTAAAAGAAACCTGAGAGTGATCTTGTAACTTCCTTGACGCTGCTACTGATGAACTGAAGTTAAGTTGAAGAAGAAAAAGGAAGAGAAGAATACATGTTAATACGATTGTTTTCATAACCATGATTGAAAACACTAGATAGCTCGCTTAGGAAAGATTGATACTGATGGCTTCTTTGAATTAAAAAAGGTAGCTAGATCGAAACCTAGCTACTTCAAAAACTACTAGGGATTTATGTTAGTGATCATGAGATGACACTGCCATTTATAATTGAGAGTGCTGTAAGGTCCCACGTGAGGAAAGTAGATCCTCTCGTTTCCATTTTTCTCCTTTTCTTTTACTATCTCATCTCTATATTTACATCAAAAAATAAATGGATCAGATTTAATATTTTATAAAATTATTATTATAATATTTTATAAGTTATTTTTTTTTTAAATTTTTCCCTAAAGATTTTATGGACTGGATAGATCAAATTTTAATAATTTAAGTTTATTTATTTTTAAAATAATTTTTCAAAATATTAAATATGAACCATCCATGTTTTTATATATCTAATGATGAATATGAGATTTTAAGGAGAAAATGAAAAAGAAAAAAATAGAGAAACCCAACCAGTGACGTTGGATCATTTTCAATTGTTTACAAAATAAGGTTTTGGCTCACTAGGAGATGTCTCTTAGGATGCATCCAAATGAGGAAAGTCCAGAATTTGTGGACTTTGCTAAAATTTTCTCACAACCATTCATTCAAAAGTAAGTTGATTCCTTAAATTTTTCTCACTAGGTTTTTGTTAGGGGTTTATCTCTAACGGTATATATGGAGAGGGTCTCGTAGCCAGTACTAAAGCTTCTTTAAGAAGTCTACGGTGCGAGGAGATTAATTACCGCTACCAGCTGTGGATACCCTGAGCCTACAAAAAAAAAAAAAAAAAAAGCAAACTGATTCCTAAAACGGAAAAGGGCATTTTTGGTCGTGTGATTACACAACACTAAAAACAGTTTGAATTATTAATATATACCATTAAAGAGATTGAGATCTTCAAATATGATGCAAGTTGATTGCCATGTTTTATTAAGAAAATGTTTCTTCCACTAACTTAAATATGGCTTTGCTGATGCTGACATCTCCTCCACATCTTCATTTATTGATTATCTTTCTCTAACAAAATGAGTATAGGGCATGAAAAACGTTTGTGGACGGCTTATTGTTGCGCATAAACTATTTGCCGTTTTTTATTTGCTTGAAAAGCAAGGTCATTGTGCTCTAGCTAATTCATTCCACATTCAAGTGACCAAATATAGGTACAAACAAATCTCTGAGAAAGTTTATTTACTAAGCCTCGTCAGAGTCAATAAGGTATCCATAACTAACCTACGTAATAAATTTCTCGTTTGAGTTTGAATATCATAATTCCTATATGAGAAAAAGGAAGTTTTCTTGACGAAACATATGAATTCCAAACTTCATCACTATTGAAGAAGTTAGATATCACCCTCATTTCCCATTCCGATCTAACACTTTTGTTGGCTTTAATTCTTATGTTTACTCTCCCATATCATAGGATGTTAGCTTTTGTTTTACCTTATCACACTAGCTACTACAGTATCGGCCATAAATTACGGTTTTGAACCCTCATATATCCGGGTGCTATATATGCTTAGTTTCAAACCATAATATATGTTGAGGGCATATATAACGATTATTTGTTAATAACCTTAATGTATTGGCTTTATTTTTTTTATTATATATAGTTATTTTTTATTATTTGTTTTTATTTAGTTTTATTGTTAATATTTATTACATAAAACATAATCATTGATAATAACAAGATAATAATATTAAATAAAAATTTTTATTTATAGTATTCAAAATTCAATCATTATAGATAAATATCATACAATTTAAAAGAAATTAATCACTTAAACACTCTAGAACATTATCTTATAATTTTTTGAATTGTAAAAGAAAATCTATTAAAAAAATTCTACAATATTCTCCAATGTGTTTCCTGTAAATTGTCGACCATGTATCAATATTTTAGAGTTCCCGTAATTGTAAAAGCATAATATAAATATAAAAATCAAAATATATATAGTAAAATTGGCAATATTAAAACGTAAGCAAATCTCGAATCTAATTCAACAAATTTGATTTCAAAAGACCTGCTAAAGTTTAGGAAAGTTCAAGTAAATCATGATTCAACAACCTGCTAAAGATTGGGAGAAAAAATTATATTGATTTTAGTCCATATATAGTGTAATCAGAATTATTTTTATGGTAATAAAACAATAATAAAACATTTGGCAGTTTACATCATCATTTTTTCGTGCTCTCTTGTTTTCTTTAGTGTTTTTCTCTTCTTTTATCTTCAAACCAATAGCCATCATTAGAAATTAGATATAACTTTTTATTCACGATTCTTCTTCCTAGATAATCCGACGGCCATGGGTCTCAACTAGAGAGCTAGCTCTCGTTATAAAAAAATAAAATTAAATTAAAACATTAGTTGAAAAAAATGAAAGCTTACCTAAGGAATAATCACGAGAGGAAGGAGCTGCGGAGTGAAGATCTACATTAGTAGTGGAGGATGGAACTCGCAGCAACAAAGCAAAACCTATGGAAAGAAGAGTATAAGACTCACTAGGGAAGCTCAAAAACCTTTAAGAAGGAATTGGAAGAGTTGCGTCAAAAAAACTTTTTCCATAAAAATACAAAAAAAACACTGAATTTACGATGGAATTAGAGTTTTTGACGGAATTCGCAACGGAATTTCAGACGAAAATTTTGTCGCAAATTTTTTTTTTTAAATTTTAAAAATCCATGTGGCAACTTCGGCAACCTCCCCTCATCGCCGGCGGTGTCCACCTTCTTAAGATCCGCCACGTGTCTCAACCTCCCTCCGACACGTGTCGCAACCTCCTTTCGCCACATGTCACAACCTCATATTTCCTAGAAATGCAACTCAACTTACCCCTCTTTTAATTCGAACCCACAACCTCCTCCGTACGCACGCGATGCCTTACCGGATGAGCTCGACTGCTTTGGTGTTCTATTATTACACACAATTATATATATAATCATATGACTATATATTTTTTTAAATTTCTAAAATTTAATTTTTATTAACATTAATTAATAACTAATAAATAATTATTAACTAATATTTTATTTAATAATATTAATTAATAACTAATAAATTTTATTTTTTATATGACTATTTTGCCCCTACAAGGGCCAAAATCTATGATTGAAAATTAAAAATATTTTAGAAATTAGAAAATAATAATAAAAATTAAATTAAAAATAATAAATTTAAAAAAAAAATAATTTTTTAAAAATTAAATTAAATTTTAAAATATTAAATAATTTAAAAAAATAATTTTAAAATATTTCTACGGAATTTAATTCCATCGGAAATTGCGAGGGAATTTCCAACGGAATTCAATTCCGTCAGAAATTACGACGGAATTCAATTCCATCGGAAATTGTGAAGGAATTTCCGACGGAATGCAATTCCGTCAGAAATTGCGAGGGAATTCAATTCCGTCGGAAATTCCCTCGCAATTTCCAGTGGAATCAAATTCCGTCAGGAATTTCCGTCGGAATTTTTCATAGGAAATTCCATGGCAAAAGTCAGAATTTCTGACGGAATATTTTCCATCGTTAATTCCATGGCAAATTTTGCCACAAAAAAAATTCTGTCAAAAAAATTTCTGATGGAATTTTTGACGGTTTTCCGACGGAATTCAATTCCATTGGAAATTCCATATTTTTTTTGTAGTAAATTCTACCTTTTTAAATGAAAGAATACTTAATGGTTCTATGTGAAGATCCATAATGTATTATCTATAATATTAATTAATATATCAATAAAGAATATATTAATATATTGTTAGATTACTTAATGATTCTTTACAAAGAATAATAATGTATTGTCAAATAGCTTTTTTTTATAGACTCCCTCCTTCTTTTATTTGACATTTTTCAGAATGCTACCTTCTAATATATGATAGTTATTATTTTTAACCATTCAATAATCTTAAAAAATATATAATGGTTCTTTGTGAAAAATTGTCAACTATTGTGAAATAAACTTTTCTAGAATCATGCATTTTATATATGACGGTTTTCATTGATAACTATTAAGTATTCTTAAAGAATATATAATGATTTTTTATAAAGAAATGCCAAGTATTGTTAAATATATATATTTTTTTTCAGAATCCCACATTTCTCGTCTCCTTAAGATATCAATAGGATATATATTTGATTAATATCTTAACATATTATATTTACCATAGAAGTATAAATCTAAGATATTATTATATATAATTATATCTTAACATATTGTATTTATCTTAAAAGTATAAATCTGAGATATTATTATATATTATATCTAATAATATCTCATATTTATAATCATAATTTACAATTAATTGTTATAACTGTTATGTATTTGTTTTTACTAATATAATGTTGGAAAATAAATTATTTGTAAGTGTTACATGATGGTTGTTTCATAAGAACGTTATATTTGTCACTAAATAAATAACGGTTATTTATTACAACCGTTATTTTTGTGTTTTCGCGAATTCCGCCTCACAATGCATGATGGTTCACATATTTAACTGTCATATTTTAGCGCTATATATTCTTGTGCAATCTCCGCCTTGACATACGTGATGTTTATTCATTGTAACCATTATTTAATAAGCGTTATATGTAAACCCTCAAATTTATTTAATTTATAAATAAATGATTAATTAATATAATTATTATTCCCACAATAAAATAAAAGATATATTTGATTTCTAATTCAAAAAATAAAAATAAAAATAAAGATATTGGCAGAAAACATGTTGTGAAAAAAAATATTTTATTAATACATAGAGTTCTCAAATACATCATTATTTCCTATAAGAAGTCTAAAAAAAACATCACTACTACAAAAAGGTTGAAAGGTGGCGCACATTTTGTGGCACTTCTTTAAAGAAGTGCTACAACTGCCTTTTTTTTCTTTTTCTTTTTCTATTCTATTTTTTTAAAATTTTGGGTACTAACTGTGGCGCCTGGTGGACCAGATGCCACAGCTGGTAGACCCAACTATGGTGCCTGCCAAGGCAGACGCCACAATTGGGTGCATTCTATCAGCTGTGGCGCCTAGAAAATCAGGCGCCAAAGCTGGTTGTATAATAATTAAATAAAAATTTTTTTGGCATAGGTATTCCAAAAAAAATTTAAAAATGAATCATTTCCAGGCGCCATAGCTGGTGTTATTAAATAAAAAAATTTTTTGGTGTAGTAATTTAAGAAAATAATTAAAAAATGGATCAACTGTGACGTCTGGAAATCCAGGTGTCACAGCTGGTGTTCCTAAACCAAAAAAAAATTTTTGGTTTAGGAATTCAAAAAAAAAATTAAAAAATAGATCAGCTGTACGTGGCGCCTAGAAATCCAGATGCCACAGCTGGTGTTATTAAATAAAAAAAAATTTTGGTGTAGGAATTCCAAAAAAAAGGACCAGCTGTGGCACCTAGAAATCCAGGTGCCACAGCTGGTTCTATTAAATAAAAAAAAATTTGTCAAATGTTCAACTTATATAAATTTTTTTTTAAAAAATTTTTTTTGACCTTTTTAATGGATTACACTATCCACTTCCCACCAATCACAATTCCCCCTGCTCCCACCTTTATATTTTTTCCCCTTCCCGCGCAGTGGCCCCCTTCATTCTCTTTTAATTTATTTTGACTCATCCCACTTTAATTATTCCCTCCTCTTTCACTTTCCCTTTTCATCTACACTACAGCTTCTTGCAGTGGACGATCGTCGCCCCCCTCCATCCATTTCCTATCATCTTCACACTTAAAAACATACCCACATGCATACACGTCTTCATCATCGTATCCACTTCTTTGTTTTGTTTCAACTGCCATCCCCACTCCTCCTCCTCCTCACTTAAGATTGCGACACCAACGGGCAACGTGGTCCCCCATTCCACTGCACTGATCAATTAAGCTTGTAAGTTCAACGTGCTTCTTCCATTTTTTTTTAAATTGGCATATAATTTCTATAATTTTTTATTTCAAATTGATATCTATGTTCTAATATGTGTTTAAAAAGTGGAAAATATATATAATGTTTCAAAAGAAGTTATCCAAAAAAATAATATTTCAAAAGAAAAGAAAAACCAAAAGTGGACCATGTCTCGTGATGCCTTTAGCATGTTGATAAAAGATATCTTTACATATCCGGAGTACTTGATTTCAGATTAGGCTTAAGCAATTTTAACATTTTTTGCCTGAAAAAATTTTTAATTTCAAAAAACCTTATTTTAGTAATTTAAAAGAAAATAGTCTAGTCCATACGCATGATTAAGAAAAATATAATATTTGTATCATAATATAAGTTTCTTTAGCTTAACTTTTTTGCCAACAGTTTCTAGTTTAACACTGGCCTCAATATCTTAAATTTTGAAAATAAATCTGGACAATTAATATTATTTTGTAAATTAAAATAAAACAATTTCTTTAGTTAAATTTTTAAATTTTTTTTTAAAAAAATTACCCTCCTGTGGCGCTTGTTGGAGGACGTGCCACAGGAGGGGGGTCTCCTGTGGCGCTTGCTTCAGCAAGTGCCACAGGAGACCCCCTCCTGTGGCACTTCCTCCAACAAACACCACAGGAGGGTATTTTTTAAAAAAAAAATTTTAAATGCTGTGGCGCTTTCAAGCGCCACAGCTTCTTTTAGTGGTATCCAGATATGTGGCACTTCTCTAGCGCCACAGCTAATGCAATTATAAGCGCTACATCTTTACTTTTTTGTAGTAGTGCATCTGCCTAAAGGAAAATAGAGAGGTTTTTGTCTGCTACTCTAGCTCATCTTCATATCGGCATGATTTTTGTAACGCCCCAATTTTCGATTAAGGCCTAATGAGAATTATTGAGAATGTAATCAGGAATTAAAGTTGAATTAATGTGTATTTGTGACAATATTATCTAATATGTCATAATTGATAGAATGGGATTATTGGCCTTAAGTTGGTGATTTAGGGGAAAATTAATTACTAACTATGGGAAAATGAGAAGTGAGATTGAATGGCTAATGGATGGATTAGAGAAGCTAATTGGGGATTTAGTGAGTGAGAACCAATAAAGAAATGACATGTGTCAAGCTTGCTTGTGGAGAGGAGATAAGGAAAAGTCAAATGCACATTTTAAAATGTTTTCTCTTTCTTCCTCTCCCTTCTATTTTCGCTGATACAAAGAGGCATGGGGGGAGTAGTGTATCATCATTTTTTCTCTTTCTTCACTCCTCCTCACTCTCATCTCTCTCTCGTTCTCTCTCTCCTCCTCTCTCTTGTCGCCATTGTTGCAGAAATAAGGGGGGAGAAAAGCTTCAAAAGGTAAGGGGAAATGTCTCCAAATGCTCAAACTTCCTTCTCTAATATTGATCCTTGAATGAAGAGCTTCATTTTGATGGTTGTAATGTGTTCATTGGTGTTAGTTTGTGACCTCAAGAGATTGTGAAAGTTGGAGAATTGAAAAGTCACTTTGAGAAAGTTAAAGAGGTAAGTGAAACCTATCTACCCATCTAAGTTTTGTGCCATTTGAGGTAGCTTTAAATTTCTGAGATTTATTGGCCATTTTTGAAAATGAGTGTCATTGGTCATTTGGCATGTTAAAGGTATAGAAATGGTATATTTGGAAGGTGAATGAATAGATAGGATTGATTGGGAAAGAAAGGAGTGAGATTGGAAACTTTGGAAAGTTAGTGTTTAATGTTGCCATGGACTAAAGCAT
Organism: Inga oerstediana; assembly: GCA_963210345.1. Classification (NCBI taxonomy): domain Eukaryota; kingdom Viridiplantae; phylum Streptophyta; class Magnoliopsida; order Fabales; family Fabaceae; genus Inga; species Inga oerstediana. The sequence continues at coordinate 15,300,878 of OY723411.1, read as the reverse complement.
GCTAATGTAGTGGAAATTAGGTTGTTTAAATGGTTTTATTGGATTCCTTGAGTGTTTTAGTGTAAGGAATAGGCTTGATTGTTGATTTTGGAGTCATTGGACGCTTTGGTAGAAAAGTTAGAAAATCTGTCTTGTGTAAACTCTGTCTAGGCAGTCAGTTTACACGAGCGTTTTGAATAACCAAATGGTGTTGGAAAATTCTGAAACTTTCCAGTCTTAAAGATCACATCCCAAGATTCAAAATGGACATATAATTTGTGTCATTTAGGTTTTTTAACTGAGAGTTATGCTTTTCCAAAGTTTGGGACAAAAACAGAACTCTGTTTTGGAGTAGTGTTGAGTTTTTGGTGATTCTGTATTTGTGTGATGATTGGAAGTAATGAACCATATTTTTCCTTGAAAGAGGACTTAAATGCATTTATTTTGGCATTGGAATTACCTCGTTTTTATTTTTATAGAATTAGTTATGAATTTCGGAAGTTCAGCCAAGAATCAGGGAATTTCTTGGCTGCGGCCCAAGGTGGCTGGCCACGGCCCAAACCCTTCTGACCTGATTCTGGCCGCGGCCCATGGGTGGCTGGCCGCAGCCAGTGACCTTCCAACCATATTTTGGTCGCGGCCCAAGGAAGGGCTGGCCACGGCCAACCTTTGTGTTCCAGCACTTTGAGTTTTTGAAAAGAGATCTTCAACCTATTGTTTCCCAACCTTTTAGGGGTTTTATTAGAGGCATTTATAGCTTCTTAAGGGTCATTATTGATAACCAAATCTAAGTGTTGAAGAGTCATTTGAGTATTGGAATAGAGAATAATGTTTTGTCCTTAATTATGACTTTAGGATTTGATATTTGCCCGAAGCGTAGAAGGCCTGCGCCTGCTCAAGAACGGAAAGATCAAGGTAGTGACACTTTATCCTATATCATGTGTATTGCATCGCTTGTTTGCATTAGTCATTGAATACAGTTAAAGTGAAGGGGACGTGGCGAAAGCCCGGACTTGAATACAATTAAAGTGAAGGAGACATGGCGAAAGCCCGGACTCGAATACAGTTAAAGTGAAGGGGACGTGGTGAAAACCCGAACTCGAATACTGATAAAGTGATGGGGCATGGCGTAAGCCCGATCTCGTATATAGTGAAGGGAACGTGGCGAAAGCCCGGTCTCGAATATTGATTGCTGCATTGTGATATATGTGACTTTCTTTGTATATATGCATCATATAAATAAATTGTTGCTACTGGGATTCTCTAGAATCTCATTCTTTCCAAATAACATTTTTAGACATAGCAAGTGGATCGAAAAGCAAGCAAGTGGATAAGGGTGATTAGGGCTGCCAGCGGTAGTCTTAGTTAGATATTTTGGTTTCATATCGAATTAGTTATCATTTTAGATCAACGTAAATATATTGTATAGATCATAGTACTATAGTTTTGTGTAATCCCCGGTATAGATACTGAGATGGGCGATGATGCCCTGAACAATATTTTGGATTAAATGTTATTATCCCGGGTGAACGTCGGGAATTGTGCTGATACTCTGATATTGTATATGTAACAGACCAAACAGGCCATTTGTTTTAATGAATGAAATGAATGGAGATCCATTTATACAGTTTCCGCAAAATTTTTTTAATTGTTCCGGATTTCTCATTCGATTATTAAATGTGATTAAACACTAATCCCAGCCTGATTATCGAAGGGGGTTACAATTTTCAGTTTCTGGGACATTACGACAAGATATGTGTGATACTAAATAAGTTTTAACCAATAATGCCCAGTTGCTAATTTAGTAGAAAACAATTTAAATCCCTGTAATATAATTATATGTGAATATGCATATAAAATATTCATAAGCATCCACAATACCATAATTTCATCACTTAGATATACTAGGGCGTCCCCTAGGTAGACCCACAATAATTCACACAGAAAATCTTACCGCATGGAATAGTTCACATAGTAATCCTTCTTGGGGAGATCATAATCTTTATGGACACCACAATATAGTCTTCCTTGCATATTCCCATACAATTCCAAATAAGTTTCAAATATAAAAAGTATTTAGATCAATCAAATCAATCACATCGAGAGTATCAGTAAGACATTTGAAATACTTTTGAGAAGCATAAATAAGATCAGGGTGTATCACTTAGTAAGAAAACTCTTGCATAATTTTCAGCAGTTTCCTTCTATTCTTCTCTATGACTTTCGCTTTCTCTCTTTTCTTTTTTTTTTTTCAAAAATCAAAACAGAAGACCATATATATATAGGCATTGTTGACTCACCTCTTAGTTTTCACCCTTATCCATTTTACATATATTAGATTCTTATCCAATTTTTTTCCCTTTTTCCCAAGCCATCTGAAGCTAACCTCTTTTCTACTTGTTTTCCAAGCCAATTCCATGACATCATTTATTTCCTCTTACTGATTGCACTGTTGCAACATAATGACGTCTTCACTTGTTTTTCCCTTGATTTCACCCAATAAATAACACAAGGACATCCTAAATAATATAGATATATTTATCTTCATACACACACACACAATTATTTATCTTGTAATACTTACAAAAGCCCATTTAATTTAATAATTATAAATATATATATATATATATATATGTATATATATATATGTATGTATGTATATATTAATTATATATACAAACAATTTTTTCAGGATGTTACATTATATATGCCCGAATCAATGTTAGTGCCGGCTAATCATTCTTTTGATTAATCACCAATTTCTAGGCATATTTTGATTTCCTCCAGGACCTTCTCCATGAATTGCTAGCTAATTGATTCTTTCATAAACTTATTTATTCTAAATCATCATTTATTGCCAAAAATCCTCTCTTTGTTTTCATCATTAAGTGTATCATTTCATTTTCAATAACAATATTACCGCATACACTTCTCCCTAGCAAGAAGTTAGGGAGAAATATGATCTTGGAATGAATGATTTATGAAACACCATGTAATAAAGTGAGATTTAAACTATGTCAATATCCCTAATACATCAACTTTGTATGTTAGTGTAGGAAAAATAAGGAGAGAGAGGATTAGTGTGCCGGGGTGAATCCATGTTTAGATCCGGGTTAAAGCTCCAATGCTCCATAATAATGCCCATACATTATTAGACTACTAGAGCCTAATTAGGATTGACATAGCAGATCACTAGAACAAGAAAGATGATAAGAGAGAAGAGATTGCTAAAAAACTCAAACAGGGGTGAAGAATAACTGAAGGAGGCAACTCCTATTTATAGTAGTTTAGGGTGGCCACTAATTAGGAAATGATGTCTACCCTTCTTGCCTTCCAAGTTAGTAATCAGGAGAATTAGTTTTCAATTAATTTCCTAAATTAAGATGACTTGTTTCTCAATTAACAATATCATAATTAATACTAACTTATTCCCCAATATACAATTAATGTTGATTTGATTTTTAATTGATTAGGCTACTTGTATCCTAATCAAATAGTCCAACCCATCGATCAAGGGCGGACTTAGACCCAAAGCCCAACATCTCCCACTCACACTTGATGAGCTTCCCATCGTGCGTCTGTTACTCTTTCCTATTTCATACTTGGCGTCTACCGTGACCACGCGGGCAAAAGTGTCTTCAAGATTTGGTGCTTGTGATACTAGAAATCCCTTATATCAGATTAGCATCCAAGGACACTTTATATATATATATATATATATATTTGTAAGCTATATATTCATTGCCTCAGATGCCCTAGATTCTCCCATACATATTACTCATGGCATATCTAATCACTCTCGAGTTAATTGTTGATTAACTCATATTGCCTTCCATGCACATAGTATCCTCACTTACCAACTACATATAGAGCTAGTAAGGGGTCGACCACAGACACTAGCACATCTTATGTATCTAGGAGTGAATATTCCCTTTTAACTAAACATCAGTCAATCTTGACTTGGTCACTTTCCTAGTTTTCACTCATCTGACCGAATCATGTGTGATCATAGAGCTTTAGCTAAAGTAACTGTCACCAAACCAAGCTTTCATGATGCTGCCCAAGTCTTAAAGGCATCATGGAAGGATTATTCCTTCCTGGGACTCACACTGTAGTGAACTAGGGATCTTTCACCTATATCCCATGTTGCAGTCTAACTCTCAAGCACATACAGTATGAATTGCATGCTACGGTGAATGGTTTGTGGTGTACGTCGATTTCTTTCTCTTTCACCGTACAGACATTAGTTACAAAATATACTTAACATCTGAACCAGAACTTTCTTTTTCACAATATCTCTTTTACAATCTCATTTGTGAAAAAGAGTTCTTTGCCTAGCTATAAGTCTGTATGCAAGCTTCGATCCATTTTCTATGTATATACACACATGTGGATCTCATATCAGTTTTTAACTGAGGCAACTCAAATGCAAAGATTCTTCTTAACCATCTCATGGTGATCATTTGTTCATCTTACCCTACCATGCCCTTGTAAAACATGGGAAGATGGTTGTTCGTGTGAGTGATCCAACCTCTTCGGACATGCACGACATACAAAATTATATACCGTATATGTATTTACTCATAACATACATACTATTTCTTTTATCTTTATATAAAAGAAGTTTATGACCTTATATTTTATTTACGCCCCAAGATTTTCACTAACTCAATAAATATCAAGCTACGAGCTCAGTAAGGGGATCTACCAACTTTCCGTCAACAGAAGGTCATTGCACTGTCACTGTCCCTCTTTGAAATTATATCTCTGATAGAGATATATCAAATGTATGTTCTGTCTTGCTGTGATACTTGGGATCCTCATCATAAGATGCTATCATTTAGATCCTTCTATCCACCATTCATTCCCAATCACTTATAGGAACTACTTTAGCCATATGGCACCTTGAATGATGGTAGAACATGCTTTGTGTTCTAATTCCAAGGATAACAGAAATACATTGTATATTTCCTTACTCCATTATCATTTGCCTAGGCCTTATATTAGAGTATCCTTTCAAAGGAAAGTTATTGCTTTGACAACTTAATCTATGGTTATTCTCATAATCTATTTCATAGCAGGACCAAAAATAGCTTCCATGTTTGACAAAAAACATTTGGTCAATATACACCAATGTGTATATTCATATTACCAACCATAGTCTTACTATGGGACTCTATCTACTTTTTCTATGTTGGATTCCTCGTAGGACATGTAACCTCTCTAGGTTTATGCCTTTGAGTTTAGGGTATCCATGGGTTTGCAGTTTGGCATACTAAGATGCCTAAGGATCACACTTGTACATGTCTCTTATGGAAAGGACTGTATCTTTCTTGTAGAATCTCTGCTTACCTTGTTATTCAAGATATTATCTGTTCAACCCATGGTTTTTCAACTCAGAATTTAAGGATTATCTGATCCTTTATTCCTTTAACTCCCTTCACACTTGTTTCAGCTAAACATATGTCATTTGATAGAGGATGGCTTCACAAAGAATCATCTTAAGACCGTTTGACACTTATGTAGTGTTCTTCGATTATCTTAAAGTTGGTGAGGATTTTTACCTTATGAAACCTCATATACTACTACGTGGGTGATTGTTTCTATGAAGCCCTTAAGCTGCTTCATGTAGAGTTCATCATTCAATTTCTAAATTTCTAAATTGGAAAGTGGTTTTTACATCATCTTGATGTAATTTCAAGACTAAGCTTGTTGTCATAGCCAAAGTTCAGAGTTAAAATGCACAATGGATAGCCTTCCATTGTAGTACCCCTTAACCACCAAGTGTTTTAGGTGTTACATGCCCCAAACAGATTTGAGAACTTGTTCCCAATCGCCCCTTGGCTAGGTGACAAATTGCCCAAACATGTACTTAGCTGGTTTAAAAAAGAATCCATATCATCCTACATGACACTTTGTAATTCTTCTTAGCATGTCCTTCTAGTGTCTTTCAGACACTTATAGGTAGTCATCATCACCTTCTGTAACACCCCAATTTTTGATTAAGGCATAATGATAATTATTGAGGATAATTCTCGGATTAAAGTGAAATTAATGTATATTGGTGACAATATTAATTTATATGTCATAATTGATGGAAAATTGAAAGAATGGAATTATTGGCATAAGTTGGTAATTAATGGGGAAATTAATTACTAACTAAGAAAAATGAGAAGTGTGATCAAATGGCTAATGGAAGGATTAGAGAGATTAATTGGTGACTAAGTGTGTGAGAGCTAATAGGAAAATGACATGTGGCAAAGTGGGTGTGAGAGGAAGATAAAGAAAAGTCAAATGGGATTAAAGAATGAATTTCTCTCTCCTCTCTTCCCTCTTGTGTGCTGCAGAAGTATGGAGGGAGTATTGTCATCATTTGTTCCTCTTCTTCACTACTCCTCACTCCATCTCTCATCTCTCTCTTCTCTCTCCATTTCTTGGCACCATTTTTGCAGCAAAGGGAAGGAAGAAAAGCTTTGAAAAGGTAAGGAAAATGGCTTCCATTGCTCAAACTTCCCTTTAATATTGATCCTTGAATGAAGAGCTTCATTTTGATGGTTGTAATGTGTTCATTGGTGTTAGTTTGTGACCTCAAGAGATTGTGAAAGTTGAAGAATCAAGAAATCTCTTTGACAAAGTGAAAGAGGTGAGTGTTAACTCCCTTTTGATATATATATTGTGGTTGTTGGTTGAGCATTGATTTTTTTGGAATTTTCTACCCTATTGTCGAAAATTAGGGTCTTAGTGAGTTTGGCATGTTGCGATCATGGAAATGGTATATTGTGATGTCTTTTGGACAAATGGATTGGTTTGAATCATTAAAAGTAAAGTTTGGGAACTTTGTGTTGGTTTTGGTGTATTGGTCAAAACAGGGCATGTGGTTAGATTGTGAATTTGGTCATTTTGAGGTTACCATTGTGTTCCTTGTGGAAAATTGTATGGGAATATGTTTGGTTAATGATTTTGGAGTCATTGAACACTTTGGTAGAAAAGTTGGAAAATGCTGACAATGTGAATTCTGTCTGGGTAGTTTATTCGTGTGGACGTTTTGAATGACCAAATGACTTCAGAAAATTTTGAAACTTTCCAGTCTTAAAGTTCACATCCGAAGCTTCAAAATGGATATATATTTTGTGTCATTTCGTTTAGTATTCTGGGAGATATAGTTGTCCAAAGTTTGGGGATGGAAACAGAACTTTGTTCTGGAGTAGTGTTGGGGTTTGGGTGATTCTGTATTTTTGTGATGATTTTAAGTTATGAGCCATATTTTTCCTTGAAATAGGGCTTAAATACCTTTCATTTGGCTTTGGAATCACTCTGTTTCGATTTTTCTACAATAAGATATGATTTTTTGAAGTTCAGCCAAGAATCAGGAAATTTCTTGGCCGCGGCCCAAACCTTTCTGGCCTGATTCTGGCCGCGGCCCATGAGTGGCTGGCCATGGCCAGTGGCCTTCTGACCATATTTTGGCTGCGGCCCAAGGAATGGCTAGCCGAGGCCAACCCCTGTGTTCCAGCACTTTAAGTTTTTGAAAAGAGATCTTCACCCTATTGTTTCCCAACCTTTTAGGGGTTTTATTAGAGGAATTTGTGGCTTCTTAAGGGTCATTATTGATAACCAAATCTAAGTGTTGAAGAGTCAATTGAGTATTGGAATAGAGAATAATGTTTCGTCCTTAATTATGACTTTAGGATTTGATATCTGCCCGGAGCATAGAAGGCCTGTGCCTGCTTAAGGAAGGAAAGACAAAGGTAGTGACACTTTATCCTATATCATGTGTATTGCATTGCTTGTTTGCATTAGTCATTGAATACAGTGAAAGTGAAGAGGACGTGGTGAAAGCCCGGACTCGATTATAGTGAAAGTGAAAGGGACGTGGCGAAATCCCGGACTCGATTACAGTGAAAGTGAAGGGGACGTGGCGAAAGCCAGGACTCAAATACAGATAAAGTGAAGGGGGCGTGGCGGAAGCCCGACCTCGTATATAGTGAAGGGAACGTGGCGAAAGCCCGGTCTCGAATATTGATTTCTGCATTGTGATATATGTGACTTGCTTTATATATATGTATCATATAAATAAACTGTTGCTACAGGGATTCTCTAGAATCTCATTCTTTCCAAATAACATGTTTAGACAGGGCAAGTGGATCGAAAAGCAAGCAAGTGGCAAAGGATGATTAGGACTGCCAGCGGTAGTTTTAGCTGTATATTTTGGTTTTATATTGAACTGGTTATCATTTTGGATAAATATATACATATTGAATAGAATTGTAGTGGTATAGTTTTGTGTAATCCCCGGTATGGATACTGAGATGGGCAATGATGCCCTGTATAAACCCTTGGATTAATGTTATTATCCCGGGTGAACGTCGGGAATTGTGCTTACTCTGATATTGTATATGTAACAGACCAAATAGGCCATTTGTTTTAATGAATGAAATGAATGGAGATCCATTTGTACAGGTGTTTTAAAAAGTTTTTAATTGTCCCGGATTTCTTATTCGATAATTAAATGTGCTTAAACGCTAATCTCGGCTTGATTATCGAAGGGGGTTACACCTTCTAAATGATAAAGAGAGCGTTTAATCTATTAGGGAATCTATCTCCTTATAGTCATTTACTGAATGACAATTTATTCCAAGGTGGATTTCATAGGAATCTTTTCCTATGTATGGGTGAGGTAATTCTCTCGTAACTTACCTCTTACCTCTTTCATTGTGAAAATGGTCTCAACCCTCCCACTCGGATCAGTGAACTTAGGAACACTTGGTTATTCCTTGTTACTATTGACCTCTTAGAGAGATTCAGTATGATTAATGCTCATGTCCTGCTAAGACATTTGAGTTTTTATGAATGTTGTATCCCTTGGTTTTCTCTCAGTAACTGATCAACCATCATTTTCACTAATGAAGACTTGTCTTGGTAAATTCTCAGGTCATCTCACAAAGAGATACCTTGTTTACCTTGGCCCTAATTTTCCTTACTCAAAGGAAGAATTATGGAATGAAGTTGCTGACCCTTGTAGTCTTAATGAGCTTGGGCCTATTCTAAGGCCTATCCATGATTCACAGGGTAAGGTCGTGATTGACTTAGAGGGCATTTGGTTAAGTGCGTAAACAATAGCTGTGAGGTTACATTTCAACATATGACTGATAGTTTCACTTATGCTATTGTTTACTCAACCATGTCATGGAGAGGTCTGTCTCTTTATTTCAACAACTCTATTATGTTGAAAGGTTCTAGGTATTGATAGTTGCTTAACAATCCCTTTCTTGTACACAAAGCAGCTTGAACTAATCACGTGGGTGTTCTTAACCCTTGTTAGTTAAAAAAAAAGGTCTTGTCCTTTTAGTTTAACTAATTTCTGACTAGATTTAGCGATTATCTAATAGCTTCACAATTGCCAAAAATCAAGTAAACATAACTGTATTTCGAGTAAACGTTTATAACATTAATGAAACACCAAGCTCTGTGTTTTTCCCTCACGTTCATTGGTTCACAAACATCATAGTTTTCTAATTGCAAAGGATATCTTCTTAAAATATTTCTTTGTCTTTATTGCTAGGTAGACTAAGTTCTCAACTTACTCATAAGGGTATAAACGCTTTAGTATACATTATTTAGCAAATTTTTGTTTGCTAGTTTGATCATTTCTTTTGATCAATGTGTGCATGTGGCAAGAAATGGATTTATTATCCCTAAAAAGAAATATCAAAATCCAACAAAGGATTTGAGAGTCAGTCCCATTGATCATTAACTAAAGAGATAGCAAAGATGTGATTTTGTCATTTGCAATTTCATGGAGTGAATCGAGGTGGTTTATTTATGCAGAGTTAACGTGCAAGTCCTAATCCCTTGATTCTTTCTCTTTTTTGCTTTGCATCTAACATGAAGCCATATGCTTCTATGAAACATCCACTACTTATTTGGATTGCTACTTTTACAATCCTTAAAGGATTATCAATATAGCCTTTCATCTTTATAGAAACCATTGACCTCCTCTAGATCAAGTTTACCTCATAGGTTTCTTGCCCTTAGGCTTAGAGGATGAATCCTCCCACTATTTAGCTAAGTTTGTCTAACTATACTAATGGATCTTGGATCCTTCAGTTTTTCATAATCAAGTTCAATGTGGCGAATCACATTGCCGAAGGTCAAAATATACATATCAGAAGCAGTATTTGCTTTTGTATACGCCCACTCACTGGAAAACGTGACTTACTCCCACTCACTAGGAGACATAACTTACTCCTACCCACTGGGAGACGTCTTGTCACAACATACACTTGTTTTTTGTTAGAAAGAACTTGGAATTTTATTTTCCTAAATGACTTGTTAGGATGTAATACACTGTTAAAACTTAACTTAGTTTTAACTTTATGGAAGAAGATAATCTATTCCATTATCTTCCAACACTATCCAAATAGCTTGGATAAGTTACATTACTCGTACTATCACAAGTTTGAGCAATCTTGTTCTTTCTATGCTTGATAGCATAAACTTTCTGTATCCTTTAGTTGTTTCAGCCTCTAAATACTGAAGAATAGTTGGTAGTATGTCCTTGACATTTCATTCTTCCTGAATGAAAGAGATTTGAGAGTTTCTAACTCCATAGACATATCTATTGAGCTTGTCTTCATAAGCTCAGTCAAATAGACTTGGGTCATAATTGGTCACTTAGACAATTATGGTATACAAATCATATTCTTTTGTTCAAGTAAGACATAGGATAATTAGGTAATAATTTCACTAGTTTCATGTTCAGGAGACAACTATGTTAACTCCCATCCCACTCATGCTAGTTAGCTCATCACCCTTTTAACTATAGTTTTCATTGAACACATTCCCCTTTGGATTTCTAGACAAATTCTAGAAACTCCCACTCAATCAAAGGCAGTTATGTAAAGAAGATACTAATACAATATCATCTAATTAACATGAATGTTCATGGAAAAAGAAGAGAATATGCTTAATTCAATTCTAAAAACAAATAATTTAATCATAAATTCAATGGAAAAAGGGCATTCAAAAAATTTATAAAACTTTGCCTCATATTATTGTTTCTTAACTAGGTTTTCCCTCTCACAGGCCTTTCTAACCATATGAACTCATATAGCATCTAGCTATAATGTCAAGCTCTTCTTTGCCATGTTTACATCCACTCACTTGCATGTATTTGCAGCATACCTCCCATTTGATGAGATGATTCTCACATCTCTATCTATCTTGTCCTTTGTCATAACATTTGTGATAAAGGGTTGACTTTAAAGTCACTGCTTCAATCCTAATTGAATCAATATGGTTAGAAGCATGGGAAGACTTATTATTATTCAATAATTTCAAGTTGCTGCAAGTTTCAGGTTTTATCTCTAAGAATTTGAGTCAAGGTTGGATAGGGTCTTTTGTTCAAAACTTATTTGAACAATTACTCATTTTGAAGAATCTTTCAACATTAACCTTATGTTGTAGCTAAAATACTCTTAAAAAGGTATCGATTTTTCCCAAAAAAAAAAATAGAATGAACATAGACTCAATTTCAACATTTTTTTGAAATCTCTAAGTTCATATAATCACCTTTTTTATTCAAATCAAACCCAAACGTGCTTCAAATATAAGCAAATGATATTTCAAATTGAAACTCTCAAATATAGCAATTTTTAGGAATAAACTTCGTCTCAATCGGAGGTCTCACGCACTCTCATGTACCCTTAGAAGGTGTCTGGATCAAAAAATCCTAAAAAATTGAAAAAAATCCAATAAAGGCTACTCTCAGTAGAGGCGCGTGTACATCACGTGCCACCTTGCAGCCGTCCTTTCTCTGACGGTGCCCGCTAAGTGTCAAACAGTGGTCCCTATGGGCCGTACTAGCCACTTGTCATTTTTCTGGAATATTTTTTCAATTTTTTTTTTCTATTAACGGTTGACTGTGGCTGTTGATGTGTTACTGATATGGCATGGTCAACGGATGATGTGGTCGACGTTGACCAATGATAACGTGTGACTGAATGCTGACATAGCACTCCTTCATTGGTGCCATGTGGTTCGGTTGTCCTATAATGTGACTGTTGACTGTCACATCATCGTCTTCAACTTCTAACCAGGTGAACTTGACCCGGTTGGAGCTCGATGACCTGCCAACTTCGGAAGGCCATATCTCCCTCGTTTTAGCTCTATTTTAGGCATTCTTGGTGTCGTTGGAATCGTCATTGAATGAACTACAAATCCATGGCTTTTATTTGATCTTAAAATGTCATTTTTAGTGATCAAATCTTGAGTCAAATGGTGGTAGTGACAAGTGACCTGCCAACTTCTTTCTTTCATTTCTCCCTTATCTGAACTCCGTTTGACGCGTTCTAAGCTTTATTGGAATTGTCTCTTCAAGCTCTACACATCCATGGCCTTATCTTGGGCAAAAACTATAATGCCCTAAATTTTGATTAAGGGCTAATGACCTTTTAAGAGGTTGTAATGAATATTTAAAGAATGATTTTGTAAATTTAAGTTGATTTGAGACCCCGAATTAATTATTGGAAATGCCCAACACCCTGTATTTTAGCATAATTATGTGACAAAGTAATTTTTGGAGCTAAAATAAGGGTAAATGGCACATGAAAGAAAGAAAAGAATTTAATTATGTGTTATGTGGCAATTTAAGTTAATATGCCATAATCAGGGGAAAATTTGGAAGAATGGAAAATTTATTGGTTAATTAGACAGTGATTAATGAAGAAATTAATTATTAACTAAGAGAAATGAGATGTGTGACTAAATGACTAATAGACTAGTTAGTGTAACCATGTGGTTACTTTTTGGTGGAAAATAATGAGATTCTGACATGCGGCACCATTGGATGAAAAGTGGTTAATGGGAAAAGTCAAGTAATCATATTTTACCATTTTCTCTCTCTCTCCCTCTCTCTTATACATATGGACAAGGGAATGGGGAAGAAATTCTGCTTCCTCCTTCATCATCTTTATCATCATACATTCTTTCTCCCTCCAAGCTCTCATTTTTGCCATTTTTGAAGAAGAAAAAGAAAAGAAAAGCTTGAGATTAAGGTAAGATCTTGACCTCAAATACCAAAACCTCCTTCTATAATCTTGTTCTCTTTGTTGAGAGCTTTCATCCTATGGTTTTAGATTCTCAAGAGGATGTGTTTTTGTGCTTGAGAAAATTTGAAAGTTGGTGAATCAAGAAACAAGTTTGAAAAAGTGAAAGCTTCATTTTGGTATATAAGTTGTGACTATTTGTTGAGTATATAATTTCTAGAATTTTTTCCCTAATTTTCATGATGTAGGGTCATTGTGTGTTTGGCATGTTGTTGTCATGGAATTGATGCCTTGAAATGTGTTTTGGATTGATAGAAGTGAATTGAAATCATTGAAGGTTGGGTTTGGCCATTTGTGTTTGATTTTGTGTATTGGTCAAAATAGGACATATTGATAGGTTGTGATTTTAATAATTTTGAGGTTTCCATTGTTTTCCTTATGGAAAATTGTATCGGAGTAGTGTTGGATGTGAATTTTGAACCATTGGAAACTTAGGTTTAAAAGTTTTAAGTTTTGGTTAGTGAAAACCCTATGCTGGCAGTCAGTTTGCATGGACGTTTTGAATGGATATATGGTGGCAAAAAATTCTGAAACTTTCTAATCCAATAGAGCACATGCCAAGCTTCAAAATGGATATATAATGTTTGACATTTTGATATGTGTGCTAGGAGATATGAATTTCCAAAGTTTGGTGTCGAAACTAGACTTAATTCTAGAATAGTATGAATATTTGTTGAATTCTGGATTTTTGTGGTTATAGACATCAATGATTCATATTTTTCCTGTAAAGAGGACTTAAAAATCTTTAAGTAGGACTTAGGATCACCTCATTTCAATTTTTCTAGAATTAGTTATGATTTTTGGAAGTTTAACTAGAAACTAAAATTTTATTGGCCGCAGCCCAAAACCTTCTGACCTGCTCTTGGCCGCAGCCAAAAGACTCTTGGCCCCAGCCAAAACCTCTCGGACCTGATTTTGGCCACAGCCTAAAAGTTTCTGACCTCCTTTTGAATGCAGTCAAAAGTTCTTGGCTGCGGCCAACATCCAAAAATCAGAACTTTTCACTATCATAAGGTGGTCTTTGAAATAGTACTTCCCAACTCTTTACGCATTTGTTTAGGCTTCTAGTAGCCACCTAAGGGACTTTAATGATAATCAAATCTAAGTGTTTTGAAGTCATTTGAGCATTGGAATAAGTGATACCTGTCATCCCTAATTATGATTATATGATTTGATATTTGTCCAAAACGTAGAAGGCATATGCTTGAACAGGAATGGAAAGAACAAGGTAGTGACACTTTATCCTATATCATGTTTAATGCATTGCTTGTTAGGTATTTTTCATTGAATGTGCGAGGGGACGTGGCATGAGCGCGGCCTTGAATGAATAGGGGATGTGGCGGTTAGCCCGGCCTTGAATATTGTTATTGTTGCATTGTGATATATGCTTACATGCTTTATTAATTATGCATCATATATGTAAACTGTTGCTAGTAGGATTCTTTTGAATCTCACTCTTTCCAATTAACAATTTTAGCCAGGGCAAGTGGATCAAGAGGTAAGCAAGTGGATAAGGGCGACTAGGATTGCCAGTGGTAGTCTTAGTTCTTTTTGATTTTTGGTTATCATTTGGACAATTGTATATATTGGATTGACCATAGATTTGTAGTTATTGTGTAATCCCCAGTATGGGAAACTGAGATGGGCAATGATGCCTTGTAAAACTCTTAGATTAATGATCTTATCTTGGGTGAATGTCAGAAATTTTGTTAGCACTCTGATATTGTATGTGACAAACCAAACAGGCCAATTTTTTTTTTACTTCAAAATGAATGGAGATCTTGTTGTTCAAGTTTTGTAAAATATCTTTGATTATCCTTGATCTCTTATTCAATTAAAAAACAAGTTTAAACACTAATTACAGCCTTGATGACAATGGGGGTTACAAAAACACTGAGTTTCGAACACCCAATTTTTTCTCGACATCGACGGTGCTCCGTAATGTGACTTGGATGTGTGTCCTTTGTGTTTCAAAAGCTTTTTTCTAGCTTTTGAGGGTTAAAGTCTCTTATTTTTGGTTCCATATAGGTTTCAAAAACTTAACTTTAATCAAATCGAAGATATGAAGAGGAGAAGAAGAAGAAATTGTGCCATGAATTATATATATACATGTATTATATATATATATATATATATATAAAATAACCCGAGGAGCAAACAATATTCAGCCAGCGCATATATATATTTATAGAGTAATAGTATCCAAAGTTTCAAACTCTTGAAACATGTAGGAGTAAATGCGCATGAATGCAAGTAGGTATCATGTTTCAAGCTTTATGCATTCAAGAAAAAAAAACATTGCCTTGCTTCCAATAACATATATATATATATATATATATATGTGTGTGTGTGTGTGTGTGTGTGTGCGCGTAGAAAAATTTGTGTAACACGGCAAATATTCAATATACATGCATGCATATGAGTAAAGAAAGAAGCATGCATATATTAGATAACTAAAATCATATTTGCACACATATATGATAGCAACAGAAATAGACAGGGGATATATAACAAAAATATATCACATTCTTATTCATAAAGAATAAATCACAGCCTCAAGATCAACATACTCTGATACCAATATAGGAAAAATAAGGGGAGAGAGGATTAGCGTACCGAGGTGAATCCATGTTCGGATCTGGGTCAAAGCTCTGATACCCATAATAGTGATCACATAATTATTAGACTACTAGAGCCTAATTAGGATTGACATAGCATATCACAATAATAAGAAAGATGTAAGAGAGAAGAGATTGCTAGAAAACTCAATAGCAGGGGTGAGAAATAACTAAAAGAGGCAACTCCTATTTATAGTGGTTTAGGGCGAACACTAATTAGGAAATGATGTCCACCCTTCTCACCCTTCAAGTTAGTAATCAGGAGAATTAATTCTAAATTAATTTCTTGAATTATGATGCCTTGTTTCTCAATTAACAATATCATAATTAATACTAACTTATTGCCCAATCTATAATTAATGTTAATTTGATTCTTATTTGATTAGGCTACTTATATCCTAATCAAATAGTTCGGCCTATCATGGGTGGACTTGGACCAAAAGTTCAACAGTTAGGATAAGTGATGACAGAAGTGGCTGTTTTTTTCAACATGACTTTTAAAAGCTCAAGTTAGAGTAGAAGTTAAATAGGGTAATGTAATTTATGTTTATATTGTCTTTTGTAAAAAAAATTAGTTTGACAAACTCAAACATATTTAGATGATTGTTTGAAAAGCAAGTTTAAGTGGAAAATGACTCAAAAGAACATAAATCTTATTAAATAATACGTATATATTATATGTATATATTGTGATAGTTTTAGAAGAAATATTAAATCTAAAATTATAAAAAATAAAAATAATTAATTTATTATTGGGAAAATTTTGAACATAAACACCTTCAGAAAGTTGCTGTGTTCATCACAAATAATTTCGACACTAGCTATACCAAGAGCTAAATGTGAAAATGCCCTATCAGTGTTGACTTTTACCCACCCTATTGATGGTAGCCATCACTGATTCCCATGATCACTTCAAGGAGGACCCCTGCCATTCATCTTAATGAATCTATTCCGAGTATAACATCCCACTTTTTATTTACCAATATCCCTTATATGTAATTGTGGCATTTAAGAGAATAACATGGTGAATTAAATGTCAAAACAAGGCAATAAATGGCTCCATACACATTATGATTAAGTTGGAACACAACTTGCAAAGTTACAAGGCGCTGCTAGTGTGTTTTCCTGTAAGGCAGTTTAGTTGTGTGACATTTTTAAATAGGCAAATGATGTCCAATGCCTTTGAAATTTTTCCCAATAAAAGTAAACTTATCAAGCTTTAAATTGGCATAGATATAAGTCATTTGGAGCTGTACACAAATAGTTATGTATTTTTGAAGTTAGCCAAGTAAAACTGGTAAGTTTCTGTGGCAGCGTCCAATAATGGTAATTCTGGGAATTCTAAGTGTCCAATTGGCTAAAGATTATATTTTTCTTTAAAAAAAGACTTAATAAGGGTCACATAGCCTTTAGAACCACTACAATTGGACATCCATAAATAAAGATATGAATTTTCTAAGTTTGGTGAAAAATCTGGTAGATTGAGTACATGTGTGAAATTTCACAAAATGTAAGGGCAAAAGGGTAAATTGCCAAATGAAGCAAGAGCTATTAGTTATTCCTTCCTTCCTTGATGATTTTGGTCAAAAAGGAAGAGGCAAGGAAGAAATAAAATGCTTGGTCCAAATTAATCAAGAGGGGTTAACCTTGGCCCAGTAAAATTAGAGTTGAACAAAGTTGAGAGCTCAAGAACAAGGAAGAGCTAGGGTTTAAGCAAAATCAAAGGTAAGATGCTTGAAATCCAAGTGTTTATGCCTTCCAAACTCCTTAGAACTTCCTCTAACCTCTTCTTGAAATTCGTGGTTAGCAAGCTAAATCAAGAGAGGAGAGAGAGAGAGGGAGAGAGAGAGAGAGAAAGTGGTGAAATGTTAACAAGTACCTAATGTCAGTATGTTTCCATTATTTCTGTATACCTTATGGAATTGTGTGCTTAATACTCCATGAATATCAAAATGTTAAGGGGCTCTACACTGAGCATCATACATACTACACAAGACATTATTGACACTAGCTTACAGAGAGTTATTAGAAATCCTTATGCCTTCGAAGACAATGTTGTTTCTACGTCGCCATAGCCACCAACTCGTGGTGGCAAATGTTTTTCTCCACTCCCCAATATGTTTCCTCCTGTTTCTAAAATAAAGATTCTAACGGAACCAATCAGGAAAGCTCAGTGAACTGAATTTACGCTATAACCTTGTTGTAACAAGCTGCTTCTAAAGTTCAAGAGTCCCTGGATAGTCGCTAAGGACATGTTGAAGATTCTCCATTTCTGTATTACACACAGGACATCTAGCATCATTGCTCAAGCCCCTCTTGTATCTTGAGACATTGGTTAGTAACCGTTTATACAGTACAAACCATAAGAACATTTTACTTCTTTATTTTCCATAGTTTGCCCTATAGAGGGTCAGCTTGGTGTACATCATTATTCAAGGAATCATAAGCTAATTTGACAAAAAAGACTACACTCTTGGTCCATTTCCACCGCAGCTGCCCATTTGCCAAAACCTCAATTCCATCCTACACTTTCCCCCACATTCTCTTGATCCCATTCCACAAGTTTGAACTAGGTTTGACCATGTCAATCCTTGGGATCATCTCTGAACCACATTTATATTTATTCTGAAAAAATTCAACCCAAAAGTCATTCCTTCTAGCCGATAAGTTCTAGCCTAGCTTTATAACGTAGGCATGTTTTGATAGTTGCCATGACAAAACCCCAATCTTCCTTTCTGCTTAGGCTTACAAATGGCATCCCAAGCAACTAGGGGGGATTTTCTTTTGGTCCTCATGCTGCCCCATAAAAATTGATGGTTACATTTATCCAGGGACTCGCATGTGCTAATTGGGAGAAGGGAGGTTTGCATGACATAACCTAGAATTGCCAAGGTCACCAATGATATGAGCTTAGATCTCCTTACTAATGATAGTGATTTTGCTTTCCACTTTGATAGCCGTGTCTTCACCTTATCCACCATATATTGGTAAGAGTCTTTTGTCACTCTTTTGTGATAAAGGGGAACACCAAGACATTTACCCAAGTCAATTGTTATTGAAAATCCTAGAGAAAGGAAATCTCACTACTCCTACTGTGATTGACATTATTGGAAAAGAGGACTCTCGTTTCTTGTTGATTGACCTTTAAACCTAAGCTTTTACAAAAGGCCTTAAAACAAGTGTTATTCACATTTGGCTGATCCATCTACACTTATACAAAAAGGATAATGTCATCTGTAAAGAAAAGGTGTGAACTAGGAGGGCTAGTCCTTGTGAGACAAATTGCCTTCCAATTTCCTTCATGAACAACATCTTGAATAAGATGAGTCAGTTTTTCCAGTTAACATAATCATAAGCTTTCTCAAGATTAATTTTTATTTCCAAGAAACCTTTCTTATACTATATATTTCGCATGGTGTGGATTACCTCTTAAGCCACAATTATGTTATCACTATTATGCCTCCCTGGAACAAAACTGTATTGGTTTGGGGCTATCACTTGAGGATGGATAGGATTCAACCTGTTTACAATAATCTTCATTATTGCCTTATAAATCATGTAACATAAGCTTATCGATTGCAAATCCCTCATAGTTTTACGATAGTCTTTCTTTAGGATGAGAACAATTCATATGCCATTGATCTTGTTGATAGCCTGTGGGTTAGAGAATAAAAATTTCACATAATTCACTATTGAAGTACATGCCATGCTCCATTGATTCTCATAAAAAGGAGTTTTGAAACCATCAGGCCCCAGGGATATGAGAACACCTATACTAAAGATGGCTTGTTCAATTGTAGTGTTCAAAATATCTCTTCCACACCAACTTAGCAATCCCTCATCAACTAGAGGATAAGACATAGTGCAATTAAGCTCTGGCTGAACCACATCTTCTTAAGTGGATAGATTAGAGAAAAATGTAGTCGCCATAAATTTTGTATGAGAAGTTTTGTAAACCCATGAACCTTTATCATCCTTTATAGCCTCTATTCTATTTATTTTTCTTTGACAGTTGGCTCAAGCATAAAATAACGAGTATTTTGATCTCCATAAACTGACCACTCCATTCTAGCTTTTTGTGCCCAAAGAAGAGACTCTTGGTGCAACACATATTCAAGTTCCTTCCATAAAGATAATTGTAGGTCCTCATATTGAGGTCACATATCTTACTGAGAAACCATCCAATTTATCCCACCAAGTCTTATAAGAAGGTGTTTCTTCCTTGCTTTTGTATGTTTGAAAACTTCTTTATTCCATTTAGAACAAGCCTCTTAAAATTGGGAAATATTCTGCATTCATGAGGTATCTTCATGCCAGGATTGCCAAACAAACTCATTAAAAATCTCATGGAAAACCCAAGTAGTAATAAATCTAAATGGTCGGTTTGGCTTTTCTTTGACCACATCGGGATTGAGATAGAAAAACAAAGGCCTATTATTAGATTTGAAAAAAGGCAACTAAGCTATCAAAGCATTAGGGAACATGCTAAACCACAACTCATTAGCAAGCATTTTATCTAGTCGTGCCTCCGAATTCCATTTCTTCCATGTAAATTTTAAGCCAATAATGCCTACATTAATCATATAATGTGTTTCAACCTATCTAGCTAGATCGCGATCACAAGAGCACTGAAACATGGCATTAGAGCACCTTTCATGGTATATCAACGTTCTATTCAGGTCTCCTCTAATCAGCCAAGCACCCTGTATTGTTAATGCTAAACGAGAGAGATTATCCCACAAAATCTGATAGGAAACACAATTAGGACTAGCCTATACAACTATGAGATTCTAAGTGAGACCCGCTAAATTGATAATCTGAAGTTGCATAAACTGACAATGATGTTCTAACAAGGAAACTAATAAAATACTATCATTCCATAGGCATCATATTCTTCCAATATACCCCTTACAGTTCATTATCTCAAAATTAGGAAAACTCATCTATTGAGCTCACCCTCTAGACAACTCCATTGTATATAGAGTTTCCAAGATTGATATAAAATCCAACTGATAATGATTTTTTTAAGTCACACACTAAGGCAAGAAAGCTTCTCGCTTCAGTGCCGCATGAATTCCATATCATCTAATTCATTAGTAAACAATTAACATGTGGTTGGGTGTTTCAACCTCACCCTCAGCCTTATTGGAACACCTTAGTTACATTATCGTTCTGAAGAGTCTTTCATAATGAATCTGAACCACTAAGTAATATTTCTTAGTAAATAATTTCAAATTCCAACTCTAATACAGGATTCGAACGTGCACTTGAGGGGGGTTTTTGAATAACTTAAAACTTTTTGAAGATTGTTCACCATGGTTTCCTACTCATTGTGACTCATCTTTCCTTAATTTTCTTTCTTATCTTAATCAGAGTGATTCTTTGCTCATTATTATGTGCGGAAGGTTTCTTAACTAATGAGCTCGTACCATGTGATTACCCATTCCTAGTTCAATTATTGCGCTTGGATAATTAATTCATTCATCATGTGGGTTATACAGTTAAAAATTGCAAATTTATTAATTTACATAACAAACTAATGCGTGAATAATTCTTCTCTTCTTTATTGCAACTTCTTTCCTGGTACAGCATCCTACACTCCTCTTCTATGCTCAACTGCCTATATGGTTGGGTGAGGGAGAGTGAGATTTGAGAGAATCTTAGTAGCAAACTTTGCTAACTAGGCATACAAGATTCAAGCTTAATGCATAACATGATTGCTTACATAAATTCATACTAGCATAATAACATACTTGCATGCTCAATGCTTTACACATTACAGCTATGGCCATATCATAAGTAAAAACAGAGCTTTAATCATTCATTTATGCTTCATACCATTCATTAAAGCAATTAAACACATCAATGCATAAGCATACTTATCAAGTAAATGCAAGTCAGGAAAGTTACATTACCTTCTGTCTTCAAGTTCCCTTCTTGTACCTTTTCTTCCAACCATTGAAGTTATTTGAAAATTCTCCCATTCTTCTTCCTTGTCATCTCATGGCCCTAGATAAATGGCCATTTTATTAGAGCCACGACAAATAAATGTCCAAAGGGCTACTTTAACCTCTAGGACTTGTCTTTATTCTTTGGGTCCATACTTATCCCAAATTTTAATAACCAAAGACACTTTGCGTAGTTAACCTTAAAGTTTTGGCAAAAAAAAGTTAACCTTAAAGTTAACACATTAGGCCCAATAGGCATTTAATCAGCTCACACAAACTTTATGGGCTTTACTTAACTATTGAAGTTCAAATTAATTACCAATTACCCTTACTTTCTTATTTTCACCTAGTTACCAAAATTTGCCAGAATTTTCCTTAATCTTAGAAAATTCATAACTAATTATATAAATGTCCAATTGTGATGATTATAAAGGCTATGTGACCCTTAATTAGTCTAGTTTCAGGGAAAAATATAGCCATTACACTTTTAGACGCATATCAACACAATATCTCACTTTATTGATCACTGTCCCAGAATTAGACAGTTTTTCCATACCAAAATTTAGAAATTCATTATTATTTCTATGAAAATCCAAATGGGGTGGTTTAAAGTTATATGTACCCATATTTAAGTCTATTTTAAGGGAAAAATACTAACCACTGCTAGGTACAAGGATAAAATTTTCAGAAATCCTCAATTAATCGAATTATGCCAGGATTTCATCTAGATTCATTGCCTAAATTTTAGAAATTCATATCTCCCAAAATACTAACCCAAATGGCACATATTACCTATTAAATTAAAGCCCAAAATGCCTAATTTCATCATATAAAATTTCATGCAATTTGGACTAGGTTTGAC
This sequence comes from Inga oerstediana, assembly GCA_963210345.1. Classification (NCBI taxonomy): domain Eukaryota; kingdom Viridiplantae; phylum Streptophyta; class Magnoliopsida; order Fabales; family Fabaceae; genus Inga; species Inga oerstediana. Next base: position 15,278,365 of record OY723411.1, on the reverse strand, counting down.
CACCAAAAAACACACCACAACAAATATGTTCCAGGAGAACAAATCTAGCAACAATGTTTAACCATAAAAATCATTATATATCATCCTAAAACTACTTCTAACCTCATATTTATTATCATATGACCATTAAACAATAGAAAACCCTTTAGGGAGAATTTCTAGGGTTTTAGAAAATTCCAAATACTCATAAAAAAATAAACTAATCGGTCCAAATTAAAGCGTATCGTTACCAGAACACGAATATATGATCGGTTCTTGATTTTGGCAACCCCTCCCTCTGGTAGATGGCACTAAACACCTCTGATTGAAAATTAGAAATCATATAAATGAAGCTCTTAGTGGGGAGAAGAAGGTTTGTGAAGGACTTACCAAACGAAATCTACGATTCGGTAGTGAAATCGGCGAGTTTTCACGGTAGTTGTTACTATTCATACACCTTCTTTCCTCTTTCAATTTTCCTTGAATTTTGGTAATATTTCTGCCATTTTATCATGGATGGACGAAATTTTAATGGGAAGAGAGAGAAATCATGCTTTAATCCTGGCCCTTAATCAATTGGATAAATCCTGTACGGTCTTACTTTTTAAGATCAATTCCAAAGTTGACACGTGTAAAAACTTTATTCTTTTCCTCTTTTCTCTCCTTTTAACCGTCCTTACATATCAAGGGAATGAGAGGCCTGACAATTTACCCGGACTCTCAGGTTCAGTGTTTGGGAAGTCAAGTACGCGACCTGATCAGGTATTGGTGGAGTCCTCTGACTATTGTGCTAGGTGTCACCTCTAGAGAGTGCCAACACAAAAGTCACTTTATGAATCTCATGATGAGGGGACAAGTGTCACATTCTTGTGGTGCCAACCCAAAAGTAAAAAAGGTAAGTGTCATCATGAGGGACACTTGTCACCTTCTCATTCATCCAACACAAAAGTTATGTCATGATTGCTTACTTTATTAAAGTTACTTTAATAAAGTTACTTTATTGGAGCTTACTAGGATTCTACTTAGGACCGTGACACACATATCGAGGCCCAAAAGATAAAACCATGTTGGAGTATGTGTGTGGGCCCCACATGGTGCCACATTCCGGTGTCTATTCCCAAAATCGTAAGGTACACATATCTGCCATGAAAATGCCATGTGCACATCTACACCAACCTATTTTACCCGACTAATCCATCCCTTATCTCATGACATAGCTGGGTGGCGTCTTCTATCAACCCAATGGCATCATATATATGTCTTGTGCACATCTGCACCAACACTTTAATCCTATTGCCTATGCATACTAGGCCCTCTACCCGTTTGGGCTGGATTACATAGTCCCCAAGAGTCTTTGTATCTTTAGACATTCTTGGGACTCTTCCTGAGCTAGGCTTAGTCGTTTACCTGATACAAGCTTATCCTCAAGTCTTTAGGCCCAAAATTCAGGACATTACACATCTCCTACTCGGTCATAATCTTATCTACATTATTTTGATCAAAAGAAATATTGACATCAACTCAATCAACATTCTCAAATGGCACCAAATTCATATTTGGTTTCTCTTGGAAAATTGCATGAAAAGGTTCCACGTTGCTTCTAGTACTCACAGAAGAACCCGAAACCTCAAGCCATTATGGTCCCTGTAACCCCCTCACGGTAATTATATCCGGACCATAAAATTTAAGTGAAATAGAGACCAATAAGACAAAAATCATTTTTTTTATAATTACTCATCTCCTAGAGATGGGGTTAACAAACTAAACATCTAAAACAGAATTCATCTCGTCTCACATTCACTTTTGAATACAATTACCTGTGCAGTTATATCACATAATAAATATCAGAGTGCATAACCAAAATCCCGGCAACGCCGGGTTACTTATATATATATATTGGGTTTAAAGGTTTCCCAAAATAGGGATTACATGACTAAAAATTCATATTTACATCTCATATACAAAGTAATCCCAAAATCCAAAATCCAAAACAGATAACCAAAGGTCCAAACTCCAGTATGTCCCTACTAGCCCTAACCACTCCTGGTTGCCCGCTTATCCTTGGAACCACTCGCCCTGTCTGAAAATGTTAGTCATTTGGAAAGAGTGAGATTCTAAAGAATCTCAGTAGTAACAAATCATTCATACCACATGTAATCACATAGCATGTAAACAAATCACCACATAACAACATCAACACAAATCACACTCCACCCTCATCCCCTTTTACCGCCGGGAAGGCACACCGTCCTAACCCGAACCGTTGTTAGCAACTTAGGGACTATTGGTATTGCAGTGCATGCGAATAGCCTTACGGCCCACATATAGCCTTTTGACCCACAATTATCCTTTCGGCCCACATAAACACATATATCACACCCTAACCTCATCCCCTTTTACTTTCGGGAAGGCACACAGCCCTTACCCGAACCATTGTTAGTGACTCAGGGACTATTGGTATAGCAGCACTTTCATAATTTCACAAATCTTGTAGCATTCAAATCCATCATAAACCAATGATATAGCACACATACAATGTATCACATAAGGTGTAAAGAAAAAATCACTACTGTATCTTTCCTAACTGGCTCCAGTACCATGGTCTCACGAGGGCGACATATATCAAATCCTATACCAAATTAGGGACAACTGATCAATCTCTTTTCCAATACATCTTTGCATAATACTTTAAGTTGGTTATCATTTAGGACTCTTTAGATGACTATTAGAGGCCTAAACATATGCCTAAAGGGTTAGAAGAACTACCCTGAAAACCCCTTTTTTGAAAGATAAAACAATGATTTTAGACTAACTCACTCGAGAGAAGATGACCTCACTCGAGTGATAAGACACTCGTGCCCGAGTGAGAACAGCTCTCACTCGCGAGTGTTTGACAGTGAGCAACCATCATAGCCAGAAAGTGCTCACCGCACTCAAGCACATAGCTTTACACTCGGGTGATGACTCCAAACTCATTCGAGTAACTGAAAGTGCAAGACAAGAAATGAGAACCCGAGAGAACAAGCAACATCAGAGGGACAAGCTCACTCGAGTATATCCCCCAGTGCTCGGGTGAGAGGCCTGCACTCGCGAGTGTCAGATCACACTCTTGAGCTTTGGCCAGCGAGTGACAACCCGAGAGTAACCCTAACTTTGGACTCACACCATTACTCGAGCAATCCCTTGCTCACTCGAGTGATCACCAACTTTACTCGCGGTGACAGAAGTGCACTTGAGCTCCACTCATAGAACCCAGGAAAAACTCGAAGCAGAAAAAGGGAAATACACGCAGCACTTGAGCATGATCTTCCCTCACTCGAGTGTTGTGCATCAGAGACCAGAAATGCAGAAAATAACAGAAAATCCCAGATGGCCAAAACTAATGCCAATGACTTCCAAACTTCTCATAAAGCACATACACACTTAACCATGCCTAAGGAACGCATAGGCAACTTCCAAAACCCCCAAAAACTCTTTTTACCACAATCAAATACTTAGGTCTCTATGATACACACTATATCCCAATTCTATTCAACTCAATTCCAAACTTCGAAACTATTTCCACTACTCAAAGAACTTCACAATAAACCATTTCCAACATCATCCTCTATGAAATTCATATATTCAACATTGACACAAAACCAAGGCAAAATTCCAGAATTTACCAAACTTATCTAAAAATCACAAATAATTTATCAAAATGCATCAAAACCATACCTCTTCAACTAGACAAATCCAGAATCTTGATTCTCAAACTTTCAATTTCGTCCAACTCATAAACCACCACCTTTCAAGATTCTGAAAACACCATAATGAAGCTCTCAATGAGGTGCACAATAATAGTGAAGAGGATTTGAGAATAGGAGGATCACAACTCACCCAAAATCAAAGCTTTCCTTCCCTCTTTTCTTGCTTGATCGCCGGAAATGGAGAAGAAAGAGAGAGATGATGAGATGAAGCAAATAATGATGATGGTGTACAACTTTCCCTTGCCCATACTCCCCCTCAACCGAATAGGAGAGAGAGAAGAGAGAGAAAAGTGAACATTTATCTTCTAGTGCCATTCAATGGTCCACCAAAGAGCCACTTGTCACCATCCTATTCACTCCCACTATAAGCTCACACAAGCTTAATGCACAGGATCCCGACCCATATGCAATAAATCTCAACCATTGATCTCTAATAACTAAATGCACATATATCAAATTTACATCATATTTCTCTAAAAGTGTTTAATTACATAAATTACAATCAATATCAGAGTCATTAGCCCTTAATCCTAAATTGGGATATTACAATTCTCCCCCCGTCAAATAAATTTCGTCCTCGAAATTTGCTATAGCACTTGAGCCATGAACTCCAGATATCGCCTTCTCATATCCTCTTCCGCTTCCCAGGTTGCTTCTCTCTGGGTCATACCCCTCTAGATCACTTTAACATAAGGAATACTTCGATGTCTGAGCCGTTGTTCTTCTCGATCAATGATCTTTTCTAGATCCACCGCATACGTGAAGTTATCTTGCAACTCCACTTCCTTATACTCAATGTTGTGAGATAGATCCAGTTGGTACTTCTTCAGTTGGGAAACATGGAACACATCATGAAGTCTGCTCAAGTTTGGGGGTAGGGCTACTCGATATGCAACAGGCCCAATCCTTCCAAGGATCTCAAAAGGACCTATATACCTTGGGCTCAATTTCTTTCGCTTGATAGCTCACCCAATACCAGTGATAGGAGATATTCTCAGAAACACATGGTCACCAACCTTAAACTCTAGAGGCCTTCTTCTCTTATCAGCGTAACTTTTCTGCTAACTCTGAGCTGTAAAAAGCCTCTTACGAATAATTCGAATATGGGCTGAGGTTTGATCCATAAGATCCAGCCCATACAATTTCCTCTCAAACAACTCATTCCAACACAATGGTGATTGGCATTTTCTTCCATACAACGCTTCATACAGCTCCATCTAAATGCTCGCATGATAGCTATTGTTTTAAGCAAACTCCGTAAGAGGAAGAAAATGATCCCAACTCCCTTTGAAGTCAAGGACACATGCACGTAACATATCCTTTAAGGTCTGAATAGTCCTTTCTGACTGTCCATCTGTCTGAGGATGATAGGCTATACTGAATCTCAACTGAGTACCCAGTGCCTCATGCAATGCCCTCCAGAATCTCGATGTGAAATGGGGATCTTGATCGGAGATGATATTCTTCGGTGTGCCATGGAGCTTCACAATTTCACGAATATAAATCTCTGCTAGCTTGTTTGTAAAGTAACTAGCATTGATCGGTAAGAAGTACGTCGACTTCATTAACCGAACCACAATGACCCAGATCGCATCATAATTTCTGATCTTAGGCAATACCACAACTAGGTCCATGGTCACACTTTCCCATTTCCATTCTGGAATTTCAGGACTTTGCAACAAACCAGGTGGTCTCTAGTGCTTAATCTTTACCTTCTGGCATGTGAGACACATCGCCACATATTTCGTCACATCACTCTTCATTCCCGGCCACCAATACACAGATTTCAAATTATGGTACATCTTAGTCATACCCAGATGAAGAGTATACCGGCTCTTATGCGCCTCATCTAAGATTTTCTGTCTCAACTCCGCCTTAAGTGGAACACAAATTCTTTTCTGGTAGCGAACAAGTCCACTAGGCGACAAATCATAGCCCTGAGCTTCTCCTAGCTCAATTCTAGCAAGATTATGCTGTATCCAGCCATCTTGCCTTTGAGCCTCTTCAATCTCAACTCTTAAGTCACTTTCCCCTTAGGAAACAATATAGTTGGCACAGAGAATTTGATTCGATAAATTTAAATCACAAAAATCAGCAATCAATTACCCTTCTTGTATCATCATAGCTGCCACAAGCACCGTCTTTCGACTAAGAGCATCAGTGACTACATTTGCCTTACCCGGATGATATTTGATTTCCAGGTTGTAGTCCTTAAGCAACTCTATCCAGCGACGTTGTCTCATATTCAATTCTTTTTGATCATACAGAAACCTGAGACTCTTGTGGTTGTAGTACAATTCCACAGTCACACCATACAAATAATGCCTCCAAATCTTCAAGGCAAACATAATGGCCGCAAGCTCCAGATCATGAGTGGGATAGTTCAATTCATGAGGTATAAGCTGTCAAGAGGCGTAGGCCACTACACGTCCCTACTGTATAAGGACACACCCTAATCCCTGCCCACTGGCATCAGAATACACAACGTAAGTCAAATTGGGATCCGACAAAATCAATACAGGTGCCGTAGTCAACCTCTGTTTCAGCCCCACAAAATAATTTTCACACTTCTCATCCCATACAAATGGCTGATCCTTTCTCGTGAGCTTGGTCATCGGCAATACAATATGGGAGAAATTCTGAATGAATCTCCAGTAATAACCTGCAAGACCCAGAAAACTGCGTACCTCCGCCATAGATTCTGGCCTCTTCCAGTCCAATACTACTTCCACTTTACTGGGATCCACAGAGACCCCTTCTTGCGAGATAACATGGCCTAAGAATTTCACTTCTGATAGCCAAAACTCGCACTTACTCAATTTGGCATAGAGCTGCTTCTTAAGCAATGTATTCAACACAATTCTCAAATGATGCTCGTGCTCTTCTCTTCTCTTATAGTATATCAAAATATCATTAATCAATACCACAACGAATTGATCTAGGTGTTGTCAAAAAACACGGTTCATGTAATCCATGAAAACCACAGGCGTATTGGTTTACCCAAATCGTATCACTAAGAATTCATAATGACCATACCTAGTCCAGAAAGGAGTCTTCGGAATATCTTCCGCTTTCACTCGCAGCTGATGATACCCCAACCTTAGATCAACCTTTGAAAATACACATGAACCAGATAGTTGATCTAACAGGTTATCGATTCTAGCGAGAGGGTACTTGTTCTTGACGGTAATCTTATTCAACTCTTTATAGTCGATGCACAAGCGAAGACTCCCATCTTTCTTTTTCACAAACAAAACTGGAGCTCCCTAAGGCGACACACTGGGTCTAATAAACCCTTTCTCAAGAAAATCCTCAATATGCTTTTTCAGTTCTGCCATCTCATTTGGGGCCATACGATATGGGGCTTTGGATATCGAACCAACTCCAAGCACAGTTTCAATCGGAAACTAAACTTCCCTCTCAGGAGGTAATCCACTTAAGTCATTCAGAAATACCTCAGGGAATTCATTCACTATGGGTATACTACTCAAAGACTCATTGGTTTCTCCTTGTACAGAAAAGAAAACCATATACCCTTGACAACCCTTTTGCAAATATTTCTTGGCCTTAACTATTAAAAGGAAATTTAGTTCGACATTCTTGTCCTCAATGCTATGAGAAACAGGATACACTATCCTTTTGTTCCCACAATCTAACAACACATTATTGGCTCTCAACTAATCAAAACCTAAATTGACTTCCAATTGGCAGGGTGGTAAACAAATCAGATCTACCATAGACTCATGACCCTCTACGATTATAACACAATTCAAACAGGCTTCAATAGTTACAGCCTTCACACCCATCGGTGTTGACACAATCAGATCGAATGGTAACTTATACACATTCATACCCAGGCGCTTTACACAATCATATGCAATAAAGGAGTGACTTGCACCTGAGTCAAACAATAATTGTAATGCATATCCATTGAGAAGAACTATACCTTGTATCAGCTCTGGGGATTTCTGGGCTTCTTCATGAGTCATAGCAAATACTCGGCCCTGAGCCCTCGGCCTCTGCTCCGCTTGCGGTCGCTGGCAATCTCTAGAAAGATGTCCGGGTTGCTTGCAATTAAAACAAATCATTTAACCCCGACAATTCTTGCCATAATGCGGTTGGTTACAGCGATGACATTTCCACTCCATCACCAATTTCGGAGGTTCACGATCTCTGGGCTGATAGGGCTTCTTACCACTGCCCTTATACGAAGATGATCCCAAGCCCTTCCGCTTCTGAGAAGCACCTCCCTTACTGGGCTCACTATGACCACCAACAGTCTTAGCCTGATACAACTCTCTCAGGTTGCTCTCTATGATCCGACATTCTTTAACGGCCTTGTTGAACTTGGAAAATTGATGGGTAGGGAGTCTCTTCCTTATACACACCTCAAACCCTGTATCAGCATGTCCGAACTCAACTCCTCATCATCCACCTTCTGAAGATAAGAGGAATACCGGGACAAACAGGTGAATCGGTATAGATACTCATCAAAAGATTCTGTATCCCCTTGCTTAATATTCAGAAACTCGGTCTCCTTCTCGAGCCATACCGACTTGGGAAAATATTTCTCATTGAAGTACTGCTGGAACACCTCTTAGGTCAATGGTATATTCTTAATCCTCAAAGACAAAGCAATATTCCGCCACCAATGGTCTGCATCTCCCATAAGCTTGTACACCGCCAGCTTGGCTTTCACTTCTGAGGGACACACTAAAACCTCAAAAATCTTTTCAAGGCGGTTTAGCCAATCTTCAGCCGCCTGAGGATCAAATTTCCCCTTGAATACCAGAGGTAGGTGCTTACAGAATCTAGAGACCCAAAATTGAAGATCTCTTTCCTCCCTAGCTAGGACCCCATATGATTCCTGGTTTGGTCTAGCACGAGGAGATGATTCATGTGGCCGTGTCGACCCTTCAGCAGTTTCTTCTCTATGTGTCCCTTCCTGAGTCTCCTCTTGGGTTTCCTCCCGAGTAGACTAACCTCGGCCCTCATTATTCTTTGCTTTCTCATCTCTGAGCTCTTCTTTAAGTTCAGCTATCATATCTCACTGATCTCTTATCAGACCCATTAACTCTTGCATCGGGTATGAAGGATTCTTATTGACAACCTCCACCTCGGGATCTACTTGTTGTACTCTGGGGTGACCTTTTGTCTTTTTCATTCTACAAAAAAACTTACCCCATTAATCCAACAATCTTAGTACTCACATAATTTCATAAAGCACATATATCCACATAACCAGAACAGATATATGTATACAATGATTATTCACAGATGATTTCCTATAACTAATATGACACTATAGGAGCTATCCTAGCAAACTCTACCCTTGCCAAGAACTGCAGCTCTGATACCAAAAATGTAACCCCCTCACGCTAATTATATCCGAACTACAAAATTTAAGTGAAATAGAGACCAATAAGACAAAAATCATTTTTTTTTATAATCACTCATCTCCTAGAGATGGGGTTAACAAACCAAACATCTAAAACAGAATTCATCTCGTCTCACATTCACTTTCGAATACAATTACCTGTGCAGTTATATCACATAATAAATATCAGAGTGCATAACCAAAATCTATATATATTGGGTTTAAAGGTTTCCCAAAATAGGGATTACATGACTAAAAATTCATATTTACATCTCATATACAAAGTAATCCCAAAATCCAAAATCCAAAACAGATAACCAAAGGTCCGAACTCCAGTATGTCCCTACTAGCCCTAACCACTCCTGGTTGCCCGCCTATCCTTAGAACCACTCGCCCTGTCTGAAAATGTTAGTCATTTGGAAAGAGTGAGATTCTAAAGAATCTCAGTAGTAACAAATCATTCATATAACATGTAATCATATAGCATGTAAACAAATCACCACATAACAACAGCAACACAAATCACACTCCACCCTCATCCCCTTTTACTGCCGAGAAGGCACACCGTCCTAACCCGAACCGTTGTTAGCGACTCAGGGATTGTTGGTATGGCAGTGCATGCGAATAGCCTTACGGCCCATAATTAGCCTTTCGGCCCACATAAACACATATATCACACCCTAACCTCATCCCCTTTTACCGCCGGGAAGGCACACATCCCTTACCCTGAAGGGTTGGAAGAACTACCCTGAAAACCCCTTTTAGACTGGCTAAAGGGTTGGAAGAACTACCCTGAAAACCCCTTTTTTGAAAGAAAAAACAGTGATTTTAGACTGGCTCACTTAAGAGAAGATGACCTCACTCGAGTGATGAGACACTCGTGCTCAAGTGAGATCGGCTCTCACTCGTAAGTGTTTGACAGTGAGCAACCATCATAGCCAGAAAGTGCTCACCGTACTCGAGCACATAGCTTTACACTCGGGTGATGACTCTAAACTCACTCGAGTCACTGAAAGTGCAAGACAAGAAATAAGAACCGGAGAGCACAAGCAACATCAGAGGGACAAGCTCACTCGAGCATATCCCCCAGTGCTCGGGTGAGAGGCCTACACTCACGAGTGTCAAATCACACTCTTGACTCACACCATCACTCGAGCAATCCCTTGCTCACTCGAGTGATCACCAACTTCACTCGCGGTGACAGAAGTGTACTCGAGCTCCACTCATAGAACCCAAGCAAAACTCGAAGCAAAAAAAGGGAAATACACACAGCACTTGAGCATGATCTTCCCTCACTCGAGTGTTGTGCATCAGAGACCAGAAACGCAGCAAATAACAGAAAATCCCAGATGGCCAAAACTAATGCCAATGACTTCCAAACTTCTCACAAAGCTCATATACACTTAACCATGCCTAAGGAACGCATAGGCAACTTCCAAAACCCCCCAAAAACTCTTTTTACCACAAACAAATACTTAGGTCTCTATGGTACACACTATATACTATTTCCATTCAACTCAATTCCAAACTTTGAAACTATTTCCACTACTCAAAGAACTTCACAATAAACCATTTCCAACATCATCCTCTATGAAATTCATATATTCAACATTGACACAAAACCAAGGCAAAATTCCAGAATTTACCAAACTTATCTAAAAATCACAAATAATTTATCAAAATGCATCAAAACCTCTTCAACTTAACAAATCCAGAATCTTGATTCTCAAACTTTTAATTTCGTCCAACTCACAAACCACCACCTTTCAAGATTCTGAAAACACCATAATGAAGCTCTCAATGAGGTGCACAATAATAGTGAAGAGGATTTGAGCATAGGAGGATCACAACTCACCTAAAATCAAAGCTTTCCTTCCCTCTTTTCTTGCTTGATTGCCGGAAATGGAGAAGAAAGAGAGAGATGATGAGATGAAGCAAATAATGATGATGGTGTACAACTTTCCCTTGCCCATACTCCCCCTCAACCGAATAAGAGAGAGAGAAGAGAGAGAAAAGTGAACATTTGTCTTCTAGTGCCATCCAATGGTCCACCAAAGAGCCACTTGTCACCATCTTATTCACTCCCACCATAAGCTCACACAAGCTTAATGCACAGGATCCCGACCCATATGCAACAAATATCAACCATTGATCTCTAATCACCAAATGCACATATATCAAATTTACATTATATTTCTCTAAAAGTGTTTAATTACACAAATTACAATCAATATCAGAGTCATTAGACCTCAATCCTAAATTGGGATATTATAGTCCCCACATGGCACTCCAACTGCATTACACTAGTCTGATTCTAAGATATGTAATGCACTAAGCATTCCTATTATTAGGCTACTTATCCTAGCCCACTTGAGAATGACGTATAGATCTAACATATGTAGATGGTTTATTCTCCTTACCCTTTATTTTGCCTTTACTCTCACTCTTCCTCTTTACTCCTACCTAGACCCACTTTGATTTTGCGAGCCCATATCCTTTCCAATCTCCCTTTTATTAGTATCATGTTGCTTTAGCCTATTTACGTCACTTGTCTTCTTTCTATATTTATTACGATTAATACCTAGATTTTTTTCCTTCTTCATATCCATTTGGCAAGATTTACTCAAATCCTCATATTTATTATTGTCCACTGTTTGCTTCAAATTATCATTAATGCCTTCCCTTGTTTTAGCTTTAACTGTAGATCCTTGAAAATCTCACCTCAATATCTTGATTTTGCTAAATGCTTCATCGCTAGTAACAATGGTGGAGCCACTGCTTGACCCCGCTCCCTTTTGTAACCCCCTTCTCGTCCAAGGCTGAGATTAAGTTCATAAATACGTGATTATGTGGAATTAGAGACTGTACGATGATTTGGGACTTATTAAAATTCCTTTTTCCTAAAACATGATTTTCAAAACATTTTCTAAAACCTGTTCAATAATGATATGATATTCATATTTCAAATACACAAATGACCTGTACAGTATGATTTCATTAATAAATATCAGAATACAATGTAAATTATTGACACACTCAGGTTCTATTAATCAGTTAAGGGTCTACAGGGCACAAATGCCTATAATTAGTTTCCCAATCTAGAGGATTACACAAATCAATCCAATACCTCCAATATATATACATGTAATTCCCAACAAAATATCCAAATGCTTTCTACATGATAACCAAAAACCAAAATAAACTCCTATCCCAGAGCTCTATCCGCCCTTCGTCACCTACTTTTCTTTAGAACCACCAGCCCTGCCTAAAATTTGTTTAGGAGAGTGAGATTCTAAAGAATCCCCATAGTAACAAATCACTCATAGCGTGCACAACTACAAAGCATGAAAGCAAATCATAACACCACACACATAGCAATCACAACAGCAACTATAACGGTAGGGGTAGGTATGACGTGCATCACCCTTACAACTGCTCATGCTGAAGTGCTCACATTATATTACATCATAACGTATATTTCACCACAGTTGGGTTTCATATAAAGTACTTCACAACACATCAAAGCCACACCAGCATATTCTTAAAGCAGGAATCCACGATTCCACAACACAGCCTTGGTAATTACAATGGCAGTTACAACAGAAAAACTGAAGGGAAAAGAGAACATATCATGCTGCACTCAAGTGAGACCCAAAATCACTCAAGTGAGGCTTATCAAAAGCCAAAAACGCAGCAGAGTTGACAGCATTTTCCAAACTTTACCTAAGTATTTCCAATGATACCAAATTCTCAACCAAGGTTATTCCCACATAATTTTGCACAAGGAACCTAATGGAAACAATAAAAATACCAAATTCCTATTCCATTATCATGCTTTGTTTTAGGCCACATTCAATACAAAAATCCCAAATTTCCAAACTTCACAATTTAAACCCAAACCAATTCTATCTATCTAAGGCACACCACAAGGCACCATATCCATGACCATTTCAAGCTATACTCTTTAAGACCCTAATTTTTGAAAATAAGGCAAAAAATCCCAGAAATTCAAAACTAAATCCAATGGCCACAAAACATAGATAGAAAGGCTCATCTTACTTACCTTAACAACTTTCTCAAAGAGGTTCCTTGATTCACCAATCCTTAGATTCCCTTGTGTGCTCAAAACACCACTAATGGAAAATCTACCACCATAGAGTTTTTGCATTTGGAATCATCTAAAGGGTCCAATAGCTTACATTAATAAAAAACACTTCCTCTCTCTTAAGCTTCCATGGTAGCCTAAAAATAGAGAGAGAAAATGAGAGAGAAGAGTGAGGAAGAAGATGAAATGATGAGCTTTCCCTTGCCTATACTCCATCAGCTGAAATGGAGGGAAGAGAGAGAGAAAGAAATCATTTTAAAATACCATTTGACTTTTCCACGCACTCTCTCTTTATGAAAGGTTGCCACATGTCTCAATCCCATTGGTTCTCATAAAGTAAGTAACTAATTAGTTACTCTAACCCCTCCATTAGCCATTTAGTCACACCTCTTATTTTTCTTAGTTAGTAATTAATTTCTCCATTAATCACCTACTAATTGGCCTATAATTTCCATTCTTCAAATTTTTCCCTGATTATGGCATATTCACTGAAATTGCCACTAAACACATAATAATTCAATCTTTAATTCACAAATTATTCTCAATAATTATCATTAGCTCTTAATCAAAATTTGGGGAATTACAACCAGACCCTTCTTCCACATTGCGCATCCCATTCGACTGAGCTTTATCTTCCTTCTAACTCATCAGACAACTATCCTTTTGATGACCATACTTTCCACACATAAAACATAATTGGTGAAGACCTTCATAAACAATTAGACACTCCTACCCAAACAATGTGTATGTCTATAGTAGGGATAGCTGCAAATCAATCTCCCCACAAAATATGTGCAAAACCACCTTTATCATTAATAGAAGTAAATCAAATTTTTTTTATCATTTTACCAACCATGTTACCAACCCTACATAGTGATTCGATATTGTAAAAATCAAAGGGAACATCTGATAAATGAATCTAAGTAGCAATGTTACATTGAAGGTCCACCTTCCAAGGGTTAAATTTGGAAGCCAATGATACTCTTAGAAGATGCTTACAAGAAATCTATTCAGAATCATAGAAGATTGAATCCTATGATGGAAGAAGTGATAAAGAAGGAAGTTATTAAGTGGTTAGATGCTGGGATCATTTACCCCATTTCTAATAGCTTATAGGTTAGCCCGGTGCAATGTGTTTCTAAGAAAGGGGTATGATAGTGATTACTAATGAGCAAAATGAGCTTATGCCCACTTGCACAATTACTGGTTGGCGTGTTTGCATGGATTTAAAAAATTTAAATGATGCTATAAGGAAAGATCATTTCCCACTTCCTTTTATTGACCAGATGTTAGACCGATTGGCTGGTAAAGAATTTTTCTATTTCTTAGATGGGTATTTAGGGTATAACCAAATTGTTGTTGCTCCTAAAGATCAAGAGAAAACAACATTCACTTGATCTTATGACACGTTTTCCTTTAGAAGAATGTCATTTGGCCTGTGCAATATGCCTGTACTTTCCAAAGATACATGACGAGTATATTGTTTGATATGATAGAAGAGATAATGGAAGTGTTTATGGATGACTTCTTAGTTTTTAGTGAATCATTTGATGAGTGCTTGATAAATTTGGATAAAGTGTTGAAGTGATATAAGGAGACGAACTTAGTGCTTAATTGGGAGAGAAGTGTCATTTCATAGAGACTGAAGGAATAGTTTTAGGTCATAAAGTTTCTAAAAAAGTTTTAGAGCTTGATAGAGCCAAAACTTCTATAATATCCCAAAAAGTGATTAAGGGCTAATGACTTTAAAAGTGGATGTAATTATTGTTGAATAAACACTTTTGGAGAATGTGTGATGGGAATTTGGTCGTTTTAGTGAGTCCAATGGTTTCCTTGTGAAAAATTGTGTGGGAATAGGTTTGATTGTTGATTTTGGAGCCATTGGACACATTGGCTGAAAGTTTGAAAAACTGTTAAGTGTAATTATGTGCAGGACAGTCGGTTTGTATGGATATTTTGAATGGGCAAATGGTGTCTAAAAATTCTGAAACTTTCCAATCTTAAATTTCACATGTCAAGCTTCAAAATGGACATATAATTGTGTTATTTCAATTTGTGAGCTAAGCGTTATGAATTCTTGAAGTTTGCCCAGCGAAATTAATTATTTTCTGGAACAGCAGGCAAAGATTAAAATTCTGGGAATTTTGTGATTCCATTAAGCAAACGTCTATATTTTTCCATAAAATTAGACTCAATAATGGTTATATAGGCTTTGGAATCACTCCAATTCGATTTTTCTAGAATTAGTTATGATTTATCAAAGTTCAGTCAGAAAATCTGCCAACAAATCCGAAAATGGAAAATTTGTGATGGTAACTTTGTAATTATGGGATAATTTGTGATCAGCCCATTTTGGCACAAAATTGGGCCCCTGGACGTGAATATGACCGACCAAGAAGAGGAAAGAGTGGTTGGAATTTAATTGGGCTTGTGAACCATTTATATGTACAAAAAGGATTTGTGTACATAAAGTGGATTTTTGGAAATTTCTAAATATGACATAAGCAAGCAATACCATGACATGAGCCTAATGTTATAAAACAATTACAGCACCTTTTCCCTTCCATTTCCTGTCGTCTTTTCCAGCAACACAAAAGTGAGAGAGAGCTTGGAGAAAAATAGAGAGAAGGAAGGAGAAATCTCACAAGGTAGGTCGATTTCTTCAGTGAATTCGTACCTAACGTGTATAATCCTTCTCCTAAGCTATACCTCTATGTGAATGAAGGTTTTGAAGCAAAGAATTTCATGGTTCAAAGAGGCTAGGGTTCAGCCAAATTTGGGAAAAGCTAGTGGGAGCTTGAGGTAACTTCCAAACTTTCGTATATTGCTTATTCTGGTTGCTGTGGGCAATTTAATCGGTGAAATTTCACCGAATTGCCATTGGTTTTAAAGCTTGGAAATGATATGGCCTAGGGGTTATGCTGCCCAAATTGGGTCTTAATGTTAGTTGTAACCTAATGTAATGGTTAATAAAGTGGTTAGGAGTAGAAAGGAACGCGTTTACGGAGCCGAAATCGTAAAACCCTGATTTTCTCTGAAGAGCTCATAAATTTCAGCTAGCTCTAGAAATGGGTCTTAGAGTTGGATTTTCAATGATTTGATGGTTCCATTGAGTTCAGGAGCAAAAATTAGGTGGGGTTACAGTTGGCTACTTTTTCGGAAAAGGCCGAAAAAGCATAATTACGAAAACGCCCCTAAAACCCTTGAAGTAGGGCTGCCAAGGGTAAATTTGTAATTTTATATTGAATTTGATAATTCCGAGTCCAGAAATGGATTCCTTGGGTGGAAATATGTTAGGATAGCCCAGATTAGAATTTCGGGAAAAGTGCAACCAGACCGGGTACTGCGGGACCGGGCCGGATCCCGGGGGCATTTTTGAAATTTTCATTATAGACTCATATAACCCCAAGAAACACTATGGAAGTGTCTAAATGGTGCATTTGAATTGTAGGATTCAATATTTGCCCTGTTCGTGATCCGCCTGCGTTAGAGCACAATCGAAAAAGAACAAGGTAGTGACTCTTTCTCTTATAATGTGTGTGAAACATTGTATGTATGTTTGTCATGCATTGAGAATACTTTGTGAATACATTGTGATGCTTTGAGTTCGTAGCGCAAGCTGACGCATAGTGATACTTTGTGATAAATAGAGATCGCAGCGAAAGCTGACGTATAGAGATTACAGCCATAAGTGATGTCATTTGTGGCGAAAGCTATGATACATTGTGATGCTACTTAACATGATCATATATGCTATGTGTTTATACATTGTATGAGTGATTTGTTACTACAGAGATTCTTTTGAATCTCATTCTTTCCATTGACTAACATTTCAGACAGGGCAAGTGGCTTCAAGGAGAAACGGACCACCAGGAGCGGCTAGGATCTTGTAGAGATGTGTTGTTAGGCTTTTGGTTATCTATTTTGGACTTGGGATTACTGTTTATTTTTGAAATATAGATATTACGTTGATGTTGGTTATGTAATCCCCTAGTTGGAACTTACAACCCTTAGTTTATACTTGTATGAAACCCGGGAGTTGCCGGGAATTTGGCTATACACTCTGATATGTATGAATGTGATTGAACTGTACAGAGTAATTAGATTCGGAAGATGAATATGAGACCATGTTGAACGAATTTTAGAAAAGAGATTTGAGAAAAACGTAATCGTCGGTCTCTAATTCCTTTAAATTACGTATTTTCGAATCTTAATTACAATTATCAAGGTAGGGGATTACAACTTCTGTGATTGAGAAGCTTCCTCCTCCTTCTAATGTCAAAGATGTGAGAAGTTTCTTAGGCCATGCTGGATTCTATCATCAATTCATTAAAGATTTTTTCAAGATATCAAAACCACTTTCACAGTTACTGGAGAAAGATACTCCTTTTTGTTTCAATCAGGAGTGCATGAAGGCTTTTGAAGAATTGAAGAGAAGATTGACTTCAACTCCTATCATTGTAGATCCTAATTGGTCACTACCTTTTGAAGTAATTTGTAATGCAAGTGACTATGTTGTTGGAACTTTGTTGGAACTAAGGTGTGCAAAGATCTTCCACCCCATATACTATTCAAGTAGGACCCTAGTTGTAGCTCAAGAAATTACTCAACTACTGAAAAAAGAAATGCTTGCTATAGTGTTTGCTTTTAAAAAGTTTAGAGTATATTTGATAGGTGCTAAGGTTATAGTTCATACTGATCATGCTGCCATTAAATTATTTGTTAGGGAAGAAAGAGTATAAACCTAGATTGACTAGATGGGTTTTGTTGCTCCAAGAATTTGACGTGCATATAGTTGATAAGAAAGGAATTGAAAGTTAAGTTGTTGATTATTTATATAGGATTGTGAACACTTTTGATTGTGTGAATGATTTGTTGGTGAATGAATGTTTACCTGATGAACAATTATTTGCTATGAGTAGTTGTAGTTTACCATGATATGCTGATATTGTGGACTATCTTGTGTGTGAAATATTACCTTCAAATTTGAATTTTTATCAAAGAATAAAGATTTTGCATGATGTTGCCTACAATTGAGACATGCTTATACCTTTTATGTCTAGTCTAACCTTAGGCACTTTTGTGATCCCAGAGAACTTTCAACAACTATTTTTTTGAATCTTTAGATAAAGAAGAAGATATGATAATAGGAAGTATATCAGATTCAACCAACTATGCATATTCAAGATACGGTGGTAGGGGTTTAAGATCTAGAATTGGTGCTTGATTAATAAAAGGCTTTAAAGAAGTAGTTTGCCTTGATTCCATCTCTAACAACTCAAACTGCCATGATGAATTTCTGTAATAAGGAGAGGCTTCAAGTAACTTCTTATATTCAACTATATTCCCTTCTTCAATTTCATTAATCCCAAGTAAGACAACTACTAACAGTTCTTTTATAGAAAAGGACTTTAAAGTCTCTTGAATTACCCCATCAAGCATGTCAACCCTGAAGCAATCTATAAGGTCCTAGGATACTTCAATGCCTTGTTTATGTTGAATATAACTTCTTCATCATTCACCCTCAACTTGATATCTCCCTTTTTAACATCAATTAGAGTTACTGTAGTAAGGAAAGGTCTTCTTACGATGAGTAGAAGATCTCTCTCTTCATCACAATCCAAAACAATAAAGTCGGTAGGGAAAATAACCTGTCAACTTTAACCAAAACATCTTCAATGATACCCTTTAGCAAAGGTAAACTTCAATCAACTAGCTAAATTGTCACAGAAGTTGGTTGAGCTTCACCTAATTGCAATTTTCTAAACATAGATAGTGGCATCAAGTTAACACTTAATCCTAGATCACATAATGCTCCTCCTTGAAACTTTTCTCCAATTATACAAGGAATGGAAAAAAATTACTGGATCTTTCTGTGTAGGGGTAACTTGTTGAGAAGAATAGCACTACACTCTTCAGTTAGAGCTACAGTTTCATAGTCACCAAACCTCCTCTTCTTACTTTGTATCTCCTTTAGAAACTTTACATATTGAGGCATCTACTCTAAAGCTTCAAGGGAAGCGATATTAATGTGCAGTTGCACGAAAATCCCCAAAAACTTCTTATATTGCTCATCTAAAGCTTTCTTCTGAAATCTTTGAGGAAATAGTAATGAAGGTACCTATTTAAGATTCTCATGAGTTGCCTTCTTATTCACATCACCCTTCTTAGATCACTCTCAACTTTCTCCTCATGGACTTGTCCATTCACCTTCTATGTAGCCTCTTCATTATTAGAAGCTAAGGGTTTCTTTATTGGTTGAGAAATTTCAGGTAATTCTTTACCACTTCTCAGAGTAAGAGCTTTATATTCCTCTTTTTCATCTCTACGAGGATTAATAATAGTGTTACTTAGCAAGCTATTAGTCTTCACATTATTTGCTACCAACTGCCCAATTAGCATTCCAGGTTCTTAATAGAAAAATCATAGTGTATATTAGAATTCTATTGCCCTTGCATAACTTGCATCATTCAATTCTCAAGTCTCTCCATCCTCTTGTCTATTTGTTGCTGAAAAGAATCCTGTTGAGGTGTGGGTTGCTTAACTTGAGCTTCAAAATCTTTCATTTTAGACCCGAAGCTTGGAGCTTGAAGTTTGAAGCTTGATTAAGAGTTTAACCTTGCCTCCAAGAGAAATTAGAGTGATTTATCAACCCTAGATTGTAGGTATTAGAGTAGGGTTGTTTAGGTTATTGACACGGTAGTTTCTTACATAGTTTCCTAGCTCGATCGGTTGAGATATGAGGCATTGTCCATTAGCATGACAATCTCCTCATTAATCACAAGGAGCATAAATAGCATTCACTCCCATGTGTGCACCATTGGATCGATTTACTTGATCTTACAATTAATCAAATTTCTTGTTCATAGCACTTAGCATTGCTACTAATACCGAAGCAATGTCATCCGCAACTTTCTCAATTGACTTCACTGGCCTTCTTTTATTATTATTATGGATAAAATCAGTTGATGATAAGCAAACAACTCCAAACATAATTTACTAGTTGCTTTGTAATCCTTCTAATAGTGACGACATTCAATTCAAATTTAGATTCAGGAGTCAAACATGTGCAAAAAATTTGTAGCAATACACACCTCTCTAGATTATGACTTGGACTCTATCTGACAAGCAGCTTAAACCTCTCCCAATCTTCATATAAATGTTCCCCAAATCGTTGTCAGAAGTTAGTAAGAGTGGCTCTTGCATCTATCATCTTGTTGTGTGGAAAGAACCTCAATATAAACTTTTCTTCCAATACCTCCTAAAAGATTATACTGCCCTCTTCTAAGTTATTGAGCCATTCTCTAGCTTTCCTTTGTAGAGAATAAGGAAAAAAGCTGAAAGTGGATCACATCATTAGGAACTCCATTCTGCTTGAAAGAGTTGCAATCAAGAAATTGTATCAGATGCTAATTTGGATCTTCTAAATCATTTCCTGCATACTGACCCTCTAGTTGAAGCATCTTAAGCATAGTCTGCTTGATCTCAATGTTGTCTGCTTGAAATTTAGTTACTCTAATTCATGACTAATAACCTCAAGTTTATCTTGCCAGAAAATCATTAACACCCAAATGATCATTTTCATCCTGAGCCATTTCTTCAGTTTCAATATGTATTAAGTCCTCCTCTTGATTCTGAGGTGTTGGAGCTTCCAAAAGTTCATGGATGTTCCTTGTTTTCTACAATGTCTTAGTAGCTTTGGACCTACAAATCATATAGTTCTTTGTGAAAAGTTTTTGTTATTATTAGTTTCTTTTTCTTATTGGATTTCTCTTTACTCATATTGAAAACAATTCTGATTTGTTTAACCTAAATGAAATGAAGAAATTCACTGCTTAATCACTAGTTGAATTGAGTCTCTATGGGATAACATTGATTTTCCACTTACTATTTTTATGACCCATATACTTGTGGTGCTTAATTAAATTTTGTAGCATCAAGGGTTTTGGAATTGTTAAATTAATTCAAATCAACTATGAGTGTTATATGACCATAGAGTCAATGATTCATAAACACATAAAGCATAGAACCTCTAATGAAGAGCAAACTGTTAGAGAAATCAAAAGGATGAAATAAGATGGATCACATTTAGTGATCTAGATGAGGATGAAATAGGATAGATCACATTTAGTGATCTAGATGAGGCATTATTAAGTGATAAAATTCAAATTGAAGTTTGTTGTCTTAGTTTTTGGTACCTAAATTATGAGATACTAGCAAAGATTTAAGTTGGAACTAAATGAACTTTCAGGGTTTATTCATTTAAGTTTTTGACTCATTAAGAAAGGGTATTACTTGTCTTGCATGGAAGGTAATACTTGATCAAAGGGGACTTATCACCATGATTCCTATAATATTGCTTAAATGAACCTTCACTCACCAATAACATTAGGCTGAAGGCCAAGTGGAAGAATGTTAGATATTTTATTAAATATGATTACATATTTTTTTTATTTAATATAGATTATATTTAGATACTATCTTATCAGTTTTTGGATAAAATATCTCTTGATTGTGGCCCGCACATGATTTGGATAGAAATTTGGTTTAGAGCTACCTGCATAGCCTGTAAGTTGTTGCAAGCCTTGATGGAAGGTTATAAATAGCGTAAGTCGGGTCTTAAAATAATAACATTGAAAAACACTTACTGGCTCCTTGAGGTTTCCCTGGCTAATGACGGCTATTCCCAAACCATCACTGTGCCTAATCTCTCCTTTAAAAGAAGCCCTAACTTATTTTCTTCTGATTTTCTCTTGCCCCTGACTTCTCTTTCCCTTTACGGTTTCTAGGTTGTGAGATGTTATTATGTGCAAAATCACTATGGATAGAGGTACTTCAAATAAAACTCTTCCGTTACTGCCCTTTGGTTTAAAATTCTTTTTTTGCCAACCTGTTTTTTAGAATTCATATGAAGTATTTAGGATTCATCATTGTGTTTATTCCTACAGGCCCATCATTCACCAAAAAAAAATGAAAAGAAATTATTTTAAGCCATCAAAATAATATCGTAAATTGTGGGTGAAAGTTTTATGATTGACTTTAACGTATCTTTTAATTTGTTATTGTAAAAAAGGAATCTTTGGATTTTTTCGACAATTTAAAATATAACAATGTTTTTATAAGATGCGTAAAAATGTTGGAAATACAAGGATCAAAGGGAGTGTTTCAAAGTATCCAAGATTGTGCAGGAGCGTAATTTTGACTTTGGGGGCCTATTAACGTTCACGATATCTTGTGATCCTTATCGTCATGTCTTGTTGGAATCATTGGATAGATGTGCATGTATTTGGAGATTGGAGACTTTTGGAAAATACTACATGTTGGCAAAACCTGAATATGCTTAGCATATATATGCAAGGTATATATTCCATCCAATCCTTTTTATAAGCTTTAAATAAATAAATTACGCAACTTAAAAGGTTGGTTAAGATTATTTAAAGACAATAAATATATTACCTCTGGTTATTAATAATATACCAAAAAATATGTTTTTCGACAGAGCATAATGACGTCGTGTGATCCATGTAGCTAACCCCATCTAGTGGGATAAAGGCTTTGTTGTTGTTGTTGTTGTTGTATTAATATAAGATTTAGTTAATTAATTTAGGGGGTCAAGAAAGCTAAAAAATTGTTTAATTATAGCATGTGTTACATGATATCTTTGAAATATTTATACATATCATTATATTATATATCAGTTTGTGTCAGAAAAATTGGTTTGAATAAAATTGACAAATATAAGAGATATAATAGCAAAAATCTTATATTTAAGACCAAAATTCACTTCCAATTAAATTAACTGTTATATATACAACACGAGGTAGTATAAAATAACACTTCCAATTAAATTAAAATGATTCCTTTTTTTTTTTTTGGTCGAACAGAGAAGAGTTCTTTCAAGATATAAAAATATGCAAAATTTACACGCGTGCACATGCGATTGTATCTTTGCCATTTGGATCTTATTCAAGCCCAGCTCAATCATCAGAAGACTGTGTCTCTGTTTGTAGTTACTAGTTTGAACCTAAGGAAATGAATCCATTTCGAATATTGCAGAACAGTAGTTTGAGAAAATTCACTGATTGAGAGTATGGGACACAAGGTTGAATACATCAAATAAACTAATAAATAAAATTCCATTGACAATAACTCATAGAGTATGGGACAACTGAATATTTCTTGCTCTCTCAACATCATAAATTTGACGATAGTATGGTGCATCATAAGCACTCTGTCTCCTTCTGGTTATGGACACGCAGATTCTCCAAAGGAGTATAATAAAGACGAAGAAAAAGGACAATGCAATCAAAAGGGTGATAATTCCAAAACCTTTGGAAACTCCCAAAACAGTATACATGCCCATCCCAAATGCAATGTCCATGAATCCCATTGCCACCATGGTTAAAAGCACACACTTTACCAGCAACAATTCATACACGTGCTCCTCTCTTCTTATAATTGACGGGAAAAATAAGGCAAAAACAGCAGAAGTAGAAAGAACGAATGATAGAGAGTCTGTTATAACAAATGTTATGAAAGCTGCATTATACTTTAATATGGGACAGCCCTTATCTTGAATCAATCCCCCAGGCAACGTAAATCCTGCTGCAGATGTTATTGTTGCAATTAAAATCGCCACAACTGAGAGGCTCGTTGCTACTCCAGCTAAATCATCTTGGTTACATGTCTTATATTGCTCCTCTCTTTTATCAATTGCTAAATCATGTCTGTTCTCCTGTTTGTTCTCGCTAGGATGCTTATCTGGAACCCGTCCTCCTAACCTTGCTCCAATATCTTGCAATTTTTTTAACACTGTGTTCTGCACCATGTATCACGTAGGGTCTTATCATTTTGTTGTTAACCAGATTAAGCCTACAAAAGCTGAATGAATCATTCACTAGTACCAATCCAAACTAATCAAACCAACGCAAGACCTATTTAAAGATGTTACTGCCGTAACTAAAACAATATGATATCCAATAGCTTAATCTCTTAACGTAGCAAGCTTGACAAATAATTGTTTCATTATATATATAATGCTTTAGTTATAAAAGCACTCTACATTTAGAAAGTGATAGCTGAAAATTTTTATCAAACAAACTTAATGCATGACTATTCTAAATTATTTTATTCTCAATAACTTAAACGCAAAGTATATATAGCACAGCTAATTGTCTTTTATTCTATCAATATCTATCATCTAAGTACCACTCTTATTATCAGTTACTATGGATAGTTCATACCATGGTGTTTAGGAAAAGGGTATGTGTGCATGCAAATGTTTGTAATGTCAGAATAATTGTGGTGAATGAATTCATATATTGTGGGTTTTTGTTTCTTGTTTTCTTTTCAGCTAAACCTGGGGGCATATCAGCAACAGCAACATCAAGAACAGTTTGACCATATTTATTGCATGCCATTATGTCCATTCTTGGATGTCGTTTTTCCAAAAGAGGATGCCAAACATAATCTTTCGGTTTGGGAGCATGACGGGCTAGGAGGTCATGTTGCTTATTAGTGGTGCATCTTGCATAATATGTTTTAGTTCAAAAAACAATTTGCTTTCTCCCGTTGAAGTGTAGTGAAGAGCATTGAAGCCCTTTTCATCCACCAATTCACAGCAATCTGGACAATATTTTTTTATCTTTTCTATTACAGATGAACCTTCACGATGTGCTACGAAGTGAAGAGCCGTCCTTCCCTTTTTATCTCTCATGTATGCCGTGCTTCTATCCTTCCTTAGCAACACCTCTACTAAATCTGAATTTGCACAAAGTGCTGCCAAGTGTAGTGGCACCCAACCATTTTCATCTAATATGTTTTGTTGCTAACAAGTTTCTTGACAACAACTTTGACACCTTCTCTGTTATATATGTAACATCAAAATTAAGCATCATTCATTTCATCTAAAAACTAACTGCTTTCTCACATGAGCACTCTTTGAATTTGAAATGCTAATTTAAAACATAACTATCATACCTTAATTTGTAAGGAAATTTTATCTAATGATCGCAACATTTCTTCAAATTAATTTGAAGAGTTTATACACGTTGTTATTTCTTTAAAAAGTCATTTCAAGAATGTCAATTAATCGCCATTATTGTTGTCGGTTTATTCCTAGGAAATTGAATTAACATGTTGGAAATACAAATAACTTGAATGATTATAAATGATAAATTTCAAAAACATATTATAAAATACCATTGTCACCATGAAGGACTGCCGCATGTAAAGCATTTCTGCCATTGGGGTCATAATATTGAGGAGAATTACTGTTATCCAATATTGTATCTACCACGTCCCAATATTGTCTCTCAACAGCAATATAAAGTGGAGTTTCCCCTTCAACGTTTTTACCAAAATATGAGTGGTCTAGTTCTTCCTTTATCAAGATATCCACGACTTCTTCATGACCATAGCGAGCTGCTTCATGAAAGGCCGTGTCCATTTTATCATTTATTGCTCTTATAAGTTTTTTCTCAACTCCAACTTCATTGATATCTTGAGGGAGAACTTTAGCATAATCAATTAATTTTTTCACTATTTTATGATGTCCATACTTTGCTGCTATATGAAGAATGGTTTCATACTTCACATTGGTCTTTAAAAGAAGTGCAGGACACGTACCTAGAACCTCTTCCACAAATGTCTCTGATACACTATCAGTAGAGTTTGTGAAGTGTATATGAAGGATTGTATTTTTATTTGGGGTAGGTATGGACTCAATGTGCTCACTCATTCCTTGAAAGGTATTAATGTTACCTTGCAATGCAGCTTTGTGAAACTCAGGTTCCATGCCTGTGATTGTGATATTTGTATCGTTGTTGAGATCTGAAACAGGTTCTACTAATGTGATTTTGGTATATTTTGTCTTTCTGGTGGTAGCTTTATCGTTTTTATCTCCATCCACTTCCTTTCTCAGCCAAACTGTAAGAAACCAAAATTTTGAATATTGGTTATATGCAAGACAATATAACTGTATGTCAGGATCTATACTTTAAAATTTCAGAAACACTAAAATAGACAGATAATGATAATTAGATGAATGATTCGTTCTATTGTGACCCATGATTCATCATACCCATCTACTATATTAATTGTTTATCCACTTCGTGGGTCGGAATGGAGAAACATGTTTTTTAGCCTACATGGTTATAGATACCCATGAGAATTAAGCAAAATTAAGTGAGCCTTGACCCACTACCATGTATATAATTTGATGGATTAGAATTCAAAGATTAAACTTGGCTTCTTCCTCAGAAATGTATATTGTCTCTATGGATCTGAAATTAATTATTCTCGCAGCCAAAGTCCCACAGTCCCGAAGCTTTCTAACTAAAATTAGCGTCCAAATGTTTCAACAAGAACAAAAGTAAGAGGAAATACAAGTAGAAATAGAGTTCACAAATTATTCTAGGCAATACCGATATAGCTAGGAAACTGAATTAAACCGAAAAATAAAGAATAAAAAAACCATGTAATATATAAGTACCTCAAAAGTAGCCGACGTTGGAGCCCTGTAAAATGAAGAAACAGAAATTCTTTGATGCGACTTCTTTAGATAAATTTGTGGAAGTAGTGTGAGTGAGGTAGAGAGTTGAAAAAGAATGACTAAAAAGTGTATTGAATTTGAGGGGTAGCTGAAACAGGGTAGATAAAGAGAGAGAACATGAGGATTTTGTTTTCAACGAGCAAGAAATTTCAACGCTTTTATTAATGGAATCTCATACCAAACGCTCTGTTCCACATCTGATTTAGTAACTGTTTGGAAATACCGTGGGATTGAAAAAAAATCCAGTTAGAAGGTAAAAGCACCCAAAAGTCAAGTTGGCTATTTTTCACTCTATTTGGGAACCCGTCGGTGGTATTGGGCTTCAAAAGAAAAACTGCCTTTAATTTAAGCTCTCAGCTGGAGCTTTTTTCCTGAGAAGCTGCTTCAACGTATGGTCATGTTGACTTGTTTGTGCTTTGAACCAACTAAGTTTCTCCACGTTGCATAGCAGGGTCCATTAGAACGGAGAATTGTTCGATTCCTATATTAATTTATAATGATTTGAATTTGATGTTCAATTTTGCATGCAGCAGGTGGAATATAAATGTATAACATGATTACAAATCTGTATCATTTTCACTTCTTCTTATTTGTTTATTTCTTTAAAAAACACTTAAAAATTGGCTGTCAAACGTCTTAAAAATTAATTTTTCTTATCAAATTTTATTTATATTTTTCATTTCAATTATCACAATATATATAAATAATATATATATATATATATAGTATTTAATAATATTCATACATTTTTCAGTCATTTTCCATCTAAACGGGCTTTTTAAACATTAATCCAAATAGGTTTAAGATTAGAAAAAAAGTCACTTCTGCCACCGCCAATCCAAATACAAATCACATTTACAATCTGACTTATTTTTTATCTGACTTTTCAAAAAATCCATCTGCCAAAAAAAACTCCTTCTCCATTACTAATCCAAACAAACACTAACAGGATCGGGCTATCGGCTGCTTCAATAATTTACACAATATAGCAGGCCTGTGTGAAAAAATGTAATGATACGGTAAACTATTGGCCTGGGCGTAGTTGAAAGAAATGGGCCGAAAGCTTTAAAAAATGGGCTTAAGTCAGCGAAAATTGGAGAATAAAAAGCTGAAAGTAAAGTAGTGTGGAAGCCCGTCTAAGATTTTTGTTCATTTCTTGCTGGGCTTCTGATCTCTTCTCCTCCTGTCTGAATTTCCGCTGCTTCTTGTATTTCCCTTCTATGTTGTGTTCCATCTGATTTTTAATATAAAATATATTTATCTAATTAAATTAAATTAAATTAATTTATTAAATTAGTTAATATGACATACATTTTCTAAAACATTCTAGTCATCTTCTTTAATTCCGTAATTCTCTGTCTTCATTGATTATGATTGAGGAAGCATTAATAGAGGTAAATTAGAAAAACATTAATAAGTATGAAAATTATGTCTTATATTTATTAGAATCAAGATCAAATCCTTAAATATATTTTACATTAAGGACCAGAGGAGTATTTCGGAACTTAGGCCATGTTTGATACGTGGTATTGAATTTTGATAGATTAGAATTGGGATCGGAAATGAGATTGGGATTGGGATTAGGATTAGTGCTTTAAACAAATGTTTGATATAAGGTGTTAATTGGAGGGAATGATTTTATTAATCTTATTTAATAAACATATATTAATTATAAAAAGACTCAAATGCCCTACCCTAAATCCTAAACAATCCATCACTCGATCAAGAAGGCCCGTCTCCCACTTCCATTCCTGCAGCTTTGCCATTTCATCTTTTTCATCATCACCCTCTTCTTCCCAATCTCCCAAAACCCCACACCTTCCCTTCCTCTCCATTTCTCAATCTTCCAACCCAAACCGATTTGGTCTTCTCATCGTCATCGTGAAAACATTCCGACATTGAAAGAGATGGGAGAGAACCTAGCAAACAATTTAAGTACATATTGCAGTAAACGAAGGGAGGCATCCGGAATCGCAAGGGGGCACAATCTTCTAGATAAATCACGGTCTTCATCGCAGAGATCACGCATCGTTATCGTCGGTGAGGAGTGACTTGAACCAGAGGGCAGCCGGAATCGCAGGGGGACCTTCTTCATCACTGCACGATCTGAACAGAGGGAAAAAAAGCACAGATCTACAGAACCTGAGGTAAACTGCAACTAGCTCATTCTTGTTCTCTGTTTCGATTCCGTTAATTATCAATCTCTTGTTATCCCCTTATCTCCTTTTCCTTGTGCTGAATTCTTTAATTGGTTTTATCTTTGTGATTAGACCTAAAAACTTTATGCGGATTAAACGAAGCTTCACTTAGAAGTGAGGTTTCAAGTCATGTTGTGATATCTTGGAATATTGCAGGTTATTGAATTTGTGAAAAGAAATGTTGGTTCATATACACCTCATCTAGCAGGAAATTCGATATATGTGCATCTTCTGCTTCTAAAGGTATTTTGTTGCTGACGTTTTTTTAAATAGATGGTAGTTGTTTTGGGCGGATGTTAATTATTTTGATATAATCATATTTGATAATCTGTAATTATAACAATTATGTATATAGTATTATTCTGTGTATAAAAATCATGCATTTTACTGGGGAAAATAAGTTATGGAGTGTTTGGATCATTGGCTGCAGTCCTATGATGCCAAGAATTATTTCTAGCACTACCATGTATAGTACTTCCCCACACATTTTGACATATAAGAATTACTTATTGAACTCTTTCCTCCAACTCAGTCATGACTCTTATGGGGTTGCAGGCACAGAGCATAGAAAGCTTGGAAAGTGACAGACTATACAAGACTTTGATAAGAAGAAAGTGCTAAAGTTATAGGTTTATATATATACTCCAAAAATCAAATCTTTGATGCTTCGCTTCGCTTCACTTCACTCTAAACTTATCTTCTCTCTCAATTTGTCCTTCTAAATAGGGATTCATTCTCTGTTGTTATGTACGTTGTCGTCTCAGTCCCACTTTAAATTTGTGGTTTCCCCCTCACTGATCAACCTCAAGGTTTGTCCACCTAATGATTCTGCTTTTTGATTACATATCATAGTGAATAGTATAGCTAGGGTAGGACGAATTCTTCAGTTTTTTGTCTGCCTTTATTTTATAAAATTTTATTTAATTTCTGTTGCAGACCTAAATCAGCATTTTATATAGGAACGTTTGTAGCCGTTCTAAGTTCCTCTAAATACTAAAATATGGGTGGGGGTGTGGGGATAATTTTGTTCACCTTTTTAATAATGAATAATGAGTCATGACTGAGTTGTTGGTCAGTCATTATAGAAGAATTGAGCACTAAGTGGATGGTTCAAGTGGCTTTGGAAAATCGTACTCCTAATTGTAATATCTCATTTGATCTTTGTATATGGAACCCTGACTTGGTGCTTTGATGAAATATCATTTCCTTCTTACTACAATCATGTAAATTTGTTCAATGGAGGAAAAAGAAATCTATATTTTACATGATGATGCCCTGTAGGAAATATATGACGGCAAGGGACTGGTAATTTTTTACTTAGCAAGAATCTTTCCATTCTCTTTTTATCAAACAATCATGCAAATTGGCCAAAATCAAGGGATGCCCTCTGCAGAACCCAAGTTTCAAAGAATTGTGTTAGCTATAAAGGTGAAAGATCAAGTTTTAATCTTGTATCATTTGTCTCTGCATTGTATTATCCAACTGCACTGGGGACAAGTGCTAGAACTTGAATACTTATGTGGGTATTGCTTTAACACAGCCTGGAAAGGCTGCTGTGATCTATATGTAAATAATGTTTGGTGTTTTGTAATTAATTTGTGTTGTATTCTTTCCCTCTCCTTGTATTTGTTGTAATAGTCCTTCCTATGTTTGATGGTTTTTGTAACTAGGATTGGTAATTGAATCGACCTTGTATATATGAAGAGTATATTGTATCAACTGCAATGTCACAATTTGGGGGTACATTTTGCATGTGTGTCCTTGTTCTCCTTAGTTGGTTAGAATCCTCTCTAAATGATCGTTGATGCTCAATTTGGCCTTGGAACGGATTAATAAGTCGTCCTCTACACTTGTCCATTTGTGATATCAAATTTTCCAGATTTTTCTAACATGTTGGTCAACTATAAGACATGATAGAACCTAACATAAATTATGCATAAAAGAAGAACATATATAGCTTAAATAAAAAAAAGGAGCAGTTGTAGCACAAATAAAAATTGTACAAAATACACATCTCTTTCAACTCATTGTTCTATTAGAAGTAAAAGCAATAAACATTTCATTAGCAAGATTGTTCCGAAATGTAGCCCATTGGTTAGAGTTCTCTATGTTTTGGATTGGAGGGTTGTACAGCCTATCCACACCAACTTCCAGGTCATCTACTTCATTTTCAAGTGGATCTACACCGTCTTGACAAATTAAGTTATGCAAAAGACAACAAGAAATTATGATTCGGTTGTATGTGTCTTAATGGGATAAAATGATGGGCTTCTTAGAATAGCCCACCGTAACTTCAAAATGCCAAAGCACCTCTCAATGACATTTTGTGCCGATGAATGTCTCATATTGAAGCACTCTTGTGCGTTTCGAGGGTATCACCCTTCTCTCCATTCATTTAAGTGGTATTTTTGTCCTCAGTATGGTGCAAGAAATCCCTCACAATTGACATACCTAGCATCAACCAAGTAATATTGACCTTATGGAACTCTTAAGCCATTCCTCCTACTAATGGCATCACGAAGAACCCTTCCATCTACTGCAGATCCTTCCCAACCAGGCAACACATATATGAAGTAGCCATCTTGTGAACAAACACCCAGCACATTTGTGGTTATGTCTCCTTTCTTATTTCGGTATCTTGCCTTGTCCAAAGCAGAAACTCTCACCTTAATATGAGTTCCATCCAATGCTCCTAAACAATGCTGTCAAAAAGCAAAAAATATATTACCAATTATCCATATGTTTGTACAATATTTAGTGAACATATAACATATATATCTACCTTGAACCATTTCCACCTATCATCATTGGAGTCTTCTGCCACAGGCTCTGCTTTTTTTAATAAAAGATGTCCAACCCTCATCATACTATGTAAAACGGAATTGAAATACCTACTAATAGTTTCTCCAGATCTATTAAAGTTATATTGTATTACTCTATTCTTCACATGATGTGCTAGTATGTGAAGAAAAATGGCAACTTGCTCATCTATAAGCATATTCTTACTAGGTTGGAGACCTCCTACATCCGTTAGCAAAGAGCATAGTTTATCAAATGTTGACCTATGCATTCTAAGTAAGTTGTAACATGCTACATCATTGCTACACACTAATCTCTTTAGATAAGATCTCTTTGCAAAAAAGTCCATTTTGTAAGGTAAATGAATGATCCGTCGCCTCCTTAATATGATCATCATACACACACATAGATAAAACCAATGTATTGTCTCAGCCATGCTTTGCCACTAGAGTAACAAGCATAGTTGGGCTCTCTTTTCTTCAAATATTGTCATAATTGTCAACTACCATATAAGAGTTAACAACGAAATATGTCTTACACGTTACACCAGCGAGTTTTGATTCAGTCATCACAAAAACAGAACCAAATATAACATAAATTTGAAGTATTTAGCCTTATTTGTAAACCATTAATCTCTAACTCTCCAAATTAGAAGCGTCATTCTAACTAGAAGAAGGAAAACTGGACAGCATAGAAGTTTAAAAATATGAATTAGCAATTTGAGCAGAAAAATAGTTGCCATAAGGATATGAGAAGTGGGTTTCTTCAATCAGCTAAAATCTAATTGCTAATTTTATTTATTAACACTATGTCCTATTCTTATTAAAGAATGGGATCTGGACACGTAAATGCATGCTATCTAATTATGCTTTTTTATAATACACTATATTTACTGATTCTATTAGTTATGAACAGGTCGCCTTCATGCTTTCAGGAATGGGATCATCATCAATGGATGTTTTTAGAATGGTAAGATACTGTATTGGCTGCTGGTTCATCCACTTCTAAATCCTTGTAGACTTTCTTCTAACTTTCCATCGATTTTTGGTATACATTTTGAAGGTTGACGTGGTTTTCCCAATCTCAAATGACTTTCTAGTCTCCATAATTATGCATTTTATTTTATCTGGTTGAAAAACCTATAATTTTGAACCTTGTTTATCTGAACTTCTGAAAAAAATTTTCAAAGGTTATCGTGACACGAATGAGAGAGACAAGTTTTCTGGACATTCGAACTACTAGTATCATGTTTATGCTTTCATCATATAGAGTTTATGCTTCTGATATTTCAAGCTCATTGTATGAGAAAATCTATCAATATTTCTATTTTTAACCTATTGTGCTATATACTAGAGTACTTCAACAATGCATTCGTGTAACAAGAGCCATGCTTTCTAATTTCAGGCAAGCTCCAGATGGCAAAAGAGGCAGACAAAAGTTTTGGTAAGAAGTCCTCTAGAATCTAATTCAGCTTCAATTTCACATAAATATGCGAAGAATTGCATACATACATGCAGTTGTTCTTTTGAGTTCTGAGCGCCTTTTATGCATGAAGTAATTGTTATATGGATCATGTTATGTAGTTATCATTTTTTGACCTGCTATAATCTGGAAAGGGGATAGATTCTTAAGGAAAATGACAAATACAAAGATTAACTAGTTTGGCAAATGTTCCTCTTATATGTTGTAAGTTCACGAAGAAGCAAAGCTTTGCATAAGCGCTTCACAAATTTCAAAGCTGCTAAATTGTCTAATCTAACACAGCAACATCATGCTTCATGTTTCAAATGACATGGGAGGATGTCATGACTCAGATAGCAGAAATATTTCAAAACAAAAAAAGGGGAAAAAAATCTATAGAACTAGGCACCACCAAATATAAAGTTGACTTCAAATAACAGAAAATACTTCACCAATTCAAAGTGTTAGCTGTTCTTCCATATCAAATACTGTGGATTTTTCACTATGAATGATACACATTACCATTTGAAAAACTAAATCATAAATGCGTATAACAATTAATCCAACAAAGTCCAATAATATTTGTCACTTTAACATCAAACTTGTTGAAATTGAAATTGACAATTCTCAGTAAATGGTTGCAAGTTTTCAGGGCTGAAGCTGTTCTAACTCGAATTGGGCAGCCATTCTAAGTTCGATTCAGGAAAAACGAAACTGGAAATAGAAAATTATGCACATAAATGCCAAATAGGACAAGACAAGTGAAATCCAGATCTTTCGGGAAATAACAGAGCTTGAAAAGGAAGATGACATTGAGAACCGAACATGAATACCTAAAGAAGAAAAGGAAAATGATTCAACGAAGGACAATGGGAGATTTCAACGAACCTTTAAAACAGGGGAGGCTGCCGCTGCGACTGAGTGAGCGACGGAGAGTTCGACGGCGAGAACGGCGAAAGTCGATCAGTGGTGAGACGACGGTGTGAGCGCGGTTGAGGGCGACGAAGATAAAGGGGAAAGGTGAAGGTGAATGGCTGTTGGTGTTTGAGTGAGCGGCAGTGAAGGGCGACGATGCAGAGGAGCTGTAGACGGTGAAGGGAGGAAAAAAGGAGGAGGAGCGAGTGATTATGTGAGAGTGTTAGGTTAAACTCAGGTTATTTCTGTCTCAAAATATTTTAATCAGGGATATTTTTGTCTTCATAATTTTGTAATCCTGGGATTCAAAACACAATACCAGGGGGGAGGTGGCTTTGCAGCAATCCCATATTCGTGGTATTCACAATCCCTGATTACTCATAATCCCTCATACCAAACGATGTATTTTTACTCAATCCCTCATCCAATCCCTCTCCCTGCTCTCAAATACCACGTACCAAACAAGGCCTTAGAGTTTAAGCTTGAAATTTTACTATTTTTATAATCGAACGACTGATTTATATATGCACTCAATTTTTGGTCATTCAGTGACAACATATATATATATATATATATTCTGCTGGGAGTAAGATCATCACAGGGGAACATCAAAACAAGTTCTGAATATATTAGCATCAAAAGCCAGTAGAAGGACCCTGTTGTAATGTACATTATCATCCCTATGTTGCTCTCTTTCTTTCTTTTTTTAATGTACACCGCTAGACCAGCGATCTGTATTGGTGACAATATGTTGCTCTCTAGTACTATACAAATTATCCAAATACCATTGTAGGATTGAAACAAAAATGATATTATGACGGGCTAATTATACTCAATTGTTTTTGTAACTCAGAATAATATGAAGGGTTAATAATCCTCATAGAGCTCCGTTTCATGTTACAAGACAATTTTATATAAGAACGTGTTGACATAATTAATTTTATAAGAATCACAAAAATGGTAAACTCAATGAGTCAACAAGCACTACCACAGAAAATGTTATACATCACGGCTATTTTCAACAATACATTATAGTTCTAAATAGTTATTTATAATGGTGTTATATATTATCGACGCAAATATTTAATGATTCCGAACTGTAATGTATTTAGTAACTTATATGACGGTTCTAATCAACATTCGTTATGTATTAAGGTTTGGTGAGGTCATAATATGTGTAATACTAGCATAATACATAATGGACTTACATGAACAACCATTTTATATTCAGTAATGCTGGTAAAATACATAACGGGCTCATGTATATAACCATTATATATTCACTAGTGATGCGCATCAACAAGTTGTCTCTTTAACTTCAAGTGGGCCTTCACAAATTCCAACTAGAATCACAAGAGCACATGCTAAAATATATAAGGAACCATTGATTAGGCTAGTTCAAGAGACCTTTGCAAAGTAAAAGTCAATTCGATCAACAAAGCTGGATGAAGATTGGGCACGGAGACTCCAAACTAAAGAACTTGGATCAATTACTACACATGGAAGGATTTATTTGGGCCTAGATAAGCACATTTTGGGCTTTAAATGATTATTATATTTTAATAATTGTATTTGTACGAAAATTAATATTTAGATTGCATATTTGAACTTTTTATTCCCTAGTTTAATGTATTATGTTTTAGTTCTTATTTTCTATGTTGGATTTAATGCATTTAGGTTAAATTTTTCAATATATCCTTTAAATACAGTGTGCATCCTCAATTCCTCATTTGAAAAGAAGACTTACTTGCTTTTGGAATTGAAAAGTTGTTTTTAACACTTTGTATCTTAAGAGTGGCTTCTCTTAAAGGTTCTTCATAGAGCTAATTAACATAATTATCAAGGCTTGATCAATCATATGGCGTCTTCCAACACTTCGAGTCCTTATTCTTCAGTACTCAAGGGTTTAAGTGGATCGTCGATCTTGATTTATCTTTTTGGGGTGAGTATATCTTTGATTAATTGTGGGTTCGTGCCACTTGGTATCAGAGCTTCGAATATAAACTCAGGTCATATTTTTGTATTTTTTGTTTTTAGTTTTATTCATTGTTTGTGCCTATTCATTGTGTTTGTTCGTTTTCATCTATTATGTGCACGTGCGAAATTTTTTTCCTTTGTTTGTTAAGTTTTTCTTTGGATTTTTTAATGTGCGTGTAATGGGCCATTTTCGTAGTTCAAATTCTTATCTTTTTGCTTGTTTTGAAATTGTTTCAATCTGATTTTTCTATTGCAAGTTATAATTATTTTAATCAAGACCCGTTTCATATCTTGATTTGTTAGAGATTAACTGAGAAAAAATTGTTGTATTTTGTGGAATTGGGAAATCAATGTAACTTATATTAGTGATGGCAATTTTTTCATAATGATGGTTGCTAAATTATTAGTTTTGGCATTATTTATTTAGGTAAATTGCTATTTGTATTCATATAGTGCTACTACTTTTTATTTAAAAAAAAAACACCTTTACTTGACAGTTCTTTAGGAGACCTCTCAAGCAAGGCGTCAAGTAAAGTGTCTTTGACTCTCTTTACTTTACCGATATTTCTAATCAAGGCTTTTATACATGGCTTTTGGGAATATTGCATCGATTATTATTTTAGGCATTTTAACAAGGTAAAAAGGAATTATTATCTTGAAAATAACGAGAATATTTAGACGTTACTTTTTATATTTTATATTGATAGTTATAACTATCATTTTTAAAATCACATGAAACCAATTAGCGGATTATTCAATTATTGATTTAGCTCCTCAAATTTTATAATTTTCAACATTTTAGATAAATGGAGATGTTATAAACAGAGCATCAAAATTCAAATAGATCAAAAACTACTAGTTTTTCTTTATACGAACTGTAAATATCAAAATAAATTTGTATTGTTAAGGGAAAAAGTGAAATAAACAAAATAAAATATAAAATCTAAATCTAGCTGAGGAACGCGATTCAACAGTCATGAATGCCTATAGATTAATGCACATTAGTAGGAACAAGTTGGAACCACTGGCTCTGAGGATTATCCATGCACTTAGAATCATCGCCAATGCAAATACACTTTGAAGTGATGATGTTTGAAGAGTTTGAGTCCTTTTGAAGGCATAAATTATGGCGACCTATTTGATCAAGAGTAGCCAAGTGAAGACCTGTCGCTGAAACTTGCTTCCATGAACTTTGCTCACTCAAGCAATCTCTAGAAACCCTAACCGAATGGCCTTCCCCAGTTGCCTTCAAGCACGCATTCGACTCCAACGATCTTATCGGCGACCCATCTCCTTCGTAACTCCATCTGCTGTAATTCTCAATGCAACTGTCTACTTCAAGTCTGTTCGTCTCCTTGTTCACATGAACACAGCCTCCACTCAGTGGATGAAACAGTATGTGTGACTTGGCCATGTTTGAACTTGGATCTGCACATTCAAATATTAACATTTCTATTATGCTAGCATAGAGGAGCAGATCCAACAACCACGAATTGGGAGGTTAAAGTTTCTCTTTTAACATCAAGTGGCTTCTGGACGTAGTATTGGTTCAATTGATTTGGATTGATAAAGAAGAGGTAATTAGGTTATATGTAAATAATTTCCCACACCTTCTGGCTCAAAAGGAAAACAAATAACAATCAACCTTTAAACTTGAGGACTAAACTCTCCTATTTATTTCAAATATATGACAGCATCACAATAGGCAACTCACTCAATCGGTTATATATTAATGTAACATGGGAGAAGAAGATGCATATTTGTATTTAACTACTCAAATTTTAAGAGATTAATTAAAAAGGTTGGGAGAATTTGAAGTTAACATGACAAATTCCTTTGACTCAAATCAAACACAGACCCAATCTCCGTGGACTTTGGGTGCCCCTGACCGATCCCACTCGACAACACCAATATTAAGAGTTTCCTACGAGTTATATACACACACATATGTATAAGTATGATTGAGATGTATACCTTGAACCATTCTTTGCAGAAGCTGAAATTTGTCTGTAAAATTAGGGTCCCTGTAGTTTTTCCAGGTGCCATCCAACACAGCATATGCCTCTTCAACTCCTATCTGCCCTTGTCTTTCATAGTAGCTTCCTCCAAAGGCCCACAAGCTCCAATCCAAGTCTGCCGCTGCCGCATACGCCGTGAAGCACGGCACAAAGTTGTTGTCAGACGGAGTCAAACCTCTCATGTCATAACCGAATTCGCTCACAAACAATGGCGCCGCGTTCTCACCGCTCATCAAAAATGCAGATTGGCCGTTCACTAGTGATTCAATAGTGTCAGCACAGATTCTGTTTAGTGGTTGAATCGTCCACCTGTCTTGTGCTGGTCCCGTGAATGAGTACAAATGCATCTCGTACACAAGCTTGTTTCCCAAGTCTTCCAGGTCAAGACCCTTCTTCTTCAAGAAGGTGAAGTCGCTGTCAAAGTTTAAACCTGAAACAATAACTAACACTTTGGGGTTTGCTTTGTGAATTGTTCTTGCTCCTTTCCTCACGTACTCGTACCAATCATGCTTGTTCTGTCGTGCACCTCTTAGCTCGTTTCTCAAGTCAACAGCTATCACCTGAAAAAGAATATCAAGTTTCGTTGAATTTCAAATCCAGAGTCACTGTGAAGTTATAATTCAATTAAACTTGTACATAATCTTACAAGTGGAAGAACCACCTTTTGAATGCCATAATAGAAAGAAACTTACACCGTAATTAAAAAAAAAAAAAAAGTGTCAGGAAAAACCAATCTTTTGTGATCTCTCTGAACTAGTAGAAATTTATATATTTGGTTGAAGGGAAAGTTAAATAATCTATTCATGATTTTCTATACGGGATCCAGTCTTATCTATTTCCTTTTTTTGGTATGACAAACTAATTAGATTTAAGTAACAATAAAAAGAAGAGAATCCACATCCATTTTTTCCGAGAGAGACCTGATTTACAGTATCAACGATATATTTAATATATATATATATATAACACTAGTCATTTAAATATATATTCATATATTATAACAATATTTGAATTTCTTCTGTTATGAGTAATTCTTGGGAAATCTTACGAGGCTATAAAAAATGTGTCCTTTAACGCCCTTAAGACAAGGGGCCTCTCATTAATTATTTGCTTCTTTCTCACAAAAAATCTTTCATTATAACGTACTTTCTTCCCACCCTTGCGTTACCCCACTGCCTTTAACAAGATTTTCCCTACTAGCTTAATAAAATTAAAAAAATATATATATATACCTCCAAACATTTAAAATGAAACAAGAAAAGCGGAAAAGAAAATATCACAATCGTTTTTTATCCATATCTCAAATTATAGAAGCTAATTAAACCTAATTATTGAAACTAACTAAATATAATAATTGAAAGATGTCTTGGTTACTTACCTGAGATTTTTCCTTGAAGTGACCGGCCACAAAAGCTAATCCTCGAAGCCACTCATCAGGATCAAAGTGTCGATCTCCAAAGAACCCGTTACCATCAGCATTATCACAACACCAATTTGGGAAACTAACGTGATTATCAATAATAGTCATAACGCCATTTTTATCCAAAGCATCAACCACAGTTTCATAAGCCTCTAGATGAGTCATGTTCAAGACCCAAGGATTGTGTTTGGCTATGGCGGATTTAGTGGCCTCCGGTAGATCCAAACCAGATAGGGTTTTCGCAACAGTTTGATTGGCATAACGAGTAAACAAGTAGGTTGAGTAAGAGAGGCGAACACAGTTAAAGCCTTTATCATGGAACTGATCAACAATATCATTCAAAGGCAATTTGTCTAAACCCTCGACCACCATTGGAGAAAGATGACCAACCCAATGAGCACAAACTAGTTTCACGCGTTTCCCTGTTGCTTCGTCCACGATCCATCTCTTGTTTGTTGAGAGAGGTAAACCATTGGAGGACGATATCAATGCCCCAAGAAGATAACATAACACTAATAACAGTGAGCTTTTCGTCAACATCTTCATATTGACGGGAAAAGGAAAACTAAGTTGTTTTTTCTTAAGCCTCCTTCAGCTAGTGTTGTGAATGATCAAGTGTACACCAACCTAATCATGGAGGGTGCATATATAGCCTTAGAAGTTAGATCCCATATAGGAAAAGCGGATAAAGATAAAGATATGTATTATTTGTTTGGATATATTTATTTAAATTTTATCAAAAAACTTTATCTTTTAAAATATAATAATTTATTGGTTAATGATATTAACTCTTTTATATTTTTAGTTGACATGATAACTTGAAAATTTATTAAATTTATAATTAATAAATATTTTTTTTTTAAATCAAAGTAAAGATTCGGTATAATATTTTTTAAAAAGAATCAAGTAAAAAGTTAAATTTAGATCGTTCAAGATTAACTAGCCATATAGGAAAAGCGAATAAAGATATACATTATTTGTTTGGATATATTAATTTAACTTTTATAAAAAAAATTAAATTTTAAAATATATTAATTTATTGATTATTAATATTTACTCTTTTATATTTTTAATTGACATGATAATTTGAAAATTTAGTAAATTTATAATTAATAAATAATTTTTTTGAATTCAAAGTATATATTCGGTATAATATTTTTAAACTAATTAAGCAAAAAAATTAAATCTTTTATTTTGTAACAAATAATTTTCATAATTATAAAGGAAACATAATTATAACTGTAATAAGGATGATGTGATATCTTCACATTATATTTTATTAGAATCTAGGGTCAATTTGAGTTGGGGTTGGATGAAACAATGTTTTTGAGAAAATGGGTACCAGTACTCTGTAGATATATTATACCCTGATCAAATAAAAGAAAAGAATATAGTTAGATATTATATTGATATGTATATACACTGTTTAATAGAAAAGTATATAATTTAAGTGGTATACACTGAATATTTGTTTTTTTGCCGGAGTTTTTTTTAGATATAAAATATGTTATATACAAGATATCAATTATATATATACTAAAATTTAAAAAAATATTTATTATAGTTAAATGAACAGACCGGGTGAGTATATAATAAAAAGTATGAAAAGACTGAAATAGAAGTACTTACAAACAAAAATAAAATTACATTAGAAAGAAAAGAAAAAATAGAGGTGATTTGACCAAAAACAATCTGGTTATGAAAAGATTCCTGTCCTCTTTTATACATGAGATCTTTTACATAGTATCCATATAGGATTTAAGACCTTTCACCTTCAGGTTATTTCAACACAGCCTTCCTTAGGCAAAAAACAAAAAACACAACCTTCCTTTATTTCCTAGGCGTAACCTCTTTTCTTCTTTTTCCTCCCTACTCTTTTTTTTTTCCTTATGTACTCGCCCGATTTATAATAAAGACTGATAATACCCAAATTAAACATTGGCTAACAAAAGGTATACAAAATAATAAGTTGAGTAATAAGATGCTTATTAACTGGCAAACTGATATGGCATATTATACACACACACACACACACACTCTAATTAACTATTATACCAAATTGATTATTATATGAAACTGAAATATATAATTATGTTATCATTAATTAATTAATTAATTTCAGCGATATAATTAATAATTATAATGTAATTAACATAAATTTTGATAAATTAATATTATTATGATGCTAGACCCAAAATGGGAGATTCCCATATTGACATGTTGATGCCATTGAGGCTTTCGGTGAATCAACAAAAGTATACTTATGAGATCATCTATATATGGGCGGTCCTAAAAACAGCCTCGCCGTCGCAAAAAAAAAAAAAAAAAGATATAACTATAATCATCTGATGGTTTCCATGAGATGATAATTGATATCTTGTACTCTCACGGTATTCAAATCTACATGGGTTTCCATGAGGAGCTTATTGCACCCATAGTTTTTTTTCCCCCAACAAATTCCGGTTCATTACATTCCATAATAAAAGATACGAAGTCTAGAGAAGAAAATTAAACAACGTAACAAAAAGTCCTGATAACAGAATACAATCATAAAATAACTAATTAGAGAAAAACAAAGAAACTCATCCCACGTCTTCATGCATCCGAAACTCATTGAAATCACTGTCCAGCAGAATTTGCAATGCCTCTGGAGGTCTCCAAACCCAGTCATCATGACATCTTTTCTGCAACACTCTGTTTGCTTTCCTTTGGAATCCATCATCATTAATACTACCTTGGATCCTAAATATTCCCTCTAGTCCTAATTATAAGATAAAGTTGACTTTTTTTGGAGAAATTAAGGAAACCAATTAAATTACTTTAGAGGAATTTTTTTTTATTTTTTTCTCCAAACTAATTAATTTGACTAATAAACTAATATATAATCTAAGGAAACTAAAAATATAAACACTCTAAGGTAATTTAATTGGTTTCCTTAATTTCTCCAAAAAAGTCAACTTTGTCTTATAATTAGGACCGGAGGGAGTATAAAACATAGTTGACTCTTTTTGGAGAGATTAAGGAAGTTAAATTTGTTATTTAATCATATCATATGTTGTGTATCCTTAGATTATATATCAATTTATAACTTAGACAAAATAATTTGGAGAAAAAATGACAAATATAAATACTTTAAAATAATTTAATTAGCTTCATTAGTCTCTCCAAAAAAATCAACTTTGTTTTATATTTAAAACCAGAGGGAGTAACTTTTAGAATTAAGGATCTAAAAATTTCTTTAATATAAATTAGAATGGCGGTATATTGGTTATCCTATGCTCACTTTGGTTCATTTTTTCAATGGAAAATACTTAGTTCAAATTTTTTATATTCATTATATCTAATTCTCTAACCTCACATGACTCTGTTCTATTTTTGCAATATCATCATTTAACTATAAATTCACATGAAATAATTTATATTGTTTATGTTTTTCCCCTTTCCTCTAATTGGGAATTTGTTTATATGTGTGTGTGTGTACACACATATATACATAGATGAATACATATATATATTGTGTCAACAACCATTTTCATTTCGATAATCGTAGAGTAATAAAGACGGTATTCAATGGGCATAGAGAAAAATACAATTATACTGATAAAAATATTCATTGACAGTATCGATATCGTTCTTTGGCGAAATACAAAAAATAT
This sequence comes from Inga oerstediana, assembly GCA_963210345.1. NCBI lineage: Eukaryota > Viridiplantae > Streptophyta > Magnoliopsida > Fabales > Fabaceae > Inga > Inga oerstediana. The sequence continues at coordinate 15,235,159 of OY723411.1, read as the reverse complement.
AGTAGAAACTTAATATTTACAAATTTCTTCAGAATATCCAAAACATAGACTAAATATAACCACTATTTAGTCCTCGCCTCGAGACACGTGCTGCTCACTTTCCGGTGTCTACATCCTTGCCTTTTTGCCCACTGGTAACCGCTGAGGTGTTTATTTACAAATAGGGTGAGATTCCGGAAAACCCCAATAGAAACATGCTATCATTCATAAAGAATGTGAAAAGTAAATATGACATATGTCATGTATGTACCAATTAATGAACATTATAAACATATCACCTGCATATATACATGAGTAGGGCCCAGCCCCACTATTATGCACCGGTTGGGTTTTCACTAACTCCAGTGTAAGTGCCTCTGACACTTCTGACCCCTCTCTGGGCAAATCATGTTGATTAATAAAGCGCATTTACAAACATTGGCATCCACACAATCATATAACTATGGCATAATGTATAAAGGATAATGTCCCTATTTCAATGCTTTATAATCCTCTGTTTAACGGTGTCTCGTAAAGCGTGTCATTCCGGCTCTCGACTCGGTCTTAAAATATTAAATGTACAAGAAATAGGTAATAATTTATCCAAGTATCATTTTAGACTCTTCCATAGTATTTCTTGTGGTTATATTAGTCTATGGGTGAAAATTTACTAAAATGCCCTTAGGACTCCGGCCCCTCCTCGCCCTGCCATACTTGGCCCGATGGTACGTTTTCCCAAAATTTTGACTAAGGCCATTCTGACTTATTTTCGCCCAAGGAATCCATTTTCGGGTTTGAAATCACCAAATTCACTATCGAATTATGAAAATACCCTTGACATCCCTTATTTAGGGATTTTAGTGGCGTTTTCATGATTATGCTTTTTCGGCCTCTACCGAAAAAGTGCCCAACTGTAACCCCACCTATTTTTGCCCACTAAATCCAATGGAACCATTTATTTCATGAAAATCCAACTCCTAATACCAGTTCTGGTCATGGACGAAATATTGAAGGGAAAATAGAAAAATTGGAGCTGTGTTTTAGTTTCAAAAACTTGTACTTTTCCACTTCTAATCCTTGGTTAACTCATTTAAACACTTCATAATCATGATTTAAAGGATTTTGGGCAGCATAACCCCTTAGGGTTATAGCTTTTCAAATTTCATAACTCAACCAAAAATCACAAAAACAAAGCAACAATTACCAACAACAACTTCATACTACCATAAAGTTGAGATTGGTATAATTACCTCTTAAACTTCTTGGATTCTCTTACTCTAGACACATCCTCCTTCTCTTCTTGATCTCAAAGTGTGACTTCACCACCATGGATTTATGAGAAACAATAGTTTAGAGAAGGATTCTAAGGAAATGCTATAAGATAAACCAAAGAACCCATACCTACCTTAGTTTCTTCTTCCTTGAGCTCTCCTCTTCTCTCTATTTCTCAAGCTCTCTCTTCTCTCTTTTTGTCTAACTCTTGGACGAAAATGAGGCATGAAAGAGGAAGGGGGTTGTTTTTATTAATTTGTCTTCTTCCTTCCTAGCCACAGATTTAATCAAGAGCTCCCAATGTGACACTTGTCACACTCCCTTCTTCTTCATAATTTCTCCACCTAATTTCCATTAAATTGAATCAATTGCTTTCCCTTTTCTTGCTCTTCAAATCCATGCCATGCCTCTCCACTTTTTTTCTCCAACTAGCCCATACTTTTTTCTCTAAGTCCAACTTACACTCTTCCATGCAATCATGCTTTTCCATTCCTCCACTCAAGCTTACTCTCATCATGCATTACACCATCCTTCCATGTTGTGTACACTCCATCTTGGTCATCATTGGAAGGTTCATGTAGCATAGTCATCATAACCTTCTTCTTGTAGTATGTGATTATGGATTTAATATGTGTGTGTGTGTGTGTGTGTATTTTTCCTTACCTTCTTGTGTGGATGAAATTTAAGAGAGGAAGGGAAGAAAAATTTGCATTTCATTAATCCCATAATTCACATAATTGAATTATGTATGATCCCCCTTAATTTCACAATTCTTGATTTATTCTACCAAGAATAATCCCATTATGCATTTTCCTTGATTAATTGAAATTAAAACCAATTAATTGGAAAATAATTAATCTTGGGCTAAATTGACAAAATTCTTATTTTGCTATCATCTTTGTAATTTAATTCATTGCTTGAATTAATTTGCCCATTTCCTTATGAATATGAATATTTCAAAATTCACAAGATTCAAATTCATGAATATTCACCATTTTATTGAATTACTCAAAATAATTACAATATATTTTTAGTGAATAAAATTTGGGGTGTTACATGTTGTTTATATAAATAATAGTATTATATATGATTATGTAATATCATGTATATGATTCGGCTAACTATATATGCTCCCTTATGTTTTGTGATTAAATGGCCCGAAGTCATATCACTTTCAATAGTTCATTCATAGTAGTTCCCCCAGGAAAGAGGCCATCTTGTGGTTCTAATAAATGGCCTTCGTAAATGAAGGGAATATGGGAATGTTTTGGACCGGGTATGGTGTTTTTCACACACATCTATTTATAAACTTAATTAAACAATTTCTTTAATAGAAAAACTACTGGAACTTTATTTTTTATTTTTTGCCAACAAGAATTTTAATAATTTAACTTGATTAACATATATAAAATAAATTAATAAAAATTTTACTATTATAAAAAAAAATTTCATGTGAGGGAATAAATTGACATAATAAATAAAAGAAAGCCTCAGCATTGTACGTGCAAAAAATCATACTTAATTAATACTAGAAATGATAAATTAATTATTAGAATTATTTAATAAAAATTGAAATCGTTTTAATTATTGTTATATATATAATACATAATATATGATTAAAATATATCTATTTTAAAAAAATAAAGCAGATGAGTCCACCCTCATGTGCCTCAACTAGACTGAAGCATCTCCACAAAATAATCCTTCATCCTAGTTCGGCCTTTCGAATATCTTTGAACAATTTCTTCAAGAAAAAGTTGTAACATTATGTGTCTGAGAGGAAACAATGCCGGGACAATTTTGCATACTAAGCAACGTGGTCCTATATATAGAGGAAGGTTGGGAGCATTGTTATCAAACTCGCGAATTAATTATCCGAGTTTGTTGTTTTTACATTCCTAACTTACAAAATCGTGTCAAATCACTTTCAAACTCATGGTAGTTATAAACTAGGTTAAACTCATGAGTATACATACTGAGTTTACCGTTTTTACATTTATATTTTAAAAAATCGTGTTAAATCACTCTAAAACTTGTATTAACTTTTTTGATTTGATTATGCTCAGCAGCTTTATATATGAAATGTATAGAAATTTCTTTATTCAATGTAATAAGACTAAATTTTAAACCCCTGTGAACTTCAGATCAGTTGCAGATAACCCCAATGACATTTCAAAGTTTAAATTTAGGGTTAAGGTGCAAATTTAACAACCAACTATTTTCCTATAGGCACCCAACACAACTAACTATTTTTTGGTGCAAAAGTAGATATAAGCAATTTATTTGATAGCACTTATAGCAAAGCCGTTAACCTGAGTTAACTTCTGTTACTTTTTGCACTGTTGGTCCCACCAGCCTTCTCACTCTCTATTATTTTAATATGTTTTTAGAAAGGTTAAGGTCCAAATTTAGCAATGAACTATTTCTATATAGGTACCCAACACAATTTGTTTTCATAAGAGCATTTACAAGATAAATATGGGCATTTACATTAATGCCCTTACTTTATTTTTTTCATAGGAGCATTTACAAGACAAATATGAGTACTTACAAGGCCAATAAATGGATTGAAAATAATCCAAGGAGTTAACAAATTTTGGTCATTAACATATTTGTCTTGTAAAAACGTTTTTACTACACCCCCTTGGATTAATTAAATTTTGTCAATGAAAAAACAAGAATGCCCTTACTTTATGTTTTTTTTCATAAGAGTATTTACAAGACAAATATATGAATGAACAAAATTTTTTAACTCTGGATTATTTTAAATCCCTTTATTTGTATTAAAAATGCTCTTATGAAAAATATAAAGTAAGGGCATTAATATAAATGCTCTTATGTGAATTCTCATATTAGTATATAAATGCTCATATGAACAATAATTGTGTTAGATGCCCATGGGAAAATATTTTATGGCTGAATTTGCACCTTAACCCTTCTTAATGTATATTAAAATAACAAAGAGTAAGAATACTGTGGGACTTGCCATGCAAAAAATAATGAAAGTTAACTCGGGTCAACGACATTGCTATAACTGCTACTAAATAAATTGATTATGTCTACTTTTGCACCCGAAAATAGTTAGTTGTGTTGAGTGCTCACAGGAAAATAGTTGGTTGCTAAATTTGCCTCTTAATAACCTCCCTAACCTTTTATATTTTTATTACAAACCCCCTGCTGTCGTTAACTTGCCATTATTTTTTTAACAGAAATCGCCACATCAAACTAATCAAAGACACTTGGCTTCCTATATTTTTTTGGATAAAAGATCAAATTTCATTAAAATATTAAATGGTGTTACATATTAATACCATGCAGCTAAAAAAGGACATGACTATAGAGAAACAAGAATAGCATGGTTCAATCTCGACACTATAGCTAACTTTTGAAAATGAAAAAAATTAACTCTAATAAATTCCCTATATCCTAAAGGATTATGTAACACCCCATTCTTGAAACTCATATACTTAATGTTCATCATTCAATTAGACCATACTTATGGGTTTTTTGACGTAATATACGAAGTCCAAACAACATTAGACCAATATAGAACCTATAAGGCTCACTCTATATGTGGTTTTCCTTAGTCCCTACTGGAACAATCACCTAAAAAATGTTAATATTAAGGGATAAAATTCCACATCTCAGTAACAACTAAAAGTTTCTACCGTACACAAGTAAACCACATATGATTTAAAAGAGGAAACAAATTACATGTATATTTGTATATATCACAATCCTCTTATAAAACGATTTCAAATTAATCATCATTGTGTCAATCTTTATTTTTATCACATGTAATATACAGTTATGTAATATACACCCTCCCTTATATCACTGACCATCCTTATTCCACTAATTGAAATTATAGGCTAACATATAGTGTAACAAAAACTCATCCATTTGACTGGATTGCCCCAAGCTCACCAGTTTTTAAGATGTACCTGGCTAAAGGTATAGAGCTTAAGTTTGGATTATAGCTCCCCTCCTTAAAAGAACTAAAGTAAGGAGGTGTCACATGTCCCACAGCTCCAATGCAATTTCAGCCAAAGGAAAACATGGAAGAAGGGGCTCTGACAAGTGTCATCCACTGTGCATCGAATGATGGTATACCACATAGTAAAAGATCTCACCATACAAATTCTTCCTCCTTACTAAACCTATCACAAATGCAACTATCAACACCATTTCCATTTCAATATACACAGAGTAATAGAGACCAAATTTCACAGGCATACAGAAGAGTACATATATATTGATAAAAGTAAATGTTTACAAACCGGAATCAACCGTATAGAATTTGATAATATTTACAAATCTTACAGAATATCCAAAAGGGTTTTAAATATTGACTATATGTAACCACGAACTTTGTCTTCGTCTCGACACATGTGCCCGTCAATTCCCTTTATCTACATCCTTGCCTTTTGAAATGTTGGCACCCGCTGAGATATTTTATTTCATAAAAAAGGGTGAGATTTCAAGGACTCCTAGTAGAAACATACTATCATTCATATAAAATGTGAGAAGTAAATATGATATGCACCATGTATGCACCAATTAATGAACAATATAAAACATCAAACATCAAACATCAAACATACATGAGTAGGGCTCTTGACCCACTAATCGTACACTGGTTGCAAACGTTATCTTCATGTATACATGAGTAGGACTCATGTCTCGCTAATCGTACACCGGTTAGATTCTTACCCAACTCCCAGGTGTAAGTGCTCCTCCGGCACTAACTGCCTCGTCTAGGCTAACCAGGTTGATTACAAGCACAAACAATGGCATCCCAACAATCATATGAACTATAGCATGATGTATGAAAGAGAATGTTCCTACCTCAAAGCTCTTTCACCCTATATCGTGTGCCTCGTAAAACGTGTCAACCTTCAGTTTCCAACTCGGTCCTAAAATATTAAATGGACAAGAATTAGGTTATAACCTATCCATGTACCATTTTTGACACTTCCATAGTGTTTATTGTGGTTCTATTGGCCTATGATAAAAATTTACCAAAATGCCCCTGGGACCCTAGCCCGGCTCCACTATACCCGGTCCGACTGTACTTTTTCCAAAATTTTGATTAGGGCTATTCTGACATATTTTTGCCTAAGGAATCCATTTTCAGACTCAGAATAACTAAATTCACTACCAAAAGATGAAACTACACTTGGCAGCCTCGCTTTAAGGGTTTCAGGGGCATTTTTGTAATTATACTTTTTCGGGCTTTTCCTAAAAAGTGACCAACTGTAACCCCACCTAATTTTCCGACCTAAACTCAATGAAATTATCAAATTATTGAAAACCCAACTCCTATCCCCATTTCTAGCTCTGGACAAATTGAGCAAAACTCTAGGGAAAATTGGGATTTTTCGATTCTAACTCTGCAGACGTGTTCCTTTATACTCTTAATCACTTTATCAACTATTTAATTAGGTTAAAAATACCATTTAGACTACATTTTGACAGCATAACCCTTAGGCCATTACATTTCCAAATTTTCAAATCAAAGACAGTCCGACGAAATTTCACTGATTAAATTATCCACAGCAGCCAGAATAGTCAATATACAAAGGTTTGGAAGTTACCTCAAGCTCTCTCTGGTTTTTCTCAAAGTAGCCGAAACCCTGGCTCTCTTCACAATGAAAATTGAGCTTCACAACCCTTATTAAATACATAGAAGAGTAGCTTAGGATTGGAGTTATACGCGTTAGGAACCAATTTACCGAAGAAATCACCTACCTTTGTAAGCTTTTTCCTCCTTTCTCTCTCTAGATCAGATATGTGATGGCGTCATTTTTGCTGGAATAAGGAGGAAGATGATGTATTTGTATAATATATCATATGTTACATTATTTATTTAATCATTTTCCAAAAATTCCAAAACTCAATTTTATGTACATAAACCCTATGTACATGTAACCATGCTCATTAAGCCCAATCAATATTTCCTTCTTCATGCCACATGTAAGAGACTCCTAGGGGTCTTACCCTTTGGTCTCAATTGGCTTCACAACTTGCTCCGGTTACATATATACGTAAAGTCACTATTTTGGTAAAAATTGCACTTTTTGCTCAAATTTTTCATAAATTCATATTTAATTGAAAAAATATTCCAAATATATTTTTCCCCTTTATTTTCCTTAATTAATTGAAATTAACTTCAATTAATCAGAAAATAATTAATTTTATGCTAAATTGGCAAAATTATGATTTTGCATTACCTTTTTAATCTAATTTCTTTTCTTCTTTTTATTTGGCAAATTCCCATCAATTTTTGGACCAAATATTTTCTCTATTATTTCTCCATTTTTGGACCTTAATATTGGGCTTTTTAAATTACCCAAATTAATTCCACAATTATTTTGCCCATTTTTTCATGAATATGAACATTTATAAAATTCATAAATTCCAATTTCATGAATTTTCACATTTTATTGAATTTCTCAAATAATTAAATTATATTTGGTGAATATAAAATTTAAGGTGTTACAGCAACCGTCATGACAGTTATATTCAATCACTGATAAATATAATATCATTAAACGAGAAGGTATAATAAATCATGCTTCCATTCATATCAAATATCATCACATATTCAAACATGCCTAAAAGGAAATATCAAGTATCGTCACATATTCAAACATGCCTAAAAGGAAACAATAATCTAACAATACATTAATTATAATTAAATTATTAACTATACACTACAAAAAAGGGCATTTCGCAGTGGTGCATACTAACCACTACAAACATGTAGCGATTTATTTGTAGCAGTTTAAAAAAAACCGCTACAAATTTTGGGCCAATTTCCTGCCATAATTTGTAGCGGTTATATCATGTTAATTGCTACAAATGTGGTGACAGTTGTGGCGGTTATTTTATAGTGGTTATGTCGAGATAAATCGCTACATAATGCAAATGGTCGCCTTCTTGTAGCAGTTATGGATAACCACCACAAATGTAAAATGACATTGGTAGCAGTTTGTGGTTAAGAACCGCTACAGAACTCCAAGGTAATCGCTACAACGTGTTCCATTGCCCGAGATGGTGTGTAGCGGATTTATCAATAACTGCTACGAATTTCACTACTATAAATACTAGATGACCATTCAGTTGCCTCATTTAGCCATTTTGTTTTTTTGACAGTTCTCTGAGAATTTTCCTTTAGATTTGAGTGTTCTGACGTCTCTCTGAGAGTTTTGCTGCAGCATTTCACATTTTTCTCACTTGAGGTATGAAAGTTACATTTCAACTTATTATTATTATTATTTTATTTTTATCTATAAATGTGACTAAATATTTTTATTTTTTTAAATTTTTACAGTTGATATGGCTTCAGGGAGGGACAAGGGAAAGAAGCCCGAGCTTCTTAGACTGATTTTTCAAGGTGGCAACAGTAGGGGAGGGGCAGTATGGTGGGAAGGTGACCGCGGCATAGTAGATGGCCTCACAGCAGCTACAAGAGTTGGCCCCACCACAACCACAGCAGATGGCCCCACAGGAGGCGACCACACCACAGGTACCTGAGGTTGTTATGGGAGAGGGAGTTAAGCTCAATGTTAGTGACTACGAGGAGTTCAAGATCCCGATTCCACTTAGAGTCATGGAGCAGTTCCTCGATGAGGAGGACACACGGGACCAGAACAACCCACGACAGTCATCTTCCCGATTTACTGGGTTTGAGGTGCAGGTCTAAGGTAAATATAGATTTTTATATAATAAATTAAATATTTAAATTTGACCTGTTAAATGTGAATTTAAATTTATCAACGTATATGGTAAATTGTGTAGATGAGCAGGCGAACGTGTCCACAAGGAGGTTCGACGTGGCCGGTCTGAACAGCCTGGATCGAACACTACAAGTTGTAGTTCCATAGAATGAGGCCATGGACTAGCCCATTGAGAATAGGGGTCACCTGTTCAACCACTTTCTGAATGAGCTGGGCTCAAATTGGATACGGTTCCCCCTTCACTTCTGGACATGGAGGAATGTTTCCAAGGGGCTAAAGGACTTAACGTAGGACGAGGCGGTGAAGGTAATTAATAGTATTTAATTATATTATATTTTTTATAATTATTTTTATTTAATTAATATTTATTAATTGTATCATCTGTAATTAGTCATGTTTAATTTTTTTTATTCAATTGTGTTACAGCTTAGGTTTGCCATCCGGGACACCAGAAGAGGTACACCTAATACAGATAGGCGATGGCTAGAAGAACAAGAGGAATCATCTCTTCCACAGTATGAATAAGGATGGGACAATTCCTCTGCTGCAGCTAATCAAGAACGTCTCAGACAGTGTCGAACCGAATGACTAGGTGAGTTTTGTCTAGTTCAGGAGGAGCGCAAACACACATGTAATTTATTTATAATTATAATTTAAATTTCATAAATTGTATGTTTTAAATAAGTATAATTGTTTTAATTGGTTTAATACTTTTAATATTGTTTTTTTATAGTCACTTTCTCGTAGGAATACCAGGTGCCGAGGGCAGTAGACGATCCACCACACGATAGGATCGATGACCGTTGCTGTCACTTACAACAAACTAGTAACTTTTTACAAAGTCAATTACTTTTAGCTGGTTATTTCATATTATAAATTTAGTGTTTTGTTGTTCATAATATTAATTTAATTTTGTAATTGTTTTAAGAAAGGAAGGCATAGCAAGAGAACCTTCAGAAGGATTACGGAGAGTTATTCACTATTACGCATAGACATCGTGACAGGACTCCAACCTTTCAGCAAGTAGAGGAGGCCATTGTAAGTTAGTTTATTATTTTATAATAACAATTTTTTGTTATATTGTTTATAAAACAATTTTATTGTGAATAATAATAATTAATTGTTTTATAAAATGGTAGGAGCAAATGTAGCAGTCCTAGGTTGAGTTACGAGAGACCCAGACCTAAGAGTCATAAGGGTCTGTGGACCCCACTTGCCATTGAAAGCAGGTCTAGGTCCAGTTGAGCACTTTGGACATGTGAGAGGGATGGGGACAGGCGTTAGACCTAGTATGGTCTACAGTAGGAGCGGCACATTTGAGATTGGCAGCACTCGAGTAAGGACATCCGGGGTCAGGTGTCCGAGGGATAAGTCTGTTGAGGAGCTTCGTTCAGAGGTTGTCATTGTAACACCCCAAATTTTATATTCACCAAATATATTGTAATTATCTGAGAAATTCAATAAAATGGTAAATATTCATAAATTTGGAATTTATGAATTTTATAAATGTTCATTTTCATGAGAAAATGGGCAAAATAATTATGGAATTAATTTGGGTAATTTAAAAAGCCCAATATTAAGGTCTAAAAATGGATAAAAATTAGAGAAAATATTTGGTCCAAAAATTGATGGAAATTGGCCAAATAAAAATAAGAAAATAAATTTGAATAAAAAGGTAATGGCAAAATCGTAATTTTGCCAATTTGTCACAAAATTAATTATTTTCTGATTAATTGAAGTTAATTTCAATTAATTAAGGAAAATAAAAAGTAAAAATGTATTTAGAATATTTTGTTCAAGTTAATATGAATTTATGGAAAATTTGAGCAAAAAGTGCAATTTTGACGAAAATTGAGACTTTACGTGTATACGTAACTTGGACAAGTTATGAAGCCAATTGAGACCATAGGGAGAGACCCCTAGGTGCCTCCTATATGTTGTAAGAGGAAGGAAATATTGGTTGGACTTAATGAGTATGGTTACATGTACATAAGGTTTATGTACATAAAACTTGATTTTTGGAATTTTGGAAAATTGTTAAATAATTGAATAAAGCATAAGATATATTAAAAAAATATCATCTCCTTCCTTCCTCCGGCCCATTTTCGTTCCATTTCAGATCTGATTTAGATAGAGAGAGAGAGAGAGAGAGAGAGAAATTCTAGAGAGAGAAAGAGAAGAAAAACTTGCAAAGGTAAGTGATTTCTTCGGTAAATCGGTTCCTAACGCGTATAACTCCGACCCTAAGCTACTCTTCTTTATTCTTTAAGTTTTGGAGGCTCAAAAATATGTTGTTTAAAGGTTAGGGTTTTAGCCATATTGGGGAAAAGCTAGTGGGAGCTTGAGATAACTTCCAAACCTTCATATATTAATTATTCTGGCTGCTGTGGGCAATTTAATCGGTGAAATTTTGCCGGATTTCCATTGGTTTTAAATTTTGGAAATGTGTGTACCTAAGGATTATGATGCCTAATTTTAGTTCAAATGGTTGTTATAACTCAATTAGATGGTTAATAAAGTGGTTAGGAGTAGAAAGGAACGCATTTACGGAGCCGAAATCGCAAAACCCCGATTTTTCCCACAGGATCCCATAATTTTGTTCAGGTCTAGATCTATGGGTAGGAGTTGGATTTTCAATGATTTGATGATTCTATTGGATTCAAGAGGGAAAATTAGGTGGGGTTACAGTTGGGCACTTTTTCAAAAAAGGCCGAAAAAACATAATTATGGAAATGCCCCTAAAACCCTAAAATTAGGGCTGTCAGGGGCAATTTCATAATTTGAGATTGAATTTGATAATTTTGAACCCTGAAATGGATTCCTTGGGTGAAAATATGTTGGGATAGCCCATGTCAAAATTTCGGAAGAAAAGTACAGTCGAGCTGGGTACTATGAGGCTAATATAACCACAAGAAACACTATGGTAGTGCCTAAAATAGTACATGAATAGGTTATAATCTATTTCTTGTACATTCAATATTTTAGGATCGAGTCGGAAATCGGAAGCGACATGTTTTATGAGGCACACAAAAAAGGTGGTCTTTGAGATAATACTACCCAACCCTTTAGGCATTTGTTTGGACTTCTAGTAGCCCCCCTAAGGGACTTTAATGATAACCAAATCTAAGTGTTTTGAAGTCATTTGATTATTAGAATAAGTGTTAACCTGTCGTCCTTAATTATGATTATAGGATTTGATATTTGCTTGAACGTGAAGGCCTATGCTTGAACAAGAACGGAAAGAACAAGGTAGTACCACTTTATCCTATATCATGTGTAATGCATTGCTTGTTTGGTATTTATCATTGAATGTATGAGGGGACGTGGCAGTAAACCCGGCCTTGAATAGGGGACGTGACGTGAGCCCGGCCTTGAATGATTGGGGGACGTGGTGGTTAGCCTTGGCTTGAATGAATAAGGGACATGGCGGTTAGCCTAGCCTTGAATGTTATGATTGTTGCATTGTGATATATTCTTGGTTGCTTTGTTTAATTATGCATCATATACATAAACTGTTGCTACTGGGATTCTTTTGAATCTCACTCTTTCCAAATAACAATTTTAGCCAGGGCAAGTAGATCTCGGGACAAGCAAATGAACAAGGACGATTAGGATTGCTGATAGTAGTCTTAGTTTCTTTTTGGTTTTTGGTTATCATTTGGACAATTGTATATATTGGATTGACCATAGATTTGTAGTTATTGTGTAATACCCGGTATGGGAAACTGAGATAAGCAATGATGCCCAGTAAAACTTAGGTTAATGATATTATTCCAGGAAAATGTCGGGAATTTTGTTAGCACTCTGATATTGTATATGTGACAAACCAAATGTTCAATTACACAGACTTAAAGTCTCCAACCTTGCCTTTAACTTCCAAACCTAACTTATAATGTCCAATTCTCCATTCTAATATCAAATTCCATCATTTCTAAATTCTATTAACTCATTTGAACCAACAATTAACCCACAATAATTCAAATTGATCAAAATTCCCAATTTCTCCAATTTAAAGTTCTAACCAAAATACCCATTTTTATTTTACAAGCTTGAATAATATTCTAAACTAATTAAACATCAATTCTACCTCTAATAAATACAAACCAACCATTAAACTCAAGTTTAATCGGTAAAACTAATCATCAACAGGAGGAGCCGATTGGATGACGAACTGATGGATAGGGGGAACCTGTGGATGCTCCTCATCAAGGAATAGGCTACTCCATGATCGCTTCAGCATGTAGTACATGATATCATGCCACTGTGTATTCTGAGCGTAGTAGTAATCAGCATACTGCTACATCTGATGGGTCACCGCAGCCTATGTCTTGACTGTAATCCCTGCCATCATCTAGGTCGTAATTAGTGTTTAAACTCATTTTATAAGTAAATGGAAGATCGAGGGCAATTAAAAACTTTTTACAAAAACCTGTACAATACGATCTCTATTCATTTGAAATAAAAACAGTTATTGTGCTGTTAACTCTATTCAGCACCCTGATACAACAACACCTAAGGGAACCCCCCTAAGGGAGGACCTGATGATCAGTGCTTTGATCCTTCCTCTCCTGAGGGAGGACCTGATCATCATCCTCTGGGTAGTTAGTTTATGTTTTTAATTAGTTAGCATTAGGATAGTTATATAGTTTTTCAAAATATGTAAAAAAACTTGGATATTTGTATTTTCAGAGCCTTGTTAAATTCTTTTTTCGTTTATGACAGTTATATTTATATTTTTAAAACTAATCACAAAAATTAAAAAAAAAAAGTAAACAAGATGAAATTTGTAGTGGTTATATAGTAACAACCGCTACAAACTGTGAAAAGATTTTTTTGTAGCGGTTTAAGGTCGTAACCGCTACAAAGATTCAAACATTTGAAATTTGAATTTCATATTTTGCCAATAGTCATGCAATTTGTAGCGGTTGTATTTAATAACCGCTATAAGATGAAAATAAATTTTTTTAAGAAATTGGCCAATGGTCATGAAATTTTGTAGTGGTTGTAATGTCAAACCGCTACAAATTATCAAACATTTGAAATTTGAATTTCATATCCTGCCAATGGTCATGAAAATTTGTAGTAGATAAGTAATGGATCAGGTTGCCATGCAATTCTCTAGAATATTTGTACCGATTAAACAATTTCTTGGGTTTTGTATACTCTCATGCCAGCTATAATGGCAAGATCGTCTATCTGTGTCGGAGATGCTAGTTCAAGAAGTGGTATGCTCGACTAGTTGTCAAGGAACATTTGCTTGTGAAACCTTTCCCGGAAGACTATACGTTCTAGGGAGTTCATGGTGAGAAGGTGTTATGAGATATGATGATGCTCTTCCTCAAAGTTCACAAGTAGGAGTTCAACTAGATGAAGATGATCCAATTAATGATGTTGTGTGTGATGCATTTGGTTTTCAAGACAACAACTTTATCGAAGAAGTGTAGGGATAAGAGCTGGTGTTCATGAGGAATGAAGCAGCTCAGGATTTTTTCGGCTTTATGGATGAAGCATATTATCCTTTATATCAAGGTTGTCAAAAATACTCTAAATTATCTTTCTTGATCAAGTTATATCATATCAAGTGTTTGTGAGGAATCACAAATAAGGGAATGTCAATGCTGCTGGAATTATTACAAGATGCTTTCCCCAACACGGAGATTCCTACAACATTCTACGAGGCTAAGAAGATTATTAACAAATTGATCTTGAACTACTAAAAAATTGATGCATGTCCCAACGATTGTATGTTGTATTGGGGAGACAATATCGGTAGGGAGACTTGTAAGTGATGTCACATATCAAGGTACAAGACAATTTAGAAAGGGAAAAAGCATAAGAAGAAACCTACAAAGATTCTTAGGTACTTCCCTTTAAATTAGTCCCTACAAAGATTGTTTATGTAGTCCAAAATGGCGAAGCCTATAAGGTGGCATGATATTGATAAGAATGAAGATGGTAAATTTCTGTTATAGGGGATAAGGTGTTGTATTTCTGTTCAAGGTACTTTGATGACATTGAGACAACTTTCAACTACCCGCCTCGTATAGATGATTGTCCTGAACTTGCACCAAGATCGGGAGAATTTATCCCTCGTGTTGTTAAACCAGTTAGATGAATTGAGAACTTCAAACTAACAACAACTGAGAAGTTGCAAACATATAGACATGTCTCGATTAATTGCACTTAAGTTGAACCCTTCCTTTAGTAAGCATTGTACATTCATATGTTATTCTATATCTTTCGTAACATTTTTTACTTACATTTCATTATTGCCTTCCCATGATTAATTGCAGGGAATTTAGAAGTCATGTCAAGCATCAACTCAGGATCTGTACACAAACATCCTCCAAAGTTGACAAAAAGGTCTATAGAGATTTCCTAAGCTGGTTTGTGCATAGAATACTAAATGGCCACAACCCATACTCACCAGATTTCAGAGCTCTCGCAATCGGCCCTCTTGACCATGCAAAATGGTTTACATTATACAATGTCAATGGTTTCAGGTTTTGCACGGTTTCACAAGATCAAGGATTGGAAACTCCAAATTTGGGTGTTTATGGCACCTTTAGGACAAGGGGTTATGCGAGCAGCAGTGACGCTAACATGTAGTTTGGAGACATCCCTTACTATAGAAATCTTCTCTATATCGTCGAACTTAATTACCAAGGCTGTTTCATTGTGACCTTGTTCAAGTGTTTGTGGGCAAATACTGCTACTTCCCAGTGACTCACAACTGATGACTTAGGCATCACATCGGTAAATTTCTCACGGCCAATTCACACTGGTCATTCTGAGGATTATGACCCTTATATTCTTGCCTCAGAGGCACACTAGGTTTATTATGTCGAGTACGAGAGCCACAAGGATTGGCACATGGTCATTCATTTAAAGCCTCGAGACCTTTAAGAAACGGGTGATGGTGATAGCATCGCCTATGAGAGTAAGCTATCTCAGCTCGCTAATTTTGAAAACTTCTTTCCTGAGGGCGATGACAATTTACCTCTACTTCGGCGAATTTTTTAAGTTCACATTATTTAAATTTAATTTTTTTTACAAAATAATACCATACTAACAATTTCTTCACATAATTTCTGTAAGGATAGCGAGGATGAATGATTAAACAAATTACGTTTTTGTTTTTGTAACCCTTGATGTATATTTTTTTTAAAAAAAAATTCACGATATTATTTGTAGCGGTTTTAAAACTGCTACAAAATCAACCAAAACTGTTACAAATGTAACAAACCCCTATAAAGAACGTCACAATAACCGCCATAAACCGCTACAATATCTATCACATTAACTATTACAAGTGCTACGTAGATCCCTATAAATACCCCTACTACACCTTATTTCAAGCACTCTCCCATTTCTTTCAACCATTCCTTTCTTTCATCTTCTCTCATTTACAAATATTTTTCTAAGAGTCGAGAAGCTGAACAAGGTGATCAAATATGGTAAACAGTTTTTTTATTCTTTCAATTTAATATTTTTTCCCTCGCATAATATTTATTCTCACTATTTTGGATAATATTTAAAGGGATAAATTATGATATTTCGAGACACATATTAAATGTCTCCAAGAGGTTAAGTTTCAGTCAAGTCATGGAAGAAAGAGAAAAGATGATGGTTAACATAAAATAGCATGTGATAAATATAATAAAATATAACAAATTGAGGAGGTGAATGAATGATATTTTAAAAGCCTCTCATCTTTTTTCCTCAAGCTCACTTTCGTCTAACTTGAGAGAAAAAGGCTTGAGCAAGAACATAAAACAAGAGGGAACAAGAAGCAAGGATTAAGGTAAGCAGTATGTGATTTCACTTGTTTATGCACACAAATCCAAGGACACTCTCTCTAATCCTTACATCTTCATGAATATCACTTGTAGCAAAGCAAACTCAAGAGGGAGGGAGAGGTGGGGGCGTCGGCTAGAGAGAGAGGGAAGGAAAAATCAAAAGGTAACCACAAGTCACCTTGTTCTCTTATGAATCCAAGGTTATATGATATTGTTGGTTGAATTTTGATTGGTTGTTTTATTTGCTTTGTCTTGCTTTGTGATTTTAGGATGTTGAAACCCTAAAATGTTATGCTATCAAAACTTCCCCTGATCATGTGTAATTGGTGTTTAATGGGTTAAACATGTGATTAAATGTTTAAAGTAGGTGGTTTAAGGATTACAATCAAGAAACTCGAATTTTCCCTTTTTATTGTGAAATTCATCCAGCTACTGTTCACTTAGGGTAGAGCTAGAATTTTGAATTTCTAATGGTTCCATTGGATTTAGAAGGGAAAATTGGGTGGGAATATAGGTGTTCATAATTTTTAGAAATTTGTATGCAAATCTGGAATTTATTGAAGTTGAAAGTGCATGCTGTTTGATTTGCCTTCAGTGACACAGTGTTGTTGTACAATAGATTTCCTTGGCCAAACCTAGTCCAAAAATTATGAAACCTGACAAGATTAAAGTAGAGATGTAGAGCTTTAATTTGATAGGTAGTTTGTAATTTTTGGTCTAGTATATTAAAGGATATGAATTTTCAAAGTTGTGCCCTGTCTCTAGGAGGAAATATGGAACAGTGCAGGTTTGGTGATTTTCTAGGAATAATATGAGTACAGTAGTCAGACTTAGACATTTTCCATGAAAATACTTTGGAAGAGGTTCATTTGGACTTTGAAATCAATCAAATTGGATTTTTCTAGAATTAGTTATGAACTTCCAAAGTTGACTGAAAATCTGCCAGTTTTTTAAAATAGTGAAATTGCACTGTGAAGAATTGTACTATGCAAAAACTGTTATAATTGCATTAGATAACTAGCAGAATTTAATTTAAAGGCGGTAATAGTACAAGTAATAATCAGTTACTTGTAACTTTAACTTTGATAGGAACCTGAAATTTCCCGAGCTGAAACCAAGGTTAGGACTGATCAAGGAATTGAGAAAAGAGTCAAGTAGTAAGTTTTCTTGTATATATTATGTGATTATTGTATGTTTGTGTATGTCATCTTCTATAACATGAGCATAGTGTCTTGGACAAGCATATTGGTTTAGTTGTGGTCTGTGACCCTAATGGAGGAGTAGTGTTAAGCCAAGGTTGGCGCAGGGTTAAGGTTGAACAATCATTTAGCCTTGGATAGTGTGCATACAACAGTCTATCATTTTACATAACATAGTGTATGATATATTTATTTTTCACATTTTATATGTCTGAAATGCATCTTACTACTGAGATTCGCTCAAATCCCACCCTTTTTTAAACTGAAAAACCTTACAGCTGAGGCTAGCGGCTCAAAGGGCAAGGAAGTGGCTACTAGTGAATAAAGTTTCGGTGTATACCAAAGCTGCTATTAGTTCTTTAGCACTGTACTTTTGTTTCTTTTTGAACACTCTGTATATATTTGTTTTCAAACCTTACAGGAAATTCCTGTATTGTAAATAAGCACTTGATGTCAGTATGTTTCCGTTATCTATATATACCTTATAGAACTACTCTCTTAATACTCTACGAATATCAAATGTTAAGGGGTTTGACATTTCTGATATCAGAGCTTAAAACGATTCTGGCATTATCAGAATAGTATACTAATATGGCCTTGTTTGATAGTGAGAGAAATCATGCACGGACGATAATGATGACGGCTTGAGCAATCACCCTCATTAGTGAACCAGTGTCGCCAGAGGAGCGGATTCCAAAGGGAAAGTTGTATGTGGAGTACCGGGCACCGGGTGGTGCTAGAATAAGGGTGATACTTGATACATCAGTGGGAGATACTTCATAGCCATTGTCAGACGATACGGAGTCAAACCCAGGTGAAGTTGACATCTCCTGAGCGGAGACCGTTCATATGCCTTATGACCTGTAGCCGAATGAGGAGTTTGTTTCCTGAGGAAAGTATGATCCTTAGCTAACAAAGGATTGGTTTCCTCCTGCCTTACTAAGTAGTGATTTTTCATAGCATGAAATTATTGACCATGTTTAAACTAGCTTTGATAAACTCAGTGTTGACATTATGATCTACTCAAGGAGTAGAGGAGAATACGAGAAGTGGCTATAAGTGGTGCTAAGACATATTGACTCATAGACTAGGGACCGGTAGGTTTTAATAAAGTATGAACATTACTAAGCCGAAAGAGGCTAGGAATTTATCACCAAGGTACATAGTTTTGGGTTCATTCAAATGTCAGAAGAGGTTCCTATGAAACTCTTATTAGATTATCTTGACATTGATAGCTCTTATGAGGACATAAATTATCATAGTGGTGCAGGGAAAATGTGGTGGTCAACAGTCACACAACCTATATGGTTTGTTGTGACACATGTAAACAAAGATTGGGATTGACCCTAGTGTGGTAGGGCGTAATGGTGGCAAATACTTCTCGACAGATGTAGTGTAACCCCTACCTTAAAAGCCATAATTATAGCTCAAAAATACGTCATTTTGTTAAATTAGAGACCAACGGATAATTCAAAACTTATTAAACATCCCAACTTTGTGATAAAGTGGGATTTCAAAAATCTTTCCAAAATCTATTAAATGCGGTCTCACATTCGATTTCCGAGTCTATAAACCTTTGCAGTTCGGTTCCATTCAAGAATATCAGAGTGTACACCAAAATTCCCGATGACTATCAGGTTTCATCTATTTACCACAAGGATTTACAGGGTGTATTCGCCGTATTAGTTTCCCATACCGAGGATTACATGATGCTAACCAAATTTACAACGTTTATAATATGTACAATAATTCCAAAATATGATAACCAACTAACAAAATACAAATCTTCTAGCTGGGAGCACTAGCCTACCTTATTCACTTATTTTTCCTTCAACCCGCTTGCCCTGGTTATAGGTTAGTCATTAAAAAGAGTGAGATTTACAAGAATCTCAATATTAACAGTTCACTCATATGATATATACTAACAAAGCATGTAAGCAATTATCATAAAGCATCAATACAATAACGGCATTCACAGTAGCGATACAACAACGGCATTCACAACATCGGTACTATAACGGCATTTTCAACCGCAATACAACAACAACATTTAAAACAGTGGTACAATAATGGCATTAACACAACGGTACAACAATAGCATTTTCAACTGCAATACAACAATGGCATTCTCTTTCACGGCAATTCAATGATAAGCACAAACATACAATGCAATATACATGATATAAGAGAAAGGTCACTACCTTATTCTTTCTGCCCGTGCTCTGGCACCGGTTTATCATGCGCAGGGCATATGTCAAATCCTATAAATCATAATCAAGGACGATGAGTTATTCCCTAATCCAACTCTTAATTCCAAAACACTTAAGGTTGATTATCATTTAAGACCTTTAGGTGGCTACTAAAAGCTCAAACAAAAACTTAAAGGGTTAGGAAGAACTAGATCAGAAACCACCTTTCAAAAATTCAAAATGCAGAATTTTGGGGGTTGGCCACGGCTAAGAGGAGGTCACAAAGTTTTGGGCTAAGGCCAGGAACCACAGGCCTTGGCCAAAATCATGTCAAAAACTTTTGGGCCGTGGCCAAGAACAGGTCAGTAACATTTAGGCCGCGGCCAAGAACTGGTCCAAAACTTTTTGCCCGTGGCCAATAATGCCTGGCCGCGGCCAAAAACTGGCTTGATTCATGGCTGAATTCAACTGACCATAACTTTTAGCACACAACCCCAAAATGACACAAACTTTATACCATTTTAAAGCTTGCAATGTCTACTACAAAACTAGAAAGGTTCACAAATTTTTGGCACCATTTGCTATTTTAAAACATTGTGTAAAGTAGGTCCCCTGTACCAAATTTTCCAATTTTGCAACCCGAGTCTCCAATGGTTCGAAAATCCACCACCAACACTACTCCCACATAATTTTTCACAAGGAATCCAATAGAAACATCAAAACACCCAAATTCCCATTACTTTCTCATGTTTTGTTTTGACCACATTTCAACATAAAAGTCACAATTACTAACATTTCACATTCAAAACTCCAAACCAATTACATTGTCCAAAACACAACCCAAGACACCATAACCATCAACAAAACACCATGGCACTCCACAACCCTTATGTACATGAAAATCAGAGCATAAATCCAGAATCAAGGCACTTAACTAATGACCACAACATATATACCGAAAGGTAGCTTTGGCTCACCTCTTTCACTATCTCCTGCTTGTTCTTTGATTCCTTCACCACTAACTTTTTTTGAACTCACAAAACACCTCCTTTTGAAAATCTAAAACCATAAAAATGAAGCTCTCATGAAGGTGGTCAAGATTAAAGATGAGGTTCTTGGCATTTAAGGTCATTCACGAGCTCAAATGGAGCTCACTTACCTTGAGGACTTATCGCCATGATTCTTGTAGCATAGCCTTAATTTAAGCTAGAAAGGGCGACTGACATTTAGATGTGGGCCAAGTGGGAGAATGTGGGATATTTTAATTATTATAATATAATTATTAGTTATTAATTAGGTTGTTAATTAAAATATCCTGAATGTGGCCCGTCAATCAGATATAGGCCTAACTACAGGATTAGGGTAACAAGTGGACTGGTTATTTATGTATATTTTTTATGGTGGAATATAACAATTAGGTTT
The DNA here is from genome assembly GCA_963210345.1 of Inga oerstediana. NCBI lineage: Eukaryota > Viridiplantae > Streptophyta > Magnoliopsida > Fabales > Fabaceae > Inga > Inga oerstediana. Next base: position 15,213,557 of record OY723411.1, on the reverse strand, counting down.
TCATCTATCTAAATTAAGCGTATAAGTGAAAACCTTAGTTGCTCTTTGAGGTTCCCTGACTAGCGACGGCTCTCACACCTTTCAAAATTTTTTTATGTATTCAAAATTATTTAGAGAATTAATTTTGGCACCTTTCAACTCAAATTTCATTTCTGCAAAAAATTTTAATTGTTAAATAATTGTCTAAAGCTATTTTCAAAATGTTAGACAATTAATTAACTCCTGAAAACAATTTTAGAAATTTTCCAGTATGTGAAAATGCCAAAATTAATCACTTTCACTAATGTAAACAATTTAATGTCATTAATAAGAAAAATACATAAAACAGAAATTGTTTTAATTAAATAGTGAAGATAACTGTTTAATAAATCCAAAGCACTTTTCTGGAAGTTTATAATTCGTAGCCCAGAAAAATAGAAGATTTAATTAGCCCAACATTGTTTCTAGAAAATTAAAAATCCATAGTCCAGAGAATAAAAAACAAGATAGGACCCAGAATTTAACAAAAAACCGTCACTGTTCAATTAAAAAATAGATCATCCCTTTTTTTTTTTGGCTCAAAATCCCTGATTCAGCCTAATTCGTGTTATCCTTTAATTGCCAAAAAAACTACAAATCCCTGATTTGGCCTAATTCGTGTTATCCTTTAATAACCAAAAAAGATACTGAAGCCCAACAAAGCATCACCGGGAAATAGGCAGAAAAAAAAATTTTAAAGTTTGCCCAGAACACTTGTTTCGGGCCAAAAATGCGTCCGGCCAACCTTGTAGGATAAGTGAAATGCAGCGTTTCACTTAAGGGCCAAATGACGTCGTTTTGTGCATAGGAGAGAGCTCTTCAGAATGACTCAAAACAGCGACATTTTGAGCAAGTCAAAATGCTGTTGTTTTGGGTCGCCTTCCCTACCCATTCCTTGTAACCCTACCTGACCCGCCAACCTGAGTGCAACCCGGTAATGGTTGCCATGACCCACGACCTCAGACAGTCCTTTCAGGCAAACGAAGGCTCAAAAAATCGACAGTTGCTTCGACGGAATTTACAAAAATTTATCCAAAAAACTCATCCCGAATAAATAATTCATACCAATTCATAGATTATGCACAACTTTTCAAAAAAAAATTCTCATATTTGAAAAGGCAAAAACAGAGGTTCTGACGGCAATAAAAAAATGGAGAACATCGGTAAAAGAAAACCAGACAAGGATTCAACCCAGATAACGATTTCACAAATCAGGAAGTAAAAAATATAAATTTGGAGAACCTAAACTATCCAACATGTTATTTCAAAAGCAAATCAGACATTACCAAAGCCATCGACGAAAAATTTCAGGAAACTCAGATTGAAAAGCTATTACAAATATACACCAAAATCAGATTATCATAGATAGAAACCGATCCTTCGAAATCCAAATAAGGGCGATAATGTTTCAAAATTAACAAATCGTGATCTCTAATTTAACATATGGAATCCGAGTAAAAATTACTATGGCAGACTAATTAAGCTCCATATTTAAAACATCCCTAATCAAAGAAAAGTAGGCAGAGGGTCAGAGAACCTAGCACTAATACCACATGTTAGAACAAATCATGCTTATTCTCAATTACATCACAATAATCATAGCATAAGATATTCCACAAGTTACAGCGGAAGACTTTAATAAATACCTCTTGCCAAAGCTTATATCTGATCAGAAAGAGTTCACGAGCACTGAGAATTGAGAATACAAAACAGAATGAGTCAGAAAAAAGGTTGACAGGTTACTCTTCTGATTGACTGTTGGGCACAGTGATGGCAACTGGTGTGAGAGCCGTCACTAGTCAAGGAACCTCAAAGAGTAGCTAAGGTTTTCACTTATACGCTCAATTTAGATGGCTAAAAACCTAATTGTTATATTCCACCATCAGAAATATACATAAATAACCCATCCACTTGTTACCCTAATCCTGTAGTTAGGCCTAGATCTGACTGACGGGCCACACTCAGGATATTTTAATTAACAACCTAATTAATAACTAATAATTATATTATAATAATTAAAATATCTCACATTTTCCCACTTGGCCCACATCTAAATGTCAGTCACCCTTTCTAGATTAAATTAAGGCTATGCTGCAACAATCATGGCGATAAGTCCTTAAGGTAAGTGAGTTCCATTTGACCTTATGAATGACCTTAAATGCCAAAAACCTCATCTTTAATCTTGACCACCTTTATGAGAGCTTCATTTTTATGGTATTATATTTTCAAGAGGAGGTGTTTTGTGAGTTAAAAAAAAGTTAGTGGTAAAGGAATCAAAGAACAAGACAGAGATAGTGAAAGAGGTGAGCAAAAGCTACCTTTTGGTATATATGTTGTGGTCATTAGTTAAGTACCTTGATTCTAGATTTATGCCCTAATTTTCATGTACATTAGGGTTGTGGAGTGTTATGGTGTTTTGTTGATGGTTATAGTGTCTTGGGTTGTATTTTGGACAATGGAATTGGTTTGGAGTCTTGAATATGAAATTTTAGTAATTGTGAGTTTTATGTTGAAATGTGGTCAAAACAAAACATGAGAAAGTAATGGGAAATTGGGTGTTTTGATGTCTCCATTGGATTCCTTGTGATAAATTGTGTGGGAGTAATGTTGGTGGTGGATTTTGGAACCATTAGGGACTCAGGTTACAAAATTGGAAATTTTTTGCAGGGGACCTACTTTACACAATGTTTTAAAATAGAAAATGGTTCCAAAATGTTGTGAAACTTTCTAGTTTTGTAGTAGACATTGCAAGCTTTAAAATGGTATAAAGTTTATATCATTTGGGGTTGTGTACTAAAAGTTATGGTCAGTTGAATTCAACCAAGAATCAGGCTAGTTTTTAGCTGTGGCCAAGCATTGTTGGCTGCAGCCAAAAAGTTTTGGATCAATTCTTGGCCGCGGCCTTAATGTTACTGACCGGTTTTTTGCCACGGCCCAAAAGTTTCTAACCTAATTTTGGCTGCGGCCAGTGGTTCCTGGCCTTAGCCCAAAACTTTGTGACCTTCTCTTGGCTGCGGCCAACCCCCAAAATCCTGCATTTTGAATTTTTGAAATGTGGTTTCCAGTCTAGTTCTTCCTAACCCTTTAGGCTTTTGTTTGAGCTTTTAGTAACCACCTAAAGGTCTCAAATGATTACCATCCTTAAGTGTTTTGGAATTAAGAGTTTGATTAGGGAATAACTCGTCGTCCTTGATTATGATTTATAGGATTTGACATATGCCCTGTGCATGATAAACCAGTGCCAGAGCACGGGCAGAAAGAATAAGGTAGTGACCTTTCTCTTATATCATGTATATTGCATTGTATGTTTGTGCTTATCATTGAATTGCCGTGAAAGAATATGCCATTGTTGTATTGCAGTTGAAAATGCAATTGTTGCACTGCTATGTGAATGCCATTACTGTACAGCTATTGTGAATGTCGTTGTTGTATGGTGGTTGAAAATGCCATTATAGTATTGCTATTGTGAATGCCGTTGTTGTATCGCTGTTGTGAATGCTGTTATTGTATGCTGCTCTGTGATAATTGCTTACATGCTTTGTTAGTATATATCATATGAGTGAACTGTTAATATTGAGATTCTTTAGAATCCTACTTTTTCCAATGACTAACCTATAATCAGGGCAAGCGGGTCGAAGGAAAAACAATTGAATAAGGGAGGCTAGTACTCCTAGCAAGAAGATTTGTATTTTGTTAGTTGGTTATCCTATTTTGAAATTATTGTACATATTATAAATGTTGTAAATTTGGTTAGTATGTTGTAATCATCAGTATGGGAAACTGATACGGGCGAATACACCCTGTAAATCCTTGTGGTAAATAGATGAAACCCGATGTACACTCTGATATTCTTGAATGGAACCAAACTGCAAAGGTTTATAGACTCAAAAAGTGAATGTGAGACCACATTTAACAGATTTTGAAAAGGTTTTTGAAAACCCACTTTATCATAGGGCCAAACTCTGTCTTAAAGTTGGGACTTTTAATAAGTTTTGAATTATCTGTTGGTCTCTAACTTAACATAATGACGTATTTTTGAGCTATAATTATGGCTTTTAAGGTAAGACTTACACTACATCTGTCGAGAAGTATTCATCACCATTACGCCCTACCACACTAGGGTTCATCCCAATCTCTGTTTACATGTGTCACCATAAACCATATAGGTTGTGTGACTATTGACCACCATATTTTCGCTGTACCACTATGATAATTTATGTCCTCATAAGAGCTATCAATGTCAAGATAATCTAATAAGAGTTTCATAGGAACCTCCTCTGACATTTGACTGAACCCAAAACTGTGTACCTTGGTGACAAACTCCTAGCCTCTTTCGGCTCAGTAATGTTCCTACTTTATTAAAATCTGTCGGTCCCTAGTCTATGAGTCAACATGTCTTAGCACCACTTATAGGCACTTCTCGTATTCTCCTCTACTCCTTGAGTAAATCAAAATGTCAACATTGAGTTTATCAAAGCTAGTCTAAACATGGTCAATAATTTCATGTTGTGAAAAATCACTACTTAGTAAGGCAGGAGGAAACCAATTCTTCATTAGCTGAGGATCAAACTTTCCTCAGGAAACAAGGGTGTTGGCCTCCGTCAATAGCAACCCCGTGATTGACTAAACTGCATTGCTCATATTTGCAATCTGTCTCCCATAGGGGCAAGTATAAGCAGAGGCTCCTATTTGTCATCATGTGATTGGCCTCAATGCCAATATGTTCTGTTCCTCAAAGAATATTTGCTTGTTGTGGCTATCAGCGCATTGCAGCTTGCTATTATTCCTCTGGGAGGAAAGTTCTCAATTCTTGTGTTTCTGGGAAGGATTCCTATTGTTCAATATATCCTCACTATTCTTATTCCTATCTACTAGGATTATCATGCATTGCTCTGTCTGTATTATATTTCTATTGTACCTCTTACAACTCATCCTTCAATTCATTTAGCATAGTCTACTGTACTATCATAATGCCCTAATTATTGCTGCATTGGATTAGGTCTAGCTTCCCGACCCTGCCCAGTACCTCCATCTCTTGGTCTGCCTCTTGTTCTCACCATCTTTATGTTTCATTATATTAAATTAAGGAAGGGCTAAATTTCTCATAGCCATAAGGGCATATTTATCATTTCACAAAATTCTGATACATAGGTGGTTCAAATTTGACATACAGTAGACAACTACAGTAGTTTAGGGAAATTTGATAGCAATACACAACTTATAAAGAACTGCATAATATATAGCACATCCTATCTTTACATGTATAGGTGACTTCCCAGGGGGTTCCATGATTGCCCTGAGTTAAGCACACTTAACTTTCTATGTTCCCATAAAAAACACAAACACTGGATCTTTCAGCTTCTGTCTACTGATTCCCTGTGACTACCCTCACCTCAAAGGACATGCAGCTACCTCCGGCCACCCAAAATAGTGTGCCTAGACCCCATATTACTCTTGGTAAATATATCTCCGTACATAGTCAATCATATGCTCCATGAACTCCCCAAAGTGTTCGTACGGCCCTTGCTCAACTATGTCATTCTTCTTCCTGTTTGAAAAGGTTGTGCCAGGAAAGAAGTCCATAGTAGAAAAGATCTAAAACTCGTCTACTGGATCTATCTCTAATAGCTCCTATTTCCAATACAGGGATTACACTGCTCCTATATATAAGAGGTACGGGTCAACAGGAGTGGCATGTGCTCATACAGCTCATCGATATTTGTCCCGGATATACTCCCACAACTCCTTATTTGGTTGTAGGTCATAAGCGACATGAACGGTCTCCAATTAGGAGATGTCAACTTCACTCGGGTCCGACCCCGTATCATCTGACAGTGGTTGTGAAGTATCTCCCACTGATGCATCAAGTATCAGCTTTAGTCGTGGCTGCGGTCCGTATACTGGCCTATCTCGATCTCTTTTCATGGTCGTCCTCATTATTCTAGCACCACCCGATGCCTGGTACACCACGTACAACTGTCCCTGAGGAATCCGCTCCTCTGGAGACACTGGTTCACTGATAAGGGTGATCACTCAAGCCGTCATCATTATCATTCATGCATGATTTCTCTCACCATCAAACAAGGCCATATTAGTATACTATTATTATAATGCCAGAATTGATTTAAGCTTTGATATCAAAAATGTCAAACCCCTTAATATTTGATATTCATAGAGTATTAAGCGTGTAGTTCTGTAAGGTATATATAGATAGAGGAAACATACTAACATCAAGTGCTTATTTACAATACAAGAATTTCCTGTAAGGTTTGAAAACAAATATATACATAGTGTTCAAAAAGAAACAAAAGTACAATGCTAAAGAACTAATAGCAGCTTCGGTATGCACTGACACTTTATTCACCAGTAGCTACTTCCTTGCCCTTCGAGCCGCTAGCCTTAGCTGTAAGGTTTTTTAGTTTGAAAAAGGGTGAGATTCGAGTGAATCTCAATAGTAAGATGCATTTCAGACATATAAAATGTGAAAAATAAATGTGTCATACACTATGTTATGTAAAATGATAGAATGTTGTTGCATACTGTCCAAAGCTAAATGATTGTTCAACCCTGGTTTAACCTTGGGCCAACCCTGGCTTAACACTACTCCTCCAATGGGGTCACAGACCACAACTAAACTAATATGCATGTTTGAGACACTATGCTTATGTTACAGAAGATGACATACACAAACATACAATAATCACATAATATATGCAAGAAAAAGTTACTACCTGACTCCTTTCTCAATTCCTCAATCAGTCCTAACCTTGGTTTCAGCTCAGGAAATTTTCAGTTCCTATCAAAATTAAAGTTACAAGTAACTGATTATTACTTGTACTATTACCACTTTTAAATTAAATTCTGCTAGTTGTCTAATGCAATTATAACAGTTTTTGTATAGTACAATTCTGCATAGTGCAGTTTCACTGTTTTCAAAAGCAAGAAATTTTTCAGTCAACTTTGGAAGTTTAAAACTAATTCTAGAAAAATCCAATTTGATTGATTTCAAAGTCCAAATGAACCTCTTCCAAATTTTTTCATGGAAAAATGCCTAAGTCTGACTACTATACTCATATTATTCCCATAAATTCGTCAAACCTGCACTGTTCCAGATTTCCTCCTAGAGATAGGGTACAACTTTGAAAATTCATATCCTTTAATATACTAGACCAAACATTACAAACTACCTATCAAATTAAAGCTCTACATCTCTACTTTAATCTTGTTAAGTTTCATACTTTTTGGACCAGGTTTGGCCGACGAAATCCATTGTACAACAACACTGCGTCACTGAAGGCAAATCAAACAGCATGCACTTTCAACTTCAATAAATTCCAGATTTGCATACAAATTTTCAAAAGTTATGAACACCTATATTCCCACCCAATTTTCCCTTCTAAATCCAATAGAACCATTAGAAATTCAAAATTCTAGCTCTACCCTGAGTGAACAATAGCTGGACGAATTTTACAATAAAAAGGGAAAATTGGAGTTTCTTGATTTTATTCCTTAAACCACCTTCTTTACACCTCTAATCACATATTTAACCCATTAAACACCAATTGCACATGATTAGGGGAAATTTTGGTAGCATAACATTTTAGGGTTTCAACATCCCAAAATCACAAAGCAAATAAAACAACCAACCAAAATTCAACCAACAATATCATATAACCTTGGATTCACAAGAGAACAAGGTGATTTGTGGTTACCTTTTGATTTTTCCTTCCCTCTCTTTCTTTTCCTCTTGAGTTTGCTTTGCTACAAGTGATATTCATGAAAATCTAAGGATTAGAGAGAGAGTCCTTGGATTTGTATGCATAAACAAGTGAAATCACCCACTGCTTACCTTAATCCTCTCTTCTTGTTCCTTCTTGGTTTTTATGTTCTTGCTCAAGCCTTTTTCTCTGAAGTTAGACGAAAGTGAGCTTAAGGAAAAATGATGAGAGGCTTTTAAAATATCTTTAATCCACCTCCTCAATTTGTTATATTTTATTATATTTATCACATACTATTTTATGTTAACCATCATCTTTTCTCTTTCTTCCATAACTTGATTGAAACTTAACCCCTTGGAGACACTTAATATGTGTCTTGAAATATCCTAATTTATCCCTTTAAATATTATCCAAAATAGTGAGAATAAATATTATGCGAGGGAAAAAATATTAAATTGAAAGAATAAAAAAATGTTTACCATATTTGATCACCTTGTTCAGTTTCTCAACTCTTAGAAAAATATTTGTAAATGAGAGAACATGAACGAGAGGAAGGGTTGAAAGAAATGGGAGAGTATTTGAAATAAGGTGTGGTGGGGGTTTATAAGGATATGTATAGCACTTATAACAATTAATGTGACATGTAGTGGTTTATGGCAATTATTGTGACATTCTTTGTAGGGGTTTGTTACATTTGTAGCGGTTTTGGTTGAATTTGTAGCCATTTTAAAAATGCTATAAATAATATCCTAAGTTGTTTTTAAAATAAATATACATCAGGGGTTACAAAAACAAAAACGTAATTTGTTTAATCATTCATCCTCGTCATCCCTATAGAAATTATGTGAAGAAATTGTTAGTGTGGTATTATTTTGTAAAAAAATTAAATTTAAATGATGTGAACTTAAAAAAATTTGCTGAAGTAGAGGTAAATTGTCATCGCCTTCAGGAAAGAAGTTTTCTAAATTAGCGAGCTGAAATGGTTCACTCTCGTAGGCGATGTTATCACCATCACCCATTTCTTAAAGGTCTCGAGGCTTTAAATGAACGATCATGTGCCAATCCCTGTACCCCTCGTACTCGACATAATAAACATGGTGTGCCTCTGAGGCAAGAATATACGGCTCATTATCTTCAGAATAACCAGTGTGAATTGGCTGTGAGAAATTTATCGATATGATGCCTAAGTCGTCAGTTGTGAGTCCCTGGGAAGTAGGAGTATTTGCCCACAAACACTTGAACAGCGTCATGGTGAAATGGCCTTGGTAATTAAGTTTGACGACATCAAGAAGCTTTCTATAGTAAGGGATGTCTCTGAACTACATGTTAGCATCAATGCTGCTTCCATAACTCCTTGTCTCAAAGGTGCCATAAATACCCAAATTTGGAGTTTGCAATCCTTGATCTCATGAAACCGTGCAAGACTTGAAACCATTGACATTGTATGTTGTAAACCATTTTGCATGGTCAAGAGGAACGATTGCAAGAGCTCTGAAATCTAGTGAGTGTGGGTTGTGGTCATTTAGTATTCTACGTGCAAACCAGCTTAGGATTTCCCTATAGACATTTTTGTCAACTTTGGAGGATATTTGTGTACGAATCCTGAGTTGACGCTTGACATGACTTCTAAATTCCCTGCATTTAATCATAGGAAGGAAATAATGAAATGTAAGTAAAAAATGTTATGAAAGATATAGAATAACATATAAGTGTACAATGCTTATTGAAGGAAGGGTTCAACTTAAGTGCAATTAATCAAGACATGTCTATATGCTTGCAACTTCTCAGTTGTCGTTAGTTTGAAGTTCTCAATTCATCTAACTGGTTTACCAACACGAGGGATAAATTCTCCCTATGTTGGTGCAAGTTCAGAACAATCATCTACACGAGGCGGGCAGTTGAAAGTCGTCTTAATGTTATCAAAGTAACTTGAATAGGAATACAACACCTCATCCCCTATATAACCTTCAGCTATAGAACCTTCTAGCCATGCCTTATTCTTACGTAAGATTTCAATTTCCCAAGAAACCTATGAAGTAAAGAATGTAAAAATGATACTAAATGCTAAAAAAGGCAACTAGCAAATATAGGAACTAACAATGACGCAGATATGTAAAATGAGTACCTCTCAATAGGATACATCTATCGATATTGAACTAGGCCAGCAAACTTTATTTCATGAACAAGGTGGATTGTAAGGTAAACCATCACAATGAAAAAGGATGGAGGAAAGATCATCTCTAAATGACAAAGCGAAAGAAAGATTTTGGACTGTAGTTGATTGAGCTCCTCAACAATTAAAACCTTGGAACACAACTTTCAAAAGAAAGAACAAAGTTCCACCAAAACGATGGACACATCGGGAGGAAATGAATTCTTTATAGCTAGTAGAAGTAACTGTGCATAAGAAAATATGAGTTATGACTCTTTAGGCCAGCAAGTGCATGCATGTCAATACATTAAGAAATGTAGCTTGAATACCTATCAGGAACTTTTATTTTTTTCAACGTCACGAGGAAGACTTCCTTCTTCTTTTTGTGAGGGTGAACTTTGTCAGTTGAAATTTGTCATGCTATCTGACCACGTGTCTTCATGAACTCTAATGGCACATAAATCTTTCCTCGCTTGAAGATGATATTTTGACTTGCTAGTTTCATTAAGTAGCGTATATAACACATTGTTGCAAACATTGTTTTATGTGCATGACATCAACATTGTGGCGGAGTAAATTATATTTCCAATATAGAAGAGTGAAGAAAATGCATATCTTCCTCTATTGCTGAGACACAGAAGTCTTGCCTATCTTTCACCCTGCTTTTGTTGTATCATCACTTTTTTTGAACTTGAATTCAACATCCTAAAATTGCTGTAAGATATCTGCATCAGATAAAGTATACAAGGGTCCTCTTTTTTCTAGTTTCCCATTGAAGCGATTCCGTTGCAATATAAACTTGTGCCTTCTATTGAGAAACCTTTAATGCCCTATAAAGCACCACTTTTGACTGTAGGAAAGACGTATTGCATCAAAGTCAACATTGCAAACTGGACACACCGACCCAGTATGCACATTCCACCCAGATAATGTTCCAAGGCCAGAACAGTTACAATTGTTCACATCAAGGCAACACACAAGTTGAATAATGTCTTCCCATACATGTCGTATGTCTCAATGCCGACATTCCGCAGGTCAAGCAATTTCGTAATAAGTAGTTGGAGATACACATCGATGTCATACCCAGTGCCTTTTTTCCTAGAATGATCATAGACATAATGAAGGAGCTTTGTTTCATACACATCAAGGGGGTAAGTTGTAGGGAACTATGACTACCGGGCAAATACTATAACTTGTGCTAAGATTTTCAAATGGATTGAAACCGTCGGTCACCAAAGCGAGCCAAACATTTTTAGGGTCAACCGTGAAAGATGGCAAATTGTTATCAAACTTTTTCCAAGCATCTGCATCCTGAGGATGTCTTAATTTACCATCTTCATTCTTATCAATATCATGCCACCTTATGGGCTCTGCCATTTTGGACTACATAAACAATCTTTGTAAGTGCGGCTTCAAAGAGAAGTACGTGAGAATCTTTGTAGGTTTCTTCTTCTACTTTTTTCCGTTCTAAATTGTCTTGTACCTCGATATGTGACATCGCTTACAAGTCTCCCTACCGATATTATCTCCCCAATACAACATACAATCGCTGGGACATGCATCAATTTTTTAGTAGTTCAAGCCCAATTTGTTAATAATCTTCTTGGCCTCGTAGAATGTTGTGGGAATCTCCGCTTCGGGGAATGTATCTTGTAATAATTCTAGCAACATCGACATTCCCTTATCTGTGATTCCACACAAGCACTTGATATGATACAACTTGATCAAGAAAGATAATTTAGAGTATTTTTTACAACCTTGATAAAAAGGATGATCTGGTTCATCTATCAAGCCAAAAAAATCCTGAGCTGATTTATTCCTCATGAATACTGGCTCTGAACCCTGCACTTCTTAGTTGAAGTTGTTGTCTTGAAAATCAAATGCATCATATACAGCATCATTAGTTGGATCATCTTCATCTAGTTGAACTCCTACTTGTGAACTTTGAGGAAGAGCATCATCATATCTCATATCTGCCTTCTCACCATGAACTCCCCAGAACGTATAGTCTTCTGAGAAAGGTTTCAGAAGAAAATGTTCCTTGACAACTTGTCGAGCATGCCACTTCTTGAACTAGCATCTCCAACACAGACAGATGATCTTGCCATTATAGCTAGCGTGAGAGTATAGGAAATCTAAGAAATTGTTTAATCCGTACAAATATTCTAGAGAATTGCATTTCAACCTGATCCATTACTTATCCGCTACAAATTTTCATGACCGTTGGCAGGATATGAAATTCAAATTTCAAATGTTTGATAATTTGTAGCGGTTTGACATTAAAACAGCCACAAAATTTCATGACCTTTGACCAATTTCTTAAAAAATTTTATTTTCATCTTATAGTGGTTATTAAATACAACCGCTACAAATTGCACGACTGTTGGCAGAATATGAAATTCAAATTTCAAATGTTTGAAATTCACAGTTTGCAACGGTTATTACTATATAACTGCTACAAATTTCATCTAGTTTACTTTTTTTTTTTCAATTTTTGTGGTTAGTTTTAAAAATATAAATATAACCATTGTAAACAAAAAAAGAATTTAACAAGGCTCTAAAAATATAAATATCCAAGTTTTTTTTACATTGTTTTGAAAAAAATATAACTGTGCTAACGCTAACTAATTAAAAACATAAACTAACTGCCCAAAGGATGATGATCAGGTCCTCCCTCAGGAGGGGAAGGATCAAGGCACTGATCATCAGGTCCTCCCTCAGGGGTGCTCCCTTAGGTGTTGTTGTATCAGGGTGCTGAGTAGAGTTAACAGCACCATCATCATCAGCAGGAAGAGCCGGCTGGATGACGAACTGAGGGATAGGGGGAGTCTATGGATACTCCTTGTCAAGCAACAGGCGACTCCACAAATGCTCCAGCATGTAGTTCGTGATATCGCGCCACTACGTATGCTGAGCGTAGCAGTAATCGGCCTGCTATTGCATCTGATGGGCCACCATAGCCTGTGTCTTGACAACCTTTGAATGAAGCTCCTCAATAGGCTCATCCCTTGGACGTATAGCCCTGGATGTCATTACTCGAGTGCTACTAGCCTCAGAGGTGCCGCTACTACTATAGACCATACTAGGTCTAACGCCTATCCCTATCCCCCTCACGCATCCAAAGTGCTCAAATGGACCCAAACCCACTTTCAATGGCAAGTGGGGTCCACAGACCCTTATGATTCCTGGGTCTGGGTCTCTCGTAACTCAACTTGGGACTGCTGCATCTGCTCCTGCCATTTTATGAAAAATTAATTATTATTATTCACAATAAAGTTGTTTTATAAACAATATAACAACAAATTATTATTATAAAATAATAAATTAACTTACAATGGCCTCCTCTACCTGCTGAGAGGTTGAAGTCCCTTCACAATGTCTATGGGTAATAGTGAATAACTCTCCGTAATCTGTTTGACAATTCTCTTGCTATGCCTTCCTTTCCTGAAAAAATTACAAAATTAAATTAATATTATGAACAACAAAAAACTAAATTTATAATATGAAATAACTAGCTAAATGTAATTGACTTAGTAAAAAGTTACTAGTTTGTTGTAAGTGACAGCAAAGGTCTTCGATCCTGTCTTGGTGGATCGTCTACTGCCCTCGGCACCTTGTATTCCTCTGAGAAAGCACCTGTAAAAAAACAATATTAAAAGTATTGAACCAACATAAAACAATTATAATTATTAAAAACATACAATTTATGAAATTTTAATTATAAATAAATTAGGTGTGTGTCTGCGCTCCTCTTAAACTGGACAAAACTCGCCCAGTCATTCGGTTGGACACCGTTTGGGACATTCTCGATCAGCTGCTACAGAGGAATCATCTCATCCTTATTCATACTGTGGAAGAGACAATTCCTCCTATTCTTCTAGCCATCGCCCATCTTCATCAAAGTGTACCTTTTTGGTGTCTCGGATGGCAAACCTAAGCTGTAACAAAATTGAATAAAAAAATTAAATACGACTAATTACAAATTATACAATTAATAAATATTAATTAATTGAAAAAACATAATAAAATTAAATACTATTAATTACCTTCACCGCCCCATCTCACGTTAGGTCTTTCGGCCCCTTAGAAATGTTCCTCCACGTCCAGAAGTAAAGGGGGAACCGCATCTAATTCGAGCCCAGCTCATTCAGGAAGTAGTTGAACAGGTGACCCCTATTCTCGATGGGCTGGTTCGTGGCCTTATTCCATGGAACTACAACTCGTAGTGTCCGGTCTAGGCTATTCAGACCGGCCATGTCCAACCTCCTTGTGGACATGTTCCCCTACTCATCTGCACAATTTACCATATATGTTAGATAAATTTAAATTCTCATTTAACAGGTAGAATTTAAATATTTAATTTATTAAATAAAAAACTATATTTACCTTGGACCTGTACCTCAAACCCAGTCAACTGGGAAGAAGACTTCATAGGTTGTTTTGGTCTTATGCGTCCTCCTCATCAAGGAACTGCTGCATGTCTCTAAGTGGAATCGAGATCTGGAACTCTTCGTTTTCCTTGTAGTCATTGACATTGAGCTTAACTCCTTCTCCTAGAATAGCGTCAGGCACCTGTGGTGTGGTAGCCTCCCGTAGGGCCATTTGTTGTGGCTGTCGTAGGGTAGAGTCCTATAGCTGCTGTGAGGCCATCTGTAACCCCCCTTACAGTAATTATATCCGAACTACGAAATTTAAGTGAAATAAAGACCAATAAGATAAAAATCATTTTTATAATCACTCATCTCTAAGAGATGGGGTTAACAATCTAAACATTTAAAACAGAATTCATCTGGTCTCACATTCACTTTCGAATACAATTACCTATACAGTTATATCACATAATAAATATCAGAGTACATAACCAAAACCCTGGCAACCCCGGGTTACTTATATATATAATGGGTTTAAAGGTTTCCCAAAATGGGGATTACATGACTAAAAATTCATATTTACATCTCATATACATTTGGTAATCCCAAATCAAAAACAGATAACCAACAATCCACTAAATGTCTCAAGTAATTCTAACTACTCCTGGTTGTCCGCTTTCCCTTTGAGCCACTCACCCTGTCTGAAATGTTAGTCATTTAGAAAGAGTGAGATTATAAAGAATCCCAGTAGTAACAAATCATTCATACCACACGTAATCACATGGCCGTAAACAAATCATCACATAACAGCAACTCAAATCACACTCTACCCTCATCCCCTTTTACCGCCGGGAAGGCACACCGTCCTAACCCGAACCTTTGTTAGCGACTCAGGGACTGTTGGTATGGCAGTGCATACGAATAGCCTTATGGCTCATATATAGCCTTTTAGCCCATAATTAGCCTTTCGGCCCACAATTAGCCTTTTGGCCCATATAATCACATATATCACACCCTAACCTTATCCCCTTTTATCGCTGGGAAGGCACACAGCCCTTAACCGAACTCTTGTTAGCAACTCAAGGACTATTGGTATAGCGGTGCTTTCACAATTTCATAAATCTTATAGCATATAAATCCATCATAAACCAATGATATAGCACACATACAATGTATCATATAAGGTATAAGGAAAGAGTCACTACCTGTATCTTTCCTGACTGGCTTCGTAGGCTCATGAGGGCAACAGATATCAAATCCTATACCAAATTAGGGACAACCAATCAATTTATTTTCCAAGTGTATATTTTCATAATACTCTATGTTGGTTATCATTTAGGACTCTTTAGGTGACTATTAGAGGCCTAAACATATGCCTAAAGGGTTGGGAGAACTACCCTGAAAACCCCTTTTTTGAAAGGTAAAACAGTGATTTCAGGCTGGATCACTCGAGTGAAGATGACCTCATTCAAGTGATAAGATACTCGTGCCCAAGTGAGAACGGCTCTCACTCATGAGTGTTTGACAGTAAGCAACCATCATGGCCAGAAAGTGCTCACCGTACTCGAGCACATAGCTTTGTACTCAGGTGATGACTCCAAACTCACTCGAGTCACCAAAAGTGCAAGACAAGAAGTAAGAACCCGAGAGCACAAGCAACATCAGAGGGACAAGCTCACTCGAGCATACCCCCCAGTGCTCGGGTGAGAGGACTGCACTCGTGAGTGTCAGGTCACACTCTTGAGAATTAGCCAGCGAGTGACAACCTGAGAGTAATCCCTAACCTTGGACTCACACCATCACTCGAGCAATCCCTTGCTCACTCGAGTAACCACCAACTTCACCCGCGGTGACAGAAGTGCACTCGAGCTCCACTCATAGAACCCAGGCAAAACTCAAAGCAGAAAAGGGAAAACACACGCAGCACTCGAGCATGATCTTCCCTCACTTGAGTGTTGCTATCAGAATACCTAGATCGCAGCACATGACAGAAATTTCCCAGATGGTCAAAATCAATCCCAATGGTTTCTAAACTTCACACAAAACTCAAACACACTTAAACTTGCCTAAAGAACACATTGGCAACTTCTAAAACACCCAAATACCATTCTAACCATAGTCAAACACTTAGGTCTCTATGACACACCCAATGTCCAAATTTCATTCAACTTAATTCAAACTTTCCAAATCAACTCCAACAATCAAATAACTCCACAATAGAATAATTCCAACATCAATTACTATGAATTTCATTTATTCCAAAATAACCATAAGTTAAGGCAAATTTTCCAAAATTTCTTAAACTTATCCAAAACTCATAACATATATATCAAAATGCATCAAATCCTTACCTCTTTAACTTGCCAAATCCATAATCTTGATTCTCAAACTTTCAAAATTCTTCAACACACAAACCACCACCTTTCAAGATTCTAAAACCATCACAATGGAGCTCTCAATAAGATGTACAACATTAGAGAAGAGGATTTGAGCTTAAGAGGATCACAACTCACCCAAAAATCAAAGCTTCCTCCCCTCTTTCTTGCTTGAGCGCCAGAAATGGAGAGAAGAGAAAGATGATAAGATGAAGCAAATGATGATGATGGTGTTTATTTTCCTTACCCATACTCCCCCCTCAACCGAATATGAGAGAGAAGAGAGAGAAAAGTGGCTTTTTGTCACTTAGTGCCACATCCAATGGTCTACACAATGCCACTTGTCACTATCTTATTCACTACTACCATGAGCTCACACAATTGTAAAGCATAGGATTCCGACCCATAGACAATGAATCTCAACCCTTGATCTTAAATACCACACACATTTATACCAAATTCTCATCACATTAATTCCAAAAGTGCTTAATTACACTAATTACAATAAATCTCGAAATCATTAGCCCTTAATCACAAATTGGGATATTACACCATCTACTGTGTTGCGATCGCCCTCCCAACGTGCTGCCCCTTCCCGTGCTACTGCCACCCTGTAGAATCGGTCTAAGAAGCTCGGGCTTCTTCCCCTTGTCCCTCCCTGAAGTCATATCAACTGTAAAAATTTAAAAAAATAAAAATATTTAGTCACATTTATAGATAAAACTAAAATAATAATAATAATAAGTTGAATATGTAACTTTCGTACCTCAAGTGAGAAACATGTGAAATGCTGCAGCAAAACTCTCAGAGAGACGTCAGAACACTCAGATCTAAAGGAAAACTCTCAGAGAACTATCAAAAAACAAAATGGCCAAATGAGGCAACTGAATGGTTGTCTGGTATTTATAGCACTGAAATTTGTAGCGGTTATTGATAAAACTGCTACACACCACCTCAGGCAACAGAACATGTTGTAGCAATTACCTTGGAGTTCTGTAGCGGTTTTTAACTACAAACCGCTACCAATGTCATTTTACATTTGTGGTGGTTATCCATAACCGCTACAAGAAGGCTACCATTTGCATTCTGTGGCGATTTATCTCCATATAACCACTATAAAATAACCGCCACAATTGTCGCGCCAGCCTAGTGCCACATTTGTAGCGGTTAACATGATTTATTATACCTTATCGTTTAATGATATTATATTTATCAGTGATTGAATATAACTGTCATGGCGGTTGCTATAACATCCCAAATTTTATATTCACCAAATATATTGTAATTATTTGATAAATTCAATAAAATGTGAATATTCATGAAATTGGAATTTATGAATTTTATAAATGTTCATATTCATGAAAAAATGGGCAAAATAATTGTGGAATTAATTTGAGTAATTTAAAAAGCCCAAAATTAAGGTCCAAAAATGGAGAAATAATAGAGAAAATATTTTGTCCAAAAATTGATAGGAATTGGCCAAATAAAAAGAAAAAAAGAAAATAGATTAAAAAGGTAATGCAAAATCGTAATTTTGCCAATTTAGCACAAAATTAATTATTTTCTGATTAATTGAAGTCAATTTCAATTAATTAAGGAAAATAAAGGGGAAAATATATTTGGGATATTTTGGTCAATTAAATATGAATTTATGAAAAATTTGAGCAAAAAGTGTAATTTTTACCAAAATAGTGACTTTTCGTATATACGCAACCAGAGTAAGTTGTGAAGCCAATTGAGACCAAAGGGTAGCACCCGTAGGAGTCTCTTATATGTGGCATGAAGAATGAAATATTGGTTGGACTTAATGAGCATGGTTACATGTACATTGTGTTTATGTACATAAAATTGATTTTTGGAATTTTTGGAAATTGATTAAATAAATAACATAACATATGATATATTATAAAAATACATCATCTTCCTCCTTATTCCAAAAAAAATGACGCCATCACATATCTAAGCTAGAGAGAGAATGTGTGGAATTCTAGAGAGAGAAAGGAGGAAAAAGCTTACAAAAGTAGGTGATTTCTTCAGAAAATTGGTTTCTAACGCGTATAACTCCGATCTTAAGCTACTCTTCTATGCATTTAAGGGCTGTAAAGCTCAAGTTTCATTGTGAAGAGAGCTAGGGTTTTGGCCACTTTGAGAAAAACCAGAGGGAGCTTGAGGTAACTTCCAAACCTTTGTATATTGACTATTATGACTGCTGTGGACAATTTAATCGGTGAAATTTCACCGGATTGTCTTTGATTTGAAAATTAGGAAATGTAATGGCCTAAGGGTTATGCTGTCAAAATTTAGTCTAAATGGTAGTTGTAACTTAATTAAATAGTTGATAAAGTGATTAGGAGTAGAAAGGAATACGTCTGCAGAGTTAGAATTGAAAAACCTCAATTTTCCCCGGAGTTTTGCTCAATTTGTCCAGAGCTAGAAATGGGGCTAGGAGTTGGGTTTTCAATGATTTAATGATTTCATTGAGTTTAGGAGGGAAAATTAGATAGGGTTACAGTTGGTCACTTTTTCGGAAAAGCTCGAAAAAGCATACTTATGAAAACGCCCCTGAAACCCTTAAAGTAGGGCTGCCAAGTGTAATTTCATCTTTTGGTAGTGAATTTAGTAATTTCGAGTCCAGAAATGGATTCCTTGGGCAAAAATATATCAGAATAGCCCTAGTCAAACTTTCAGAAAAAGTACAATCGGACTAGGTACGATGGAGTTGGGCTGGGGTCCCGGGGGCATTTTGGTAACTTTTCATCATAGGTCAATATAACTACAATAAACACTATGGAAGTATAAAAAAATTGTACATGGATGGGTTATAACCTAATTCTTGTCCATTTAATATTTTAGGACCGAGTTGGGAGCCGAAGGTTGACACATTTTATGAGGCACACGGTATGGGGTGAAAGAGCTTTGAGGTAGGAACATTATCTTTCATACATCATGCCATAGTTCATATGATTGTTGGGATGCCATTGTTTGTACTTTTAATCAACCTGGTTTGCCTAGACGAGGCAATTAGTGCCAGAGGAGCACTTACACCTCGGAGTTGGGTAAGAATTCAACCAGTGTACAATTAACAGGGCAAGAGTCCTACTCATGTATGCATGATGATAACGTTTGCAACCGGTGTACGATTAGTGGGTCAAGAGCCCTACTCATGTATACATGACGATGATGTTTGATGTTTTATGTTTTATATTGTTCATTAATTGGTGCATACATGGTGCATATCATATTTACTTCTCACATTTTATATAAACAATAGTATGTTTCTACTAGGATTTCTTGGAATCTCACCCCTTTTTATAAAATAAAATATCTCAGCGGGTAATAGCAGTTCAAAAGGCAAGGACATAGATAAAGGGAATTGACGGGCACATGTCCCGAGATGAAAACAAAGTTCGTGGTTACATATAGTCAATATTTAAAACCCTTTTAGATATTCTATAAGATTTGTAAATATTATCGAATTCTGTACAGTTGATTCCAGTTTGTAAACAATTACTTTTATCAATATATATACTCTTCTGTGTGCTTGTGAAACTTGGTCTCTATTACTCTGTGTATATTGAAATGGAAACGGGTGTTGACAGTTGCATTGGTGATAGGTTTTAGTAAGCAGAAAGAATTTGTATGGTGAGATCTTTTACTACGTGGTACACAATCATTCGATGCACAGTGGATGGCACTTATCAGAGCCCCTTCTTCCATGTTTTCCTTTGGCAGAAATTGCATTGAAACTGTGGGACATGTGACACCTCCTTACTTTAGTTCTTTTAAGGGGGGAGCCATAGTCCAGACTTAAGCTCTATACCTTTAGCCGGTTGCATCTTAAAAACTGGTGAGCTTTGGGCAATCTAGTCAAATGGTTGAGTTTTTGTTAGACTATGTGTTAGCCTATAGCTTCAGTCAATGGAATAAGGATGCTTAGTGATATAAGGGAGGGTGTATATTACATAACTGTATATTACATTCTGTGATAAAAAATAGAGATTGACACAAAGATGATTAATTTGAAATCATTTTATATAAGGATTGTGATATATACAAATATACATGTAATATGTTTCCTCTTTTCAATCATATGTGGTTTGCTTGTGTACGGTAGAAACTTTCAGTTGTTACTGAGATGTGGAATTTCATCCCTTAATATTAACATTTTTTAGGTGATCGTTCCAGTAGGGACCAAGGGAAACCACATATAGAGTGAGCCTTGTAGGTTCTATATTGGGTTAATGTTGTTTGGACTTCGTATATTACATCAAAAAACCCATAAGTATGGCCTAATAGAATGATGAACAGTAAGTATATGAGTTTCAAGGATGGGGTGTTACATAATCATTTAGGATATAGGGAATTTATTAGAGTTAATTTTTTCATTTTCAAAAGTTAGCTATAGTGTCGGGTTTGAGCCATGCTATTCTTGTTTCTCTATAGTCATGTCCTTTTTTAGCTGCATGGTATTAATATGTAACATCATTTAATATTTTAATGAAAATTTGATCTTTTATCCAAACAAATGTAAGAAGCCATGTGTCTTTGATTAGTTTGATGTGGCAATTTCCGTTAAAAAAATAATGGCAAGTTAACGGCAGGAGGTTTATAATAAAAAATATGAAAGGTTAGGGAGGTTATTAAGGTGCAAATTTAGCAACCAACTATTTTCCTATGGGCAGTCAAAACAACTAACTATTTTTGTGTGCAAAAGTAGACATAATCAATTTATTTAGTAGCAGTTATAGCAATGTCGTTTACCCGAGTTAACTTTCATTATTTTTTGCACGGTAAGTGTTCGCCGTTTAGCTTCCGCAAGCATACGGGTCGCAAATAATAAAATGATAAGTCAAGATCGTTCCCACGAGGACTATGACAAAAGGGGGTTAATTAATTTAACCATGTTCTTAATTAGGTTGAATGGAATCATTTGAAATTGATCAAGTTAAATAAAGAAGTTTGATGAAAATAAAAAAGGAAAATAGTGAAAATTGGGAAATTGGGTCTAACTTCAAGAGATATTAACTTAGGATTACTTCTTCCCCATTGTATTTCATAGAACTATGCAAATATCCACTTATATTGATTAAATGAGTCTATATGCTAGTCAAAGGTTCTAAAATCATCAAACAAGCTCTCTCAAGTCAAGGTTGATTTTTAATCCTCATTAAAAATATTCAATCTCTTGTTACAATTAATGAAAATCATCTTTCCAAAGCAAGCCTTCTCTAGACTATGCTAGGTTGTTAAATATATCTCTATTCTAACAACAAACCATCCATTTAATCCCTAAACTTCAATTCTAGCATGATTTTTCTCAAGTTCTACAATCAAAATAGCTCTCTCAAGCATCTTCCAATTGAACAACTCTAATCATGTGGTGATCAAGCATAAGATAGCATTAAGGATAGAGAAAAATCAGCACATATAATCATTAACCAACAAAAGCAAGATAATCCAATAGTTTCAATCCATACAATGGGTAAAAGTAATCCTAATTAGGAGTTCTAGCTACTCATGATCAATATATGCCAAAATCTCAACACACAATCATAATCCATATCAGCAAAATAGAGAAAAAGGAGAGAAGAACAAGGAAAAATTCAAGAATTGAGGCTCTAAATCCTTTCTTAATCCAATCCCAAGCTCCAAGCTCTCCAAAATGCCAAACCCTAGCAGCCACTATGTTCAAGAAGTCTAGCCCTTTTTTCATTTTCGACCTAGCCCATGCCTTTATACTTGTTTTTCTGCTTCATTTTTCAAAACGCACAGCATCAGTTTCGCCTGTTCGCCGTGGGTTCGTTATAGCGAATGCCATAGCGAATTGTCATACAGAACGAATCAGACAGAAGCAGTACTTTTGCATGTGGTTTTGCTATGACTTTGGCTACAGCAGATTCCACAGCAAGTGCAAGCTTCTCCTCCATAATGTCATTTTCCTCTTCCTCTTGCATTCTACCCTTCCTTTAACATCTTCCCATGATCTTTGTGAGCTTTTACAACTTGTCATCCTCCATCTACAAGGAGGAGGGATTCATGAGCTCTTTTAGCTTTCACAAATAATTAAAACTATGTGCATTTAACTCATGATTCAACAAAATTTTGATTTATCTTATGTCCTATCACATTTTCTTCTATAATCTCTTTATATGCACAATTTGAACTAAAAAATAAGTGAAAAGAGAAGAAAATGTGCTAGAATACTCTTGATTTCTATGAGTTAACAGTAAGTCCCACAAGTATTCTTACTCTTTGTTATTTTAATATACTTTAAGAAGGGCTAAGGTGCAAGTTCAGCAATAAACTATTTTCCTATGGGCATCTAACACAATTGTTGTTCATATGAGCATTTATATACTAATATGGGAATTCACATAAGATTATTTATATTAATGCCCTTACTTTATATTTTTCATAAGAGCATTTATAATACAAATAAAGGGATTTAAAAGAATCCAGGGAGTTAAAAAATTTTGGTCATTTATATATTTGTATTGTAAATACTCTTATGAAAAAAATATAAAGTAAGGGCATTATTGTTTTTTCATTGACAAAATTTAATTAATCCAAGGGGGTGCAGTAAAAAAGTTTTTACAAGACAAATATGTGAATAACCAAAATTTTTTAACTCCTTGGATTATTTTAAATCCCTTTATTTTCTTTGTAAGTACTCATATTTGTCTTGTAAATGCTCCTATGGAAAAAATAAAGTAAGGGCATTAATGTAAATGCCCATATTTATCTCATAAATGCTCTTATGAAAAATAATTATTTTGGGTTCCTATACAAAAACAGTTCATTGGTAAATTTGGAGCTTAACCCTTCTAAAAATATATTAAAATAATAGAAAGTGAGAAGCCTAGTGGGACCAACAGTGCAAAAAGTAACAGAAATTAACTTGGGTTAACGGCTTTGTTATAAGTGCTATCAAGTAAATTGATTATGTCTACTTTTACACCCAAAAATAGTTAGTTGTGTTGGGTGCCTATAGGAAAATAGTTAGTTACTAAATTTGTACCTTAATCCTAAATTTAAACTTTGAAATGTCATTGGGGTTATCTGCAACTGACCCGAAGTTCACGGGGGTTTAAAATTTAGTCTTATTACATTGAATAAAGAAATTTCTATACAATTAATATATAAAGCTGCTGAGCATAATCAATTCAAAAAAGTTAATACAAGTTTTAGAGTGATTTAACACGATTTTTTAAAATATAAATGTAAAAACGATAAACTCTTTATGTAAACTCGCGAGTTTAACCTAGTTTATAACTACCATGAGTTTAAAAGTGATTTAACACGATTTTATAAGTTAGGATTGTAAAAACTACAAACTCTGATAATTAATTCGCGAGTTTGATAACAATGCTCCCAACCTTCCTCTATATATATAGGACCACGTTGCTTAGTATGCAAAATTATATTGTCCCGGCATTGTTTCCTCTCAGACACATATGTTACAACTTTTTCTTGAAGAAATTGTTCAAAGATATTCAAAAGGCCGAACTAGAATGAAGTATTATTTTGTGGAGATGCTTCAGTCTAGTTGAGGCACATGAGGGTGGACTCATCTACTTTATTTTTTAAAAATAGATATATTTTAATCATATATTATGTAATATATATATATATAACAATAATTAAAATGATTTCACATTTTTTAAATAATTCTAATAATTAATTTATCATTTCTAGTATTAATTAAGTATGATTTTTTACAAGTACAATGCTGAGGCTTTCTTTTATTTATTATGTCAATTTCTTCCCTCACACGTGGAAAAAAACTTTTTTTTATAATAATAAAAGTTTTATTTATTTATTTATTTATTTTATATATTTTAATCAAGTTAAATTATTAAATTCTTGTTGGCAAAAAATAAAAAATAAAGTTCCAGTTTTTCTATTAAAGAAATTGTTTAATTAAGTTTATAAATAGTTGTGTGTGAAAAACACCGTACCCGATCCAAAACATTCCCATATTCCCTTCATTTACGAAGGCCATTTATTAGAACCATAAGATGGCCTCTTTCCTGGGGGAACTAATATGAATGAACTATTATTGAAAGTGATATGACTTCGGGCCATTTAATCACAAAACATAAGGTAGCATATATAGTTACCTGAATCATATACATGACATTATAAAATCATATATAATACTATTATTTATATACATATAAATAATATACTTTTCTATTAAACAGTGTATATACATATCAATATAATATCCAACTATATTCTTTTTTTTTATTTGATCAGGGTATAATATATCTACAGAGTACTGGTACCCAT
Organism: Inga oerstediana; assembly: GCA_963210345.1. NCBI lineage: Eukaryota > Viridiplantae > Streptophyta > Magnoliopsida > Fabales > Fabaceae > Inga > Inga oerstediana. The sequence goes on along the minus strand of OY723411.1, from coordinate 15,188,632 downwards.
TTTCTCAAAAACATTGTTTCATCCAACCCCAACTCAAATTGACCCTAGATTCTAATAAAATATAATGTGAAGATATCACATCATCCTTATTACAATTATAATTATGTTTCGTTTATTATTATGAAAATCATTTGTAACAACATAAAAGATTTAATTTTTTCGCTTAATTAGTTTTAAAAATATTATACCGAATATATACTTTGAATTCAAAAACATTATTTATTAATTATAAATTTACTAAACTTTCAAATTATCATGTCAATTAAAAATATAAAAGAGTAAATATCAATAATCAATAAATTAATATATTTTAAAAGTTAATTTTTTATAAAATTTAAATTAATATATCCAAACAAATAATGTATATCTTTATTCGCTTTTCCTATATGGCTAGTTAATTTTGAACGATCTAAATTTAAATTTTTACTTGATTCTTTTTAAAAAATATTATACCGAATCTTTATTTTGATTTCAAAAAAAATATTTATTAATTATAAATTTACTAAATTTTCAAGTTATCATGTCAACTAAAAATATAAAATAGTTAATATCATTAACCAATAAATTAATATATTTTAAAAGATAAAGTTTTTTGATAAATTTTAAATAAATATATCCAAACAAATAATACATATCTTTATCTTTATCCGCTTTTCCTATATGGGATCTAACTTCTAAGGCTATATATGCGTAAGGATAATATTTAAAGGGATAAATTAGGATATTTCAAGACACATATTAAGTGTCTCCAAGGGGCTAATTTTCGGTTAAGTCATGGAAGAAAGAGAAAAGATGATGGTTAACATAAAATAGCATATGATAAATATAATAAAATATAACAAATTGAGGAGGCGGATGAAAGATATTTTAAAAGCCTTTCATCATCTTTCCTCAAGCTCACTTTCGTCCAACTTTGAGAGAGAAAGGCTTGAGCAAGAACATAGAAACCAAGAGGGAACAAGAAGCAAGGATTAAGGTAAGTGGTAGGTGATTTCACTTGTTTATGCATACAAATCCAAGGACACTCTCTAATCCTTATATCTTCATGAATATCACTTGTAGCAAAGCAAAATCAAGAGGAAGAGAGAGAGAGAGAGAGGGGTTGGCTAGAGAGAGAGGGAAGGAAATATCAAAAGGTACCCACAAATCACCTTGTTCTCTTGTGAATCCAAGGTTATATGATGTTGTTGGTTGAATTGGTTGGTTGTTTGGTTTGCTTTGTCTCACTTTGTCTCGCTTTGTGATTTTGGGATGTTGAAACTCTAAAATGTTATGCTACCAAAATTTCCCCTAATCATGTGCAATTGGTGTTTAATGAGTTAAACATGTGATTAAAGGTATAAAAAAGGTGGTTTAAGGATTAAAATCAAGAAACTCCAATTTTCCCTTTTTATTGTGAAATTCATCCAGCTACTGTTCACTCAGGGTAGAGCTGGAATTTCAAAACTCAGATGGTTCCATTGGATTTAGAAGGAAAAATTGTGTGGGAATATAAGTATTCATAATTTTTGAAAATTTGTATGCAAATCTGGAATTTATTGAAGTTGTAAGTGCATGCAGTTTGATTTGCCTCCAGTGAGGCATTGTTGTTGTGCAATAAATTTTGTTAGTCAAACCTAGTCCAAAAATTATGAAACTTGATAGGATTAAAGTAGAGATGCAAAGCTTTAATTTGATAGGTAATTTGTAATTTTTGGACAAGTATATTAAAAGATATGAATTTTCAAAGTTGCGCCCTGTCTTTAAGAGGAAATCTGGAACAGTGCAGGTTTGACAAATTTCTGGGAATAATATGAATATAGTAGTCAGACTTAGGAATTTTTCCTTGAAAATAAAATTGAAGAGCTTCATTTTGAGTTTAAAATCAGTCAAATTATAATTTTCTAGAATTAATTATGAATTTCCAAAGTTTACTGAAAATCTGCTAGTTTTGAAAACAGTGAACCTGCACTGTGCAGAATTGTACTGCGCAGAAACTGTTATAACTACAATAGATAACCAGCGGAATTTGATTTAAAGGCAGTAATGGTACAAGTAATAATTAGTTGGTAATTTTTTTCCGTCGGTAATTTTTCCGACAGAAAATCTGTCGGTAAGGCATCGGAAATTACTGACGGAAATAATTTGGTGGGTAATTCCATTGGTAATAGCATGTTTTTTTGTAGTGATAAAGCTATCGAGAATACTATAAATACATAACCTTTTTTGTAAAAGAATTGTTATGTATGTTACTAAATATATAACGGTTGTTAAAGTGAGACCATTATGTACTATGACAACATTACCAAATATATGATTGTTGTTTATATGTGCCTGTTATTTATTATCACAGCGTTGCGCACATTATGGCCCACCAAGCCTCACTATATTATATATGTTATAAAGCACATTAATATATGACGGTTTGAAACCGTGATGCATGGTCGATAATAACTGTGATGAAAGATTTTTTTTTTTGTAGTAGCGATAGAACATAAATAAAAAGGTAACCAGACAAAAAATAGGTAGCTCTTTTTTTTAGAACAAAATTTAACTTCTTTATTTTTTAGAACACATAATCGAAACATAAACATGATTTTTATTTTTAAACAAAATTGAAAGGATGAAACCAAAATGCCCTTTAACTTTTTTCGTTTTTGAGGATAAACATGTGGTCTTCAACATTTTTTTTTTTTTGAAAAAATGCCATTTTTGGCAGCAAATCATAGCGTGTATATCAATAGACATACATAACCCCTTGCAAAATTACACTAGAAAACATCTAAATAAAAAAGTCAAAAGAAATTTAGCTTAATGAATATTTCACTAAACCTAACTGCAAAGCATTTATAAATTATTCAAAGTTATCACTAGCTCATGAAACAAGTGGTTTTTCGTCCCTTGAGGATTGAACTTGGCAATTGCAGAGGAGAAGCGTCTCAAACATTGTTTCCTTAGCTTTTTCCACATTGAAAAGGAAATGAAGTTCATTGAATTCAAACATGCATGCCAAATAAAGCATCCTTTTACCAGTACGAAGGAAAATCAACATAATATATATTTTAAACAGTAAAAAAAACAGCAAATGCACAACGAAATTTTGTCGCTAATCCAGTTTAGTGGTAACCAATTAGTTACAATTTATTTCTTGATGAAATAATTAAAATATGTCACTAACTTACTATTCTTTTGTAGTAAAATAAAATTGGAGCTTTAAACATCATGAATCTTATATATATTAAGAAAGTTCTTATTAGTTGGAATGAAAGAGAAAAACAAATGTTTGTAAAGAGAAGAGAAGAAAAAGGTGCCCTGCTGTTTTTGATAATTTGTTATAATTATTGAAATAGAAATTTTGTCCTAACAGAGATGCCCCGAACCTGCTTTGCTTGACTTGGTAAACGCACGACAGCTGTATGATCCCAATAACAAGTCAGTCAAATAAATTATTTTATTATCTCACCATTAAATTTATATCCACTTTTTGTCTATTATTCTTGGTGTACTTTTTATTAAAAATAAAACCGACGTGTTCTTATTTTAAATTAAATTTTAATATTTTTGTTATTTCAAAATATAAGATATTGAATTGAAATAAAAAACTCCCACTAGTTAGCTTAACTATTTAACCTACAGATTAAAATAGAATTGTTTTTTTTTTTGGCCAGTGATTAAAATAGAATTGTTATAGATTATACAACTGTGTTTGTATTTTAACTAAAATACTATATACTACTATATATATATATGACTTAAAATGATTATAAAATACATAAATCATCACATATTTTAACAAAAGTAATTAATTTTATAATATTAATAGAAAATGATAAATTCCTCTCATCCGTGTATATATTTTAACATAATATTTTCAAAATAGCGGGACGTAAGGCTAACATTTGCGTCACGTCAACTAAATGAAAAGAACTGGCTTTGTCCTCTAATCAATTACTCTGTTTAAAGCAAGATTATTAAATTGGATCGGTAAGTGAGTTGGTTGAGATATTGGGTTAAGGGTCAGTGGGTTAGATTGGAGTTAAATCGGAGCTAACCCTGGACCAAACCAGTGAGAAAGTGAAGATTTTAGGCTTATTAATTTGAAATTATAAAAAAAAATTTAAAAAAAATTATTGAATCAGTTTGGTTCATGAACCAAACCGGTTCTTTGACCAGGTCACCAATTCTAGGGCCGGACCGGCCGATCCGGGTTTAATAACGCTGGTTTTAAGTCTTTGTTTGTGGCTAGTTATTACACGCAATATGTTGAAGTAGCCATAATGTTTAAGGCCCATTTAGTTAGCCATAGCAATAATGGTTTTTTTTAATTTGATTTTTTAAAATTAAGATAGGATAAAAGTTATATTATAAATGTGATTTGTATTTGGATTGATAGTTGAAGAAGTCACTTTTTTTCAAAAAACTAGACTTTTGAGCTTCTTCTCAGAAGCTACTTTTGATAAAAAAAAAAAACAAATTTCCAAAACGCCAACCCAAACATCTTAATTTTCAAAAAGTCAGATAAAATCTGCTCTTTCAAATAAAAAACCATGTTTGGGATGGCAAAACGCCACCCCAAACAGGCTCTAATTAAATGAAGATTTAGCATATGATATGGGACGTCATTGTTAATATATTACGCGACAAGAATCGGCTCCCATCCTTTTCTCCAAAGAATATTTTAAATATTATAATAATAATATTTTTATAATATATTAAATCTAAACCGTTGAGATCTTAATCCAACGGCCCATAGGAAGAAAATGACCATCCTTTTCTTTAAAGAAAAGGGTGGGAGCCAAATCCTATGCGACAAGCCACGACTTTGCCAAAGCAGAATTATTGATAGTTTAATACTCTTACTATTTTTAATTCTTAATATAATATTTAGTTGACTAATTTAAAGAAATTAAATAAATTATTTAACTATAGCATATGTTATATGATCTCTCTGAAATACTTATATGTATATATCATTTTATTAGTCAAAAAAATTAATTTGGTTCTATTTTAGTTCTATTTATAAAGCACATCATTAAAATTTTTTGTCTACTTTACCCTTCATTTATTATAGTTTTAACTTTGTTTTCCTATGGAGGGAGTAATGTATACTAAATAGAGATAAAGTTGAAAAATTGTTAAAATTTAAGACAGGTTAATGGAGTTTAAAGTTTTTCTTGGTCAGTGTAAAACATGTTGAAAATAGTATATAAATAAAACTAGTGAAGTAATTTATTTTGCTTTCATAATTTTCCTAAATTAATTAAGGGAAAATCAATGTCAGGTCCCAAGGAAGCAAAATATTGTCAGAAAAGTCCCTGGAAAAATTGAAATATCTAAAAAGTCCCTAGGGACTTTTCTGATATTATTTTCCAAAGTAAAATGACACACATGCCCCCAATGGAAATTTAAACTCGTCTTCTTCATTCAAAAGAGAGCAGACCCAAATCGCATTCAGAGAGGATTTTCAAAAACGACATTATGCCTCTCCGTTGTGGTCCGGTGCCGTGCGGTGCATCTCCGTCGTTGGTCTCGTCATTCCCTTAGCCTGTCCATCGCTGGTGGTCCAGCCGTTTGCCCTGCCTCATCGTGGGTGCTCCCGTCGTTTGCGTGCGTGTCCGTTGCTGGTCGACGTCGTGTGGCCGTGCGTCGGTGCTCGTCTTGCAGTCGGTTACGGCTGCGTCTCCATCGCTGGTGGTTGGCGCCCAATGGTGTCTGTCGTTCCCTGACTCCAAGACTCCGTCGATGCTCCAATTGAAGGCGCCATTCCCACCAGTGAGTGAAAGAAATCACAGTTTCTTGGGGGTAAATTGTTGGATTTAGGATTTAGGACTTCCACTCAAAATGTCTAAGTTTTCTTCTAACAAAAATGACATGATCTACATTTAGCTCCATATTATAGCTAGTAATTGGTTTTGGTGTTTTGATATATGCTTGTTTATATGGCATTAATCTATACCTCTTCAATATTAACTTGTTTATATTGTGCCTTTACCGTTTCTGGTCTCTACAACTTTATTATGCACCATTTGATAGATGCTTGCTACTATAATAATACTGAGTTGTTTTGTGATAAAACTGAACTGTGTGGACTTGGGTTAGAGTTTTGGTGAAGTGACTTGAATTTGTTGTCAAAATGTAGATTTTTGCTGAACTCTATATTCCAAAGCTTTGCATCCATCATTGAAATTCTGTACACTTTGTTGAGTTTGGTGAAATTTCTGATATGAGCTTACTTGTCCAAATTTGCATTTGACATACATATTGACTGCTGAGGTAAGTTATGTGACTTTATGTGCATGTATTGAAATTTCAAAATTTTGGGCAATCTTGGATGTGAATCTGATTTGTGATTGTGGAATTTATTGGTTATAAGTTATGCAAAGCAGTAGTCTCTTGCTGACACCAAACTAGTGCTATGTTGGAGTCATTATAGATCATTGTTATTGATATTGAGTTTTAATTTGCACACGAAAATTGTTTGAATCACTAGACTGTACTCTGTGTTAAAGTTCTTGTTACTAAGTTTTGGAAGGATTGGTAATTATTATGTTTCTGGTTAAGTAAAAAATGCCGAACAAAGAAAAAGGGAAGATTAAGATGAAGAGAGGCAGCTAAAAGTGTCAGCGTATATATTGTTCACACAAGAGTATTACCAGAAGAAGAAGAAGAAAAAGAATGAGCTGAAAAGGCCTTTTAAAGAGGAGAGTCAGTCGGTAAAAGAAGCTTGGAATGCTTTGAAAGATGATGAGAAGGAGACATATAAGGTGAGGGCAAAGAAATTAAGGAGAGGAGAAAAAGGGGAAAAAAATATGCGGTTCCATTCCTTAATCTGTGTGCCCCTAATTAGTTTATCAAGGTGTGCAAAAGTGTGAAGAATAGAGAAGATCGGATGGAACGGTTAAAGAGAGTTGGATTTGATAAGTTGGTCAACATGCTGCTCACAAATCCCCCGAGACTTCTGTGGGCAGTTTATGGGTGCATTTGACCTTCCAACCAACAATGTTTCCATTCAAGCGAGGTCACTTCACATTCGCCCAGAAGATGTAACCGAATTTATGGTGTTACCGTGTGAGGGGTGGACATTGAAAGAAATGCAATGAATGAAGACAAAGATTTTCAGCAATTAAAAACATTGTATGGGACTGTGCCATATAAGACGATTGGGAAATGGCTGATTGAAAGAGAAGATGATCCAGATTTTGAATTTCTCTTTGTTATGTATGCATTGGGCACGTTGTTGTGTCCCGGAGCGGTGTTAAGGTGAGTGACCGAGTGTTAAAGGTGATGGTGGCTACAAAGCTAGCTTTTAGAGACAACGATTGGGCTACCTTTGTGTTGAGTGAACTATCAAATTTGGTTGAACAATATAAGAAAAAAGTTAGCAAAGGGAAAGCTTCATGAAAAATCAATGTTGGAGGATGTATATATTTTCTTATGGTAAGTGCAACATAAGTTTTCATTGTATAATGAGTCGTAAAGTGCTGCATTAAATGTTGACATTTACTTATGTTAAGTTGTTATTTGAATTTTATGCAGGTTTTTTGCTTACAAAAATTTCCCCTCGGTGAACTACAAGCCTCTAAAAATGACGAAGCAATTAGATATTGGAATGATAAAAATGTCAAGAATAGAGTGCAAATAGAGAAGTAAAGCAACCAAGGGTTGCTACATTCCGTGGGTCAAGTAATTGGAGGTCCAGCTTCGGAATTGCATCAGCAAAATATTATAACACACCCGGTAAGTGATGAAATTTGATGTGAGGTTCACATACCGTCCATATTATTGTGACTAATATTTTCCTCCTAATTTGTAGGAATTGAAGAGAACATATGAAAGAATTATGTCAAGGGTGGTGTCAATTGTGTAAGAGGAACTAGTTTCCCTTGAGGCAAGGTTGTTAGGGGTGGGAGAAATAGATGGAGAGGCAGAAAATTTGGAAGACGAACAATCATCGTCAGAAAATAAAGATGAACAACCCTCCTCGGGAAGTGAAGCTGAAAAAGCTGCCGTAGGAAAAGGAGAAGATGAAGAAGTTTGGTCCATAAATGAAGAAGATGGGTCAGAGGAAGATAATGAAGGTGAAGCTAATAGGCCAAACAAAGAGGGGAAATATGAGTGTGCCGAAGATGTTTTGAAAGGGGAGGAAGAAGTACAATAGATAAAATCGACAAGGGTTAAAAAACCTATTCTTGTCTCTCCTTGGGTGACAACCATGAATAAGAAAAGAATGAAAGATGACAAGAACAAGGAAGCTTTATACCAGCTGTGCACAACGAGACCCAACAAAGAGGATGCATAAGAGCAAGTAATTAAATGTCTACTATCTATAGCGAGTTCAAGAATTAAAACTGACTGCAAAATGCTTGTGACTATATCGTCACATGAGGTGAACTATATTGTCTCCGTGAAAGAGGGTGGATTAATAATAGGGTAAGTTACATATACATTGACAAGAACTCATACTTAGTTACTTTAGTATGATATTCACTAACTTTTTAGCTATTTTTCCTTAATTTATGTCAATGGTCGCAAAGACATTAGTGGGGGATCAATTGCAGAACTCTAATCAAGTCAATAGACACATCTTTTCATCAAAGTTGATGGAAAAAATGTCGTCTGATCCGAAGAAGTGGTCCTGGCAAGCGCATGAATATGAGATCCTTCCTGAGTATATTGGATACAACATTAGGGATTATGGCTTAATCTTTTCTCCTACAATGTGGCTCGATTACTGGTTCTGTTATGTGTTGGATACCAAGACATTGCATTTCTTTGCCCTTGACTCACAGGTTGACCACCTCACATATTCAAGATTGCAAAAGAGGGAAGAAGATGCACTTTTAGAGGATGAGAAGACAACTAAGAAGAGATTGAGCCAAAAGTAACAAGAAGAATTGCGTGCCAAGGAGTGGTTGACAAGCCAGTGTGTAAGCACTCCAACTTAAGTTTATGTTTTATTTTGTAAATGTTATCCTTGTTGTGTTGTGTAATGTAAAAATTATTTGCTTCATGCAGAGAGATTGCATCGTTAGTGTACTTCGCATGGTTAAACTAGAATTATTTGGCAAAGGAAGAGAAATGCCTAAAGACATCAACTGGCTAAAAGTACATGTCCAAGCTGACACATTAGTATTACTTGTTTTTTGCTGCTCAATACTTTAAAATGGTTGGTTGTGTTTCATATCATTTGTTCCTTTTTGTTTGCAGCGATTCGTGTGAAGTCCATGTTCTTTCATGGTTATTCGGTTGGGATGGCTCGTCATAGGACAAAGGGGGGGTATACGATGCCTAAGTTATCTCCTAATCAAATTCGGCAGATGAAGGTCGATTCGTTATGGTGGCTTGTGACACATGACGGGAACATACATGCCAAAAAGGTGTTGTCCATTGTAGGTCGCAAGAAACAAATGCAGGGGAATAGAGACAAGTAGCATTTGTGATATTATTATGTACATATGTTGCTATTTTGTGGGTCCTTTGAGACCCTTATGTCTTTGTGTGGCTATTTTGTAGTTGTAAGAAGGGCAATCATGCAATGCTTTTTTGTTTACTACCATGTTTAGATGACAAGTACATATTTACAACTTCTTACGGCTATTGCACAACTGCATATGCCTTGTTGTACAAGTGGTAACGTTTAAGTATGGAAAATGTTATGTTCACAACTGTTACAGCGTGTATCGACAACAAGTTCAGTGTGATTTACAACCTACCACAGGTTTCAGCTTCAAACGCAGTAATAGGGTGTTATTACAATAGTGATTTTTACAAGTCTAAAAGCGTTTATTCACAACATGTTTTGTGGGTTTAACAACCTCCAACACATTTTTCCTTCAGACGATGTTTTCTTACGTTATGACCAATGTGTTGTTTACAAGTCGTGAAGTGTTTATTAACACCATGGTCAATGCGTTTTACAACTATGAGAAATGTTATGTTTACAACTCTTCAAGCGTGTATTAACAACCTGCTGAGTTCATTTTACAACTTGAAGGTGTGGCGATTTGCTTTTACTTCCCCATAGGGAAATAAAAGCAGATGACATCAAAAAAGGCCTATTCTGACCTCGTTCACTGTTAGTACGCCCCAATGAACCAGCAGCGAGAACACCTGATTTCCATTTTACAACGAGTGAAGCGCTGATTTACAACGTGTAGAGTTCAATTCACAACCTCCCCCGCGTTTCTCTCTGACACTACATTCTCTCACGTTAAGTGTTGCCAATTGAGCTATTTACAACCCTTTAAGCGTTAATTAACAACCTTTTGTGTTAAATTCACAACCTCCCACTCGTTTCTATCTGACATGACATTCTCTCACGTTAAGTATTGCCAATTGAGCTATTTACAACCCGTCAAGCGTTAATTAAGAACCTTTTGTGTTAAATTCATAACCTCCCCATCGTTTCTCTCTGATACTACGTTCTCACCTTAACTGTTACCAATTTAGCTATTTACAACCCGTCACCCTCGTTTCTCTCTTACAAGTGAATTGTAAGTCTCCCATGATTTTATAAAGTGCACACCTCACCACTGTCACCTAAGCAACCCATGATTTTGACTAATTATAATGCCTATTTTATTTCAATTCATGCTGCAAAATTTGACAGCAATTGATGCAAATTTTCACAACTCCTAATGCATGTTTTCACAACATAATGAGTTTTTTTCACAAGGGATCTGCCAAACTCGATAGTGTACCACATGAATCTCCCCCTTATTAGTACAACACGGTATGAATTTAAACAACTAATGCAACCTAATTTTCCAACTTGAGCATAGTGCATGTCAAAACTTAGTAGCATATCATATCCACATATGAATTTACATTAAAATCTTAAGTTGTATGAGTAAGTGGGTATTTTTGCCTATTCATTTAACTTAATATCATACAATTTGTGTTTAAATAAACCAACATCTGGACTCATTCAAAAACCAATACGAGTGACAGGAAGGCACCAGTTAATGGTGTATATATACATAATCCAAAAAAATTAGTTACCAAAAGCAAGTACATGCATCTAGTATTAGTGTTTTACGTTGGATTTGGATTTTTGCAAGTCCTGACGAAGTGCCCAACCTCATGACATTGCCCACAGTGATAAAGCTTCTTGTTTTGAAACTGAGATTCCCTTCTTTTTCTTTTATGCATCCCTGCCGGCCTTGTAGTTGTTGGCGGATCTAAGAATGTCTGTGTGAGCAGATGTGTGACAGTCAGAGAATCAGCTCATGGACAATCATGTATTGCAACTGGTCTCATGGTGTTTGCATATACTTTCTCCTGTGCTTCCACTTTCAGTCAATTATGTACAAAAGTGTACACATTACCATTGAGTACCTTAATAGCTGCACATGCATGTCCATAAGGTATTCCACTCATTTGCCATGCTAAATATGTGCATTTTCTTTGAGCAAGATCTACATTGACATAAATTGTCGCCTCACCACATCTAGTTCGCACCGAAAAGTTATGGTCTCCATAATATCCTGCATCCATATTTTTCACATAGCTAACATGCTGCAGTACTTTCTCTTTAATATTGGGTCCAACTCCATTTTTCCAATTGGCCATTGCCATCTTGCTTGCAAGCAATTTCCATGCCAATTTGTCTTGATGCTCATGAATTAGAACTGACACGCTGTGCTTCCTTTCTTTCAACATCCATGCATTAAATGACTCTGCAATATTCGTGGTTATATTATCCCACCTATTGAAAGAAAACTTGCTTAGAGTCCATTTGTCAACATCCCCATTGGTCTTTACCCATTGTGCCAATTGTGAATTGAACAATCTTAATTTTCCCATTGCACTTATAAAGTCCTTATCCAACCTTGCATAGGCAATTGCATCAAGGAGTTTGAGTGCAGTCTCCTTACTATTAGCCAATGTATGTGCTCGACCTCTATTGATTTTCAAGAACTCTGCACTATAATTTTCCTTCAGATGCCTATAGCAATAGGCATGTCGCTTGCTGCCAAATATTTCTGTAACAGCACTGGTAATTGCATTATTGCGATATGACACAATGGTTATCATGATTGATCCTATTATTTCTTTCAAATTGACTAGAAACCAAAGCCATTCATCGTATGTTTCACCACTGACAATGGAATATGTTAAGGGAAACATTTGGTTGTCTGCATCGTATGCACAAGCTGACAACATTGTTCCCTTATAAGGGCCACTTAGATGACAACCATCTATATAAACAATGGGCCGACAACCACCTATAAAACCTTTAACTGAGCAACCATAAGCAATAAATACCCGCTGAAATCTATTGTTAGATGAGCCTTCCCATTTTGCAACTGTACCTGGATCACTTTCAATCAATCTATCACATATCCAAGGAATTGCTTGATAAGAGTCTTCTACTCGTCCATGTAATTCCTTTAATGCTCTTTCTTTTGCCCTATATGCTTGAGGGTAGTTCAGTCACACCCTATACTCTCTGTACAAGTCTACTCGAATTTCATTGGAAGTCTTATCAATATTAGACCTTAAATCATCCATTACGATTGATGATGTCAAGCTCGATCTGTGTGGATGCTAGACAATTAGGCTGTCCTGTGCATGGTGAATGTGTTCACTTTTGTATGTTCAGATCATTAGAAACTCTGTATCTTGATGTTCTCCTGATGAATAAGCACCCATGTACTACGGACAACCACCAACCTTGCACTTCACAATTATCTTCTGTTGATTGTTCTTCACAAATTGGTATGAAAACTTGTGTGAAATGTTGTATTTGTATAATGTCTGACGAAGGCTCACAACATTCGGAAATATCTGTCCTTCTCCAATAATTAAATCCTTCCATTTGGTATGATTCATTCCTGGTATGAGAGTTGGCACCAATTGAGTACAATATGCCAACGATGGGACCTCTTGACTTTTATTTAGCAAAGGCGGTGGGGACATACACAATCCTCCAACACCTACAAACATTTGATCAATCCTACAATAAATGACAAGTTAGACTTCTCTTTCGCATAATTAAGTTACAACAAATTACTTTTCTTAAGATAACTCGACTTACACTTCTTGCTCTTCCATTTGACCATTCAATGTTGGGACTGTATTCTCATCATCACCATTGTCTTCAATGTACACATGACCATAATATTCATTATATTTCGTTAAATGACCCACCCCTTCATCGTCTACAAGATCCACAAATGTTGATGTATCAACGGAAACTTTGAATTTCATTACTTTCATTTCCCATTATAGATTATATGATTCGTCGCAACTCCTCATATGTTGTGTCTTCCTTTACGCATCTTGTTCTTACCATACCACCAATATATTGCATTTCATCTGCTCCGCCATTTAAAAACTTCCCCCCACATGAATGAAACACAATAGATTCTTCTCAAAACTAGTTGCCATCTTTCATGATAATCTGCAACATGAAGTTCGTATTAACAACTTCCAAACCTATATTAACAACTAATATGCACATATTAACAACACTTCTTTTACAATCATATAATCAAACAAAGCACATTCACATTGAATGACTCCCACTTTAAACAAAGACATACATTTTGTAGCTTTCCAAACAATAGGTCTTTCTCTATTACATTGCCTTAAAACATAAAAACATAGCATAGTTGTTATATTAACAACTAAAACTGTTATATTCACAATTACTACTGCACGAATTAACAACAACTTGTTTTTTTTACATATCACCCTTTTCACATCAACCCACCATCATGAGAATCAACCATTTCCCACTTTAAATGTCCAACTTCCTCTGTTTCCTTTCCCAATAACAGAGCATTATGACACCCGAACTCATTTTCTGTATTAACAACTAAAACTGTTATATTAACAACTGATACTGCATTAATTAACAACAATTTATTTTTTCCCATTTCAGCATTTTTACACCTCCCCACCACTATGAAAATCAACCATTTCCACTTCAAATATACCACTTCCTCTGCTATATTCCCCAAAAATAGAGAACTATGACATCCAACCTCATTTGCTGTATTAACAACTACTTCAGTTATATTAACAACACCAACCGCACGAATTAACAACAATTAAATTTTTTCCCATATCACAATTTTCACAGCACCCCACCAACATGAAAATCACCCATTCCCACTTTAAACGTATCATTTCCTCTGTAACCTCCCCAAAAAACAAAGCACTATGGCATTAACACTACCCAACCTCATTGAAACCCCAACTACAATGCTCAAGCTCATATCTTTACCTAAATCATGCCATTACTCATCTACCTCCTATCACTTTATCCACTATTGGCCCCAAGCACCAACCTTTCACCATCATTCAATTTCACTTTATCCAACGATCACACAGAACCAAAAACAAAAAGTTCAGTTTGGTGTTCTACCTCTGTACCAGTATGTGGAGCTTGCAAATTCGATCCTTTACCAAGAACTTCAACACTACACTTGATCCCTTCAATGTTGGAGTTCAAACCAGTCCCTTTTGCATTGTTTCTCTGTCTCTCCGAAAAAAAAGTTGCGCCTTCCCTCCTCTTTCTGAAGCTTCGACTTTTTCATTAACAAGAGGGGCATGTGTGTCATTTTACTTTAGAAAATAATATCAGAAAAGTCCCTAGGGACTTTTCAGATATTTCAGTTTTTCCGGGGACTTTTCTAATAATATTTTGCTTCCTTGGGACCTGACAATGATTTTCCCATTAATTAATTAGGTCTTATAATACGCACAAAAAACCCGATTTGCGCAGTATTAACACATTATATTATAGCTGCGTGCACTTAATGCCTATGGTGATCTGTGGTTACCTTTACCAATTGGAGTAAACTAGCAATGCCTTGTGCAAATAGCATTGATATTTTATAATTTTTTAGTAAATAACAATGAAAAGATATATACAAAATAATAAACCCTTGGAAATATGAATAAAAAATATAGTCTGAGATATATAAACAAAAATCCAGAAAAAATAGTCAAAGCAAAATGATATGATGTTTGAATGGATAAGTTGATTAAGGTCATCTAGGGCCTCTGGTAAATTATATGCGTTATTTAAATTAGGGATAGTGGGTATCCTAAAATCTAAATTATCAAGTGGCCTGGTGGTGGAGTGGTACAATGTCACCGCGGAAATATTAAGGCTGTGATTCGCCTCCCCTCTTCTTATTTTGTTGAAAACTTTGGAAATTTTTGGCTTACTTTCAAATTGGAGGTTTTCTTCGGGGAGCCAATTTTTTTTTATTTTTACTATTTTGTCCCTATAATTTTTGTGATATTATATTAGTATGTATAAAAAATAAAAATGAACTCCACACTTGTTCCAGACATAGAGGGAAAATTAATTTAAAATAAAAATAAAAAAAAATTCACAATTTTTGTGATATTCCATTAATACCCATAAAAGGTAAAAATAAACTTCTCACTCCTTCCTGAATCAGAACGCAAATTAATTTAAACAAAGTAACCCCTTCCCTCCAACCAAACACACTCTAAAAAAAGTGTAATGTTGGCCTTCAGATCCATTAAACATGACCATTAGTTCATCTAAAAAATTATGGAAAATGACCCAATAATTATAAGAATATCACTCTGATTCTTATTATAAGTCTAGTTTGTGAAAAACATTTATTCTAAATATAAGTAATTAAACTTTAAGAGTCATTAATGACTATTTTTTTATTTTACCCCGTGAGAGAGAATGTACCAATAGTATCTTCAATATTCATTATTAAATAAGGATAAATTTTGAAAAGTTAATCAACTTAACACATATATATTAAATATTTTAACTTCCATTTCATATCCGGAGTATATGATACTTGGTTAAAGTTGACTTATGATAAAGATATGAGTGGTATTTTTTTTTATCGGATATATGAGTGGTATTCACAATAAGAAATAATAACAAGAAAGTGGAATTCAGTTGTTAGATAAATCAGAACCTTCATTTATTTAGTCTTCAACACTCCTTACACAACCCCACTTCAAAACCACACTACAAACTCCAAAGCTTATTAATTCTTCTCAAAAGTAAAGTTTTTCAACAAAGAAAACCTCATTTTGAAGCACAAGGAGTCACATATATTTGAATCGCTATTCATCATTACTCGGTGCTCGGGCTTCCAGGCATCTCAAGATGCATGAGAAGAACCCAAAGGACAGAACACAACTCTGTAGTTGGAACCAGCAGGGCAAGTGAAAGTACTTGTTGGGTCATCCTGAGGATAGCTATAAGCATCGGGACATCTTTGTTTGAAGAACCTTGAAAGGTTGGTGGCCTTACAGCTTCCCGGTCCCTTAGTACAGCAATATTCATTGGTCTTAAACACTGTGCATGGATTGTTACATCCTCCAGGAGCCTTTAATTCTCTAGGACACTGTCCATTAATGTCGGCCGTACATCTTATCTTGTGGCAACCTCCGTTCAAAGGGTAGAAATCCATGGGGATATTGAAGCCATCCACCAAAGAAATGTCGTAGAAATCTTGGTTGGCGAATTGGTTTAAGGCGAATTCCGCGAGTGTGTTTGGAGGGACGCCCCAGCCGGTGCATTGGAGGCCGCCGGTGCAGTCGCCAGTCTGGCAGCGGCCACGGCCGCTGGCGTCGAAGTTGCAGCCGGTTCGGCCCCAGATGCGAGCCATGGCTGTTCCGGGGTTCACCCAGAGGTTCCATGTCTGGCCACGGTCAAGGCGGCGGCCACCGCCAGGGCTGGCGGCGGCCCAGACAGTGTAAGGACAGTTGTTGACGATCTCGAAGTTGGCTGCGTGAGTGGAGATGAGAGAGAAAGAGAGGAAGATGAGGGAGAAAAAGGAGACGGTGGAAGAGGACGCCATGTTTAGTGAGATGAATGGCATGGTTGGATGTATACACACACATATATATATATATATATATATAACACGTAAGTGAAGGAGGAATGCTACAGTTGCTTTTTTATATTTAATTGAGTATTTATTTATTAGGGCCAGAGGCTGCTATGGTATTATTGAAGGAGAAGGGGCCAAGAGATGATGAGATATTATAAATTATTACATGTTGTAGGGTTATTTGATTGGTATGTAACGGAAAACACTCCTATAAATAGCTATTCAATTAAAATAAATAAATACTCCCTTCAGAGTTCAGACACTTTTATAAGAAACAATTTATAAATTATTTCTAGCACCCAAAAATTTCTATTTTTTATAAAATAAAGGTTTTCAGTTATTTCATTTAATTTTTTTTATTATAAAAAATTCTTAAAAATACTCAATTGCCTATTTCATAATTTATTTGATTTGGTTGTTTCTTGAAGTTATTTAGGCATGGGATGTGATAATCTATGTCAGATCCTTCAAGTACATGGAGATTTATAGGTATAATTTTAGGTATAAAGTTTTATAGCTTTTTTTTTTTATTTTGTTTATCAGCTTTTATAGCTTTAGTTTTACAAATTTTCTGAATATTTAGTATACTATGCAATAATGTATAAGTTGGAACACGGGAAATTTTTTTTTTTTTGCAGCTGTGATATAAACAAATTAAATTTGACTGTACATTGGTAATATTTGTATACACGGTAGATATTTAAAATATTTTATTTTAATCTAAACTATGACTATATTTGAGTTCTGTGAATAAATATATTATTAATTTATTATGTATTATATTGATAATTTACGGGAAATACTTTTTATTATATTTTGGTTAATATCTATCTACTATTAAAATACGTTCACCCCAAAGCCGCCTCATTTCACGGTTTTATATCTGCGTCGAACACATGTTACTGTCAGAATCCGGTCATATTTAATGATGTTGGTCAAATTTAACGGTTTTGTGTTGGATGCTTTATTTTTAATTTTTTATGTGCATTTTTCTCCCTTTAAAATATAATTGAGTCAAATGCTCCTTTCTTAAAATTTTATTGATAAATTTATTCTTTAACCCTAAATTCAATAGCCCATCCCATGTCATGAGTAAAAAAATCATGAGTGTGTATTGCAAAACCCATGATAACTTCTTGAATTTTGCAGGGTTCTTGGACCCGGACCGGACCGGCTGGTCTGGCCTGGAACCCGCCGAACCGGTCAGTAGACCGGTCCGGTTCTCGGTTCGGTCCGGGTCCTAATTTAATTTAATTTTTTAACTTTTTCCTTTAGAATTTCATACTATAAGCCTAAAATCTTCAATTACTCACCGGTTTGGTCCCAGTTTAGCTCCGGTTTGGCCCCGGTTTGACCCACTGACCCTTAACACAATACCCCGACCGGTTCAATATCCGGTCCGGGTTTTAATACCTTGGAATTTTGAAACCCAATTGAGTAGCTTGGTGGACCGGAATCACTTCCTGCTCACCCTTTGGATGAGTAAGGAGATTTGGACCGCCCACATTTAATTTTTTTATTTTTTATTTTTCTTAGAAAATTATTTTAATGGGTACAAAATCTAAAATAAAGATAGTTTTTAACTAATATTTTTTTAAAAAATAATTTTTTTAATTAAAAAATCACTCATTTTAAAAAAATTAAATTTGGATCATCCATATTCAGACCTGAACGGTCCAGATCTGGAGGAGCTCAAGGATAGGCACCGAAATGGGTTCTTCGTCGACCAGAGCTTACAGTCTTACTTCATTATTGTATATTGGTACCACACCTCATTGAATCTTGATAGGATAAAACATCTTAATCATTTTCTTTAATTTCCTCTATCTCTCTTACAATTTTACTTAATTATTGTTGAATGAACATCAATAGACGTAAATTAGAAAAAATATTAATAGATATGAGAAATAATTTTTATATTTACGATCAATATCAACTCCTAAGACTGGAGTAGTATTTTATACTTATTTCTTTTAAAATGAAACAATTTAAATTAAATGCACTGAAAATTGTTCAATCTAATCTAATATAAAAGAAGAAAAAGAATTAAAAGTAACTAACGAGGATTGATTAATTGAAGTGGTTCCTCACTTATTATCATATCAAACCATATTTAATACCCAACCCATGTGGTGGTCTGGGACATCTTTAAAAAACTATTAGACAAAAGTCCAAAAAAGGGTTAGTACTCTATTATGTAGGGAGTCACGGGTAGATGGAGTTGCAAAAAAATTTCAGATCAAATCAATGGGCGCATCCCATATCATGAGTTAAAAAAGTCATGAGTGTGTATTGAAAACCCAAGATAACTTTTTGAATTTTGAAACCCAACTGAGTACCTTCGTGTCTCTCTCTTATTGTTTATTATTGTTAAGGGAACGGTAATGAAATTATATTAGAAAGAGATTGATAAATATGAAAAATAATTTTTATATTTTAGATCAATATCAATTTTTAAGATTGGAGTAGTGTTTTATATTTATTTCTTTTAAAATGAAACAATTTAAATTAAATGCATTGAAAATTGTTCAATCTAATATAATATAAAAGAAGAAAAAGAATTAAAAGTAACTAATAAGGATTGATTAATTGAAATGGTTCCTCACTTATTATATATCCTATCAAACCATATTTAATGCCTAACCCATGGGATGGTCTGGAACATGTCTAAAAAACTGTTACACAAAAGTCAAAAAAAAGGGAACATTTTTAAGTCGGACAAAAACACCCAAAAAAATAAAGCAAAAGGATGTATTGGACATCACAAAATGAAAAAGGGAAAATCCCTCTCAAATACATTGGAAATAGGAAAATCCCTATTTAGTGTATTGAAATTGAAAAATCCGGATTAATCCACTATCAGTACGGATGAACAATGCGGATGGCATCAAAAGATAATTTTGCCCTTCAGCCCTCATTCTCGCCACTTCAGAAATAACAACACGTGGTTCTTAATTAACAACTCCAGATTATTGATTAACGTACAACTCCCCTTTCTTATTTCACAACTTCCTAATTTAAGTTTCAAGGCCAATAACAACACCTTTTTTTTTTATTAACAACACGCGCTCTTAATTAACAACTCTGAATTCTTGATTAACAACTCCATATTCTTGATTAACAACTCCAGTTTCATCTTTTTACTTTCACAATAACAACAACAGTCTTGTTATTAACAACACTATATTCTACATTAACAACTCTCATTTCTTGTTTCACAACTTCGTAATTTAAGTTTCAGGGCCAATAACAACACCTCTTTCTTTATTAACAACACCGTATTTTACATTAACAACATTATATTTTTGAGATGCGAATATGTGGAAAAATAAAGCGGAGTTGTAATCAAGAATTTGGAGTTGTTAATAACAAGACCGGTGTTGTTATTATGACAAAAAAAGATAAAACTAGAGTTGTTAATTAAGAATACAGAGTTGTTAATCAAGAATCAGGAATTGTTAATTAAGAACCGCGTGTTGTTATTTCTGAAGTGGCGAGAATGAGGGCTGAAGGGCAAAATCGTCTTTTGGCATTGCCCGCACTGTTCATCCATACTGACAGTGGACTGATCCGGATTTTTCAATTTCAATGAACTGAATAGGGATTTCCCTATTTCCAATGTATTTTAGAGGAATTTTCCCAATAAAAAAGCTTGTATTTTTAAAAGAAATTGCTGCAAATATATGCTAAAATGTATGTGGATTTTTAAAAGCTCATTGAAGTACAGTTATAACTTTGGGGGTGGGGTTGTCTCTTCAATCATGAGCTTTATTTTGGTGTTATTGGATATTTTTTTCTTTTGACTTTTGCAATTTATCATATTGATCGAAGCTTGATTAGTTAATTACACTAAACAAAAAACCGGACCGGACCGGTCGGTTCGACCGGTTGAACCGGGAACCGGCCAGTGGTCCGGTCTGGTTTGATGGTTAGACCGGTGAACCGGTCGAACCGGTCTGAAACCGGTTGAACCGGTCAGAACCGATCAAAACCGGTGGTTGAACCGGTTCGTTTTTTTAATTTTTTTATTTTTCTGTTTTTGCTTTTTCTAGGGAAAAATTGGAAGTTGAAGGCCAAAATGAAGAGAAAAATAGGTAAAGAAAGAACAAATCTAAAAAAAATGAAGAAGATAATGAAAAAAATTATTTGACAAGATATAATGATTATAGAAAAGGATATATCATTGTATAAGTATAGGCATTATAACTCATACTAATAGATTTTAAGTATTTTTTTCCTTAAAAATCTTCATTTTTATCTATAGAAGTTTAAAAATATATTAATATATATTGCCACTAATAAATTATAATATTTTAATATGACCGGTTCAATTACCGGTTAGACCCCGGTTGACCCATTAACCCTTGAACCTGTGCTGTGACCGGTTCATTGCCCGGTCCAGTTTTTCGTTCCTTGGTTAATTAAAGCAATTTGTGAACATCCAAAGCTTTGAAACAAAATTGGAAGCCATTTTTAATGTTTTTTCCCTATCATCTCGTACTTCATCTAAGAAAGGTGGCTTCTTTTTTTATTACTTTATTGGTAAATGTGATAATGCTAATTTTGTAAAACAAAGTTTAAGTTATTAAAACATAATTTAATTTATGCCCTATAATGAAGCAATAAACTATTGCATAATCTTTTTTATCCTTTAACATAAAGTACCAAATTTGAAAAAGGAAGTTTTGCAGCTTAATAAATTCCCACCTTTTGAGAAGAGAGATGCTACAACATGTAAATATAAAAGATTTTACTAGCTGTTTGTTTGTTTTTGTTTTTTTTTGAATGGGACAAGCTGCTTGCTTTTTATTATAAGCATATTGTATATTGATGTATTGCGAATTGTTAGCTTCACTCCTCATGTGGATTAAGTTTTTTAATAAAGTCAACACTATTTTATCCTGACAATTCTGAATTAAAGCGCGCTTAAAAAGGTTCAATACACATAGGAATCAAAACTTTTGTGAAAAGGCTTATGTCATATTAAAAGGCCGTGTTTAAAAATCATCCCAACAATTTACATTTCTGTTCATATAAATGCTATCAAGAAGAATCTTATCCAAAAAAAAAGTCACTACAGACAATGCATTATTAAATGGATTTTGTGTGTTTATTATATTGATAATTTTTGGAGAATATTTTTTATTATGTTTTGGCCAATATTTCTTGTGATGTTGATGTATGTAAATTGTGGGTGCTATAATAAATATTTGATATTCATGCTCCGTGTACTTTTTACGTTGAAGAATTGATGGTATGTGGGTTAAACTTAATAAAGCAACAAGGCTATGCTTTGAAGCAATTTATTAAGTTCGATGCTTATTCATGTGGAAGCATTAACATAGTGTGTCAACACTCATTTTCATTTTAATAATCGAAGAGTAATAAAGACGGAATTCTATGAGCATATAGAAAAGTACAACTATACTGATAAAAGAATTCATTTACAACCCAAAGTCATTCGTCTACAAAAATACAGAAATACAGCAGAAATTATAATATTTACAGGATATCTGTCACACCCTTATCTTTATTTCACCTTTACTAGAGTATTCATGGAAAACGATATGCGGTTCGGTGGGCAAAACAGGAATATCATAAATATACTGATAATATATACATAATTACATAATTTCCCCTAAGGGGTCCGTACCTGATAAACTCAAATAATGTAGCTGCACAAGGCTACTAGGGTATCTAAACCCATCTCAATAAAATGGAAACATCTTACCATCTTCGTTTCACTATCGCCATTCCCTCTCGTATAGTCTCCTCTTTGATCTCTACATACCATCTGTATTTACCTGTCTAAATTGTTGGTAGGGGAGGATAATATTCGAGAGAATCTCAGTAGGAAAATAATATCAATATACATGTGCGATAAATGTTTAATGCATGACATGCTTGCATCACATAACTCATGCTCACATAATGACAAATATGTAAGCTCAATGTTTTGAACAATATACTTATGGCCATATCATAAATTGAAACATAGCTTTAAATCATTCATACATATTTCACATAATCAAGCAAAGCAATAACATGCATCAACACACTAACACAAAATCAAATACATGCAGGAGAGGTAAGTTCCATACCTAACCCCTTTTTGCCTGGAGATGTGTTCATCGTAAAGCGTGCAATAACTCGGGCTCCATATTCGATCATACAATGCCAAATGTACCGTTCAGACACTCCCATAGTGTTTCTAGGGGTTATATGAGCCTATTATGAAAATTTATTAAAATGCCCCTGGGGCCCGACGTACCCAGTTCGACTACACTTTTCCCAAAAATTTTGACATAGGCTATTCTGACATATTTTCGCCTAAGGAATCCATTTATGGACTCAGAATTATCAAATTCAATGTAAAATTACAAAATTACCCTTGGCAGCCCCACTTTAAGGGTTTTAGGGGTGCTTTTGTAATTATGCTTTTTTGGGCTTTTCCGAAAAAGTGACCAATTGTAACCTCACCTAATTTTCGACCCTGAACTTAATGGAACCATTAAATCATTAAAAATACAACTCTAAGACCCTTAACTAGAGTTGGCTGAAACTTATGGATTCTTTAGGAAAAATCGGGGTTTTTGAGTTTTGATTTCACAGACGTGTTCCTTTATACTATTAATCACTTTATCAACTATTTAATTAGGTTACAACTACCTTTTAGACCCAATTTTGGCAGCATAACCCCTAGGCAAATCAATTTCCAAACTTTAAAACCAATGGCAATCCGATGAAATGTCCCACAGCAACTAAAATAACCAATATATACGAAAATTTGGAAGTTACCTCAAGCTTCTTCTGGCTTTTGCCAAATATGGCTGAAAACCCTAACTCCTTCATACCAAAATACGAGCTTCACAACCTTAAAGGACATGAAAGAGAAGCTTAGGAGTAAAGTTATACGCGTTTGGAGCTAGATCGTCGAAGAAATCGGCTTACCTTACGAGTTCTTTTCTCCTTCTCTCTCTAAACTCTTTCAAGCTTTCTCTCTCTAATTTCAGATCTGTTCATGTGGCTTGCTGGCAGGAGGAAGAGGATGAGCTTGTATTATTATATTTGATCAATTTTCCAAATTTTCGGATTTTTATAAAATTCTGGCAGATTTTCTGCTTAAACTTTGAAAAATCATAACTAATTCTAGAAAAATCGAATTGGAGTGATTCAAAAGGCTATGAAACCCTTATTGAGTCTAGTTCAAGGAAAAATATAGCATTTTGCTATCTAGAGGCACAAAATTCCTAGAATTTCAATCTTTGCATGCTGTTCCAGAAACTTCATAGTTTTTCTGTGCTGACTTCAAAAATTCATAACTTTTTGTATATAGCTCTAATTTATTCTTATGACCTATCAAATTAAAACTTAGGATGTCTACTTTCATCCTGTAAAATTTCATAATTTTTTCTCATCATTTAATCATTCAAAATTACATGGCAAGCTCACTACCTCATAAATGATTTCACCAAAAATATAATTATATTCTCCAAAATTCACCAATTTACTTTCTTAATACCCCAAAGATATAAGATTCATTAGGGGATAAATTTGGGCTCCTGCTACATTGGGGCTTAGCAGTCCACTTAATTTAGGCTTCTTCCCAAGCTTCAAATCTCAAATTTCAGGGTATTACATTTTTCTCCCCCGTTCAATAAATTTCGTCCTCGAAATTTGAACGTCTACAACTTAGGGATTAATCCTATCTCATTCTATTATCACAAGTAAGCTCATGTCATGCCCTTATCTAAATTTCAACCTTTACCAGAGTATTTGCGGAAAACGATATGCGGTTCGGTAGGCAACACATGAATAGCATAATTATACTGATAATATATGCATGATTACATAAATTCCCCATAAGGTTTATACATGATACTTACGATTAAGGTAGCTGCACAAGGCTACTAGGGTGTCTAAACTCATCCCAGTGAAACGGAGACTTCCTCCCGTCTTCGTTCTACTACTATAATCCCCTCGTACAATACTCTGCATTGTTGTTTACATATCTTCTGTCTTCTCCTGTCTAAATTGTTGGTAGGGGAGGGTGAGATTCAAGAGAATCTCAGTAGGAAACAGATACCGTAATGCATGCATGATTGCTGCTATGTGTATGACATGTTAGCTTTATCTAGATGTATGCCCCATAATGACATTTCTGCATACTCAATGTTTCATACAACAAGACTATGGCTACAGCGAAAACAAAAACAGAGCTTCATTTATTCAAATATGCTCTACACAATCAAGTAAAGCAATCACATACATCATTACACAAGCAAAGATATCAAATACATGCAAGTAAGGTAAGTCCCCTACCTCCAAATCTTTCTCCTCAATTTGCGTGCCAACAGCTCGGAGCTCTGTATTCGATCCTACAATGTTAAATGTACTATTTAGACACTTCCATAGTGTTTCTGGGGGTTATATAAGTCTATCTTGAAAAATTACTAAAATACCCCCGGGGACCCGGCCCGGCTGTACTTTTCTCGAAATTCTAACCTGGGCTATCCTGACATATTTTTGCCCAAGGAATCCATTTCCGGACTCGGAATTACCAAATTCACTGTCAAAAGACGAAATTGCCCTTGGCAGCCCTTATTTCAGTGTTTTAGGGGCATTTTCGTAATTATACTTTCTCGGCCTTTTCCGAAAAAGTGCCCAACTTTAACCCCACCTAATTTTTGCTCCTGAACTCAATGGAACCATCAAATCATTGAAAATCCAACTCTAAGACCCATTTACAATGCTGACCAAAATATATAGGTTTTAAGGGGAAAATTGGGGTTTTTCGGTTTCGGCTCCGTAAACACGTTCCTTTCTACTCCTAACCACTTTATTGACTATTCCATTAGGTTACAACTACCATTTAGTACCAATTTGGGCAGCATAACAGCCCCACATACCCATTTCCAAAAATTAAAACCAATGGCAATCCGGCAAAATTTCACTGATTAAATTGCCCACAGCAGCTAGAATAGTCAATACACAAGAGTTTGGAAGTTACCTAAAGCTCCCACTAGCTTTTCTCAAAGTGGCTGAAAACCCTAACTTCAAAACACCAAGATTTGTGCTTCAAATACCTTACATCACATAGAAGAGAGGCTTAGGAGAAGGATTATACACGTTAGGTACAAATTCACCGAAGAAATCGACCTATCTCGTGAGTTTTCTCCCCTCCTTCTCTCTCTAAACTCTCTCTATGTTCAGCTGATATTTGTGTCAGTTTAAGCTGAAGGAAGAAGAAGGAATATGCTTATATCATATTATATATATATTCTATTCTATTCATTTACTAATTTTCCAAAAATTTTGGATTTTACAAAATTCTGGCAGATTTCTGCCCAAACTTTGAAAAATCATAACTAATTCTAGACAAAACGATATGAGGTGATTCCATAGCCTATAGAACCCTTATTGAGTATAGTTTCAAGGAAATATATAGACTTTTGCTTTCTGGAATCACAAAAGTTCCAGAATTTAAATCTTTGCATATTGTTTCAGAAATTTCACAGTTTTTCTGTGCTGAATTCAAAAGTTCATATCTTTTTGTGTATAGCTCTAATTGATTCATATGACCTATCAAATTAAAGCTTAGGATGTCTACTTTCATCTTGTAAAATTGTATAATTTTTTATTATCATTTAGTCTTCCAAAACCTTATGATAATCTCACTGCCTCATAGGCGATTTTACCGAAATCATAATTATATTCTCCAAAATTCACCATTTTACTTTTTTAATACCCCAAAGATATAAGAAACATTAGAGAATATATTTGGAACATCTACTAAACCGGGGCTTAGCAATCCACTTAATTTAGGCTTATTCCCAACCTCCAATCCCAAAATTCGGGATATTACATTTCTCCCCCCGTTCAATAAATTTCGTCCTTGAAATTTGAACGTCTACAAGTCAAGGATTAATCCTATCTCATTCTATTATCACATGTAGGCTCAAAAGCCATGTAACACCGTATTCATACTTCCATTACTAATCTCAGATAGTATTCAACATTCATCATCCATTCTGTACACAGTAGGTAGCGTGCAATCAAACACAGGTTCCCACAGCGCTTGGTTCCATAGGCCTTACAACCTCTTCGGGACTTCACCCAAATTCACACAATCACTTTTTTTTTGTAACGGCCCAATCCTGACCCGAGTCCACGGTCTTTTGGATGTCCCATACCTCAAGTCAACGAGGTTAGGCTAGTGAGCCAGCCATGGTTCACTTCGTTAGGTTCCTCCCATGATAGAATCTCGTGCCTCATGTGAGACATGGTACTATTGGACACCAAAACGTTTGGTCACACTGGTCCTACTGCCTTTGCTACAACCTGGTACAGTTTGGATGTTCTGCCAACCTCAAAACATTACCTTAGACACATTGGTCTAATGTCATCGCACTAGGTATCAACCACAGTACTAAACACACAGGTCTTACAGCCCAGAGACACCGCCCTATGCAACCTTACACATCGGGTCTTACCGCCTTGTACAAACCTGTACACTTTCTGTAATTTATGCCTACCTATTCAGTGTTCAGGATCAAATGACTATTTGACCCTTATTGGCCGTACTGTGTGCACTATTCACTAGCCATACGATGTGCACTATTCATTATGTGACCATCCACTATTTGCACTATATCACAAGTGGATGATTCATTCTGTGAGGCTATAACTATGGAGATGCTCATGCCTCTACTCAACCTTGTTGCACCAGAACACATCCTAATCCATGCCTACTTGCATCTGTGTAGACTGTGAAGGTCGATTGTGGATCTGGGATTGTTATCACTGGTGCTGTTGAGAGGTATTCGCCACCATTCTGCCCTACTACACTAAGGTTCATCCCAATTCTAGTTCACATATGTCACCACAAACTACAAAGATTGTGTGAGTGTTGACCATACAAGTCATCATACTGTACACCACGCAGGGTTTAATACTGTACACAACACATGATGTAATATTGTACACCACCCAGGGTGTAATACTGTTTATCACATATACTGTAACACTGTTGACCATCAAGGCCATATTATGTTTTGGGATGATCAATAATGCTGCGAACATCAACCCCTCTTGTAAGTTTCGAAATTGCACCTAGATTCGTCATACTTCCGCTGCCCACTCTGAGGTCTATCTCCTCATATGAGCTTTAATAATATCAGGATGATTTAATAGGAGTCCTAAGGAACCACCCATGACACCTGATAGTACCCACAATCTATATTCCTCTGTGCCCACTCTTTACCCGTTTGAACTTGAATCATTTTTGAGCCATATAAACTCTTATCCCAAGAAAACACATTCAATGTGGGATTCATTACAATACACCATCACTAAGGACTAACGTTTCTGTAGCTCTACTCTACGATTCAACTTCATGGCGGTTGTACTCTAGGGTTAGTCGTCACGGTGGCTGCACTCTAGGGTTTTGTACTCGGTGCTTCACACAAGCGCCCATACACCTGGTCAGCCCCCTTCCGGTCAGAACTTTCCTTAGGTAGCCCTATCCGATCAGATTTCACCGTAGGTAGCCCTCTCCGATCAGAACTTTCAATCTTTATGGTCACAATACAACTCCATAATTATGCCATAAAGGCAACGTTTCCTGATTCAATACAAATATTCTTATCATCAACTCAAGATTATGGATGAATAGTTTAATTCCTGAAGCTTCAGCTGATGAGATGCGTATGCCTTCACTCGGCTCGCATCAATTCTCATCTCGATCTATGCCTGCTTGCATCTGGGGATTCAATTCCCTTCCCAATCCATGCCATCTGGTATTAGTGAAAACAACAATGGCCCACTATGGATATAGGATTATCAATGTTGGTACTCAATAATTTTTTCATTTCAGCTCTTTGAAGCTCCTCTCACAATCATCATCCCATGCATAATGCTGAGTTCTAGGAAATTTCGACCCGAGTCCCTTAGGACATGGCTAGCAGCCTCGTCAGGTAGGGTGCCTTTTTATTCACACCACATGGCCCTCCATAGTAACCCACAATCATCCATAGAAAATGTGATAGATAAATATGTCATGCACCATATAGTGTAAAATGAAAATCACATCAATCCATGTGTGTACACAAAGTTCAGGGCCAAACACCCAGTTAAAACAACAATCCGTGTGTGTACACAAAGTTCAGGGCCAACCATCCAGTTGAAACCCTTACGTGTACCTCAGCCAAGTCACCGACTATAGCTAGGTAAATCGTGTATCATAGCTGGATCCTTACTAGGCCGAATGGTACATACATACTTCCCATCGGATGGTACATATACACTTCCCGCACCACAGCTAGATAATATTCGTGTACCTCGGATGGGCACCCAACCACAACCAGGTAATGTTCGTGTACCTCAGCTAAGTCCCAGACTACAGCTAAGTAATATGCCTTAGGCACATGTTCATTAATAGAATATAGAACATACAACATATTAACCATCACATAGTGTACGAGAGATTATAGTTACTACATTGGCCTTTCCAGGATAACCTTCCTACTGATCGTTGATCATTGTTTGCTATTTTATTCTCTTGCCCTGTGTTTGCTGTATTAGGCTAGGTCTAACTTCCTGACCTTGCCCAGCATCTAAACCTCTTAGTCTTACCACCTTTATGTTTCACTATATGAAGCAATAAAGAGGTAAATTACATATAAACACATGGGCTTATCTATCATTTTATAAAGTTTTGGGTTCATAGGTACCCCAAAGACAACATATCACAGGTGTTTACAGTAGTCAAGGAAAGCCTGAAACAACATACAACCTCTGAACTACTGTACAACATGTCTTACTCTTTTTTCATAATATGACATAACATGTGCAACAACTTCCAAGGGGGTCGCCCATCATGGCATTTCCCTGGGTTGAGCACGCTTAACTCTTTTATACCTATGCCCAAATGTGGATACCGGCTTCTACTGTTTCTGTCCACGAGTACCCTGTGACTACCCTTGTCTCAAAAGACGTGCTGGCTATCTCCGATCACCAAAATATTGAGTGTGGACCGCACATTGGCCTTGGTCGTACCCACTTCCTCGGGTTCCGCAATATCCTTAGACCATTCTTGTCTATTATTGCAACACTAGCTGCCCTTTGGTACTCGCCATTTCTCATGGATGATTCACAAATCGGGAAGATACCCTCCTTTGGTACCTCCTGTCCGGGCATATTTTCTAGCATTATATAATCAAGACCATATCAGTATACTATCATGTTGCCAGAACCACCGCACTTACTCTGAGCAGACAATTCTGTGGCCAGAATCCTTGCTCTGATACCAAAATGTCACACCCTTATCTAAATTTCAACCTTTACCAGAGTATTCGCGGAAAACGATATGTGGTTCGGTAGGCAACACATGAATAGCATAATTATACTGATAATATATGCATGATTACATAAATTCCCCATAAGGTTTATACATGATACTTACGATTAAGGTAGCCGCACAAGGCTACTAGGGTGTCTAAACTCATCCCAGTGAAACGGAGACTTCCTCCCGTCTTCGTTCTACTACTATAATCCCCTCGTACAATACTCTGCATTGTTGTTTACATATCTTCTGTCTTCTCCTGTCTAAATTGTTGGTAGGGGAGGGTGATATTTGAGAGAATCTCAGTAGGAAACAGATACCGTAATGCATGCATGATTGATGCTATGTGTATGACATGTTAGCTTTATCTAGATGTATGCCCCATAATGACATTTCGCATGCTCAATGTTTTATACAACAAGACTATGGCCACAGCGAAAACAAAAATAGAGCTTCATTTATTCAAATATGCTCTACACAATCAAGTAAAGCAATCACATACATCATTACACAAGCAAAGATATCAAATACATGCAAGTAAGGTAAGTCCCCTACCTCCAAATCTTTCTCCTCAATTTGCGTGCCAACAGCTCGGAGCTCCATATTCGATCCTACAATGTCAAATGTACTATTTAGCCACTTCCATAGTGTTTCTGGGGGTTATATAAGTCTATCTTGAAAAATTACTAAAATACCCCCAGGGACCCGGCCCCATTATACCTGGTCCGGATGTACTTTTCTCGAAATTCTAACCTGGGCTATACTGACATATTTTTGCCCAAGTAATCTATTTCCGGACTCGGAATTACCAAATTCACTACCAAAAGACGAAATTGCCCTTGGCAGCCCTTATTTCAGTGTTTTAGGGGCATTTTCGTAATTATGCTTTCTCGGCCTTTTCCGAAAAAGTGCCCAACTGTAACCCCACCTAATTTTCACTCCTGAACTCAATGGAACCATCAAATCATTGAAAATCCAACTCTATGACCCATTTACAATGCTGACCAAAATATATAGGTTTTAAGGGGAAAATTGGGGTTTTTCGGTTTCGGCTCCGTAAACACGTTCCTTTCTACTCCTAACCACTTTATTGACTATTCCATTAGGTTACAACTACCATTTAGTACCAATTTGGGCAGCATAACTGCCCCACATACCCATTTCCAAAAATTAAAACCAATGGCAATCCGGCGAAATTTCACCGATTAAATTGCCCACAGCAGCTAGAGTAGTCAATACACAAGAGTTTGGAAGTTACCTAAAGCTCCCACTAGCTTTTCTCAAAGTGGCTGAAATCCCTAACTTCAAAACACCAAGATTTGTGCTTCAAATACCTTACATCACATAGAAGAGAGGCTTAGGAGAAGGATTATACACGTTAGGTACGAATTCATCGGAGAAATCGACCTATCTCGTGAGTTTTCTCCTCTCCTTCTCTCTCTAAACTCTCTCTATGTTCAGCTGATATTTACGTCAGTTTAAGCTGAAGGAAGAAGAAGGAATATGCTTATATCATATTATATATTCTATTCTATTCATTTACTAATTTTCCAAAAATTTTGGATTTTACAAAATTCTGGCAGATTTCTGCCCAAACTTTGAAAAATCATAACTAATTCTAGCAAAATCGATATGAGGTGATTCCAAAGCCTGTAGAACCCTTATTGAGTCTAGTTTCAAGGAAAAATATAGACTTTTGCTTTCTGGAATCACAAAATTTCCAGAATTTAAATCTTTGCATATTGTTTTAGAAATTTCACAGTTTTTCTATGCTGACTTCAAAAATTCATATCTTTTTGTGTATAGCTCTAATTGATTCATATGACCTATCAAATTAAAGCTTAGGATGTCTAATTGCATCTTGTAAAATTTCATAATTTGGTATTATCATTTATTCTTCCAAAACCTTATGATAAGCTCACTGCCTCATAGGCAATCTTACCGAAATCATAATTATATTCTCTAAAATTCACCATTTTACTTTTTTAATACCCCAAAGATATAAGAAACATTAGAGAATATATTTGGAACATCTACTAAACCGGGGCTTAGTAGTCCACTTAATTTATTCTTATTTCCAAGCCTCCAATACCAAAATTAGGGATATTACAGCTCATATGCCATGTAATACCATAGTCATATTCCTATTATTAATCTCAGATAGTATTCAGCATTCATCATCCATTCTGCACACAGTATGTAGCCTGCAATCAAACACAGGTTCCCACAACGCTTGGTTCCATAGGCCTCACAACCTCTTCAGGACTTTACCAGGTTTAACACAATCACTTTTTTTTCTTTCTATTTTTTTGTAACAGCCCAATCCTCACCCCTTTAATGAGGTCTATAGGATGTCCCTCACCCCCTTAATGAGGTCTGTTGGGCTAGTGAGCCGGCCATGGTTCACTTCGTTAGGTTCCTCCTATAGTAGAATATTGCGCCTCATGTGAGACATGGTACCATTGGACACCAAAAAGCTTGGTCACACTAGTTTGACTGCCTTTGCTACAACCTGATACAGTTTGAATCTTTTGTCAACCTTAAAACATTACCTTGGACATATAGGTCCAATGTCATCGCACTAGGCATCAACCACAGTGCTAGACATATAGGTCTTACAGCCTAGGGACACCGCCTTATGCAACCTTGAACATCGGGTCTTATCACCTCGAGCCTCGGCTCATCACAATTTTTCGACATATCACATTTTGTCGGCCTAAGGACTTACTAGTTTATCAGGTCTTGTGGCTTAAGCACATACAATTCATCATCTTTGCTGAATATATATCGAGACTAACAACCTCAAACAAATCATTGGTGCCTAAAGATTAAGCATAAAGTTACTATGCTTCTGCTGGCCACTCTAAGGACCATCTTCTCATATGAGTTTTAATAATGTTAGAATGATATAATAGGAGTCCTACAGGAACCTCCATAATACCTGACTGCACCCAAAATATGTGTTTCTTTATGCCAGACCTTGGCCCGATTCCATTTGAATCATTATGAGCCATAAAAACTCTTATCAAAACCCATTCAATGTGGGATTCATTACAATACACCATCTTTGAAAGCCAACATTCCCATAGCTCTACTCTATGATTCAACGTTACGGAGGCTACACTCTAAGGTTCGTCGTCACGGTGGCTACAAATTATGGTACTATACTCGATGCTTCATACAGGTGCCCATATACTTGGTCAGCCCCTCCAATCAGAACTCTCCATAAGTAGCCCTCTCCGATTAGAACTCTCTGTAAGGAGCCCTCTCCGATCCGAATCCTCCGTAGATAGCTATTTTTTATCATACACACATTTCAATCTTTGTGGTCACCATACAACTCCACAATTACGCCATAAAGGCAACACTTTCAGATTCAAGCAAACATCATTACCATATACTCAAGATTATGGATAAGATAGTTCAATTCCCGAATATGTGTTTTTGAGTTTTGACTTCCCAAACGTGTTCCTTTATACTACTAATAACTTTATCAACTATTTAATTAGGTTACAACTACCTTTTAGACCCAATTTTGGCAGCATAACCCCTAGGCAACTCAATTTCCAAACTTAAAAACCAATGGCAATCCAATGAAATTTCACCGATTAAATTGCCCATAGCAGCTAGAATAAGCAATATACGAAAGTTTGGAAGTTACCTCAAGCTCCTTCTGGCTTTTCCCAAATATGGTTGAAAACCCTAATTCCTCCACACCAAAATATGAGCTTCACAACGTTAAAGGATATGAAAGAGAAGCTTAGGGTAGAGTTATAAGCATTTGGAGCTAGATCGTCGGAGAAATCGGCTTACCTTGCGAGTTCTCTTCTCCTTCTCTCTCTAAACTCTCTCAAGCTTTCTCTCTCTAAATTCAGATCTGTTCACGTGGTTTGCTGGCAATAGGAAGAGGATGAGCTTATATTATTATATTTTATCAAATTTCCAAATTTTCGGATTTTTACAAAATTCTGGTAGATTTTCTGCCTAAACTTTGAAAAATCATAACTAATTCTAGAAAAATCGAATTGGAGTGATTTCAAAGGATATGGAACCCTTATTGAGTTTAGTTTCAAGGAAAAATATAGCATTTTGCTATCTAAAAGCACAAAATTCCCAGAATTTCAATCTTTGCATGCTGTTCCAGAAACTTCACAGCTTTTCTGTACTGACTTCAAAAATTCATAACTTTTTGTATATAGCTCTAATTGATTCTTATGACCTATCAAATTAAAGCTTAAGATGTCCACTTTATTCTTGTAAAATTTCATAATTTTTGCTCATCTTTTGTTCATTCAAATTCACATGAAAAGCTCACTAACTCATAGGCTATTTCACCTAAAACATAATTATATTCTCCAAAATTCACCATTTTACTTTCTTAATACCCCAAAGATATAAAAATCATTAGGGGATAAATTTGGGCTTCTGCTAAATTGGGGCTTAGCAGTCCACTTAATTTATGCTTCTTCCCAAGCCTCAAATCCTAAATTTTGGGGTATTACAATATCCCAAAAAGATCTTAATCATAAACTAATTATAACCACTGACTTTGACCTTGCCTTGCGACACGTGCCAATTACTTTTCGGTGTCTACGCTTTTGCCTTTCATCCCGCTGGTACCCGCTGAGATGTTTATTTTAAAAATAGGGTGAGATTCTGAAGAATCCCCGTAGAGACATACAATCGATATATAAAATGTAAAAATTAAATATGCAATGCACCATATTAAGCAAA
This sequence comes from Inga oerstediana, assembly GCA_963210345.1. Classification (NCBI taxonomy): domain Eukaryota; kingdom Viridiplantae; phylum Streptophyta; class Magnoliopsida; order Fabales; family Fabaceae; genus Inga; species Inga oerstediana. The sequence goes on along the minus strand of OY723411.1, from coordinate 15,153,727 downwards.
AATGAAAGTTCAATTCGATTCACATATCATTATCTCAGTCGAGTCACCGACTACAACTAGAATTTTTGATATACCTTGGATAGGCACCAAACCACAGCTAGGATTTTCCAATATACCTATGTTGGGCACCAAACCACAACTATGATTTTCCAATATACCTTCGTTGAGCACCGAACCACAACTAGGTACTGTGCCTTTAGCACACAATCATATTAAGAAATATAGTAACAAATACATACAATTATTCACATAGTGTATAAAAGATGGTAGTCCTTACATCAAAGTCTTATCAATCCCTTTTTAATGTCCCTCATAAAACGGGTCGTTCCGGCTTACGACTCGGTCCTAAAATATTAAATGTACAAGAAATAGGTCATAACCTATCCAAGTATCATTTTAGACTCTTCCATAGTATTTCTTGTGGTTATATTGGTCTATGGTGAAAATTTACCAAAATACCCCTAGACCCCTGCTCGGCCCCATCGTACCCGGCCGGTGACACGTTTTTCCAAAATTTTGACTAAGGTTATCCTAATGTATTTTTGCCCAAGGAATCAATTTCTTGGCTCGAAACCACCAAATTCAGTGTCAAATTATGAAAATACCCTTGACAGCCCCCGATTTAGGGATTTTAGGGGCGTTTTCGTAATTACGCTTTTTCGGCCTTTTCCGAAAAGTGATAAACTGTAACCCCACTTATTTTTGTCTATTGAATCCAATGGAACCATCTATTTTATGAATAGTGCTGGCCAAAACTCTTGAAGAAAAATGAAAAAATGTAGTTTTGTGTTTTGGCTTCCAAAACTTGTACTTTTCCACTTCTAATCCTTTATTAACTCATTTAAACACTTTTTAATCATGATTCAAAGAAATTTGGGCAGCATAACCCCTTAGGATTAGGTATTTTCCAAATTTACAACTCAACCAAAAATCATCAAACTAACAACAAACTTCAAAATCTCAACTTCATACAAGTATAGATTTGAGTTTGGTGTAGTTACCTCTTAGGCTTCTTGATTCCTCTCACTCTATACGTCCTCTCTCTTCTCCTTGAGCCAAGAATGAGTCTTGAAGATCATGTATTCGTGAAGGAACAAGGTTTAGAGGAGGATTTTTCATGCATGCTTATAAGAAAAGCTTAAGAGTTGATCTTCTCACCTCAAGTTTCTTCCTCCTTCTCTCTAACTCTTCTTTGCTCTTCCAAGTTCTCTCTCTCTCTTTTCCTTGCTTGGCCAAAATGTGTACATGAAGGGGGAGGGAAGTGTGTTTATTAATTAGACTTCCTTAATCCTTCACCAGAGGATTTAATCAATGGGTGTTATGGTGACACTTGGCTCCAACTATACCTCCACCCATGCTTCCACTCATACTTCCTTTATAATTGCTCCCTTTGACTTCCCTTAACATTGAACTAGTCTTCTCCCTTGGTTAGCTTTTAAAAAAAACGTCCCGTTCCTCTTGATCCAACTAAACAATTATTCTTCCAACTAAACTAATTCCCATCATGCATTCTACCATAACTTCATGTAATGTACACTCCACCATTGTCATCATTACCACCATCATGTAGCATTTTGACATGTTCTCTTGGAATTCAATCATCATTTAATCTCCTCTTCATATGATAATGGTACTTAGCATATTAGATTTCATTAATCAATTTTCCCTCCATACACCTCATGCTAGGCGAAATTTTGGAAAGGGAGGGAAGAAAAATGGTTTCAACATTTCCATAATTCCCTTAATTGATTTATGCCCAAGTCCTTCTAATTTCACAATTCTTGATTTATTCTATCAAGAATAATCCAATTATACATTTTCTTTTATTTTCCTTGATTAATTGAAATAAATTCTAATTAATTGAAAAATAATTAATCTTGGGCTAAATTGGCAAAATTATGATTTTACTATCACCTTTGTAATTTAATTCCTTTCTTAAATTAATTTGCCCATTTCATCGTGAATATGAATATTTCAAAATTCATAAGATCTAAATTCCATGAATATTCACAATTTTATTTAATTTATTAATTAATTACAATATATTTTTTATAAATATAAAATTTGGGGTGTTACAGTGTGTTAATAAATTTCAGCTTTTCAGTTTATTTATTAGTATAAGTGGGTTTAACCCTATATTTCATTTTCTTTATTAGTAAAATTTAATCAATGAAAGAAGTGCATCATTATGACTAAGAATAGCAGAATAAGTTATAATTGATTATGATATTATTTATAAGCTCCCTGGAGCAACACACGGGAGCACATGCTATTAAAAAAATCACTATGTAACTTTTCTCCTCTGTGTTTAGTCTTTACCAAAAGTATATAATTAAATTGTAGTTGATAGTTAAGTCAAAACAATATTATTTAAGACTAAAATGATAGTTCATTATATGAAGATGGTTTATAATGATATCGATTTTAATTGAAGTAATGAAGGATATGCTCCCCGTACAATCCATGGGGGGGAGTAGAGACTGTAGAGTCTAGTTATTACAGAGGGGAAGGCGGCTATCCATAAGTTGTGGTTCATAATTAACGAGAAAAGTCAAAAGTATTCCACTTCCTTTACATATAAAACGTTTTATCCGATTATTAAGGCCAATAAACGTTTTATCCTATTATTACAAATTTATTTGGTACGGAATAGGAAAATTCTGCTTTATGGTCTTTCCTTTACATAAATTTAAGGCCAACCAGAATGTCTTTCTCGAGTCTTTTTTAACCATTGGATCATATATTAAATGCATAAATAAAAATAGAAGTTTTAACCAAACACAATAATGTGAGCATTTAAGAGAAAGGAATTAATATGCGCGCACACACACACTCGGACACTTGGCATTCATTAGATCGATTGCTAGTAAGTCAAGGTCAAGTTGGACAACAAATTGATTGTATCAGCTAATATGATTTCGATCTAATCCGGAGATTTTTTTTAAATTTTATATTATAAAAAAATTCTTATATTGATTATTGATTATTTTTTCTACAATTATAGTTAGTTATTTGGAATATATTCTATAAATTTAAGTAAATTTGAGGTCCATGCCTTTACTACGTAGTATGCATGTCTATAGTAAATCAAGCTTAAATATAATCAACATAAAAAACCAGATTAAAAATACATTTCAATGAAAGTAAAAAACTAATCAAAATTACCCCCTTGATCTATATCCAAAAATTATTCATAATAAACACATAATTGTAATTGATAAATTATATTAGGCCTTGTACATCATATAAAAGATTAAATGAGTTGCGTTTATTAATGCATTAAGTCCCATCCACTTGACTTACGATTAATTAGATATGATATAGACTTGTCTTTACTGAAGGGGAAAAAAAAGATTTGTGCTTATAAATGATTTATTTAAAAAAAAAAGGAAAAACTTTATTGATGAAAATTTCTTTTGAAAAAAGATAAAACGTTAGGCTTCAAGATGCTCCGAATAAACTTACAGGTTAAGAGGCATAATCGAAATCCATCTAGACATTCTTTTGGTGGGACCATCATAATGTGTGCGTTGATTGTGGATAAAGCAAAACTATGTTTTAATCAATGAAGACTTATTTAGTTAACTATAATGACTAATATTGTATTTCATACAGGTTTGAATTCGAGTTTTTTTTTTTTTTCCGCAACGAATTTTGTTATTCATGTGAGAACTTTGTTGATAAATAATTCATGAACACTTTAATAAGCGTCCTTCAAGTTGTGAAACCTCAATGTTTGTTACCTCTCTATTCTCTAAGTCTTAATTCACAAAAATTTTTTGAACATCAACTGGGAAAAATAAACTATGCTTTAGAATTTTGATGTTGATTCTTGCACTGTGTGAGAATCTATGAACAAGTAGTTCTCTAAAGCTAAAGAAAGATTTTATAAGTTCACAAAAACGAGAGTACAAATTGAAGAAATTAAATATATAAGTGCAGAGCATTACTTTTTAAATCACCTTCTAATTTTTAAATGGACTTTAAATCACCTCATCTAAAATAGTGATTTGCAAGAGTCATGCTCTAAAGATGTCAGCAAACATGATGAGGAGAAGTTTAGTGCTACCTTTGTTACTTAATATAAAACTCAGTTGACTAATTTAAGAATATTAAGGAAGCTAAATAAATTAATTTAAACTAATTATATTTATAATTTTTCTCTAAACTAATTTGCCTAACTTATAAACTGATATGTAATTTAATGATATAAATAATTATTTCAAAGAGATCGTGTAATATATGCTATAATTAAGTAATTTATTTAGTTTTATTAATCTCCTCATTTTAGTCAACACTACTACATAAATCACGATACATTATGGTTATTAACTGACATACTTCATAGTTCCAAACATTCATATATGCGGGCACTATATTTACTCTACACAAATAAATTACGGTTCCTAATCGTTATTTATTCTTGATATATTATAATGATTATAAGATAACACCCGTTATGTATTGATGCTTGGTGAAGCCATGATATACGCATTGCTATGATAATAATTGACAGGCACACGTGAACAACCATCATAATATATGATAATGCTTACATGATACATAGCGGTCTCATTTTGACAACCATAATTTATTTAGTAACATGAATAACGGTTCTTTTGGAAGAATTGTGCCTTTCAATAACACTAAATAACGGTCTCACGTACACAACCATTTTATAAGCTAGTTGGACTGGACTGTAGATAATAGAACAGTACCTCCCACATCAAATTTCTATGCAATATAGGATAGATCAGGACATTCCGGGCTTTATGGGAAGAATCAATAGCAACTATTGACCTATATAAGTGAGAATATAGCGGTTTACCTATAAATTTTTGTCTCTTAATAGGAATTAAACCTGTAAAGCAATGGATTGGGGGAAAAACTTGTGAATATCTATATTGGAAAGGCTACACAGGGCATACGAACCCTTGAGCAAAGCATCTCAAGGGTTTGGCTTCCCGTTGTGGCATTTTCGATGTTCATGTTTTTTTCACCAACCTACTGCTTGATGTGGGAAGTACTACTTTATTTGATAGATTCGAGACCAAATAGCTCAAAAACTCTTACATTGAAGAGTCTAGGACTGATCACAATGTTGAATTTTAGAGCTCTTAACTTGGTGCCACCTGCTTAATACAAAAATAGGAGAGGAACCTTCGATTAGAGCAATAATGAGTTTTCCAAAAAACCATAACCTCACAAAAGCATTTAATGTCACCTTGAATTCTTGAATGTGTCTTGGTATGATTGAACTAATTTATTCATCACATCCCTATTGATCTTTTCAAAGTAATTCCAGAGGTATGGATACTTCCAAGAAAGGAGGTATTTGCTTAAGAATCCATATCTCTTGAAATGACTTCAAAAATGATCAACAGAGTAGGAACCATTAATCAAAGCAATGGGTTGACAACTTCCTGTAATAGGAAAGAAACCTTCGATCAGAGCAATGCTAAGGTTTCTAAAAAAACATAACTTCACAAAAGCAATTTTGTGTCACCTTGAATGCTTTATCACGTCTTGGTACAACTGAACTAGTTTTTTCATCACATCCTTATTGATCCTTTTGAAGTAATTTCTGGAGGTATGGTACTTCCAATAAAGGAGGTTTTTGCTTAGGAATCCATATCTCTTGCAGTGACTTCGAAAAAGATCAACAAAGTAGGAATCATGAATCAAAGTAATGGGTTGATGACTTCCTATAATGGGAAAGAAACCTTTGATCCAAGAAAAACTAGGGGTTCTAAAAAAACATAATTTTACAAAAGCAATTTAAGGAACCTTTGATCAGAGCAATTGTAACCCCTGCCTTAAAAACCATAATTATGATTCAAAATATGTAATTAAAATGAAATAGAGACTAATAATCATCAAAAGTCATTTACAATCCCTTCCTTATGGGAGGGTTTTCACAAATTCTTTCAAAACTTCATCCCTTCTTTGGTCTCAATTTTCAAGTTTCGAATATAATTACCTATGCAGTTAGTCGCATTCAAACTTACAGAGTGTATAATAAAGTTCCGGCAACTCTTGGGATTTACTCATGAAGGGTTTAAAGTTTCCCATATAGAAGATTACAATACCGTTCCAAAATAGTATTTACATCCCATAAATAATATACAATAATCTCAAATCCAAATGGATAACCAACAACCCAAAAGTAATATCCCTACAAGGTCCTATCCACTCCTCGTCGTCTGTTTCTCCTTGGAGCCACTTGCCCTGTCTAAAGGTTAGTCAATGGAAAGAATGAGATTCAAAAGAATCCCAGTAGTAACAAATCACTCATACAATATATAAACACATAGCATGTAAGATTATGTTTAACAGCAACACAATTATGTATGGCTCATGCCACACACGACAGTACTCACGGCTGTATACACAATGCGACAGCTTTCACTGTAATCTCTATGCTCAATGCGACAGCTTATGCTGTAATCATTATGCTCAAAGCATCACAAAGCATCTCAATGCATGACAACATACATATAATGTTCTATACACAGTACAAGAGAAAGAATCACTACCTTGTTCTTTCCTGACATTCCTCAGAACAGTGGGTTCACGAGTACAGCAGATGTCAAACCCTATAACAAGATTAGGGACAACGAATCAATTTCTTTTCCAAATTCTTAATTCCATAATACTCAAAGTTGGTTATCATTTGAACTCTTTAAGTGACTATTAGAAGCCTAGACACATGCCTAAAGGGTTGGGGAAAACTACCTTGAAGATCCCTTTTTGGAAGCTAAAGCACTAATTTTTGGCTAAGTCACTCGAGTGATGGCCCCAATCGCACTTGAGTCCCAGCAAGTGAGACACAGAAAGTGTGTACTCGAGAGCACCAACACACCTTAGAGTGGCCAATTCACCCGAGCACCATCCTTGGCACTCGAGTGAGGACACATATTCACCTGAGTCCCATCAAGTGAAATGCAGAAAGTAATAACCGAAGAGCAACTAAAATTTCAAAGTGACAAGTGCACTTGAGCACTAGCCTTAGCACCCGAGTGACCACCTAATACCCGTGAGTGCCCACGTGCACTCCTAACAACTTTCCTGCGAGTATGAACCCGAGACACAAGTCCATAGTGCTACATGTACATGCACTCGAGTGATACCCTACGCACTCGAGTGTAAACCCTTATCACTAGCAAGTGAAGAAGTGTACTCTCGGTTGTTAGTGCAAGCGTTTCACCCAAGAGGGGGGGCTAAATTGGGTGATTCCAAAATTTTTGCTGCGTATAAGGAAATTGACGGAATATTAAAGGCAGTTAAGAGCAAGGAGAAATATCACCGTAGTGTACACCAGGAGTTATACTGGTTTGGCCACAACCACTTTGACCTACGTCCAGTCCTCAGAGCGTCTCTGAGAGTTTCACTATATTCTCCAAGATTCAGTGGGTTCTTAGCACCTCAGTACACAACAAGTTCCTTCATCTGGATACTCGATCCCCCTTACACATTGTAATCAAATCCCCAACTCAAGGTTCCACTACCTTAAGTTGTCTTAATAACAAATATTGAGTTTGTAATAAAAAACTCTCTCATAGAGCAAATATATAATCTCTGAAGTACAAATGAATGACTATATGAAAACAAAGCACTAAGAGTATGTTGATTAGTGTAATCTCAGTTTGTGACTTCTTGTTTTCTTCTCTTTGAATGTTCCATATATATAGACGATTTATAGTGTCTGTTGGAAGCAATTCAAACTTGTCCGTTAGAATCGCGCAGCAATGATTGACTATTCTTTGTATTTGAAAACTATCCGTTGGCAGTAGGTAGCGGTAAATGAACGTTCAGACTTTTATTTGACTTCTCAAATTTGTCATACTCTTTCATTGTTTCTCTACAAATGTACTTAGAATACTAATACAATGAAGAGTTAATCATATAGATAACAAATTAAGAGATATTCGATGAAAATATAATTTCTGGACTGCCTTACTCGAGTGGCTACTCGAGTGGTCCCTCGAGTAAACCTGTTAAAAATATGGCAGTGAGCAAATCAACATTTTGCATCAGATATCACTCGGGTAAGACATGGAGTGATATATTACCAACCTTGAAAATACCTGATTACTCAAGTGGCCATGTCTTTACCTTCACAGATTACTTGGGTGATCACTGTGGTAAACTGGCTACTCGAGTGACTACTCGAGTGGGCTTCATTTTTTTCATACCTTACTCGAGTGGTCCCTTGAGTGGCTTTCAAATAACCCGGTAGATTACTCTATTACACCCTCGAGTAATGGCATCAAATTCTTGGCCGAGAGTTTGTTTTCTGGTTACTCGAGTGCCTACTCAAGTGGTACTTTAAATAACTCTACAGATTACTCGGGTGGTCCCTCGAGTAATGCCATTTTCTTACTGGTTACTCGAGTGATATGCTGCATTTCTTGGTCGAGAGTCACTGGAAGATTTTGGACATGGTTACTCAAGTGGCTACTTAAGTGATGCCTGTGAAAATCTTGTTACTCGAGTGGCTACTCGAGTAATGGTCTATATAACTTTGCAGATTACTCGAGTGGTCCCTCGAGTAACTTCGTTCAAAATTTGGCAGTGCCTCACTGGATGAAATTCTCTTTGCTTACTCCAGTGGCTACTCAAGTAATGGCTTCTGTTACCCGAGTAGCTACTCTAGTAAGCCTTCAAAGGATTTGTTGATTACTTCCAGTACTTACTCCAAGTGATGCTTTGCCACTTTGTTCAAATCTATTTGTTTGTTATCAAATCCTTTCATATTATTGATCCAATCTTTGTTATCATCAAAACATATGGGATCTAACATCGGTTTCTGCCTAAAATTCCATAAGGAACCTATTGGTAACCTCAAAACACCCAAAATCACATCCTATCAACAATTTTAGTCTTAAACCAACACATTGGACACGAACCAACCAATAGCCCAAACTTAGTCTTTCAAATTCCAATATAAAACAATGACATAATAATACATCCTAACACCATTTTCCACACATTACCATATCTAATTCATCTATCTCCAATTCTCATGAAATCAAGGCAAAAATCCATAATTCCCAAAACTTAACCAATGACCAAAACAAGTATGCCAAAATACTACAAATGCTCACCTCTTCAACTTCTAATGATTAGCTTCTTGATTCTCTAGCTTCCAAACTTGTTCATGCTTTAAAACATTGCTCTCAAAATTCTAAAACCATAGGATTAAAGCTCTCAACCTCTTGAACAACATTAATGAAAACCATTTGAGCTAAAGAGAGCATTCCATAAGTCAAAATCCTACCTTTTCTTTTCTCTTTCTTCCTTCTCTTGTGCGAAAATGGAGAATAATGAGACAGAATGAGATATTGATGAAGAAGCAGATTTTCCCTTAAAACATACCCATAAACCAACTCTGAGAGAGAAGAGAGAGGGAAAATGGTTTGACTATTGGACCTTGATCCTTTGGTCCTTAAAATGCCACTTAGCATAATCTTATGCTTCCTTCCATTATCTCACATACTCATACACACACTTGATTCCACCCCATTGGTCATTCAAGAGTTAATTCTAACCATTGATCACAAGTTACCAATGAGTCTCTTCTTCGATAACTGACCAACTGGTCGGTAAATTTACCATTTTGCACCTGATTATCACAATGTTTACTAAAACATCTGCAAACATATTTATATCACAGTACACATCATATTCTTCAAAAGTGTTTATTCATTAATAATTACATCACTCTTGAAGTCATTAGCCCTTAGTTACAATTCAGGATATTACATCAATAATAGATCTTCTAATAAAACGTAACTTTATAAAAGCAATTTAAGAAACCTTCTATCAAAGCAATAATGGGTTTTCTAAAAAACCATAACTTCACAAAAGTAATTTAAGAAACCTTCAATTAGAGCAATAATGGGATTTCTAAAATAACATAATTTCACAAAAACAATTTAACGTCACCGTGGATGCTTTATCGCGTCAAGACTTCACAAAGGCAGTTAAATTGGTGAGGGCTCATGAATGAAAACAACTCACATAGCAGTCGTTGAGAGATGGGTCAAGTGCGTTCACTAGTGCAGCTGTTATTGAAAAGTTGGATAGAGGCTTTTTATAGTAGGATTCAACTAAAAAAAACTCCCGATAGCTAGAAAAAGACAACATGAGTCGTAGGGTTAGATGTTGGTAGGTTTTATTTTGGACAGATTAAGTGTCAAGTGTATTTTGTTTTAGACATTTAAATAGAAGAGGAATTATATGGTTTTTGGATTAACGTGCTTAACACTTTACATCACGGTTCATCTGAAAGAACTATTAGTTATTTGTTTACATATTTATCACATTTCTTTGTTAATAACTGTTATGTAATTCACTTTTTTTTTACATGGTATTTTAATAAGTGATGGGTTTTACCTAATAACCATTATATATTTCACTTTTTTAAAATTTTGGTGGGTGATTATGCAACCACATTTTTTACAAACAAAATAAAAAAAAAGAAAAAAAGTTTATAAACAAACTAAAACTAAAATGTTATGGAGATGTTTTAAGAATCTAATGCATAATAAGATTCTTCCTTCTCCAATAACTTGTCCAACTTCTTGTTCAAAGAGCGAACGAGAGTGGTAAGTTTCTTCAAGCACGGGTACATGCTTCCTTGCTCTCGTAGTTAAACCTAGACTATATGATGGAGCTCATAGGTCGTATAGATGAGCCCTTCAATGCTTGTTGGTAAAATGAGTTCACCTTTCGGTTTGTCCCGAGATGATGAGACAGAAGTTCTCTTGCGTCTATCCTTAAGTTTGGTGAAGATGTTGGCTATGAGAAGTTAAAATGGAAGTAAAGAAGTGGAGTTCATTTTTTGAACATTTATATAGAGAGGGTTTTATGGATTATCGAGTCGTTGTGTCCTTTAGATTTATAGATCAAATCATTATATTTTATAAATGGTGATGGTTGGTTTTTAATAACTGTTATTAATTTGTCTAAGACTAATTGTTTGCAAGTGTTACTGACGATTGTTCTTTTATGATGGTCATTAATATTGAATAGTATTAGAACTGTTATTTATTTTATTTTATGATGGTATTTTTCTAAGAACCGTTGGATATATTCTTTTTTTTACAAAATATTTAAAAATGGAAAATGATAAAAAAAAAAAAAGAACAGTGGTGAGTAGCCTAATGAACTGATGACACCACCAGGCTACTCGTCACCAGAGGATTGGCCAAGATCATTATAAGGATCATGGCCAATCCTATACTCATTCAAGTATGAGATTGATCTTCTAGTTCATATTGGAAAGGAATCCAGAAAGTCACCTCATAGCATGGTCAGTCTGTTATGTGTTACATGTGTAAACGATATATTAAATAGTGCAAGTGTACACTATCATAATTAAGTAATACAGAAGTGAGTAGAGTATCATTCCCACGAGGATTGATCACTAATTACCAAAATGAGTAATTTTAACTCTATTTAGTCGATTGATTAGTTGATGATTGAGATTACAAAATTAAAAATAATTAAAAATGAATGCAGATAATATGAAAACAACTATGAGAAAAAGCCCTAGGATCATATTTCACTTAACAAATTTTGGATTGAATCACTTATCTATTCTAGTCCAATTTATTCTACATAATTGATAATCGAGTTTCCCTAATTTACTAGCCACTTCCAAGGTCAAGCAATTCTATAATTAATTGCTAATATAATATATTCCAATATGAATTTAAGCAATTAATTATGCATTAAGATTTATGAAACTCATTAAGACTACACAACTCATATGAATATATTCCTATTTTATATGCAAATTATGGTTTTAATTATAGGATCTACACACATGCATCTCCTTCTGGTCTCAACATGCATATTGAAATCATTCAAAAGATGGCCAATCAATCAAAAGCATTAAGAATAATAATTAAAGCTCAATCATGAAGGAGAAATTTAAACTAGATTTAATAAGTTAATATTCAATCTGTCATTAGTAAGTTACGTCATCACCCTAGGAAAATAAAAGTTTAGCTCATGATGAAATTAAAAAAAACCAAAATAAATTGAAAACTTCATAAAACTTGAATATTAAATTCTAAAACATAAATATACAACCAAAAGATGCATGAAAATGGAGAAAATCTAGCCATCCCTTTAGGAGGTAAAACCTTCCATATAGGTGGCAACCTATACCATCTATAAAGGAGGACTACTTAAGTCTTCCATATAGGAGGCATGTAGGAATTAAATACAATGCATAAAATTAACTCTAATATGGTGTATGTAGAGAAGAGAAGAAAGTAATGGATATAAAATGGTTTGAAAGTGGAGAAGAGAGGAAACTAATGGATATGAAAAATGGTTGTGTAAAATGTGAAGGAGAGGATGGCTATATATAGGGAGGATGGAGTATGGTAGATGAAGTGGTAGATGCAGTAATAGGCAAAACAAAAGATGAGGTGGTAGATGAAGTAGTAGGTGAAAAGGAAGATAAAGTAGTAGATGAAATATGGTAGATGGAATGGTTGGTAGAATGGTAGATGATTCCCGCTCTCAACTTCTGAGAAAAATTCGAAACCCTTGGAGATAGAAATGAGTTTTGGTTTCAACATAAAAGTTGTAGAGCTCTTTTTTAGCTTTTTATCCATCTATAGAATGTCCCAATCAGACATCTAGAGCTCCAGATATTGTCTGAAAACTGAAAGAGGGTCTAATTTAGTATTTTTCAAGAAATTCTATTTCATGTCAAAATCATTATTTATTAATTAATTACACCCAAATTTATTAAATTGAGCTCAAATATCATCCACAAAATTATCATATAAGGGAAAATAAATATGCAAATATTTTTCTTATCAAATTCCCCCACACTTAGCTCTTGGACGTCCTCGGACAAGGAGTGACTAATTAGCGCTAACAAAATTAGAAGTGTCAAGTCATAAGCAAGAATACAATTGAAAAATAAAGAGATCATAGTATTCATGAATCAACAAAAATATAAACTGGTAATTTTATTTGAAAATGAATAAACCAAGTTCATAATTGTGACACATTCTCCCTGTAATATCCTGGATTGTAATCTAGGATTAATAACTTCAAAGTAATGTAATTAATATTAATTGAACACTTTTGAAGTTTATATCGTGCATTGTGATAATCAGGGGTAAAACGGTAAATTTACCGACTGACTGGTTAGATACTATTGAGAACACTTCTTAGTAATCAAGATTAATGGCTAAGATTGAAAGACCAAGAGGTGGAATCTTGTGCATGTGAAACTATGTGAAATCATGGTAGGGAGAAGGAGATGGTGCCAAGTGTCAAATTATGGACCATAGATGAAGTCAAAGTTTTCAAACTCATTCTCTCTTCCTCCCAAGTCGGCTAAGTGTATAGAAAGAATGGAAATGAATCATCATCTTCAATATCTCATTTCTCTCTCATCCTCCTCCATTTTTCGCTGCACAAGCTAAGGAAAGAGAAAGAGAAAAGCTTGAGTTGAGGTAAGTGAACATCTCCATATGCTCAAATGTTCTGTACTAATATTATGCAAAAAGTTGAGAGCTTTAAACCTATGGTTTCAGAATTTTCATTGGTGGTGGTTGAGAGATTGTGCATTTTGGAAAGTTGAAGAATCAAGAAGTTGGCTTTGGAAGACATAAGAGGTGAGTAGTTGATACACTTTGGTATGGTTGCTTTGATCATTGGTTGAGTCTTGAGAACTTTGGAATTTGGCCTGATTTTTGGTAAATTTCGAAAAGCATGATTTGGTTAGTGTTTAGTGTGGAAATTAGTGTCATAGAGTGTCTTTGTACATTTGTAATTGGCTTGGAATTTTGGGTTGGAATGGATTGCAATGTGTGTGTTGATTGGAGATGTTAAGGTGACATGTGGTGATTGTGGTAGAACATGCTCATGGATAAGGAATATGGTCATTTTGATGGCTCCAATGTGTTCCTTGAGCCAAATTGTGTGAAAATAGTATGTGATTTGAAATTAGGGACCATTGGAAACCAATTGGCAAAATCTGGAAAATCTGTCCAATGTAAGTCTGTTCTGGACAGTCAGATGGTGTGGACGTTTTGACTGGGAAAATGATGTTGACAAATTATGAAACTTTCCAGTCTTAAAGTTCACTTCTCAAGCTTCAAAATGGAGATATATTTTGTGTCATTTCGCTTTGTGAGATGGGAGTTTGAACTGTCCAAAGTTTGGCATCAAAACTGGACCCTGTTTTGGTACAATGTTAGGTTTTTGGTAAATCTGGACTTTTGTGGTTATTTCTAGATATGGCCAATATTTTTTCTTGAAAGAGGACTTAAAGAGCTTTCATTTGGCTTTAGAATCACCTTATTTTGATTTTTCCTGAATTAGTTATGATTTTTAGAAGTTCAGCCAGAAACTGGATTTTATTGGGCCGCGACCCATGGATTCTGGGCCGCAGCCCAAAGGTTTCTGAGCGCTCTGGACAGTTTTGGGCCGCGGCCCATGGATTTTGGGCCATAGCCCAAATGTTTCTGGGCAGTTTTGGGCCGCAGCCCATGGATTTTGGGCCGCGGCCCACCCCCAAAAATCTGTGTTTTGCACTTTTGAAAGGTGGTTTTGGGTATAGTCTTTCCCAACCCTTTAGGCATATGTTTAGACCTAAAATAGCCACCTAAAGAGTCTAAATGATAACTAAGTTAAGTACTATGGAATTAAGAACTTGGGAAAGAGATTGACGGGTTGCCTTAACTTGGTTTACAGGATTCGATATTTGCCGTCCTCGTGAGCCCGCAGTGCCAAGAAACGTCGGGAAAGGATCAGGTAGTGACTCTCTCTCTTATACTATGCATAATGCTTTGTATGTGTGTGTTATCACTGTATTGTGATGATCTTTGATGCTGCTGCGGTTACAGCTGGTGATAGCTGTCGTTTACAGCGCAAGCTGTCGTTATTGTGATTACAGCGTAAGCTGTCGTGATTATGATTACAGCGAAAGCTGTCGTATTATGTTTACAGCCATGAGTGCTGGCGTTTGTGGTGATAACCATGTATATTTGAGATGTTGCTGCTGTTGCTGTTTGTGATTTGTATACATGCTCTGTGTTTATGCATTGTATGAGTGATTTGTTACTACTGGGATTCTCTCGAATCTCATTCTTTCCTATGACTAACATTTCAGACAGGGCATGTGGCTCAAAGGAAAAGCGGCCAACCCAGAGCAATTAGGACCCTTAGGGGTATATTCGATTTTGGAGACATTGGTTATCCTTTTAGAACTTGGTTATCTATTTAGAACTTGGGATTACTGTATATTTTGATATATGAGTATTATATTCGGTTTTGGTTGTGTAATCCCCTAGTGGATACTTGTAACCTCTAGATTATATATGTATAGAACCCGGGAGTTGCCGGGGATTTGGTTATACACTCTGTCATACGTGAATGTAGATAAACTGCACAGGTAATTATATTCGAATTTTGAAATGGAGACCAGGAACAGGAAGAGATTTTGAATGTTTTGTGAAAACCCTACTACAAAGTAGGAGATAGAAATGAGTTTGAGTTATCCGAAGGTCTCTAATCGTGTTTTAATTATCTGATATCGAATTATAATTACGTGATTAAAGGCAGGGTGTTACACTCCCAATCTCTCAAGTGTTTAAGGGTAAGTGTTTCGCTCGAATTAAACCGAAAAAATTGCTCGACTATAGGCTTGCTAAAAATCTCAATCTCCACTACCTAATTCACATGTATAATTCAAATCAAAAGGACTTATTAAGGGTTGTAATGGGGTTAAGGTAAAAGGAATGTAAAACATGATATAAAGAGATAAATTGAAGAAATTAATAGAAACAATTGAAAAATGGGCCAGCTTCTGAATAAATCTATTTCATTACAACAACCCATAATTCGAATAATCAAAATTTTTTTCATTGTTTTTCATCATTTTTTTTAAATAGCAACTTTAAAGTTGATGATATATACACCCCCACACTTGTCAAAAGCCCATTTCACAAAAATTTCAAATGTTATGCTAATCTTCCAAATTAGGTAAAAGCACTTGATATATCATTAAAGCATATGTTAATGGGTTGAGAATAAAGAAACAGTCAATTTGGGCTCAAAGGGCTTATCAACGGTATAATTGCAAGGTTGGCTATTTTACTCTGGCTAAACAAAATGAATGCCTTTATTATCTTTGAATGTGCATGTGAAATGTAATCTCAACCAGATTTAAAGCAAGTTCTAGAGTGACAACTTAATAGGTGAATATCACACACAAGAGAAATAATCATTATAGGCTCAAAAGCTCACGATTAGGGGCTTTCAAACTTAGCTCAGCCAATCTCAAAATTCATCACCAATTGCAAAATTCCATTGTTCATTCATGCTATGAAATCTCTAAATTCAATTGATCCATACTCAAAACTTATATACTTCTTAAGATCATTACAAAGCACTTAAACAGGATGATTTTTTCACTTTTACTCTTTTTTTTAAAAATAAAAACACGCAACTGATAAAATGTGTCTTAGGAGTTAAGAATAACTTCTTACTCTGCCATGTTTTTCCACACCCCATGCATCTAATGGTTTTACTAACTAACTAAAAAAATTTTTTTTTCTCCTCCTCGAACCTAAATCAGATATTGCCCCAATGTCTTCAAAAGCTTAGAGACAATTTTTTTTAACATAAACACACCATAAAGTAAAACCAAAATCCCAAGAGTAAAACCAAGAGATTAAGAAAAGTTACAACCAAAGAGTGGTATCTGGATCCTGCTTCTGACTGCTATCTGAAGATTGCCTACCTATTTGCTTGACTAGTATATCTGGTTTAGGTTCATAGGTTTGCAATTGATTGAGCAGCTAATCAGCAGTTGGGGCAGAAATTATGGAATGGCAAGTTGCTTGGGGTATGAATCCTATTTCTACAGCATGAAAAAAACAACAACAAATCATCATGAAAACCATTAACATTTAACAATCCTAATGGCTTTTTGTGAAAGTTTAACTTAGCCCAATATGTGATGTTGGAAATTCCATCCAATGTTTCCAAACCACCAGGTCGATCGATAAAAGCTTCAGCCCTGTAGAACATACGTCCCATACATTTTGGCAAGTTGGAAACCTGTAACTCTTATCCTAAGAAAAAGATGTGACCATATAACTCCTTTACCTTTACACTCAAACCCTTGCTTCTATTAATGGTTGCTGTAATGACCACACTTCCCCTTAAGCCTTGGATGCCTCCGGAGTATACAGAATTGATTTTTCGAGCAGCTAATGCATTTCCTAGTTCTTGTGCTGTAGTCAGAAACTCTCTATTCTTTCCCTCATCAGTTTCACCTAAAATGTAAATAGATTTAAACCTACATTTTAGTGTGATACCCTTTCTCTCTTCTTTTCTCTCGGACCATTTGTGCTTACAAGTGGAAGATTGCATATTTACAAGTGGAAATGTGTGTATTTACAAATGAAAGAGTGCATATATATCATACTAAAACAACGACAACCAGATCATGCAAATCATGCTTTTTTCAAAGAAGTTTGAAAAATTTCTAACACGAATGACTGGTAGGCTATTGCGCGAAGAAATTAAATAAAAAGAGTAAAGAAAGTCAAAAGTTATTGAAAAGATAAAACATATTAGATAAAAGCTATTGAAAAGATAAGACAGATTAGATAAAAGCATGATTATGTACGATGAATATCACTACTCGGATGTGTCTCAAGAGTTTGAATGATATCATCCAGGGACTCCTTACTCAATCTATCCTTTATAAATTTAATTTTATCTTCTCAATTTATAAAAACCATACCTTTGCTCCTACAGCTCTGATCACATGTCCACCTTGTACATTTATAGCAGACATTCATTCTTTTAGCTCTTCTCTTTTTGGAGTAAGAACTTATTCCGATTCCTGGCAAAGGTTTAACAACTGATTTATTAAACTCACCTGCTAAATGTACCTTAGCTTCAATGATCCAGTGTATGTCCTCAGGAAGGCCCAAACGCTTGAATATCTTCTTCCTTTAAAGTCGACAGCTATAGAGCTTCCTGAGCACATCTTTAGGAAGAGTGAGGAACCTGGTCTTAAGCTTTACAAGAGATTCCTCCATGTTAACTTGTAATGAAAGAGATGAAAACTAAAATCTCTAACGCAGTGCAGTTGTTTTGGTGAGTAGGAAAGAAAAATGGGAGAGTAGGAAGGAAGTTTTGGGTTGCCTCCCAAATAGCCGCCCTTCTTTAATGTCTTTAGCTAGACAAAAACCAAACAACTTAACTCTCCTTTTTTTAATTATTTTTTTTATTTTTTTATGAGACGGAGGACTTACCTTTGGTTCCTTAAATGTGATGACAATTTTCAAAGTGTTGAGTGCACCGCCATTATACTCTTTGAATGTTCTTATCATCAGGGGTTATAGCAGTCCTATAAAATCAAAACATCTAACCAAACCTTGGGTTACCTCCCAAGTAGTGTTAAATTTATAGTCTTCAGCCAGACTTCCCAAAACAAACTACTAATCAAAAGTATCAAACACCATGATTACCTTGCCTTCATTTCTTTTCAAGCAACAATGTTTCAAACACCAACAATGATCATTCAAGGTAATTAATTGTACTTCTTCAATCATAGACAATTTTAGAGTACAATTATTTACTGAATTCAAATAAAGCACAACATGCATGTATTTGCAAACATATTTAGGAGTTTCTAAAAATTTAGAGCATCCCACAAAATTCACTTGACTCTCATCAGTAAGAGTTAACACTTCAACAGGAAAGACATGAATAATAGCTGTTGGAACATCCACATTAGTTTCAACATCAAAATGACAGGAATTAGATTCCATAATCAAAACCTCTTCTAGACTACACCCACTATCCTCTCTAAAAGTGATTTCAAGTTCCTTCTCATATTTCATAAGAGCTAAAGTTTCATTCAATTCCGCATCCTCAACTTCCGCACAATAATCATCACAACACAAGAAGTAGTTATCATGCTTAAAGAATTATCTTGCCTCATAGTCTCAAGTGATGAAATAATCTGACTCACATATATTCTAATATTTTGGACACTTGACTCAACACTAGTGACAAGTTCCTTTTGCTCTCTACTAAACTCCTCACATAATCTTTCTAAATCAGATTTTTCCTTATACTCAAGAGTTTGTTCTTCTAATGTGAATAAGAGAAGAAAGGAGGATTAGGACAATACCTGACATATGGATCCAAAGACTTTTGTTGCTCTAAAATTCCACCAGGATAAAAGGAATGATCAAAACAAGTTTGGTTCATATTGACTGGTAGTTCTATATGGATAATGCTCATAGGAATGACACCCTCCATAATAAGCACCAAAAAAAAATTATAAGGAGAAAAATTTTCAATCCAACCAGCATTTATATTTTCTTGTCTCATTCCATCCACATGCATTCTAGAAAAAGAACTAAGATATGATAATTTATCACCGATTAAACCAAAAGAATGCTGTGAATAATAATCCATTTTTTTAATTTTTTAATTTTTATTTTTTTTGAAATTTTAACATGAAGAATAAATTAGTATTAAAATTACTTGGTATTCATATTAATGATAACAATCCCTGGCAACAGACCCAAAAACTTGTTACACGTGTCGATGTTATATTAAATAGTGCAAGTGCACAATGTCGTAATTAAGTAATACAGAAATGAGTAATTTTAACTCTATTTAGTCGATCAATTAGTTGGTGATTGAGATTACAAAATTAAAATAATTAAATATGAATGCAAATGATATGAAAGCAACTATGAGAAAAAGCCCTAGGGATCATATTTCACTTTACAAATTTCAGATTGAATCACTTATCTATTCTTGTCCAATTTATTCCACATAATTGATAGTCGATTTTTTCTAATTTAATTACTAGCCTTTTCCAAGGTCAAGAAATACTATAATTAATTGTTAATCCGATATATTCTTATATGACTTTAAGCAATTAATCATGCATTAAGATTTATGGAACTCATTAAGCCTCTTCCAAGGTCTCAACATGCACATTGAAATCATTCAAAAGATGGCCAATTAATCAAAAGTATTAAGAATAATAATTAAAACTAAATCATGAAGGAGAAATTTAAACTAGATTTAATAAGTTAAGATTCAATCCGTCATTAGTAAGCTATGTCATCACCCTAGGAAAATAAAAGCTTAGCTCATAATGAAATTAAAAACAAAACCAAAATAAATTGCAAACTTCATAAATATTGTATAAAAATTGAATATTAAATTCTAAAACATAAATATACAACCAAAAGATACATGAAAATGAAGAAAATCTAGCCATCCTTTTAGGAGGTAAAACCTTCCATATAGGTGGCAACCTATAACATTTATAAAGGAAGACTACCTAAGCCTTCCATGTAGAAAATATGCAAGAATTAGATACAATGCATCAAATTAACTCTAAGATGGTGTATATGGAGAAGAGAAGAAAGTAATGGATATGAAATGGTTTGTAAGTGGAGAAGAGAGGAAAGTAATGGATATGAAAAATGGTTGTGTAAAATGTGAAGGAGAGGATGGCTATATATAAGGAGGCATGGAGTATGGTAGATGAAGTGGTATATGAGGTGATAGGTGAAAAGGAAGATGAGGTGGTAGATGAAAAGGACAATGAGGTGGTAGATGACGTAGTAGGTGAAAAGGTAGATGAAGTGGTCAATGAAATGTGATAGATGGAATGGTTGGTGAAATGGTAGATGATTCCCACTCTCAACTTCCAAGCAAATTTCGAAATCCGTAGAGATAGAACTCAGTTTCGGTCTCAACATAAAAATTGTAGAGCTCTTTCTTAGATTTTTATCCATACATAGAACGTCCCAATCTGACATCTAGAGCTCCAGATATTGCCTGAAAATTGAAAGAGGATCTAATTTAGTATTTTTCAAGAAATTCTATTTCATGCTAAAATCATTGTTTATTGATTAATTACAGCCAAATTTATTGAATTGAGCTCAAATATCATCCACAAAAACATCATATAAGGAAAAATAAATATGCAAATATTTTACTTATCATTATGCATGTTGCAACATTACCTCCAGTTGAGGAAGCATAGGATGACGAGATAGTGGAGATGGTGGTGGAGGAGGAGGCAGCGGCGGCGGCAGCTGCGGTGGAGGTTAAGAAGGAGGAGAAAGAGGAGGCAGAGGACGACGTTGAGAGTTTTATAGCATGTCTTCTGCATGGTGTTTCATCATGGCAATTGCATGGGTTAGAAGTTGAACAGTAAGGCATAATAAAAGGGCACTTGGTTCATTCTCATGATGATGAAGAGGCACCCATGTGAGCACGGGGAATAGGAAAGGTTTCAAAATCTTTAATTAGAATTTATTAATTTATAACCGTTAAGTATGTTGGCAAGAATACTTTACAGTTCTTAATTAATAACCGTAAATTATTAAATTGTTTTTTTAACTTTATCAATAACTTAACATTTATTGAGTTAAAACCATTAAGTATAATAGTAAGAATACTTTACAGTTCTTAATTAATAACTGTGAATTATGAAGTTGTTTTTTTAAAACTTCATCTCCCTTTTATGATGATAAGAATGAGGAAGAGTACGGGGAAGAGGATGATGATGAGGATGGCAGGCAAGTAAACAATGATGATGTTTAGTCATCACTACTACTGCCATCCTTATCCTCCTCATCATACTCTTTATCCTGCTCTTCCTTGTCCTCATCCTCATCCTTATCCTCATTCTCATCATCAGAGGAGGGAGATAAAGGGTATAACTGCAAGTCATATTCAACATCATTGTGATAAAGTATGTGGTTTAAATTCCTATTTAGCGTATTGGCGTATGCCATGAGACACCTTGTGTTGCTATCAAGGCTTGCAAAACATCTGCATCAGAGCATCCATTTCAAAAGGAGATAGAGGAGGAGGAGGAGGTGGTGGTGATGGAGGAGGAGGAGGGGGTATCCGCTACAAAGGAGCTCCCTGGGAACTTAATATGATGAAGGAGAAGGAGGAGGTAGATAAAGAAAAGTAGTAAAAATCAGAAGGAATATATAAGTTTAAATAGAGGTCTAATTATAGAGGGTTATGACTTATGACTTATGAAGGTCTAACAGATTGCGATGAGTTATGACTTATCAAGTGCTGGTGGGGTGTTAGATGATAGTTGTTTCTAAAAACCATCATGTTTTGTTTTCACTAATATAAGAGTTTGAAGACAAATCATTACATGACGGTTGTTTCAAAAGAACCATCACTTTTGTCACTAAATAAATTACAGTTATTAACTGCAATCGTTATTTTTGTGTTTTCATAAATTCCACCCTATAACTTGTAATGGTGTGAATAATTAACCGTTAGTTTTAACCATTATATATCCTTTCACGACCTCTGTCTCAACATACATGATATTTATTAGTTATCACTGTTATGTATTAAGCATTATAAATGCGCAAATATGTAATAGTGCAAGTGGATCTTATAATAAGGATTGGACGTTGTATACAGTATAAACTATGATATAAACCGTCAACTAATAAACCAAGAGCATTATGTTTAGCTCAAGTGGCAGCTTACACCTCTTAAATGGGAGGTTATGAGGTTATGGGATTTAACTTGAAAGTGGGTATGTAAAAAGAAAAATATTTAGTCCCATATTTTTGACAAAAAAAATTCTAGCATCATGGGCATTAATTTTGGGTTTATATACCTCCAACCTAAATATATGCCTTATCCATAAATTTAGGTTTCATTCTGATCCAAACCTACAGTGAATATGAGTGTAAAGAAAGAGTTCATTATATGAATCCACTCTAGAGGGTATAGATGCAGTGTAATTTTAAAAATAAATAATTAAATCATTTACAAAATTCGTGCCTTTTCATCACCTACCACTGCACATTATGCACAACTGCTCACTTCTAATGTACAATAATGGTTCGAAGCTATTATACTCTATTTAAACTCTCAATTTTCTTTTGTTTCTTAGTTTTCTTTATCAGCCTCCTTCTTCTATCCTTCAACATGGAAAAACTCCAGAGAGCTCTATAACACCCCAAATTTTATTCACCAATAAGCCTTGTAATTATTTGTGGCATTTAATGAAATGGAATAGTGAATATTCATGAACTTGGAATTTAAAAAGGTAGTAAATTTCCATTTTCATGAGAATTGGGCTAGAATGTCAACACCCATTTCCATTTCAATAATCGAAGAGTAATAAAGATAAGATTTTGTAGGCATACAGAAAAGTACAACTATACTGATAAAAGTATTTGTTCACAATCCCAACATTGTTTGTCAATGAAATACACAAATATAATGGAAATTCTTATGTTTACAGGATTCCCCAAAATATCTTAAACATAAACTAATTATAACCACCAGCCTTGACCTTGCCTCGAGACACGTGCCAATCACTTCTTGGTGTCTACGCCTTTGCCTTTCATCCAACTGGCACCCGCTGAGATGTTTATTTTAAAAATAGGGTGAGATTCCAAAGAAACCCTGTAGAGACATACGATCGACATATAAAATGTGAAAATTAAATATTCAATGCACCATATTAAGAAAAAAATGAAAGTTCAATTCGATTCACATATAATTACCTCAGTCGAGTCATCGATTACAGCTAGGATTTTTGATAGTGTACCTCAACTGAGTTATTGACCACAGCTAGGATTTTCGATAGTCTACCTCAACTGAGTCATCGACCACAGCTAGGATTTTTGATATACCGTTATTGGGCACCGAACCACAACTAGGTACTGTGCCTCTAGCACATAATCATATCACAAAATATAGTAACAAATATAAACAATTATTCACAGTGTATGAAGGATGGTCATCCCTACCTCGAAGTCTTATCAATCCCTTTTTATTGTGCCTCGTAAAACATGTCGTTCCGGCTTCCGACTCGGTCCTAAAATATTAAATGTACAAGAAATAGGTCATAACATATCCAAGTATCATTTTAGACTCTTCTATAGTATTTCTTGTGGTTATATTAGTCTATGGTAAAAATTTACCAAAATGCCCCCAGGACCCCGACCCGATGGCGCGTTTTTCCAAAATTTTGACTAGGGCTATCCTGATGTATTTTTTCTAAAGGAATCCATTTCCAGGCTCAAAATCACCAAATTCAGTGTCTAATTATGAAAATACCCTTGACAGCCCTGCTTTAGGGAATTTAGGGACTTTTTTTGTAATTACCCTTTTTCGGCCTTTTCCAAAAAAGTGACCAACTGTAACCCTACCTATTTTTGCCTACTAAATCTAATGGAACCATCTATTTTATGAAAATCCAGCTCCTTCCCCCAGAAAATTGCTAGCAAAACTTTTAAAAGAAAATGAAAAAAATGTTCTTTTGTGTTTTAGCTTTCAAAACTTGTACTTTTCCACTTCTAATCCTTTATTAACTCATTTAAACACATCTTAACCATGATTCAAAGAAAATTGGGCAGCATAATCCCTTAAGGTTAGTGCTTTCCAAATTCACAAAATTGACAAAAATAACAAGACCAACAACAATCACCAACAACACTTCATACTAGTATAGATTTGAGTTTGGTATAGCTACCTCTTTAGCTTTTTAGATCCTCTCACTCCAGGCGCCTCCTCCCTCTCTCCTTGATCTCAAAGCGTGTCTTCACCACCATGGATTTATGAGGAAAAGGAGTTTAGAGAAGGTTTTTCATGCAAAGATTCATAGAAAAGCTTCAGAAACCAACTTCTTACCTTAGATTTCTTCTTCCTTCTCTCTAACACTCTTATGTTCTTCATGATCTCTCTCTCTCTCTTCTTTTTTGTCTCTTGGCCAAAAATGTTCATGGGAAGATAAGGGAAATGTGTTTTAATTATCATGCCTCATCTCTTCTCTTAGCCCTTGATTTCAAGATGCAATCTTGTTGTGACACTTGTCACAATCTTCCCTTCCTTCATGTTTATGTCATACTTACTCCATTAAGCTTCGTTTGGCATTGAATTATATTCTTCTCCCCTGGTTGGCCTAAAAAAATGTCCCCCTCTTATACTCCAACTAAACCAATTGCTTCTTCCAACTAAATCCAAACTTGCACTCAATTAGTAAATTGAGTGTACTCCATCTTATTCCCATCATGCACTCACCCATGCCTTCATGTAGTGAACACTAAACCTTGCATACATGTAGTGTACCATTATCATCATGACTTTGTTCATGTAGCAATTAGACATGTGCTCTTGGAAATTAATTATAAGTTAATCTCCTCTTCATATGATAATGACACATGGCATATTTAGTTTCATTCGTCAAATTTTCCCTCTCATTTTCCTTGTTAAGCGAAAATAGGGAAGAAAAGGGAAATAAAATTGTTTCCACATTTCCATAATTCAATTTAATGAATTATTTATAATTCCCTCTAATTTAAAAATTCTTGATTTATTCCATCAAAATATTCCAACTATACATTTTCCTTTATTTTCCTTGATTAATTGAAATTAACTTCAATTAATTGGAAAATAGTTACTCTTGGCTAAGTTGGGAAAATTATGGCTTTGCTATTACCATTGAAATCTAATTCCTTTCTTGAATTAATTTGCTCATTTTCCCCATAAATATTCACCATTTTATTGAATTTTTTTAAATAATTACAATATATTCAATGAATATAAAATTTGGGGTGTCATAGTTCTCCCCCTCTTAATTAAATTTCGTCCCCAAAATTTGCTACACTTATATATTCATGAATTCCAGGTAACGTTTCTTCATACTTTCTTTGGTTTCCCATGTAGCCTCTCTGGGCGATAACCCTTTCCAAACGATCTTGACGAACATAATGCTCTTATTTATGAGTTGCTTTTCCTACCGATCGATGATTCGGTCAAGCATGACTTCGTACGTCAAATCTTTGCACATTTCCACATCTTCATACTCTATTACATGCTATGGATTAGGTTGATACTTTTTCATCTGAGAAACATGGAAAACATCATGTAGCCTGCTCAGATTCGGTGGTAAAGCGATACGGTACGCTACAAGCCCAATCTTCTCTAAGATCTCAAATGGACCAATATACCTTGGTTACAACTTCTTTACTTTTAATGCTCTGCCAATACCTATAACAGGTGATACTTTTATGAACACATAGTCACCGACTTCAAATTCTAGAGGTTTTCACCTCTTATCTGCATAGTTTTTTTGTCGGCTTTGAGCAGCTAGCAACCTTTACTTGATTAACTCTATCTACTCTATTGTCTGGTCAACAAGATATAGCCCTAGCAATTCCCTCTCAGATAACTCAGTCCAGCATATTGGCGACTGACACTTCCTCCCATAGAGTGCCTCATACGGAGCCATATGGATACTCGAATGATAAATGTTGTTGTAGGAAAACTCTCCAAAGGAAGGAATTTGTCCCAGCTACTTTTATAATCAAGCATACATGCCCTTAGCATGTCCTCAATGGTTTGAATCTTCATTATGTCTGTCCATTCGTTTGAGGATGATATGCTGTGCTGAATCGGAGCTTGGTACATAAAGCTTCATGTACCGCCTTCCAAAACTTGGAAGTGAACTGTGGATCTCGATCGGAGATAATGTTCTTTGGAGTACCATGTAATCTCACAATCTCCTTAATGTAGATCTTTGCTAGTCTATCAGGAGAATAGTGAATACTAATTGGTAGAAAGTGAGCTATCTTTGTGAATCTGTCAACTATCACCCATATAACGTCATGATTTCTGACCTTAGGAAATCCTGTCATGAAATCCATAGTAACGTTTTCCTACTTCCACTCAGGTATCTCAAGATTTGTCAAAAGCCCGATGGTCGTTGATGTTCAACTTTTACTTTCTGATATGTCAAGCAACGAGCAACGAACTCGGTCACCTTTCTTTTCATCCCTGGCCAATAGTATTGAGCCTTCACGTCATGGTACATCTTTGTAGCCCCTAGATGTAGAGTGTACTTACTCTTATGCGCCTCCTCCAGGATTTGTCATTTCATTTCTGGTTGCGATGGAACATAAATCTGCTTCTTGTACCTGACTACTCCGCTAGGTGACAGGTCAAACTTCTAAGTTTCGCCCTTATCATTCATACCTCTGATAGATAGTGCTTTATCATCATGCAGTTGGGCCTCTTATATCACCAACCTCAAATCGCTGTACACTTGACTTACTCCACTACCTAACAGAATCTGACTAGACAAATTTAAGTCCCTGAACTCCTCAATCAGTTTCTGCTCATAGATCATCATTACTGCCACATGTACTGATTTACGACTTAATACATCAGCGACGACATTATCCTTACCAGGATGATACTTGATTTCTAAATTTTAGTCTTTCAGAAACTCTATCCATCTGCACTGCCTCATGTTGAGCTCTTTCTGATCATACAAGTACTTCAAGATGCATAGGGCACCACTCGGCTGTGTTGCATTATTTCGCATCCCAACCCATGCCCACTAGCATCTGTATAAATGACATACGAAAATGATGGATCTGGGATCGTTAACACTGGTACTGTAGTTAACCTCTATTTCAACTCTATAAAGCTTATTTCACAATTTTCATCCCACACTAAATATTCAGCTTTTCACGTCAATTTTGTCATCGGTAATGCGATTTTGGAGAAATTATGTATAAACCTTAGATAATAAATAGCTAGACGCAGAAAACTGTGTACTTCAAATACCATTTCTGATTTCTTCCAATTCAGTACTTCTTCTATCTTACTAGGATCAATAGAGACCCCTTTCTGTAAGATGATGTGGCCTAGAAACTTTACCTCTAAAAGCTAGAATTCACACTTGCTCAGCTTGGCATAAAGTTGCCTACCCCATAATATATTCAACACAATTCTCAAATGCTATTCATGTTCAGCTTTACTCCATGAGTACACTAGTATATCATCGATAAGGACTACTCTGAACTGGTTCAAATACAAACAGAAGATTCAATTTATGTAGTTTATGAACACAGCAGGTACATTGGTTAGCCTAAATGGCATCACTAGGAACTCATAATGCTCATATCTAGTTCTAAAAGTAGTCTTCAATACATCTTCTACTTTTACCCTCAATTGATGGTATCCTGATCACAAATCGATCTTTGAGAATACACAGGAACTAGACAATTAAGCGAGCAAATAATCAATTCTAGGGAATGGACACTTGTTCTTAACGATCACCTTATTTAGCTCTCGGTAATCGATACAGAGACGCAGGGTTCTCTCTTTCTTCTTTACGAAAAGCACTGGAGCACCCCAAGGTGATACACTGGGTCGTATGAACTCTTTCTCAAGTAATTCCTATATCTGCTTCTTTAGTTTCGCCTTTTCACTTGGAGCCATACGGTATGAGGTTTTGGAAATTGGACCTGCTCCAGGCCTCAAATCAATCAAGAACTCCACTTCCCTATTTGGAGCTAATCCATCGACATCTTTCAGAAAAACATAAGGAAACAAACTCACTACAGGGATACTTTCCAAGGCACACTGACCTCTGATTGCATAGAGCAATATACCATATACCCTTGATAACCGTTCTGCAAATATCTCTCAACTTTAGCCGCAGAGATAAGGTTAAGAGTGATTTCTGTGTCAGCTTGCGGTTGTGGATTCAAATATATAACTCTCTTCTATTTACAATCCAACAACACACTATTCACCGTCAACCAGTCAATTCCCAAAATTACTTCTAATCCTTGCAGTGGCAAACAAATCAAATTTACAGTCGAGTAGTGCCCTTTGGCATTTACCATGCAATTTAGACAAACGTTTGCCACCACAATTCATGTGCCCATAGGTGTAGATACAACTAAATCATATGGTGATCTATGCACATGTAAATGTAACCATCTCATGCAGTCGTATGCAATTAATGAATGACTTGCACCAGAATCATACATATCATACACTAAACAGTCGTTCAGAGAAACCATACCTTAAATTAGTTCCGGAAACTTTCTGGCTTCTTCTTGTGTCGGTGTATAGACCCTAACTGAAGCTCTGGGTCTTGTCTTCGTCACTTGCTGCTTCTGCGGGTAGTCCTTGGACATGTGTCCTGTCTTTCCACAAATATACCAAATCAATGGTTTGTTGGGATCAGTTTTTTATGGTAGTTGTACACCGTTACAAGCCTTTCCAGGATGGAATAGTTTATGACAAAACCAACACATTCGACTTCTCGAGAATCCTTGATCTCCACGACCTCCTATTTGATTCGGCCTCTTCGTATTTCCTCTAGAAGGTCCACCTTGATCCTTCCTCTTCTGTGCTGAGCTATCACTTCTAGAAATACCTCAATTCCCAGTCTATACCGTTAGGTTTGACATACGCTTTTTAATGTATTGGCACTCTTCGGTCGCTTTGTCGAACTGGGTGAAATATTAGGAAATCAACTTCTCTTTGAACTTGGGTCTCAACCCTTCAATCATCATGTCCGTATTCCACTTTTTATTATCATTCAGCTTGTGATATGACGAGTATCGTGACAATCGGATATATAGGGCAAATAGTCATCAAAGCTCTCCCAATCTCATTGTTTGATGTAAAGGAATTCTTTCTCCTTTTCTCTTCTGACAGTCGGGTGAAAATACTTCTCGTTGAACTTCTCCTAGAAGAATTCCCATGTGATAGGAACATTCCTCCCCTTTAGGATAAGATCTATGCCCTTCCACTAGCGATCAACATCACCTTCTAGCTTGTATATAGCTAACCAGGCTTTCATCTCATTTTGGCATTATAGCATATCAAATATCTTGTCCAAATGAGCTAACCAGTCTTCCTCTAGTTGAGGATTGAACTTCCACCTAAACATATATGGCCGTTGCTTACTGAATCTACTCAGCCAAGTCTGAATATCCACCTCAGGCTCTGGTGGTAAATTCTCTAATGGAGGTTCCTCATATATTTCTTCATATTTTCCCCACATAAACTCATTCATACCATTCTCCAGATGATCCTGCCTTTGCTGTACTCCCTGAAGATCAACTCTTATTTTATTCATTGTTTGTTGTTGTTGTTACAACATATCTAGTACTACCTCCGGTCCTAAATATAGGACAAAGTTTTTAGTGCAATTTGCACTAAAACCTTTGTCCTATATTTAGGACCGGAGGGAGTATTTGCTATTGGATAAGGTCAGGCCTTGGTTCTTCCTCATTGTTATGATGTCTACCCCGTTTTCGGCCTCGACCTCTACCTTGGCCTCTACCACCTTCTTCGGGTTGTACTATTTCCATGATTTACTCTACATGAAATTTAAAGAAGAGTACATTTTGATATAAGAGCAAGGGCATTTTTGTCATTTCATAAAATTCAGGGAACATATATGTTAAACATAGCATATCACAACTAATTACAGTAGTTACTGAGAAATAGAAATATCATACATCCTACATACTACCATATATGACATATTGTCTTTTACATATCTAAAATATCAAGTTTATGAACTTTCTCTGTACCCTCTCAAAATACTAACTCCTGCTAACTCTTTCTCTGTTTTTTGGTTCTAATAAACTGGCCTAAACTCGTAATACGTGCCGTCAGCTCCGGTCACCAAAATATACCATATGGGTCCCACATCAACCGATCTATATATGATCTACTACAAGGGTGTTCACGTGATTCAGGAACTCCCAAAAGTTCCTATTCGGACCCCTCTCCATGATGAGGTTCTTCTGTCTGTTCCATAAATGTGTGTCTGGGAAGAAACCTATAGTAGTATATACCTAGACCTTATTCGTGAACCCTATTCCCAGCTCCGTCTGAAGCCTTTACATTGCTGCCACGTTGATCAAGAATGTAAGATACTAGTTGCGGAGAGTGTCATGCTCCAGTACCACTCAAATATACCGACCCTGCAGGTAAGGCCAATACTTAGGGATTGGCCTTAAGTTATAAAGCATAGTTATCAGCTCTGTCTAAGACTCCCGGTCACTCACTTCATCCAACAGATTCTCCTCCGGGTCGTAGTCAGAATCATACTCCTCTGGCGCATCTCCGGTCTTGCCAACCTCTGTCACTCCTGGTGACGCCGGCCTCAGCTCGGATCATATACAGGCAGTCTTGACATACTCTTTCATGTTGTGTAGCACATACACATACTACCGTATCTAAAGTTATCGATCATCAGCCCTCTGTACGAAACACATTGGTTCACCGTTGTCTCACTGTCACTGCCAACCATGATCATATGCTCACTCTGACCATCCATGATGCCTTGTCACTATGCAAATAAAACCATATCAGTATACAATTCTGATAATGCCAAAACCGCTTATTATCTCTAATACAAAAAATGCCAACACCTGTTTCCATTTCGATAATCTAAGAGTAATAAAGACAAGATTCCGTAGGCATACATAAAAGTACAATTATACTGATAAAAGTATTCGTTCACACTCCCAACGTCGTTCGTCAACAAAACACTGAAAATATAGAAATACAGCAGAAATTATAATGTTTACAAGATTCCCCAAAATATCTTAAACATAAACTAATTATAACCACCAACCTTGACCTTGCCTCAAGATACGTGCCAATCACTTCTCAGCATCTACGCCTTTGCCTTTTGTCCCACTGGCACCCATGAGATGTTTATTTTAAAAATAGGATGAGATTATGAAGAATCCTCGTAGAGACATATGATCGACATATAAAATGCGAAAATTAAATATGCAATGCACCATATTAGGCAAAAATGAAATTTCAATTCGATTCACATATAATTACCTCAGTCTAGTCATCAAGTACAACTAGGATTTTCGATAGTGTACCTCAACTGAGTCATCGACCACAACTAGGATTTTTGATATACCGTTATTAGGCACTGAACCACAACTAGGTACTGTGCCTCTAGCACACAATCATATCACGAAATACAGTAACAAATACATACAATTATTCACAGTGTATGAAGGATGGTAGTCGCTACCTTAAAGTCTTATCAATCCCTTTTTACTGTGCCTCGTAAAATGTGTTGTTCCGACTTCCGACTCGGTCCTAAAATATTAAATGTACAAGAAATAGGTCATAACTTATCAAAGTATCATTTTAGACTCTACTATAGTTTTTCTTGTTGTTATATTTGTCTATAGTGAAAATTTACCAAAATGCCCCTGGGATCCTGGCCCAGCCTCTCTGTACCTGGCCCGATGGCACGTTTTTCCAAAATTTTGACTAGGGCTATCCTAATGTATTTTCACTTTTTCCTTCATAAGTTTTATCCAAATAAAGAAAAATAGGGGGAATAATTGTTTGGGTATTAATTATGCCAAGTGTCATTATCTCAAGTCAAAGGATTAAATAAGAATTTGTTAAAGATATGAGCACATGTGAAATTTCAATAAAATATTATATGTAGTGTAATTAGTTGAGATAATTGGAGAAAAACCCAATTGGTCTAATTAGGACCAAGATTGGCCACGAAGGGAGAAGGAAAAATTGGTTCAAAGTTAAAGAGAGTTTATAACACAATTTTATGAAGGGATAAGATTAAATAAAAAGGTGTAATAACTTATTAAATTAATATATGTTAAAAGAGAGGCTCCTTCTTCATATTAATAACTTATTAATATATTTTTAGAGGCTCGCTCTTCATATTTCCTTCTTCATTCACGACAAGCACACTCAAAATAGAGAGAGAAAGTTTCATAGAAGAGCTTTGGGAACTTACGGTTCAAGAGAGCATAAGAAGCCAACATCAAAGGTAAACCTTGAGATTTCAAGAGCTAGTGTCTTCTAATTTGTGTAATTTCTCTTCTAAGTTCTTGTTCTCCATGAAAAACCATGTGTAGCAAGCAAATCTTCATAGTTGAGGAGGGAGAAGGTGACGCTTAGACAGAGAAAGTTTGAGGATCAAGAGGTAACTTCAAGAATTTCAATTCATTTGATTTTTAGTTGTTGTTGTTGTGGATATTGTCATGATTTGTGGTTTGGTTGTTGATTTTGTAAATTTGGGTTGTTATAACCCTAAGGGGTTATGCTACTCAAATTTCCTCAAATCATGTCTAATAAGTGTTTAAGAGGCTTAACAAGTGATTAGGAGTGAAAAGGAAGGACTTTCAAGGGTTAAATCACAAAATTGCATTTTCCCCCTTTCCCTTAGATAAGTTTCAGCCAGTGCTAGAAATAGGGGCAGGGCATGAATTTCATTAGTTTGGTGGTTCCATTGTGTTCAGAAGGGAAAATTGTGTAGGGTTTATATTCAAGAGAAAGTGTGAAAAGCCCTAGAAAGTAAAGTTACAAAAACACCTCTAAAACCCTAAGTAGGGGCTGTCAATGGCAAAGCTATCATTTGGCAATGATTTTAAGAAAACCAAAGTCAAAAATGGATTCTTCACGCAAACCTGTGTAGGAATAGCCCGGGTCAAAATTTATAGAAATGCACAGTCGGATTGGGTAAAAAGGGGCTTAGACCGGGTCCCTAGGGGCATTTTGGTAATTTTACAGTTTTAGACTAATATAACCAACAAAAGCAATTTGGAAGAGTCTAGAGTGATACATGAATGGGCATTAACCTAATTCTTATAAACTTGGATTTTTAGGATCAAACTGTTGAGCCTAAGCCGGATCGAATTGAGGACTTATTTGTGAACAAAAACGGACTTAAGGTAGTAACTCTATCTTTCATACACTATGTCAATGTTTATATACTTTGTGTATGCCATCTTCCATAATATGATGATACACTGAATATAGTGCCTAAGCATACATTGAATCTAGTGTCTACGGGTACACTGAACATAGTGCCTATGGGTACATGGATATACCCATTTGGTGGTCTCAAGTTTAATTGAGGTACGGAATGAGTAGGGGTTGCAATATTGGTTGGTGTAACCCCCTTCACGATTAAAGCCGAGATTAGTTCGTAAAAATGTAATTAATGTGGAATTAGAGACCGTAATAGATTCTGGGACTTAAACGACGTCAAACTTCCCAAAATCAGGGCTTACAAAAAAATTTTACAAAACATGTTCATGACGGTCTCATATTCACATTTCAATACTAAATGGCCTGTACAAGTTGATTTCATTCACAAATATCAGAGTATAAACAAATTCCCGACACACTCGGGTTCCAATCATTAATAAGGGATTTACAAAGGCACAACGCCCACAATTCGATACCCTTAACTTGGGGATTACACAAAACTATACTATCAATCCCATTTTACACAATTGTTTCCCAAAAACATCCAGTAGATATACAATTCCAAAATCTACAATGATAACCATTAATTCCAAAATACACTCCTAAACAGGAGCTCTAACTACTCTTTGTCGCCCGCTTGCCTCTCGATCCTTCAGCCCTGTCTAAAATGGTTAATTTTGGGAGAGTGAGATTCTAAAGAATCCCCGTAGTAACAAATCAATCATATAATGTACAACAATAGTGCATGTAAGCCAATCATTATTCACAACAAGCAACTACAACGGCAATGGTTAGTCTGACACATTCATCCCTTACGATTGCTCACGCTGTATTGCATCACCATAATCAACACAGTATAATTCACCACAGCTGGGATCCATATAAAGCATATCATAATCACAAGCCACATAGGCAAAATACACACACACAGCCCACGGCTGGTTTCACAAACGCCGCCCCACGGGTCGGATTCACAAAGATCCATGTACATTTACGACGGCAGTTCAACGGCCGACCTAGAGATGACCACTGTCACTCCCTATACGGCTCACATTGAAGTGCTCACGCCGTAATATACCATGGCACACATTTCACAAGCTCAACGACAAGTTATGCATGCCAAGACATCATACAATATGTGAGAGAAGAGTCACTACCTGAGTTCTTCCGGGCGTGTCCTAGCGTCAGTCTCTCCCGCGGAAGGCAAATGTCAAATCCTATATTCATAATTAGGGACGAAGAGTTATATTCTATTCCAAGACTTAATTAACTTGAAATACTTAGTTTTGGTTATCATAATTGACTCTTAAGAGGCCCCAAATGCCTCTGAGAAAAGCCCTAAAAGGTTGGGAAACAATAGGTTAAAGATCCCCTTTCGATAACTCAAAGTGCCAAAACACAGGGTTGGGCCGCGGCCCACCATTCCTTGGGCTGCGGCCCAAACATGGTCATAAGGTCTTGGGCTGCGGCCCACCACTCATGGGCCGCGGCCCAAAACAGGCCAGAAAGGTTTGGGCCGCGGCCCAGAGATTTCCTGACTCTGGGCAGCACTTCGAAAAACCATAACTAATTCTAGAAAAATCGAAACGAGGTGATTCCAAAGCCAAATGAAAGGTATTTGAGTCCTCTTTCAAGGAAAAATACAGCCCTTCACTGGGAATCACCACACAAATACGGAATCACCAAAAACTAACCACTACTCCAAAACAGAGTTCTGTTTCAATCCCAAACTTTGGACAACCATAACTCGCAGAATACTAAACGAAATGACACAAAATATATGTCCATTTTGAAGCTTGGGATGTGAAATTTAAGACTGGAAAGTTTCATAATTTGGAAATACCATTTGGTCACTCAAAACGCTCGTGTAAGCTGACAGCGAAAAACAGAGCTTAACCAAAACAGATTTTCCAACTTTTGCCAAGTGATCCAAATGAATCCCAAAATCAACAACCAAGCTTATTCCCACACAAAATCACTCAAGGAATCCAATGGAATTGTCAAAATCACCAAAATCCTATTCCATTATCATGCTTTGGGTTTTGGCCAATCAATTCAACAAGATACCAATCTTAACCAAACTTCACATTTCAACTTCTAATCAATCTATCTATCACATACTCATTCCAAAACACCATTCTCATACCAAAAACATACCAAATGAACAGTGGCATCAAATTTTCAGATTCAAGCCAAAATTCCCAGAATTATTAACTACTTCAAATGGTATGAAACTTAGATAGATAGGTTAGTTTCACTCACCTTAGCAACTTCTCCAAAGAGAGTTCTTGATTCTCCAACAATCAATTTTCGTGTGGCACAAATCACAACCAAATGACCAAACTACACACACCAAAATGAAGCCCATTACTCAAGGATCAACTTTAATGAAGGGAGTTTGAGCAATAGAGGTCATTTACCTACTCAAAGATCAAGCTTTCCTTTTCTCTTTCCCAAGCTTGCGCCAGAAAAAATGGAGGAAGAAGAGAGGAAAGAGAGAGAGCACGAGAGAGAGAGAGAAATGGAGAAGAGGAAGGCAAAAAGTGGACTTTTGTCCCTTGTGACCTCATCCAACAACTCCCACATTGCCACTTGTCAGCATCTCATGCATTCCCACAATGAGCTCACCACATCACAACACATAGGATTCCGACCCACGGTCAAGGAATCACTACCCTTGATCTTAAATACCACACATATGCACTAATATTTCCAATTTCCACTAATTATGACATTAATTAAAATTGTCATAAAATACATAATAATCCAATTAAATTCATAATTATCCATAATAATCATGATTAACCCATAATCAAAAATTGGGATATTACAATTCTCCCCCCGTTCAATAAATTTCGCCCTCGAAATTTGTTACACATCATGGGGCATAAACTCAGGAAATCATTTCCTCATGTCCGCTTTCGCCTCCCAAGTGGCTTCCCTTGGAGACATTCCCTTCCAGACCACCTTCACGAACGGTAAGCTTCGGTGCCTGAGCTTCCGCTCTTCTCGATCAATGATTCTCTCTGGCTCTACCGCATAAGTGAAGTTATCTTGCAATTCCACTTCTTCATACTCAATGACATGCTCAGGGTCTGGTTGGTACTTCTTAAGCTGCGAGACATGGAATACATCATGCAATCTACTCAAGCTCGGGGGTAGGGCTATCCGATATGCTACAGGTCTGATTCGAGCCAGAATCTCAAATGGACCAATGTATCTCGGACTCAGCTTCTTCCGCTTGATCGCTCTCCCAATGCCTGTGACCGGAGACACTCTCAAGAAAACATGATCCCCCACTTCAAACTCAAGAGGTCTTCTCCTCTTATCAGCATAACTCTTCTGACGACTCTGTGCTGTAAGGAGCCTCTTCCTGATAACTCGGATCTGCTCAGCGGTTTGGTCAACAAGATCTGGCCCATACAACTTCCTCTCAGACAACTCTGACCAGCACAACGGTGACTGCCACTTTCTTCCATACAGTGCCTCATACGGAGCCATTTGAATGCTCACATGGTAACTGTTGTTATACGCAAACTCCGCCAATGGAAGATAATAGTCCAACATTCCCTTGAAGTCAAGGACACATGCTCTCAGCATATCTTCTAAAGTCTGGATAGTCCTCTCTGACTATCCGTCCGTCTGAGGATGGTAAGCCGTGCTAAACCTCAATTGAGTACCCACAGCTTTGTGTAGAGCCTTCCAGAATCTCGAAGTAAACCGAGGATCTCTATCGGAGATTATATTCTTCGGTGTACCATGGAGTCTCACAATCTCTTTGATATATATCTCAGCCAGCCTATCAGGAGAATAGCTAGCATTGATAGGTATGAAGTGCGCAGACTTCGTGAGTTGATCAACAATCACCCAAATCGCGTCATAGTTCCTGATCTTGGGCAGACCCACTACCAAATCCATGGTCACACTCTCCCACTTCCATTCTGGAATTTCTGGACTCTGGAGCAATCCTGGCGGTCTCTGGTGCTCAATCTTCACCTTTTGACAGGTAAGACACCGCGCCACATACTTCGTCACATCACTCTTCAACCCTGGCCACCAATACATAGACTTCAAGTTGTGATACATCTTGGTCATACCGGGGTGAAGAGTATACTGACTCTTATGAGCCTCATCAAGAATTCTCAACCTCAACTCAGCCTTCAGTGGGACATAGATTCTCTTCTGGTAACACACCAGCCCACTAGGTGATAGGTCGTAATCCTGAGTCTCTCCTCGCTCAATCTTAGCTCGGATCGACTGGGCTAGCTCATCATGCATCTGAGCCTCTTCAATTTCAGTCCTCAGGTCATTCTCCCCTTGGACCACACCATAACTAGCACATAGGATATCCTTCGAGAGGTTTAAATCCTGAAAATCCTCTATCAGTTTCCATTCCTGGATCATCATTGTTGCCACTAGCACCGCCTTCCGACACAAAGCATCCGCGACGACATTAGCCTTACCCGGATGATATTTGATCTCCAGGCTATAGTCTTTCAGCAACTCCATCCACCGACGCTATCTCATGTTCAACTCTTTTTGATCATACAGATACTTGAGACTTTTGTGGTCGCAGTACAGTTCCACAGTCACACCGTACAGGTAATGACGCCAAATTTTCAATGCAAACACTATTACCGCAAGCTCCAGATCATGAGTGGGGTAGTTCATCTCATGCGGTTTCAGCTGTCGAGAGGCATAGGCCACCACACGTCCCTGCTGCATCAGGACACACCCTAACCCCTGCTTACTCGCATCACTGTACACGACGTAAGCCTCACTGGGATCAGGTATAATCAACACTGGTGCCATAGTCAATCTCTCCTTCAGCTCAGTGAAACTCCGCTCACAACGTTCATCCGACAAAAATGGTTGATCCTTCCTCGTGAGCTTGGTCATCGGCAATGCAATACGCGAGAAGTTCTGAATGAACCTCCGGTAATAACCAGCAAGACCCAGAAAACTGCGAATCTCAGTAACAGTTTCTGGCCTTTTCCAATCAAGTATTGCTTCCACCTTACTGGGATCCACTGATACCCCGTCTCGTGAGATCACATGGCCAAGGAACTTCACTTCCGTAAGCCAAAACTCACACTTGCTCAGCTTGGCATAGAG
The DNA here is from genome assembly GCA_963210345.1 of Inga oerstediana. Lineage (NCBI taxonomy): Eukaryota > Viridiplantae > Streptophyta > Magnoliopsida > Fabales > Fabaceae > Inga > Inga oerstediana. The sequence goes on along the minus strand of OY723411.1, from coordinate 15,114,985 downwards.
TTGCTTTTCTCGCAGAATTCTCAACACGATTCTCAGATGTTGCTCATGATCCTCCCTACTCTTGGAATAGATCAAGATGTCGTCAATAAACACAACCACAAACTGGTCAAGATACTGTCGGAAGATGCGATTCATGTAATCCATGAATACCGCCGGTGCATTCGTTAAACCGAAGGGCATCACAAGAAACTCATAGTGCCCATATCTCGTTCTGAAAGCAGTCTTCGAAATGTCCGCCGCCTTCACACGCAACTGATGATATCCCGACCTTAGATCAATTTTGGAGAATACGCACGAGCCAGACAATTGATCTAATAGGTCATCAATTCTTGGGAGTGGATACTTGTTCTTAACAGTCACTTTGTTAAGTTCTCGATAATCGATACAAAGCCTCAAGCTTCCATCTTTCTGTTTCACAAACAATACTGGAGCTCCCCACGGTGATACACTGGGTCGGATGAACCTTTTCTCAAGCAATTCTTCAATTTGCTTCTTCAACTCCGCCATTTCATTCGGGGCCATACGATATGGGGCTTTCGATATCGAACCAGCTTCAGGCACAATCTCAATTGGAAATTCCACTTCCCTTTCTGGAGGCAATCCACTAAGATCGTCTGGAAATACCTCAGGGAATTCATTCACAACAAGTATACTCTCTAGAGCTTCACCTGACTCTCCCTGAACGGAGAAAAACACCATATACCTTTGACATCCTTTCTCAAGATATTTCTCTGCTTTAGCCATTGAAAGTAAGTTCAAACTGGCATTTACATTGCTATCCCATTGTGTACTACGGAAAGTAATCATCTTATTACCACAATCAAGCAATACATCATTTGCTGTCAACCAGTCAAAGCCCAAAATAACTTCCAATTGTTGGAGTGGCAAACAAATCAAATCAACTACCGATTCACGACCCTCAACAACTATCACACAATTTAAGCAGGCTTCGGCCGCCACGGCCTTGACACCCATCGGCGTCGACACAACCAAATCGAATGGTAGTCTATGCACATGCAATCCCAGGTACTTTACACAGTCATAAGCTATGAACGAATGACTTGCACCCGAGTCAAACAAAGTATCTAACTCATTATCACCAAGAAGAATTTTACCTTGGATCAACTCAGGCGACTTCCGAGCCTCCTCATGCGTCATTGCAAACACTCGACCCTGATTCCTGGGCCTTTGTTCTGCCGGCTGTCATGGGCACTTAAAAGAAACATGACCCACTTGCTTGCAGTTGAAGCAAATCATCTCCCCAGCACAAGTTTTTCTCGGATGGTACTTTCTGCACTGGTTGCACACCGGTCCCGCTGGAGGTCTCTAGTCACTACGACCCCCAGGTTGATAGGGCTTCTTGTTACCACCCCCATATGAGGATCCTTGCCCCTTCCGCTTCTGGGAGGTATTAGCCTTACTAGGCTCACTACGGCTGTCTTTACCCTTAGCTGGGTACCAATCCCTCAGATTGTTCTCAACAACCCGACACTGCTCCACTGCCTTGTTGAAGTCAGTAAACAGATGAGTGGCCAATCTCTTTTTCAACTCATGTCGCAAGCCCCTGATGAGCATATCGGAGCTCCACTCCTCATTATCCTTATCCCGGAGATGTGTAGAGTACCGAGATAGTCGGACGAAACGGGAAAGATACTCATCAAAACTCTCCGTATCTCCCTGCCTGATAGCCAAGAACTCAGACTCTTTCTCCAATCTCACAGACTTGGGGAAGTACTTCTCGTTGAACTTCTCTTGGAACAATTCCCAAGTCAATGGTACATTCCGGTTTCTAAGTGTCATGGCAATATTCCGCCACCACCGGTCTGCATCCCCCTCTAGCTTATACACAGCTAGCTTCGCCTTTACCTCCGTAGAGCACTCGAGGACTTCAAAGATCTTCTCTAGACGGTTCAACCAGTCCTCAGCAACTTGGGGCTCAAACCTCCCTTTGAACACTAGAGGTAAATGCTTGCAAAACTCAGAGACCCAGTATTGCAAGCGTCTTCCCTCACGAACCAGTACCCCTTGAGACTCTTGATTGGGCACTGAGTGAGGTGGGGATTCATGGGACCGATTGGACCCCTCAGCTGTCTCTTCATGATGAGTCTCTGCTTGAGTCTCCCCAAGAGTCGACTGGGCCCTTTCCTCATTACGTTTGGCCCTTTCCTCCCGGAGCTCTTCTCTTAGCTCACGGATCATGTCCCTTTGTTCCCGTACGAGATCCATCATCTCTAGCATTGGGTCAGGAGGATTATCATTCAACTCCTCCACATCTGGGTCCTCTTGCCTGACTCTAGGGCGAACCATGTTGTCCTTTACTCTACAATGATTCACCATGTCAGTTTCATAGCAAAGGTATACACATAATCCATAAGACTTAGATATACCTACAACCAGCAAAAATATCCATGTGTATACACATCAAGCACTTATCAATCATTAAGCTACCCTAAACTCAAGGGATTAAGGTCAACTAAGGAGCTATCCTAGCAAATCCTCACCTTGCCAGGAACTATAGCTCTGATACCACAAATGTAACCCCCTTCACGATTAAAGCCGAGATTAGTTCGTAAAAATGTAATTAATGTGGAATTAGAGACCGTAATAGATTCTGGGACTTAAAAGACGTCAAACTTCCCAAAATCAGGGCTTACAAAAAAATTTTACAAAACATGTTCATGACGGTCTCATATTCACATTTCAATACTAAATGGCCTGTACAAGTTGATTTCATTCACAAATATCAGAGTATAAACAAATTCCAGACACACTCGGGTTCCAATCATTAAATAAGGGATTTACAAAGGCACAACGCCCACAATTCGATACCCTTAACTTGGGGATTACACAAAACTATACTATCAATCCCATTTTACACAATTGTTTCCCAAAAACATCCAGTAGATATACAATTCCAAAATCTACAATGATAACCATTAATTCCAAAATACACTCCCAAACAGGAGCTCTAACTACTCTTTGTCGCCCGCTTGCCTCTCGATCCTTCAGCCCTGTCTAAAATGGTTAATTTTGGGAGAGTGAGATTCTAAAGAATCCCCGTAGTAACAAATCAATCATATAATGTACAACAATAGTGCATGTAAGCCAATCATTATTCACAACAAGCAACTACAACGGCAGTTACAACGGCAATGGTTAGTATGACACATGTCATCCCTTACGATTGCTCACGCTGAATTGCTCATGCTGTATTGCATCACCACAAACAACACAATATAATTCACCACAGCTGGGATCCATATAAAGCATATCATAATCACAAGCCACATAGGCAAAATACACACACACAGCCCACGGCTGGTTTCACAAACGCCGCCCCACGGGTCGGATTCACAAAGATCCATGTACATTTACGACGGCAGTTCAACGGCCGACCTAGAGATGACCACTGTCACTCCCTATACGGCTCACATTGAAGTGCTCACGCCGTAATGTACCATGGCACACATTTCACAAGCTCAACGACAAGTTATGCATGCCAAGACATCATACAATATGTGAGAGAAGAGTCACTACCTGAGTTCTTCCGGGCGTGTCCTAGCGCCGGTCTCTCCCGCGGAAGGCAAATGTCAAATCCTATATTCATAATTAGGGACGAAGAGTTATATTCTATTCCAAGACTTAATTAACTTGAAATACTTAGTTTTGGTTATCATAATTGACTCTTAAGAGGCCCCAAATGCCTCTGAGAAAAGCCCTAAAAGGTTGGGAAACAATAGGTTAAAGATCCCCTTTCGATAACTCAAAGTGCCAAAACACAGGGTTGGGCCGCGGCCCACCATTCCTTGGGCTGTGGCCCAAACATGGTCATAAGGTCTTGGGCTGCGGCCCACCACTCATGGGCCGCGGCCCAAAACAGGCCAGAAAGGTTTGGGCCGCGGCCCAGAGATTTCCTGACTCTGGGCAGCACTTCAAAAAACCATAACTAATTCTAGAAAAATCGAATCGAGGTGATTCCAAAGACAAATGAAAGGTATTTGAGTCCTCTTTCAAGGAAAAATACAGCCCTTCACTGGGAATCACCACACAAATACGGAATCACCAAAAACTAACCACTACTCCAAAACAGAGTTCTGTTTCAATCCCAAACTTTGGACAACCATAACTCGCAGAATACTAAACAAAATGACACAGAATATATGTCCATTTTGAAGCTTGGGATGTGAACTTTAAGACTGGAACGTTTCATAATTTTCCAATACCATTTGGTCACTCAAAACGCTCGTGAAAGCTGACAGCGAAAAACAGAGCTTAACCAAAACAGATTTTCCAACTTTTGCCAAGTGATCCAAATGAATCCCAAAATCAACAACCAAGCTTATTCCCACACAAAATCACTCAAGGAATCCAATGGAATTGTCAAAATCACCAAAATCCTATTCCATTATCATGCTTTGGGTTTTGGCCAATCAATTCAACAAGATACCAATCTTAACCAAACTTCACATTTCAACTTCTAATCAATCTATCTATCACATACTCATTCCAAAACACCATTCTCATACCAAAAACATACCAAATGAACAGTGGCATCAAATTTTCGGATTCAAGCCAAAATTCCCAGAATTATTAACTACTTCAAATGGTATGAAACTTAGATAGATAGGTTAGTTTCACTCACCTTAGCAACTTCTCCAAAGAGAGTTCTTGATTCTCCAACAATCAATTTTCGTGTGGCACAAATCACAACCAAATGACCAAACTACACACACCAAAATGAAGCCCATTACTCAAGGATCAACTTTAATGAAGGGAGTTTGAGCAATAGAGGTCATTTACCTACTCAAAGATCAAGCTTTCCTTTTCTCTTTCCCAAGCTTGTGCCAGAAAAAATGGAGGAAGAAGAGAGGAAAGAGAGAGAGCACGAGAGAGAGAAAGAAATGGAGAAGAGGAAGGCAAAAAGTGGACTTTTGTCCCTTGTGACCTCATCCAACAACTCCCACATTGCCACTTGTCAGCATCTCATGCATTCCCACAATGAGCTCACCACATCACAACACATAGGATTCCGACCCACGGTCAAGGAATCACTACCCTTGATCTTAAATACCACACATATGCACTAATATTTCCAATTTCCACTAATTATGACATTAATTAAAATTGTCATAAAATACATAATAATTCCAATTAAATTCATAATTATCCATAATAATCATGATTAACCCATAATCAAAAATTGGGATATTACAGTTGGCTCTGAACGTTTCCAACTAAACTAAATTATGTGTTATTATAATATTGTTGTATGTGGTAGTTGGCATTTAATATTGCATTTTCTATGATCGATTGTCTGTTATTACTGAAATTTATTTGAATCTCACCCTTTTTCAAACATAAAAATATTCCAGTAGAAGCTAGCAGCTCTAAGGCAAAATGGTAAATACAGGCAACTGAAGCGTATGGGCCAAGAGAAATGGAGCTATTGGTCATATTTAGTTTATTTTTGGATATTTTAGACAATTGTATATATTCTTCAAACCCCGTGGGGAGACTCCTATATTTAAACAAGTACTTAATATCGGTATATTTTTGCTATTTTTGTATGCCCTATGAAACTTTCGCTTAATATTCTGTGTATATCGAAATGTTAAGGGATTTGACAAACTCTTCCATTTGTCCTCTATTGAAGCTACCTCCTCCTCTTTTTTGTCCTAAACTACTGCACTTTTCAGCTAGTGTTGTGCATGGATTGCTCCATTCCATTAGAAGACTCACCATATATATGGACAACTTGAACAGGAAGTTCAACATTATTCTTGATCAGAATGAGATTGAATATAATCTAGAGTCAAATGCTTCATCTTCTTCCTATAATGTTTTTGATGATGACAACAAGAAAGATGAGGAGGTGGTGGAGGTGGAGGGGAGGACATTAGTTGTAATTCCCTAAAGTCTGTTTAAGGGCTAATGACCTCATATGAGATTGTAAAGAATATTTGATGAATGCTTTTGGGAAATAAAGTATGGGTTATGATCAAATTAGTAGTAGAAAATGCCTAAACCTTGTATTTTAGTTTAATTATGTGGCAAAGTTATTATTGGACTAAAATAGATGGGGAATAACGCATGGAAAAGGGAAAAGAAGTTAGATCATGCGTCAAGTGGCAATTCAAGTGAATTTGCCATAGTCAAGGGAAAAACTGGAAGAATAAAATTTACCGGCCAATTAGTCAGCAACCAAAGAAGAAATTAATTACTTGCTAAAGAAATGAGTAATGTGACTAAAAGGCTAATGGAATTAGTTAGTAGAATCATTTGGTTACATGTCTAATGAGGAACCATAGGATCGTGACAAGTGTTAAGACATGGATGAAGTAAGGAAAGTTGAAAAGTCAAATGAACAATTTTTAATTCTTTTCTCTTACCTCTCTCTTCTATATTTGGCTGTCATGGTAGGAAGGATGAGGATTAGATCGCTTCATCATCATCTTCTAGTCTCTCTCTCTCTCTCCATTTTCGCCCAAGCAAGAAGGAAAGATAAAGAAGAAAAATCATGGTAAGTGAGCCATTTTGACCTTTAAGATGACTCTTTTGGATTAAATCATATTCATCAATCTTGACCACCTTGATGAGAGTTTCATCTCTATGGTTTTATATTTTCAAGAGGAGGTGTTTGAGTGCACAAGAAAAATTAGAGATTGAAGAATCAAGGAACAAGTTTGGGAAAGTGAAAGAGTTGAGTGATAACTACTTGTTGATATATATATATTGTGGCAATTGATTGAGACTTAAAGTTTTGAAATTTTTGCCCTATTTTTGTTCGATTAGGGCCTTAGGGAGTTTGGGATGTGTTGAGTATGGAAATGATGTTTTGTTGTGTCATTTGGACAATGAAATTGGTTTGGAGTCTTGGAAGTGAGATTTGATGAAATTGGGTTGTGTTGAAATGTTGTGGCCAAAACAGAACATGTAGATGGAATGTGAATTTAGGTGTTTTGATGTTGCCATTGGATTTTTTGTGAAAACTTGTGTGGGAATGGTGTTAGTTATGAAAATCTAACCTTTGATAACACTTGGTGAAAAACTAGAATTTTTTGAAAATTGTCGAGTGTAAAATTCTGTGCAAGGGACCAACTTTGTATAGTGTTTTGAAATAGTAAATGATATTAAAAAGCTATGAAACTTTCCAGTTTTGTAGTAGACATTGTAAACTTTAAATTGATATGTTACAGTAGTCATTTTGATGGCTATTTTGGGAATTATGAATTTCCAAAATTTGAGGTTCAAAATGGGATAAATTCTAGAATAGATGGGAATCCGTTGGATTCTGCAATTTTGTGGTTATAGATGGTATTGGTTCATATTTTTTCTGTAAAAAGGACTTAAAAATATGTAAGTAGGACTTAGAATCACTCCATTTCTATTTTTCTAGATTTAGTTATGATTTTTGGAAATTCAGCCAAGAAATGGAAATCTTATTGGTCGCAGCCCAAAAGCTTTTCACTTGCTTTTGGCTGCAGCCAGAGGATTTTTGGTTGCAGCCTAAAAACTTCTGACATGTTTTTAGCGGCAGTCAAAGAATTTCTTGGCTACGGTCAACCCCCAAAAATCAACATTTGACACTTCTGAAAGGTGATTTTTGGTATAGTTCTTTCCAACCCTTTAGGCATTTGTTTGGGCTTCTAGTGGCCACCTAAAGGTCTCAAATGATAACTAACCCTAAGTGTTGTGGAGTTGAGTATTGGAATAGAAAATAACTCTTTGTCCTTAATTATGATTAATAGGGTTTGACATTTGCCTTGCACGGAATAGATCGGTGCTAGAGCACGAGCGAAAAGAATAACGTAGTGACCCTTTCTCTTATAATGTATATAATACATTGTATGCATGTCTTATCATTGAATTGTGATGAACGAGAATGCCGTTGTGAAACATGCCATTGTGAAGCATGCCGTTGTGAAGACAACAAATGTTGTCGCAGAAATGTTGTTGATGTGTTGCTGATGTGTGATTTGCTTACATGCTTTATGGTTGTACATGTTATAAGTGAATTGTTACTACTAGGATTCTTTTGAATCTCATTCTTTCCATTAACTAACCTACTGCCAGGTCAAGCGGTTCAAAAGAGAAGTATGTGATGAAGGGCGGCTAGAGCTCCTAGCTAGGAGTTTTAGTTTTGGGTTGTTGGTTATCATATTTTGGATTATTGTATATGTTGTAAGTATTGTAAATATGGATAGTTTTGGTGTAATCCCCTGTATGGGAAATTGGAAATGAGCAAATATGCCCTGTAAACCCTCTAAGTAATGAATGAAACCCGAGTATTGTCGAGAATGTTTTGTTACACTCTGATATGTATGAATGAAACCAAACTACATATGCCAAATATATTCAAAATGTGAATGTGAGATTGCATCAAATATGTTTTGGAAAATTTTCTGAAAACGCTATCATGAAGATGAGATTTTTAATAAGTTTTAAATTATCCGTTAGTTTCTAATTCAATATAATGACATATTTTTTAACTATAATTTCGGCTATTAAGGTAGGAGTTACATTAATGATGATTAAGCTTTTTTAATGTTTTAATGTATTTTTTTTAAAAATATGTAATGAGGTTTTAGCTAAAAAGATACATATAATAATTGATGGGTATTAAGAAACAATGTTAAGTACTTTGGCCATTTTTATTTTTAAATGATAAATTATACTTGACAGTTCATACTTTTCATTGGACATATAATATCTTTTTATACATATACTACAGAACAATCAAGCTAATATCTTTTTATAAATTCCCCTTAACACTTACGCCATTCATTTTTCACTAGACAAGTCATTTCTAGTCAAACGTTCTTCAAACCCTAGTAATCTCTTCTCTTTTACGCCATCTATATTACTCTCTTCTCTCTTCAACTGAAGACTTATTTCTAACCAAACCTTCTATGAACCCTAGTCAAGTATAATTTTTTTTTGAAAAAAATTATATTTGATAGTTATAGAAAAACCATCAACTTGTATACTATATGTGAAGGTCCTTTTTTCTGCACAACTTAATTTTTTAAAGGAAATTTTGCAACAATTCTTAACGGTTATTTAGGACAACCATCAAATACTGTCACATTATTTGAGGGCTATAAAAAAACTTTCAACTATCACTATTATGGAAAAGGCCTTTTATGATGATTATTATCGGCCATGAATCACGGTTCAAAACTATCATATATATGGGCACTATACATCTCAGTGCTGATACATTATGGTTCTAAACTGTTATTTATTCTAGACCTATTATAATGGTTCTAATATAATATCTATTATGCATTGAGGCTTGGTGAGGCAATGATATGTGCATTGTTGTTATAATAATTAACGGGCACACGTAAACAACCGTCATAATATATAACAGTTTTATTTTAAAAACTGTTATTTATTCAGTAACACACATAATGGTTTTTATATATGCAAGAACTGTTCTTTATTTAGTAACATAAGTAAAAGTTTGTAAATAAAAACCGTGAACATTTAAAATAAATAATGTTTTTATGTAATAACCATGATGTATGGATGTGAGACTCTTCGAATGAGAGTTTCTGAGCTAGTTAGACTCATTTGTATGTAATAGAATAGTACCTCCCATAATGAGTTGCCATGCAATTTGGGATGGATCAGAATATTCTAGTCTTTGTGGGAAGAATCAATGGCAACAGTTAACATATATATGTGATAATATAACTGTTGACCTATAATTGTGTCTCTTCACATGAATTAACCCTAAAAAGCAAAGGCTAAGGGGGAAAAAAGAATACCCCCATTAGAAAGGGCAAAGGGGGTATGCAAACCTTTGAGCTGCTCAAGGGCGTGCATACCCCTTGACCCCATTTCCTATAGGGATATTCATTTTTTTTGGCTCAGTCATTGGTTTCCTATCTTAATTGCTGAAGAGACACAAGGTATAGGTGAACACTTATATTATCAAACATATAGGTCAGAAGTATGATTGATTTTAACCATAAAACCTAGAAAATCTTGATCCATCTTAAATTGCATTGCTACTCGATATGGGAAGTACTACTCTATGAGATAGAGTCGAGATCAAGTAGCTCATAAACTATCACATTGAAGAGTCTATGACTAAGCTATAATTGTCAAATTTCATAGCTTTAACTTGGTGCCACCTACTCAATACAAAAATAGGAAAGGAACCTTTAATCAGAGCAATAATGAGTTTTCCAAAAAAAAATAACTTCAAAAAGAAAATTAATATCACCTTGATGCTTTATCACCTCGTGACTTCACAAAAGTAAGTATTCTCTTGATTATATATGGCGCTCAATATAACTGAACTAGTTCATTCATCACATCCATATTGATCTTTTGGAAGTAACTTCTGCAGATATGGATACTCCCAAAAAGGAGAGGTATTTGCTTAAGGATCCATATCTCTAGAAGTTACTTCCAAAAGAACAATTGAGTAGGAACCTTCAATCAAAGCAATGTGTTGACAACTTCATGTAATAGGAAATCAACCTTCAATAGAGCAATAATTAGTTTTAAAAATATATAACTTCACAAAAGCAATTCATTATCACCTTGAATACTTTATCGTGTCATGACTTCACAAAAGCTGGTATTCGCTCGATCATGTTTGACTCTCAATATAACTGAACTAGTTTATTCATCATATACGTATTGATGTTTTGGAAGTAACTTCTATTGATATGGATACTTCCAAAAAAGGAGAGGTATTCGTTTAGGGATCCATATCTCCAGAAGTTACTTCTAAAAGGCTAATGGGGTAGGAACCTTCAACCAAAGCAATGGGTTGACAACTTTCTGTAATAGGGACAAAACTTTCAATCAAAGTAATAATAGGTTTTTGAAAAAAGCATAACTTCACAAAAGCAATTTAGTATCACATTGAATGTTTTATGGCTTTGTGACTTCACAAAGGCAGCACAATCATCCAAGTTTAACACTACAAGTAACAAGAGAGAACCCTTCAAAGTGAATGTAGAATGGGTAATGTGAAATGTTTAATATCCTAAATTTTGGGATTGGAGACTTGGGAATAAGCCTAAATTAAGTGGACTGCAAAGCCCTATTTTAATAGGTGTTCCAAATCTATTCTCTAATGTTTCTTATATCTTTGGGGCATTAAAGAAAATAAAATGGTGAATTTTGAAGAAAGTGATTATGCTTCCAATGAAATTTCCTGCGAGGCAGTGAGCGTGTCATGAGGTTTGGAAGACTAAATGATGTGCAAAAATTCAGACATTTTACAGGGTGAAATTAGAATCCTAAGCTTTAATTTGATAGGTCATATGAATCAATTGAAGCTATATACAAAGAGTTATGAATTTTTGAAGTTTGCCCAGCGAAATTGATTATTTTCTGGAACAACAGGCAAAGATTGAAAATTTGGGAATGATATGCTTCCAAATAGAAAATGCTATATCTTTTTTCTTGAAACTAGACTTAATAAGGGTTCTATAGCCTTTGGAATCACTCTGAAACGATGTCTACAAATTTAGTTATGATTTTTCAAAGTTTGGGCAAAAAATCTACCAAGAAGGCTAACTATTCTGAAAATTGGAAAATAAAATGTGTTGGCAATTGTGTAAATTGTGGAAAAAGGAAGAAATAGGGGAAAATAATTATTTGGCTGATAAACATGCCAAGTGTCACTATCATAAGGTAAAGGATTAGTTTATAATTGTTAAATTTGAGCACATGTACAATTAAGATTAAAATAATGTTTCTTGTACATGTAATTGGATTAATGGAATTAAAGCCCAATTGTGTGCATGAAGAGGCTCTTATGCGTTTTATGGGCTAACCAAATGGGAGAGGATTAGTTCAATCCTAAATGGGGTTTATGACACAAGTTGTATGAAGATAAGGTCAAGTACAAATAGGTGTTATAAATTCTAATTTTTGAATTAAGATAATTAGAGGAAAAGGTGGGATATTTTATGAAGCCATACTTCATCTTCTTGCCTTATATTTCCATCCCAAGAGAAGAGAGAGAGAGAGAGAGAGAGAGAGAAAGAGAGAGAGAGAGAGAGTGTGTGTGTGTGTGTGTGTGTGTGTGTGTGTGTAAGCTTAATGTTAGAGAGATGGAGGAAGAAAAACGCTAAGGGTAAGCTTTGTGGTTTCTTAATATTGGCTTCCAAACTTGCATATGCTTCCTCTCTAATCTCTTCTTCTCCATGAAACTCATTTTTTAGCAAGCTAATCTCAAGCTTAAGGAGAGAGGAAGGAGACCCTTAGAGAGGGAAAGGAAAGGAACTTAAGAGGTAACTTAAAAAATCTCAAATCCTTGATAGTATGTTGTTGTTGATGATGTTTATGGTTGGATTTGGTGATTGTTGGTTAAGTTTGTAAATCTGGAAAGTGATAACCCTAAGAGGTTATGCTTCCCAAATTCCTTAAATCTTGTTTGGTATATGTTTAAATGGCTTAATAAGTGATTTAGGGCATAAAGGAACAAGCTTTTGGAAGTTAAAAATCAAAAACTCATTTTTCCCTTTTCTTAAGCATAGTTTCGGCCAAGGCTGAATTAGGAGGAAGGAGTTGGATTTTCAATGATTTGATAGTTCCATTGAGTTCAAGAGGGAAAATTAAGTGGGGTTACAGTTTATCACTTTTTTTGGAAAAGCCTGAAAAAGCATAATTACGAAAATGCCCCTGAAACCCTTAAAGCGGGGCTGCCAAGGGCAATTTCATATTTTGGCAATGAAATTGGCAAGTCTGAGTTCGGAAATGGATTCCTTGGGCGAAAATATGTCAGAAGCCCATGTAAAGATTTCGGGAAAAGTACGGTCGGACCGAGTACGGCGGGGCCTGGCCGGGGCGGGTCTCAGGGGCATTTTGGTCATATTTTAATATAGACTCGTATAATCACTAAAAGCATATTGGAAGTGCCTAAGATTGTACATTTGACATTTTAGGACTAATTTGAAAACCCGAGTCGTTGGCATGCATATCGAGGAGCTGTTTTCAAGTATAAAAAGGATTAAGGTAGGGAACTTATCTCTCCTACATGTATTTGATATTTGTGCTAGTGTATTGATTCATGTTATTGCTTTGCTTGGTTATGTGAAATATATATGAATGATTGATACTCTATTTCTATTTATGCTATGGCCATACATATGTTGTTTAAAACATTGAGCACGTAGATATGTCATTGTGTGAGCATGAGTTATGTAGTGCAAGCATGTAATGCATTAAGCACTTATCTTACATGCATATTGGTTCTGCTTTCCTACTGAGATTCTCTCAAATCTCACCCTCCCTTACCATCAATTTAGACAGGAGAAGATATAAGATATGCTCAGAACAAATAAGAGAATCGTATGAGGGGATTATAGTGGTGAAATGAAGATGAAAAGATATCTATGTTTCCCTGTGTTGAGTATAGATACTCTAGTAGCACTATGTGACTATATTGATTATAATTATCATATACGAACCCCTATGGGGAATTTCTGGAATCATGCACATATTATCAGTATAATTATGCTATTCCTATATTGTTTACCGAACTATGTATTGTTTTCCTCAAATACTCTAAAAAAGGTGAAAATAAGATAAGGGCATGACAAAATGGATGAAGGAAATCATAACTACCTAGCTAGGCTCATGAATGAAAGAATTCATGCTGCAACCGTTGAGAAAAGGTTCAAGTGTATTGACTAGAGCGATTGTCACTGAGAAATTAGATGAAGGCTTTTATAGTGGGGCTCCATTAAAAATGACTCTCGACTACCAGAAAAGACAACAGGAGTAGTAGGGTTATGATGTTGGTAGGTTTCGTTTGAATAGATTAAGTGTCAAGTGTATTCTATTTCAGATGACGTTTAAATAGAAGAGGAATGGTAGGGTTTTTTGGGTTCTCATGCCTAAGACTTTACATCCATAAAACGAAAAAATGTCACCCTTTAATAGATGATATAAGGTATGCTACGTAGTTTGGAATTTTTGTTTCCTTTAATTTGAATTATTCAAATTTATGTAAATTCATAGCATACCTCACATTATCATGCTACTCGTTACTAGAGGAGTGGCCTGAATTATCTGAGTATATGTCAGGACCATCGTGGTCAATCCCATAGTCATCAAGAATGAGATTGGTCATCCTATTCATACTCGACAAATATTCAGCCAGCTTCCTCATAGCATGCTCAATACATTTTGCATGATGCATTATTGCCACCACTTTAGGGAGCAGAGGATGTGGAGGTAGAGGCAGAAGAGGAGGTAAAGGTTCTAGAGGAAGAGCAAAAGGAAGAGAAGGAGGTGGAGGTTGTGGAGGAGGAGAAGGAGGGGGAAGAGGAGGATGACGCCATGAATTTTCTTGCAAGTCTATTGCATGGCGTTTCATCTTGAGAGAACAAAGGAGGACAATGAAGAAATAGTATAAAAAACATAAGGAAATGGGGAGTTTAAATAGACTAGAAGTGATGGGTTCGAACAATCATTTACACATTGGAGGTTAAAGAAGAGCAATTATGCGCAGTAGTGGGTAATGAATGGGTTCTTGGCTCTCATGCCTAATCATCAAAGAACAAAGAAGCATGTACAAATTATTATATCAGTGTAGGGAAGGGGAAAGGTTTCGAACCATCATGGTGTTTGTTGTTTCATGACAGTTCTTGCATAAAAATCGTTATTATTGTAAGACAAAAATATGACAGTTACTAATTACAACTGTTATTTATTTGCATGGTATTCTAATGTGACAGGTTTTACTTAATAACCATTATATATTTGATTTTTTAAAAAAACAATTTTAGTGGTTGATTATTCAACCACAATTCTGCAAACAAAATTTTAAAAAACAACAAAAAGACAATGTATATAAACAATCTAAAAATAAAAAGTTATAGAGATGTTTTAAGAATTTGATGTATCATTAGATTCTTCCTTCTCCAATAAGTTTTCCACCTTCTCATTCAAAGAGTGAACAAGAGCGGTAAGTTCCTGCAAGCACTAGACTATGAGTCCTTGCTCTCGCAGGTAAACCTAGACCATATGATGGAGCTCGTAGGTCCCGTGGATGAGCCATTCAATGCTTGTTGGAGGAGGAAGTTCATAATTTTGTTTTTTCATAAATGATGAATTGGACGTTCTCTTGTTTTTGTCCATGATTTTGGTGAAGAAGAATAAAAGCTTGTAGTTGGATATGAGAAGCTAAAATGGAAGTGGAGAAGTAGACATCAGTTTCAAACGTTTACATATTTTCGAGCCATCACATCCTTTACTTTTATATATCATTATATTTTATAAATAGTGATGGTTGTTTTTTAATAATCGTTAGGAATTTAAAGTGGTATTCTAACAAGTGATGGGTTTTTATTAATAACCGATATTTATTTGACATTTTTTAAATTTTAAATCATGCATGGTCGTATATATCAACCATCATATTACAGAAAAAATTAAAATAGGTGAATTTAATTATAGATTTATGAAAAGGTACTTTAAATAAGAGTAGTTGGGAAAGACAAATTGTTTGAAAGTGTTACCTAACCATTGTTTATTAAGAAACATAATATTTGTCATTCATAATTTAAGATCAATTTTTATTACCGTTATGTTTTTTGTTGTCAAAAATATTAGGTTGGAAGAGAATCGTTTGTTACTATTACATGAACTAGAAAGAGAGCTTCAAGAATTCCATTGAGGTTTAGAAGCTCAAACCATTGCCCAACTCAAGGAAATCACCAAAGTTTAGCCACTCATAGAAGAGGAAGATAATGAATGAAGAATAAAGAGGAGATTATCCATGGAAAATGCAGCAGCTTGCTCATCTTCAATAGCCACCGAAAAGCTTCTCATATGCTACACCGAAATAATTCTTCCATCTTCAATAATTGGTTTCCCCATTCTACACGTCTCTCATTTCTTCAATTGGTCAACTCCTCTTTCCTTTATTCTTCCATTTCTTTTCAGTGTTTTTCCCTTTTCTTCACAGCCGCTAAACCCTCACCTCCTTTTCTTTTTTTATTTTCGCTGCTCACATCTTCCCCCTTTAATACTTAATGGTCTTGGTCTCCTCTTTTTCCATTCCTCAATTCAGTCCACCGTCAGCCTCCTCTTTTCGGTCCAGTAGCTACTCTTTTATTCAATTATTTCGGCCCAGCTCATCCCTTTGTTCCCTGTAATTAATCGGTCAGCTGCTCCCCTTTTCTCAGTTTGGTCCAGCCTCTACTTTCACTCTTTAATTCACCCATTTAGGCCCATTAGTATTTTTCGGTCAGCTCCTCTCAATTATCCCTCACAGCGCCACACTTCATTTCTTTTTCTTTGGTCCAAGTCATCTCAATTCTTCAACTCAATCAACACCACCTTCTTTATGCTTTATTCAATTCGGTCCAATCATCCACACATGCTCCAACTTACTTCTCCTTTTTCGGTCAAGCCTTCTTCTTTTCCCTTATTCTATTTCGGTCTAACCTCTTTTCTCTAATATTTCCATCAGTTCAGCATCAGCAGCTCTCCCAAAATCCAGCCGCCACCTCCTCTTCCATTCTTCAATTGTCTTTAAATTAAAATGAGTTGTGCCACATCATCACCTATAAAATTATATTCACAAAGGTAATATATTTTGCTCACAATTAAAGAATAATGGGATTAACAAATATTAATTAAAAATATAACAATTTAACCACTTTAATTCCCAAATTATTCTTTCACTAAAATATCACTTTAATAGTTGATTATGCCAAAAGTATTCAATTAAGTCCCACAAAAGCCTAAGATTAATTAATAAAAATATATAAATATTGAGCTTTATCAATGCCGCCACACTTAAGCTTTTGCACTCTTCGGCAAAACATTAACACAACACTAGGTAAAGAGGGATGAATGTTGAAAGAATAGCCAAGATCAAGCTTCAAGAGTAACACTTAGCCAAATACCAAGGTATCCTCCAATCCAAATTCAATGAACATACCAAAAATTGAAGTAGTTAAAGCAATGCAATATTTAATTACAATGAGCTTAATTGAAAACCTTAACTAGGATAAGTGTTTACAGTCTTATCTCATATAGGGTAGTTTTCACTCACATCCACTTTGACTACACTCTACCATAGGCTTATAGTATTTCTAAGCTCTCCACTACTTGCAACAATGGCATAAATAAATCCAAAGGACTTTGTAGGGTTGTAATGTTAAATAGGCCAAATGATGGAAAATGTAACAAATACGATACTTGCACCAAATAATTTGCTAGATCACTTAGCACTATAGAACTAACTTAATTCACATATTTTACCATTGTGACTTTATTTCTTTCTTTGGATTTTTCTTCTTTTTTTAATTCACACGTTTTCTCTTCTTTTTCTTCTTTTCTATTTACTTTCTTTTGACTATTCACATGGCATTTTTTAATTTTCCTTTTCTAATATATAATAGTACTCTATTTTTTCAATAGTTCTAGAAAGAACTTTGATAAAGGAAGCAAATATAGCATTTGTATAATGAAATAGAAACAAAGGTGAAAGACTCAAAGGGGTAAACTAAGGTGAATGATGAATGGTTTGTGTTTAGGTTAAAAGGTTTAGAAATGAATACCAATGTCATCTCTATCCATACCATTGCAAAATGTAGCCTCAAGCAAGAAACAAAACCAGTTCTAGAGAGTAATAATCTAAGTAGATGAATCACACAATGAAATGAACAATTAGGCCCAAAATACCTTCCAACTAGGCTTTTCGTTTCCTAAAAAACTCATTAAAATTAACTATACATCATTAAAACACTTGAATTTTGTGGTAATTCACTAATTCAAAGCAAGTTTCAACCATGAATCCAACTAAGAGTAATTGAGATACTTGATCTTGTCTAAAGGCATCAAAAATCTCAATGAATTGGACCAAAAACAACAGAAGACACAATCGTGAGATAGAGGCATATGATATCACAGCGAAATTCATCATGAGAATAAACACACTCCCCTATACTCAATCCTTACATTTCCCTCAATGTAATTCACAAAAACAAAGAACCTATACACACTTATCTCTTAGGTAAAGTGAATCTTGTGAAGTCCAATTTAAGATTGAAGCACAACACATCATCGTCACAAGGAGAGAGAAAAGACAAGACATAAGTGGAAAAAATTCTTAGGAATTAGGCACAAGGATATAGAGAAAAGGATAGTGTAGGATAAGGCTAAGCACAAGAGTACGATTCAAAATTGAATTTATTCAATTAAAAAATACAATCTAACAAACTACTTTTGACTACTGAGAAGTCCCTCCCCCATACTTGTTCAATAGCATATATCATCAAATAAAACAAGGAACAAGGTAAGGAAAGAAACTACCGTATAATTATGGTGGCTTGTAGCTAGATAGGAAAATCAAAAGGAAGCTCAGTATTTTGCTCCTTAACAATTTAGGCCCAAGTAGGAGTAGTGGTTCCCAAATCCAAAGATAATAGGAATGAAGGTAACCACCAAGAGAATTAGCCTGCAAAGAATTAACCAAAACAACAACAATACCTATTCCAAGAATACCACATGAATCAAAATACTTTAATCCATGGAATGATGATGTATGTAATGTGAGAAGACTAGAGTTGAGTGCATTCGATAACAAGTGCTTCTCATAACCAGTAAAGTTAACTAGTGGCATACAACAAGCAACACTAGGTATCAAAGAATCAATTTGGATTTTAGTAATGGTAGTGACATAGTCAAACACCATTCTACCATCTATAGCATAATCCAAGTTAATAGAATCATTAGCACCATCAAATCCTAATATATCAGGAGGTAAATCACATGATAAGATTTGGGAATAGAAGTCATGAATATGCTTGACATCATTTTGTAAATAAATATGATCATCACAAAGCACAAAACTAGGTCTAAGATATTCAAGTGAATCAAGGTGAATCTCACTTGCTAAATCAAAAGCACTGACAATTGAAACAATGTGTACATGCTTGTCATCATAAAATATGTGCATATTGAACTCTTGCAAACAAAGATTGACCTTAGGATTAGTGATCAGTTGTGATTTAACATCTTTATCTTCACTCTTGTGTGAAGTGGAAAGTGCAAAATCCAATATAGAATCGGAGTGCATCAAGTCATTTTCACAAGTAAGAGAGGGAGAATAAGAGGAAGTTAAAGGAGTTTGTTTCTCAACATCATGCATGGCATGCATATTACTAGGTTCTAGAGAATGGTCATCTCTACTCCTATGTATTTCAACAAATTTAGGATATTTCTTATCAATACACATTGCATTTTCATTACCAGAATAGATAATTTCAGTAGTACCATGATCATTATTATGAAATCATCACTCAAAGTATCATGCAAAGAAGTAGAACTATTACAAGGCATATGGCAATCCAAGCTACCACTACTAGAATCAATGGGTTAAGCAATTACATATTTAAGCATTAGAGGGTATTTAACAATTATTTCCTCATCCACCTCATCATCACTCAAATCATTAATTACTTCATCAATCAAAGTAGTAGGAAAGTCAACTTCTATAAGGATAGGATTGTTACCAAAGGGTAAGAAAAACTCTTCATTGCTCTATTGTACTTGCTTTACTTCTTGTGCTTGGATGGATGCATTTGATTGAATCATTAAAGGTTTAGAACTCTCCATATGTGAAGTAGCATAAAGCTCTTGATTTTGGTTTCCTTGTTCCTCCTTTTGTAGGTCTTAAGGTCAATGAATTCCAACTTCACCTCTTGTCTTTATCCATAACATGTGATCATAGTATGCCTTAAAGAATTCATCAATATCTTGCAATTGCTCTTTATCTCCTTAGAGCTATCAATTGTTCCTTGATACATGAGTAACTGAAGGTACTGCTCTTGGAGCGTATCATACTTTCTTGTTAAGGCACTTGTTAGAGAATCCATGTTGTTAGAATCGGCTGACACCAAGAAGGGGTGAATTGGGTGTAAGATTAAAAACTTAAGAACTTTGAAAATCTTTTGCATCTTAGTAAAAGCAGTAAATATAAAAGTAATGAATCATAAATCATAGTTAATATATGTTGGAAAATATAAGAGCTCAAGGAAGAGAGTACACAAACTATGATTTATCCTGGTTCGATCCAATCAGCGATGACCTACGTCCAGTCCCCAAACTCCTCCTGAGATTTTCAAATCCCCAATCCGCTATCTTCTTGTTTAATCTAGGCACAAGAAAAGCCTCTACAATCCCACAAGTTTAGCTGGCACTTGTAAAGACTTTTACAAATCTCTCACCAAAATACTCCCCCTTATGGCAAGTTCTACGAGCAAAGCAACCCCGAAGACCTTTCTCTCCTGCTTACTTATGCAAGTCTTACAAACAGTAACGTTCTCTTATGCTTATTCCCCTATAAGTCTTACGAGCAACAACATTCTCTACTGCTTATTGTTAGGATCGGCAAGCACAACGGAAGAATTTTAAAAATTTTACAGATCCTAATCGAGGATCTATCAATGACGTTTAAATCGGGTCAGAAAGAACTCATACCTTTTCAACTTAGGGTTTTCACGATCTCTAAGAGCCAACATGTTAGGTCCGCTCCCTTTACCGGTATCTACACGAATGCTCGCTAACCGAAACTGAGTGCTAGCGCCTCCAATGTTTTTAGGGTTTCCCTTGCGGCTCTGAATTCTCATGCGCGTAGAGTATATTTGTTCTATCAAGTTTATAACCGATGATGACTATATTAAAATTTCAAAATTAATCATCATCAATTTTGAAATTAATCAACAATTAATTATCTTGATGAGCTAATTAAATAAATTCAGTTTAAATTAAATCTGTCCAACAGTTTTAATTTAACCTATTTATTTAATCCAAATAAAAAGCTAATAGATTTAATTTATCATCATAAATTAAATCTGAGATACTATATCTCTATCATGTTAGTTATTAAATTTAATATATCTTAATAAATTAAATTTAAATTTAAAACTAACACAATATAATAATATCATATAATATATATACACATATACATATATATATATATATAATATATAAGATATGTATTTCGAAAATATATATCTATATAATATTATTAACGAATTTTATATTTTATATTATATATATATAAATATAAAATTCATCCACCCTAAATTAAACATTATCTCGTGTTGGGCAATTCTTGTGTGCGACCCTGTAGGATTATATGAAGTTGGCAGTGGGCCAATAACTATACTAACGCAAAAGTCGCAAGCGGCCTCTAGCAAGATATTACAACTACCCAAATCATATGAGGATCGTTATCACGATGCAACCTGTCATACAACCATGTCACGTCACTTTTATCACATGATATATCGATCGAGGATAAGGCATGGATAATGTTATTCTCTTGTTCCTGACCATTACTTTCTCGATTCTTGAGTAGCCTGACAATAGAAATGGAAACTTCTTTCCATTTTAGTATGGCCATACATTTCTCAGACTCACTCATCGAGAGGCCCAGTAATATCTCTCTACTAATGTGAGGGACAAATTCCATCTTGATCATTCATATTCCTCTGCATGAAAAACCATCAAGCCCGATCATAGCCTTTATCATCACTTAGTCAAAAGTGACTTTTGACTAGTTCAAAGCTTAGCAATTCTCATGTAGGAATCCATGATGACCTCAGGTCTTAGGGCATTGTGACATGGTTATACATGAGAAAAACTTATGACTTGATCCATGTAGCTTTCTCATAGTGGGTCGGTCCAGCACCTTGTATTCTTACAAGTGTCTAAGAATTTGATTCATATCTCCATATCTTATCAAAGTCATATTAGTCTTGTTTCATCTCTGCTCCCGCATAGATGACCGACCAGTGACATTTTAGGACAATCTTCATGAATTATCCAAAGATACAATTATCACAGTTAACATGCAAATAATATGATAATAGAATGGAGAAATTTCATTAAAATAATAATGTTTAAAGTATAATGATTAGCCCTTATGGCATAATTTCCAACACTTACACCTTGTAAGTCTTATAAGTAGAAAATCTTACTGGCAATTCTCTTTCTACAGCTTCTCCCATAAGAAAATCATCCCCCTCTACCTTGAGATCAATTCTGAAATACATGTGTTTACAAACTCTCTTACAAAGTAGATAAAATGCTTACTGAAGTACAATACAAATAACTCTCTCTTAAATATACATGATATAGAAAATAGATAAGAACAGATAGTGGTTAGATCAGAGTGGATGACTCACGATATAAGCATGTTGGCATTGTTGAGCTCTCGTTGTTGTTCTGAACTCTAAATGCATTTCTATTTATAGTTGATGAAGATTGATTACCGTTTGAGCATTTCAACTTATTTGTTAGAGTCCCGTTGCTTTGTTTAATAGTTCTTCATATTTCAAAAACTAGCCATTACCTTCGGTGGATGATCTTCTTTCGTAAAGTCAACTTTTGTCTCTTCACATTATCTTTTCATTGTATTCCTAGAGAAATACATTAAACACTAATACAATAAAGTTTTAGAGTGATTGGAAGCAATAAGAGTGAGTTTCATAATTATTCCCATGATTTTCTAAAGTTACGATACATTGCCTATTGCATCACTCAAGTGATCTTGGTTCATCACTCAAGTGATCCCCTTCAAAATGTGGTAGAGAGCATCAGAGTCATTTTCCAACTTCATCACTTGAGTGATTACTCAAGTGATCCTTGGTCAACACTCAAGTGATCGCTTGAGTGGTCTCTTCATTTTGATTCAAAATATGGAAAATTACATATCATCAAAAAGCTCTTACAGTCTACATTCCAATGCAATAAGAATCAGCTCCAAACTCATTGTATTCAGAAAGTTATGATCCAAGAAGTGACAACTGCACTAGATAGTCTCTGAATTCACAAGTGTCAACTTCCAAAAGGCATAACTATTAGTATATAACTTCAAATATGAAAAACTACCTATCTATGGAAAGCCCTTTAAGTCTATTTCATATGACACTAGTTTCATCTTAATCTGATTTGTAGTTTGAGAGTTATGTCCAAAATATCAAAGCTATTCTGGAATATGATGCTGATTTACATGGAATCTTTTAAAGATCATATCTCTTTCATCGGAACTCCTTTGAATATGATTCTAGTGCGTATTTAAGTGTTGGGAGTCTAGTTTCATATAAACTGGTTTCAGATCAATCTGAAGTATGGTTAAAGAGATATGGCTAAAATATAAAAGCTCTATCATGCTACACGAAAACACAGCACAGCAGAATGCTCATCACTCGAGTGATCACCCCGGTGATGCCCTCCAAAACTTAGGAGAGAGCCAATACTCAAGGGAATACCTTAGGGAAGTTCCATAACTTTCATATAAGTTATTTTAGCTTCGTATTGACCCATCCCAACCTCCGGTATCACTTCTAAGAGCTTGAATCTTGATATTCTCATTTGATCTTGCAAGTTCTTCTTCTTCTTTCTTCAATCTATTTTTTTCTTGATTTTCCTCTTGATGATCATTATTTATAACCCAACTAGATACCTTCTTAAATTAATTATCATTCTTCATAACCCAACTAGATATCTTCTTGAATATCTTCAATCTTCTTCTTTTTTTGCTTGACTAATCCACAAGATATGCAACATTAAATATAGTAGTTAGTCAATGTAGAATATAAGTATATTATACAAACTTTTTGCTCTTATTTGACATCTATATTTAACATCATCAAAACTAATCATATCTAACACATGTTGTAGCGTGAGAAGAGGGTATCCAATCCATTAGGTTGTGGGTTATGAAGTTGAGTGGAGGTTCAAGGTAGGGTGGTAGGGAAGGTTCACAAAGTGATGGTGAAATGATTGGAATAAAGGTTGGTATAGTAAGTAAGAGGGTAGATGGTGTAGAAGAGATAACTCATAGGGTGACCTTTGTGGTGAAGGGATGGTGTTAAGATTTAGGTTGTATGGTGGGGAACAAAAGTCATGTCGAGGTTTATATGGGGGTTGTGGAGGGAATGAAGGGACATGAAAGGGTTAGTGTGGTGGAAACGATTGTTGATAATAGGGTTCATGATATAGGTTGTGGAAGGATGAATCATATTATGGACCATTGGAACCTCTCTCTTGACCCTCCAACCAGGCTTAAAGAAGCTTTAATTGATGTCGTATGACTTTAAAGTTTTGTGAAAGAGGATATTCCATTCCGATGGTGTTACCAAAAGCTTCCCAAGGATGAAAAATGCAAATTTACTCACCATAAAACCAAACTAAATCACACAATGACCACAAGGAATATGATAGTGAAGCAATAAAATGCAAATTTCTTTGTCTTTTTTTTTGAGAATTTTATATGAAAATGGAATGCAAAACAACTATGAACATGAAAAATGACCTAAATCACTACCAAACAATCCAAAAATTAACAACTAGCTAAAACAAACTGAAAAACACACTAAAAACCAAGAAAACTCAAAGAAAACCCAAAAAAACAAACCTAATAAAAAATCAAAAAAAAATCCCAAAAAAGAGAGAAAATTCAGAAAAGTATAGCAAACCTTTGAATTTGGCTAAATTTTAGTAGACGTAATAGATTTAGTTATTTGTCTTGTTTAGAATGCTGAAAAACTTTGAGATCTCAAATTTCAAAATTTTCTGGGTAAAACTTTTTTAGTTCCAGCAAGACAGTTCTTATGCAAAACTTAGATTTTCATCAAAATACAAATGACTACCACACACTTTCTAGCAAACTAAGATACACTATGACAACTTAAAAGAACACTTAACTACTTAAAACATTGGCAATCATCCTCCCCAGCAACAGTGCCATTTGATAAACCCATGTCGTGTTAGTTCTAAAAAAAACTAGGTTTGAAAATGTAGCGTAGTAGCTCAACCTAGGTTGTTCTTATGAAGAGATTAATTTTCAAGTTTCTAAATAATTAAGTGATAAATACCTTAAAGTTGTAAAAAATCACTTTAAGAAATTGTTTCTAAGACAAATGAAATAATCTAATCCAATTCAATATTTTTGTATTTTTCTGTTTTCAAGATAAAGAAGCATACAGAATCGAAATTAACGATAACAGTAAGGCAAATTCAATAAACTAATATAATGATAAAGTGGGATTCCTTTGAGTTGAGGCTTTAGTCTTCCTTGCTTGCTAATGATAAGAATTCAATAATTTGAGTGAAAAGGATGGACCTAAGCTACCACTAGATCCATACTTGTAATACTTATTTAATTCATTCTACTGAAACAATTAAATGAGCACCACCATTCAACACAATAAATCTGAATCAAGGAGAAGAATAATTAACTTTCAATTCTAAATTGTAATTACCATTACAAAAATTCAAAGCATTTAGTTTAGTTATTTAAAATCCACTTAACCAAGTTAGAATAAACAACTCAACCTACTCCTAATATAAATCATACAAAGCTTAATTATTTAACTCCTAGCTCAACCACCAAGTTTATTCACAAGGCATAGAACAATCTAGCTCAAAACCAAATACTTAACCAAGCCCTATAATCATGAACTAAAAAGAGAGCTTAAAGGAATTCTATTAAAGTTTAGAAGCTCAAACCATTATCCAACTCAAAGAAATCATCGAAACTTAGCTACTCATAGAAGAGTAAGATGAAGCTTGATGAAGGAAGAAGCATTTAGCCATGGATAAGGAAGGAAGAGTTTCTTCTCCATATGCTCTTCAAAATTTTCGTCCTCTCTCTCCTTCTCTCTTGCTTCTAGCCGCCACACACACCAATAGTCCCCCCTCTTCTTTTTTTGATTACTATTTTTTTTCAGATATTGATGGACTTTTTCTCACCTTTTCCTATTTTCCTTACATAATGATAACCACATTTTAGCAGACAATATAATATTTTGAATAATATTACTAATATATAGTTTAGACTATACCAATTTAATTAAATCATTCTTTTTAGATAATAACTATTATAAGCTAAACTACTGCAATAATAAATTATTCAATCACATATTATAAAAATGTGGACAAACAATTGTATAATTTTAAAAAAAATTCACAAAATATTTGTAGCTGTTTTAAGAAATACAACCAATATAAATTTAAAAAACAAAAAGGTATTAAAGTTCTGGCACTAAATTTGAAATTTCATATGAGATTAGTAGCGGTTTTACAACTGCTACTAATTTTTAGTGCCTTTTATTCAAACTTTCCTTTTAATTTTAGTAGTGGTTTTGTAACCGCTACAAATATGGAGTAAATTTTCATTTTTCATCTCCCACCATTGGCACCAACATTTGTAGCGGTTATAAAACTACTACAAAGCTGGTAAGAAGATGTGTTGTTGCTATTGAATATTGTAGCGGTTAGTATAAACGACTACAAATGTAGTAGCAATTGTGTTACTTGAGTAGCGGTTCATTATAACCGCTACAAAAATGTTTGCAACAGTCAATTTCATAGCGGTTTTGTTAAACCGCTACTAAATCGCATGTTTTTTTTTGCAGTGATGTGAATAAAGAGAGTTATAATGAAATTTACTTGTAACACTACTTACTTGAGAATTTACAATACATACAAATATAATTTATTTCACAAAGAAGGGAGTTAATAGGATGGAAGGATATGAAAAAGGGATTTGAAAGAAGCTTGTACATCTGGGTGAAGAAAAAAGTAAATTAAAATCATACTACTCAAGGAGAAAGGTGAAAGGAGGGATATAGGTGGGACAAGTATACAAACAGACTCAAGACACAAATATGACGCCCACACACAATATGTGCATAAGGAACCAAAACGGGTTATGTGCTGGCAGGATGAAAAGACCATGGGAAGGTGAATAACATGCACATTCACATAAGAAAGTATTCATGCCTTGTTTGGTACATTGGAATTGGGCTTTGATAAGTGAAATCCTAAAATTAGATTGTTTGGTAGGTTGGAATCAACTTCTATGATGGAACTCACTTCCTTAGGTAGACCTATGGAAGTAGGGTGGGTTCCATGGAAGTGAAATTTACTAACTATTATACCCTCATGTATTTTACTAATTGACCACTTTGCTCGCGACCCTACTTCATCTTTCTGTACTGCCCGACTCAACAGCGTCTTCCCTCTCTTATAGAGATGGCAAGCCCCCTCCCTCTCTCACGACGATGATGAGTAGAGCGACGACGTGGCACAACAATGACTAGGCGCAATCTCTTCTCCAATCTCCAACTGCACGAGTCACTCAAGCAAAGTCGCGTCTTCGATCTCGTCTCGCTTGGAATTTTTTGCATTCACTACTATCTCTGCCTTTCATCCTTGAAACCTTGTGATGGCTTAGTCAAGAAGCATCTGGGTTGCGATGATGTCCTCTGTCCTCCATTCATTTGAACTCTGCGATCTCAATTTCTGAGTTTTCCATGAATAGCAATTTGAGTTTGATTTCTAGATTTGAATTTATTTTAAGTTTAATTTCTAGTTTGAAATGGAACTACAATTTTTTAGAGGTGTTATGTGATTTTGTTCATACTTTTTTCTAGTTTTGTTCCTTTCTTTGATGTAACCTACTTCTCCAGTAGGGTCTTAGTTTCTGACTCTTTTGAAATTGGTTATTTTCTTACTTAATTTAGTTTGATTTCTTGCTTATGGTGATTCTAGTTCTTGTAATCATCTTCCTTTATGGCTGCCGGCAATTTCTAAGTCGCCGTCACCGGTTTTCTGTGGAGGTTGATGGTGGTTGGAACTGATTTGGTAGGAGGCTAGGTTTGTTTCCATAAGGGTAAATTGGTGATTTCATATTTGAAATGAATGTATTAATTAAAAATTATATCATATTTCCATAGCCATATCAAACACACTTTTATCCCCATTTTCACTTCTACTTCCACTTCTAGTTCCACTTCTATTTTCACTTCTACTTCCACTTCCACTAAAAACTCTTCCATTGTACCAAACAGGGCATAAGGGAAGTGGGGACATGATACATTGTGCGGTGGTGGTGTGGGGGAATACAAGGTGAAATGACAAGATACACAAGACAAAATAGAAGCCAACGATGGAAGAGAGATGGAAATTAAAAATGGTGACAAGACTGAAATGGGGAACCGAACAAGAGGAAAGGAAAAGAAGAAAAGAGGGATACCTAACTATGAAGGCTATGTGATGGCAGTGAGTGTGAGGAATGTAGTGAAGGGGAAGAGAAACTTAAAGGAACAGTTAGTTAGGCCTTTTAACAACTTGGGCTTCTCATAGTTGGGCCATTCTTATATTTATTTAGTTCTAAAAGTTACCCATATGTTAAAACTTGAATCTATATGAAAAAAATTTGTGACCCAATCTAAAAAAAAAAATCTTAAAAGCTACCTAGTTATTGTTTACTTCCAATAGTAGTGCTTAATCATCTCCCAAAAGCATAATAATCTTATATCTACATGTAAATTTATATAAAAAAATTATTTTAAGTAAGAATTTCATCTTATTTTTAAATTATCAACCTATAATCCATAAAATAAATTTGAAATATCAAATCTTTCATATAAATAATTTATTTTTATGTATATACTTTTTTTTCAGAATTAATGCTCTAAATCATTAAAATAATAGGATGTTACGGATTATATCTGAGTGCTGCTTCCAATTCTTCATCTTATGTAACCATTTCTTCCTTCAACAAATCAAGGTTAATGACTCCTTTGCTTCCAAGTTAAAAAGGGAACAGTTAACAATCTATGTCAACGATGCTCTTAATGTTGTTATTGCCAATCAAATTATCGAAATAGCTTGCTTCCACTACATGCATTGCACTGAATGCCCTTGGAAACAAATGAAAAATCTCAGAATTTGATAAGCACCAAATCTTACAAAATCAATAATAACACTCTAACCAGTTGCAGGAATATTGTTCAAAGGAGTAGAAACATGAGGAGCCTGAGAACAATTAAGGTTGACATTGTCCTTTGATGAGAAAGATGAAATACCAAGGGAGGATGCAACTTTGATCTCCTTGATAAATGTAGCCAAATCAACCTTCTTCCCTTTATGAGCAGGTGGTTTCTATTCATCTATAACATAGAAATGAGATTGATAATTTGAGATACTTCCTCCAAGAACCCATCCTTGTGAAGCTTGATAAGGACCATTTTTAGCCAAAATTTAAAATCCGGCAATGTACTAAAAGGTAAAACAATTGAAAGTCCTCCAAACCATACAACCTTTGAGAATGGACAAGTCACAAATAGATGCTCTATAGATTCCTCTTGGTTGCAACCAAATAAGCATTTACCTTGAATAGGTAGATGATGCTTATTAAGGATATCCTCTAAAGGAATGTCATCATTCAAAATCTTCCAAATTAGAAGAAGATCCTTTGAAGGCAAAGATATGGTCTATAAGAATTTCCAAACCTCCTCATTTTGCCTCTGTTGTGTTGAGAGTGAGATATTTTTGAAAGAAAGAGAGGCCTTATATTCTCTCAAAGGACTAGACAACCAAATTAACTTATCTTGACCATTTATAAAGGAAACAAGAATCCATAAAATATATCTGGCAATGTGAGAAGGATAAACTTCCCTTACCGAGTTGTGATTCCATCTAAATGGACATTAGGTAGATGGAAGTTGCACTAATAAATCTGAGACAATTCTTTGTGATGAAGAACTAGAGGATTTAGACTGCATAGGTCACCACAAAGGGTGGTTGATAGCAATGGAATTTCCATATCCCACTTTCCATCCTAAATGATTTGTGATTATAGAAGCACATTGGAACATTCCTTTCCATAACCAAGAAGAATTAAAAGGTTTCTTCACTAATGACTCCCCTGCAAGATCTATATATGTCGGCTTTAAAGTCTCAGCAAGAAGAGAGCCAGTCTAAGCATTGATAATTCTCCGAATTTGTTTTGCAAGAAGAGAATCATTCACTTTGGAGATAGGTCAAATCCCCAATCCTCCTTCCGAAAGAGGCCTAAAAATAAAATCTTTGCTTACCAGATAAATTTTGTTCCTATCACTAGTAGATCCCCAGAAGAAATTTGCACATCTTGCATCAATTTGATTGCAGATATATTGGGGGAGTTTAAGGCAAGAGATAATATAAAGATTGACTGCAGAAAGAACATATCCAATTAGAGTCAATATAGATGCTTGAGAGAGAAGCCTAGCCTTCTGTGCTGTCATACACTAATCCACTGAATTAGATACTTGTCTATAAACAACTTCGTTATTCCTTCCAGGATCCACCCTAGTTCCTAAGTATCTTCTAAGTTTGTCAGAAAATCCAACACCTAGAAATTGAGTGTAATAAAACTTGATGTCATGAGAGAAATTAGGACTGCAAATAAGTGAGGATTTATTCCTATTGACCTGTTGTCTTGACTACACTACAAAAAATTAATAAATTTCCAACAGAATTTGTCACAAAATTTTTTCCCGTGGAAAGTTCTGTCGGAAATTTCATCAGAAAAGTTTCCTGCAAAAATAGGAATTAGCCACGGAAAAAAATTCCATAGCAAATTCCGACAGAAAAATTTGCCTCGGAATTATTCTATGGCCAATTTTGTCATGGAATTAGCCAGGGAAATTTTTGTGGCTATTTGCCATGGAACTAAATCCGTCGAAAATATTAAAAATTTATTATTTTTCACATAAATTTAATTATTAAAAAAATATTATTTTGATAAATATATATAAATTATTAGTTATAAATTAATTTTAATTAAAAATAATTTTTACATTTAGAAGTTGGACAAAAATATAGTCATATGAAAATTTATTTAAGATGTAAACTTTTTTAATTTGAAATTAATTTATATTAAAAAAACATTAAGACTATATAAAATTATTTTTTATTATTATTAAATTTATATTTAGTTTTTTATAATAATATATATTTATGTATAAGAAATATATATATATATATATATTTATAAATAATTGCTTATATATAATAAGATTAAATATTTATATAATTGTGCAATAAAAAAACACCAAAGCATTCCAAACCAACTGGTAAGGCATAACGCATGCATAGGGTAGGTCCTGGGTTCAAACCAACAGGGGGCTAAGAGTAGTTGCATTTTCACGAAATATGGAGGGCAACATGTGGCAAAGTGAGGTTGCGACATGTGCTTGGAGCCAGGCGCAGATGATGAGGTGGCAGCCTTCGGAGCTGCCATATGGCTTCTCCTAAGAATGCCACGTGGCATTTTGAAATTAAAAAATAAAAAATAATTTTCTGATAGAATTTCGTCACAAATTTTGTGACGGAATCTAATTTCATCGGAAATTGATTTGTCACGCTATTATTAGTGATAGAATCTATTCCGTAGGAAATCCATGTCTCTCGCAAATCTGTGGCAAATTTTGTCAAAAGCTTTGAATTCCGTGACAAATTCCATCACAAATTCAATGTTTTTTTCCTAATGCTATAAGTTATATAGATCCAATGAAGCCTTAATAGAACTGAGACTTTGATAATAAGTACCCTCAAAAAGAAGATTGTCTCGTCAACATATAATAAATGAGAGACAGGTTAAGAGTTATTGCTAACTTTGATCCCTTTTAAATGGCCAGAATGTTCAAAAGTATTCAAAATACAAGAGAGCACATTAGCAGCCAAAATGTGTGAATAGGGTGATAAGGGGTCACATTGACGAACTCTTCTTGTTGGAAATATTGAGGTAGTGACTTGATCATTGAAAACCACCTGATATTGCACACCTGTGAATGACTTGACCATTCACATGGCTTCTCACATGATATCCTATATATGTTACTAATTTTATAAAAACCTCCTAAACTTTGACAAGTTGCAGATAAACACCCTAATATTTCAAAATTTAAACTTAACTCCCTTGAAGTTTTAATTTTTAATATTATACCCTTCATCTTGATAAATTATAATTTATTAACTAAAATAGTATTTTTATATGGCGAAAACTAAATTTGATCATGAAATTGTGCTATTACTCGATTATATCGTAAACATTATTTTCAAATTATACAATGAAAATTTTTTCGCTTAAAAGTGTTAATTATATACTATGCTTTCTAAAATTGTGACGTAATTTATAAAATAATAATTAAAAAGTCCATGGTGATATAACAATGATTTTCGTTAAACAAGCGTAATATGTAGCCACATTGGTACTTCTGACGAGAAATATGCTATTTCAATTGTAACATACTATATAACAAAAAAAATTCTTTAAACAAGTGAAATATATAAAAATAGCCTTTTATTTTTATATTTCTTTAAATATCTTTTTCTATAGTTTTTTATGCCAATAGGCTATTTTATTTTATAAATAATAATAATAATTTTACTGAATATATTAAGATGATAAAAGTAACGGAACGTGTTTAATATTACAAATTAAGACATTAACGGGGTTAAGTTAAAATTTTGAAATATTAGGGGGTTTATCTACAACTGGTTAAAGTTCTGGGGGTTTTGTAAAATTAGTAATTTACATAAGATTCCATATAAGAAGCAAGGTGTCTTTAATTAGTCTGACGTGATGATTTTTATTAAAAAGATAATGGTAAGTTAACAACAGGGGGTTTATAATAAAAATATGAAAGGTTAAGGAGGTTAAATTTAATCTTTAAAATGTCAGAAGAGTTATCTGCAACTAGTCCAAAGTTTAAAGGGGATCTTATATAATTTAGCCATATAATAAATTATGGATGTTGAGAGATTTAATTTCAATTACTTCAATTTAAATTGTATTTAAATCAAATTGTTGTTATGTTTTACATTTTAATTATTTAATTATTCATTATTAATATATTAATTAATAAAAGCAAACTCATAATATTTGATAAGCTTAGTTGGGAGGTTTGATTTAAAATAGATGTCTCCATAAGAATGACAACTGCGTTTGACAAAGAATCTAAAAAAATCTTCAGCATTGGTGAATCCAAGTGTTTGCAATGATAGGCCATAAATAGTCAATGTATATACTCTGGCATATGTATCTTCAATAACTCCCTTTATCTATTGTGAATTTCTTTTAGGATACTCTGACTTTTATTTTTAATTTTAAAGGAATAAATCACTAAAAAAATTCATAGTCATTCTTGGAGAAATAAATATATATTATGGATTGTAGGCAAAAAAAAAAAAATTGTATAGATCAATAATAACGATAAATATGATAGATCAACTTAAACAAAATATATACAAGAAATTTACTCAATAGAGTTTCACGAATCAATTGTAATCAAATTATATTTAATTATATCAATAGATAGAGTTGCTTTTGTTGTCGCAGTTCGAAAGGAATCAATTCATCCTTCGTACATCTGCGAGCAAGCCGTTTCATGGAGTCAGACGTACAGCTTTGTTCTGTCTTCATTCTGTATTCTCTTCAAATATCAACTTCCATAATCTTGATTTATACAAAATCACCAAGACCCAAGTAAATAGGTTTGCCGTCTGTATATAAAAATTTGTCGTTTTTTATATAAAGTGGAGTTCCTTTGCTGTGTTGGTCCCAAAAAACAGAAGTATTTTTCATAATAAGGCAATCATGCTCCTACATATAAATTTTTTAAAAATTTGGTTTTGGTTGTTGATATAAATATTTTCATTGTTTAAATTACAATTTTTCAAATATAGTATTTAATTATATAATTATTATTGCTGTCCATAATTTTCAAAAATTATAAACTATAATTTTTGATTATTAATTACTTATTTTAATATATCACGTTAATGAATAAATAGAGTTATTCAGAATTAAAATTAAAGTACAAAATTCATTAATATTGAGTTATATAATACTTTTAAGATTTAAAAGTAAAAATACATTAATTTCCTTGTTGGCAAAAAAAAAAACTAATTTACTCACAAGAAATTATACTTTAATGAGTCACAACTCATAAACCTTCTTGAAGAGTTGACTTTTCTTTTTTGGGATGTTGACCAGAAGGACGATTGTTTAAACTAACAGGAAAAACAACGCGCTAATAGACTCTGTGTGTGTGACTAATGGGTCTCTTTTTTTCTTTTTCTTTCTTTTTTTTTTTGGAAGGTCTAAGATATCCATCATCAGTAACAATGACTAATGAATCTTTCCTACTCAGAAATGTGGGCATAAAAATAAAGACACTATTTTTTTGTTTGCCAACGGCATAAAATATAAATATTCTAGCTTTATAAAAAGTAAATATATAACATTATCAAACTGAGGATATAAGTGACCAAAAAAAAAAAAATCAAACTGAGGATATAAGAAATCATTCAACTGATTAAAATTACATTATAAACCTCAAACTCAGGAAAAAAGAAAGAATATAATAAATACATTTGCCACTGTAAGCTCTATTATTTATTTATTTCTCAAGCTTATTAAGCCAATCAATCCTCGTTTCCCTGGTATCCCCATGGATTGTTTCTGGCCCAATTCCATTGATCTCTACACATCTCCTCTACACCATATTTTGCCCTGAAGATGAAAAATCATATTAATTATAGTAAATTGAATAACAACAACTGATAACATCACCCATAGTATAAACATTAAGTATTATATGTTTGTCTTGACTTAAAAAATAAATGAAAAAATAAACCAGGTCCTTACTTCCAACCCAGTTCTTTCTCAGCCTTCTCTGTTGATGCATAAACAGCAGTAGCATCTCCAGGTCTTCTAGGAGACAATTTCAGTGGAATTTTCTGCAAGAAAAAGAACCAAATAAAATATGAACTTCTAACAAATTGATCATACATATTACCAGTCCCAAGTTGTATGAGCAAGATCTATAAATACCTTGCCAGAAACTTTTTCAAATGCAGCAACCATTTCAAGCACTGAAGTACCTTGTCCAGTTCCCAGGTTATAAGCAGTGCAACCTAAGCAACAAGTTGACCAATTAACTTTAAGTAAACAAATTAAAGATGGTAGGAAACAGCTCTCAAACTATGTTATATATAATGAAAAGAAGAAGATATTTCACCTATGTTCTCAGTGGTGAGAAGCTTTCTCAAAGCAGCAATGTGACCATCTGCCAAGTCCATTATATGTATATAGTCTCGGACCTAATTCACAACCAAAATATTTGAGGGTTAATTAACATGTAGAATTTGGAAATATATATTTTTGAGCAATCATGCTTGTTTCTACTGCACTATTAATTATTCTCTTTAAATAGATTTTTTTTTTATTCCTCAAATACATCTTACTGTCAAATAAAGATATAATGATATTGATCTTATCAAATGCACTAATGAAAATCTCTGGTTAGGTGATTTAGTCTCATGCAAAAAGAAAATTTAGTACAAGTGTGAATTTTAACGAACCGCTGATCCGTCCTTTGTGGGATAATCTAAACCATAAACATTAAGCTCAGGCAATCTCCCCACAGCTACTTGTTGAATATAAGGCATGAGTTGATTTGGGATGCCCCTGGGATCTTCACCAAGTTTACCACTTTCATGTGCTCCAACTGGATTGAAGTATCTCAACAAAATAATCCTCCATTCTGGTTCGGCCTTTTGAATGTCTCGAGCAATTTCTTCTAAGAAAAGCTGTAGAAATATGTGAGCCAGAGAGGAAATAAATGCCAACATTCTCGATCCCCAGTGGCGAGGAAGAAAAGAAAAAAAAAAAAAAAGAAATGTGGGTACCTTAGTTCGTCCATAAGGACTTATTGCGCGTAGCTCAAAATCCTCAACGCAGGGCATCTTCTCAGGTTGGCCATAAACGGTTGTAGATGATGAAAAGACCATCTATTTTCCCCATAGATTCAAATAATTAAGTGTCAGTTTTCTCATGCACATATAAAATGCTTGAAACAGAAGCTAAATAAAATGCTTTAGTATTGATTTATAAAGACCAGAAACATAAATATTTATATATCTATATAACTGACTCGCCATTGCAAGAATAGGCCACAAATCATCCATTTATATTCTCTGGTATATTCTTTTATCTTTAATAACTTCCCCTATCTACTACTGTGACTTATTTTTTATAGGATACTGTGACCATTTTATTTTGAAATAAAGTAATAATATTAATAATAGAAATATTTTGCCAGAACTTTTTATTCTAATTTTAAAGTACTAATAGAATTATGTACAAACCTTTTTGCAGTTATATTTTGCCATAGCTTCATAGAGATTAATGGTGCCAATCAAATTAACGTCAAAGTATCTGCGGGGATTAGCAACACTTTCACCAACAGCTTTGAGACCGGCAAAGTGAATCACAGCATCGAATCTGTTTCATCGTCATTCACAATGAAAGAAACACATCTACACATCTCTTAGCAACCGTACTGTTTTCTTAAATTTAAAAACCAAAAAACAGAGCTCTAGTAAAGAGGAATAGAACAAGAGATTATGCTTCATGAAGGAATTTCTATAAAACTTCGAATTAAGAGACGCAAACAAAATTCGAATCAGTTCATCGACGTACTTTGTTTTAGAGAACAGATTCTCCAAGTCGTCTTTATTTCTGAGATCGCCCTGAAACGAAACCAGAGCAAGAGAATCAAATCACTGAAAAGAACTAATTAACTTTGAAACAAGTGATTGAAATCCAAAATCAAAGAAGAAATCGGTTCATTACCTTTGTAAATTCAAGTCTCTCGGAAAGTTCAGGTCCGACGACTTCACGAACTCGATCCACGGCTTCTATGACGGAATTGTCCAAATTATCGATGATCGAAACCTTGAATCCACTTTTGAGAAGCTGAACGACGGTGTGAGTGCCGATAAATCCTGCACCGCCTGTGACCAGAATGGTTTGATCGGAGCTTGCCATTTTTTCCGATTACAACAAGGAAAGAATTGGAGTAAGAACAAAAGAACAGAGGATAGAATGAGATGAGACGACATGAAAGGTAGAAAGCAGAGAGAATTTATAGAAATTGGAGCTAGAAAGATAAGATTCTATGAATATGAATTCGGATAGAAGTGTTATTATCTAAATTTTGATTCTGTTTGATTCAAATCTTTCTTGATTTTCTATTTATAGGTTGTTTGGTTTATTACTGTTTGGCGCGCTGCTTCTGATGTGTTAATAGGCGGGGTGTGACAGCTATCTTAAAATTTTTGATAATTAATTTTTGGCTAAAAACAATTGATAACTAATAATTCTCACAATTGGTGCTTTGTTTTACCTAATTTGCTTGCTCTGTTAAAAGTGAAGTGCATATAACTTCTTAAAAAACTTCTCATTCTTTTGATAAATGAATCTAATTTTAATTAAGTAAAAGATATGATATATCTAATACTAATTTTTCATATATTTATTTCAAATTAAAACTTTTATCCAAAAGAAATTCAAATTAAACTAAATAAAGAAAGAGACGTTTTTTAATTCATGGTATGCATCGTGTTTAATTGATCATGAGGATAGATCTTAGATGTATATCAAAATAAAATTTATTCTAACTGAAAATTTGAATTATTATTAAAATTTATAATTAATCCCTTTCAAATACTAAATTATCGATCATAACCCCTCGAACTATCTAAAATTTATTTGATTATTTTGCATTCATAAATGGGAAAATTCTTAAATAAGACGATTGAATTATTTAAATTTTAAATTGGGTCATTAAACTTAACAAATTATAAATCAGGTTATATGTCTTAAATTAGGATTTTAGAATTTAATAATTTTACCTTACTATCCCTTATTTGATTTTAACTCAGTAATAAATAGTTCTATATATAACCTACCTGTAACTCATCCATCTCTATTATTTTATTTTTTTTATTGTTTTTAACAAAAATATAGACTCATTAATTGCTCTCCCTTTCCTTTACAAAACTTCTCCAAAAACTCTCTCTCCACCGCCACTTCTTCCACCTCTTCCCCTACTTCGACGCCCCTTCTCTTCAGTTAATCAATATATAGGCATGAGAGGTTGGCAATAGAGTAGTCATGCACTTCATCGTCATCTTAAAACATTATCAAGCAAAAACCTGATAAAAGCAAGCAGGATGAAAATAGAAGCCATTTCATCATAATAACAATGATTTGTTATCTGATAATAAACCCAACTAAATCAGTGAGAGCACAAATATATATAGCTAACTTTATATATCTGTAAGCTGCATTATGAATAAGTACGATCTGAAACATTAATCTTGAGACTTGAAAGTTTTGATAATTGGAACCCAACGAAGGGTTAAAATCTACACATTCATTAAAGGGCAAAAAATTCGATTTAAATTTTTGGACTCTGAAGATTAATTTTTTGGGGTATGATTAGATCCCGCAAGAGAAAGACAATGCGAAGGAAGAAGTGGCGAGGTGGAGAGGTGGAGAGGAGAGTTTTTGGGAAAAAAAATTTGTGGAGGAGAGAAACAAATTAATGAGTTAGTACTTTTGTGAACAAATTAAAATAATAGAGATGGATGAGTGATAGGTAGGTTTTTTTTTTCTTTTTGCCAATAGATAGGTAGGTTACATATAGGACTATTTATTATTGAGTTGAAATCAAATGAGTGGTAGTAAGATAAAATTATTGAATTCTAAAATCCTATTTTAGGACATATAACTTGATTTATAATTTGTTAAATTTAACGACCTAATTTAAAATTTGAATAATTCAACTGTCTTTTTTAAAGATTTTCCCTTCATAAATTGATGTTCACTTTTCATTTTTTTATTGATTTTATTATTTTTATAGTAATAGAATAATCATATGAAATAGATTATATATTTATATTTATAAGTTTTGAGCAGTTAATTTGGCTATTTAACTTTATCAAAGTATAAAAAATTTCTTTAATGTATAAAAAGTTGAAATTTAAATTGGAAAAAAAAAATTAAACAAAGGATTGGTAGGTTAACTCGCCAACCCATCTTAAGCGAGCTTAAGTTAGCTAATGCCTGAGGCAGGTATTTTCAGGCCTTGCTCAGCTTACACCCCGCATGTTGACCCGTATTACCATTTTTAATTTGAAGCATTCACATCTTTAAGCTGAGAGGGTATGGCCAAACCCTAATAAGTCCCAAAACCAAATTCATCTAATTTTCTTAATTAAAAAAAAAAATTGGTTGTGCATTTTGTAAATAACTTTCCGTTCTTGAATTTGTTTACCCACTTACAATTTGTTTGCTTTTAAAACAAAAAAAAAAATTCTAAAATCGATGCGTGCTATTTCAATTCTTACAAAATCCACCATTCACCGCCACACCTCGGCGATCGACGACTCCATCTACGTCGACCATCCCGCCACCGTCCCTGTCCAAGAAAACCACAAACCATTGCACAACCCAATTACACAAAACAGAACTCCATCGAAGATTGCAAGCAAAACATCGGTGTTTGTCGGAGGTGAGGTTGTCTTGGTCTGTCATGGCTGAGAGCTTATCACCTCCGGCAAGGATCGAACATGAAGCGCGAAGGTCATCGTTGTTAGCTGTTGCGAAGCACATGATCATATATGCTCTAACTGATTATTGTCACAAGGAGGGAGATAGAAAGGGTGGAATGGAACAAAGAACCGATTCCATGAGAATCATGATTAAGGCATACCAAACATGCATGAAGGAAAATATGTCTGATTCCGTTTCTCTTTTCCTAATTCCGTTTGTTACGGGGAGGGGGAGGGAAATTAAAATTTTTGATAGAATTTTAAAAATTGAAGACGTACTACTAGGTTATAAAATTTTAATAAAATTAAAATATCATAATTACCCTATGTTTTACTTTAATTACTTGAATATTTTCTATATTTTGAAAACTCAAATAAACCTCTTTTGAAATTGAAATATATGTTACACACACTTCCCTTATATTTTTAATATTTTTTTCCATCCATCTATTTTTTAGTGGACCATTAAATTTGACTCTCAAATTTGTTTAACCAAATATCCATATTTAAAATAAGAATTATTTAAACATTTATACTTATCCGGAAAAAATTATACAACCAAAAAAAGTTCTAATATATATTTGCAAAATTTATAATATGTTACAAAATTTATTAATTTTGATTATATTATAAAATTTTATAATTTTAATTTCTCATTATATTTATTGAAATATGTTTATTTTGGGTTTTTTTTTCAGATGATAAAAACATATTGCAAACACATATTTTTGTTATCATATAGTATAAATAATATAAGTTCAAGATAATATATAAATAATTCATCACGATTGATTTTTTTTCCTGAGGTTTTCAAACCTTCCAAAATAAATTAGGGATTTGATATGATTAAAGGAAAATTTGCAAATAAAATTTATTTTGATATAAATTTTATTTAAAACATATTTTTTTGGAATCTTTTTGGAATATTCTCAAAAAATTTAATGGTTTGGACCGAAGTGTATATTTTCAAAATAGAAGGTGGTCTTTGTAATTAGGGAAAACAAAAGGGTGCTTATAGTACTTTACTATTTTAATAAAGATAAAATGTAAAATAAAAGAGTACGGAAAATTAATTAAAAACTTTTAACTCCACCTCACTAATCTTTTTAAATTTAACTCATAAAAACTTTCCCTTCTCGCCATTTTCCTCCAAATCTCTCATACCAGATTTGGGGCCTCAACTGCCTCTTCCCAGATGTGCTCTCTAATGCGCCCCCATTTTGGGGGCTTTCGCAAATATATTTTTCATGGCTCTTTAGATCATTAGATTCTATACGAAATGGGTGACATTTTGATAGATTATGGGCAAAAAATGGACCTATTTTCAATTTTTTATGACTTTTTAAAAATATTTCAGAAAAATGTTTAAAGTGAAAAAAAATACACCATTTTTCTGAAATATCTTTGAAAACTCATAAAAAATTGAAAACATATCCATTTTTACCCATAATATATCAAAATGTTACCTATTTCGTGTAGAATCTAATGATCTAAAGAGCCATGAAAAATATATTTGAGAAGATCTCCAAAATAAGGGTGAAGCAGAGAACACAGCTGGGAAGGGGCAGCTGATCAGGCCCCAAATCCTATCAAACAAGCCCCTAAGGTCAAGGTCAATAATGGGTTTTGATCTCCACACTACTACAAATTTGAACATTTATAATACTTAATACATAACAGTTACAACTAATAAACGTTATGTATGTTGATGCAGAGGTCATTCAAGGATATATAATGCTTAAAAGTAACGGTTAATTATGCACACTATCATGTATTGTGAGGTAGAATTCACGAAAATACAAAAATAATTATTGTAGTTAATAATGTCATTTTTTAATGACAAAAGTGACAGTTCTTTCGAAACAACCGTCATGGAACACTTACAAAAGCTAATACTAAATATAGATTCTACTATCCTAAAAGACGTCCCTTTTAAAAAATGGGAAGTAAAAAAGAAAGGTGGTGGCATTTTTGTAATTGTGGGTGAGAACTGAATAACTTTAGGCATCTCCAATTTAAATAAGGACATCTAAAACGCGACTTTAGAGACTTTAGACGTCCCTATATGTATTGGGGACGTCTAAAGTTAAAAACAAATATTTTTTTAAATCAGGGACACCCTTTGGTGGCCCTAATTTATATTAGGGACACCAAACGGTGTCCCTGGTATCATCAAGAATGCCATCTAATAACATTAGGGATGCCAAAGGTGTCCTGATGATACACATAACGGACGCCAAAGTTACATTAGGGATGCCAAAATGGCGTCCCTGATGATACCAAGGACGCCAAAGGGTGTCCCTGATTTTTGAAAAAAAAAAAAAACTTTAGACGTCCCTATTTAGATTGGGGACGTTTAAAGTAAAGTAAAAAAAAAATTAACTAGATAACTTTAGGCATCCCTAAATTAAATTGGGGACGCCAAAAATAATTCAAATTTATACTGACAGCCTTTATATATCAATTTTATAATACTCTTATACTCATCTTTCTCTTTCCATCACTGCAAACACAAGAAAAGTCACTACCATCACACCTTTTAACTTTTACTTCTTCTTTATATACTCTTTTTACTTTTACTTCTTCCTTTCTCTCTCTTTGTTTCACCTCTAGATCTGTTATGCTTTCTTATCATTTTTTTTTTATTATTTTAGCTTCTTTCTCTTTTTTCTTTTGGTTTCCCTTCTATTTTATTTTCTAACTCGTGTTGTTATGGCTTGTAGATCGAGACTCTGGAACATGCTTCATGGCCACGTTCCTGTCAAGAAAATGAGACTCATCTCTCCCTATCGCTCTTCTCTATTGATTATTACGAGAAAATGAATTTCAATAATAGAAAGAGATAAGTTTTTTGCAACTGATTCCTCTTATTGTTTTCATCTTCTATCTATGAGATTTCAGCTTTAGAGTTATTATTATGTAGATTTTGGATTTGGAGTTCAGATACTAGATCTGTAATTTTTTTGACGATGATATGTAATTTCTGGTTTTAAATACTGTTTAGTCCAGATCTGTAACATAAACAATTTTTTTTTAAAAAAATACTTTAAACGTCCCCATTTTAAATTGAGGAAGTCTAAAGTCTTGTAATTTCTAGTTTTAAATATTGTTTAGTCTATATTTGTAATATAAACGATTTTTTTATTTAAAAAAAAAGCACTTTAGACATCCCTATTTTAGATTGGATAAGTCTAAAGTATCAGTGTAGCACTTTAGAAGTCCCTTTTTAAAATAGGGTCGTCTAAAGTCTAGACCTTAGATGTCCTTTTATATACGAACGTTGTTGTTATTTTTTACCACATCGCTCATATAGATGTATCCTTTTTTCAGACGTTAAAAGGCCTAAAAAAGAGACGTTAAAAGCGTTTTTTGTAGTAGTGAAACGATTCGCATCCAACCTTGCATCAACGAAAATACAAACATAATAACAGTTTTATTTATTGACTGTAAAGTATGAATGACAAAAATGACATTTCATAATAAACAACAGTCATGTAAAGAACAAATCTAAAAAGCACCTTTTTAAAACCTCATTCCATCTGACACCAAGTATCAGTTCTCCCAAGTTAAATTCTTTAGAGTGAAGTACTTATTCC
Source organism: Inga oerstediana (assembly GCA_963210345.1). Taxonomy (NCBI): domain Eukaryota; kingdom Viridiplantae; phylum Streptophyta; class Magnoliopsida; order Fabales; family Fabaceae; genus Inga; species Inga oerstediana. The sequence continues at coordinate 15,072,146 of OY723411.1, read as the reverse complement.
TTTTGTTCTTAGTACTTTTCTAAAAAACACCTTTTCATAACCTCATCCTTTTCTCCCTTATTATGGTCAACCACCATAGAGCTCTTTCCATTCACCCTTGGCATCCTCTCGCTCCTCCTCCTCCTCCTCCTCGGCATCCTCTCGCTCCTCCTCCACAAGCCCCTCCTCTTCCACCACTACCTCCACCACCATCACTACCTCCTTCTCCACGTCCTCCTCCTCCACCACCACCACCACCTTCTCCAACTCCTCTTCTACCACCACCTCCTCCTCCTCAAATGGAGGCTCTGCTCTAGACGTTGGCCAACCTTGACCGCTCTTCAAGGAGTCTCACTAGACACATACCCACGGTTTGAATGCGAAGTTGGACCTCATCCTTCATCACAACCAGGTTATATATGATCACTTCTAGCTAGACCCTTCATCTCCTTCCTCAGACGTTCATTATGTGCCAAGCAAGAGGGAGGGCAAGAGGAAGAAGACAGTAGTAGTGGTGATGACTAAAAACCACCACTGCTGTTTTTTAATATTAAAAATAATTAATTGCCAGAGCAATGTAGACCAAAAATATTTTTTAAAAAAAACAATTGACTATTCATGGTTATTAGTAAATACCCTTACTAATTTAGGCATTTTACAAGGGATGTGTACGGTTATTAGTAAATAACCATTACTTATGTTATCTGTGGTAATTTATAAACGAACCTTTGGCTTTATAATATTACCCTTTCTATTCTAAAGGACATGATCTACTGGATAACCTGTGAAACCCTTATCCATGCATTCACTTCTATTCCAACTTCTAACTTTTGTTCTTTATCGATTTCATGGGAGAGTAAGGACACATGAACAAGTGCTTAAAGGAACTGAACTCTCTCATTCACACTCTCATTTTCTTTTTTTAACTTTTTGTTTGTACTATTTGGTTGAATAATCAAATTTTTAGAATAAGTTATTGTTATTATTAAAACCTGTCATTTTTTAGAATACCATGTCAAATACCTAACGATTATTAAGAAATCACCGTCACTATTTACAAAACCTAACAATTGTGATGTTAAAACATTGAATTGTTGTTCAAAATTTGATTGAGGAAACATGTCACCATTTACAAAACCTAACAATTGTGACGTTAAAACCGTGAACTTTCGTTCAAATGTTTATTACAAATGTAAATTAAGAACCGTAAGAAAAAGGCCACATTTTATAACAGATCTAGACTTGTAACCATGAGCAAGTTTCGCCAAGTTTTTTAAAACACCCATTATCTCACGCCTTTTCACTTTCCCAAGTTATTACATTTAACACATTTTTCTTTGGTCGAACGTTACCCATCATCTTCGGAAGCCCACAACTCAGGTTGACTTTTTTGGCCGTTAATAGTCACTTTCAGGTGAACCACATCCTCCACTGCTTTCTTTGAACTTTGGTCCAACAGTCACACAAGTCACTCTAATCACCCTAATACACTTTTTCATTTTGAAGCTCTAGCTAGGCTGCATTCCTTCGTGTACTCTGTTCTCCTTATTTTAAGGTATGATTTCTCTTCTGCATTTCACATTATCCATTCTGCATTGCGCATTCTCTTTATTTTTCACTTTGTCTTGCCTATGTAGGTTTTGACTTTAGTCGTACATCATGTTCTTTTTTCTTTTGCAAAACCCATTGCTCTATTTGTTGTGGTTGACTGAATGAGTTTTGTTTTCTATTTAAAATGGTCAGTTCTACTTCCTATGAAAGTAACAATGCCCATAGTTTTGATAGTGCCCCTAGTTCTGATAATGTGCCTAGTACTGGTATTCCCACTAGTACTGATATTGTCCTTATGCAACCCAAAAATGAGACCCCAGAATAAGCATTAGAATGAGTATGGGATATTTTAAGGAGGGTTATTACGCCTTAACTTTGGTGAACAAAGAAAAAGCATTGGGGAGAAGTTCCAAGTGACATGGAACAATGACAGTCAACCTTTTGAGTTGTCATACTTCAATAGTTACATTGGCTTAATGGCAAGGACCAACATTCCTATCTCAGGAGGTAATTGGCATTGGTTACAGGCTGATTAAGTAGACATTGTTTGGAAAAATGTCAGTATAAGGTATATATGCATGCTAATTACTTGTTATATACTTGTAAAATATGTTAAGTTGAAATGTGTGCTTTGCAGTCTGCATATCATGTAGATGAAAATTCCATTAGGGAATTTGTCATCAAAAAGGCTGGCAATTACTATGCACATTCCATCATGCATTGATGAAAGGGTATTTGCATAATGCTAAAGAGGTTGATGAAACAAAAGTTCCTGTGGATTTTCGGCCTACCATCAAAATGAAAGATTAGAGAGATTTTGTCGTCTCACGTCGTGACCCAGCATGTATCTATTTAATATTAATTTGAGTATTGTATGTTTTCATAGGAATTAATTGGGCGAATAAGAAGATGGTGAAAAATAATAAGTATCCATAGAAGCGAGGGTGAATGGGGCATGCTTGGATTATTGAAAAGTTGAAGGCTGAGAGTAGGGAAGGTAGTAGTCCCCCCTGTCATGAACTTTGGTCAGTAGCAAAACAAAATAAATATGGCTCTTATGACGATCCATAGGTGAATGAGGTCATTGATAAAATTTTAAGTATTAATATAGTCTTTGATTCATGGAAGTAATGTCTTTAATTAATTATCAATATTAACATTATTGTTAAATGTATAGCAAGTCATGTCCTAATAAGTTACAACACAAGGGGCTACCTTGCTACGAGTGAGGACTTATGGGCTAAGACATTGGGGCCTGACCATCCCGGTCTTCTAAGAGGTGCTAGTTTTGGATTGACCAAGACAAAATATTATGGTTAATGGCAACCTCAAAGAAATAACCAGCACGAAAAGTATGAAAAGCTCTAGAAACAATGTGATGAAATGTAAAAACAAATACGGTTTCTCACACAAAAGTTGATGAAGGAGCATTTATGAAACAGCAAGGGGGAGATGGCAGCCCAAATCTAGAGGCAGCTGCGCATTCTACTCTAATGATACGCCTGAGGGTTTGACAGATATTGAGTGTTTTGCCGATAGCCCTAAACACCATACAGTTGCAACGAGTAACTTATTCAACCACCTGGAGCATAAGACGCTTTATAACTAGCCTATCCCTCCTGAGCATGTGAAGGTACAAATAAATACCAAAATTGACCTCAGCTATCCACTCCCTGTGCCCACCAAAGACATTAACACATTGAGAGGGGCTACAAGCAGCTTCGTTATGTGGCCTCACCATTTACTTAGATTATGGAAGCCCCTCAATCAAAAGAAGTCGGCCACTCAAAAGAAGCTGCCCACTAAGTCCAAGTCCCCCCACTTCTAAGACCCCCAATCAGTCCAAGCCTACCACTTCCATGACCCCCAATTAGTCCAAGTCCTCTACTTCCAAGACCCCAACGCAATCTTAAAAGAGAAAGCATCATACCCCTAATGATCAATTCAGGAAGAAGTATTCCTCACAAAATAAGATTGTTGGCTAATCTTCCTAGAAGTCCCTCCAAGAGTTCACTGAAAAGGGCTTTGCTTTAAACCTATTTCCATTGATCAAATTTGAGAGAGAAGTCTTCGACCAACAAAACCAAGAGGAAGCTATAAGTAAAGAGCTTGTTTCTGAGGTTCTGAATAAAGACATGGCAAATTCAAGCTTTATCAATTTCTTTATAAGGTATTTCGTCAATTATGATTGAATAATTGGCTTCTTAAAATATTGATTATATTTTAATATGTTGGTTTTGACATTCTTCAGGAACTTGTACCATAATTACCTCATCCCTTATGGCCTCTAGCACAAGAACAAGTTCATAAGCCATGACCATCTCAATAACCAGAGTGACAGCATTAAAAAAGATGTCAAGCAACAATACGCGAGATTTATGGGCCATGAATTCATCAAGAGGGCGCTAGACAAAAGTGACATTTCTTTGTGCCTTACATTCAAGGGTGGGAACATCATTAACTCTGTTTAAATTAGTTTTTATTTATTTTGTAATTGTCCTGATGGTGTAATCTATTATTGTACTTATGAACTACTGGATGCTCATGGTCATAAATCCAATACGCAAAAGGATTTGGTACTATGACTCCACGAGCGAGGTTCCAGATAGGAGCCATACATGTAAGAGATATTCAACCAGTAAGTTCTTCATTTATCATATCTTATGATTCAGTTCTTCTTGCATGTTTGTATATATATAATTTTATATTGTATCTTCTCAGAGCAGTCTATAATTATTGCACTCAAAATGGTCTCGACTGCATTAAGAACAAGCTCATAGATGGTACTACAAATGCGCCTTCCAATGGCTGTGTTCAAAGGTATATATATTATTCACCAATGACTCTAATATTAATAAATCGATAAAGTGCACAATATAGTTTATATATATATATATATATATATGATTGACTGACAGATTTTCCTTCTCATTTCTTTATAGTGCCCAAAGCAACCGAACAACAACAACGATTGAGGGTATCGCATGATGCAGTACATGAAGGATATCATCACCCACAATCTTGAAAATATTGATACAAATACGGTATATTATATGCTCAATTCATTCATTTATATATTTGATCAACTATATATTACAATATCTAACTTCAATTTATTGTTTCCTTTTGCGCACAATATTTTAATACCTCCTGCACGATGTTTAGCAACTCACAAATGAAAGAAGTGGCTGAAAAGTTGGCGACATTTATGCAAAATTAGTGGAATCAACTATATATAACAGTTGTTTAAAATCCGTTAGCATTATCAATATATAATAGTTGTTAAAGAGGAACTATTACTTATTATGCAAGCATTACTGTAGCGCCTGAAATTTTGAAAACATGGAGCCGCCACCAAAATTTTTGAAAAAGGATAATTTTGGAAACCTTTTTAAAAATGGAAACTGGTCTACAAAAACCATTTAGGGTTCGGGAGTCGATTGTGTGTGGGGAAGGTGTTAGGAACCCCACAACACCCATTCATAAGAATGGTTACCCTAAGTTAATTATTTAAAAATATTATGGCCTTTAACTTTATTATATTTACCTGAATAAAAAAAAATATTTACAAAACTAAATGAAATGAAAACTAAAGAAGAAAGAAAAAACACTTATTTACAATAAAAAAATATTTATTTAAAAAAAAAGAACATTTATTTACAACAAGAAAATAAGAAAAAATATATTTATTTACAAAATTGGACTTGACCTAGGATGAAAACCTAGGGCTTACGTACCCTTTAGAGGGATCAAAGCCCACGTAGTTCGGGGGTAGAAATGCGTGTCACTTTGTTTGTGTTTTTTAGAAAAAATGTCTATTTAATTTATTTGAGAAAAATAATTTTTTTATTTGGTTTGTATTTTTTTTAAAAAAAACGTTTTTTTATTTTCTTGTAAAAGAGAGTTTTTCCATTTTATTTTCATTTATCAAAATGTGTTAAAATGTTTTTTTTTCTTTTCCATTTTTTGAAAGAGAACCTAAGAAGGGGATAAAGGAAAAAAAGAAGAAGAAGAAGAAGAAGAAGAAATAGCACAAGTTAAAAAAAAAGGAAGTCAAAGGTGAGGAGATTTATGCGTACCTTTTATCCTTTAAACCCGCTACAACAAGAGATAGGGTGATAGAACCACATAATAAATAAGAAGCAAGTATAGATAAAGCAACACATACCTCTTGAGCTCAAACACAAACACGTTCAGCAATGTTAATGTCAACCGTATAAGTGCTCCAATGAATAGATGATTCACGTCCAGTAGTGTAATATCATATATTAAAGTAGGTGCAGTGATTCATGTAATTGTTGAGTCATCAAGATAAACACAAAGCCAAGTACAAAGTCATAAAACATTACAGTGGTGGGGAGAGTTAGTCAAATTCATCATCTTGCACATATGGCTAAATATTATCAAAAAGAAGAGCATGCAAATTTAATCACAATCAAAGAGTAGTGAGCGAAATAAGATGGGCTCTTATGTTAACTACCCTTCCCCATGAGAATTATGTATGAGCAATAAAATTAACTCTCTACCTTGCCTCCCTCTTTCTCCCAAAATTTTTTGTCTCCCTTGCTTTAACTCTTACACTCCTATTTATAGTCTCAATGTAGGGTTTTCTTCATAAATGCTTTTTTTTTTTTCATTTTTTGATTTTTTTTTTGTATTTTATATTAAGAACTACCTAACTTGACTCAATCACCATCAATGGAGATTTTTTTTAATTTTAATTTTTTTATTTTTTGTATTTTCTATTGATAAAACTTCCTAACTTGACCTAATTACCATTAGTGGAGATTTTTTCGTTTTTAATTTTTTTTTCATTATTCTCCCCGCAAGTAACTTCCTAATTTAAACCTATAAACATAAATGAGATTTTTTTATTTTTTATTTTTCGTTTTTTTTATATTTTTTTTTCCTTTAAATGATGATTGCCTATTTAGACACCGATTATCATCAATAGGAGGATTTCCTTATTTTTCTTATTTTCATTTTTTTTATTTTTTCTTTCAATGATGATTGCCAATTTTAACACCAATCATTATCAATTTTTTTGTATTTTTTTAGTGGGGCCCGGACAAAATAGGGTGTTTACAGTTGCCCCTCTTTACTTGTTTCGTAGTTGAGAAAAGTGAAATTCTCTTCTATGAAGCAAGTAAAGATAAGAACACGTATTTTGTCCGGCCAAAGAATAAGGTGCCCCCCTTAGAACCAAAGAGGGTTTGGACAAAATACAGTGCCCATGCCCCTCTTTACTTGGTTCATAGGGGAGAAGAATGCAAGTGGAGATAGATGATTACCTGGAATGGAAGTGAAGCACCTAGTTGTATAGGACTTTGGTGGGGCGTAAAAGAATTGTGCCAGCCGGTACTGGGCTTTGAGAGTGCCTGCTGATACAAGGCTTTGAAAGAATATTGCCTGCCGTTACAAGGCTTTAAAAGAATTGTGCCAGCCGTTACTGGGCTTTGAGGGTACCTGTTGGTACAGGACTTTGAAAGAATAGTGCCTGCCGGTACAAGGCTTTAAAAGAATTGTGCTAGCCATTACTGGGCTTTGAGGGTGCCTATTGGTACAGGGCTTTAAAGAATAGTGCCTGCCGGTACAAGGCTTTAAAAGAATTATGCCAAGCATTATTGGGCTTTAAAAGAATTGTGGCAGCCGTTACTGGGCTTTGAGGGTGCCTGCCGGTACAGGGCTTTGAAAAAGGTGCCAGCCGTTACTAGGCTTTGAAGGTGCCTGCTGGTACAGGGCTTTGAAAGGGTGCCAGCCATTACTGGGCTGTGAAGGTGCCTGTCGGTACAGGGGCTTTGAAAGGGTGCCAGCCGTTACTGGGCTTTCAGGGTGCCTGCCGGTGCAGGGCTTTGAGGGGTGCCAGCCGTTACTGGGCTTTGAGGGTGCCTGTCGGTGCAGGGCTTTGAGGGGTGCCAGCCGTTACTGGGCTTTGAGGGTGCCTACCGGTGCAGGGCTTTGAGGGGTGCCAGCCATTACTGGGCTTTGAGGGTGCCTGTTGGTATAAGGCTTTGGAGGGGTGCCAGTCGTTACTGGGCTTGTAGGGGTGCCTGCCGGTATAGGGCTTTGGAGATGCCTACTGATACAAGCCTTTGAAAGGATGCCATAAACATGTGATGCCCTTTGGAGTAGTGCTTATGAAGATGATGACATTGATAATAATGATGACAGTGATGATGACAACGATAATGATGAAGAGGATGATAATGGCCATGATAATGAAGGGAATATCAGAATAGTAATATCATGATGGAGGTGATGACACTAATAATGATTATGACAGTGATGATGGAATCCTAATGAGGATGATGAATATAATGATAATGCTAATGATGATGATGATAATGATGTTAATGGTGATGTTGATAATGGAGGTGATGACATGCTAATGAGAATGAGTGCAATAATTGTGGTGTTAAAGAGTAGCCTGGCAGGTGATATTGCTCCTTCTTCGTCCAGGTGCCTAACCAGTACCCCGTTACTTGCGCAGTCTTGTCGGAGGTATGAAGATGTGTATAATAAGATTCACATAGATGCCACAGCCTAGAACCCTCAGTTTAGATTGTGTCCCTTTGTCAACTGTTTGACCTCACAACAAAAATTCCAGTTGGGACCTTCGCTAATAATCCTGAAATTACACAAGTTAAATGGGAGTAGAAGACACCATGTATATCAACGTAAGTGTTTATCCATACAAAAGTTGTGCTTTCATTAAAAAGAGTTACCCTTATACAAATCATGACACAAAGTTTGACATGCGATTTAATAGAAGGGAAAGATATACTAAGGATGAAGATTCATTTAAAAGAAATGATCTTCTAATATTCAAGTGGATACATGATGATGATCATATATTGGTATAGATGTGATGTTATTAGAAGGTCCTTCACTTTTAGTTCCGTGTAGTCCCCCTGATGGTGCCTTGCTTAATTGCCAGAGATATACACTTTTTGATGAATGATTACAGAGTCTTCCAAATAGATAAAGTAAAGAGAGTCATGGGGCTAGGACTAATAACCTTCTTCGATATTTGTTTAACCCGCCCTTTCAGGTTTTCATCTTAGTGAGCCTTTTTTTTTTGCTCTAACTTTTGCCTAAGCCGCCCTTTCGGGTTTTCAACTTAGCGAGCCCCTTTTTTTGTTTTGCTCTAATTTCTGCCTAAGCCGCCCTTACGGGTTTTCAACTTAGCGAGCCCTTTTTTTTGTTTTGCTCAAACTTTTGCCTAAGCTGCCCTTTCGGGTTTTCAACTTAGCGAGCTTTTTTTTTCTTTACACATAGTATTTCTTTACAGCATCTGAATTGATTGGCCTTAGTAGATCTTGGCCATTCATGCTTGTCAATATCAATGCCCCACCAGAGAAAGCTTGCTTAACAACATATGGGCCTTCATAATTCGGAGCTCATTTACCTCTATCATCTTCTTGATTTGGCAGGATCTTCTTGGGGACTAGGTCTCCTACTTTAAACCACCTGGGTCATAGTTTCTTATTAAAGGCCCTTGCCACTTGTGACTGATATAACTGCCCATGACATATTGCTGTGAGCCTCTTTTCTTCAATCATATTTAATTGTTCAAATCGAGAACATATCCATTCGCTTTCATCTAGGTCTGATTCAGCCAAGATTCTCAGGGATGGTATTTCCACCTCAATTGGAGTAACAGCCTCCATGCCATAAACTAGAGAGTAAGGGGTTGCCCCAGTTGAAGTACGCATTGTGGTATGATATCCGTGTAATGCATATGGAAGCATTTCATTCCAGTCCTTGTAGGTCACTGTCATTTTGCTGATGATCTTCTTAATGTTTTTTATTGGCTGCCTCAACTGCACCATTCATCTGTGGCCTATATGGTACAGAATTATGATGTTTGATCTTGAAATGATCACATAATTCTTTAACTGCTGCCCCGTTGAGGTTTGATGCATTGTCAGTTATGATCCTTTCCGGTAACCCATATCTACAGATGATGTTGGCCTTTAAGAACTTGATGAAGGCCTTCTGAGTAATACTAGCAAAGGAATTGGCTTCTACCCACTTAGTGAAATAGTCAATAGCAACAAGGATGAAACGAAGACCATTCGAAGCTTTTGGGTTAATTGGCCCAATGACATCTATTCCCCATATGGAGAATGGCCATGGAGATATGAGACTATGCATTATAGTCAGAAGGGCATTAGCTTTATTGGCATATATCTGGCACTTATGACACTTTCTAACATAATTGATACAATCCTTCTCCATAGTTATCCAGTAGTAACTAGATCTTTGAGCTTGTTTAGTTAATGAGTGGCCATTTGCATGTGTACCCCATATGCCTTCATGGATCTCTGCCATAATCTTGTGCGCCTCCCTCATGTCTACACAGCGTAGCAATGTCCCATCAAAGCTTCTCTTATATAAGACGTTATTACTAATAAAAAAGCCCATGGCCAATCGCCGGATGGTCTTCTTTTCATTATGTGTCGTGTCTAAAGGGTAAGTACCATGTTCTATATATATCCTGATATTATGGTACCAAGGTTGCTCGTCGTGCTCTCTTCTAATATTGAAGCAAAATGCTGGCGATCTTCTAGTCTCAATCTGTATTAGTTGAACTTGGACCCCACAATCAAGTTGGATTATAGCTGTTAAAGTAGCTAACACATCAACGAAACGATTCTTTTCTCTAGCCATGTGATGAAAATTGATTACTTCAAAGTTTTTGATCAACTCTATCAAATACTCTTGATAAGGGATCAACTTTGGGTCTTTAGTACGCCATTCACCAGTCACCTGATAAATTATGAGAGCTGAGTCACCATAGACTTTTAAGTTTTTTATCCCAAGATCTATGGCAGCCTGGAGACCATTAATACAAGCTTCATATTCTGTCATGTTATTGGTGTAGTCAAATCCTAACTTTATAGCAATCGGAAATTGCTTTCCGTCTAGGGATATGATTACTGCCCCTACACCATTGCCATGTATGTTTGCTGCCCCATCAAAATACATTTCCCACCCCTTCGATTTGCTTTCCTCAATCGGATCTTCTGTAGCACATATGTCTTCATCTGGAAATTTGAAATCTAGTGGCTAGCATTCATTTATGGGGTTTTTCGCTAAGTGATCTGCTATCGTACCACCCTTAACGGATTTTTGAATGACGTATCTTATATCATATTCAGACAATATTACTTGCCACTTAAAGACTCTTCCAACTATATGCAGGCTTTCAAAGACGTACTTGAGTGGGTCTACTCTAGAAATTAACCAAGTGGTGTAGTAAAGCATGAATTGTCTCAACCTCCTTGTAGCCCAGACTAAACCACAACAAGTTCGCTCGATCATCTGCTAATGTGACTCACAATCATTAAACTTCTTGCTCAAGTAATAGATCGCTTGTTCTCTTCGCTTATATGCATCTTGTTGCCCTAGCATGGCTCCCATGGAGTTTGGTCATATTGTTAAATACAAAATTAAAGGTAGTCCTGGTACAGGAGGAACCAAAATTGGGGGATTTAGCAAATAATCCTTGATTCTATCAAATGCCTCCTGGCAATCTTCATCCCACTTCCTTGTGCAATTCTTCTTTAAAAGCTTGAATATCGACTCACAAGTTGCAGTCATGTTGGCAATGAATCATGCAATGTAATTCAACCACCCCAAAAAGCTTCAAACTTCCTTTTCTGTTTGAGGAGGGGGCATTTCCCGTATTGCTTTTACTTTGTCTAGATCTACTGTAATCCCTTTTTGGCTTACAATGAAGCCCAAAAATTTCCCAGATAAAGCCCCAAAGACGCATTTGTTAGGATTTAGCCATAGGTTGTACTTGCATAGTCTTTCAAACAGCTTTCTTAACACCATAACATGGCTTTCTCCCTCAGGAGATTTAGCTACCATATCATCCATGTATACTTCAAGTTCTTTATGCATCATATCATGGAAGAGTGCCACCATGGCACGCTGATAAGTTGCCCCAGTATTCTTTAGCCCGAATGGCATGACGCGGTAACAATAAGTGCCCCATTGTGTAATAAATGTTGTTTTTTCTTTGTCCTTTCCATCTATAGGGATTTGGTTATACCCTGAGTACCCATCCATGAACGAGTACCTATAGCTACGGGCTTATTATCAACCAGGACATCAATTGAGGCAATGAAAAATCATCTTTTGGGCTAGCTTTGTTCAGATCTCGATAATCCACACACATTTGAATTTTGCCATCCTTCTTTGGGACAAGAACAACATTTACTATCCATTGTGGGTATTTAGCTACTTCCAGGAAACCTACTTTTAATTGCTTTATCACCTCATTTCGAATCACTAAGGACATGTCAGAAGTGAGCCTTCTCAATTTCTGCTTTTTAGCTTTGGTGTCTAGGAATAAGGGAATCTTGTGAGAGGCAATCCTTGAATCAAGGCCTGACATTTCTTGATATATAAGACCATGCCGACACATCCATGAATTCTTTAAAGAGTTCAACTATTTTCTCTCTTTCAGGGTTATCTACTATCTTTAGTTCTTTCTTTTCTTCCTCTGTACCCATATTTATTACTTCAATTACATCTTCATGTGGGCACATTCTATTGTTATCGAATTCGAGGATTTCTTTGTATACTTAAATGATCTCATCATCATCATACTCATAATCATGCATATCAATGGCAACAAGCGAATCATCATTCAGGGATTCAGGAACCTCTGCATTGGACAAGAGTTCCGAGGAAATCGATTTCCTAGAGGGCGAAAAATGAACAACGAAAGAATAGAAAGAAAAAAAAAGAGGAATGGGTATAAATAAGTGAATTTTATTCGCATATCATTCTTTATTCATGGTTCATATAAGAGCTCGCCTAAAGGCGCATACAAAACATAAAGGACAACTTTTAGCTAGGCATGTTACTCTAAAATAATAGAATTGAAGGTGTCCTCAAACTCCCAATTTTCCAGAGTCCTTCCAGAATCATCAGCTGAAATCCATGCCCAATTCTTTTTGCCTATTATTGAAACCATTGCAACAATTGGCTTGTAGAGCACTTCAGAGGACATCAGGAATCTCTTCTTTATATGGGGATTTCAGAGTGCTAATCTTCCCTCCCTATCCAATGATTCATATTAGACTCAACTTCACTGGGATTGGCTGCCCTCTAATGACTACGTGAGTGCATGTTGTATGAAAGCATAAAGGGTAGCTGGTTAGGATGTTTAGACGGAGCAATATTGTATCACCTGCTTAGAAAGGAACAAAATATCATTAGTTTATTTGAACTCACAATTTCGAGCAGGCATTGCGAGTTATCCATGGTGTATTAGCATAAAGATATTCTAGCATAAGTATCCTTTAGCTTCCTCAGGGAATCTATTATTCCACAAGGAGAACTAAAGTTGATCATTAGATAAGAGGGACCCTGAGTCCCATCCTATCCAAGATCTTGTCATTAACCATAGTGATAAGCATGCAATACACCTTTCTTATAGGAACTTGATTTAAACATGGTTCTTGTGCCATTTAACCTTTGTGCCAAATGTTTAGTTGTTGGATAATTTGCTTGTCCTTTATTAAAGAAAATAGAAGGAAGAGTCAGAAAGTATTTCCGAATACATGCCATTCAGATGATTACATGTGCTTTCTAGCCTTGATATGGGTGATGAACATTGAGAAAAAGAACTTCACCTCCTCAAGAGATCCAATACCCCATAGAGAGGATAAAGTGCCCATTAACCTGTGAACGGCCCAAGCTATTACGCGATTAAGGGTTTTGTTAAATGTTTATTATGTCCAAGGCTCATATCAAATGAAGTTAAATGTCAATAGATAATACAAGGATACCTCATAAGACATGAAAGAGTGATGACTTATACTTCAAGTTTTGATATGGGTGATGAACATTAAGAAAAAGAACTTCACCTCCTCAAGAGATCCAATACCCCATAGGGAGGATGAAGTGCCCATTAACCTGCGAATAGCTCAAGCTATTACGCCGTTAAGGGTTTTGTTAAATGTTTATTATGTCTAAGGCCCATATCAAATGAAGCAAATATCAATAGATGATGCAAGGATACCTCATGAGACATGAAAGAGCGATGACATATACTCCAAATTTTGATATAGGTGATGGACATTAAGAAAAAGAACTTCACCTCCTCAAGAGATCCAATACCCTATAGAGAGGATGAAGTGCCCATTAACCTGCGAATAGCCCAAGCTATTACGTGGCTAAGGGTTTTGTTAAATGATGATTATGTCCAAAGCCCATATCAAATGAAGCTAAACTGCTAATGAATGATATAATGATACCTCATGAATCCTAAAGGATTATCTCTCATTGAGATGTTTTCTAACATGATTGATGTGATGAGATCATGGTCTTTTAGGGTCATAGACCCTTAGACTAAGGTTGGCTATCTAATGTATACACTGTTTTTGTGTTGTATCTTTATGTGAAGTGATGCTAGATACATACTCAGGTGAAGCGACAGTTAGTCACTTGATCCTAGGGATTTCATTGATTATGTATGGATGACAATAAAGATGATCAATAATAAATAAATATATGACATCCAGTGTCCTATTTTAGGAATGACCCTAGGTTAGTGGTATCTATCCTAAGAAAGGCAGGTACTAATTAATTGGGTAGGTCGATAATTTCCACTAATAGGTGCAGTGGTTTCAAGGTGGCTCTAATTCTCCCAAATAAAGGTCTCCTAACTGCCCCCATCGTAAAGATGAAGACCCCATTTGATGAAATTGACCTTCAGGGGTTCTAAAAACCCCACAGGGATCAATCTTACTAAATGAGTAACAGCTAGGATGAGGTCTTCACAGTAACCTCAGGGGGTTCTTAAAACCCCACAGGGAGACCGCTAGAAACTTCTACTCACCTAAGGAACTCACAGACCCGGGTATAGGGCCCAAAATGTGTGTGAGGAGAATAGTGTATGTGTTCAGTGTGTGTGGAGAGCATACCAACCTATGGGCCTAGGTTCTACCCAACCCTCATCTGCTAAGCAGATCACAAGATATAAGCAGATCACAAGATAGGTAGGAAAAAAAAAAGAATAAACAAATAGATGAATAAAGAATTTAAAAAATAAAACAAATATTTACAAAAAAGAAAAAGGGTAATTAAAATAAAATTAAGGCCATATTATTTTTAAACACTTAACTTAAATAGGCTTGACTCTCAAACTATCCCCAGTAGAGTCGCCAAGCTATAGTGCCCGAAATTTTGAAAACATGGAGCCGCCACCAAAATTTTTGAAAAAGGATAATTTTGGAAACCTTTTTAAAAATGGAAACTGGTCTACAAAAACCATTTAGGGTTCGGGAGTCGATTGTGTGTGGGGAAGGTGTTAGGCACCCCACAACACCCATTCATAAAAATGGTTACCCTAAGTTAATTATTTAAAAATATTATGGCCTTTAACTTTATTATATTTACCTGAATAAAAAAAAGAATATTTACAAAACTAAATGATGAAATGAAAACTAAAGAAGAAAGAAAAAACAATTATTTACAATAAAAAAAATATTTATTTAAAACAAAGAAAATTTATTTACAACAAGAAAATAAGAAAAAATATATTTATTTATAAAATTAGACTTAACCTAGGATGAAAACCTAGGGCCTACGTACCCTTTAGAGGGATCAAAGCCCACGTAGTTCGGGGGTAGAAATGCGAGTCACTTTGTTTGTGTTTTTTAGAAAAAATATCTATTTAATTTATTTGAGAAAAATAATTTTTTTATTTGGTTTGTATTTTTTATTATTTTTTTAAAAAAAAAACATTTTTTTTATTTTCTTGTGAAAGAGAGTTTTTCCATTTTATTTTCATTTATCAAAATGTGTTAAAATGTTTTTTTTCTTTTCCATTTTTTGAAAGAGAACCTAAGAAGGGGATAAAGGAAAAAAAGAAGAAGAAGAAGAAGAAATAGCACAAGTTAAAAGAAAAGGAAGTCAAAGGTGAGGAGATTTATGCGTACCTTTTATCCTTTAAACCCGCTACAACAAGAGATAGGGTGATAGAACCACATAATAAATAAGAAGCAAGTATAGAGAAAGTGACACATACCTCTTGAGCTCAAACACAAACACGTTCAGCAATGTTAATGCCAACCGTACAAGTGCTCCAATGAATAGATGATTCACGTCCAGTAGTGTAATATCATATATTAAGGTAGGTGCAGTGATTCATGCAATTGTTGAGTCATCAAGATAAACACAAAGCCAAGTATAAAGTTATAAAACATTATAGTGGTGGGGAGAGTTAGTCAAATTCATCATCTTGCACATATGGATAAATATTATGAAAAGAAGAGCATGCAAATTTAATCACAATCAAAGAGTAGTGAACAAAATAAGATGGGCTCTTATGTTAACTACCCTTCCCCATGAGAATTATGTATGAGTAATAAAATTAACTCTCTACCTTGCCTCCCTCTTTCTCCCAAAATTTTTTGTCTCCTTTGCTTTAACCCTTACACTCCTATTTATAGTCTTAAGGTAGGGTTTTCTTCATAAATGCTTTTTTTTTAATTTTGGTTTTGATTTTTTTTTTTTTTGTATTTTATGTTAAGAACTACCTAACTTGACTCAATCACCATCAATGGAGATTTTTTTTTTTAATTTTTCGTTTTTTTTAATTTTTGTATTTTCTATTGATAAAACTTCCTAACTTGACCTAATTACCATTAGTAGAGATTTTTTCGTTTTTAATTTTTTTTTTCATTATTCTCCCCACAAGTAACTTCCTAATTTAAACCTATCAACATAAATGAGATTTTTTTATTTTTTATTTTTCGTTTTTTTTATTTATTATTTTCCCTTAATGAATGACAATGTCAATCATATTAATGAGGGGATTTATTTTAATTTTCATTTTTTTTATTTTTTTCCTTTCAATGATGATTGCCTATTTAGACACCGATCATCATCAATAGGAGGATTTCCTTATTTTTCTTATTTCATTTTTTTTTAATTTTTTCTTTCAATGATGATTTCCAATTTAGACACCAATCTTTATCAATTTTTTTGTATTTTTTTAGTGGGGCCCGGACAAAATAAGGTGTTCACAATTACCATATATTATTATGGTTGTTTATGTGTGACCGTCAATTATTATTATCACAACAATGCGCATATCATGACATCACCAAGCCTTAATACATAACATGTTTTATCTTATAATAGTTATAACAGATCTAGAATAAATAACAGTTCGGAACCGTAATTTATCTACTCGGAACAAATATAGCTCCCACATATATGATGGTACGGAACTGTGAGGTATAGTAGTTAACAACTGTTATGTATCACAATTCCTGCAGTAGGGCCATATCAAGAGCCCATGTGTCTAGCTGAAACGTACACACACATATTTAACAAGACACATAACTAAAACCCTCCTTCATCAACAACAACAGTAGAAAGAAAATAGGAAAAAGAAACACACACACACTCTTTCCATTCCCAGGATCTCTAGATAGCCTTCGATTGGACCAGTATTAGTGTCCACCAGTACTGTTCATACAGTTGCAAGTACTGTTACAACATTTCCCACAAGGCATGCCTTCAGGTAGTGTTTTACTTCTCCCAGAAGGGGGGCTACGATCACTTGGATGACAGCCACAAGCTTGCTCGTTATTCGCGACAGCTGAAGGAGGCTGTTCGTTTGCCTTGCTTGATGCTGCCACTGAATCCATGTTAACTTGCAGAACAAGGAAGAGAATACAGGTAAACAATAAGACTGATTTCGCAGCCATGGCTGATATATAAAAGCACTGGAAATATTAGTATAGACATGGCTTATTCAAACATGTGAGAGTGCTATTTATAACCTGAGACACTGCTAACTAAGTCCCAAGTGCAAACATATTAAATGAGTTTTTAATTAATTTGGTTCCCACAGAGATAGATGCCTACTCTCCAAGATTGCACGTTAATGGAATCACAGTAAGAGAGAGAGAGAGAGAGGAGGATCATGCCTACAGAATTCATTCCCATACTATTTTACTCTCGAGTCTCTAATATAAGAGGTAGCCAAGGGGTTTATTTTAGTATTGTATATAAGATCTCAATCCACTTTGTCTTCCATATTTATAAATTTTGCTCTAAAGTATCCCTATCAATTACGTATATTAAGGGGGTTTTCATCAGGGATAGTTCTAATGTTTATGATTAAAAAAAGTATTTTAGGGTAATCGAAACTTAATTATTACAAATAAAAAATTTTAATAATTTTTTTAATATCTGCAAATTAGTTATATAAATTTTATATTTTTTAAGCAAATTAAAGATGTCAATACTGGTCACAATAAACCATTTTACTAAACTCTTCAATCCAGCATTCACCTGTCACCGCTGCAAAAAATATTCCTAGCTACCTCAGTAATTAATTAACAGTAGTTATTATAAGACTGATGATGTAGAAAATTTTAAAAAAAAATGAATAATACTTTAGTAAGTAAAAAGGATTAAAAATAAGTTTTCTATGTTAGTTTATCTCAAATTGATGTAGAAAGTTATATCTATATGTTTGCTTCATATCTCCTACCTCCAACAAGAGCTGAGGTAGGCTTTAGAAGGCAATTCTAACCATCATTTGAGGCTGATGCTATAGCTGCATGAAAGTGTTGAAAAATCGAGTTAATTTGATTTATGGAGACTCCATAATTATTAATCAGTTTTAATTTTTCTCCTTTTCTTGAATTAATAAGATAAATTGGTTGAATATTATAAATATGCATCACTTGAAGTATTGCAGGTATTGGTTAGAAGAATGTTCTAAATACTCTCATTGGAAGTTGTACGATATATATATATATATAGAAGCTTCATGCTTACTGCAAAAATTTTGCAACTTGGGGTTCAAGAATTTAATATACAGCAGTGGATCTATTGGGCAGAAAATCAAAAACCAATGGACGTTGTGAAGTCAGGTGCACTAGCATTGATTGTTTCGGGGAAAAGTTCATTAATTAAGAAAAAATTATTTGTGGGTGGAGAATTTCAAGGATGCACTAGCTCTACGAAAGGATACTTAATTTCCGTGGACTGTGAAAATTAAGTAAAACAATACCAGAGAGAGCACACAGTGACGCACTTGTAAACTAATGGCCTGCTTATTTTGATTGCATGAAAGGTGTCTTTGTTTTTTTTTTTGCAAGTAATCCAGATTAAAATGACAGATTCAGAGATGTTTGATTAAACTTATGTAATCAAGCGTTATATACATCCGAGGCCAGTGGTTAAGTAATACTCCCTTTGCTCTTTAATAAAAGACATATTTATCTAATTTGATTATATTAAGAAAGTTTAGTTAAGGTAGCAAATATGATATTTATTTTTTAAAACTTCCTAGTTATATTCCTAAATTCCCTCATTTACTCTCCTTGATTAATGTAGAGGGAGCATCAATAGGATAAATCACTACTACAAAAATCTTGCATATATAGAGCATAGTGTCATTTCTTTGTGCCTTACATTCAATGGTGGGAACATCATTAACTCTGTTTAAATTAGTTTTTATTTATTTTGTAATTGTCCTGATGGTGTGATCTATTATTGTACTTAGGAACTATTGGATGCTCATGGTCATAAATCCAATACGCAAAAGGATTTGGTACTATGACTCCACAAGCGAGGTTCCAGATAGGAGCCATACATGTAAGAGATATTCAACCAGTAAGTTCTTCATTTATCATATCTTATGATTCAGTTCTTCTTGCATGTTTGTATATATATAATTTTATATTGTATCTTCTCAGAGCGGTCTACAATTATTGCACTCAAAATGGTCTCGACTGCATTAAGAACAAGCTCATAGATGGTACTACAGATGCGCCTTCCAATGGCTGTGTTCGAAGGTTTATATATTATTCACCAATGACTCTAATATTAATAAATCGATAAAGTGCACATTATAGTTTATATATATATATATATATATATATGATTGACTGACACATTTTCCTTCTCATTTCTTTATAGTGCCCAAAGCAACCGAACAACAACAACGATTGAGGGTATCACATGATGCAGTACATGAAGGATATCATCACCCACAATCTTGAAAATATTGATACAAATACGGTATATTATATGCTCAATTCATTCATTTATATATTTGATCAACTATATATTACAATATCTAACTTCAATTTATAGTTTCCTTTTGCGCACAATATTTTAATACCTCCTGCACGATGTTTAGCAGCTCACAAATGAAAGAAGTGGCTAAAAAGTTGGCGACATCTATGCAAAATTAGTGGAATCAACTATATATAACGGTTGTTTAAAATCCGTTAGCATTATCAATATATAATAGTTGTTAAAAAGGAACCATTACATATTATGCAATCATTACCATATATTATTATGGTTGTTTATGTGTGACCGTCAATTATTATTATCACAACAATGCGCATATCATGACATCACCAAGCCTTAATACATAACATGTTTTATCTTATAATAGTTATAACAGATCTAGAATAAATAACAGTTCGGAACCGTAATTTATCTACTCGGAACAAATATAGCTCCCACATATATGATGGTACGGAACTGTGAGGTATAGTAGTTAACAACTGTTATGTATCACAATTCCTGCAGTAGGGCCATATCAAGAGCCCATGTGTCTAGCTGAAACGTACACACACATATTTAACAAGACACATAACTAAAACCCTCCTTCATCAACAACAACAGTAGAAAGAAAATAGGAAAAAGAAACACACACACACTCTTTCCATTCCCAGGATCTCTAGATAGCCTTCGATTGGACCAGTATTAGTGTCCACCAGTACTGTTCATACAGTTGCAAGTACTGTTACAACATTTCCCACAAGGCATGCCTTCAGGTAGTGTTTTACTTCTCCCAGAAGGGGGGCTACGATCACTTGGATGACAGCCACAAGCTTGCTCGTTATTCGCGACAGCTGAAGGAGGCTGTTCGTTTGCCTTGCTTGATGCTGCCACTGAATCCATGTTAACTTGCAGAACAAGGAAGAGAATACAGGTAAACAATAAGACTGATTTCGCAGCCATGGCTGATATATAAAAGCACTGGAAATATTAGTATAGACATGGCTTATTCAAACATGTGAGAGTGCTATTTATAACCTGAGACACTGCTAACTAAGTCCCAAGTGCAAACATATTAAATGAGTTTTTAATTAATTTGGTTCCCACAGAGATAGATGCCTACTCTCCAAGATTGCACGTTAATGGAATCACAGTAAGAGAGAGAGAGAGAGAGGAGGATCATGCCTACAGAATTCATTCCCATACTATTTTACTCTCGAGTCTCTAATATAAGAGGTAGCCAAGGGGTTTATTTTAGTATTGTATATAAGATCTCAATCCACTTTGTCTTCCATATTTATAAATTTTGCTCTAAAGTATCCCTATCAATTACGTATATTAAGGGGGTTTTCATCAGGGATAGTTCTAATGTTTATGATTAAAAAAAGCATTTTACGGAAATCGAAACTTAATTATTAAAATAAAAAATTTTAATAATTTTTTTAATATCTGCAAATTAGTTATATAAATTTTATATTTTTTAAGCAAATTAAAGATGTCAATACTGGTCACAATAAACCATTTTACTAAACTCTTCAATCCAGCATTCACCTGTCACCGCTGCAAAAAATATTCCTAGCTACCTCAGTAATTAATTAACAGTAGTTATTATAAGACTGATGATGTAGAAAATTTTAAAAAAAAATGAATAATACTTTAGTAAGTAAAAAGGATTAAAAATAAGTTTTCTATGTTAGTTTATCTCAAATTGACGTAGAAAGTTATATCTATATGTTTGCTTCATATCTCCTACCTCCAACAAGAGCTGAGGTAGGCTTTAGAAGGCAATTCTAACCATCATTTGAGGCTGATGCTATAGCTGCATGAAAGTGTTGAAAAATTGAGTTAATTTGATTTATGGAGACTCCATAATTATTAATCAGTTTTAATTTTTCTCCTTTTCTTGAATTAATAAGATAAATTGGTTGAATATTATAAATATGCATCACTTGAAGTATTGCAGGTATTGGTTAGAAGAATGTTCTAAATACTCTCATTGGAAGTTGTACGATATATATATATATAGAAGCTTCATGGCTTACTGCAAAAATTTTGCAACTTGGGGTTCAAGAATTTAATATACAGCAGTGGATCTATTGGGCAGAAAATCAAAAACCAATGGACGTTGTGAAGTCAGGTGCACTAGCATTGATTGTTTCGGGGAAAAGTTCATTAATTAAGAAAAAATTATTTGTGAGTGGAGAGTTTCAAGGATGCACTAGCTCTACGAAAGGATACTTAATTGCCGTGGACTGTGAAAATTAAGTAAAACAATACCAGAGAGAGCACACAGTGACGCACTTGTAAACTAATGGCCTGCTTATTTTGATTGCATGAAAGGTGTTTTTGTTTTTTGTTTTTTGTTTTTTGCAAGTAATCCAGATTAAAATGACAGATTCAGAGATGTTTGATTAAACTTATGTAATCAAGCGTTATATACATCCGAGGCCAGTGGTTAAGTAATACTCCCTTTGCTCTTTAATAAAAGACATATTTATCTAATTTGATTATATTAAGAAAGTTTAGTTAAGATAGCAAATATAATATTTATTTTTTAAAACTTCCTAGTTATATTTCTAAATTCCCTCATTTACTCTCCTTGATTAATGTAGAGGGAGCATCAATAGGATAAATCACTACTACAAAAATCTTGCATATATAGAGCATAATAAATAATTGTTACGGTGAATAACCGTCATGTATGTCAAGGAGGAGTTTGCACAAGAATATATAATATTAATATTTAATAGTTAAACATGCGCACCGTCATGGATTGAGAACAAAAATATAACGATTAATTGTAATTATTAACCTTCCTGTATTTACTAACAAAATAATGGTTCTTATAGGACAACTGTCATGTAACACATTCAAATGATTTGTCTTCCAACCTTATATCAGCAAAAATAAAAATATAACAATTATAATAATTAACCGTAAAGCTATGATTTCTAAATACATAACAGTTAAAAATGATAACCATTATATATAAAGTGAGATTCTAAAAAAATGTATCTAACAATACTTTATGGTTTTTCAAAAAGAACAATTATTTATTGTTGGGAAAATGACATTAAAAATACAGTCAAAATAAGTAAAAGACAAATAAGGGTGGTAAATTTCAATAATTCCAAATTGATTGATTTGAAATCTTCAAATGTTGACAAATGCATGAAATTACATAAATGCCCTTACTTTTTATTTTTTTTAAAATAAAATCCCTAAAACCCTTTTCGGCGTCGACAACTTGTCACATGAGCTTCGGTGTCCTTACTGATGACCGACCCACAAGAGCTCCAGCACCGGCAACCGCTGACGAAAGCTCGGCGGCCTAATATGTTTTTTTGAATTTCTCAAGCCAAAGTTGTCAATACAGATACTTTGGTTGTTAATAGTGATACTAAAGTTATAAATGGCAACCTAATATATATTTTTTTGAATTTCTTAGGTATCCATATTAAAAATTTTTGCCTCAAAAATTTTTTTAAAAAATATTAAACCAATGGAGCTCTAGTGAAAATTTTTAATAACATGTTTACTACTTTAGTATCACTATTAAATACTTGACAAATGTAAAAAAAAAAGAATAATAATAATAATAATAATAATAATAATAATAATAATAATAATAATAATAATAATATTATTATTATTATTATTATTATTATTATTATTATTATTATTACTACTACTACACCATGGAGCTCTAGTGAAATTTATTAGTAAATATTTAACAAATACTCCATTTACAACTTTAGTATCACTATTAACAACTCAAGTATCAATATTGACGACTTTTACTTGAGAGATACAAAAACAATATTATACAACCAAAGCTCTGGTGTAAGTTATTTGGAAATATTCAATAAATACCATGTTTACAATTTTAGTATCACTATTAATAATCAAGTATCCATATTGATAACTTTTGCCTTAGAAATTCAAAAAAAAATATATATTACGTTGTTGTTTATAACTTTAGTATCGCTATTAACAACTCAAATATTTATATTAACAACTTTTACTTGAGAAATTAAAAAAAAAAATTATGCCATCAAAGCTCTGGTGACAGGCCATTGCCGAAGCTCTGGTTATGTAATTTCACACATTTGTCAACATTTCAAAATTACAAATCAGTCAATTTGGAATTATTGAAATTCACCCCCTTATTTATCTTTTACATATTTTGACAATATTTTGTTTGTCATTTTCCCTTTATTCTTTAAGATGGGAATTTGAAATAATTTATTTGACAATACTTAACGGTTCTTCACAATAAAATGTTATGTATTCTTTAATAAAACTTAACAGTTAAAAGTGATGACCATCATATATAAGAAGGCAAGATTCTGAAAAATATCAAATATAAAGAAGCAGGATCTTGAAAAATTTTATTTGACAATATTTGATAGTTCTTCATAAAGAATTGTTATAATATTCTTTCATATTAGAAGGTGGGATTCTGAAAAATGTCAAATATAAGGAGGGATTTTGAAAAACTTTTATTTGACACAACTCTTTTAACTCATTCTCAAACATTTTTTGAGCTTCTCTTGGGTCTCATACTCTTTTTTTCCTAGATTTTGCTCTAACATTGCAGGTCTCATCCTCCACCACTACCATGGTTCTCCACTCTGCAACTCCTTCCTCTCGTAATTCTTCCTCGTGTAAGCTTTCATTTCTTTTTCTTATTAACATTTTTAGTTTTATTTTATTTTTTATATAACAAAAGCTAGCTAGTTGAGGCTCAAGGTTTCTGGTCATGATTATATAAGAAGAAAAATCACAAACAAAAAATGATCTCTAATTTATGATGATAGCCATTGGAGAAAAGTAGAGAGCATGAAAAAGACGATAAGGTAAAATGCTAAATTTTTTTATTGTTGTTTTATTGTAGTAAAAATAATTCTGATTACACTAGATTATAATGACTAAAAACCAATAACAAATTTTTCTCCTAATTTTTAACAGTTAAATAACAATCTATTTGAATATTGGTTAATTCCTCAATTTTTAGTATCTTATGTTACGTTCCTAAACTTTAGCAACCAAATCAAGTTTGTTGAATCATGTTCAAGATTTGTTCAAGTTTTTATATTCGCCACTTTTTACTATATGTATTCTAATTTTCATATTTATATTCTGAGATTTGCTCAAAGTTTTATATTTGCATATTTTTTACTATATATATTCTTATTTTCCTATTCATATTATCTT
Organism: Inga oerstediana; assembly: GCA_963210345.1. Lineage (NCBI taxonomy): Eukaryota > Viridiplantae > Streptophyta > Magnoliopsida > Fabales > Fabaceae > Inga > Inga oerstediana. The sequence goes on along the minus strand of OY723411.1, from coordinate 15,047,333 downwards.
TTTGCAATTAAATGATATGTGACGGGAATTCTGGGAATATATGTGATCTTTGGACAATCTACAACATAGGCATTGGAGAATAATGAGGGACTTTTTATTAATAGATTTTCTTTTTGAATTCAAAAAATTATAAAATAATAATGTTCTGTCATGAAAGTGTTTAAGTGATTAATTTCTTTTAATTTGTATGATGTTTATTTATAATGTATTGAATTTTTTTAAAAAATAAATATAATTTTTATTTAACATTATTATAATATTATTATCAATGATTATATTGTGCCTTATATAATAAATATTAAAAGTAAAACTAAATAAAAAATAATAATAAAAAAAAGCCAATACATTAAGGTTATTAACAAAGAACCATAATGTATGCCCTAAGTACATCATGATTCATAGCCGATTGATAATAACTGTCATATATGTGCAATCCTCTTGTAGTGAATTAGGACAAGATTGATAAATATAAAAAATATATCTGATATTTAGGACCAAGACTAAGTGTTCAAATATGTCTTATATTAAGGATCGGAGGGAGTACCTGTAATATCCCAATTTTTGATTAAGGGATAATCATGATTATTATGGATAATTATGGGTTTAATTGGGATTATTATGTGTTTTATGGCTATTTTAATTAATTTGTCATAATTATGGAAAAATTGGAATAATGGAATTATTGGCCATGAGTTGGTAATTAAGGGAGAAATTAATTACTAACTAAGAGAAATGAAATGTGTGATTAAAATGGCTAATGGAGGGATTAGATAAGTTAATGTGTGACTTATTTGGTGAGAGCCAATGGTAGGGTGACATGTGGCGAAGAGAGTAGGTGTGTATAAAAGTCAAATGGGATAAGAAATTATTTTCTCTCTCCTCTCCTCTCTCTTGTTCGGCTGACATGGGAGTATGGGGGAGAACATAATCATCATTTCATCTCTCACACTCTTCCCTCCATCTCTCTCTCTCTCTCTCGTCAGTTTTGTGGCCAAAGGAAGGAAGAAAAGATTCATCTTTGGGTAAGTAAATGATCTCCATTGCTCAAGTTCTCTTCTTAAATGTTGATCCTTGAGTAATGAGCTTCATTTTGGTGTGTATAATGTAGCCATTTGGTGTTGATTTGTGCTACACGAAAATTTGGAAAGTGGTGGATCAAGAACTCTCTTTGGAGAAGTTGCTAAGGTGAGTGAAACTAACCTATCTATCTAAGTTTCATACCATTTGAAGTAGTTAATAATTCTGGGAATTTTGGCTTGAATCCGAAAATTAAGTGCCACTGTTCATTTGGTATGTTTTTGGCATGAGAATGGTGTTTTGGAATGAGTTTATGATAGATAGATTGATTGGAGGTTGAAATGTTAACTTTAGTAATTTTGGGAAAATTGATTATTTGTGTTGATTCAACCCAAAACGTGATAATGGAGTTGGATTTTGATCGTTTTAATGATTCCATTGAATTCCTTGGGTGTTTTTGTGTGGGAGTAGCTTTGGGTTGGTATTTGGGTTCATTTGGATCACTTGGAAAAATTTCTGGAAATGCTGTCATACCTTCTCGTTTTCTGGTTTCTGATAATCGTGCTTGAGGTGAGAGTGAGTGTGCTCGAGTGAGGGAAGAACATCACTCGAGTGAGAATTTTGTGCTTGAGGTGATTTCCGTACTTGTGCTTGAGGTGAGGATTTTGTGCTCGAGTGATCCTTTTCTGTGAGAATTCTTGTGCTCTCGGGCATGTGCTTTCTGTCTTCACTTCCTTATGCTTGAGGTGATTTCCGTACTTGTGCTTGAGGTGAGGATTTTGTGCTCGAGTGAGCCTTTTCTGTGAGAATTCTTGTGCTCTCGGGCATGTGCTTCCTGTCTTCACTTCCTTGTGCTTGAGGTGATTTTCGTGCTTGTGCTCGAGTGAGGATTTTGTGCTTGAGGTGATTTCCGTCCTTGTGCTCGAGTGAGGATTTTGTGCTTGAGGTGATTCCATATTTGTGCTCTCGGGCATGTGCTTCCTGTCTTCACTTCCTTGTGCTTGAGGTGATTTCGTGCTTGTGCTCGAGTGAGGATTTTGTGCTTGAGGTGATTTCCGTACTTGTGCTCGAGTGAGGATTTTGTGCTTGAGGTGATGTCCGTACTTGTGCTCGAGTGAGACCATTTTCACTCGAGGTGAAGCAATGAAAAATGAGTTTTTGTGCTTCCAAAAAGGGATCTTTGGGATAGTTCTTCCAACCCTTTAGGAGTTTTGTTAGGAGTATTTAGTGACTCTAAAAGAGCAATAATGATAACCAATTAAGCATTATAAAGTGAATTAAGTCTTGGGATAGGGAATAACTCTTCGTCCCTAATTGTGAAAATAGGATTTGATATTTGCCTTCCTCGGGAGAGACCGGCGCTAGGACACGCCCGGAAGAACTCAGGTAGTGACTTTTCTCTCATATCTTGTATGATGTTTTGGTATGCATATCTTATCATTGAACTTGTGAATTGTGTGCCATGGTCCATTACGGCGCGAGCAGGTCAGCGTGAGCCGTATAGAGAGTGACAGTGGTCATCTCTAGGTCGGCCGTTGGACTGCCGTCGTAATCGACATGGATCTTTGTGAATCCGACCCGTGGGGGCGGCGTTTGTGAAACCAGCCGTGGGCTGCGTGTGTGTATCTTGCCTATGTGGCTTGTGATCATGATATGCTTTATATGGATCCCAGCTGTGGTGAATTATACTGTATTGATTGTTGTGATGCAATACAACGTGAGCAATTCAGCGTGAGCAATCGTCAGGGATGACATGTGTCATACTAACCATTACCGTTGTAACTGCCGTTGTAGTTGCTTGTGTGGATAATGATTTGATTACATGCATTATTGTTGTACATTATATGATTGACTTGTTACTACGGGGATTCTTTAGAATCTCACTCTCCCAAAATTAACCCTTTTAGACAAGGCTGAAGGATCAAAAGGCAAGCGGGCGACGAAGAGTAGTTAGAGCTCCTGTTTAGGAGTATCTTTTGGAGTGGATGGTTATCATTGTATATTTTGGAATTGTATATTGTAGACTTTGTGTAATCCCCAAGAAAAAAGGGTATGAATTGTAGGCTTCGTGCCTTGTGTAAATCCCTTTTTATTTTTGAATGGGACCCGAGTGAGTCGGGAATATATTTTGCACTCTGATATTTGTAAATGAAATCAACTTGTACAGGCCATATTGTATTAAAATGGGAATATGAGACCATTGTAATTGAGTTTAGAAAAGTTTTTGCAAATCCGATTTTGGGCAAAATATTTCTTTAATAAGTCCCAAATCAATTACGGTCTCTAATTCCACATTAATTACATGTTTATGAACTAAATATCGGCCTTAAGGTGGGAAGGGGGTTACAGTACCTCACTTTAATGCATAAGAAATAATAATCACTTTAACTTATATGCAATTTATTATAGGTGCCATAGAAGTAATAATCTCATGATATATTATATTAGCTATCTTAAAGGGTTAATATAATAATTGGTCCTTTAGTTCACAAAAAAAAAAAAAAAAAGTTGGTCCTTTAAGTTTGCCTTCATTTTGGTTGTGATCCCTCAAGTTTTAAACCATAAGTTTTGGTATAACATCCCAATTTTTAATTCTAAGATCTAAGCAATATTTGGATGAGATCAATTTAGGGGAAAATGGGAATAAATCCCTATTTAACAAATTAATTGGAAATTAGGACCGGAAGATTTAAGTCCTTGAAGGTCAATAAATGTAAGAGGACCAAATCACCTTTATACCTTTTAAGCCCTCCCTTTATGCATTCAAACTTATCCAGCCACCCTATCCTTGCCTTTCTTACTACCACCAATGATCTCCATACCCACTGCCGCCAACCTTCTTCCCCCCACTGCCGGCAACCTTTTCATCTACCTTCTCATGCCGTCCCTCCACCATTGACGTCATATATTTGCTAACTCTTTCAAGTCACCCATCGACTCTATCATTGGTAACAAACCACCTTCTTCTTCTAGATTTATTTCCTACCGCAAGCCATTTAGGGAGAAGCTTTATCAAAATCAAAGTCATTGGCCACAATTTCTTTGAAGAAGATGAAGAGTAAGACCTAATGCCGTTCATCGAAGACCCATCGTCATTGTTACCACCATTGCCCGTCTTCACTGGAAGGCACGTACTTGTCGTCGTCATTGGAAGCAAAACTGAAGCAGGGAAAACTATTACTCTTCTCTGATTTTTGGATCTTGATTTTTATAAAATTGTATTTTTGTTTCATTTGTGCATTTGTGGATTCAATAGCTTTGTGGTGGGGGTTCGATTGCTTTTCCTTTTTGAATACAAATGAGATTTCATTCAATAAAATGAATAAATACAGTGTAAAAACAAAGAATAACATAATCAATGAAAAGGTTAACTAAAGAAGAAAACTAACATATTAGAGCAACAATTAAGCATGGGAATATAAAGAAACTAGGAAATTCAAGGCTTGGATTGTATGATTTGTTAGATATGATTAGTTTTGATGATGTCAAATATAGAAGTCAAATATTATAAGAAATTTTTTTGCATAATATACTTATCTTCTATATTGACAAACTACTATTTCATGTGAAATATCTTGTAAATTAGTCAAGCAAAGAAAGAGAAAGATTGAAGATAATCAAGAAAATAAAGAAGCTATCTTGTTGAGTTATGGAGAATGAGCATCAAGAATCAATAAGAAAGAGATTGAAGAAGGAAGAAATTGCAAGATCTAATGAGAATATCAAGATTCAAGCTCTTAGAAGTAATACGAAGCCAAGATAACTTATATGGAAGTTATGGCACCACCAGAGATGATGCACTAAAGTTTTGATGAAGTACTCGAGTGCTAGAAGCTGCAACACTCGAGTGTTGGTGTTGCACTCAAGTGTCGAAGCACTCTGCTCTGCCCTGTTCTTTATTTAGCATGACAGAGCTTTGGTATTTTGGATATATCTCTCAAACCACAAGTCCGATTGAGCTGAAACCAATTTCATATAAAACTAGGCTCCCAACAGGTAAAATGCACAGCAAGATCACCCTCAAAAGAGTTCATATGAAAGAGATATGAGTTTTAGATGTTGACATTGAAATCACCATTGTATTCCAAAGAAGGTTTGGTATTTTGGATATAACTCTCAAAATTCACATTAGATTAAGATGAAACTAGTGTCATACGAAACTAGATTTAAAGAACTTTCCATGGATACATTATGGGTCAAATTTGGAGTTATATTCTCTGAGTTATGCCTTCTGGAATTTGATGCTAGAAAATTCAATGACTGTTTAGAACAGTAGACACTCTTTGGATTATAACTTTCTCAATACATTGAGTTTGTAGTTGATTCGTTTTGCATTGAAATTTAGATGTCGATAGAGTTCCGAGGAAGCCATATTTGGAGTCAAAATGAATAGATCATGTCTGAAGAGCACTTGAGTTTGTACTCAATAATTTGGTCATATCTCCCAAACCACAACTTCGATTGAGCTGAAACTTAATTCGTTTGAAACTAGACTTCTGATGCATCATTTTGACACCAAGATCAAGTTAAAAGGAGCTCAGATGAAAGATATATGAATTTTGAAACATGACACTCAAAATCAACGCTAAATTTCAAAAGAGGTTCAGTATTTTGAACATATCTCTCCAACCACAAATCCAATTGAGATGAAACTTGAGGCATATGAAACACGACTGGAAGATCTTTTGATTAATAGGTATTTGTCACATTTTGAGTTATATTCAAAGAAGTATGACTTCTGGAAGTGGCTACTTGAACTTAAAACACTCTCTAGACCAAATGCTACAAATTGGATCATAACTTTTGGAATATAAAGTATTTTGAATTGATTCCAATTGTTGTGCAAATAGACTTAAGGGGCTTTTTGGTGATAGGTTATTTGCTAAATTTAGAGTTATATCCAAAGAGTTTATGATAATAACAAATCTTAGGAGGCTGGTGCTATTCGTAGATGTTGGTTTGTATCTGAATAAGTGAAAGTTTATTTGAATAATCTTCAACTTGTTCCAGATACTGCTATTTGAATACAAGAGTCATTATTCGAATAAAATCATTTATTTTGTGTAGGAAGCTATTCAAATAATAAACTAATTATTTGAATACACTTTAACCCAATGTGAGTAAATCCCTATCCAACTCATCACTCATCTTCTACGTGTCTACCAAGTTAATGGACAACATGATTTTTTAAAATGCCATCGTGTCCATTTAACAGTCAATGTTACCTTTCTGTTAGTGGAGGGCGACATTACTACGTCTTATTACTTCCAGCGTGACATTGAGCCAAAAAAACTTCCAGGGCTACATTGCTCCTTCAAGAAAACTTCCAGGGTGGATTTGCTACTTAACCTTATATATATATATATATATATGATATGAAACCATTGATTAATGCCTTTCAAGATGGAGAAATTTTATGGAATTAAAGAGGTTTTGTCTAAAACTTTGCTAAGTGGATGTGTTTTTGTTTTAAATTATATGGTGCCATTTAAGTTATTTTGGCTATGGGAAATATTTATTATGAATTTGGAGCTTAAGAACTAATTTAAAGTTCCATTTTATGTCTAAAACTATTAAGTAATTATTCAAGGTAACTCTATTACAATTGGAGAAAATGGAATGATGATTTAAATATTGTTTTGAGATTTGGCAACAGTTAAAGATGCAAATGAAAAGGCTATTTGAAATTATGAAGGGACTCAAGTAACCAAATGCCAAAGAAGTTGCATTTTATGAGTGTTGTTTAGATGTTGAATTTGAGTTTAGGATCTGAAAGTAAAGAAATGCTCACTGTTTCAAAAGAATTTATATGTTAAAACTAGATTGAAATGGAAAATAAAGCATGTGTGACAGCTAAAGGGTAAAATATAAGGCATTTGGATAGTATAATTGAATTTTGAGAAATTCTCCCTAAAGCCTTGTTTTATACAGCAGTTGTTTAGATAAGGAGCTGGAATTTTGTAATTCCATGCTTAGGAATGAATATCTTATGCAATTATGTAGGATGGGCATCAGGAATAAATTTCCAACAAAGTAAGTTAAAAGTTAAGATAAAAAGAAGGGGTCTAAAGGAAAGGCCAAGTGAAAATGTTAGAGTCTAGGCAATGTTGAGAATGATTGCTTTTGCTTTTGCCATTGAAGAAGACACAAAATGAAATGCCCCAAAATTTGTAACGCATGATAATGAATTCTTTCGAGAAATAAAGTGTGAATTATGACCTGAACTAGCAGTAGTTAGTGCCCAAACCCAGTATTTAAGCTTAATTATGGTGTCAAAGTTTAAATTGAATTAAAATGAAGGGGAGGGCGTATGATATGTGAAATGGAATCAAAAGATGTGTTAAGTGGCAATCCGTTGAGAATTGGTATGGCCAGGGGCAAAATGGGAAGAAATAATTTTCCTGGTCAATTAGTTAGTTACCGAATGAAAAATTTACCAATCACTAATGAGTAAGTGGTGTGACTAAATGGCTAATGGAATTGGTGGGAATAATCCTATGGTTCATGCTTATGGGAGAATGCATAAGATCATGACACTTGGCAACACATTGGACCATTAAATGAGGAGTCAAAGTTTCAACTCAAACTTTTCTCTCTCTCTCTCTCTCCCCATTTCGATCAAAAGGACAAGGAGGGAGTTGAAAATCAGATTTCATCATCTTCACTCTCTCTCTCTCTCTCTCTCTTTTTCTCTTAAGGTCGGCTATGGAAGAAGGAGGAAAGAGAAAGAATCAAGCTTGAAGGTAAGTTATTTTAACCAAGTATATGAGCTTTATTGCTCAAAACCTCTTCTCTAAACTTGTTCTTCTTGATGTAAGCTTTATTTGTATGGTTTTAGATTGTTAAGAGGAGGTGTTTTGTGAATCCAAGAAAAGCTAAAAGTTGGAGAATCAAAGAATCAACTAGAGAAAGAGGAAGAGGTAAGCAAAAGCTATCTTTTGATATATATATATATATATATTGTGATGTTGGTTGAGTACTGAGATTTCTGGAATGTTTCCCTAATTTTTGTGTAATTAGGGTGTGTGAGAGGTCATAGTGTCTTGATAATTGTGTTGGTGTCTTGTGGGGTCTATTGGTTAAAGGGAATGAATTTGAGACTTGAATATGAAATTTGATGATTTTAAGATTTTGTGTTGAATTGGTGTTCAAAATAGAACATGTTAAAGTAGTGTGAATTTAATTTCTTTGATGTTTCCAATGGATTCCATGAGAAAATTGTATAGGGAGTAGCCCCGATTGTGAATTTTGAACATTTGGAAACATTGGTTCAAAGATTAGAAATTCTAGAAACTCCTTTAAGTGTAAAATCTTGTGCAAGGGAACATGTTTTTGTCCAGTTCTTGGCTGTGGCCTAAAACTCTCTAACCTATTCTTGGCCGCGGCCCAAGGGTTATTAACCATCTGTTGTCTGCAGCTAACCCCTCAAAAACTGCATTTTGTACTTTTGAAAGCTCGTCCTTAGTCTAGTTTTTCCTAACCCTTTAGGCATCTATTTGGGCTTCTAGTATCCACCTAAAAGGCTTAAATGATAACCAACTCTAAGTGTTTGAAGTTAAGAATTGGTATAGTGAGTAACTCGTCATCCTTGATTATGATTTATAGGACTTGAAGTCTGCCCTGAGCACATGGAATTGGTGCCTGAGCGAGAATGGAAAGAATAAGGTAGTGACCCTTTCTCTTATATTATGTATAATGCATATCTTATCATTGAATGATGATGAATGTTAATGCTGTTGTTTTGCCGTTGTGAACTTGTGATGAATGTGAATACTGTCATAATGCCGTGAAAGTGAATATGACAAGAGCTGTAGTAGTGCCGTGAAAGTGAATACGGCAACAGTTGTGGTAGTGCCATGAAAGTGAATACGACAAGAGCTATCATAGTGCTGTGAAAGTAAATACGGCAAAAGCTGTTGTAGTGCCATGAAAGTGAATACAACAAAAGCTGTCGTAATGCCGAAGAAGTGGATGTCCTGCCTAACTACTACCGAGACATGGTAGGCTAGAGCCAGGTGCTTCGGATAGAAGAGATTGAGACTCCGGAGTAGCCCATTATAGTAGGGTGCTTTGGATAGAAGAGAGTGAGATTCTAGAGTGGCCCATTACATTTAGTTAGCCGAAAGTCCCGGTAGAATGTACGGGTAAGGTAGTTGTGTATACAGTAGTGACTGCGGTCGTGATTGTACCATGACTGTGAGAGCTGTCATTTTGTGACTTGCTAGTCACGCATCACTGTGGTAGCTGAATACAGCTTTGGAGCTGTTGGGAGAATCATCACGTATTATTGTGGTTACAGTGAAGGCTGTCATTTTGTGACTTGCTAGTCATGCAATAATGTGGAAGTTGCTACGAATATTGTTGTAAATTGCTGTTGAGATTATTATTGTTTTTGTGAGCCGTTGTTTATACTGCTTACATGCTTTGTTTATTATACATTATATTAGTGAAATTGTTGCTACTAAGATTCCTATGAATCTTACTCTTTCCACTACTAACCTACAGCTAGGGGAGGCAGATAAAAGAAGCTGGTATATAAGGACGGTTAGAGTTCATGGCTAGGAGATTAGTTTTATGTTGGTTATCACTTGTTGGGATATTTGCATATGTAAAGGTAGACCATTATAGTGGAATTTTGTAATTGTCTATAATCCCCAGTTGAAAATGGGCAAATATGCCCTGTAGGCTGTTAAAGGTTGAATCCCGAGTGTCATTGGGAATTTTGTTGGGTACTCTGGTACGTTTAAATGGATCGGAACCAAATAGGCTATGTAGTTTTGAAATATAGGCATAAGACCTTATTAAAATAGATTGTGAAAGGTTTTGAAAAAAATCATCTTTACTATAGGTTCAGTCCTGTCTGCAGTTAGGATTGCAAATGAGTTTTAAATTGTTCTTTGGTCTCTCACTTGCTTTATGACACGTTTTTGAACCATATTAACGGCTGTCACAATAAGGGTTTACACACAAATACACATGTTTTGTTTAAGATGACCTACTACTAATATGAAGGGTAGATTTACTTTAAAGTAAGGATTTTGAGAAGAGTTAGTTTGGCTATGAGTTATGTAATATCCTGAATTTTGGGCCTAGGACTTGGAGGATAAGACTATATCAGGTAGACGACTAAGCCCAATTTGGGAAGATTCTAAGAATGATGAGAGATAGAAAGACCCTCAAGGACTATGTGATCCGGCCTTACCAGGCAGAGGGCCTAGTATGCATAGGCAGTAGGATTAAAGTATCGGTGTAAATAAGCATATGACACATATATGGTGCCATTGGGTTGATAAAAAGATGCTATCCAGCTATGTCATGAGGTATGGAACTGATTAGTTGAGCAAAATATACCGAAATAGGTGTGCACATGACATTTTCAGGGTAGACATGTGTACCCTGCGTTTTTAGATAAGAAACCAGAATATGGTGCCATGTGAGGCCTACATACGTACTCCAACCTAGTGTCATCTTGCAGGCTCCGATACACGTGACACAATTTTGAGTAAGTCTCGAGTAAAATCCAAGTAGACACTGATAAAGTAACTTTATTAAAGTAGTATTAATAAATTAAGTAATGATAGCTAATGATGACACAACTTTTCTATTGGCAGTATAAGAAATTGACACGTGTCCCCTCATCATGCAAAGTACAAAAGCCACTTTTGTGTTGGCCAAATGAGGAAGTGACAAGTGTCCCTCATCATTACATCACCTTTATGCCTTTTGTGGTGGTATTCCCGGAGCATGCCACCTAATGCCTGAGTCTAGGGAATCCACCAGTCTTCGATTTAGACATCGAATTGACTTTCTCAAACACTGAGCCCAAGAAAATCATCATACCCCTATTTTCCCAGACATGTTGGACAACTAGAAGCCTTAGAAAAGAGACGGGACCCACTTTAGTAAAGTAAGTGACACATGTCACCGAAGCAGTGGATCACCGAAAAAACGGCATCCTAAGGTTTCAACATGTGGTGAACAACTTTTAAGACACATTAAGGGCCTTAAATTTTCATCCAAGCTACACAAAAAAATCATAAAAATCATGGAAAAATGGTAGAGAAGAGATAGAAGGTGAATAGTAACTGTTCTTTAGGTCCGGAGCTGATTTCACCTCTGAATCGGCGTTTTCTCTCAAAACACCCTTCACAAACCTTCTTCTACTCATCCCAAGCTTCATTGCTATGGTTTTGGATTTTCATTCGGAGGTGTTTGGTTCCATCTCACTTGCCAGAGTTCTACCGAATTTTTGAATCGGTTGCGAAAACCCGTAAAGATAAGTGTGGGCTTCATTTTGAACCAATTGGTTTGTTGTTTGGATGAGTATTCTTGAGGGGTGGGTACTATTCATAATTCATCCAAGGGGTGTTTTTAAGGTTTAATCTTGTATTTATGGTGTTGTATGATGATTCTGGTTGAAGAAATTGTAAGAATCCATTTTCAGTAGAAGTTAAGGTTTGTAAAGTTCTGCCCAAAAATTTGAGAAGGAAGTGGATTTCGATATTTCTTATCATTCCATTGTGTTCTACAAGAAAAATTATGTGAAAAAGCATGTAATTATATTTTTTGGATAATTATACATGATTCTGAAATTTTTGGAATTTGGATGACCCTGCTGCCAGAATTCATTTTTCTGGAGCAAAGTTGTTGTGATGTGTTTTTCAATAGGCCAACCTGATCTAAATTTCGTGATATTGTATAGGCTTAAATTAGACATTTGAGGCTTTAATCTGATAGGTAATATAAGCAATTTGGACCATTGGATTAAAAATTATGGATTTTTGAAATTGTGCCCTATTTATGGACTTGATTCTGGAACAATGTGGGAATTTATGGAATTCTGTAGCTGTAGATGGTGGTGGTTCATATTTTTTCTGCATAGAGGATTTAAAGAGCTTTCTATAGAACTTTAAACCACTCCATTTCAATTTTATAAATTTAGTTATGATTTTTGGAAGTTGGGCCAAGAATAGAGAATTTCTTGGCCGCTGCCTAAAAGCTTCTAACCCCTCTTTGTAGTGGCCAAAGGATTTTTGGCTAGGGCCAAGACTCTTATTACAACATTTTACATTTTTTATTGGTTTAGTTTTCCTAACCCTATAGGCACTTGTTTGGACTTCCAATGGCTACCTAAGTGGCTCAAAATATAACCAACATAATGTGTTTAGTGTCCCTAACTTTTTGGACATTGATATACACTTCTAGTGACTCTCTATCATATCTCTAATGATGTGATTGGGTATCTAGGGCCATGAGAGGTCAAGGAAGAAGAAATGGAAGAATTTCCAAGAAGCTACAATAGTTGGAGGAAAAGGTACAAGAGGAGAACGCGAAGACAAGAGGTAGTGAACTTACTTAACTTGCATGTATTTGATATGTTTACTGTGTATTGATTTGCAGTAATTGCCTTGCTTGATTATGTGAAGCTTGTATGAATGAATGAAGCTTTGTTTTTATTTTTACTATGGCCATAAATATGTTGCACGAAACATTGAGCATACAAAGTATCACTATGCGAACATGAGCCTATGTAAGGCAAGCTTATCATGCACTAGCATTTATCTTACATACATTGTTTGTAATATTTGCTACTGATATTCCCATAAATCTCACCCCCACCAACCATATAGGTTTAGTACGAACTATAAGAATGTTGAAGATGAACAAGAAGGAAAGGAGATGAAGAATCGAGAAAGAAAGAATGTGTATTAATTTACTGTATGTAAATCATCTGTACGGCAAGAATGTATAGTTGGATTCTTACTTAACAACCAGGTAAAAGTTTCTACTCACACAAATTGCCCTACTCAACAAAACAGTGTTCATCAATTATATCACTGAAGATGGCATACACAAACATATAAAACATTCACATAATTTGTGAAATATAAAGTTACTACCTAAGTCCTTTTCCAATTCCAATATCCTTCCTAAACTTTGATTTCGATTCAGGAAATTTCCAATTCCTATCAAAATTAAAGTTAAAAAGCAACTGGTTTTTACTTGTACTACTACCGTCTTGGTTATTTAATGCAATTATCAAAATTTTTGCACAATGCAATTTCACTATTTTTAGAAAATGGCAGATTTTTTAGCCAAATTTGAAAATTCATAATTAATTCTAGAAAAATATAATTTGACTGATTCTAATGTGTAAACGAAGCTCTTTAAATTTGCTTTCAGAGAAAAATACCCAGTTATGACAACTACAACCATATTGTTCCTAGAAATTCGCCAAACCTATACTATTCCAAATTTCCTTCAAGAAACAGGGCACAATTTTGAAAATTTATATCTTTTAATGTGCTTTTCCAAAAATTACAAAATACCTATCAAATTAAAGCTATATATGTCTACTTTAATCCTATCAATTTTCATAATTTTTAGACTAGGTTTGTCCCATAAAATCCATTACACAACAACACTACCTCACTGGAGGCAAATCAAGCAGAATTCACCTACAACTTCAATAAATTCCAGATTTACATGCAAATTTTCAAAAAATTATGAACACCTATATTCCCATGCAATTTTCCCTTTTAAATCCAAGGGAACCATCAAAATTTCAAAATTCTAGCTCTACCTAGTGTGAACAATAGCTGGACAAAATTAGGGTTCTTAGGAGAGAAAATGTGTTTTCTTGATTTCTCTTGTTTAATCACTTCCTTTCCACTTCTGATCACATGATTAACTACCTAAACACTAAGGGCATTTTTGGTTCAATCCCATTATACCCTACAATACAGTGCAATGCGATGCAATAGTAATGGAATGCAATATTAATTACAGGGCTAGTGTTTGGTTTGATTTTTAAGTAAGGTGCAATGAGCTATTATTTTAACAATTATTTAAAATTAATATATCATGCAAAGTCTATTTTACCCTTAATATAATTTTTGTAGAAAAAATAGTTAAGAGTCATCCTACTGCCTTATCATAACTTTCATGCTATCTCATCGATGATCGTCCGATGGTAATAGTTGTAGTGGCGGAGGATGGTAATAGTGCTACGACGATGGCGATGGCTAGTAGTGATAATGACAATAGTGGAGGAGGAGGTAGTGGCGGCGGCGGCGGCGGCAACGGTGGATGAGGAGGTGGTGGCAGTAACGGCAGTAGAGGAGGAGGTACTAGTGGTGGGCAACGGTAATGGTGGAGGTGGCAACAACAGGGTTGGTGGAAGAGGAGAAGGTCGTGGTGACAATGGCAACGACGACAGTAATGGAGGAGGTAGTGGTAGTGGCGATGGGTGGCGGCGGCAATAGTGGCGGCGGGTGGAGGCAATGGCCGGTGAAATGAGATGAGTGAAACAAAGCACGTGAAACTAAAGGGTAAATTGGACTTTTTTAACTATACAATGAGATAGTAATAAGGTTTTATAGGGAGAGGTATGAATGTAGATTACTAATATTTTGGTAATCATCATTACCATTGTAAACCCTATTACCATACTAAAGTGCAACCAAACACTCTTCTATTGGTAGTGCAATCATGATTACCATTGTAGGCATACAATAAGGTTGAACCAAACAAGCTCTAAATAAACATGATTTGTAGATATTTGGGTAGCATAACCCTAGGGTTTAATCAGCCTAAAATTACAAAACATGAGAAAATTAAGCCATATTCAAGAACAACAACCACAACACTATCATATCTAACAAGTTAATCAAAGTTTTGAGAACACCTCTTGGATTCACCACTTTCTCTCTCTAAACTGTGGAGCCTTTCTCTCTAAACTCTGAAATTTTGCCTTGCTACAAGCAATGATCATAGAGATATAGGATTTTGAAGAAGTATGCTAGGTTTTTAGCAAGAAAATTCACAAGAAAATCATCCCCTTACCTTAGATTGCATGGAACCTTAGCTTCTTGTTTGTGTTCTCTCTCTCTCTCTCTCTCTCTCTCTTTATTACTTGCTTGTTTAGCCGAAATAGGAAGCAAAGAGAAAGAGAAAGTGTTTTGCAAAAATATCACCTTCCTCCTTTTACTTTTTTATGTTATTTTTTTTGCATTTTCTCACATGCCATTTGAATTGCTCATCATCTCTTTTTCCTTTAGCCACTATACTTGGCCGAAATTGAAGATTAGGAGGGAGTAAAATATGTCTTCAATTATCTCATTTCTCCTCTTCCTCACAAATTTGCTTTGAGTTGCAATAGCTGACTATATGCCTTGATGCTACTAAATTTTAAATAAGTACCGCAAGTGTACGGGCCATTGGAATAGTATAATAGCAAATCAAGGTCGTCTCATAGAGATTCAATATAATTGATAATTAGGCGTTAAAGTTCCCAATTTCATTTAAGTTGGACAAATCAAAAAAGGAAATTGAAAGACAATTTGAACAAATGCAAAAGAAACAAATATAATGTTTTTAAGATTTCAATTGATAAAAACAACCTAGACTGGCTATTCCCTTTTCAGTCTTAGAGCATGTATTTACCTAATTAAAAATAATTAATATTAATTTGTTAATCTAGAGTTTAAATAAATATAGGTATCTTCCAATTACTTATACTCCTCTTTCAAGTTAAAATTGTTATTCCTAACTGATGTACTAAGAGGCAATAAATATCCAAATTCACTCTAATAGGATTATATAGGTCCAATAGATATATTCCCACCCTATTGACAAATTAATCAATCCTATGGTCCAATTAAGATCCCTCTCCCAAGGCTAATCTAAATTCCCCAAATTCACACTTAGTAGTAATCAAGCACAAAGTAGACAAATTAATTCAAGATTAAGTAAACAAAAATAACAATAAGCACAAATTAATAAGTTCATACATGCTCAAATCCTCAAATTAGTTCATAACTATTCTAGTTTCAAAAACTACTAGGCATACATTACTCTAATTCCAAACACAGCAGCAAATCAATCCAAAAGCCATCAAATTATATAACAACAAAAGAGAAACATTGCCACTGTTCACCGATGATGAAAATAGTGCAATTAGTGCTGTGATGAAGTGGCCTCCACTAGTTCAAACGATGATGAATATTCAAAGTTCTAGCTCCTCTATTCTTGTATCTCTCTCTCTCTTGCTCTGATTCGCGATGCTTCCTCCGACACTCCAAGCTCCGGCGATGATGGCTCTCCGATCACCTCATTCGCCTCTCAGCTCCTGTCTCTGGTTCGGTTATAAAGGAAAAAGATAATGAAAAGTATTTTTCTCCTCTTTTTCTTCCTTCACCTGTCAGCGTCTCTTATATTAGATTTCTCTCCCGCTCCAAACGCCGATGGTTGCCTCTCTCCCCCCCCTTCTTTGACTCTCTAGTTCAAGCTCAAGCAAAGCGATGGTGATTCTCAATTATCTGTGTCTTCTATAGCTCACCTCATCTTTTTCTTTGCGTATGCATCCGGTATCCCAAGGTAGGCCATCTTTCAGGCACATCAACGACCCCAAACTAATCCGGATCACCCATGGCAGTACCTCTTCTTTTCTTTAGGTCTTCCCTTATCTTCAATTAGTCCCCAAAATGGTGTAACTGTTGTTGCCTTTTCTTTTATAATCAACTCCACCCATCTAACTCCAAACGGTGCCGTATCCCCCACAAGCTACAGAAGAAAAAATATTAAAATATAATGGTAACATCAATAATAAACTGAAACTATCTTCCTTTCCCTCTTTCTTTATTTTTTTTAACTTAATTATTTAATCATTCTTTAACCTAGACTTAATTATTTCTATTTTAATTTTAAACTAGGATATTTATAATAAAATCCCACAAATGATGCACCAATCTGATTTGATCTTATAATAATATAATCTCAAAAAAATCTTCTAAAACTTACCTAGAAAACTCTCCAAATGACTTCAAAATATACTTTAAAAGTACTAAAAATAGAGTTATCACACCCCCACAATTACATCAAGTCTTGTCCTCAAGATTTTAAATTGCAAAACAACCAAAGAGGCTTATGGAAGCAATTTTTTTTTTTAAAAAAAACAAACATCACAAACTTGGAATTAATCCAAACCTTCAAGAACCAAGCTTTCTTAAAACTCTTTTCCACTTTCGAAAAATACAAGTAGAAATGCAAATAACTTAGCAAAGACAAAAAATAATGGAATCTTCCTCACAAGTGTTTACACTCTTCTCTCAAGATAATTAAAGGGTTTGTGCTTCACTCTAAACCACTTATTGCAACCTGTCTACCATAAGCTTGTTTATCATCTCCATCTCCACTACATTATCCCATTGCTCACACAAATCAAAAGGGCTTTTCTAAAGGTTGTAATGAATAGGGTAGAATAATGAAATGAAAGTGGTCAAATGGTATGGAGGCATACTTTAATTAGTTCTAAGCAACTTAATGAAATTTATGAAGAATGAAGGAATACCCACTAAGATAAAACAAACTCACTTGCACTCTAAAAACTTTTATTTAATTGAACTCAACAATCTTGTCTTTTTCTTTCTTTCTTCCATTTTTTTCTTTTCTATTTCTTTTCTTTTCTTTTCTTTATTTTTCTTTTCTCTTTTTTTTATATGTACTTTTTTTACACTTTTCCTTGTTGCCATATACTCACACTCCTACTATAATGTTGAATTTCTAACTCCTTCACTTTCTTTCTAAAATTGTTTCACTTAGAACTTACTAAACTAGCAAATGAATGGAAAGGAAAATATGTAAAAATTGCATTTCTTAAACAAATGGCTATTTACTCTATGCAATTTTCTTTTAAGAACAAATTAAGGCTCAAATGAGGTAAAGCAAAGAACTTTCATGTGACAAGGATAAACATTTGTTCTAACTGGTTGTGAAATGAATACCTAAATCATCTTTGTGCATGCAAAAAGGATTTAAAGCTTCAAAAGAGATTCAAGACAAGTTTTAGAGATGAATCACAATAAGTATACTCCCTCTTGAAAGAAATAAATATTTAGGTTCAAGATTCTCACCGGTTTTTAACATCCTAAAGTTAATCATCCAAGCCAAATTCTTTGCCTATCTACTAACATTCCAAGAAGATAGAACCAAATTTTAATGAAACTCAATCCCTTCCAAATTTAAATCATCCCAACTTTACCAATATTCACAAGTAAAATCCAAACTTTCATGAAAAGTAAATTTTTTGTTCAAAATTTGTCAAAATTTTTTCTATTTATGTGCAAAACCAAAGAGATTTGTCAAAATTGAGGACAAGTCATACAAATCAATAGTACCCTCACCCCACACTTAGATGTCACATTCTCCTCAATGTGAACAAGTAACACTAAGTAATGGAAATAAAAACATAACAAATCCAAGTGTAGGGATAACAAAAGCTTCTAAGATCTTAAATTTTTCACCAATTGTTTAAAACTAACAAGTCCATGAATCAAATCAATAGTCACTAGCAAATATCTATCACATGTAAATCTAGACTATAACCAGCACTCATGTCTAGAACGTGTTATCAATTATCAAATTAAACAAAATAAGGAAAAGTAGAAGAAAGCTCCCCTTGTTTTCCTTTGTCTTTTGCTATTGACTATGTGTAACAAAGTGGAATATATCATCAGGGGCTACAAAAGTCCTACAAAATATCAAACTAAACCTTGAATTACCTCCCAAGCAACGCTAAGTTTATAGTCCTCAGCCAGACTCCTCAAAACAAACCACTAATCACAAGTATCAAACATCATGATTACCTTGTCTTCATTTTTTTTCTAGTAACAAGGTTTCAAACACATGAAATGATCATTCAAGTTAATTACTTGTACTCTTCAATCATAGACTATTTTAAAGTACAATTATTTACTGAATTCAAATAAAGCATAGCATGCGCATTTTTGCAAATAGATTTAGGAACTTCCAAAAATTTAAAGTATCCCACAAAATCTACTTGACTCTCATCAGTAAGAGTTGAAGAGTCAATAGGAGAGTCATGAATAACAACTTTTAGGACATCCACATCAATTTTAACCTCAAAGTGACATGAATTAGGCTCCTCAACCTGAACCTCTTTTAGACTACACTCACTATTCTCTAAAGTGATTTCAAGTTCATTATCACATTCTACAAGAGCTAAAGTTTCATTCAATTAAATCCTCAACTTCCTCACAATAATCATCATCAACACAAGAAGTGATCATCATACTTAAGGAATTATCTTGCCTCATAGTCTCAAGGGAAGAAATAATTTGATTCACATAAACTCCAATATTTTGAACACTTGACTCAAATCTAGTAGCAAATTCCTTTTGCTCTTTATTAAATCTCTCTGATGATTCCACATACTCCTCAAATAACCTTTCTAAATTAGACTTTTCTTTATATTCAAAGGTGTTTTCTTCAAAATGAGGATGAGAGTGAAAAGATGGGGAAATTCCTTTTGAATAATGGCTAAAATGTGGATCCTAAGAATCTTGTTGCTCTAAACTTTCACTAGGACAAAAAGGATAATCATAACAAGTTTGGTTCCTAGTGAAAGCATCTCTCATATAATAACTAGTAGTGTTATATGGACAATACTCATATGAATGACTCTCTCCACAATAAACACAAGAAAGGCAATTATAAGGAGAAGAATTTTCAATCCAACCAACATTTGTATTTTCTTGTCTCATTCTATCCACATGCATTCCTAATAAAGAACCAAGAGATGACAATTTATCATCGAATGAATTAAATAAATGTTGTGAATAATCCATTTTTTATCTTTTTTTTTAAAAGATAAACAGGAAACAATGAAAATAAAGCAAATCACATACAAGAAAACAAAACAAAAATATTCACAAAGCTCAAGCTTAAACTACTAAAGAATTTCTAATTCTAATCATCACTTAATATGAGATTCCCTGTAATAGCACCAAAAACTTGATGCTACTAAATTTTAAATAAGCACCGCAAGTGTACGGGCCGTTGGAATAGTATAATAGCACATCGAAGGCAAAAAAAAAGTATAATAGCACATCAAGGTCATCCCACAGAGATTCAAGATAATTGATAATTAGGCATTAAAGTTCCCAATTTCATTTTAAGTTGAGCAAATCAAAGAAGAAATTGAAAGAAAATTTAAACAAATGCAAAAGAAACAAATCTAATGTTTTTAATATTTCAATTGATAAAAACAGCCTAGAGTGGCTATTCCCTTTTCAAGTATATTCCTATCCTATTAGCAAATTAGAATAAATTCTAATATCATATTACTTAATCTTATGGTCCAATTAAAATCCCTCTCCCAAGACTAATCTAAATTTCCCAAATTCACACTTAGTAGTGATCAAGCACAAAGTAGACAAATTAAATCAAGATTAAGTAAACAAAAATAACAATAAGCACAAATTAATGAGTTCATATATGCTCTAATCCTCAAATTAGTTTATAACTACTCTAGGTTCAAGAACTACTAGGCACACATTACTTTAATTCCAAACACAGCAGCAAATCAGTCCAAAAGCCATCAAATTATATAACAACAAAAGATAAACATTGCCACTATTCACCGATGATGAAAACGGTGCAATTAGTCTAGTGATGCAGCGGCCTCCACTAGTTTAAACGATGATGAATATTCAAAGTTCCATCTCCTCTATTCTTGTAGCTCTCTCTCTCTCTCTCTCTCTCTCTCTCTCTCTCTCTCGCTCTGATTCGCAATGCTTCCTCTAACACTCCAAGCTCCGATGATGATGGTCGCTTCCTAGCGAAACTCGGCGCCCAGTTGAAGATGGCAACGAACAGTATGGCTCTCTGATCGCCTCCTTTGCCTCTCAGCTCCTGTCTCTGGTTCGGTGATGAAGGAAAGAGATAATGAATATTGTTTTTCTCCTCTTTTGGTTCCTTCACCCGTCGGTGTCTCTTATATTACATTTCTCTTCCGCTCCAGACGCCAATGGTTGCCTCGCTCTCCCCCTTCTCTAACTCTCTAGTTTAAACTTAAGGAAGGTGATGGTGATTCTCAATTTTCGGTTGCTATGTCTTCTGTAGCTAGCCTCTTCTTAGGTCTTCCCTTCTCTTCAATTAGTCCCCAAAACGGTGTCACTTTTGTTGCCTTTTCTTTTACAATCAACTCCACCCTTCTAACTCCAAATGGTGTCGTATCCCCTAAAAGTCGCAAGCAGAAAAGAAATATTAAAATAATACTGATATTTTTTTCTTTCTTTTTTTTCTAACTTAATTATTTAATCATTCTTTTACTTGGACATAATTATTTCTATTTTAATTTCAAACTAGGATATTTATAATAAAATCCCACAAATGATGCACCAATGTGATTTGATCTTATAATAATATAATTTGCTAAAAATATTCTAAAATTTATCTAGATAACTCTCAAAATGAATTCAAAATATATTTTACAAGCACTAAAAATAGAGTTATCAATGGCATCATTTTTTTTCTTTTGACCATTGCCCAAAAATACAATCATGAATATCCAATAAATAATTTTCCCTCCTTATCCTGCACACTTTGGAAGAAAATTAAAGTATTTTCTAGAGAAAATAAATTTTCTTTTGATTAATATGGCAAATTACCATTTTGCCCATACATTTTGTGATTTTCGCCCAAAACTGACAGCATTTTCACCCAACTTTGAGAATTTATATCTTTATTTGTAGACATCCAATTGAGGTTCTTCCAAATGCTACTTAACCCTTATTGAGTCTAATTGAAGGAAAAATATAGCCTTTAGTCAACTGAAAGCTCAACATTCCCAGAATTTAAATTTTTGGATGCTATCCTAGAAAGTAGTTAATTTTCATTGGGTAAAATTCAGAAATTCATAACTCTTAGTATACATGTCCAAATAATTCATATGGCCTATTAAATTAAAGCTTGGAATGTGTACTTTTATTATGTAAAATTTCACAATTTTTGGACATCATTGGATCATCCAAAACTATATGACAAACCCACTGCCGCATAGGAAATTTTCACTGGCAACAAAATCAAATTCACCAAAATTCAGCCTTTATTCTATTTGTTGAATAAATATGCTTTGGACCTTTGGTGTATGAATATTTTGATACTAAAGCTCTCCCCCTAATAAAATTTTGTCCCTGAAATTTGTTACACATATTGATTCATAAATTCCGGGTACTGCTTGCACATGTCTTCCTCTGTTTCCCACGTAGCTTCTCTAGGAGACAATCCCCTCCAGACAACTTTGATGAATAGGACTCTTATGTCTTAACTATTTCTACAACTGATCAATGATCCGTTCAGGTCTGACTTTCATACGTCAAATCATCCCGCACATCTAAATCTTCATATTCAATGACATATTTGGGATCAGATTGATATTTCTTTAACTGTGACACGTGGAAAACATCATGCAATCTTCACAAATTTGGGGGTAAAGTGATTCAGTATGCTACTGGCTCAATATTTGCCAAGATTTCAAATGGGCTAATGTACTTAGGGCTCAGCTTCTTCACTTTCAATGCCCTACCAATCCCTATGACAGGTAAAACCTTCATAAACTCTAGAGGTTTCCTTCTCCTGTCAGCATAACTTTTCTATCTACTCTGGGTATTTAATAATCTCTGTTTGATCAACTTGATCTAGTGTGTTGTTTGATCAACAATATTTGGTCCAAACAAATGTCTCTCTGATAACTTTGCCCAACATAAGGGTGACTAACACTTCCTTCTGTACAATACCTCATAAGGAGCCATTTGTATACTTGAGTAATAGTTGTTATAGTAGGTAAACTTAGTAAGTGGAAGGAATTGATCCCAACTGCCTTTAAAATCTAGTACATATACTCTCGGCATATCCTATAGTATCCAAATGGTTCGTTCCGTTTGGCCATCTGTCTGAGGATAGTATGTTGTGTTAAACCTGAGTTTTGTACCAAAGCCTCATGCAACGCTTTCTAGAAATTAGAAGTGAAGTGATGATCTCAATTTGATATAATACTCTTTGGCTTATCGTGTAATCTCACAATCTCTTTGATGTAAATCTCCGCAAGCCAATCAAGAGAAACATGGATGCTAATTGGTAAGAAATGGGCTATTTTTATAAATCAATCGACGATTACCCATATAGCATCATGGTTTCTTATCTTGGGCAACCCAATCATGAAATCCATCATGATACTTTCCCATTTCCTCTCAGGAATCTCAAGATTTTGAAGAAGTCCTAATGGTTGCTAATACTCAATCTTCACTTTTTGGCATGTAAGATAATAACAAACCTGATCACATCTCTCTTCATGCCTACCCACCAATATGTGGACTTTAAGTCATGATACATTTTGATGGCTTTTGGATGTAAAGTATATTTACTCTTGTGAGCCTCCTCCAGGATTTACCACTTCAATTTTATTTACGGTGGAACATATAATCGCTTCTTGTATCTAACTAATCCACTTGGTGACAAATCATATTCCTGCGTTTCACCTCTATTAATCATATTTCGGATGGATTGTGCTCTTCTATCCTATATTTGAGCTTCTTTAAGTTCTACTCTCAAGTCATTCTCAACTTGGTTGATATTGTTGCCACAAATTAACATTTGATTAGATAGATTAAGATCTCTGAGATCCTCGATCAACTTATACTCATGTATCATTAAGGCTACAACCTGCACTATTTTATGGCTCCATGTGTCTACAACTACATTGGCCTTCCCTGGATGGTATTTGATCTCCAGGTTATAATCCTTCAGCAACTCCATCCACCTACACTATCTTATATTGAGCTCTTTCTGATCATATAGATACTTCAAGCTCTTGTGGTGTAGTACAACTTTACGTTCACACCATAAAGATAATGTCTCCATATTTTTAAGGTAAATATGATAGCTGTCAACTCAAGATCATGGGTGGAATAATTCAAATCATGAGGCTTTAGCTGACGAGATGTTGTAACCCCTATCTTAATAGCTAAAATTTTACTTCAAAAATGTGTCATTAAGTTGAAATAGAGACCGATGGAAAATGTAAAACTCATTAGAAGTCCCAACTTCAAGACAAGATGCGGTCCTGTATTAAAGTGGGTTTTTCAAAAAAATTTCTAACACATGTACGATACGGTCTCACATTCACATTTTGAATATATTTGGCCTATACAGTTTGGTTTCATTCAAACATATCAGAGTGTAACAAAATTTCCTGACAACACTCGGGATTCATTCATTTAGCAAAGGGTTTACACAGCATACTCGCCCCTATCAATTTCCTATATCGGGGATCACATGAAACTATTCAAATTTACAACACTTACAAAATATACAATAATTCAAAATATGATAACCAACTACCCCAAACTAAAACTCCTAACTAGGAGCTCTAGCCTCCATTCGTTACATACTTCTCCTTTGAACTGCTAGCACACGGCCAAGACCCTGTTGGCCATGGCCAAAAACTAGTGAGATGCTTGTTGGCCGCGGCACACATGCCTTGCTTGGCCAGTAAATGACTTGTTTCCTGGCTGATTTTCAAACAACCATAACTTCTTGCACATATATCAAAATGACCCAAACTTTATACCATTGGAAAGCTTTCAATGTGAACTACAAGAATGCAAAATTTCACAATATTTTGACACCATTTGCTATTTCAAAACCCTATGCAAACTTGGTCACCTGCACAGAATTTTTCACTTAACAATTTTTCAGAATTCCAGTTTTTCACCAAAGTGTCCAATGGCTCCCAAAATTCACAACCACACCTATTCTAATATAATTTTCCACAAGGAATCCAATAGCAATGTCAAAACACCCAAAATCACATCCTATCTATATGTTATGTTTTGACCGCAACATTTCAATATAAAATCACCAAGTTTCCAAAATCAATCCTTAAAAACTCTAAAGTAATTTCATTGTTCAAATGACACAACAACACACCTATTCCAACAATCAAAAGACTACTAATCATCTAAAACCCTAACACGTGAAAATCAAGGCAAAATTCAAGAAATTCAATGTTTCAACCATGACCATAATATATATATCAATAAGTAGTTATCACTCACCTCTTTCACCTTTCCAAACTTGTTTCTTGATTCTTCAACCTCCAATTTTTCTTGAGCACTCAAACACCTCGTCTTGAAAATCTAAAACTATAGGATTAAATCTCTCATCAACATGAACAAAATTAAAGAAGAGGATTTGAGCATTAAAGGTCATCTTTAAGGTCAAAATCTCACCTTACACTTGAATTTCCTTTCTCTTTCCTCCTTCTCTTTGGACATCGATGGCTACTTGAGAGAGAGAAAATGAGATGATGATGAAGATCAGAATTTTTGGCCTCCTTATACTTCTTGGTCGACCTTAATGAGGAGAGAGGGAAGAGAAAAGAGGTTTGACACTTTAGCTTTCATCTATGGTCCATATGATGCCACATGTCATGATCTTACAACTCCTTCCATGTGCATGCAACCATAGGATTCTTCTCTCTTATTCCTCTTGGTAATTAGTCTCTCCACTTACTCTTCAAGTTATTAGTGGATTCCCTCTTCAGTTATTGACTAATTGACTGGTAACTTCTCTTTTATCCATTATTGCACATTGAAATCGTAATTCACATCGTATTCTCTAAAAGTGTTAATTACATTCACTTTTGAATCATTAGCCCTTAATCATATTTTAGGGCATTACAGATGTATAAGCCACTACTTGATCATATTGCATCTAAACATATCCTAATCCATGCCCACTAGCATCAGTATAAACAACAAAGGTAAACTACGGATCTAGGATCGTCAACACTGGGGTTGTCATTAATCTATGTTTCAGCTCCATAAAGCTCCTCTCACAACTATCATCCCACAATAAATATTGACTTTTCCAAGTCAACTTTGTCAATGGCAAAGCTATTCTAGAGAAGTTCTATATAAAACGTTGATAATAACCACAAGACCCAAAAAACTGCACATCTCTAATATAGTCTCTAGTCTCTTCCAATTCAGTATTGCTTCCACTTTGTTAGGATCGATTGAGAACCCTTGCTATGAGACTACATGACCCAGAAATTTAACCTCTGAAAGCTAAAACTCACACTTGCTCAGCTTGGCAAAGTGTTGTTTTTTCCTCAACATGTTCAATACTATTCTCATATGTTGCTCATGCTCTATTCTGCTTCTTGAGAATACCAGAATATCACCAATAAAGACTACCATAAATTAGTCCAGGTATGAATAAAAAATTTGATTCATGTTGTCCATGAACACAGCAGGTGCATTTGTTAACCCAAATGGTATTACAAGAAATTCGTAATGGCTATATCTGGTTCAAAAAGTAGCTTTTGGTACATCTTCCGCTTTAACCTTGAGTTGGTGACACCCTAATCAGATATCCATCTTTGAAAATACACAAGAACCAGATAATTGATCAAGTAAATCATCTATTCTGGGAAGTGGGTATTTGTTCTTGAAGATGAGTCGTAGGCTTCCGTCTTTCTTTTTTATAAAGAGTACTGGAGCTCCCTACTGTGCTACATTAGGTCTAATAAAACCTTTCTCTAATAGCTCTTCAATCTGCTTCTTCAACTCAGCCAGCTCACTTGGAGACATTTTGTATTCGACTTTAGATATTGGTCCAGCTCTAGGCCTAAGATCAATTGCAAACTCTACTTCCCTATCCGAGTTTAATCTACTGATATCCCCCAGAAACACAACAAGAAATTCATTTCTATAGGGATACTGTAATGACCCAATTTGAGATTAAGGGCTAATGACTCTGATGTTGATTGTAATTAGTGTAATTAAACACTTTTGGTGAAATGTGATGTGAATTTGATATAAATGTTCATAGTGATGATTTAATAATCATAGTGGAACCAGAGGCAAAATGGTAAATTTGAAAATTTACCGACCAATTGGTTAGTTACCAAAGAGGAAACTCATTGGTGATTAAAGATCAAGGGTTGAGATCTATTGTCTATGGGTCAGAATCCTATATTATGCACCTATGTGAGCTTATGGAGGAAGTGAACAAGATATTGCTAAGTGGCATTGCATGGACCATAGGATTAGGCATAAAAGTCAAAAATTCACTTTTTTTCTCTCTTCTCGCTCCTTTTAGATGGGGGAGTATGGGCTAAAGGGAAGATACAATCATCATCATCATCTTTCTCATCTCTCCTCCATCCTCCATTTTTCAGTGACCAAAGGTAGAAAGAGAAAGAGAAAGCTTGCTTTTTAGGTGAGTAATGGTTCTCATATGCTCAAATCATCTTCATTAAACTTGTTCATAGTGTTAAGAGCTCTATTTTGGTGGTTTTAGAATTCTGAAAAGTGGTGATTTGGGTGTTGGAGCAAATTTGAAAGTTTAAAAATCAAGATTCTATTTTGGCAAAGTGAAGAAGTAAGGATTTGATGCTTTTTGATATATTTGTTGTGATTTTTGGATAAGTTTGAGAAATTCTAGAATTTTCCCTGGTTTTGTGTAAATTTTGAATGTATGAATTTCATAATGGATGATGTTGGGATTACTTCATTGGAAAGTGATTTAAGTGTTGGATATAGTTTTGAATTTTGGAATAGTGTTGATTGAAATTGGGAGTTGTGTGTGTTATAGAGACCTAGGAGTTAGATTGTGGTTAAAATAGTTTTTGGGTGTTTTGGATATTACCAACGTGTTCCTTAGGCAATGTTATGTGGGTATGAGCTTTGTGTGGTGTTTGGGAACTATTAGGAGCAATTTTAACCAATCTGGGAATTTCTGTCAATTGCTGTGATCTGAGCAATCTGATAGCATTACTCGAGTGAGGGGGTCTCACTTGAGTACTGCAGTGTAATTTCCCTTTCTCCTTTGTGTTTTTCCTGGGTTTTCATGAAGGAAGCTTAAGTGCACTTCTTAAACCGTGAGTGATATTGATGATCACTCGAGTAAGCACGAGTTCACTCAAGTGAAGCTATGAGTTTATATTAAGGGCTGCGTCTCGGGTTGTCACTCGCTGGACAATTTTCAAGAGTGTCTTCTGACACTCGCAGGTGCAGTCTTCTCACCCGAGTGCCAAGGGTTGTACTCGAGTAAGCCTCTTCCTCTGAAGTTGTTTGTGCTCTCGGGTAAACACTTTCTGTATTGCACTTCCGGGGACTCGAGTGAATTGGAAATCTTCACCCTAGTGCAAAACCTCGTGCTCGAGTGTTGTGAGCACTTTCTAGCTAAGGTTGTTGTTCACTGTCAAACACTCGCGAGCGAGAGCTATTCTCACTCGAGTAAGGTCATTTCACTTGAGTGAGTCAGCCAAAAATTAGTGTTGTGCTTTTGAAAAATGGATCTTCAGAGTAGTTTCTCCCAACCTTTTTAGCATGTGTTTAGGCCTTTAATGGATACTTAAAGAGTTCAAATGATAACCAACTTAGAGTATTATAGAAATAAGTAATTGGAAAAGAGATTGATCGGTTGTCCCTAATTTGGTTATAGGATTTGACATTTGCCAGACACGTGAGCCCATTATGCCGAGGAACGTCAAGAAAGATCAAGGTAGTGACTCTTTCTCTTATACTGTGTGTGAATTATTGTATGTATGTTTATCATGCATTGTGTTGCTGTTGCTGCTTTGTGATAAATTGAGATGCTTTGTGGAGCTTTGTGCTTTGTGATACTGCTGCAGAGTGTTTACCATGAAAGTGGGCATAGTGATTACAGCGAAAGCTGGCATAGTGTTTACCACGAAAGCGGGCATAGAGCATTGTGATTACAGTCGTAAGTGCTGTCATTTGTGGCCTGAGCCATGAATCATTGAGTTGTTGTTGAACATGATAAACTTAAATGCTATGTGTTTATATACTGTATGAGTGATTTGTTACTACTGGGATTCTTTAGAATCTCATTCTTTCCAATGACTAACATTTCAGACAGGGCAAGTGGCTCAAAAGGGAAGTGGACAACTAGGAGTGGTTAGGATCTCTTACAGACATTTGGTTGGGGGTTGGTTATCTGTTTTTGGTTTGGGATTACTGTGTATATGATATGTAAATAATATTTTGGATATGTAATCTCCATTTTGGGAAACTCTAAACCCATTGTATATATATACAAGTAACCTGGGGTTGCCAGGATTTTAGTTACCAAATCTAATATTTATGAATGTGATTTAACTGTACAGGTAATTGTATTCGAAAGTAAATGTGAGACCAGATGAATTATGTTTTAAACCATTTTTGCTGGATACCCCATCTCTTAGATGAGGGATTATAATTATTGTATTTGTCTTATTGGTTTCTATTTCACTTCAATTTCATGATCCAGATATAATTACTGTCGGGGGGTTACATTTTTAGTATCAGAGCTGTAGTTCCTGACAAGGGTAGAGTTTGCTATGATAGCTCCCATAGTTTGACCTTAGTGATAAAAGATCATATGTGAATGACTATAGTATACACATATGCATTCTGATTATGTGGACATCTGTATGATTTGTGGAATTATGTGTATACCATAATTGTTGGATTAATGGGGTGAATTATTTGTAGAATAAAAAGAGCAACGAAAGGTCACCCCAGAGTACAGCAAGTAGATCCTGAGGTGGAGATAGTTAATGATAATGCAAGAAATGATGGGGTTGATTCAGGATCAATGGGATATGATAGCTGAGCTGCGAGAAGAGCTCAGAGTTGAGAGAGCTAAGAACAATAAGGGCCAGGGTCAATCTACTCAAGAGGAGACTCGAGAGGGGACCCATAGAGAAGAAATGGCAGAAGGGTGGGCACGACCACTTGAGTCACCTCCTTGTGCTAGACTAAACCAGGAATCATATGGAGTTCCAGTTAGAGAGTAAAGAGATCTTCAGTTTTGGATCTCCAAATTCTATAAACACCTACCTCTGATATTTAAAGGGAGATTTGATCCTCAGGCGACTAAAGATTGGTTAAACCATCTTGAGAAGATTTTTGATGTTCTTGTGTGCCCCTCAAAAGTGAAAGCTCAAATGGTGGTGTATAAGCTTGAAGGAGATGCAGATCGTTGGTGGAAGAATATTGCTTTGTCATTGCGGAGCAAAAATATACCATTGACATGGGAAGTGTTTCAGCAACATTTTAATGAAAAATATTGTCCCAAGTCAGTGAGACTTAAGAAGGAGACTAAGTTCTTGAACATCAAGCAAGGGGACACAGAGTCTTTTGATGAGTATTTGTCCCATTTTATCCAATTATCTCAGTATTCTGCCTATCTTCGGAAGATAGACGATGAAGAGTTGAGCTCGGACATACTTGTATAGGATTTGAGGCATGATATGAGGAAGAGATTAGCCACCCATTAGTTCACCGAGTTCAACAAAGCAGTCGAAGAATGTCGGATCACAGAGAGCAATCTGAGAGAGCTATATCCGGCTATAGCTGCTGGTGGTCCTAGTGAGCCCAGTAAGGGCAGTGCTTCTCAGAAGCGGAAGGGCTCAAGATCATTTTCATATAGGGCCAGTGGTAAGAAGCCCTATCAGTCGAGGAGTCATGATTAGTAGAGAGCTCCTATAGTATGGACATGTCCTCAGTGTAACAAGCCATATTATGGCAAGACATGCGATGGTCGGGTGATCTACTTTAATTGCAAACAAGTGAGGCATACATCCATTGAGTGTAGACAGCTACGGCAGGAGCAAAGACTGAGGGCTCAGGGTCGAGTATTTGCTATGACTCAAGAAGAGGCCCGAAAATCCCCCAGAGTTGATACAAGGTAAAGTCCTTATTCATGGATATGTGTTACAAGCGTTATTTGACGCGGGTGCAAGTCACTCCTTTATTGCCTATGATTGTGTGAAGCGCCTGGGTAAGAATGTGTATAAGTTACCATTCGATTTGATTGTGTCAACACCAATGGGTGTTAAGGCTGTGACTACAGAAGCCTATTTAAATTGTGTTGTAACTGTTGAGGATCATGAGTCTGTGATAGATTTGATTTGTTTACCGCTTAACCAATTGGAAGTCATTATGGGTTTTGATTGGTTGAGAGCGAATAATGTATTGTTAGATTATGGGAACAAGAGGATAGTGTATCCTGTTTCTCAAAGCATTGAGGACAAGAATGTCGGCCTAAATTTCCTTTCAACAGCTAAGGTTGAGAAATATTTGAAAAAGGGTTGTCATAGGTATATGGTTTTCTTTTCGGTGCAAGGAGAAACCAGTGAAACTTTAAGTAGTATACCCATAGTAAATGAATTCCTGGAGGTATTTCTGGATGACCTAAGTGGGTTGCTATTCGCCATTTAGCTTCCGTAAGTGCACGGGTTGCAAGTAATAATTTAGTGAGTAAACGAGTGTCGATCCACAAGTACTATGACGAAAGTGAGTTAATTATTGTAACTATGTTCTTAACTAGGTTGAATTAAATCATTTGAAATTGAGTATGTCAATTAAGGAGATTTGCTAAAAACAATAAAGTAAAATAAAGGTGATTGTAAAATTGATTCTACTTCAAGGTTTAAAAGTTTTGGATTACTTCTTCCTCATTGTATTTCATGAAACTATGCAATTGATTCACTTATGCTAATTGTGCGAGTCCATATACTAGTCAAAGATTCTAAGATCATCAATCAAGCTCTCTCAAGTCAAGATTGATTTTTAATCTTCATTAACAATATTCAATCTCTTGTCTATCATTAATGAAAATCATCTTTCCCAAAGCAATTCTTCATTAGACTATGCTAGGTTGTTAGATATATCTCTATTCTAACAAAAAACCATCCATTTAATCCTTAAACTTCAAGTCTAGCATGATTTTTCTCAAGTTCTACAACCAAAATAGCTCTCTCAAGCATCATTCAATTAAACTAAACTAATCATGTGGTGATCAAGCACAAGATAGTAATTAAGCATAGAGAAAAATCAGCATATATTCTCAACAACTAACAAAAGCAAGAAAATATAGTAGTTTTAATCCATACAATGAGTAGAAGTAATCCTAAATGAAAATTTTAGCTACTCATAATCAATACAAACCAAAAAATAAACTCAAAAGTTATCAATATCTGCAAATAGGAAGAAAAGAGGAGGAAAACCAGAAAAAGAGAAGAAAATCTTGAATTTCTCCAAGAATCTCCTCCAAGAAGCACCAAAATCCTCCTCAAGCTCTCAAAAAAGCCTCCTTGTGGTTCTCAGCCTCTTCCTTGTACAGAATGTCCTCATTTCGTTGCCCCCATTAGGTCAAAAAACAAGCTGCAGCTTCAGTTTTTCAAAATGCATAGTTGCAGTATCACAACTTTGCTTTCACTTCACCATAGCGAAACCACAGCATACGCAGTCAGAAGGGCCTATTTTTTTATGTGTTTTCGCTTTTGCTTCACTATGGCGTAGCAAAAGCGACCAGGAGCACTTTCAAGCTACTTTGATCTTCCTTTTTGACTTTTGTTATTCTTTTCTCCACCTCCAAGTGTAACCCCCTGCCTTAATTGGCGTAATTAAGATTCGATAACACATAATAAAATGGATTAGAGACTAATGGATAGTTTGAAACTCATTTTAAACACCCTCCCTAAGGTAGGGTTTTCACAACATTTTGAAAACTTCTTTCCTTTCCCAGTCTCAGGTTCAATTATCGAATATAATCACCTATGCAATTAATTTACATTCATACATATCAAAGTATATAAAAAAAATCCTGGCATCCCCCGAGTTCCTTTCATTCACTAAAAGGTTTATAATTCCCATAGAGGGGATTACACAACTATATTCAACTCATAATTACAACCCAAAAATAATTTACAAAATCCCTATCCAGGATAATTAATCAACATGGCCCAAACAGAATGTCCCTATTGGGTTCTAACCGCTCCGGGTTGTACGCTTCTCCTTGGAGCCACTTGACCTGTCTAAAATGTTAGTCAAAGGAAAGAATGAGATTCAAGAGAATCCTAATAGTAACAAAACATTCATACCACACATAAGCACACAGCATGTAAGCAAATCATCATATAGCAGCAGCACAAATCACACTCCACCCTCATCCCCTTTTACCATCGGGAAGGCACACCGTCCTAACCAGAACCATTGTTAGCAACTCAGGGACTATTGGCATGGCAGTGCATACACATAGCCTCATAGCTCATATAGCTATCCGGCTTTCACAAATGGCCCGTCGGCCTTCACAAATAGCCTTTCGGCTTTTCACAAAATCACACATATCACACCCTAACCTCATCCCCTTTTACCACCGAGAAGGCACACCGTCCTAACCCGATCTGTTGTTAGCGACTCAGGGACTATTGGTATAGTGGTGCTTACACACATCCACAAATATCACAGCATACGAATTTATCACAAATCAATTATATAACACACATACAATGCATCACATATGGTATAAAAGAAAAGTCACTACCTCGTTCCTTCCTAACGTTTGCTAGCTTAGTGGGCTCACGAGGACGGCAGATGTCGAATCATATAAACCAAATTAGGGATAATAGATCAATCTCTTTTCCAAGTTCTTAATTCCATAATACTTTAAGTTGGTATTCATACGAACTCTTTAAGTGGTTATTAAATGCCTAGATATATGCCTAAATGATTGGGGTAACTATCCTCAAAGACACCTTTTTCAGAAAAAGAAGCACTAACTTTCGGCTGCCTCGCTCGAGTGTCGAACACCTTACTCGAGTGATGCCCACAGTTGTGCTCGAGTCCTAGTTAATGAAACATAAAAAGTGTTTGCCCGAGAGCAAACCCCAGGATAACCCTCACATTCACTAGAGTACTGGAAGCTCCACTCAAGTGATAACCTTAAATACACTCGAGCACCAAGAAGTGAGGCTCAGCGAGTGACTACCCGAGAGCAACCCAACTCCCAGGCGACAAGTGCACTCGAGCACCAGCCCTAGTGCTCGAGTGACTTCCCAATGCTTGCGAGTGATGACGCACGTCACTCAAAGATGAAGAAGTGCACCCGTGATTTCTGCCTGAAGACTCAACCAAAATACCCAGAATCTCATACCACACTCAAGTGAGACCCTCCCTCGCTCAAGTGATGCTTATCAGATGCCAAGTCACAGCAACTGATATGGTTTTCAAGAATTGACCAATTTGCTACCAATGGTCCTAAAGCTTGTACTAAAACCATTCTCACTTATTTTAATACAAAGAACCTATTGGTAACCTCAAAACAACCAAATTTCCACTCAAGCAACAAATTCTCATATCTGGACCACAAGATCACCAAAAGCCATAATTTGCCAAACTTCCTTACTCAACCTCAAATCAAACTTAATGACATCATAACACATCTTAACACCATTTCCTACACATTACCATAACAAAATCTTTCATTATTCAATTCTCATGAAATCACGGCAAAATTCCAGGATTTACTAAACTTAACCAAAAATCATAACATATATATCAAAATTCATCAAAAGCTTACCTCTTAAACTTGCTGAAATCAAAACCTTAATTCTTCTACTTTCAAATTTCCTCAAGTTTCCACACACCACAAATCAAAAATCTGAAAACATTGGAATGAAGCTCTTGACCATTTGAATAAAATCAATGAAGGTGAAGTGACCATTTAGAGTCAAATACTCACCTAAAATTCAAACCCTTCCTTTCTCTTTCCTCCTTGGTTCCACCGAAAATAGAGAATGGTGAGAAAGAGATGATTTGATGAAGATGATCTCATTTTCCCATTTCCCATGCTTCTTCACCAACTTGAGAGAGAGGGAAGAGTGTTTGAAAATTTGACCTCATCTATGGTTCATATTTTGCTACTTGACACCATCTTATTCTTCCTACTATGATTTCACATAGACTTGCATGTATAGGATTCCACCATTGCTCTTTCAATCCTAGCCATTGATCTTAATTACTAAGGAGTCTTTTCCTTGGTAACCGACCAATCGGTTGATAAATTTACCATTTTGCCCCTAATTATCACAATGCTTACTAAACCATCACTAAGCACCCTTATATCACATTGCACAACATATACTTCAAAAGTGCATGATTATCATTAATTACATCACTTTGGAGTTGTTAATCCTTGATTAAAATTTAGCATATTACACCAAGGATCTATGTAAGCTTCCATTTCTTGTCATCATCCTCCTACAAAGACAAGGATTTTATAAGCTTTCCAATTTTCTTCAATTTAATCTAAAACCCTATACATTTAGCTCAAAATTTGCACTTTTCAAAGTATTTTCATCACATCACATTTTCCTTCATATGTATAAATTTTATGCACAATTTTATTTTAAAACCACAAATATATAAGAAAAATATGATGAAATACAAGAATTTCCAGAGAATAACAGTTGCCTCCTGAAAGGGAAGTTCAATTTCTAATTGAAATTGTGCCTGGAGCTGGTTCTATATCCAAAGCCCTATATCGTATAGCCCTGAATGAAATGTAGGAATTAAACAAACAAATTGAAGATTTTCTTGAAAAAGGGTTTATTAGACCCAGTGTGTCGCCTTGGAGAGCTCCAGTTTTGTTTGTGAAAAAGAAAGACGAGAGTCTTAGTTTGTGTATTGACTATAGAGATTTGAATAAGATTACCGTCAAGAACAAGTACCCTCTCCCCAGAATCGATGACCTTTTAGATCAACTATCCGATTCATGTGTATTTTCAAAGATTGATCTAAAGTCGGGGTATCATCAATTGCGAGTGAAAGCAGAAGATGTTTCGAAGACTGCTTTTTGGACTAGGTATGGTCATTATGAATTCTCAGTGATGTCATTTGGGCTAACCAATGCACCTGCGATTTTCATGGATTACATGAACCGTGTTTTCCGACAATACCTGGATCAGTTTGTTGTGGTATTCATTAACGATATTCTAATATACTCTAAGGGTATAGAGGAGTATGAGCATCATTTGAGAATTGTGTTGAATACATTACGTGAGAAGCAACTCTATGCTAAATTGAGTAAGTATGAGTTTTGGCTATTAGAAGTGAAATTCTTAGGCCATGTTATCTTGCAAGAAGGGATCTCTGTGGATCCCAGTAAAGTGGAAGCAATACTGGACTGGAAGAGGCCACAAATTATTACGGAGGTACATAGTTTTCTGGGTCTTGCTGGTTACTACTGGAGATTTATTCAAAATTTCTCCCGTATTGCCTTGCCAATGACTAAGCTCATGAGAAAATATCATCCATTTGCGTGGGATGAACATTATGAAAATTGCTTTGTGGAGCTGAAGTAGAGGTTTACTACGACACCTGTTTTAATTATACCTGATCCCAGTTTGACCTACGTTGTGTATAGTGATGCCAGTGGATAGGGATTATAGTGTGTACTTATGCAACAAATACATCTGGTGGCCTATGCCTCTTGATAGCTTAAACCTCATGAAATGAACTATCCCACTCATGATCGGGAGCTTACGGCCATTGTGTTTGCATTAAAGATTTGGCAGCATTATTTGTATAGTGTGATGGTAGAACCGTACTGCGACCACAAGAGTCTCAAGTATCTGTATGATCAGAAAAAATTGAATATGAGACAACGTCGCTAGATGGAGTTTCTTAAGGACTATAACCTGGAAATTAAATATCATCCGGGTAAGGCAAATGTAGTCGCTGATGCTCTTAGTTGAAAGATGGTGCTTGTGGCAGCTTTGATGATACAAGAAGGGAAGTTGATTGCTAATTTTCATGATTTGAATCTGTCGAATCAAATTCTCTATGCCAACTATACTGTTTCCCAAGGGAAAAGTGACTTAAGAGTTGAGATTGAAGAGGTTCATAGGAAAGATAGCTAGATATAGCGTAATCTGGCTAGAATCGAACAGGTAGAAGCTCAGGGTGAAGATTTGTCACCTAATGGACTAGTTTGTTATTAGAAGAGAATCTGTGTTCCACTTAAGGCAGAGTTAAGACAACAGATCTTAGATGAGGCGCATAAGAGCCGATACACTCTTCATCCTAGTATCACCAAGATGTACCATAATTTGAAATCTGTGTATTGGTGGCCGGGAATGAAGAGTGATATGACGAAATATTTGGCGAGGTGTCTCACTTGTCAGAGAGTAAAGATCGAGCACCAAAAACCACCTGGTTTGTTGTAAAGTCCTGAGATTCCAGAATGGAAATAGGAAAGTGTGACCATGGACCTTGTTGGGATTGCCTAGAGTTAAAAACTCTGATGCGATTTGGGTAATTGTGGACCAGTTAACGAAGTCAGTGCACTTTATACCAATCAACGCTAGTTACTCTCTGGACAAGCTAGCAAAGATTTACATTTTGGAGATTGTGAAGCTCCATGGCATATTGAAGAATATCATTTCTGACTAAGATCCCCGATTTACTTTGAGATTTTAGAAGGCTTTACATGAGGCATTGGGAACTCAGTTGAGATTCAGTACAGCTTATCATCCTCAGACAGACGGACAATCAGAGATAACTATTCAGACCCTATAGGATATGTTACGGGCATGTGTCCTTGACTTTAAAGGAAGTTGAGATCGTTTTCTTCCACTTGCTAAATTCACCTACAATAATAGCTATCATGTGAGCATCCATATGGCGCCATATGAAGCGTTGTATGGAAGAAAATACCAATCACCAATGTGCTAGAATGAATTGTCTGAAAGGAAGCTTTATAGGCCAGAGCTTATTGATCAAACCTTAGCAAAGATTTGAATCATTTGTAATAGGCTTCTGGTAGCGCAGAGTTTCCAGAAAAGTTATGCAACCAAAAGGAAAAGGCCTCTAGAATTTGAGGTTGGTGATCATGTGTTTTTAAGAGTATCTCTAGTTACCAGCATCGGGAGAGCAATCAAGAGAAAGAAACTGAGCCCGAGGTATATAGGTCCTTTTGAGATCCTTGAAATGATTGGGCCTATTGCATATCGAGTAGCCCTACCCCCGAACTTGAGCAGACTCCATAATGTGTTTCATGTTTCCCAGCTGAAGAAGTACCAACCGGATCCATCTTACATCATTGAGTATAAGGAAGTTGAATTGCAAGATAACTTCATGTATGTGATAGAGCCAGAGCAGATTATTGATCGAGAAGAACGGCGTCTCAAACACCGAAGTATTCCTTATGTGAAAGCGAGCTGGAGGGGAATGACCCAGAGAGAAGCAACCTGGGAAGCGGAAGATGATATGCGAAGACGATATCCGGAGTTTATGGCTCAAGTAGCTTAACAAAATTCGGGGGCGAAATTTATTTTACGGGGGGAGAATTGTAATGACCCAATTTGAGATTAAGGGCTAATGACTCTGATGTTGATTGTAATTAGTGTAATTAAACACTTTTAGTGAAATTTGATGTGAATTTGATATAAATGTTCATAGTAATGATTTAATAATCATAGTGGAACCTGGGGCAAAATGGTAAAATTGGAAATTTACTGACCAATTGGTCAGTTACCAAAGAGGAAACTCAATGGTGATTAAAGATCAAGGGTTGAGATCTATTGTCTATGGGTCGAAATCCTATGTTATGCACCTATGTGAGCTCATGGAGGAAGTGAACAAGATATTGCCAAGTGGCATTGCATGGACTATAGGATTAGACATAAAAGTCAAAAATTTACTTTTTCTATCTCTTCTCTCTCCTTTTCGATGGGGGAGTATGGGCTAAGGGGAAGATACAATCATTATTATCTTCTTCCTCATCTCTCCCCCATCCTCCATTTTCTGGTGACTTAAGGTAGAAAGAGAAAGAGAAAGCTTGCTTTTTAGGTGAGTAATAGTTCTCATATGCTCAAATCCTCTTCATTAAACTTGTTCATAGTGTTAAGGCTCCATCTTGGTGATTTTAGAATTCTGAAAAGTGGTTATTTAGGTGTTAGAGCAAATTTGAAAGTTTAAGAATCAAGGTTTTGGTTTTGGCAAAGTGAAGAGGTAAGAATTTGATGCTTTTTGATATATTTGTTGTGATTTTTTGGATAAGTTTGAGAAATTCTGGAATTTGCCCTGGTTTTGTGTAAATTTTGAATGTATGAATTTCATAGTGGAAGATGTTGGGATTAGTTCATTGGAAAGTGATTTAAGTGTTGGATGTGGTTTTGAATTTTGGAAGAGTGTTGATTGAAATTGGGGTGTGTGTTATAGAGACCTAAGAGTTAGATTGTGGTTAAAATGATTTTTGAGTATTTTAGAGGTTACCAATGTGTTCCTTAGGCAATGTTATGTGGGTATAAGCTTTGTGTGGTGTTTGGGAACCATTGGGAGCAATTTTAACAAATTTGGGAATTTCTGTCAATTATTGTGATCTGGGCAATTTAATAGCATCACTCGAGTGAGGGGGTCTCACTTGAGTACTACAGTGTAATTTCCCTTTCTCCTTTGTGTTTTTCCTGGGTTTTCATGAAGGAAGTTTGAGTACACTTCTTAAACCACGAGTGATATTGATGATCACTCGAGTGAAGCTATGAGTTCATATTAAGGGCTGCGTCTCGGGTTGTCACTCGCTAGCCAATTTTTGAGAGTATGTTCTGACACTCGCAAGTGCAGTCTTCTCACCTGAGTGCCAAGGGTTGTACTCGAGTGAGCCTTTTCCTCTGAAGTTGTCTGTGCTCTCGGGTAAGCACTCTCTGTGTTGCACTTTCGGGAACTCGAGTGAATTGGAAATTGTCACCCGAGTAAAAAACCTCATGCTCGAGTGTTGTGAGCACTTTCTGGCTAAGGTTGTTGCTCACTATCAAACACTCACGAGTGAGAGATATTCTCACTCGAGTGCAAGTCTCTCATCACTCGAGTGAGTCAGCCAAAAATCAGTGTTGTGCTTTTGAAAAAGGGGTCTTCACAGTAGTTTCTCCCAACCCTTTTAGCATGTGTTTAGGCCTCTAATGGACACTCAAAGAGTTCAAATGATAACCAACTTAAAGTATTATGGAAATAAGTAATTAGAAAAGAGATTAATTGGTTGTCCCTAATTTGGTTATAGGATTTGACATTTGCCAGACACGTGAGCCCACTATGCTGAGGAACGTCAGGAAAGATCAAGGTAGTGACTCTTTCTCTTATACTGTGTGTGAATCATTGTATTTATGTTTGTCATGCATTGTGTTACTGCTACTGCTTTGTGTTACATTGAGACGCTTTATGGTGCTTTGTGCTTTGTGATGCTGCTGCATAGTGTTTACCGCGAAAGTGGGCATAGTGATTACAGTGAAAGCCAGTATAGTGTTTACCGCGAAAGTAGGCATAGAGCATTGTGATTACAGCCATAAGTGCTGTCGTTTATGGCACGAGCCATGAATCATTGAGTTGCTGTTGAACATGATAAACTTACATGCTATGTGTTTATATAGTATATGAGTGATTTATTACTACTGGGATTCTTTATAATCTCATTCTTTCCAATGACTAATATTTCAAGCTGGGCAATTGGCTCAAAAGGGAAATGGACAACCAGGAGTGGTTAGGATCTCTTAGAGACATTTGGTTGGGGGTTGGTTATCTATTTTTGGTTTGGGATTACTGTGTATATGAGATGTAAATAATATTTTGGATATGTAATCCCCATTTTAGGAAACTCTAAACCTATTGTATATATATACAAGTAACCCGGGGTTATCGGGATTTTAGTTACGCACTCTGATATTTATGAATGTGATTTAACTATACAGGTAATTGTATTCGAAAGTGAATATGAGACCATATGAACTATGTTTTAAACCATTTTTGCTAGATACCCCATCTCTTAGATGAGGGATTATAATTATTGTTTTTGTCTTATTGGTCTCTATTTCACTTAAATTTCATAATCCAAATATAATTATGGTCAGGGTGTTACAGATACTCTCCAATGTTGTTTCGGCCTCTAATTGCATGGAGAACAACACAAGGTACCCCTGACAACCTTTATGTAGGCATCTCTTGGTCTTAGCTGTAGAGAGAAAATTAAGATTGACTTCTGTACCAGTATGCTGCTGTGATTTGGGATATGTAACCCTTTTATTTTTGTAGTTGAGGAACACATTATTGGTCGTCAACCAGTCAATACCAAGGATTACCTTTAAGCCTTGCAATGGTAGACAAATTAGATCCACGGCTGATTCACGCCCCTTGGCATTTACTACACAATTCAAATAGACATTGGTCGTAACAACTCTAACACCCATGGGTGTAAATATGATCAGGTCATATAGGAATTTGTGTACTCTCAAGTCTAGCCATCTCACACAATCAAATGCAATGAATGAATGACTAGAACCCGAATCATACATGACCTATACTAAGTTGCCATTAAAGGAAATAGTACCTTGTATCAGTTTAAGAGACTTGCTAACTTCCTCCTGCGTTATAGTATAGACCCTGCCTGGAACTCTAGGCCTTATATCCTCTAGTTAGTGCTTCTGCGGACAATCTCTAGCAAAATGTTCTAGTTTATGGCATACATAACAAGCAGGCTGTCTACCTGGATCCAACCTCAATGGAGCACCATTGCAAGTTCTGCCAGGGTGGTATAGCTTATAACAATGCTAGCAGGTTCTACTTCCTAAAAAACTCTAGTCTCCACAGCCTCCAGCCTGGCTTGGCCTTTTATTATCCCCTTTGGATGGTCTCCCATGATCCTTACATTTTTAGGATAATCCCCCACTTACAAGTGCACCCTTGTTATGGTTGCTTTTAGCAGAGTACAAGCTCAACAAGTTGTTCTTGGTAATACGACATTCTTCAACTGCCTTGTTGAACTTAATAAAATGTTAGGAAACAAGTTTCTCTTTCAGCTTAGACTTTAGCCCCTGAATCATCATATCAAAACTCTACTCCTCATCATCTCGATATTTAAGGTATAAAAAATATCGATACAACCAGATGTAACGACCTAAGTAGTCATTAAAGCTCTCTCTGTCTTGCTACTGTATGTTAAGGACCTCTTTTTCCTTTTCCAACTGGATGAAATGGGGAAAACATTTCTCATTGAATTTTTCTTGGAACAGCTCCCATATCACCGGAATATTCCTCCCTTAAAAAATCAGTTTGGTATACTTCCACCATCTATAAAAATCGCCTTCGAGGTTATAAATTACCAGCAGGACTTTAATTTCATCAA
Organism: Inga oerstediana; assembly: GCA_963210345.1. Taxonomy (NCBI): domain Eukaryota; kingdom Viridiplantae; phylum Streptophyta; class Magnoliopsida; order Fabales; family Fabaceae; genus Inga; species Inga oerstediana. The sequence continues at coordinate 15,005,483 of OY723411.1, read as the reverse complement.
GGCACAACAAAATGTTGAAAATTTTCTCTAATCGCGATAGCCAGTCTTTGGCTAGCTAAGGATCAAATTTCCCTTGAAAGATAGGAGATTGCTATTTATTAAACCTTTCTACTTAGATCTATATATCAGCCTCAGGATCAGGTAGAAGATCTTCTAGTTGAGGTCCCTCAATCGGATTATCTTCATCATCTCCCCTCACCAACTCTTCCAGACAATCTTGCCTTTGCTGCTCTTCTCGCAGCTCTTCCTTAATCTCATTCATTGTGGCTTGCTGCTGGGTAAACATACCCAGAATATGTTGTTGTATTTGGTCAAGTCTAGCACCCAGTTCTTCATCATTGTTTCCATGTCAACCCCAAGCTCGGCCTCCACCTCGGTCCCTACAACCTCTTCCTGTTTGTGCCATCTTTATAATTCACTCTTGATTCCTGTCACCATGCAAACAAGAACATATCAGTATACTATTCTAAAACTGCTAGAACCACTTTAATCTTTGATACAAAAAATGTCAAACCCTTTAACATTTTGATATAGGCAGAACAATAAGCGCATAGTTCTGTAAGGCATATAGAAATAGCAAAAACATACTAATATAAATACTTGTTTACAATACAGGAAATTCCCAGATGGGTTTGAAAAATATTTATAATATCCTAAAAATTAACTATACTAGGAAACCAACATAAGTTCTTGAATCTTCATCGGGACCCTCAATCACCCGAGTTGGCGTTTTTGCCCTTTACGCCATTAGCTTTAGCTGGAATATTTTTAATTTTGAAAAAGGGTGAGATTTAAAAGAATCTCAGTAGTGACATACAACCAATCATATAACATGCAAAAATTAAATGCGTCATGCTCCATGTTAGGCAACATATTAAGAACACAAATCACATCACGGCATGTATACATGAGTCAGGGCTATTTCCCTACTATTCGTACACCTTAGTTGGATTCTTACTCGACAACCAGGTAAAAGTGCTACTCGCACAAACTGCCCTACTCAGCAAAACAATATTGATCAGTTATATTAATAAAGATGGCATACACAAACATATAAAAGTTTTGAGATAATTCAAGAACAACAACCACAACATCATCATATCCAACAAGATAATCAAAGTTTTGAGATCACCTCTTGGATTCATCACTTTCTCTCTCTAAACTGTGGAGCCTTTCTCTCTAAACTCTGAAATTTTGCCTTGCTATAAGCCATAATCATAGAGATATAGGATTTAGAAGAGGTATGCTAGGTTTTTAGCAAGCAAATTCACAAGAAAATCATCCCCTTACCTAAGATTGCTTGGAACCTTAGCTTCTTGTTTGTGTACTCTAGTTGGTGTGATAGAGCGCTCTCTCTCTCTCTCTCTCTATTTCTTTTTTTTTTTAGCCGAAATAGGAAGCAAAGAGAAAGAGAAAGTGTCTTGTAAAAATATTACCTTCCTCCTTTTTTTATGTTATTTTATTACATTTTCTCACATACCATTTGAATTGGTCATCACTTCTTTTTCCTTTAGCCATTATGCTTTGTCAAAATTGAAGATTAGGAGGGAGTAAAATATGTATTCAATTATCTCATTTATCCTCTTCCACATAAATTTACTTTGAGTTGCAATAATTGACCATATGCCATCATTTTTTTTCTTTTGACCATTGCCCAAAAATATGATCATAAATATCCAATAAATAATTTCCCCTCCTTATCCAACTCACTTTGGACGAAAATGAAAGTATTTTTTAGAGAAAATAAATTTTCTTTTGATTAATATAGCAAATTACCATTTTGCCCATACATTTTGTGATTTTCGCCCAAAACTAATAGCATTTTCATCCAAGTTTGAGAATTTATATCTTTATTTGTAGACATCCAATTGAGGTGCTTATAAAGGCTACTTAACCCTTATTGAGTCTAGTTTTAAGTAAAAATATAGCCTTTAGCCAACTAAAAGTCCAACATTCCGAAAATTTAAATCTTTGGACGCTGTCCTAAAAAGTAGGTAGTTTCACTAGGTAAAATTCAGAAATTCATAACTATTAGTGTACAGGTCCAAATAATTCATATGTCCTTTGGAATGTGTACTTTCATTCTGAAAAATTTCACAAGTTTTGGACATCATTTGATCATCTAAAACCACAGACAAGCTTACTGCCTTACAGGAAATTTTCACTGGCAACATAATCAAATTCTTCAAAATTCACCCTTTATTCTATTTGTTGAATAAATATACATTGGACCTTTGATGTATGAATTTTGGGATATTGCAGCAACCATAGGTTTATCAAACTATTATATGTCTTATCAACCCTTAATAAAGATTGAAACTGCATGTCAATGTATTCTCAAGCTTGACTAATTGAAAAGGATCATGTTCAGCAAAATGACCAAAAATTTTATCATGAAAATGCCCTATTGCACATATTAATATCCCTTATTTATTAAAAATAAAATATTACAAATAGCAATCCAATCATGTGAACACTATAGTCAACAACCAATCAATATAAAACTTTTAGGGAATTAATACTCAATGTGTAGAATTTAACAAAATAGTTGTTCCAACAAATAGAGTTGATGACATTTCCTTTTTTATTAATCTAAGAGGATACTTAGCGAAGTATTTATATTTTAGAATATAAAGATACCCCTCTACCTCTGATGATAAAAAAAAACCTTATTTATACATCACTATACATGAATGTCTCACGCTACCAACCACAAAATTAACATGAAAAGTCTAAATGCTAACACAATTAGAAGATCCATCACCTAACGCAACATACAACATCTCAAGAATAACCTATCCCTATCTGAAGCTCTACATGGGCATGAAAGGGGCAAGGCTATATAAGTTTTTAGTTCACTCAAAATAGATTTGTGAAAAATTTAGGATCACTCAAGTAAGCACATAGAATTGACCTAGCTTAAAATGTATCCTTATTATATAGTTAGGTCATTCTCATAAGCAAGGCACCCAAGTACTCTCATATTATCATAACTAGGCACCTTTCCACTTAAACTATTTGATATGGGGTCTTAAAATAAAGTTTTGGAAGGGATTCAATTAGTTAAGTAAGCAATCATCTTAACACATTTTCCCAATATTTAACTGAAACTCCTAATTGTAACATCTATCCTCGAGATATTTGCATCAATGTCTTGTGTTTTCTTTTCGTTATTCCATTTTTCTAAGGGTTATAGGGACAAGTTGTCTCATGTACAATTCTTTTATCTCAAAAATATTTTTTAAGCTCATGATTTGTGAATTCAGTGCTGTTATCGTTTCTTACTTTCTTAAGATGAATTAAGAATTTAGTTACAACGCATAAGCATGAGTTGTGATTGGCGCATAAGCTAAGCCAAATAATTCCACTTAGCCTAGCAAACCTTCAACAAAGTACACCAACTCTCAAACAAACATTTACACAACAATAACAATACTTATTGAACTTGCATATTAAAATCACAATGAGAGAACAAATCCACAACAATTAACTTTGGGGATGCACATGCCATCCCATTTGCTACATAACACAATGACTTTGATACCATCATAATAGTCATGACATAACGGAATCCCTTGAGGTTCACCAATACATTACAATATATTCCATAAGTTTTTGAAGTACATCAATCACAATCAACCTCACTAGTTGTGTTATATGAAAAACAATAGAGAGAGGAATGGGTCTACCACTGACTCCATGAGAACATCAATAACAAAGTATATTGAAGGGAAGAAAAGGCGCACCGATTCTTTCACAAATGATTTTCTTCAAAAAAAATAAATGTAACAAAAGATTCAGTGTTACATCTCACGTCGACTGGGGAGGGGAACAAAAGACGCCTTATAAAGGTATGATATCTCCCCCTCTTGATGCGTTTTAAAGTCATCGGGGTGATGGGCCCCAAAGCGGATAATACAAAGAGCGAGGTGTTGGGATGTTACAATTCATATCAAAGCCAAATTAGGGTCAATGTTGGCCAATGTGTCAGCAAGGACGTTGGGCCTAAAGATGGGTGGAGTGTTATATCCCACATCAGCTAAGGAGGGGAACGAAAGATGCCTTATAAGGGTCTAGATACCTCCCCTCTCGACACATTTTAAAGCTATGAAAGGTGGTGGGGCCCAAAAAAGGATAATATCAAGAGCGAAGTGTTGGGATGTTACATTTATATTTGATATTTTTCAGAATCCCTTATTTTGTTAAAGAATACTTAAAAGTTCTTAGTGAAAAATTGTAACGTACTATCAAATAATTTTTTTTTTTTAGAATTATGCCTTCTTTTTCTTTTTCTTTTTGCCTTCTTATATTTGATATCTTTTCAAATCCTACCTTTGTTTATATTAAATAATACTAAATGAGTCTTCACTAAGAACCATAATGTATTTTAGATCCCTATATATTTGATATTTTTAAGAATCCCACCTTTATTTATATTAAAGAATACTTAACGATTCTTTGTGAAGAACTTTAATGTATTGTCAAGGTTTTTTAGGATCCTGCCTCCTTATATATAATATCTTTCATAATCCCACTTTTATTTATATTAAAGAATACTTAATGGTTCTTTGTGAAGAACCTTAATGTATTGTCAAATTATGCTTTTTAGGATCCTACTCCTTTATATATGATATCTTTTAGAATCTATTTTTATTTCTATTAAATAATACTTAATGGTTATTTGTGAAGAACTGTAATGTATTGTTAAATAATTTATTTATGTTAAATATTCTTAAAGAATATATAAGGGTTCATTGTGAAGAACTGTCAAACATTATCAAATAAAAGTTTTTAAAATCCTACCTTCTTATATATGACAGTAATCATTTTTTAACTGTTAAGCATTTTCAAAAAAGACAAGTATTTAGGAATCATACTTTACGGTTAATTATTATAACCGTTATATATTTGTTTTTTATGATATAAAGTTGTGAAGACAAATCGTTTGAAAGTGTTATATGATTGTTATTTGATAAGAACCATCATTTTTGTTAGTAAATACATGACGGTTAATAATTACAACTGTTATATTTTTATTTTCATGAATTCTGCTTCTCAATCCATGACAGTGTGCATATTTAATTACTAGGTTTTAGCGTTATATATTCTTGCGTGACCTCCGCCTCGACATATATAACATTTATTCACTATAGACGTTATTTATTAAGCGTTATATATATGTGAATCTGTTGTAGTGTATAAATATATGTTATAGTATTTTACATATGAAAAGTGTAATAAAAATAATATGATACTTATTTTTTTATTAAACTTGTTAGTTAACAGTCTATCTAAATGTTGATAATGCATGGCATTGAGTATTGGTTATGAGAATAACCTAGAAATATTGGATTTTGTGATGTTGAACTCTTGGACTACAAATTGGGTAGTATTGGATTGTACTGAGTTCTGATTGTGGAAGGTTTGATGCTTTTATACCATATCGTATAGCTGCCACTTGGTGCATAGTAGCTGACTTTAAGATTATTAGAGCCTTTGGTAACACCCTTCCTTGGTCAGGTTAAAGGTCAACTCAAGGGACATGTGACCCATTTCCATATTCTAAAGAAAGGGAACCCACAGTTTGATGTGTGAGTTCTATAGCTTTTGGCCAACAAGCTACACCTCACTATTGGAGAGTTTGGTGCAGTCTTGTCATAGACACAAATCCTATTATGTCAATATAGAAGAACAATCTTTTGTGGTGGTTAAAAAGGAGCATTTTTAGTGGTTATAACAGCTACAAACGACATGTGTAGTAGTTTTAGCAAATGCTACAAACTTTGTCATGGCAAGCATTTTTACAGCAGTTATTTGGAATTGCTACCCTTTCGGTCAAAACGCTACTATTTTGTCGTGGTTTGCACATAAAGACTACAAGATTGATGGCAAAAGAGGCAGTATAAGGTGACATTAGTAGTGGTTTGCAAACTGCTACAATAGGAAAAATCATTTTTTATTTAAATTTTTGCACTCCATTTGCAACGATTCTAGAACCGCTACAATTGCCACGCCAAATTTCATGAAGTTTTGGCAGGATATTAATAGCAGTTAATGCAACCACTACTACTGCGAGGCAAAGAATTTCATGAAAATATGGCAGGGCATTAGTTGCTGTTAAAATAACCACTACTCGTGTGAGGCAAAATTTTCATGAAAATTTGGTGGGACATTAGTAGTGGTTGTAGTAACCACTACAAAATGCCCTCCAAAATTAAATTTGTCATTTTTCAAATTCTTTTGTAGCGGTTTGCAACCACTACTAATGCTTTAGCGAAATAAAAAAATTTCTTTCTAGAAAGTTTGTAATTTTATGAAAATGTTAAAAAATATTTAATTAAAGGTATTTTTATTGGCATCATCATCATCATCATAATATTTATTTTTAATGAGCTAAATAAGTGTTTTTTAGATTCATGTAGCTCAAGTTATATTCAATAATACATAGATAATAAAAATAAGATGAGAAAAAATAAGTAGTTTGAAAAATATATATGTAGTTAGTTCTTTAAATTTTAAAACTGAAATATATAGATATAAGAGAAGAGAGGAAAAAGATGATGATGAGGTGGATGATAGATATATGGTGGAGAACAATATTGGTAAACCTGGAATGAGGGAAAAATTGTAAAATAAATAATAAAAATGAAAGAATAATAAATAATAACAAATTTATGACTCACTTGCATTAATGAAATCTGAATGTGGTTGGGATAGAAGGAGAAGAGAGGAGGGAGGTGAGTAAATGAAAATGAAGAGCAAAAAATGAAGGGCCTAGGGTATTTATAGACGTCTAATTTTGTAGCAGTTCTGACAAAACCGCTATTAATTAGTAGGGTTTGAGTGGTGGTCAAAAATCGCTACAAAATTGCACAGATAATATTTTTAAATAAATTACTTACATGTCTCATATGATGGAAATAAGTGAAAACTTGCTTTTGTGTCTCATTCATCGTCATCATGCCTGTAGCAGATATAATAATATGTTAATATGTATTATTTTTTTTAATATAATTAAACCATATGAAAAATGAAAAGTATAGGGCAACACAACTAATGAGGGGTAAATTATCATCTCTATCAGGGAAGAAGTTGTTAAAATGATTCGGCTGGAATGGGTCTGCTAACTTTATCCTCACTGTATAAACTGAAATGAAATTAATATTAAAATTTTTTTCTTGCTAAGAAATTAATAGTAAACTAAAATAAGGCATGAAGCATAGTTTTCTAGTGCACATGCACCACCCCTAAAGAACAAAGTTAGTCAAAGATATAAATTTCAACATAAACATGAAATGACCATTAGACAAATACTCTATACTTCATGCGTGAGTACTCAATTTATTATAATATTCTCATTTACTGTTATAATACAATAATCTTAAAAAACACAAAAGAGATCAAGATCTCACATTCCAGTCCAGATGCGCTTGAAATGCCCTTTATTTGTATTTTCCAGCTACAAAATCATATAAACAGCAATGTATGCTAATCACAATATAGTTAAAAAAAGAAAATAAAATTTAATGTAACAACTAAATGATATTAAAAATTGGAATTGCTTTTTAATTCCAAAACTACTGTCTAATTTCACGATAAAATTATTATTGAGAATTTAAGAAGTAAATCAAAATCACTTTAATGTATAAGAAGTAATAATCACTTAAATGCATACGTAATGCATATAAGCTTATACTCTATATTATAGGTGCCAAAGAAGTAATAATCTCATTGTGTGTGTGTGTGTGTGTGTGTGTGTGTGTGTGTGTGTGTGTGTGGTATTTGCTTAAACAATCAAACCTTATACCATTTTTTAGACTACAAAGTTTTGAAATCAAGCTTTATATAATTGGCGCTAAAAAGAATGCACTTTCAATGACAACTTTCGCTCTGTGTGTGTGTGTGTGTGTCTCTCTGTGTGTGTGTGTGTGTGTGTGTGTGTGTGTGTGTGTGTGTGTGTGTGTGTGTGTGTGTGTGTGTGTGTGTGTGTGTGTGTGTGTGTGTGTGTGTGTGTGTGTGTGTGTGTGTGTGTGTGTGTGTGTGTGTGTGTGTGTGTGTGTGTGTGTGTGTGTGGTATTTGCTTAAACAATCAAACCTTATACCATTTTTTAGACTACAAAGTTTTGAAATCAAGCTTTATATAATTGGCGCTAAAAAGAATGCACTTTCAATGACAACTTTCCGCAGCGACTATGAAGGTTGTCGCTGAAAGTTTGACCTTCAACGGCGACATTTGAGGGACCTTCAACGGCGACATTTGAGGGTCACCGTTGAAAAGCTTAGCATATAGTGACAATGTCAGTCACTACCAAAAGGGTTAATATGTTCTACAACTTTAAAAAGTCACCACACAAGGTATAACCTGCTCCAAAGTGGAGATTATCAGTGGTGATGGATACTACTACATGATATAGATTTCCCCAAAAGACGTCCGCTTTTAAAAAAGGAAAGTAAAAAACAAAAGCTGTGATATTTTTGTAATTTTGGGTGAGAACTAGGTAGTTTTAGGGGTCCCAATTTAACTTTGGGATGCCTAATAAGGTTGCCTTTAGGCACATCAAACTTAAACTGGAATGCTTAAAATGTGTTTTTAGGCGTCTCCAAAAAAAAAGGGAAGCCAAAAGCAGGACTTCTGGATCCAAAAGCCCAACTTTTAGCGTCCCTTTTGTTTTTTGGGGACGCCTAAAATCACACTTTAGGCAAAGGGACGCCTAAAGTCATTTACGGCGTCACTTTTTTAACGAACATCGTATCCTTATTTTACTATGTCCCTAGCATAGGAGTCCCCCTGTTTTCAAACTTTAAAATAGCTAAAATATGGATGTTAAAAGTGTTGTTTGTAGTAGTGAGAAATGGTCACTATTGAAGTTTAAGAGTTTCAGCCGCATATAGATTGTCGCCATTAAAGGTGAAGACTTTCTATGGCGACTTTCTTACATGCTGCCGAAAGTTAGTTTCTTCGGCGGCAACTTCTATTTGTCACCACCGAAAGTGGTCTTTTAGTGATGATTTTGTTGTCGCTAAATAAAGTCTTTTCTTTTTCTTTTTTATATTTTATTTTTAAAAAACAATTTTTTATATTTATGTAATACATTTGTTTATTAATGCAATATGTTATTAATAAATAAAGTAACATTGTTGTGAAAGAGAGAGCATTAAAGAGATAATGCAGTGTGTAGGTGTGGGAAGCGAGAGACTAGAGAGCAGGGGAGGGTGAAGTGTATGCGTGGAAGAGATATTATAATTATGTGTAGTATTGTGTGAGAAAAATAATTAAAGAGACTCTGTGTGTGCGCGCGCGAAGGGAGTGTAGTGTACGTCTAAGATGGGGAAAAAGGGGTTCGTCCAAAGAGAGGGAAAATGTACTTGTGAGATAGGGAGGGAGGGAGAGGGGAAGTGTGTGTGTGTGAGTGAGAGAGAGAGAGAGAGAGAGAGAGAGATAATTAACATATTTGAGAGAAATAATATAATTAAGTTAATAAAAGAATATAGTTTTACTTATAATTAAATTTATGTTTGTATAGTTAACTTAAAAGATATAATAATATTTTATGATAATAAATTGTTTGAATTAGAGAGGGACAAGAAATGAATATTGTTGGAATATGCCTAGTCCACCTTGGTGGATCAGGCCTAAGCCTAATTCAGTTTGGGCTATTATATAATTATGGAAAATTATAAATCCAAATAAGGAGTTTTATCCTTATAATTTGAAATTTAAATCTGTAACTTTCTGTACATAAAATATAGGAATGATAGATTGTGGGAGACAATTGGTTTTATTCTTAGAAAAACTTTCAAAAACTTCTCTCTCTGGTTACTCTTCATCCGGATGGTGAATCTGGAATCAGAGTCCGAATCGGTGCTCCGATCTTATATGGGTAATCAGTGAGTCAATCAGATTCCAGGTACACCCAAAATCCTTCAAATATAAAATAATTGAGAGAGATAATATAATTAAATAATGCATGTGAGAAATAAATAATTAAATTTTAAATTGATATTTAGATTTTTTATTTTAAACTTGGTTAATTAAAATTTATTATATCCTTTTTTTTATTTATATTTTCTTTTGTCTCATACTGTAAAATGTGTGCTGAGTTGGTTTGGTTTTATGCTTTCAAGGAAGCTGTTGGATCAAAGTTCGAATCTGGGTGCTCGATGGGGCGACTTTTTTTGTGGTGTATCTAGCACTAAAGTAAATTATCTCAGGACAGTAGATGCATATCACAAAATAGTTTAGGATACTTGATACATATGGAAAAATAATTTAGGGTGTTGATAAAGTTTGATACTAGTTGCCATATACGTTGGGTCAATACATCTGATTGAATCAATTTGTATTTTATTCTTTTTTAGTGTAAAATCAAAGTATCGGAAAGTCCCTTTGGATTTGAACCTATTTTGTTGGGTTAGAAGCGTTAAGGTTTAAACCCTTTCCAGAAGTGTGATTTTCAAGATTCTCCTCTCCTTATTAGGGCAAAACTGCTTACCATCTTAACCAATGACTTTTTGATAATTTAAATTTTATTCTAGCTATATACACCATGCATTGATACGTATTTTTTCTGCCAAGAAGCTATTTCTTAATTAATGTTTTTATGTTTGTCCAAAAAAAAATTAATGTTTTTATGCAAATAAAAAGTTATTCAAAATTCAACGTGAGACCTATTCGAATATATCTGATAAGTATAGATCTCAATCACAATCAAATGTGAATGCGCTGCTAACTTTTTCTTCATTAAAATGGAACAAAATTAATTGGCATTTGTATCAAATTAATACCAAAATAAAGATAAGGCACGAAGCATATTTTTCTTGTGCCCCACCCTAAAGAACAGAGTTAGTCAAAGATATAAATTTCAACATAAACATGACATCACCGTTGACAAATATATACGTACGCTATGCTTTGTGCACTCAATTTATTATAATAATCTCATTTACTATTATAATATATAATATTAAACAATACAAAAGAGATCAAGATCATATCCTAGATGTACCTACAATTCCCTTTATTTGTATTTTTCAGATACATAATCATATAAACAACAATGTATACTAATCACAATATAGTAAAAAAAATGAAAATAAAACTCAATGCAAGAACTAAATGATATTAAAAATCTGAATTATTTTTTAATGCTAAAACTACTGTCAAATTCATATTTAACGATAAAATTAGTACTGAGAATATAAAAAGTTATTCAAAATCATTATTATTTTTTAAAATTATTAAATTTGACAGTAATTTTAATTATTCCAAAAATAACTCTGATTTTTTAAAACCATTTAACATAAATTTTAAAGTATCTGAAATCTCAAGAAATTAAATAAAAATATGCTCAAGGGCAAAACACAACGCCATAGCTTGTTCCTCCGGGGCAAGTGAAGGTACTGGTTGGATCATCCATGGGGTAACTATAAGCACTAGAGCACCTTTCCTTGAAGAACCTTGAATACGTAGTGGCCGTACAGTTTCTTGAGGCTGAAGTACAACAATACCGATCTGACTTAAACACTGTGCATGGATTATGACACCCTCCAGCGACCTTCAACACCCCGGGGCACTGCTCGGTGATGTTTCCGGTGCACCGGATGGTGTTGTTGCAGACGGTAGCGTTTGGACTGATCTCCAGCGGCACGTTGAACCCATCCACCAGTGAAATATCGAAGAAATCCATGTTGTTGTATTGGTTCAATGAGAACTCAGCCAGTGTGTTTGGTGGCGTACCGGTTTTGTTGCACTCGAGGACACCGCCACAGTCTCCGGTGAGACACTGACCCCGTCCCGATTGGTCGAAGCTGCAGTTGGTTCGTGGCCAGATGCGAGCCGAGGAGGTTCCGGCGGCTATGTTGAGGGCCCAGATTTCGCCGGAGTCAAGCCTTCTGCCTCCGCCAGGGAGGGCGGCCGCCCACACGGTGTAGGAGCAGTTGTTTGAGATGGTGAACATGGCGGCTCTGGTGGAGACGAGGAAGAGGCTTATGAGGAGGAAGGAGAAGATGGGGCTTGTTTTGTTGATCGCCATGGTTGGGGTTGGAGAAGTTGTCGAAAGTTTTTTCCCTGAGGAATGGTATACTGGCCGGTATGTTTAATTTATATTTGAAGAGAGTAATGAATTTAGAAAAAGAGACGTATGGGTAAGGTTTCTTTGTTTTGAAAATTCATAGGATGATGTGTTAATATGGTAAGATTTTCTTGATAAATTATATATATGTTAACCTTAGTCAATTCCTTTGAAAATTAATTTAATAAGGAAAATAAACTGATTTTTTCTTTGCCAACAAATGAAACTAAATTTTATTGGTCCAACGATGATCGAGTTAATGTATTCATTTGTAACTATCTCGGTAAAACTGTTCACATCACTTGGACTTTTATGAATTAATCATTTGTTCACTGTCAAAAACGTTTTTAGTTGATTATTTTATTGACCAAATTTTATTTGGTTATTAAGAAAATGTTTGTCTTAACATAAACAACATATATATATATATATATATATATATATGCCATTCAAATAAAAATTGTTATTTTTTCCCGTATTTCATCAATTTGTTTTACTTAGCTTGCTTTCACAAGTTTATGATCATACGTCATGATTATTATTACTACGGCATGTCTTTAGTTTTCAAAAGGGAAGAAAAATCAACAATTGCCTCTAGAAAAGTAGTGGAGAGAACCCTTGAGTATTTATTTAAAATATTAACACCTCCTTTCACATATCAACCCAATTTTAATTAACGGTTCTTTTCATGGGTTGATAAAAGAAAATTAATATTGGATCGATGATCTCTTATAAAATGTGTATGCATATATTGTTTAAACTTTTCATTAACGATATATTCTTAACATACAGGCACGTGATGCACACATTAATTTTTCATCTGTATAAGTTTTTGCTCCAATTCAGTGTTTCACTGTATACTAATTAAATACCAAACAGTTTCATAGGATTATTATATACCGATTGCAGTAATTAAAGACCACGACATTAGGATGAGCGATTTGTATATAAAGAAAAATTAATCAATATATTTATATATATGTATGTATGTATGTAGATTAGGAAGCTGATCCTCTCATCATCTCATTTTCTCGTCATCCCTCATTAGCTCATCAGAACTGTTGATTGGGAAGAGAAGCTCATCTAAACCGTTGATTTGAAGGAGGAGAGAAAAGTTGAAGGAGTGATAACTTGATAATATGACTCATTTTTTATCTTTCAGATTGATTGAACGGACATGATTCAGAGATTACAAGGGTGATGAGAAAAGAGAAAATGAGAGAAACCGGACCCGATTAGATTAGATGTATGTTTGAATATATATATATATATATATATAGTTGGCTAATATATATATATATATATATATAGAGATTTTCAAAAACTTTATGATGTCCTTCGTTTCATTTCACACCGTTTTAACATTAATATATTTTTATAAATAGAATCTCATAAAGTTTATAACTTAAAATTAGCGGGTGAGACAATAAGGATTTAATTCAAACAAAATAAATTTTAAGAACCTAATTAAAAATTGGTCAGGTAAACTATATATATAAGAAGTTGTAAATTAATTTTTCCTATATATAAATATATATAATACATAAGGTTGTTGGCTCTACTTCAAGTATATTTAAATTAAAAATAAAATGAGTTTTTATTTAAGATATTATCGTTAATTTCTTAGGATGACCTTCTCATGCTCAAATAGTGAGCGCTTGAATTAACTTTTCGAGAATAAGTAATTTTAGAAAATAGATCTTGGGGAACAATTTTAAGTAAACAGAAAAAATTTGCGTTTGGAAAACCATGATTTTCATGAAAAAGTGAGTGCTTATATATTTATATTTCCAAAACCATGGCCTCCTCTCCAAAACCATAGTCATACAAATGTTGCTTATGTTCAAAAATATCAAAAATACACCAAGTTTGAGTTTTGAAATATATGTTATATTAAAATGTTGGAAGCTAATTGCCTCATTGAGATCTATATCATCTAAGTACAGTTTAAATGGTCCAAATTTAAAATATTAAATTGTTGAATTAAATAAAAAATTATTTTATTTAAAAAATTGATGGTCTTTTTTATCTTAAAAAATGGCATTTAAAAGATTATTTTATTTTAAATTATGTAACCACTAAATTTATTAAAATACAAAATTTAAAAATAATCTAAACTGTTCATATTAGATTTGGATAGTTCAGTTTTCCAAACTCATCACCCCTCTAAAAGGCATGTTATTACTGTAATAATGTCCAATTAAAAAAACGCTAGTTTAATCAACAAAAAATGTTAAAAAAATATATCTTTTTGCCATTAAAATTTAGAATAATAGGCATGAAATATTTCAAAAGAAACTCAAAAGTCAGAATCGAGATCCAATTTTGGTTGGCCAAGAAAGTCAAAAACATATCTGAATTCATTGACATGCGGTGGTAAAAATTGAAGAAAAAGAAGTTGGCTAAGGGAGAAATATATTATTGTAGTTGTGTGTAGGATACGTGAACATCATAAAAGCGTCCAAAATTCAATAACTTACGCTTCTAGACGTACGTTTCATTAATTTCCAAGTTTCTTTCCGGTGATTGCTATTTTAAAGTTGAATTTCGTTAATTTGCTTGAGACAATTTCTCTTCTAATTTGATGTCAACACGGGGAAGCTGTTGAATCCTTATTTTTAAGTGATAAATACTACAAAAAATTAATGAATTTCTAACGGAATTTAGAGTTTCTTACGGAAATAGATTTCCGATGGAATTGATTCCGTCAATAATAATAGCTTGACAAACAAATTTCCAACGGAATTCCTATTCCATTTAGAATTTTCGTTGGAATTAATTCTGTCAGAAATTCCGTCGCAAACATTTTTTTTAAATTTAAAAAGCCACGTGGTAATTCCGGCGACGTCCACCTTGTTGCCGCGCCACGTGTTGCAACCTCCCTCCGCCACGTGTTGTAACCTTTTTATTCCTAAAAATGCAACTCAACCTGCCCCTCCTTTAATTCGAACCCACGAATCGTGGGTAGGCGCGTGATGCCTTACCGGATGGGCTCGACTGCTTTGACGTTCTATTATTACAGTTTTATATATATATATATATATATATAATCTTATTATACATAATTAATTATTTATAAATATATATTTGTTTCTTATATATAAATGTAATAGTAATATAAAATAATTTTATATATTCTTATAATTTTTAATATAAATTAACTTCAAATTAAAAAATTTTACATCTTAAATAAATTTCATATGACTATATTTTTTTCTAATTTCTACAATTAATTTCTATTAACATTAATTAATAACTAATAAATAATTATAAACTAATATTATTTTACTAATATTAATTAATAACTAATAAATTTTATTTTTTATAAATAAATTTTTATATGATCATTTTACCCCTACAAGGACTAAAACCTATGATTGGAAATTAAAAATATTTTAGAAATTAGAAAATAATAATTAAAAAATAAATTTAAAATTAAACTTAAGATATGTATTAATAAATAACAAATTTTTTTAAAACAATTAAAAATTTAATTTAATGAAAAAATAATAAATTTTAAATTTTCTGATGGAATTCAAATTGCAAGAAAATTTCTAATGGAATTGAATTCCGTCGGAAATTGAGACGAAATTCAATTCTGTCACAAATTTCCGACATAAATTTGTGACGGAACTATTCCGTCGGAAATTCAACTGTAAAAGACAGAATTTGTATGAAATATTTTCCATGGCAAATTTTTGTTGGAAATTGTGCCCTAAGGGCCAATCATTGTACTTTAAATATTATTATTTTAATGAAATTTTTCCATTCTGTTATCATATTATTTGTATGTTAACTGTGATAATTGTATCATTGGATAATTCATAAAGATTGTCCTAAAATGTCCCTGGTCGGTCATCTATACGGGAGCAGAGATGAAACAAGATCAGTATGACTTTGATAAGATATGGAGATACGAATCAAAGTCTTAGGCACTTGTAAAAGTACAAGGTGCTGGACCGACCCACTATGAGAAAGCTACATGGATCAAGTCATAAGCTTTTCTCATGTATAACCACGTCACAATGCCCTTAGACCTGAGGTCATCATGGATTCCTACATGAGAGTTGCTAAGCTTTGAACTAGTCAAAAGTCACTTTTGACCGGGTGATGATAAAGGCTACGATCGGGCTTGGTGGTTTTTCATGTAGAGGAATATGAATGATCAAGATGGAATTTGTCCCTCACATTAGTAGAGAGATATTACTGGGCCCCTCGATGAGTGAGTCTGAGAAATGTATGGTCATACTATGATGAAAGGAGTTTCTGTCTCTGTTATCAGGCTACTCAGAAATCGAGAAAGTAATGGTCAGGAACAAGAGGATGACATTTTCCATGCCTTATCCTTGATCGATATATCGTGTGACAAAAAGGACGTGACATGGTTGTATGACAGGTTGCATCGTGATAACGATCCTCATATGAATTGGGTAGTCGTAATGTCTTGCTAGAGGCCGCTTGTGACTTTTGGGTTAGTGTAGTTATTGGCCCACTGCCAGCTTCATATGGGCCTACAGGGTCACACACAAGAATGGCCCAATATGAGATAATATTTGATTTAGGGTGGATGAATTTTATATTTATATATATATATATATATATAATATAAAATTCATTAATAATATTATATAGATATAGATATATATATATATATATTCGAAATATATATCTTATATATATATATATATATATATATATTATATTATTATATTTAATAATATTATATAGATATATATATTTTCGAAATATTTTATATATATATATATATATATATGTGTATATATATTATATGATATTATTATATTGCGTTGGTTTTAAATTTAATTTATTAAGATATATTAAATTTAATAACTGACATGATAGAGATATAGTATCTCAGATTTAATTTATGAAGATAAATTAAATCTAATGGCTCTTTATTTAGATTAAATAAATAGGTTAAATTAAAACTGTTGGACAGATTTAATTTAAACTGAATTTATTTAATTAGCTCATCAAGATAATTAATTGTTAATTAATTTCAAAATTAATGATGATTAATTTTGAAATTTGAAAATAACCCTCATGGGTTATAAACTTGATAGAGCTGATAGACTCAGGGTACATCAGAATTGAGAGCCGCAAGTTAAACCTTTGGAGACATTAGAGGCGCTAGCATGCAGCCTCGGTTGGAGAGCATTCGTGTGGATACCGGTAGAGGGAGCGGACCTGACGTGTTGGCTCCTAGAGATCATGAAAACTCTGAATCATCAAAAAGGTATGAATCCTTCCAATTTGGTTTAAACGCCGTTGATAGATCCTCGATTAGGATTGGTGAAATTTTTTTTTAAATTCTTCCGCTGTGCTTACCGATCCTACAATTTTGCCACAGAAAAAATTCCGTCTAAAAATTTTCCGACTGATTTTCGTTGAAATTTGCCACGAAAAATTTTTCCGTGGCAAATTCCGTCAGAAATTTCATGTTTTTTTGTAGTAAAAGAGTTATTTTTGTCCCCAAACTAAAGTACTGGCGAGAGAGAAGTGGATATTGGAAATTTTATTTTAGCTTAATATCACTTTAAGTGTAGAGAGAGAGAGAGAGAGAGAGAGAGAGCAATGTTACCCTGATCTTTAATAAAACATTAAAAATCAACATTACTTTTAGGGAAATAATCCTAAAAGACCTCATTATGAAGATAATTGCTAAATATGACCTGAGGTACTAAGGTATTTGAACAATAATAAAATATTAAGTAAAATGATCACGTTGTCTTATTACATTAGTGAATAAAGAAGGATTCAAATTTGCCTCAGAGCAATACCCTGCTAACTTGAAGAGTGAAGGGAGGAGAGATCAATAGAAGCGAATGAGAGTGGGTGTTTACAGCGACGACAAGGTGTTAGGTCTTTCTGGTAATGGCGGCAAAGTTTGGGTCTTTGCGGTGGAGGCACTACTACAAACTAGACATTTAACGACCCTAAAGGACATCCCTTTTTAAATTAGGGACCCCAAAGTTCAATATTTAGCACGAAATATTGGCGCTAGTTGAATTTAAAACAAAAAAAAAATTGTACCACTTTAGACATCCCTAGAGTCTTTGGAGACATCTACAGTGTGCCCTTTATGCACTTTAGACGTCCCCCAGTCAAACTGGGGATGTCTAAAGCTCACTTTAGATGTCCACAGTTTGACTGGGGACGTCTAAAGTGAGCTTTAGACGTCCCCATTTTAACTAGGGATACAAAAAAGCCTGTCAGACGCCCATCCTATCAGCAGCAGGCCATCAATTTTACTTTCCTTCCCCAAGCTTCATTCCGTCTTCCCCCATGAGCTTTGTTCCCAACTGTCTTCCTCTTTTCCCTTTCCCTTGCTTCCTTTCCTGTCTTCCTTCCTCTTTCTCAGTTCGTTGCTGCAACTCCCTTTCCCATGCTTCCTTCCCATCTGCCTTCCTCTTTCTCATAATCATATTTCTATTTTTCCCTCTCTCTTCTTGACAAGAGCACTGTTGTTTGTGTCTCCCTCTCACAACTGTCGTCTTCCCAACTGGTAGGACCATGAGTCGTCTCCATTTCCGTCGTCCACAGGTTTGTCTCTCACTCCCACAACTTTGGACACAAATGATTGAACAAATGCTTGTAACTGTTAATTTAAATCAGATTATAAAACTGGAAAAATAGAGTAACTTGTATATGCATACTTTTAATCTGCTTCTAATTTGCTTGATATAGAAATGGACTGTCATTATTGCATACTTGTTTTTTTTCGTCAGCAGACTTCAACTCGGTGATGTATATATATATAGACATGAGTTAAAAAAATGACAATGATACTTAGGAATGAATTTGGTTTGGCTTAGGTTAGTCTAGTTTAACATTATTCAAAAGTCAACTAAATTACAAAAATATGTCATAGTTTTGCCTCAAATGCGTGTATGGTTCTAGAATATTGATGAGGTACAATTTAATACAACATCAATTATGCCATAAAATATGTATGAAGATGGCAATTTTTTTTCTAGGGTGGTACATGCATTCTAAGAGAGCTCATTTCTTGTGATGGGATGAATAATACTTATCTAAAAATTGTGGAGGCTTGAAAATTGTTTAGTTGGAAGCTTTGAACTTGGCATGGGTTGTTTGGTAAAAAAAATCACAATGATACATTGTCTTGAATATGAATTGCCTTAATTAGTTTAGTTTCATTTAAATTAAGCTGAGACGATTTGTTATTTTGATTTTGGGATGTCTCACTTTTAAGGGGAATTTTGAGATGAATTTCCAAGGTGCGAATTAGAGTTGTGTTGTTGTACATACTATTAGATTGTTAGATAATATTTTTATTAGATAGTGTTAAACTGCTGTTGTTTCTATTCTGGTTTATGCAATATTTCTTCTATCCAATTTCTATAATTTAAATTTTCCGAACAGTGATGTATGTAAAAGGCCATAAAAAAACTTTAGATGTCCCTAGTGTAAATTGGAGACGTCTAAAGTGTTTATGCAATGTTTTAAAAGTCAGATCGGATGTTGAGCCGGAAAAGTCAGCGGGTCAAGGTTCAATTGGTTGGATCGGTTGAGCTGGACCGGTGATGTAATAATTAAATTTAAAAATATTATATTTATATATATATTACAATAATTAGTCTTTAGTTTAATTTCATATGAAGTTAGTAAAGTCACAAAACACTATTTAAGGAAGAACATTTAAATCAACTATTAACCTAACAAAAAGCACAAATAATAATGTTTCATGCCTTTTTAAACATTGGTATTTGATGGCTCTTGATTGATCCAAATTAAAAGCTAGACCAAAGATGAAACGGTCCGGCTATTCAGTCGGACTGGTAATGTAATAATTAAATAAAAAATAATATTATATACTTATACAATACTATAAGTAAAAAATAAAATATTAAATTATCAAATACTTTTAAAATAAAATTTTTTATCAAAATTAAAAATATATTTATTTATTTTAATTTTAAAATAAGTTAATAAATTTATAAGGTATCTCATAGCATATGTTTAATTTTTTTTTTATGATAGCTCTTTTTTTTTGTGATAAGCACACGTAATATTTTGTATTAAGTATTTTATATAAAAAATAAAAATGAAATGAGAAATTGAGAATATGTAAATAAGTTTTAAAAAATTTAAATCTATAAAAAAAATAAAACGAAAAAAAAAGGTAAAAGAAAGAGTTAATAAATAACTTAAATATAATATCATTAGCTTTCATTCAAATTATAAAAAAAATAAAAAGCATTTAAAAATTTTGAACTTTCAATGCCTCCTCGGTGAACGTGTGTGGCTGTGATGGGGTGTTGAAAAGTGAGAATACATTAAAGTGATTGTACCAATGGCAGAGGAAAGAGATTACTGCTGTATACTTCATTTATCAGCGACTGTAAAATTGGTTTGCCTTCGTTTTTCTTTCATCCTTCCCATGTCTTCTAAGTTTCTTTCTTCAACATTTTCTTGGCTGGATAAGTACAGCATATTCGAGAATCATGGCTAGTAAGTGGTTCAAGTTTTATATTTTGATTTGTTGGTTCTTCTTCTTCTCCTTCTTTCAGTTTTAATATCACTAGTGTGAACCGTCCGATTTTTGAAAAATCGCTTCGATTTCCGGCTTGATAGCGATTTCCGACTCAAAAGCCGGTTCTTGCCGGCTCAACACGGCCCAATCTTCAAAACGGTTTTCAACTAAGAAACGAACCGTTCAGAGCTCTGGCCGACAGTCTAACCGGTCTGACCGTCCAGTCCGGTCCGACTCTAACATCACTGTGTTTATGAACCACTTTAGATGTCTCCAGTTTGAACTGGGGACGTCTAAAGCCTGACTTTAGACGTCCCCAGTAATGACTGGGGACGTTTAAAGTCTGGCCTAGAGACGTCTCCTATTTTAGGGACGTTATTGATAGTTTTTTCTACGTCGCTCAGATAGACGTCCCCCATTTTCAGACATTAAAAGGCCCAAAAAATGGACTTTAAAAGCGTTTTTTGTAGTAATGTGGATCTATGCAACGGCGACAGAGTAAATCGATTTAGATTTATCAAAATTGGCTGAGAACTAAATGCTTTTCAAAACTCAACTAAATCGATTTAACACTGTTCAAATCAATTTATCAAACTTCATGATAGAGAGGAAATCATTTTAAGGTTAGTTAAATCGATTAATGTAAGTTAGGCAAAATGAAACAAACTTCTTGAACCTAAGGGAAGATCTTTTACACCTACGAAAGATCTTTTGAACTCACAGGAAGATATTTGCACGTAGGGAAGATCTCATGATACAGAGTAAATCAATTTAAGGTTAGTTAAATAGATTTATGTAAGTTGGGCAAAAAAATTTTTGAACCCAAGGAAAGATCTTTTGCACCTACGGAAAATCTTTTGATTGAACAAAAAGATATTTGCACGTAAGGAAAATATTTTGAATGTATGGGAAGATCTTTTGTACATAGTTATATTACACTAGGGAAGATTTCTTAAACCCAATGGCATATGTTTTGCACCTATGGAAAATCTTTTGAACGCACGGGAAGATATTTGCACACAGGGAAGACTTATTGAACCCAAAGGAAGATGTTTTGCACGTAAGGAAGATCTTCCCATACGTTCAAATTATCTTCCCTCCGTGCAAAACATCTTCCCTTGGGTTCAACAAATCTTCCCTGTGTGCAAATATTTTCCTATGCGTTCAAATGATCTTCTGTATGTGCAAAAAGATCTTCCTTTGAGTTCAAGAAGTTTGTCTCATTTTGCCCAACTTACATAAATCAATTTAACTAACCTTAAATCAATTTACTTTGTATCATGAAGTTTGGTAAATCAATTTAAGTAATGTTAAATCGATTTACTTGAGTTTTGAAAAACATTTAGTTCTCGGCCAATTTTGATAAATCGATTTATAATATTCATAAATCGATTTATTTCGCTGCCATCACCACAAAGACCCAACACTTTGTCATCACCACAAACACCCACTCTCATTCGCTTTTGTCGATCTCTCATCTCGTCACTCTTTAAGTGTGTGTTTGTTTTGATGTTTTAATGCTTTAAACAGGCTTGAACAGTGGATAAACGGGATTGAACTGTGAAAAAGCTAAATACGGGTGTTTGGTTCTGCGATGAGATTTAAGTTAAAAAAAGTTAAAAGTTAGAAAAAGTAATAAGCCTCAAAATAGAGCTTATGTGCATGTGTGTAATGTTGATAGAAGTATTTTCATATCTTTGGGAATCAATGAGATACTTAAAATCACTTCTAATCACAAAACTTCTTTTATAAAAAATGTTCTAAATAATTTTCTCTTTCTTTAGATAGTAATATTCTGCTAATTAGATAATACTTTGGGATAAGAGTTTAGACAAGTTTTGAATTTTGTCAATATATAACTGTAGAAATGTAGAGAATAATTAATAATTAATTTTAATCAGTTTAGATTTATTATTTAGTTGTTTTATGATTTTATAATCAATTTCTTTTATAAACCTGTCATAAATTAATTTCTATATGGTGTTTTTACCGATTAAATTTAATTTAAATAATTTATTTGGATTATTGGAGGTATTATTGAGGCTTTAATCGGTTTATTTTGTTAGATTTTGAGTTATGTGAGAATATGAGTTAGGATTTAATATTTAAATTAGAGTTTGATATAATTTATAAAATTTAAGCTTGAGGTGCACAATAGAAAAGAATTTTGGAGTGTACCAATTTAAATTATAGTTTGCTATAATTTTATTAAAATTGTACCATTGCCAAATTTTCAAAGTTAATTTTTGAAAACATTGTGAAAAAATCTCTTCACGTGTAGATATCTTCCCAGGTCCCATTTGGCAATTAAGTTGCCAATGAGGACTTTTTTCACAATTATCCTTTCATTTTTTCATTTTTCATAATTTTTACAATTTTTTCTCTTAAATAATACAAAAGCCATTTATGCAAAAGTTAAACCAAACATCATTCACCTTTACATAAGTTACTTATCTAATCGTCAATCCAAACACTCATCATTTTACCCAATCTAACTTTTTTCCAATTTTAAGATTCCATAAGTCTAAGTAAAAATAAATCACGTATCCAATCGCCAATCCAAGCACACCCTAAGTTGGTGGGGTATTGCTCTGAGGCAAATTTGAATATTTCTTTATTAACTAATGCAATAAGGGCAATATGGTCATTTTAATTATTGTTTTATTTCTGTTCCAGGACCTCAATATCTCAAGCCTCATTCAGCAAATATCTTCCTAATGAGGTCTTTTAGGGTAATTTCCCCTTATTTTTATTCAAGAGAGAATTATCTCTAGCTTGTTTCCTACTCATGTCATTTTTTATGTAGAATTTAATTGGAAAGTTAATCTTGATTGTAAATAGAAAATCTATTTTCTATATTTATCAATCTTTTTCTAATTTACCCTATTGATGTTCTCTCCCTCAGTATAAAAGAGATAAAGGGAATTAAAGAAAATAATTAACGTAAAAAAAATATATCATATTAACTAATTTTCTTAATTTAATTAAAATAAAAAAATAATATATGAGAGGGAGTATTTGCTAGATCAATTTTCCACTGCCAATGCAAAACCTCACTTCAGGAAGCAAATGATCATATGTTATTGGTTTAGAACATATGGATCTTGGTTTTGAACAATGTGATTGGCATTATTGAAACTGTCGTTTTTTTTTATGCCAACGGCGTTATTGAAGTTGTTTTCGCCTGTGTTTGGAAACACGTTTTGGGGGCAAATAAGTCTTATTACTCAAGCCGAGATAAAACTCCTCTCACATACTTACCTCGTATATCGTGAATCACGATTTATAAGCACTTATTGCCCAAAAATAAACTATTCCAAATGAACACTTCATTACCCAGATTTGACATCATCGTCACATCTTGTATACGTCAATGTGTGCAATCTTGATCAAGCACATATAATTGAGTGGTGAATTGAGCCTTATTTTTTGGCTGAGATTTTAGGAGGCATGCTTTTGAATTCATTTGTAACATTTTAAGGGGGGAAAAAATGTAATAATAAGAACAATGAAATATCTTATGGGTATGTATCATAAAGTACTGTGGATGTTTCTTTCAAATATGTACTAGACATGGGTATTTTCTTTTTCAAATTTGATTAAGGATATTTATCTCCAAGTCAATTTGGAGTTGAAACTAATTCTTACTTGGATTTAAAGTATAAAGGATTTTTTTTTGCCTCTTCCATCAAATGCGATTGTCAGTGTTTAAATTTGTATTCTCCTTTTGATGTTGTTAATTTGTAGGTTCTAAGCTTCTCTAATTCACAAATTAATAAATTTAAAAGAAATTATGCTATTACTATTTTTAAAATATAATATTTTACTAATTGGAGTTTTATATTTTTAAAATTAAATAAATGAATATTACATAATTTAAGAATCCATAAATTTATGTATTTTTTAATGACTAGATTCCATTTATTGTTAAACTAACATAATCCCTTGCAAAATTTCATGGCTAACACAAACATTAAAAAAATAAACAGAGTTATGCTATAACATTAAAATTATAGGTTTACCGATTTTAATTTTTATATCTACAATGATGATTTTATGTTCTATGAATAAAAAAGTAATAATTTATCCAACCGTATTTCCCCTTTATTATTAATCAAATATTAAATATCTCCCCAATTAAGAGAGAATCCAAGCCCATTTTCTCTTTATGAAAGAGGGTATTTTTATAATCATTTTCCTCATTTTCTTCTCAAAATTCTATCTTCACCTTAAGTTCAAAAAATGAATAATTTAGATTTAATGTTTTTTAAAAATATTATTATAATATTTTATGATTTAATTTTTTAAAATTTTGTTTATATTGTAAGTTATAAATTGTGTAGATTAAATTTTAACGGTTTAAATTTATTTATTTATGTTTAAAATAATAATTTTATAAAATTTAAAATATGAAACATATATTTTTTTAAGATAAAGGTGTAATTTTAATAATAAAGTTTTATGTTAGGGGTATTTGACACCCTTAAATTTTTATAGGTACTAAAATGCATATAAACTCTATAAAATGGTGCAATTTTACCGCAACTGTTAACTTATGCAAACGTCGTTACTTGAATGTATGTAGGTCCCATAAGGTGCGAAAATCATTTTCCCCCCATTTTACTGTTCATCATCGTCACCCATTTTACCGTTCATCATCATCACCGTCTTCATCGATCTGCGGCAGGGGGAGAGCGAGAGTGGAAGGGAAAAGGCCACCATTCATTGTTTAGTAACCATCATCGTTGCCGAGAGAGAGATGCGCCACCAGTGTTCGTATGGAATAAAGGAAAAGTAAGGAGCAACCGAACACTGTGGAAGCTCCTTCATCGGAATAACCAGAGCGAGAACGAGGGCCAGAGGGTAAGCTGTGATCTTTTCCGGCAATTTTCATCACTGTAGAGCATAGAGAGGGGAGCGCCAGAAAACTAGAGGGGACCAGCCACCATCAGCACCGATTTATTGTCTTCTTTTAAGGGGACCTTCACCATCTTCTTCAACCTGGTTTTGGACATAAGGAGAGTGAGATCGGAGAGAACGCCGGATAACCATAGTGCTGAGTTGTTTCTTCAAACTGCCGAGTTATTTCTGACGCCTTCAACTCTGGTTTTATCTCCATAGTAAATCTAGTATTTCTTTAAAAGATCTTAAAGAGCTAAGACTTCGTCTCTTATTGTGAAGTTTTTCTCCATTTTTCCTTGCCATTTCCTTGTATCAGACAAAATTCAATCAAATGGAACAAAAGGCATTTGATGGATGGAGGTTACCTCACGGCCTTGTATAGACGGTGAATCTCCGGCCTTTCTTCCCACTACTTTTACTTTTGCGTGGGACCCACATGCACTAAAGAAGCAAATGACATGTGTACCCGTGTGGGACCCACATACATTAAAGTCAAATTAACGGATTTAGTAAAATTGTCTCAATTTATAAAATTCATGTGCATTTTAGCATCTTATGCTGTGTTTGGAAACACGTTTTGAGGGTAAATAAGTCCTTATTACGCAAGCCGAGATAAAACTCCTCTCACATACTTACCTCGTATACCGTGAATCACGATTTATAAGTACTTATTACTTAAAAATAAACTATTCCAAACCAACACTTAAAAAACTTAATAGTGTCAGATAGCCTTAACATAAAATTTTATTGTTAAAATTGTATCTTTACCTATTTTTTTAATATGAGAGTGGAAATGAAATTCTTAAACCCTTATTGAGAATTCTAATAGAACTGAAACCCTTCGTAAGAATTTTTTTTTTTAATAAAAAAACAGAAAAAGACTAGCATTTCAAATCACATATGGGCTCAATATTCGCGACAAATCTAGACCTCAAGCCCAGACCAACAGAAAAGCCCGGCCCACAATTAAGTCCCACCTTCCCGCCTATGGCTTGCAACTTCGAAATTTTTGTTTTTTTGGACTAGTGCAACTTCGAAATTAACGGACACAGTTCTGTTTACCATAATTCATCAGCTAAACACCCGTCGTTTCGTTTCTAAGAAATAAGAATGGAGCCGTCCCCGTTACCGTTATAACTTATAGCTCCTTTAGCTTACGGGAGAAGCTCTCTCTCAAGTGCTTCTTAGCCTTCTGCTTCCAAAGCAAGCTTCCGACGTCGTTAAAATGACCCAATTTCAATCTTCTTGTTCACCTCATTGGTTCATTCTGACTCATGCGATTCTACAAAGCGCCTTTAGTTACTGACATTGATCCTCGACCTTTGCTAATTTCTTCATTTCTCGCTCGTTTTCCTTCCGGCGGTTACGTTTTCAGAGTTCCGAGCAGGTAGAACAAATTTTTAATGGAAACTATTGTAGTCCTTTTCTTCTCAATGCTTTCAAGCTAGTGCGATGCATTTTATACCTATTCTCCGTCTTCTAATTGATGAATTTTCTGTCTGAATTTTCTATTCATAAGGCAGTAAATAAGGCGTAGCTTTTTAGCTTTTAGTTTATCGGTATTTTTTTATCTGTTCAATAAATTGGAGCACATTTCTAGATCGTGTTTACTTAGCTGGGTAACTTGGGCCTAGAATCGAATTTTATAATACTATTGTACATGATCAATGCTTAAAATGTGGTGATAACTTTGTTCTTTCCCCTCCTTTTTTCGTATTTATAGGATTCGATTTAGGGGAAAATCATGGTAGAGGTTAAAATGGAGCCGGAGGAGTTCTCTTTGGATTCACCTAAAGGAGATGGACTCCAGTTATGTTTTTCAACCCCTGTGTCACGGTATGCTACACTATCCAGAATTTCCTTTCCATTTTCATCTTAAGTGGTGTTTTATTTTCCACCCCTTAGAATCTGGTATATGGCATAATGAAAGAGGCTATTACCATGGGATTCATGATTTCTAGAAGTGTCAGTTGAGTAAATAGAGTCGGCAATCTTCTCTTAATCAAAGGAACCAATGTGTGGCACAATATAAATGAGAGTTGAGCTCGAACAAAACAAGTAACTTCAAACATGAGCCCCCGCAATAATTACCTTGTTGTTCCAATTCTAAATTGATGATTTTGAGGAAACCAAGTTCAATCTAGATTTTTGGCTAGATTCATTTTACTTCCTTACAATTTTACAATATTTTTATAGGAGAAGAGGACGAGCTAGACGCTCATCAAAGGGGTGCTGGACAGAGGAAGAGGTCTGTCACTTGTCGTCTAATTACGTGTGAAACTTTTCGTTTGATTTTCTTTGCAAAACAACAATGTCATATGCTGACAAAGTTTCCTAATTATGAAATACCTATATATCTCTGTAATCTCTAAATCGCCTAGGAAGCTGATGTCATATATTTGACTTGTAGTGGTTCGTGTTTTGTTACTTTGTGGCATAACATTTGAATTGAATTGATTTTTTAAACGAAATTATATATAAAATGTCTTAACAAAAGAGGCTGAAATAAAGAGGGAAACCTAAAATGGGAATGAAAACTAAAACTAATGTGCTTATTTTTCCGTTACTCTGTTTTTCCTCTAGATACTCTTTGCTTGTCAAGTCTTTCTAATTTTTCAGCGATATGACTGACATATACAGGACAGCCGTTTGATTGAAGCAGTCAAGAAGCACAATGGAAGGAATTGGAAGAAAATAGGTGAATGACTATCATTCTTGTTTAGAATCTTTTTGATAAAATGTATTTGTCGGATCATCAACTGCTTGCCTGTGTGTAATCAAATGGAATTTCTTAAAGTAGAAACATTGTGAACTATGGCACTGCTCGTCATTCATTCACCTAAGGTTGCCTCTTGTGTCCATTTTTATACTTTTCGGTTACAATATGAGGCTTTAACCCAATAAGGGCAAAGGAAGAAAAGAAGCCTTCCACTTGAGAAGGGAATATATCATGTAGTATATGTTTATTTGCAGTTTTGACCTTAATCAACTAGTGGCTATCACTTCACTGTATCATTTTTGTTTCACTCTGCAATGGTATTGGGATAAATTGTGTAGTACTAGAGAACAACATAGTGATGATAGTGAACATTATAAGGAGATTCTTCTTCTGGCTTTTAATGCTAATACATTCAAAAGTTGATGACAGTAAGCTCATTTGCGACTCTGTTTTTTCAGCTGCATATCTCCCAGGGAGAACTGATATTCAATGCTTGCATCGCTGGCAAAAAGTTGTGAATCCTCAACTTGTCAAGGGATCGTGGACAAAGGAGGTGCAGTCCTCATACATACTTTCTTGTGTAAATCCTATGTACTGTTATATGCTTGTTGTAATATTATTGTCCTCATTATCGTTCTGATACGTTTCCCTTTAATAATGAGTAGGAGGATGATCGTATAATTGAGCTAGTCTCGAAGTGTGGTTGTAGGAAATGGTCCATTATTGCAAAACACTTGCCTGGTCGCATTGGGAAGCAATGCCGAGAGAGGTAATATTTAACATATTCTTTGAATTAGTACCTTGTGTTGTCATCTGATGTTTGACTAATGCTTGACACTACAGGAACATATAGATGCAACATCATACTGTTACAAATTATTTTCTGGGCCTTTTGCTGTTTGATTTCTAGCTTGGTTTCTGATTAACTCATGGTTTAGATTATGACATCTTAAATAAGTTGCATCATATATTGAATACACATGTGATTTAAGCTTTAAGTCGCTTTTCTATTAGTTCTCTTTTGGTCAAGTAGTTCAACAGAACTGGTTTATTCAGCTTAGGCATGAACGAATGATGTGTTGTGAGTGATGTTATTGGAATCAATAGTTTTCAATTATGTAGTGGTTAAATTGTCTGGGAATGTTGCTTTACAATTGACTGCAGCTTTGTTGTTTGGCCTAAATTGCTGTCCGAATAGCTATATTCTGAAATCATGTTAATTGTGATGTATGCACTTCATCATTGTCAATATCATTAAATTTTGCGGCAAAGGGGAACAACATTGAGTTTTATGCTGGTACATCAACCCATATTCTTGCTTCATGCAAATTATGTACTGAGGTGCAAGCTCATTTCAGGTGGCATAATCACTTGGACCCAGCTATAAAGAAAGATGCATGGACAGAGGAGGAGGAAGCCACGCTTGCTTTCTATCACCAAATATATGGTAGCAAGTGGACAGAAATTGCAAGGTTTCTCCCTGGAAGGTATGTACTTTTATCTATGATAAAGGTTGCTTTCTGCATTATCATGCTTAAATATTTTACATTTTATTTATACACATATGTTAAGCAGCTGAATATTATTTCTGCTATATCATTGAATATTATGAAAGCAGGCCTGACAATGCCATAAAAAATCACTGGAACTGTTCAATGAAGAAGAAGTCGGAGGCATCCTCACCTGGATGTGATGCAAATACTGCTGCCTGTGATTCCTCCTTGGCAGAATTGATTCCTCCGAATACGTGTGAGGGGATGAGTGTTGGAATCTTGCAAGATGAGAGCAGATTGATCTCCTCACTGAAAGGAGTTGTCAACAGACCTATAACTCGTATCGATGTTCCTCAAGTCAGGCTTGCTGCTGAACTAGATCATGTTACTACTGAAGCTGCCAGTACTGTCCCTAATGAGCTGTCTAAGTCTTGTTCAGATGCAACGTTTTTCGGGGATGGTGAGTGTGTCAGTCCTTTTTCGAGCCTATCAGTATTGGCTAGTTACAATGAGGAAGCTCAAGTTGAACCGAGAAATAAAAGAAACAGATCTCAAAGTCAAAACTTGTATCCAGCAAAGTTATCTCTGGTGGAAGATTTGGCTTCCTCCACAGAATCTATGAAAGAAAACCTCATCAATGGTTATTATTATCATATTCATCCCAAGTCCACAGCAGTCAGTAGCCCTGAATCTGTCCTGAGAAGCTTAGCTATGACCTATGACAATATTCCTTCCATCATTAGGAGGAGAGCTCACGATAAAACAACTCCTGAAGCTGTATGTGTTGGTGTGAATGGGTTACACAATTTGAAAACCTCATCAATGACCACTGCAAGATCTCTCTTCAGAGGGCTTTGAAACATTGTACTAAATAAAATGGTAATCCCATTATATTGTAGAACGATTTTTTTTTTTTTTTTGCCCTTTTTACTGTAATTTTTTGCCTTAACTGTAAATGAATAAGAAAATCTCAAATAAATACCATTTAAAAATGTAAAATTCTAAAAAGTTTATTAACACTTTTAAAAGGCTTAGAGGTACCAAGTACTAAATTGGGTTTTTCAAGTTGACACATTTACCATTTTATCTTTCAAATTTTTTTTTTACATAATAGTGGTGCCCCAGCCGAAGCACCGCCGTCGGCCGGCCGCCACCAGCCCGATGGCCGGCTGCCACCGGCCCGATGGCCGGCTGACCAGGACCCCCGACGGTCGGAGCTCTAGTTGCTGGCGATAGGAGCTTCGGCCGGTGGAAGCTTTTTTGGTGGGGAGCGGTTTTTTTTTTTTTTGAAAAAATTTTATAGAGAAATGGTAAGAGGTGGGATCAAACCCATCCCACTCCTTTAGAAAAAAAGCATAGTGGCCACTGGGCCACCAAAGCTTTTTTGATATATATATGTATTATTAAATATGTATAATATAATTTAACGTGTAGTAGTTTTGATAAAGTTAGTAATGGCGTTAACAAATTCAATAATGAAAATAACAAAATTCCTAATAGTATTGACAAAATCGTTTGCTGATGAACCTTGATTTGTATGTTTTCATCAATATTTTTGCACAAAACGTTTTTGTCAAAACCATTACAATTCTTGTCAAAATCATTACTAAACTTGTCAATCTCATTACTAAATTTGTTAAAATCATTTTATTTATATTATGAATGTTTTTATAATGGAATTTCATAATGGGATTGTCAAAACCATTATTAAACTTGTCAATCTCATTATTGAATTTGTTAAAATCCTTTTATTTATATTATGAATGTTTTCATAATGGAATTTCATAATGAGATTGTCAAAACTATTACAATTCTTATCAATTTCATTATTAAACTTGTCAATCTCATTACTCAATTTGTCAATCTCATTACTGAATTTGTTAAAATCATTTTATTTATATTATGAATGTTTTCATATTGGAATCTCATAATGGGATTGTCAAAACCATTACAATTCTTGTGAATCTCATTACTCAACTTGTTAATCTCATTACTGAATTTATTAAAATCATTTTATTTATATTATGAATGTTTTCATAATGGAATCTTATAATGAGATTGTCAAAACTATTACAATTCTTGTCAATCTCATTACTAAACTTCTCAATCTCATTACTGAATTTGTTAAAGCCCTTTTATTTATATTATGAATGTTTTCATAATTGAATCTCATAATGGGATTGTCAAAACCATTACAATTCTTGTCAATCTCATTACTAAACTCGTCAATCTCATTACTGAATTTGTTAAAATTATTTTATTTATATTATGAATGTTTTCATAATAGAATCTCATAAAGAGATTGTCAAAACCATTACAATTCTTGTCAATCTCATTATTAAACTTGTCAATCTCATTACTCAACTTGTCAATCTTATTACTGAATTTGTTAAAATCATTTTATTTAAATTAACAAATTTAGTAATGAGATTGACAAGAATTGTAATGGTTTTGACAATCCCATTATGAGATTCCATTATGAAAACATTCATAATATAAATAAAAGGGTTTTAACAAATTCAGCAATGAGATTGACAAGTTTAGTAATGAGATTGACAAGAATTGTAATGGTTTTGACAATCCCATTATGAGATTCCATTATGAAACCATTCATAATATAAATAAAAGGATTTTAACAAATTCAGTAATGAGATTGACAAGAATTATAATGGTTTTGACAATTCCATTATGAGATTCCATTATAAAAACATTTATAATATAAATAAAATGATTTTAACAAATTCAGTAATAAGATTGACAAGTTGAGCAATGAGATTGACAAGAATTGTAATGGTTTTGATAATCTCATTATGAGATTCTATTATGAAAACATTCATAATATAAATAAAATGATTTTAATAAATTTAGTAATGAGATTGACAAGTTTAGTAATGATTTTGACAAGAATTGTAATAGTTTTGACAAAAAACGTTTTGTGCAAAAATGCTGATGAAAACATGCAAGTCAAGGTTCATTAGCAAATAGTTTTGTCAATACCATTAGGAATTTTGTTATTTCCATTATTGAATTTGTCAACGTCATTACTGACTTTGTCAAAATTACTATACGTTTAATTATATTATATATATATATATATTTAATAATGCATTTTTATATCAAAAAAGCTTTGGTGGCCCAGTGACCATCATGCCTTTTTTTTCTAAAGGGGTGGGATGGGTTCGATCCTACCTCTTGCCATTTCTCTACAAATTTTTTTCAAAAAAAAAAAACCCCTCATCACCAAAAAAGCTTCCATCGGCCAGAGCTCCTATCGCTGGCAACTGGAGCTCCGGCCGTCGGGGGTCTCAGTCGGCCGGCCGGCCGGCGGTGGTACTCCGACGGGGGCACCACTATTATTTTAAAAAAAATTTGAGGGCTAAAATAGTAAATGTGTCAAAACTTTAAAAACCCAATTTGATACTTGGTACCTCTAAATCTTTTTAAAGCGTTAATAAACTTTTTAGGGTTTTACATTTTCAAATGGTATTTATTTGGGATTTTCCCTAAATGAATTGACAATAGGCATGGTTTTTTTTTTTTTTTCGGAAGAATCAGGGCATTTCACACAATAGAAAGATTTTTCAAAAATTTCCCCAATTTTCTATTTGGGAGAGTTGTGAAAAAATCCCTCAATGGGAACTTAATTGTCAAATGGGAACCAGTGTGTAAATGATCTTCCATATGTACATAAGATTTTCCCGTATGTGCAAACGATCTTCCCTGTGTGCACCAGATCTTCCTTATGCGTATGCAAAACAACATCTTCCTCTGTGCACACAAGATCTTCCCCTGTGTGATCTTCTCCTATGTGCACAACATCTTCCCCCCAAGTGTAGACGATCTTCACAGGTCCTATTTGGCAATCAATTTGCCAGTGTGGTCTTTTATTACAATTCTCCCTCTCTATTTTTTGCCTGCCCTTTTCGTTTCCACTTTTCCTGTATTACACAAACTTGAGCGTCTGTTTTGCATAATTAATCGTTACATCGGTGCTTGCAGTCAGTAGTATTGTACATTAGGATATACTCTTACCATCTTTAATATAAGATATATTTATCTAATGAGTTGGTTAATATAACATATTTTTTAAAACATCCAAGTCATATTCTTTAATTCCCTCGTTCCCTCTTCTCTTTGATTATTATTGATGGACCATCAATAAGGGCAAATTAGAAAAAGATTGATAATTAAGAAAACTATATTTTATACTCCCTCCGGTCCTAAATATAGGATATAGTTTGTAGTGCAATTTATACTATAAACTATGTCCTATATTTAGGATTGGAGGTAGTATTTAGGACCTAGATTAACTTCTTAAATATATCTTATATTAAGCACCGGAGGGAGTACTTATTCTTTTCTACTTAAAAGTGAGGATTATTTTAGAGATACCGAACTCTGACTTTTTTTATATATAAGAAACACTTGACCAAATAATGTTTCTGAAAAAAGTAGTTAATGACAATAAATATGTAAAAATTTTAACATTTTTCTTAAAAATACCTTTTAGTTATGGGGAGATAGGGAATAAGAAAAAGAATAAAGAAATAATTATAAATAAAAAGGATTGTGGAAGAGCGAATAAGAAAATTAGTATAATAAACAAGATTGATGCTTATTAACATTAAAATGAGTAATTAAATGGAGGCAAAATGGGAAATTAACAGAGAAAATAAGAACACGGCATATGTGATAGTTGTTTCTTATAAAAAGAAAATAAAGGGAGTTTATGTTCCCCGAGGCATAAAAAAGATGAGAATGGTTGTGGATTGGATTAAGATGTAGCTTCCTTCCACCTTTCTTTCCTTTTTCAATAAGTGACAGACCCTCTTTTAACCACCCAATACGCTTCACTCGTAGAATACATGTTGAAATTTCTTCGGCCAAAAGGAAGCATGCGGAGAAATTTCCTCCTCTTGTTCTCTCTCCTTATATATATTTTGATCTAGATTTGTGCCTCAATTATTTGATCCCTAAATCTAAAAGGAAAGATTTAGTGAAAAGAATCAACTAAAAAATAAAACTAATATACATAATTTAGAGCTAATGTGTACACCTTACTCTGTGAACACTTAATAGAGTAGTTTATCTAATACTAAAACACTATTGACCTATTTAGTAACTTAAAGAGCTGAACTTTCAAACTTGAAAAAAAAAAAAAAAACCTTAGGGCATCATCTTTTATAAGGAATGAGATTGTGAAAACTTGAAAATCCAAAATAGATTTATTTTGAATTCATTACACTAGCCAGAGGGTCCGGACTGAATGTTAAAAATCATTGGAACTATTCAATGAAGAAAAAGTTGGAGGCATCCTCAACTGATGCATATGTGATGCAAATACTGCTGCCTGGGATTCCAACACTTGTAGAATCAGTATGTTGGTTAAAGAAGATCAGAACCTCAGTTAGAAAACCTCATCAATGGTTATTATTCCCTCCCGTTTTTAATATAAGATATATTTATCTAATTTAATTATATTAAAGAAGTTAGTTAAATTAGTTAATATGACATATATTTTTTAAAATATTCTAATCATTTTTCATTTTCCTTAATTCCGTAATTCTCTTTTTTCTGTTGATTATTGTTGAGGGAATATCACTAGGGTTAAATTAAAAAAAATTGATAAATATAAAAAATATATTACATATCTAGAATCAAAATCAACTCCTCAAATGTGTTATATATCAAGAACCGGAGGAAGTATTATTATACTCATCTCAAGTCCATTTGAGGCAGTAGCCCTGAATCTGCCCCGAGAAGCTCTAGTTACGATCTATCCAAATATTCCTTCCATTGCTAAGAGGAAAACTCACAGTAAAATGACTCCTGAAGTTGTATGTGTTGGTGTTAATAGCTTACACAAATTGAATTCGAAGCAGGGTGGTGCCATGTCGTTCATGTATAATCCAACTACCTCTGCCAGATCTCTTCAAAATGCTTGGAATCAATGCACTAAATAAAAAATTCAAATCCCATTATACTGTACATTACACACAACGAAAATTTTTCCAATTTTTTTCTCCAATCATCCTTTATTTTCTGCCTGCTTCTTTTCGTTTCAAATGAAAAATTTTTCCTCACTTTTCCAGTATTAGTACCGTGTTTTCTTCTCTTTTGTTCTCATAACATTTCGTTTGCATTTTCTCAACAAACAAATTCTGAAAGTTTCAGAGAACATGGTTCTTTGTTGTTTTCGAAGATTAACACAATATGCAAAGATCACAGGTTCATGAACCATACATTTACATACGCTAGAAAATGTTACCTGGCCAAGACGCATACCAAACCCAACAATGAAAGTATTGGTAAATAAAATAGGCCCAGTAATGACAATAACATATCAGTCCTTGAACACGCCTCAACTTCAGCCTCTGTTTTGCATAATTAATCAGTTATAGTTGATTGTGGTCAGTATTATACATTAGGATAGAGCTATCTTTTCAAACATAAAAGTTTGAATTTTTTTGGAGATATTTGATTCCCGACCTACCAAAATATGAGAATTGTTGTGGTCAATATTGTAGCTTATCTCTACTTGCCACCCATTTGAGACTAAATGACAAACCCTCTTTCTACCAACTTCAGCCTCTATTTTGCATAATTAATAAGTTATAGTTGATTGTGGTCAGTAATGTACATTAGGATAGAGCTATCTTTTTGTGCGTAAAAGTCTGAATTTTTTTGGAGATATTTATTTCCCGACCTACCAAAATAAGAGAATTGTTGTGGTCAATATTGTAGCATATCTCTACCTGTCTCCCATTTGGGATTACATGACAAACCCTCTTTCTACCAACTTCAACCTCTGTTTTGCATAATTAATCAATTATAGTTGATTGTGGCTAGTATTAAACATTAGAATAGAGCTATCTTTTCATGAGTGAAAGTTTGAATTTTTTTGGAGATATTTGTTTCCCGACCTACCAAAATAAGAGAATTGTCGTGGTCAATATTGTAGCTTATCTCTACCTGTCTCCCATTTGGGACTAAATGACAAACCCTCTTTCTACCAACTTCAGCCTCTATTTTGTATAATTAATCATTTATAGTTGATTGTGGTCAGTGTTGTACATTAGGATAGAGCTATCTTTTCGTGCGTAAAAGTCTGAATGTTTTTGGAGATATTTGTTTCCTGACCTATCAAAAATAGAGAATTGTCGTGGTCAATATTGTAGCTTATCTCTACCTGTCTCACATTTGGGACTAAATGACAAACCCTCTTTCTACCAACTTTAGCCTCATTTTTGCATAATTAATCAGTTATAATTGATTGTGGTCAGTACTGTACATTAGGATAGAGATATCATTTCATGCGTAAAAGTCTAAATTTTTTTGGAGATATTTGTTTCCCGACCTACCAAAATAAGAGAATTGTCGTGGTCAATATTGTAGCTTATATCTACCTGTCTCACATCTGGGACTAAATGACAAACCCTCTTCCTACAAACTTCAGCCTCTGTTTTGCATAATTAATCAGCTATAGTATTTTGTGGTCAGTATTGTACATTAGGATAGAGCTATCTTTTCGTTTGTAAAAGTCTGTATTTTGTTGGAGATATTTATTTCCCGACCTACCAAAATAAGAGAATTGTCGTGGTCAAAATTGTAGCTTATCTCTACTTGTCTCCCATTTGGGACTAAATGACATACCGTCTCTCTTCCAACTTCAGCCTCTGTTTTGCATAATTAATCAGTTATAATTGATTGTGGTAAGTACTATATACATTAGGATAGAGCCATCTTTTCGTGCATAAAAGTCTGAATTTTTTTTGGAGATATTTGTTTCCCGACCTATCAAAATAAGAGAATTGTCGTGGTCAATATTGTAGCTTATCTCTACCTGTCTCACATTTGGGACTAAATGACAAACCCTCTTTCTACCAACTTCAACCTCTGTTTTGCATAATTAATCAGTTATAATTGATTGTGGTCAGTACTGTACATTAGGATAGAGGTATCTTTTGGTGCGTAAAAGTCTTAATTTTTTTGGAGATATTTGTTTCCCGACCTACCAAAATAACAGAATTGTCGTGGTCAATATTGTAGCTTATCTCTACCTGTCTCCCATTTGGGACTAAATGACAAACCCTCTCTCTATCAACTTCAGCCTCTGTTTTGCATAATTAATCAGTTATAGTTGATTGTGGTGAGTATTGTACATTAGGATAGAGCTATCTGTTTGTGCGTAAAAGTTTGAATTTTTTTTGGAGATATTTATTTCCCGACCTACCAAAATAAGAGAATTGTCGTGGTCAATATTGTAGCTTATCTCTACTTGTCTCCCATTTGGGACTAAATGACATACCGTCTCTCTTGCAACTTCAGCCTCTGTTTTGCATAATTAATCAGTTATAGTTGATTGTGGTCAGTAATATATACATTAGGATAGAGCTATCTTTTCGTGCATAAAAGTTTGAATTTTTTTGGAGATATTTGTTTCCCGACCTTCCAAAATAAGAGAATTGTCATGGTCAATATTGTAGCTTATCTCTACCTGTCTCCCATTTGGGACTAAATGACAAACCCTCTTTCTACCAACTTCAGCCTCTGTTTTGTATAATTAATCATTTATAGTTGATTGTGGTCAGTGTTGTACATTAGGATAGAGCTATCTTTTCGTGCGTAAAAGTCTGAATTTTTTTTGGAGATATTTGTGTCCCAACCTACCAAAATAAGAGAATTGTCGTGATCTATATTGTAGCTTATCTCTACCTGTCTTTCATTTGGGACTAAATGACAAATCCTCTTTCTACCAACTTCAGCCTTTGTTTTGCATAATTATTGTTATCAGTATTGTACATTAGGATAGAGCTATCTTTTCATGCATAAAAGTCTGAGTTTTTTTGGAGATATTTGTTTCCCAACCTATCTAAAAAAGAGAATTGTCTTTGTCAAAATTGTAGCTTATCTTTACTTGTCTCCCATTTGGGACTAAATGACAAACCCTCTTTCTCCCAATCAATACACTTCACTGATAGGAACGCGTTGAAATTTCTTCCTCATGTTCTCTCTCTTTATATACTCTCTTCAACCACTCAATACATTTCACTCATCTATACCCTTCTTGCAAACTCTACCCTTTACTCACACTACTTCCACAAATTTATCTGAAGAAGTAGCATCAAAGAGTTTCTGTTTCATCATTTTAGAGGGCTTCCTCATCGAATACTTTTGAGGTACTTGTATTACATGCTTCATTGTTTTGGTTTGATATGTAGTTTCCTGTCTTGTTATATCCACTTCGCGTAGAAGAATGTGTACGTGATTTCTCTTTTTAAACTTGTACCTGCTCTTACTTTTGCTCTTGTTGAAACATTTGGAGATTATTTTATGTCACAAAAACGCTACGGGCTATGGTGACGGGTGGAAATACGTTAGGTGGCGTATAGTTTGGCCAGACGGTTAGGCTAGATCTATCTATAAAAAGGTCAAGTCAAGCCTATTCAAAGGCCATAATGTGTAAATAAGACATATCTATATTGTTAAAGCTTGGCTAGGCCTGACCTATTTACACTTTAAAGAATTAAAATTATATTATATCCTATATATAACATTTATATATATTATTTAGATATATTTTGGATGATTTGGATTGAGTTATCATAATTTTGAATTAATTTATTTGATTATAGTATATTTTTGACCTTTTTTCGGCTTGTTTGTAGGGCCTGTTTTCTTGTGAAGGCTTATATTTGGTTTGTTTAGCACTTTGGCCTATTAGCTTGTTTGAAATATTAAAAAATGGCTTTTGTAATAAGTTTTAGGGTACGGCTGATATTTGTTCAGGTCATGCTTAAGTTGGAAAAAAAGCCTACGATAGGTCATAGGCCAAGTTTAGGCCAACTTGTTACAACACAAGTTTGGCTTGGCCTGGATCCACTCTATTGGTGAATTATAATAAAAAATTTGTATAGCACTAGAGAGCACCATTATGATAACAACAAAGAGTTAGTCTAACGGTATAAGGCCTTGCTAGATTTCTTTGAGTTTCAAATTTGCCTCCTTGAGGAGGCACTCATTGTGGGAGCTGAGGAGAAGTTACAAACCCCGAACTGGATTCTGAATAATAATATAAAAAATACAAAGAGAGAGCAATATAGTGATGATAATGTATAATCTTTACGTCCAACAGAATATATATAGTCATTGATGACAAAAAATTGAGTACATAAATCAGTCGTTCTATTATGTGTATGTTTGTTTCTACTTTTGTGGCATGCTTAACTTAAATAAGCAGCATTTTGACTTAAAATTGTAAGTTTGACCGTTTGGTTGAGCGATGAACAAATAGCCATCAGGTTGCTTTTAAGCAATTTTCGAATAAGCATGCCATAGTTGCTTTTTGTTTGGACTGTTGTGTGTATTTGGCAGGTAACCGTTATTATTATGATTAAATATTCCGACCTAATTATTTGTACTGTCTCTCACTCTCTCCCCTACTTCTCCTCTCCTCTCACTCGACATTTGCATTTTGTTCTTGCGCTTTGCTTCATCCTAAGTTCTCACAGTCGCGATCTACTCTCGGCGGCAGGCAGGGACTCGAGCGGGTGGGGGTCTTGTTCTCTCCATCTCAGTGTTTCCTTCTCCGGTTGTCGTCGGCGGTGGCCGTCAAAGCGCCGTTCGGTCTCAGTGGCCATTGGGCTAGAGGTAAATGGTGGTGGCTTGGAGTCTGACGGAGTTGGGTCGACGCCGGTGGAAACCAAACGGAAAATGACGGTGGCAGATCTGTGTGTTTGAAACCGGATTGGGTGAGTTTGGGTCTGCAACGGTTCGAGCTGTGAGCTTCGGCGGCGCGATCCGGATTAGCATTATACGGGTGAAGGTGGTGTGGTGGTGGATCTTCTCATTCATGATTATCTGTGCGCATTGTGAGGCTGGTCAGGTATGTTAGCTCTGCCTTTGTCTATGTTGAAGAGATATTCACCTTTGCTCTGCTTTTCGGTTCCCTTTGCTCTGCGTTGTGTGCTTCGTTGTCTTCGGTTGACGTTGAGTTTCTGTGGTTGTGTTCTTCCATTTGTTTTCTCTGGTCTGGGTACATCGACATATGGTTGTGTTTGCTTGTTTTCCTCTATTATGGTACATCGACCTTTGCTCTGCTTTTCGGTTGACCTTTGCTCTGTTTGCTTGTTTGCTTGTTTGCTTGATCCATAACGACTCTTGGTTATGAAAGAAAATATGAAAGTTAATGGATCAAACCCAGAATGAAAATAATGAAAAGGGAAAATATGAAAGTTAATGGATCAAATTCCCAATTTTCCTTACTCTTGGGTTTTTTCCCTCTTGGTTGCATTAACTTCCGGATGTAAGGAAAAAACGAACCGAAATGGTGGGCTTATCATTCTGGGTTTTTTCCTTAACTTTCATATTTTTCCTTACTCTTGGGTTTTTTCCCTCTTGGTTGCATTTGATCCATTAATTCTGGTGCCAGTTGTGGTTGATGTTTCTCATGTGAGATTGAGCGTCCATAATTGATTATCCTCGGCTCTAACTCCTGTCATGTTTGAACTGGAGTATTTTTCATTACGTTATGTCAATGTTAATGATCTCCGCTAATGTCCTTTAGCCTTTTCTGTTGAATTTTCTTTTACATGCTTGTGTATGCCATGTACCTACAAATTAGTTTGCTTCGGCTGATGATTCAACGCATTTGCATGTTTTTGCTTTCTCAGTGTGCGTGTGTTTTTGTTTTCCTGTAAGGCTGTTGTGTTTGTATGACCAGCTATAATGCAATTTATTTCCTAAAAATTTGCTCCCCGCGCGTTCATGCTAGTTGCTAAAATGGGAAGATTAAGATGTTTCATGGAGGGGACTAAATAAACTGTATATCACGCCATGCATAAACTGTATATCGAAATTGATATTTCTCAGCCTCTGCTCTGAAGGTTATAGCATGTACTTGACCTCCACAATTCGAAAGGTTTTGTTGTCATGTGCTGGTTATACAAAATGTTAATTTCGTACCGTGATATTGGAAATTCCCATAATTTCTTTCCCTATGAATATTAAGAGTAAAATCGACAAGATATATTCAATGTTGACTGATACTGGAAGAGATGAGAGAATATTTTTCGTTCTTCTTAAGCAAAATCAAGAGGGGAAAAGATCCAGATACATAACTTTCCCTTAGAATTCAAATTTGGTGAAGCTAGAAATCAATTCATGATCTTGTTTTTTTTAATATGGGACTTATAAGCACAAATAAAGAATTTCCGATTATTTCATTTTGGAATTTAGACCCATCTAGTTGGAGATTCGGATACTCTATCAATTATCAAAGGAAGAGTTTTTTTCTTTTTGGGATGGCGCAATATGATAGGTTTTAACTTCGAAAAAATACTATCATTTTATTTGGTATAGATTAGTGAGGATTAGCAAAATTCTACAAGCACTAAATAAACTGTATATCGAATAATTTGGTTGCCTTGTGTGTTATGTGTGACCTTTGTGCTATAGCAATATGGAGACAAAAGCTGTGTGGGATTTAGAAT
This sequence comes from Inga oerstediana, assembly GCA_963210345.1. Lineage (NCBI taxonomy): Eukaryota > Viridiplantae > Streptophyta > Magnoliopsida > Fabales > Fabaceae > Inga > Inga oerstediana. Next base: position 14,963,289 of record OY723411.1, on the reverse strand, counting down.
CAACAGACATATTTATCAACGCATGCGTAGATCAGATATACAATAAAGAACGCAGAGGGCAGTTATTTACACCAACAGGATGGAAGAATATTATTTCCACATTCACTGAAAAGACTGGGAAACTGTATGGGAAGAAACAATTTAAAAATAGGTTAGATATCTTAAAGAAAGAGTTGAGGATATGGGATTGTTTAATCAGAGAGACCGGTGTGGGTAGAGACCCTGTGACGAACAATGTGATTGCATCAAGCGACTGGTGGAAGGAGAAATTACAGGTAAAAAATATTATGTGCACACTTTACAAGTATAATGAGTTCGCTGTTTGGTATGTACTTGAGTTAAATATTCATTTAGACTCTTGTTACTTGTATGCATGTAGGAGCATCCCGAATATAAGAAATTTAGGTATGCTTGCCTAAGGAATGAAAGGGAGTTACGAATAATATTCAAAGATGGCTCGGCGATGGGAGACCGCAGATTCTCATCCTCTCGCGTACATGAGGAGACAAATGAGGAAGATGAGGATGACGTTTACATACCCACGATGGATGAACAAGAAGGCTCTGGGGACAGCGAGGATGAGCATTTTGGTGGTACCCCTGCGTTTAGTACAGGAGTGACAGATGAAATGGCAAGCGTTGGGTTAGATGCAGCAATGCCTTCAGGCAGTGGTCCCAGCGCATCCGGAAGTTCACAGAAAAGGAAGAGAGGTGAAGGGCGTAGCAAAAGCAAAAAACAGAAAATTCCGGCCGCAAAGCAAATAGCTGATGCCGTCAGTGCCATTGCTAATGTGACTGTGGATCGTGCAACGGCTTTAACGGCACCTCAAGAAAATAGCATGACTGAGGTTGTGAACTATTTACTCGAGCTTGACAAGGTGAAGGCAGACAAAGCCTTTGGAGTTCGGTGTATGCGAGCGCTGGAAAGCAAGACACGTCGGGATGTGTTTGTGACGTTGAAGAAAGACCCTGAGTTCCTCATGGCTTATTTGCGTCATATTTCAGATGACGAGTAGTTGTTGTTGCATTTTATGTCTAGATAGTTGTTGTTGCATTTTATGTCTACATGGTTGTTGTAGCACTCATGACCTATGTTATTTCTTGTTTTGAAAACGGATTGATTGACCCGTCGTGTAGAACGGTTTCAAACCTTTTGGTATTTATATTATATGTTATGTTTTTTATTCATCCTGCTCACACCACAATTTCACTATAATCACAGGTACAGTAATGACAAATCGTACCAACCATAATAGGTTGCAGGGGATGGAGGAAGAAGAAGAAAGTGATGACGCCTCAAATTTTGAGGCTGAGTTGCAACTACATGGACACTTATGCGTGTTGCTCTGTCAATATTTAATGCCATATGTGTGTAGACGACAGCCTAGAGCGAGTCAATCAACAGGCCACTATTGGGTACAAGAAATGTTGACAAATGAAGGTTCACAATGTCATCAGATGTTTAGAATGGAAAAAGATGTTTTTCATAGGTTGTGCATTAAGTTGTGTGAGCATGGGTTAACAGAATCTAGGAATACTGGCATTGAAGAGATGGTTGCCATGTTCTTGCTCACTATTGGACACGGAATAGGAAATAGGCTAGTACAAGAAATTTTTAAACATTCGGGTGAAACTGTAAGTAGGCTTCTACACAAGGTTTTAAAGGCCTGCCTTAAGCTTGCAACCGAAATTATTAGGCCGTGCGATCCAGAATTCTCTCAATGTCATCCAAAAATAGCAGCCGATAATCGATATTACCCATATTTCAAGAATGCCATTGGAGCTATTGATGGTACTCACATCAAATGTGTCATAACTGGACCGGGACGAGATGTGTTTATCGGGAGAAAGGGATATCCCACACAGAATGTTATGGCTGTTTGTGATTGGGATATGTGCTTCACCTTCCAGTTAGCGGGATGGGAAGGTTCAGCACATGATGCTCGTGTTTTTCACTCTGCTGTCTCTGATCCAACCATGAATTTCCCACATCCACCACAAGGTAATTTTTTGTACACTTCAATTACGTTTCTTTGTCTACATTTAACGTTTAACTTGAACTCACATTTACAATTATTTTAACACCTTCAGGCAAATATTATTTGGTCGATCCCGGCTACCCAACAACGGATGGTTATCTTGGTCCGTACAGATGTGAACGTTATCACCTCCCAGAATTCAGAAATCACCGGGGGTTTCGGAACCCTAATGAGGCTTTCAATTTTTATCATTCAAGCTTGAGGTGCACAATAGAACGAACGTTTGGAGTATGGAAAAATAGGTTTGAAATCTTACAAAATATGCGCAAGTATAGCTTCGAAACCCAAGTTCGCATTGTCACTGCCACAATGGCTATACATAATTTCATTAGAAGAAATTCCCAAACGGATCTGGACTTTAGGGAAGCAGAAAATGAGAATAATATTGTTCATCTAGATAATACTGAAGATCAAGACCCGTTGTCGACAGTTAATGCTCGGACTCGCTCAACCCAAATGAATCATGTGCGTGACACGATCAGGGACCAAATTGTACGGGACCTTTGATTTGATTATTTCTGTTATATTTAGCTTCATCAAAATCTAAGTTTCTACAATTTGTAATTTATTCGTATTTTAATTGTAATTTTATTATTTAGTTTACTATTGGCGCCATTGGATGGTTTGGATCAATTTATATCTAGATGGATTAGCACCACCAAACTTTTGAGTATGTGCCTTGTGGTAACACTGGCGCCATTGGATGGTTTGGATCAATTTATCACCAAGAATGTCACTTTAACAAATGCATCTTCCCAGGTCCCATTTGGTAATTAAGTTGTCAATGAATTCATTTTCCATAGTTAGTCCTTCATTTTTTCTTTTTTCATACTTTTTCCAAAATTTTTCTCTTAAATAAAACAAAAGCTACTTATGCAAAAGCCAAACCAAACATCTTTCACTTTTACATAAGTTACTTTAAGTTACTTATCCAATCGCTCAACCAAACACTCATACTTTTTTCCAATCTTACTTTTTTCCAATTTTCAGATTCCATAAGTCTAAGCAAAAATAAGTCACTTATCCAATCGCTCAACCAAACATACTCTATAAAGATAGGAAAATTTTGAGCTTAAACTCCAAGTTAAAAAATACAACTTAGAGAGGAATTAGAAGGAGAAGCAGAACTTCAGACAGGAGAAGAGATCAAAAGCCCAACGAGAAATGAACAAAAAATCTTAGACTGGCCATCACACTACTTTCCCTTCAGCTTTTTATTCTCCGTTTTCACCTACTTGAGCTCATTTTTTTCAAGCTTTCGGCCCATTTCTTTCAACTAGGCCTAGGCACATAATTTACAGTATAATTACACTTTTCACTCGGGCGCTAGATTGTGAAGCCTGAAAACTATTGAAGCGGCCAATACTGTCCCTCAAACCCCGCTAAATAGTTTTTTAGTAGTTATAAGAAGAATCCAGCTTATATTCGAAAACAAAAAAACCCACTAAATGAGATATGGAACAGTGCGTTTGGTAGGAGATTGCATTAATAAACGCGTTGAAATTTCATCCTTATGTTCTCTCTCTATTCATCTACCCTCTTTCAGCCACCCAATACATTTTATGGTACACGTTGATGAGCATATAATTTTTTATCATTATTGTGATGAGGTTTCAATCATTTAAATTTAAAATTTTTTATTTTTTATTTTTAAAATGATAAATTCATTTTTATGATAAGTGATAGTTATAAGATTATCTTTATTTTTAATTTTTAAAATATAAAAGTTAAATTAATTAAATCTGGATAGTCCAAAATTAATCTAAGAGTGAGATGGATATGAGCACATTTGCCCTCATCAAATCGATGAGCATAAAATGTGGATTTGGCTTCTCTCCTATACCCCTTCCCATCCTTTTCCCTTTTCCACTATTAGATTAAAATTTCAACGGTTTAGATTTATGATATTAGAAAAATATTATTATAATTTTACCTAAAATATACAAAAATAATTTTAACAGTTTAAATTTATTTTATATCTTTTATAAAAAAATATTATTTTTGTATATTTAACTTAAAATTATAATAATATTTTTATATTACATTCACACAAGCAAGCTAACATGGTTTTCCTATTCTTTATTTTTCGGTTTAATTCAGTTTCCTGTCTTGCTTTGTCGATATTGTTTAGAATAATTTGTGAACTCTATTTCCTCTTACTTTTGTTCTTGTTGAAACATTTGGGCGCTATTTGAAGTTACGAAAGCTTTGGGATTGTGGGACTTCAGCTGCGAGAATAATTAATTTCAGGTCCATAGAGAGACAATACAGTTCTGGTAGCAGGAAGAAGCCAAGTTTAATCTTAGATTTCTAATCCATCAATATATATATATGGTAGTGGGTCAAGGCTGACTTAGTTTTACTTAATTATCATGGGTATCCATAACCATGTAGGTTAAGAAAATGTTTTTTCATTCCGACACACGAAGTGGATAAACAATTAATATATAATGGATGGGTATGATGAATCATGGGTCGCAATAGATCGAATCAGTCATCTAATTATCATTATCTGTCAATTTTAGTGTTTCTGAAATTTTAAAGTATAGATCTTGACACAGTTATATTGTCTTGCATCACCAATATTAAAAAATTTTGGTTGCTTATGGATTTCATAAACAGTTTGGCTGGGAAAGTAAGTGGATGGCGATAACAATCGATAAAGCTACCACCAGCAAGACAAAAGCTACCGAAATCATAGAAGAACCTGTTTCAGATCTCAACAATTATACAATGATCACAATCACAGGCATGGAACTTGAGTATTACAATGCGGCAATGGAAGGTAAAATCGATGCCTTTAAAGGAAAGGGCGGTGAACAAATTGAGTCCATACTAACCCCAAATAAAAGTACAATCCTTCATATACACTTCACAAACTACACCGAGAGTGTATCAGAGATATTTGTGGAAAAGGTTCTCGATATGTATCCTGCACTTCTTTTAAAGACCAATGTGAAGGATGAAACCATACTTCATATAGCAGCAAGGTATGGACATCATATAATAGTGGGAAAATTAATTGATCGTGCTAAAGCTCTCCCTGGAGATAGCAATGGAGTTGGAGCTGAGAAAAGACTTATAAGAGCATTAAATGATAAGAAGGACACGGCTTTGCATGAAGCAGCTCGCTATGGTCACATAGAAGTTGTGAAAGTCTTGATAACGGAAGAACCAGATCATTCATATTTTGGTCAAAATGATGGCGGTGAAACTCCACTTTATATTGCTATTGAGAGGCGATATTGGAATGTGGTAGATACAATCTTGGATAATAGTAGTTCACCAAAATATAATGGCCTAATGGTAGCACTACTTTGCATGCAGCAACCATTTTCGGTGACAAAGGTATGTTTTTGGTCTGATTTTGCAATTAGTCATTCATAATCATTAACGTTTGATTTGTATATCCATTATGTCTAATTTCCTTGGTATTAAACAATAATGACAATATACTGGCATGCCTATAATAATTTGTTTTAAAAGAAAAAGTTGATAGAACAAATCATATAAACTCTTTGAAATAATTTAAAAGAAGGGTTGTTTCCATCACTAGATAAAACTTCCATCCAAATTAAGGTATGACAGTTGTGTTTTAAATTAGTACTTCAAAGTGCTGTTCATGTGAGAAGGCATTTAGTTTTTATATGAGTTGGATGGTGTTTAATTTGATGTTACCTATTACAGAAAAAGTGTCAAAGTTGTTGACAAGAGACTTATTATTAGCAAAACAAGCAGATGAAAATGGTTGGGTGCCACTTCACTTGGCAGCAATTGTTGGATGTTCAGAAATAGTAGAGTTGTTGGTAAGTAAAGATAGAAGCACAGCATACATGAGAGATAAGAAGGGAAGGACGCCTCTTCACTTTGCAGCTATTTCTGGAAAGAAAGATCTTGATGGAAATATGAGTGCAATGAAAATAATATTAAAATATTGTCCAGATTGTTGCGAATTGGTGGATGAAAAGGGCTGCAATGCTCTTCACTACACTACAATGAATCAAGCAAGATTTTTTGATATTTTCGATCCTGGAAAAGGAAAAATAAAGATTCTGAAAAATGCACCACTAATGAGGAACCTGTTCAATGAGAAAGATGATGATGGAAACACACCCCTTCACTACATTGCCCGTCTTGCTCCCAAATGGAAAACTGATTATAATCATCCTCTTTTGGAACAACAATTTCAAGGAGTACTGGACACGATGGCATGCAATAAATACGGCCAGAATCCTCTTGATGTTGCTGGTGCTGATATGACTCCAGATTCTACTTTTGAGGTAACAAGTAACAACATCTTGTTACTAAAAATTTTGAAAAAAAAATATTACACACGCACAAATACACAAATATATATGAATTTATTGACTACATTTATTTTGATATTCCAAACATTTGCATACCCACATACCCCCCTTTTCCTAAATACCATTGTATGAACTATCTATTGTGACTGATAACAAGAGAAGTATTAATGTAGTAGAGATTGAGAGAGTAAAAGACAATTAGATATGCGTGCTGTGAGATTAAGTGATTGTGACCAAAATAATTTAGAATATTCATGAATATTATGTTTGTTCGATCTAAATTTTCATCTATCAGAGTCTAAATGGAGAGTGTCTTCACACATAGTTCTTTTGAAGCTTTGTACTTAAGAGAATGGGCTATTTGTTTTCATGTTGTTTTAATTAATTCTTTTTGAAGCTTTGTAGTTAAGAGAATAGGCTGTTTGTCTTCATGTTGTTTTACTTAAGGCCGTAGCATCTTTAAATAGGTCTTACACTAGTTTGATTAGGCGTAATTATCTGGGTAATTACATTGGTCATATAGGGTGCAGGTGAATGCAACTAATTCATCATTCAACATGTATAGGCTGAATCTCGATAAAAATGAAATATGTTTTACATGATGCAGAACAAATTATATAGGAAACTGCTAAATATTGGAGCAATGTTTGGGGCACGAGTTCTGGATAAGCACCTTAGAGAGAAGAAACAAGAGAAGAGACATGATCCTGTAGTTGATAAAAAGGAGAAGGAAAATAAAACAAATGAGGAGAAGGAAAATAAAAGATATGGTAAAGATGATTTACTTTCCGGAAGAGCAACATGTCTCTCAGTAGTGACGATTTTAATTGCAACAGTAACATTTACAGCAGGATTTAATTTGCCTGGGGGACTGAATCAAGAAAAGGGATCTCCTATATTAAAGCATAAGGGAGCTTTCAAAGCATTTGTTATCACTGACTCTCTCTCATTCGTTCTCTCTACTTCTACTGTTCTTCTACTATTTTTTTATAACCAAGCGCTAAATAAAAAGGAGAAGTGGGGCAAGCGCTTATATGATCGAGTGCTACTTCAGTGTTCGATTTTAACCATAGTGGCAATGGGATTCATGATCATAGCATTTGGGACGGGCTTATATGCAGTACTGGGTATTTCCATAGGTCTTGGAGTTGTCACCCTTTTGATTGTTTTGTCATTCTTTTTCATCATTATTATGTTCATTTGTGAGGGCCCACGGAGACTGGATGCATTAATTGAAAAAGAAGAAAGGGAATACGAGGAATTAGTCCGGAGAGTTGATTGGGGAGTAAGACGCTCTTTTCCTGATGATTACCCTCTTCTCAGGGTAAGAGATATTCAGCTGTCCCATAGGCATATTGTTTGAGTCCTTGTCTTTGAAATTCTATTTAATTATTATTTTTACTTCATCTAATGCATGTATGCTACCTATGTACTGAAATTGACAATAAAATACCTCAGTTTTAACCAGTGAATTTTCTCCATCCACTGTTCTGTTGAATTTAATTTGCATATTGTTTATTTAAAATCATGCAAATCTTCTATATATCTTATGATTACTTCATATATACACTGGTGCAAGATGGTCTTTTTACATCAGTTAAATAGGCCTTTTTACATTTGATGGTGGAAGAAAAATAGGCCTTTTTACATTGGTTTCCGGACCCGCGTAGTGTAGATACAGTTGGTTTATAAAGTCCAAGGCCATGTTCACCTGTTTTACAAGTGTGGAAAAAAATAATTCTACATCAATTGTTGCTAATTGATTTATTACCATAAGAACTGTTAACTTTCTATCCTGGTTGCAAAGTGATAACCAGTCTAGAAAGCTACATTTTCTACAAACTATTTTATCACAACTATAATAAAAGGTGTACTTCAACACCCGCTGTTGAATTTTTTTTTTTTATATTTTCATAAAAAATTATTTTGATGTGTACAAAATCTAAAATAAAGATATATAATATCTTAACTTTCAATTTCTCAAAGAAATAAACTTATTCAGTTGAAAATTTAAAATCTAAATCATTAAAACTAAACGTAAACACATGGCAAATCTCATAATAGAGATGACCACCCATATAAGTCAAACATACCTAGTAAATAAAAAGATTACAGAGTCTTGCGACATTAGAAAATGTTTGAGTCAAAACTAATCTAACACAAAATTGCATATTAGTAGTAAACAAAACTATGCCCAATATAGTAAAGTGGGCTGAAAAACAAAAAACATGTCAATCCTCAACACAACCATCAACAGGGACTGGGAAACTTCAGCGTTTGCTGCACTTTGGAATTTCGTAATTGGCTCTTCGCTCAATTGATGATCAAATTATCCATGAGAGCGTGTGCCATTGTTTATGTTATACGAAAAGAAGAAAGAGAAAGTTGTTGGAAATTGTGCTCTAAGCGTCAATCATTGTACTTTGAACATTATTAATTTAATAAAATTTTTCTATTTTGTTATCATATTATTTATATGTTAACTGTGATAATTATATCCTTGGATAAATTATAAAGATTGTCCTAAAATGTCCCTGGTCGGTCATCTATGTGGGAGCAGAGATGAAAGACGACCAGTATGACTTTGATAAGATATGAATCAAAGTCTTAGGCACTTGTAAGAGTACTAGGTGCTGGACCGACCCACTATGAGAAAGCTACATGGATCAAGTCATAAGCTTTTCGCATGTACAACCACGTCACAATGTCATTTGATATGAGGTCATCATAGATTCCTACATAAGAGTTGTTAAGCTTTGAACTAGTCAAAAGTCACTTTTGACCGGGTGATGATAAAAGCTACAATCAGGCTTGGTGGTTTTTACTTTTGACCGAGTGATAATAAAGGTTACGATCGGGCTTAGTGGTTTTTCATGCAGAGGAATATGAATGATTAAGATGGAATTTGTCCCTCACATTAGTAGAGAGATATTACTGGGCCCCACAATGAGTGAGTCTGAGAAATGTGTAGCCATACTACGATGGAAAGGAGTTTCCATTTCTATTGTCAGACTACTCAGGAATCGAGAAAGTAATGGTCAGGAACAAGAGGATGGCATTATTCATGCCTCATCCTTGACCGATATATCGTGTGACAAAAGTGATGTGACATGATTGTATGATATGTTACATCGTGTTAACGATCCTCATATGAATTAGGTAGTCTTAATGTCTTACTAGAGGCCGCTTGCAACTTGTGGGTTAGTACAGTTATTAGCCTACTGCCAACTTTGTATGAACCTACAGGGTCGCATACATGAATGACCCAACACGGGATAATGTTTAATCTAGGGTGAATGAATTTTATATTTATATATATATAATATAAAAAATTCGTTAATAATATTATATATATATATATATATATGTGTGTGTGTGTGTGTGTGTGTGTGTATTTTCCAAATACATATTATATATATTATATGATATTATTATATTGTGTTATTTTTAAATTTAATTTTATTAAGATAAATTAGATTTAATAACTAACATGATAAAGATATAATATCTCATATTTAATTTATGAAGATAAATTAAATCTAATGGCTCTTTATTTGGATTAAATAAATAGGTTAAATTAAAACTATTGGACAGATTTAATTTAAACTGAATTTATTTAATTAGCTCATCAAGATAATTAATTATTAATTAATTTCAAAATTAATAAAGATTAATTTTAAATTCAAATATAGCCCTCATATGTTATAAACTTGATAGAGCAGATATATTCACACGCATGAATTGTGAGCCGCAGGGGAAACCCTATGAAACATTGGAGGTGCTAGCATGCAGTCTGTGTTGGAGAACTTTCGTGTGGATACCGGTAGAGGGAGCGGACCTGAGGTGTTGGCTCCTAGAGATCGAAAACCTGAATTGAACAAGGAATGAATCCTTCTAACTCAATTTAAACGCCGTTGATAGATCCTTGATTAAGATGGGTGAAAATTTTAAAATTCTTCCGGTGTGCTTGGCTGCTTGCTGATCCTAACAAAAGTGATATATAAATTTAAATCTTAAAAACAAGTTAAATTTGATATCGTGCTCCGGTTATAATTTCTAATCCCTTTCTGCAAACCAAATTAATTTATATATTCTTTTCACAGATTTAAATATGTTGTTTCTCAAACCTCCACCTCAATAGACAATCAGTAATCCCTCCTCTCACTACAAAAAAAAAACGTGATTTAGTAGCGGTTAAAAATAGGTATTAGTAGCGGTTCTAACCGCTACAAACAAGGTTAGTAGCGGTTACTCAAACCGCTACTAAATCGTATGTTGCAAGCAGATTTGTAGCGGTTATATAAAACCGCTACTCAATCAAAAATAACCGCTATATCCTTTGTAGCAATTTAACTTAACCGCTACAACACCCACATGGACGAAATTTTTTCAGAGATATTTGTAGCGGTTATATAACGCTACAAATATAAAAAATTGAAATTTTGAGAGCTAAAAAAAAAAGAATTTTTTTATTTTGTAGCGGTTTACAAACCGCTACAAATATAAAAAATTGAAAATTTGTTGGCGAAAAAAAAATGACATTTTTTTATTTTGTAGCGGTTAACAAACCGCTACTAATTTTAAATTTCATGAAATTAGTAGCGGTTTTGAAAACCGCTACTAATTTCATGAAATTCAAAATTGGCGCCAAAAAATTTAAATTGAATTGTAAAAAGGCGTGTTATTTAGTAGCGGTTTAATAACCGCTACAAATATTTAAAATTTTTTTTAAAAATATACAATTATTTTTTTTCTATTTTTTCAATATTAAATTAAATAGTTTATTTTGTTATTATTTTATCTATTTCAATTAGCTTATTATTCAATAGTTTAACTTATTAATAAATAAAAAGGAAAAATGTAATTGGATTGGATTAGTATAAAATTTATATTAATAATATTATTAAGGATAGGTAGGTAATAAGGAATTATTATGTTATCTAATATAATGTAATTGTGTATGAAAAATAGATGAAAATGAGATACAGTTATGATATATCTAGAAAAAAAATGGTTAGAATAAATTTTATAGAAAGGAAAGAAGTATTCTAAACAAAATTAAAAATCTTGTTACCATATTTGATCGTATTACTCAGCTCCTCTACTCATATGAAAGAAGTTGTAAATGAGAGAAAATAAAAGAAAGGTAAGGTGAAAAGAAATTGGGGAGTGTTTGAAATGAGTTGTGGTAAGGGTATTTATAGGAATCCACGTACTATTTGTAGCGGTTAATGTAGCGGTTATTTTTATTTTTGTAGCGGTTTAATATTCATAGTGCTATTTGTAGCGGTTAATGTATCCATTTTGTAGCGGTTAATTTTTTATTTGTAGTGGTTTAATAACCGCTACAAATATTATTTTAATTTTTAAAATTTTTTTTTTACATTTTATTTTAAAATTGTTTTTGCATTTTTTGTAAAGACAAAAGCATAATTTGAATTTGATCACTCATCGTCGCCATCCCTACAGAAATTTTGTAGAAAAATTATTGTTATTGATGTATTATTAAATTTAAAAAATTTAATTCAAATGACGTGGACTTAAAAAAACTCACCGCAGTAGAGGTAAATTGTCATCGCCTTCAGGGAAGTAGTTTTCAAAATCAGCTGGTTGAAATGGCTCACTCTCGTAGGCGATGTTATCGCCTTCACCCATGTCGTAAAGGTCTCTTGGCATTAAATGAACGACCATGTGCCAATCCCTATGCCTCTCGTTTTCGACATAATAAACCTGATGTGCCTTTGAAGCTAGAATATACGGCTCATCATCTTGAGAAATACCAGTATGAATCGGGCGTGAGAAATTGACTGATGTGATCCCTAGGTCGTCAATTGTCAGTCCCCGAGAAGTAGTAGTATTTGCCCACAAACACTTGAACAACGTCACGGTGAAACGGCCTTGATAATTAAGCTCGACCACATCAAGAAGCTTGCCATAGTAAGGGACGCCTCCGAACTGCATGTTGGCGTCACTGCTGCTCGCATAACTCCTTGTCCCAAATGTGCCATAAACACCCGAATTCTGTGTTTGCAATCCTTGATCCCGTGAAACCGTGCAAAACTTAAAACCATTGACATTGTATGCTGTAAACCGTTTTGCATGATCAAGAGGGCCGATTGCGAGAGCTCTGAAATCTGGTGAGTGTGGGTTGTGGTCATTTAGTATTCTGCGCGCAAACCAGCTTGGGAATTCTCTGTGGACCCTCCTATCAACTTCCGAGGATGTCTGTGTACGGATCCTGAGTTGACGCTTAACATGACTTCTGAATTCCCTACAATTAATAATGGAAAGGTGTTAGTGAAATGAAAGTGAGAAATGTTACGAAAGATATAGATCGAATAACATGTGAGTGTACAATTCTTACCATATGAAAGGTTCAACTTGAGTGCAATTAATCAAGACATGTCTATGTGCTTGGAACTTCTCAGTTGCCGTTAGTTTGAAGTTCTCAGTTGCTCCAATTGGTTTACCAACACAAGGGATAAATTCTCCTAATGTCGGCGCAGGTTCAGGACAATCGTCAACACGAGGTGGGCGGTTGAAAGCCGTCTCAAGATCATCAAAATACCTTGAGCAAAAATATAGCACCTCATCCCCTACATAGCCTTCAGCTATAGAACCTTCTGGTGGCCACGCCTTATTCCTCACGTAAGATTTTAATTTCCCAAGGAACCTACGAAGTACAGAAGAGAAAATTGATATAAAATGATGAAAAGGACAACTAGCAAACATTAAATACGGACAATAAATTAAAGCACATATTTAAAATGAGTATATTTCAATCGGATACATCCAACGATATTGTACTGGTCCAGCGAGCTTTGTTTCATGAATGAGGTGGACTGTGAGGTGAACCATCACAGTAAAAAAGGACGGAGGAAAGATCATCTCCAAATGACAAAGCTTAAGAATGATTTTCGACTGCAGCTGATCGAGCTCCTCAACGATCAAAACCTTAGAACACAACTTCTGGAAGAAAAAACAAAGTTCCACCAAAATGATGGAAACATCGGGAGGAAGTGTATTCTTTATAGCCAGATGGAGTAACTGCTGCATAAGAACATGTGAGTCATGAATCTTCAGGCTAGCAACCTTTCGAGCTTGCAAGTTGACACATCGAGAAATGTTGCTTGAATACCCATCAGGAACTTTTAATTTCTTCAACGTCACGAGGAAGACATCCTTGTTCGGTTTTTGTGAGGGTAAACTTTGCCGGTGTAAATCTGTCATGCTCATCTGGCCAAGCGTCTTCACGAACTCCCATGTCGCGTAAATCTTTCCTCGCTTGAAGGTGATCTTTTGTCTTGCCGGGTTCGTTAAGCAGCGTATACAGCACATTGTCGCAAACATTCTTTTCAATGTGCATTACATCAAGACTGTGGCGAAGTAAATTAGATCTTCAATATGGAAGCGTGAAGAAAATACTTATCTTCTTCCACTGCTGAGGCGCCGAAGTCCGGCGCGTCTTTTGGCAAGTTTGTGCTAAATCGTCGCTTTTTCCAAACTTGAAGTCAACATGCTCAAGCTGCTGTAAGATATCTGTACCGGACAAAGTCTGAGGTGGTCCTCTTTTCTCTGGTTTCCCATTGAAGCAATTCCGTTGCAATCTGAACTTATGCATTCCATCGAGAAACCTCCGATGCCCCATAAAGCACTACTTTCGGCTGTGGGGAAGGCGCAATGCGTCAGAGTCAAAATTGCAAGCTGGACACGCCGACCCAGTATGCACATTCCAACCAGATAATGTGCCAAGGCCAGGAAAGTAACTAATCGTCCACATCAAGGCTGCACGCATGTTGAACAAAGTCTTGCTGTAAGCGTCGTACGTCTCCAAGCCGACATTCCACAGGTCAAGCAATTCCGCAATAAGCGGTTGGAAATACACATCGATGTCATTGCCCGGTGCCTTTTTGCCTGGAATGATTATAGACATAATGAAAGAGCTTTGTTTCATACACATCCAGGGGGTAAGTTATAGGGAACTAAGACTACCGGCCAAATACTGTAACTTGTGCTAAGATTCCCGAAAGGATTGAAACCGTTGGTCGCCAACGCAAGCCTAACATTTCAAGGGTCAGTCGCAAAATTTGGAAAGTCGTTGTCAAACATTTTCCAAGGAGCTGCATCCCGCGGATGTCTTAATTTACCGTCTTCGTTTTTATCAACGGCATGCCACCTCATGTGCTCAGCAGTTTTAGACGACATAAATAATCTTTGTAGATGAGGTTTCAAAGGGAAGTACCTGAGAATCTTTGCAGGTTTCTTCTTCTGCTTTTTTCCCTTCCGAATTGTCTTGTACCTCGATGTGTGACATCTCTTACAAGTCTCCCTGCTGGAATCGTCTCTCCAATACAGCATACAATCATTTGGGCATGCATCAATCTTTTGATAATTCAACCCCAGCCTTTTGATAATCTTCTTGGCCTCGTAGAACGTTGTGGGAATCTCGGCGTCGGGGAATGCATCTTGTAATAAGTCGAGCAACATCGACATTCCCTTATCTGTGATCCCACACAAGCACTTGATATGATACAATTTGATCAAGAAAGATAATTTAGAATATTTGCGACAACCTTGATATAAAGGACGATTTACTTCATCCATCAAGCTGAAAAAATTCCGAGCTGCTTCATTCCCCATAAAAACCGGCTCAGAGCTATGCACTTCTTCGTTGAAGTTGTCGCCTTGAAATCCAAACGCATCACACACAGCATCATTCACAGGATCATCTTCATCTACTTAAACGCCTACTTGAGAACTTCGAGGGAGAGCATCGTCATATCTAATGTCGGCCTTCTCACCATGAACTGCCCAGAACGTATAGTCCTCAGGGAAAGGCTTCACAAGCAAATGTTCCTTCACAACATTTCGTGCATGCCACTTCTTGAATTTGCATTTCCGACACGGACAGACGATCTTGCCGTTACAGCTGGCGTGAGTGAATGCGAAATCCAAGAAACTGTTTAATCCGTACAAATATTTAGGAGAATTGCGCGGCAACCTGATCCATGATTTATCCATAGCTACAAGTGAGAGAGAAGAAAGTATAGAGAAGAAGATGAGTGAGAAGATAATGACGAATGCCAAGAATCTTATATTCTGAAATTCCAACGTTTATAATTTTGTAGCGGTTCTTAAACCGCTACAATTATAAAAAATTAGTAGCGGTTATATATATAAAACCGCTACTAATATTCAAGCCGTTACACATTGATGGGAAATTCAAAATTTACTTGTTGAGTATTTGTAGCGGTTATATATATAAAACCGCTACTAATATTAAAGCCGTTGGACAGCAAATTTAAAAATAATTTTTAATTTGTAGCGGTTATACATAACATAACCGCTACAAATATGCACAAAGGCGGCAAATTTCAAAATTCAAATGATAAGTATTTATAGCGGTTATTATTTTAAAACCGCTACTAACGTATATATAGTTGTAGCGGTTTCACAAGAGAAACCGCGTGAAACCGCTACAATTATATATATACATTTGTAGCAGTTATTAGTGTAAAACCGCTACTAACATATATATAGTCGTAGCGGTTTCTCAAGAGAAACCGCTACAATTATATATATATATATTTGTAGCGGTTATTGGTGTAGAACCGCTACAAATATATATGCTTTATTTTTATTTAAATTTAGATATAAATAATTCATAAATTAAACAACGCAATCTAATAATATAAATATAATTATATTAAACACAATAAGAAAGTTTTGAAATAAAAACTCATATATATATATATATATATTTACAAATGTTTCAACAAAAAAAAAATGTCCTAAACTAAGTAGCTGGGGGCTGATCATTTGGTGCTCCCTCAGGTGGGGCTCCCTCAGGTGCTGCTGGATTGGGCCGCTGCGCAAAGTGTAACCCCCTGCCTTAAATAGCGTAATTATAATTCGATATTACGTAATTAAATTGGTTTAGAGACCGTCGAATAGTTCAAAACTCATTTAGAACTCTCTGTGAAGTAGGGACTTTATAAAATTTTCAAAACTTCTTTCCTATTCCGGTCTCAAGTTCAATTATCGAATATAATCACCTATGCAGTTAATTCACATTCATTCATATCAGAATATCTAATAGCAATCCCGGCAACCCCCGGGTTCCATTCATACACAAAAAGGGCTTGCAACCTCCATATAGGGGACTACACAACTACGTTCAACTATTCTTTACAACCAACATAATATATAGACACCCTGTCCAACAGGTTTAACCAACATAACCAAAATAAATGTCCCTACAGGATTCTAACCGCTCCGGGTCGTACGCTTCTCCTTAGAGCCACTCGCCCTGTCTGAAAGGTTAGTTAAAGGAAAGAATGAGATTCAAGAGAATCCCAGTAGTAACAAAACATTTATACCACACATAAGTACACAGCATGTAAGCAAATCGTCATACAACAGCAGCACCACAAATCACACTCCACCCTCATCCCCTTTCTCCGCCGGGAAGGCACACCGCCTAACCCGAACCGTTGTTAGCTACTCAGGGACTATTGGCGTGGCAGTGCATATATATAGCCTTATAGCCCATACAGCTATTCGGCTTTCACAAATGGCCCGTCGGCCTCCACAAATAGCCTTTCGGCTCACATAATCACATATATCACACCTCATCCTCATCCCCTTTCTCCGCCGGGAAGGCACACCGTCCTAACCCGAACCGTTGTTAGCTACTCAGGGACTATTGGAATGACAGTGCTAACACAAATCCACAGATGTCGCAGCATACGAATTCATTACAAATCAACGATATAACACACATACAATGCATCATATATGGTACAAAAGAAAAGTCACTACCTCGTTCCTTTCTGACGTTCGCTGGCGTAGTTGGCTCACGAGGGCGGCAAATATCAAATCCTACAATTCCAAATGCACTATTTAGACACTTCCATAGTGTTACTTGGGGTTATATGAGTCTATAATGAAAATTTACAAAAATACCCCCGGGGACCCGGCCTGGGCCCGCCATACCCGGACCGGTTGCACTTTTCCCGAAATTCTAATATGGGCTTTCCTAACATATTTCAGCTCAAGGAATCCATTTCCGGACTCGGAATTATCAAATTCAATGTAAAATTACGAAATTGCCCTTGGCAGCCCTACTTTTAGGGTTTTAGGGGTGTTTCCGTAATTATGCTTTCTCGGCCTTTTTTGAAAAAGTGCCCAACTGTAACCCCACCTAATTTTTGCCCCTGAACTCAATGGAACCATCAAATCATTGAAAATCCAACTCTAAGACCCATTTCTAGGGCTGACCGAAATTTATGAGTTCTCCGGGGAAAATCGGGGTTTTACGATTTCGGCTCCGTAAACGCGTTCCTTTCTACTCCTAACCACTTTATTAACCATTACATTAGGTTACAACTAACATTAAGACCCAATTTGGGCAGCATAACCCCTAGGCCACATCATTTCCAAACTTTAAAATCAATGGCAATCCGGCGAAATTTCACCGATTAAATTGCCCACAGCAGCCAGAATAAGCAATATACGAAAGTTTGGAAGTTACCTCAAGCTCCCACTAGCTTTTCCCAAATTTGGCTGAACCCTAGCCTCTTTAAAACACCAAGTTTTGAGCTTCACAACCTTAAAGAATAAAGAGGAGTGGCTTAGAGTCGGAGTTATACGCGTTAGGAGCTAGATCGTCGGAGAAATCGGCTTACCTTGCGAGATTTCTTCCTCTTTTTCTCTCTTTTCTCCAAGCTCTCTCCACGTTTTTTTTTTCTTGCTTCAGCTGCTGTGTGCGACAGAAATGAGCTGAGGAAGATGATAACATATGTAATTCAATGCTGACATCATCTTTTAATGAGATGATGTCATAATTCCCATTTTCGGATTTTCTGGCAGATTTTCTGCCCAAACTTTGAAAAATCATAACTAATTCTAGAAAAATTGAAATGAGGTGATTCCAAAGCCAAATGAAAGGTATTTAAGTCCTCTTTATAGGAAAAATATGGACCATTACTAAAAATCACCACACAATTCCAGAATTACATAAAACTCATCACTGCCCCAAAACAGAGTTCAGTTTCCATCCCAAACTTTGGACAGTTATATCTCCTAGTTCACAAAACAAAATGGAACAAATTATATGTCCATTTTGAAGCTTGAGATGTGAACTATAAGACTGGAAAATTTCAGAATTTGTAGATACCATTTGGTCATTAAAAACGTTCACACAAACGGACTGCCCAGAATAGAATTTCACTGGACAGAATCTTAGATTTTGCATCTTTGCTTCCATTGGTTCCATTTTCATACCAAACATCATTCCCACATAAATTTTCACAAGGAATCCATTGGAATCATTAAAATATCCAAATTCCCATCACACATTCTTCAAAAGTGTTTATTCAACAATAATTACATCCACTTTTGAAGTCATTAGCCCTTAATCACTTTTTGGGATATTACATTTCTCCACCCGTAAAATAAATTTCGTCCTCGAAATTTGTCACACAACTTGAGCCATAAACTCTGGATAACGTCTTCGCATATCCACCTCCGCTTCCCAAGTTGCTTCCCTCTGAGTCATTCCCTTCCAGATCACCTTCACAAAGGGAATGCTTCGGTGTCTGAGCCGTCGTTCTTCTCTATCAATGATCTGTTCTGGCTCTATCGCATATGTGAAGTTGTCTTGCAACTCGACTTCTTCGTATTCAACAATGTGAGATGGATCCGGTTGATACTTCTTCAGTTGGGAAACATGAAACACATCGTGGAGTCTGCTCAAGTTTGGGGGTAGGGCTACTCGATAAGCAACAGGCCCAATCCTCTCAAGGATTTCAAAAGGACCTATATATCTCGGGCTCAGCTTCTTCCTCTTGATGGCTCGCCCAATACCCGTAATTGGTGATACTCTTAGGAATATATGATCACCAACCTCAAATTCTAGAGGCCTTCTCCTCTTGTCAGCGTAGCTTTTCTGTCGACTCTGCGCTGCAAGCAACCTCTTACGAATAATCTGAATCTGTGCAGAGGTTTGATCAACCAAATCTGGCCCATAAAGCTTCCTTTCGGACAATTCATTCCAGCATATTGGTGATTGACACCGTCTTCCATACAATGCTTCATACGGAGCCATTTGGATGCTCGCATGATAGCTATTGTTGTAGGCGAACTCAGCAAGTGGGAGGAAACGATCCCAACTTCCTTTAAAGTCGAGAACACAAGCTCGCAACATATCTTCCAGCGTCTGAATTGTTCTCTCAGATTGTCCATCCGTTTGAGGATGATAAGCCGTACTGAATCTCAGTTGAGTACCTAAGGCTTCATGCAATGCTTTCCAGAATCTCGAAGTGAATCGGGGATCTCGATCGGAAATGATGTTTTTCGGAACACCATGAAGTTTGACAATCTCTCGGATATAAATCTCCGCTAGCTTATCCGGAGAGTAACCAGCATCGATTGGTATGAAGTGGGCTGACTTTGTTAATCGGTCCACAATTACCCAGATCGCATCAAAATTCCTGATCCTGGGCAATCCCATAACCAGATCCATGGTCACACTTTCCCATTTCCATTCCGGAATCTCAGGACTCTGAAGTAAACCAGGTGGTCTCTGGTGCTCGATTTTCACCTTCTGGCATGTGAGACACCTTGCTACATACTTCGTCACATCACTCTTCAAACCCGGCCACCAATATACAGATTTCAGGTTATGGTACATTTTGGTCATACCAGGATGAAGAGTATATCGACTCTTGTGTGCCTCATCTAGAATCTTCTGCCTCAACTCCGCCTGAAGTGGAACACAGATTCTCTTCTGATAGCAAACTAATCCACGAGGCGATAGGTCATACCCTGGAACTTCTCCCCGCTCAATTCGAGTCATATTGCGCTGTATCCAGTCATCTTGCCTCTGAGCTTCTTCAATCTCAATTCTCAGATCACTTTCCTCTTAAGAAACAGTGTAATTGGCACAAATGATCTGGTTTGTCAAATTCAAATCACGAAAGTCTTCAATCAGTTTCTTCTCTTGTATCATCATAGCGGCAACGAGAACGGTCTTTCGACTCAGAGCATCAGCGACTACATTTGCCTTACCCGGATGATATTTTATTTCCAGGTCGTAGTCCTTAAGCAATTCCATCCAGCGGCGCTGTCTCATATTCAGTTCTTTTTGATCATACAAGTATTTGAGACTCTTGTGGTCGCAGTACAGTTCCACAGTCACACCATACAGGTAATGACGCCAAATCTTCAAAGCAAACACAATGGCCGCAAGCTCCAGATCATGAGTGGGATAGTTCAATTCATGAGGTCTGAGCTGTCGAGAGGCGTAGGCTACCACACGTCCCTGCTGCATAAGGACACACCCTAATCCCTGCCCACTGGCATCAGAATACACAACATATGTCAAACTGGGATCGGGCAAAATCAACACAGGTGCCGTAGTCAACCTCTTCTTCAGCTCCACAAAACAGTTTTCACATTTCTCATCCCACACAAACGGCTGATCCTTTCTCGTGAGCTTGGTCATCGGCAACGCAATACGGGAGAAATTTTGGATAAATCTCCGATAATAACCAGCAAGACCCAGAAAACTGCGTATTTCCGCCACAGATTCTGGCCTCTTCCAGTCCAGTACTGCTTCCACTTTACTAGGATCCACAGAGACCCCTTCTTGCGAGATAACATGGCCTAAGAATTTCACTTCTGATAGCCAAAACTCGCACTTGCTCAATTTAGCATATAATTGTTTCTCACGCAATATATTCAATACAACTCCTAAATGATGCTCATGGTCTTCCATACTCTTGGAGTATATCAGAATGTCATCGATAAACACAACAACAAACTGATCCAGGTATTGTCGAAAGATACGGTTCATGTAATCCATGAATACCGCAGGCGCATTGGTTAGCCCAAATGGCATCACCAAGAACTCATAATGACCGTACCGGGTCCGAAAAGCAGTCTTCGGAACATCCTCTGCTTTCACTCGCAGCTGATGATACCCTGACCTTAGATCAATCTTTGAAAACACACACGAACCAGAGAGTTGATCTAAAAGGTCATCGATTCGGGGAAGAGGGTACTTGTTTTTAATAGTAACCTTGTTCAATTCCCTATAATCAATACACAACCGAAGGCTTCCGTCTTTCTTCTTTACAAACAACACTGGAGCTCCCCAAGGCGACACACTGGGTCTAATAAACCCTTTCTCAAGCAAGTCTTCAATCTGCTTCTTTAATTCTGCCATTTCATTTGGGGCCATACGGTATGGGGCCTTAGAAATAGAACCAGCTCCAGGTACAATATCTATTGGAAATTGAACTTCCCTCTCAGGAGGCAATCCACTCAGGTCATCCGGAAACACCTCAGGGAATTCATTTATCACGGGTATATTACTCAAAATCTCACCGGTTTCCCCTTGCACAGAGAAAAACACCATATACCCTTGGCAACCCTTTCCAATATATTTCTCAGCTTTAGCCGTAGAAAGGAAGTTCATACTAGCATCCACGACTTCAGCCCTCTGAGAAGCAGGATATACTATCCTCTTGTTTCCACAATCAAGTAATACGTTATTTGCCGTTAACCAATCAAAACCCAAGATGACTTCCAATTGGTAAAGCGGCAAACATATCAAATCTATCACAGATTGGTGCCCCTCCACAGTTACGACACAATTCAAGTAAGCTTCTGTGGTTAAGGCCTTAACACCCATCGGGGTTGACACTACCAATTCAAATGGTAACTTATGTACATGCAATCTCAGGCGCTTCACGCAATCATAAGCAATGAAGGAATGACTGGCACCCGAGTCGAACAATGCTTGTAATAAATGGCCGTTTAGAGAAATTTTACCTTGTATCAACTCAGGAGATCTACGAGCTTCCTCGTGGGTCATAGCAAACACTCGACCTTGTGTCTTCGGCCTCTGCTCAACTCGTGGTTGTTGACAATCTCTTGAAAGATGTCCTGGCTGCTTACAGTTAAAACAAATCATTTCTCCCCGACAATTCTGGCCATAATGTGATTTGTTGCAACGACGACATTTCCACTCGATCGCAACTCTCTGAGGTTCACGGTCTCTAGGCTGATAGGGCTTCTTATCACCGCCCTTATATGAAGAAGATCCTTGGCCTTTCCGCTTCTGAGAGGTATTACCCTTGCTGGGTTCATTACGGTGACCAGTGGCTCTAGCAGGATACACTTCTCTTAGGTTGTTCTCTGTGATTCGACACTGCTCCACAGCCTTGTTAAACTTGTCAAATTGATGAGTAGCTAGGCGTTTCCTCAACTCTCGCCTTAGACCGCGAATGAGCATGTCCGAGCTCCATTCTTCATCATCTTTGAATCGGAGGTAGGAGGAGTATCGAGCCAATCGAACGAAACGGGACAAATAATCATCAAAGCTCTCTGTGTCCCCTTGCCTGATGTTAAGGAATTCTGTCTCCTTTTCAAGCCGAACCGATTTTGGGAAGTACTTCTCATTGAATTCTTGTAGGAACAATTCCCAAGTTAGCGGCACATTTCTGCTCTTCAGTGTTAGGGCGATATTCCGCCACCAACGATCCGCATCACCCTCGAGTTTGTAGACCGCCAACCGTGGCTTCACCTCCTCTGGACAACAAAGCACCTCAAATATTTTCTCCAGCCTATTCAGCCAATCTTCGGCTGCTTGAGGGTCAAACCTCCCTCTGAACACCGGAGGCAGATGCTTGCAGAACCTAGTAACCCAGAACTGAAGATCTCTATCCTCTCTGACTGGTCCCCCATGAGACTCTCGATTCGGAATAGCACGAGATGGGGATTCTGATGGCCGTGCTGATCCCTCAGCAGTATCCTCATATCGGGTCTCCTTCTGAGTTTCCTCAGGTGTAGACTGAACCGGAACTTCCTTGTTCTTTGCCTTCTCCGCTCTGAGCTCTTCTCTCAGCTCAGTTATCATATCCCGCTGATCCTTTATCAGACCCATTAGTTCATGCATAGGATCTGGTGGATTTTCATTATCAACCTCCACCACAGGGTCTACACGCGGAATACTGGGGCGTCCTCTTGTTTTCTTCATTCTACAAACAACTTACCCCATTAATTCAGCAGAAACGGTAAGCACATATAGTCACAAAACTTATATGTATCCAAATCATTTAACATATATGTGCACACACAATGATCATTCACCAACAATCTTTTATCCCTAAGCCAACTAAGGGATCTATCCTAGCAACCTCTACCCTTGCCAGGAACTACAGCTCTGATACCAAAATGTAACCCCCTGCCTTAAATAGCGTAATTATAATTCGATATTACGTAATTAAATTGGTTTAGAGACCGTCGAATAGTTCAAAACTCATTTAGAACTCTCTGTGAAGTAGGGACTTTATAAAATTTTCAAAACTTCTTTCCTATTCCGGTCTCAAGTTCAATTATCGAATATAATCACCTATGCAGTTAATTCACATTCATTCATATCAGAATATCTAATAGCAATCCCGGTAACCCCCGGGTTCCATTCATACACAAAAAGGGCTTGCAACCTCCATATAGGGGACTACACAACTACGTTCAACTATTCTTTACAACCAACATAATATATAGACACCCTGTCCAACAGGTTTAACCAACATAACCAAAATAAATGTCCCTACAGGATTCTAACCGCTCCGGGTCGTACGCTTCTCCTTAGAGCCACTCGCCCTGTCTGAAAGGTTAGTTAAAGGAAAGAATGAGATTCAAGAGAATCCCAGTAGTAACAAAACATTTATACCACACATAAGTACACAGCATGTAAGCAAATCGTCATACAACAGCAGCACCACAAATCACACTCCACCCTCATCCCCTTTCTCCGCCGGGAAGGCACACCGCCTAACCCGAACCGTTGTTAGCTACTCAGGGACTATTGGCGTGGCAGTGCATATATATAGCCTTATAGCCCATACAGCTATTCGGCTTTCACAAATGGCCCGTCGGCCTCCACAAATAGCCTTTCGGCTCACATAATCACATATATCACACCTCATCCTCATCCCCTTTCTCCGCCGGGAAGGCACACCGTCCTAACCCGAACCGTTGTTAGCTACTCAGGGACTATTGGAATGACAGTGCTAACACAAATCCACAGATGTCGCAGCATACGAATTCATTACAAATCAACGATATAACACACATACAATGCATCATATATGGTACAAAAGAAAAGTCACTACCTCGTTCCTTTCTGACGTTCGCTGGCGTAGTTGGCTCACGAGGGCGGCAAATATCAAATCCTACAATTCCAAATGCACTATTTAGACACTTCCATAGTGTTACTTGGGGTTATATGAGTCTATAATGAAAATTTACAAAAATACCCCCGGGGACCCGGCCTGGGCCCGCCATACCCGGACCGGTTGCACTTTTCCCGAAATTCTAATATGGGCTTTCCTAACATATTTCAGCTCAAGGAATCCATTTCCGGACTCGGAATTATCAAATTCAATGTAAAATTACGAAATTGCCCTTGGCAGCCCTACTTTTAGGGTTTTAGGGGTGTTTCCGTAATTATGCTTTCTCGGCCTTTTTTGAAAAAGTGCCCAACTGTAACCCCACCTAATTTTTGCCCCTGAACTCAATGGAACCATCAAATCATTGAAAATCCAACTCTAAGACCCATTTCTAGGGCTGACCGAAATTTATGAGTTCTCCGGGGAAAATCGGGGTTTTACGATTTCGGCTCCGTAAACGCGTTCCTTTCTACTCCTAACCACTTTATTAACCATTACATTAGGTTACAACTAACATTAAGACCCAATTTGGGCAGCATAACCCCTAGGCCACATCATTTCCAAACTTTAAAACCAATGGCAATCCGGCGAAATTTCACCGATTAAATTGCCCACAGCAGCCAGAATAAGCAATATACGAAAGTTTGGAAGTTACCTCAAGCTCCCACTAGCTTTTCCCAAATTTGGCTGAACCCTAGCCTCTTTAAAACACCAAGTTTTGAGCTTCACAACCTTAAAGAATAAAGAGGAGTGGCTTAGAGTCGGAGTTATACGCGTTAGGAGCTAGATCGTCGGAGAAATCGGCTTACCTTGCGAGATTTCTTCCTCTTTTTCTCTCTTTTCTCCAAGCTCTCTCCACGTTTTTTTTTTCTTGCTTCAGCTGCTGTGTGCGACAGAAATGAGCTGAGGAAGATGATAACATATGTAATTCAATGCTGACATCATCTTTTAATGAGATGATGTCATAATTCCCATTTTCGGATTTTCTGCCCAAACTTTGAAAAATCATAACTAATTCTAGAAAAATTGAAATGAGGTGATTCCAAAGCCAAATGAAAGGTATTTAAGTCCTCTTTATAGGAAAAATATGGACCATTACTAAAAATCACCACACAATTCCAGAATTACATAAAACTCATCACTGCCCCAAAACAGAGTTCAGTTTCCATCCCAAACTTTGGACAGTTATATCTCCTAGTTCACAAAACAAAATGGAACAAATTATATGTCCATTTTGAAGCTTGAGATGTGAACTATAAGACTGGAAAATTTCAGAATTTGTAGATACCATTTGGTCATTAAAAACGTTCACACAAACGGACTGCCCAGAATAGAATTTCACTGGACAGAATCTTAGATTTTGCATCTTTGCTTCCATTGGTTCCATTTTCATACCAAACATCATTCCCACATAAATTTTCACAAGGAATCCATTGGAATCATTAAAATATCCAAATTCCCATCACACATTCTTCAAAAGTGTTTATTCAACAATAATTACATCCACTTTTGAAGTCATTAGCCCTTAATCACTTTTTGGGATATTACACAAAGTGAACCGCACCATCGTCATCAGCAGTAGGAGGAGGAGGAGTAGTACTCGGGATGACGTAGCGAGGGACAGGGGTAACTGCTGGATGCTGCTCGTTCGGGAACATGCGACTCCATGCTTGATTGAGCATGTTGTTCGCGATTTCCCGCCACTGCGTCTGTTGAGCGTATATCATATCAGCATGCAGCTGTATCTGCTGCATATGCTGCACCTACATCTGCTGTTGCTGCTGCGCCATCTGCTGCTTCAAATCTGACCGTAGCTGGTCAATAGACTCGTCCCTCCGATGTCTGACCCCTCTAGAGCTGCCAGCCTCAGAGGCGGCGCTCCTGCCGTAGACCATGCTAGGTCTGGCACCTCTCCCAATCCCCCGCACGCGTCCGGGGTGCTCTGCCTGAGCCAAACCCGCCTTCAAAGGAGCTATCGGGTCCACTGACCCCTGTGACTCCTCAGGCTGGGTCTGTCGCAGCTTAGCCTGCGACTGCTGCATCCGCTCCTGCCATTTTATGAAACAATTACTAATTAGCATTTTTCATTATTAACTTGGTTTTATAAAAAATATAATAATAAAATTACTTACAATGGCCGCCTCTGCCTGCTGAGAGGTCGCAGTCCCGTCACGGTGTCTGTGTGTGATGGCGTACAACTCCCCATAATCCGTCTGATGGTTCTCCTGCTGTGCCTTCGTCTCCTGAAACAATTACAAAATTCAATTAGTGTTATGAAATAATCAGCTAAAAGTAAGTGATATTTTGAAAAGTTACCAGCTCGTTTAGGTCACAGCAAAGGTCTTCGATCCTGCTATGTGGTGGATCGTCTGCTGCGCC
Source organism: Inga oerstediana (assembly GCA_963210345.1). NCBI lineage: Eukaryota > Viridiplantae > Streptophyta > Magnoliopsida > Fabales > Fabaceae > Inga > Inga oerstediana. The sequence goes on along the minus strand of OY723411.1, from coordinate 14,936,323 downwards.
CGGATCTCGGTGTTCCTCTGAAAAAGCTCCTGGAAAAAAAATATTAAATGTATTATAATTTAAAATTAAATACAAATTAAATTGAAATTATAATTTAATATTTAACAATTACAAAATTATATATCAAAAATCTAATAAATACATTACCTGCGCCTCAGGGCTCCTCCTGAACTGGACGAAACTCGCCCAGTCGTTCGACGGCACGCCGTCCGGGACGCTCTCGATCAGCTGCTCCAGAGGCATCGTTCCGTCCTTATTCACCCTGTGGAAGAGACGGTTCCTCCTGTTCCTCCAGGCGTCACCCATCTTCACGAGGGCGTACCTCTTCCGGTTGACCCGGACGGCAAATCGCAGCTGAAAAAAATTATTTAAATATCAATAATTACAAAAAATATAATTTTAAAAAAATTAATTAAATATAATTAATTAAAAAAATATTAATTAAATAATTTTAATTACCTGAATCACCTCCTCCCAAGCCTGGTCCTTCGGCCCCCTCGGAACGTGCCTCCACGTCTTGAAGTGAAGGGGGAACCGTATCCAATTCGCGCCCAGGTCATTCAGGAAGCGGTTGAGCAGGTGACCCTCATTGTGGATCGGCTAGTCATCAGTGCCCTCATTCCACGGCACTATAACTCGGAGGCTCCGGTCCAAGCTGTTTACACCGGCCACGTCTAGCCTCCTCGTTGAAACGTTCCCCTGCTCGTCTGCACAGTTTACCGCACGTTAGATAAATTGTAATTCAAAGTTAACATTTCTAATTTAAATAAATAATTTACTAAATTAAAAAATTAATTTACCTTCGACCTGCACCTCAAACCCAGTGGACCACGAAGACGACCCTCGTGGGTTGTTCTGCTCCCGAGCGTCCTCCTCATCGAGGAACTGCTCCATCTCCCTGAACCCAATCGGGATCTCGAACTCCTCCTCGTTGAGGAAGTCCTTAACGCTAATATCTGGCCCTCCAACCTCAGGCACCTCTGGTGCAGTCGTTGCCTGTAGGATTGTCAGCGGTGGCTGTGGTAGGGCCGACTCCTGTGGGGGGATGGGCTAAGATGCCGCGGTAGCCCTGCCTCCACGCTGCCCCCTCCCTCTGCCCCCTGACCGGCTGCTGCCACCCCATAAAATCGGTCTGAGGACTTCAGGGGCCTTCCCCTTATCCTGTCCTGAAGCCATATCAACTGTAAAAATTAAAAAAAAAGTAGTCACATTATTATGCAAAAATATAATAAAAAAAAATATAAATAAAATACGTGTTATATACGTACCCCAAGTGCAAATACTGAGTAAAAAATCCTATATAGACGTCTAAACGCTCAAATCTTGAAGAAATCACTCAGAGAAACCTCAGGAAACAAAATGAGCAAAAGGAGAAATGAGGGAGGCGGTGGCTTAAATAAGCCAGATTTTAGTAGCGGTTATTCAAATAACCGCTACTCTAACCGCTACAAATAATTAAAATTCTAGCGGTTCTACAATAACCGCTACAAAAGTTCACAACGTTTGAAATTCTGTAGCGGTTATTGCCCAGAACCGCTACAAATGGCGAGACTTTTGAAATTCTGTACCGGTTATAGGGGCATAACCACTACAAACTTCTGACCTTTGGTATTTTGTAGCGGTTCTGTTGCTGTAACTGCTACAAATAACCGCTACACTGTTGGAGCGCCAACTGGTGGGAATATTATAGCGGTTTCTGTGCATTAACCGCTACAAAATCACCGCTATAAGTTTTGGCGGGAATTTCGTGCCGAATTTCTAGCGGTTTTGTGTAACCAACCGCTACAAAAAAACCTTGCTGCTACAAATTTGTAGCGGTTTAAGTGAAAACCGCTACAAATACTATAATTTGTAGCGGTTTAATATAACCGCTACAATTGTACCGCTACAAAATACCTTTTTTTTTTGTAGTGTCCCAGTCTGTATTAGTCATAGATTACAGGACCATACAATAGATTTATGTCTTGAATTATTTTTTTTGAGAGAAATTTTCTCTTATATATTCATCTCATACAGTGTAAAATCATTTAAAATAACTTAATCCAAATATTAAGAATTTTTTTGGCATATACTAATGAACATTATGAATTGTATGCTATATGTAACATCTTAAATTATGGATTTAGAATATAAAAAAATAGTATAAATTAAGTAAACTACTAAACTCAGTTGAACCAAATATCTTAAACATATCAGGAGGAAAATACTTAAGATAATTAAAATTATTTAAGGGCCCATATATACTAAGAAAATAGTATGAAATGTTATTATGGGGGAGTTAGAAAAATTATACAAAGGCTTAGCTCCCCAGAAATGACCCAAATAATTTTAAAATTAATTTTGGGATTTAAAAACTTAATTTCCTAAAAATTTGAGGAAAAATAGTTAGAAATCATAATTTGGCTTAAAACTTTTAGGGAAATTATTTTAAGGCTTAGAGAAGCTAATTAAGGAAGAAAATCCTTAAAAATTATTAATGATTAATTTATGGAATTAGATAATAAGCCAATACCGATTTAGAAAATTGAGGAAAGTTAGTAACTTTATTTTTTGGACCTGAAAATTGGAACTGGACTAAAGAAAAGCCAAATTATGGAATCTAAGGAATTGTAATTTACACAAAGTGAGAAATTTAGAGCATAGTATATGTGAGATTGATAGGATACAAATACACCAAAATATATATAAACACATGTATATAAACACACTCAACTTGCTCACCCAAACACAACACACTCAACTTCATCTCCTCACACTCTCAATTCGGTCACATGCTCACCATTCAACCCAAATAAACCCGACCCAACACCCAACACCCAACACTCAAATAAAACACTCCCTCCCACTCTCATTTCTCATTTCATTTCGGCCAGAGGAGAGAGAGAGAGAGAGGTCGGACGAGTGAGAGGCCGACAGATTCATCGGAGAAGGAGGAAGAAGGACTCAATTACCACATGCAAACCCAGAATCTTGTGTAGGTGAGTCTCCTACATCTATTTCCAGCTTTTTTCGTTTGATTTGAAGTGTTTATTTGGTTGTTTTGGTGGCTGGAAGTAAGAGAGATCGCCGGAAAAGGTTACTGTCGCCGAATAAGTTGAAAGACATGCAGTCTTGCACGTCGGTTTTTGGTGTTTCTTTGGTTCTGTTTGGGGTTCACCAAAACAGAGCTTAAGTATAGGAGTTCCTAGAGCCAAAATTTATGAGGTTTAGAGTTCAAATTCACGGTTGCATGTCATCTTCTTCACCTAGTTTTTACCGTCGGAAAACAGAGTTGAACACGCATGTAATGGAAGAGGTTATTAGAAAATGAGTTTTGAGCGAAGAAAAATATTAGTCTAACTGAGTAATTGAATCTTTTCTTGTCATTAATAAATCCCCAACAGAAGTCTATGCAACGGCCATCAATTTTATCAGAAATAGCTTTTGGACGATTAATGCATGAAGGAACATGATTGTTGATAGCAGAGAGCACTAACCTAAGAAGGCAGAGCCTTGCAGCTTGAGACAATAGCTTTTCCTTCATTCACTCGTTCTTTTTTCCACAGCTTCAATTACCTAGTTATAGATAATTGACCAGTTTCTACCAGGGTCAATCTAGGTTCCCAAATATTTTCCCAATCTAGTGCTAAAACAAAGATTAAGGATTTGAACCAATATGATTTTGCTGGAATGATTTACATTAGAACTAAAAATCACAGTAGATTTATTACCATTAGCTTTCTGTCCAGACCATAAAGCATATTTGTCTAGGATTTGCTTCAATGCCTCCAAACCACTATCAGAACATTCCACAAAAGATAGGGGGTCGTCCGCATAAAGCAAATGAGAAACTGGCATGGCACTTGATGAAATTTTAACTCCTTTCGGTTCTTGGCAATTAAACAAGATAGAACCTACAAATCATAATTAACCAAGGAATATTAAATTATGTAACCTCTAAATTTATTATAAAAAAACAAAATGTAAAAATAATCTAAACTGTCCATATTAGATTTGAATAGTTCAGTTTTCCAAACCCATCACCCCTCTAAAAGATATGTTATTACTATAATCATGTCCCATAAAAAAATGTAACAATTTAATCAACAAAAAAAATGTTAAAAATATATCTTTTTGCCATTAAAATTTAGAATAATAGGCATGAAATATTTCACGAGAAACTCAAAAGTCAGAATTGAGATTCGATTTTGGTTGGCCAAGAAAGTCAAAAAATATCTGAATTTATTGATATGCGGTGGTAAAAATTGGAGAAAAAGAAGTTGGCTAAGGGAGAAATACATTATTGTAGTTGTGTGTAGGATACGTGAACATCATAAAAATGTTCCAAAATCCAATAACTTACGCTTCTAGACGTTTCATTAATTTCCAAGTTTCTTTCCGGTGATTGCTATTTTAAACTTGAATTTCGTTAATTTGCTAGAGACAATTTCTCTTATAATTTGATGTCAACATGGGGAAGCTGTTGAATCCCTTAGGGTCTGTTTGGTGTGAGGGATTTGGAGGGGAGGGGAGGAAAAATTTTTATGAGTTGAATTTTAAAAGATTGAAGAAGTGGGATAATAAAATTTTAATAAAGAGAATATGTAAGATAAAAGAGTAAGAAAAATTAATTAAAAATTTTTAACCCCACTTCTTTAATTTTTTTAAATTAAACTTAAAAAATTTTCCCTCCGCCCACTTTCCCTCTATCCCCTCATACCAAACAAGCCCTTAAAGCTTAAGGGCCTATTTAAGAAAATGGTAGAAAAGTAAGTTCACGCAAGTCAAAATAAAACTTCTCTTATAAACTTACCTCGTATACCATAAATTACATTGAAAAAATAGCTTCTACAGCTAATCTAAACATGCACTTAAGTGGTAAAGGGTCATTTTTGTCCCTAAACTAAAGTACTGGCGAGAGAGACGTGGATATCAGAAAGTTTATTTTAGCTTAATATCACTTTAAGTGTGAAAAAAATACAGAGAGAACAATGTTACCCTCACCTTTAATAAAACATTAAAAATCATAGAGAGCAATGTTACCCTTATCTTTAATAAAACATTAAAATTCAACATTATTTTTATTCAAGAGAGAATTATCTCAAGTTTGTTTCCTACTCCTGTTGTTTTTAATGTAAAACTTAATTGGGGAGTTAATATTGATCGTAAATGGAAAATCTATTTCCTATATTTATGAATTTTTTTCTAATTTACCCTATTGATGAAATCTCTCAACTAATATAAAATTGCCTTTTTAGACCATCACATTTAGACCTGTTATAGCGAATAAGGTCTAAACAATTTGACCGATGACAGTTTTGTAATTATATAGAACTTCTAAGATTGGTTCTAAAAAAACCGGTCTGAAAAAAATTATTGAGACCGGTTATAAATAAAACTGATATAAAAATATCAAAATATTTAAAAAATTTAAAATTTTAAACTTTAGATCGGTTATAATTAATAACTGGTCTTAAATATCAAACATTTAATACCGGTTTTTATTAAAACCGGTCTAAAATATGACAAATTTAACAATTAATTTTTTTTTTCACCATTTTAAGACCGTTTTTAACATTGTTCTGAAAACCGGACCGGACCGGCCGGTTCGGACCGGAAACCGGAGAACCGGCCAACTGGCCGGTTCGGTTCAACCAGTGAACCGGCACTGTTCCGACCCGGTCTGACCCGGGGTTGACCCGGTCAACCCGGGGTGAACCGGTGCAACCCGGCCGGTTCACGGGTTGGGTCTTTTTTTTTTTTTTTTTTTTTTTAAAAAAAAAACTTTGCTTTTTTAAGCTCCAAATGACATTTTTCTTACTTTTTTTTTTCAGAAAAATTATTTTCCTAAAATTTTTTAATTTTCAATGAGTTTTAAAAGGATTATGGAATATTTTTGGCATTAGTTGGAGAAACATTCTTATATACTTAACAATATTTTTGTGGGTATTAGGTTTAGAAGGTTATATTGGACTATTGGTTAGAAAAAAACTCTTATTTAGTTTTTTAAATAGTATGGATGAATATTTAAATTATATATATATTTTTAATTGACCCCGGTTTGACTACCGGTCTGACTCCCGGTTTGACTCCGGTCTGACCCACTGACCCTTGACCCAGTACCCCGACTGGTTCAGTGCCCGGTCCGGTTTTTAATACCTTGGTTTTTAATCAAAAACCGATCTAAAATATGAAAGTATTTTTTAGATCTAATATTCAGAACAACTGGTCTAAAAGATCATAAATCCTATTTTCCTTGCCTCCTCACCGCATGATCAATCATGTGTAATTGTGAAGCTATGTTGTCTCTGTTATCTCTACTCTCTACTATCTGCCTCGTCACTATTGCTATTGTCAACGAAAGTCCAAACTCGCCAGTGCTCTCTCACTTTAACTCGCTCTAGCCAACGCTCGAAGATGCGAAGCCTTGTGTTCGCCAATTATGAGTTTGCTCTAGTACTTTTGACGTCTTCTTACTTGTTTGCTTTTTGTTTTGAGTTTGAATTTTTTGGACGCATTTTCTACATCTACACCTATCACTACTTCGATATAATAATATTTTCTTAGATGCCGCATTCTCTTCTCAGATTTCATTATTTGTCCTCATTTAATCATTTAAGATCTTCATTTTTTTCTTGACGTATAATTTGTGACCACCCATATCTGAATAACCAAAAATGGCGACCTTGACAAGCTTGATCTGACTTATTAATAAGACTCAACGAGCTTGTTTGGTGGCCAGGTATGTACCCAGTCTTCAAGTTCTTTCATTTTTCTTTTTAAATCTCCAATCTTGTGTGGTTGTTCTCTAATGTTTTGAAAAGGGTTGTTTTGATTTTTTGCTTGTATATCTCAGGAACCAGAGGAATTGTTTGAGACCATCTTCCAAGCACTACTTTCACTCTCGCATGCACAAATTATATAGTCTTAACTGTATTGTTTATTATCTGAAGAGAATTGCTATTGCATGAGCACTCTTAAAGAATGCCCCAATCCTTATACTTGATAAGGTTTTCCCCCTTTTCTCTCTTTTTTTCTTTTGTATGTTTCTTTGCTTCTTTATGCTGTTTCCATGATTCTGCTGCTGCTTTATCAGTATCTATTTGGTCCTTAATATGCCCCTTTGATGCTTCAGGCCACTAGTGCCTTAGATGCAGTAAGTGAGAGGTTGGTCCACGATGCTCTCAACCATTTGATGAAGGGGAGGACAACATTAGAAAAATCACTCAATCTTCAAACGGTATGTCCTATTTTATGAGTTGTTGTTTTTCATCATTTAGTTACAGTTATCATAGCTTACTTAAAATTATATGAAAGTAAAAAAATAGGGCACTTTTTTTTTTTGGGATCGGGATGATTTTAAAATCCTTCCAATCCAAAAAAAAAAACCCTATTTATTTTGTTTTAAAATTAAAAGTACTTTTAAGACCAGTTATTCTGCATAACTGGCCTTGTCTTAAAAGTACTTTTAAAACTGGTTATTCTGAAAACCGGTTTTAAAAGTCTTGAAAAAAAAATTTTTAGACCAGTTTTTAAACAATCGGTCTAAAAAAGTGATTTTCTAAAAAGTAACAGATTTTTTAGACCGGCTGTATCAAGACCGCCTCCAGAACCGGTCTAAAATGTTGTTTTTAACCGGTCTTAATAGTTATTTTTCCACTAGTTCTCCCTCAACAATAATCAAGTATAAAAGAGATAAAGGGAATTAAAGAAAATGATTATGGTATTTTATAAAAAAACATGTCATATTAAATAAATTTTTTAATTGAATTAAAATAAAAAAAAATGTTTTACATTGAATATGGGTAGAATTGGGAATCAGGGTCGGCCCGGCTCTACAGGGTTGACCCTTGATAAGCTAGGGCCTAAAATGGTCGACCCTTTTAAGCCTGGGGTAAGAAAAATTGCTGTTTTTTAAAAACCCGGCCCGAAAGCATACTGACCAGGGCCGGCCCACGGGGCCTGAAACCCTTTTCACAAGATTTAACAAATTTTACATTTTTTCAATTTTTTAAAACAATTACAACAATGAAATTCCTAATTTAACACATAAATGTTGCTAAAATTAGAGTGTAAATGGTATGCATCATGTAGCAAACAAACACAGTCATTAAGTTATAATCAAAGGTAAATTATTGTCTACATACCAGAATTATAAATAATTAATGAAAAGACTTAACAAAATTAAAAATGCTTCTTATAAATGTGACTTGAAAAATGTAAGTAGTCAACAAAATAAACAATCACTAGAAAATAAGTCAAAAAATACAAAATTGGTAAGAATACTTATGAAATAAGAAATATATATCTTTTACAAGTTTTTAATTTTTAGGATTATTAATTCAAAATATTCTTATGAAACTTAATTCTAAAAAAGATAATAACAACTAAATATTTGTAACATCATTAACAAACTATAACAAATCAATTATATTATTATCATATAAATAATTTTAAAAAATAAACATATATATACGGGCCTAAAAGGGCTGCTTTCACTTTTGAAGCAAAAATCTTAAATCCGGCCCTTATAAATTCATAGCCTAAACGGGCCGGCCCGACGGGCTCGGTAGTTTTTCCTCCTCTAAATATGGGAGGGAGTATTTGCTAGATCAATTTTCCATTGCCAATGCAAAAGCTCACTTCAGCAAGCAAATGATCCCTTATGTTATTGGTAGAGCATATGGATCTTGGTTTTGAACAATGTGATTGGCATTATTGAAGCCGTCTGTTTTTTTTATGCCAACGGCATTATTGAGGACCTGGGGTGTCAGCTACACCCCAGGTGCTGCTCCCTCTGCTACGCCCTCATTTTGGGGGTCTTCTAAATATATTTTTTATGGCTCTTTAGATTATTTGATTCTACACAAAATGAGTAATATTTTGATAAATTATGGGCAACAAATGGATCTATTTTCAATTTTTTATGATTTTTCAGAAAAAAAAGTGCTTAAAGTAAAAAAAAATACATCATTTTACTGAAAAACATTTAAAAAATCATAAAAAATTGAAAAAAAGATTCATTTTTTGCCCATGATATGTCAAAATTTCACTCATTTTATATAGAATCTAATGATCTAAAGAGTCATAAAAAATACATTTGGGAAGACTCTCAAAATGGGGGCGTAGTAGAGAGGGCAGCTGGGAAGGGGCAGCAGAGACCCCAAATTTGATGTCATCGTCACATCTTTGTATACTTCAATGTGCAATCTTGATCAAGCACACGGATAGGGCATTTCTATTTAGGGAAAATGTCATTTAAATATCATTTGAAATTGTAAAACCCCGAAAGGCCTGTCAACATTTTAAAAAGACAAAGGTACCAAGTATCAAATTGAAATTTTCAAGTTTTGACACTTTTATCATTTTATCCCTCAATTTATTTTTAAAATAAGAGTGGTGCCCTTGCCAGAGCACTACTGTCGGCCGGCGGGAGCTTTTATGGTGGGAAAGGGGTGCTTTTTTTTTTTTTGAAAAAAATTAGTTGAGAATGGCAAGGGGTGGGATCAAACCCATCCTACCCCTTTACCAAAGGAGCATGGTGGCCATTGGGCCACCACTTTTGATATATATATGATTTACTAAATATGTATAATATAAACAAAGGCGTAGTAGCCTTGACAAAGTCAGTAATGATTTTGACAAATTCAGTAATAGAAATAACAAAATTCGTAATGGTATTGACTAAACAGTTTGCTGATGAACCTTGACTTGCATGTTTTCATCAGTATTTTTGCACAAAACGCTTTTGTCAAAACCATTACAATTCTTGTCAAAATCATTATTAAACTTGTCAATCTCATTACTAAATTTGTTAAAATTCTTTTATTTATATTATGAATGTTTTTATAATGAGATTATCAAAACCATTATAATTCTTGTCAAAATCATTACTAAACTTGTCAATTTCATAACTGAATTTGTTAAAATCCTTTTATTTATATTATGAATGTTTTCATAATGGGATTGTCAAAACCATTACAATTCTTGTCAGTTATGGGATTGACAAGTTTAGTAATGATTTTGACAAGAATTGTAATACTAAATCATCATCATTTTTGCACAAAACCCTTTTGTCAAAACCATTACAATTTTTGTTAAAATCATTACTAAACTTGTTATTTCCATTACTGATTTTGTTAAAGCCATCATTCCATTTTTTATATTATATAGATAATGCTAAAAAATAGTGAAGATCAATTGGAAAAAGATCCTCACCAATGTTAAATTTTTGTTTAAATAATTCAAAGGCTTGTACAACCTTCGGGGGTAATATCTCTGGTACTAGTCCAATGAATCCCCACCAATGGACAAGCCATTGAGGAAAATCATACTCAGTTTTTGTTTTGAAGTAGATAAACCAAGTATGGGAAAAAAGTTCATTTTGATCCCAAAAGACATTAGGCTATGCATCAACATAATCCCAATAAGTATATCCTTTCGGCTCATATTTAATTTCCCAAAATTTTGGTTTAAATAAATCTTGTCCCCATTGGGAAGGGGTGAAAACTATTAAAATCTGGAGAGAAGAATGAGTAATCATTAGTCCAATTCTTTTGTCCATTTTTCTTTTAATATGAATAGACCCAAAATGAACTAGTATTAGCTCATACCATTCTCGAGTTTTTCTCAAATCAGAAGGCCTAAAATGAAATCCAGGAGGAAAGACATTTAAAGCTACTTGATTTGGATTTTGGTGGAAAAACTCTGGTTCCACTTGTAGAATGTGTTTTGCATAAGCCTCTTTATGGGAATAAGGGGTATGTGTACTAGCTTGTGTTTGGGGTTGACTGACAATTGCTTTGGATGAAGAGGCTGCAGTTGTCAGTTGTTTCTGAGTTGAAGGAGTAGAAGGTCTTGGCCAAACCTATAGACTTTGGGGTGCTTGGTTTAACCTGTCATACTCTTGTTTAGTCATTTGGGAAAATGGTACAAGGGCTGTGTTTTTCCCTTTTTTCACTACCTGTTCCCATGTCTGATTTGGAAGCTACTTCTGGGCATATGCCTGTTCATAAGATTCTAAAATCTATTTTGTAGAAGCTGCTTCTGTTTGAGGTTTCTGGATCGATGACCCAAATGGAGTGGATGACTCCATTTGAGACTGCTTCTGCTACTGGGATCCTTGTGTTTGGGATCCATATTGTTGTAGAAGTTGTTGCATGATCGCCTCCAAACTTGTGCTAGAGACTGTTTGATTTTGGGCATCTTGCATGGTACCCTTAAGTTTATTACTCCATTTATCATCAGGATCTTTCTTTTTTTTTGGGCATTTTGTTTAGAGGTTTAGTTTACTCAGATATACTACCTACCCTGTAAAAACTCAGGTGAGGAAATCTGGTAAGGAGTTTGAAGTGCCTTTGATAAATTCAATGTCAAAATAAAAAACACTTAAAATGGCTTGCCATCGGGCAAAAATTTGTTTAGATGCAAGGTTTTTAACATCTTTTTGTAAAACATCTTTTGCCGATTTACAATCAATACGAACTAAAAACCTTTCGTTTAAAAGATCATATTGAAATTTGGAAATGCACAAAACAATTGCCAAAATTTCTTTTTCAATTGTGGAATAATTCTGCTATGTAGTATTCCAATGTTCAGACCTGAAAGACACAATTTTTTCTTTGTCGTCTATATGTTGTTTAAGAATGCCACCATAACCAATGTCAGAGGCATTGGTTTCAACAATTTTGTAAGCAAAAGGATCAGGAAGGCTAAGACAGGGAAGCTCCTTAACATGAAGTTTAATCTGCTTAACAACATTTGAATGAACATCCGTCCAAGGAGGAGGATTCGTTTTACGACGCTGGTGAAGTGGTTTAATGAAATTGCTAAGATGAGGAATAAACTCAGCAACGTAGTTTAAACATCCCAAAAATTGTTGAAGTTGTGTTTTATCAATAATTTGATCGGGAAATTTGTCTGCAAATTGAATTGCACGTTCAATTGGTATTATAGATCCCTAGTAAATCCAATGACCAAGAAATCTAACCTTAGTTTGGAAAAGACTAATTTTATGTTTAGATACTACTAAACCATTTGTTTCTGCAATTTTAATGAAATGATTAATATGTTTAAAATGTTGTACTATCGAATGAGAATAGATCAAAACATCATCAATGTATATAGTAGTGAATTGACTATAATCATTAAAGATTTTGTTCATGATTCTTTGGAATTCAGAAGGAGCATTTTTTAAAACTAAAAGGCATAACATTCCACTCATACTGATCAAAAGGTACAGTAAAAGCAGTTTTATACCTATCTTTTTCAGAAATTTGAATATGCCAAAATCTATATTTCATGTCAAATTTTGAAAAGATTTTTACAGAATACAAACGTTTAAGCAGCTCAAATTTGTTTGGAATTGGATACCTAATCCATTGTAACGCTTCGTTTAAAGGTTTATAACTGACTACAAGTTTAGGAGCTCCACGCTCTATTTTTGCATTTTTATTTACATAAAAAGCAGTACAAGACCATGGGCTTTTAGATTTGCGAATCAATCTTTTGTTCAGAAGTTCTTGAATTTCCTTTTTATAGGTTTCAAGAAGCTCTATAGTCATTTGAATTGGTTGTGCTTTAGTTGGTATTTGTTTTTTTTAGAAAAACTTGTTTCATAAGGCAAGTCAGCTACATGTTTTTTACGATCCCAAAACACGTTTGGTAAATCCGAACAAATTGTTTGGTGGATTTTCGCAAGACAAGTTTGGATTTGTTGTTTAATTAGTGCTTGACATAGCTGAGTTTCTATATATTTAAAAGAGATATCTTAAAAAATTAACTTGTTCTTTTGAAGAAAGAAGATTTAATTCTTTAACTTTGAGTTTTTGTGTAAAAGGAAAAAAGATGGTTTTACCCAGACGTTGTTTTGAAATTTCATCTTCATCAGTCATATATGGGAATAACAACCTTGCAAATGGCGCCCCAAGAATAATCTGGGTTCCCATCTTTAACTAATATAAATGGGGTTTGAATTTTTAAACCTTCATTTCATTAACTATTAGATCCCATATGTTTTGATGATACAAAGTTTGGATCAATAATACGAAAGGATTTGATAACAAACAATTGGATTTGAACAAAGTAGCATAGCATCACTTGGAGTCAGCACTAGAAGTAAACAACATCACTTGGAGTCAGCACTGGAAGTGATTAACAATTTTTAAGAAGGCTTACTCGAGTAGCCACTCGAGTAAGCAAGCAAAATTTCATCCAGTGAGGCACTACCAAATTTTGAACGACATTACTCGAGGGACCACTCGGGTAATCTGCAAAGTTATATAGACTATTACTCGAGTAGCCACTCGAGTAACCAGATTTTCACAGGCATCACTTGAGTCGCTGTAATCCCCTGCCTTAATTAGCGTAATTATAATTTGATATCACTTAATTAAATTGGTTTAGAGACCGTCGAATAGTTCAAAACTCATTTAAAACTCCCTTTTATAGTAGGGAGTTTACAAAATTTTCAAAACTTCTTTTCTATTCCGGTCACAAATTCAATTATCGAATATAATCACCTGTGCAGTTAATTTACATTCATTCATATCAGAATATCTAATAGCAAACCCGGCAACCCTCGGGTTCCGTTCATCCACTAGAAAGTTTACAATTCCCATATAGGGGATTACACAACTATATTTTGTTACTAAATACAGCCCAAAAATAATTTACAAGATCCCTGTCCAACAGGTTTAACCAACACATCCAAAAGTAAATGTCCCTATAGGGTTCTAACTGCTCCGGGTCGTACGCTTCTCTTTAGAGCCACTCGCCCTGTCTGAAAGGTTAGTTAAAGGAAAGAATGAGATTCAAGAGAATCCCAGTAGTAACAAAACATTTATACCACACATAAGTACACAGCATGTAAGCAAATCATCATACAGCAGCAGCAGCACAAATCACACTCCACCCTTATCCCCTTTCTCTGCTGGGAAGGCACACTGTCCTAACCCGAACCGTTGTTAGCTACTCAGGGACTATTGGTGTGGCAGTGCATACACATAGCCTTATAGCTCATATAGCTATCTGGCTTTTACAAATTGCCCGTCGGCCTTCACAAATAGCCTTTCGGCCCACATAATCACATATACCACACCTCATCCTCATCCCCTTTCTCCGCCGGGAAGGCATACAACCCTTGCCCGATCTGTTGTTAGCTACTCAGGGACTATTGGTATGACGGTGTTTACACATATTCATAATGTCTCAGCATACGAGTTTATCACAAATCAATGATATTAGATATGAATAGTTTTGATGATGTCAAATATAGATGTCAAATATGAGCAAAAAGTTTGTATAATATACTTATCTTCTACATTGACTAACTACCATATTTAATGAGAAATATCTTGTAGATTAGTCAAGCAAAGAGAGAAGATATCAAGTTAGGTTAAAAAGATTCATGTGATTTAATACTGTGGATTATTCGAATAGTCAAGGTGTTATCCGAATAGTCATTGTGATTTCAAACTCAGTTTCTAAATATGGTATTCGGATAGTAGGATAACTATTCGAATAGTAAGGGCACTATTCGAATACTATGATGATTATCCTAATAAGCTTTTGATGAATTTCAATATCCAATATCACAAGACTATCAGGATAGTAAGGACACTATCAGAATAATATTTGACATATTTCAAAGGTGACTATGAGGATAGTAATTGAACTATCAGAATAGTCTCAGTGCAAAAATTCAAATATTATTCGAATAGTAATTGAACTATTAGAATAGTCCATAACTGAAAAAGAGTGATGTTATTCGAATAGTTAAAAGATTATCATATGAATAGTCAAGATAATGCATATGTTATTCGAATAGTTAAAAGATTATCATATGAATAGTCAAGATAATGCATATGTTATTCGAATAACACAGCAAACTCTGTTTCTTTCAGCATGGGTGACATTCAGTAATTTGGTCATATCTCCCAAACCACAACTCGAATTGAGGTGAAACCAGTGGCATATAAAACTAGACTCCCAACACGAACTATAGACACCAAGATCACATTCAAAGGAGTTCAGATGAGAGAGATATAAGCTTCGAAAGTTGATACATGAATCAGCGTCATATTCCTGGACAGTTTTGGTATTTTGGACATAACTCTCAAAATACATATCAGATTAAGACGAAACTAGTGCCATATGAAAGAAGACTCAAAGAGCTTTCCATGGATAGGTCATTTGACATATTTGAGGTTATATTCTAATAGCTATGCCATCTGGAAGTTGCTGCTCGTGATTTCAGAGATTGTCTAAGAACAGTAGATACTCTTTGGATCATAACTTTCTATATACAACGATTTTGGAGCTGATTCTTGTTGCATTGGAATATAGATAATGAGGGCTTTCCGATGATATATAATTTGCCATGTTTCGAGTCAAAATCAAGAATTCACTTGAAGGCTATTAGAATAAGGGTTCGGCTATTCGAATATTAAAGTTCATTATGAGAGAATATTATTTGAATACAAATGATACTATTCGAATAATATCATTTGTTTTACAAGGCAACTATTCGAATAAGGAATTCACTATTCGAATACACTTCAAGTTCCAAAAGTTTATTCAGATAGAGAATAAAGTATTCGAATAAATATTACTCATTATCAAAGAAGGCTATTCGAATACAACAGATGTTATCCGAATAACTGATTTCCCAGAAAACAGAACAACGTCCCGAAGATTCTGGAAATCAATGGAATGATCATATAACTCATTCTTCTTGCTTCTAATCACTCTAACACTTCATTGTATTAGTGATTAATATATTTGTACAGGAGTACAATGAAGATATGATGTGAAGAGTCAAAAGGTGAAATTACGGAAGCGGAGCGTCAACGTTATAACGTTCAAATGCCACCCACCGCCAACGGATATTTTTTAAAAACTGGAAAAGTCAATAGTGGCTGCGCACTCTCTAACGGACGAGAAGAAAATGTTGCAACGGTCATCACCAACATACCTATATATATGGGAACATCCAAATAGAGAAAAGACAGAACAACAAGATTACACACGAACGTATTATCAAGTTCATTACTCTGTTTTATGTTGTAATTGAAATTCTATGCTTCAGTGATTCTTATTCACTCTTGAGAGAGATATTTCATTCAAACTCAATATTTGTTATTGAGGTAACTTAAGGTTGTGGAACCTTGAGTTGGGATTGGATTACAACTTGTAAGGGGGAGCGAGTGTCCAGGTAAAGGAACTTCCTTGTACTGAGGTGCCAAGAACCCACTGAATCTTGGAAGTTATAGTGAAACTCTCAGAGAAGCTCTGAGGACTGGACGTAGGTCAGAGTGGTTGTGGCCGAACCAGTATAACTCCCGGTGTACACTTCGGTGATATTTCTCCTTACTCTTTATTGTTTTAAATTCACTGTCAAAGTTTTATACTTGCAACGAATTTTTAGTATCACCCAATTCACCCCCTCTTGGGTGAAACGCTTGCTCTAACAAATGATAATACACACATACAATACATCACATATGGTACGAAAGAAAAGTTACTACCTCGTTCCTTCCTGACGTTTGCTGGCTCAGTGGGCTCATGAGGACGGCAAATGTCGAATCCTATAAACCAAATTAGGGACAATAAATCAATCTCTTTTCCAAGTTCTTAATTCCATAGTACTCAAGTTGGTTATCATTTAGACTCTTTAGGTGGCTATTAGAGGCCTAAACATATACCCAAAGGGTTGGGAAAGGCTATACCAAAAACCACATTTAAAAAGTGTAAAATACTGATTTTTGGGGGTTGGTCGTGGCCCACAAATCCACTGGCCGCGGCCAAAACTACTCAGAAACGCTCAGAAACATTTGGGCCGCGGCCCAGAATCTGTTGGCCGCGGCCAAGAAAATCCAGTTTCTTGGCTGAACTTCCAAAAATCATAACTAATTTAAGAAAAATCGAAATAAGGTGATTCCAAAGCCAAATGAAATATATTTAAGTCCTCTTTTAAGGAAAAATATTGGCCATTACTGGAAATCATCACAAAAGTCCAGATTTACCAAAACCCTAACGTTGTGTCAAAACAGGGTCCAGTTTTGATGCCAAACTTTGGACAGTTCAAACTCCCAGCTCACAAAGCGAAATGACACAAAATTTATGTCCATTTTGAAGCTTGGGAAGTGAATTCAAAACTGGAAAGTTTCATAATTTTCTAACATCATTAGCCTATTCAAAACGCCCACACAAAAAGACTGCCCAGCACAGACTTACATTGGGCAGATTTTCCAGATTTTCACATTTGATCCCAAATGACTCCCATTCCAACCCAAACACCATTCTCACACAATTTTGCTCAAGAAAACCATTGGAATCATCAAAATAACCAAATTCAACTCCCATTGACATATTACACAACAACCACAACATGTCTCACAATGTCACAACACAATTCACACATTGCCATACTTTCCAACCCAAGTTCCCAAATCAATTCCAATGGCCAAAATGTTCAACAAAAGACCAAATTCTACACAACACATAAGCCAATTCATTCCATTCGAAAATTGCACAAAATCAGGGCAAATTCATAAATTCTGAATGCTCAACCAATGATCACAACAACTATACCAAAATGCTTCTAATTCTTACCTCTTCTTCCTAAAGCCAATTCTTCAATTCTCCAACTTCCAAATTTCCACAAGTTCTCAAACTTCACCAACCAAAATTCTGAAACCATAGGAATATAGCCCTCAACCTCATGATCAACATTAATGAAAGACACTTGAGCATATGAAGGCATTAACTTACCAAAAACTCAAGCTTTTCTCCTTCTCTTTCCTTAGCTTGTTCAGCGAAAAAATAGAGGAGGATGAGAGAGAGAAATGAGATATTGATGATGATGATTTCATTCCCTCACACATACACACATAAACCGACTAGGAAGATAGAAGAAAGAGAAAAATGGTTTGAAAGTTTGACTTTAATCTAAGGGTCCTTAATTTGACACTTGGCACTATCTTGTTTTCCCTTCTATGCTTTCACATACATTTGCATGCACAAGATTCCACCTCTTGGTCTTTCAATCTTAGCCATTAATCTTGATTACTAAGGAGTGTTCTCAATGGTATCTAACCAGTCAGTCGGTAAATTTACCGTTTTGCCCCTGATTATCACAATGCACGATATATACTTCAGAAGTGCTCAATTAATATTAATTACATTACTTTGAAGTTGCTAATCCTTGATCACAATCCATGATATTACAGTCGCCACTCGAGTAACTAGGTCCAAAATCTTCCAGTGACTCTCGGCCAAGAAATGCAGCTCATTACTCGAGTAGCCACTTGAGTAACCAATGAGAAAAACAGCATTACTCGAGGGACAACCCGAGTAATCTACAGAGTTATATGAAGTGCCACTCGAGTAGCCACTCGAGTAACCAGATAGTAAACTCTCTGCCAAAAATTTGATGTCATTACTTGAGGGAGTAATCGAGTAATCTGCCAGTCTATATACAAGCCACTCTAGGGATCACTCCAGTAACGTTTGAAGAAAAGTGAAGCCGACTCGAGTAGCCACTCGAGTAAGCAGTTTACCACAGTGATCACCCGAGTAACCAATGAAGTTAAAGACATGCCCACTCGAGTAGCCACTCGAGTAAACAGGTATTTCCAAGGTTTGTAATTTCTTTTACTGCATGTCTTACCTGTGTAACATGTTAAGTTTTCCACTGCCATATTTTTTATAGGGTTACTCGAGGGACTACTCGAGTAATAGACATGATCACTTGAGTAGCCACTCGAGTAAGGCAGTCCAGAAATTATGCTTTTCATTGAATGTTCATTAAATTGTTTTTTATATGATTAACTCTTCATTGCATTAGTATCCCAAGCACATTTGTAGAAGAAACAATGAATGATTATGCTAGGAGTGAAAAGTCAAATTAAAGTCCAAATGTTCACCTACCGCTATCTACCGCAAACGGACATGTCTGAAATTTGAAGAAAAGTCAAATATTGCTGCGCGAATCCAACGTACATGTTTGAATTAATTATAACGGATATGTTTGAATTGCTTCCAACGTACACTAAAAATCATCTCTATATATGAAGCATTCAAAGAGTAAAATACAACAACTGAGAACAAGCAATCATACATCGATCAATACACTTAGTGCGTTGTTTTCATATACTCATTCATTTGTACTTCAGTGAATATATATTTGCTTTGTGAGAGAGTGTTTCATTACAAACTCAATATTTGTTATTGAGACAACTTAAGGTAGTGGAATCTTGAGTTACGGATTTGATTGCAACGTGTAAGGGGGAGCGAGTGTCCAGGTGTAGGAACTTGCTGTGTACTGAGGTTCCAAGAACCCACTGAATCTTGGAGAATATAGTGAAAACTCTCAGAGAAGCTCTGAGGACTAGACGTAGGTCAAAGTGGTTGTAGCCGAACCAGTATAACTCCCGGTGTACACTACGGTGATATTTCTCCTTGCTCTTAACTGTTTTTAATATTCCATAGATTTTCTTATACGCGACGAAATTTTTAGAATCACCCAATTCACCCCCCCTCTTGGGTGAAACGCTTGAACTAACATTTGGTATCAAAGCGTAGGTCTTCTTGTTAAGGTTTAATAGCCTAAGAAGGATCCAATGGCAAGCATGGGTGAAGGCATTCTTCTCGACGGAGCTTCTATCACAAAACCTCTGGGTTTCAATGGGGAATATTTCTCATTCTAGAAAGCAAAGTTTAGAGTCTTCGTAATGGCTACAGAATATGGGCTATGGGATATGTTTGAGAGTGGAAACTATAAACCTGAAAAGATTGTAGATTCACAAAGAGTTCCCAAGACTCCAGCAGAATATGATGAGAATGACAAGAAACTCATCACACTCAACAGCAAAGCAATTTTAATGATTCAAAGTGCCTTGAGTCAAAATGAGTACTTCAGAATCTGCACACTCCCAATAGCTAAAGAAATGTGGGAAGCTCTGGAAATAGCTCATGAAGAAACTCCTGGAATAAAAGAAAACCCGATCAATACTCTGGTTACTGGATTTGATTTACTTCGAATGAAGTCAGGTGAGTCGATAGCTGAATTTGAACTTAGATATACTCACCTTGTTAATCAACTTACAGCACTTGGAAAAGTCTATGATCAATATACCCAAGTATGAAAGATTTTAAATATTCTTTCTAAAGACTGGGAGGCAAAGGTCACTACAATTGAGGAAGAAAAAGGTGAATCAATGCGATCAGTTGCTTCTCTATTCAGAAGTCTTTCTGAATATGAAAGCAAATTAAAATTCAAACGAGAACTAGATGATATTGGTGACAAAAAGAAAAGACGTCTAGCACTGAAAGTTAAAGAAGAAGAACAAGATGAAGATGAAGAGCTTGATGATGAAGAAATGGGCCTAATCATGAAACGATTTAGAAAGTTCTATAAGAAAGGCCAAGGATTTAAAAATTTTCAGAAAGGAGGAACAAGCAATAAAGAACACATCATCCGCTATGAATGTGGTAAGCCAGGACATTTCAAATCAGAATGTCAAGAGCTGATTCAGAAGAATAAAGAAAAGAGAAAAGGTAAATTCTATAACAAGAAGAAAGCTTTTGTATATGCCATATGGGGAGATAGTTCTTCTGACGAAGAAAGCGATGAAGAGGAAGTGGCCAATATATGTCTAGTTGCTCAAGAGGAAACAGAAGAAGAGGTAACTGATTCTGATCCTACCTATGATGAATTACTTTCTGAATATAATACTTTACATTCTGAATTCATCAAAGTAGTTAAAGAACTAGTTGTTTTCAAAAAGAAAAACAAAATTCTTGAAGTAAAGATTAAAGAGAATTTTGAAAAGGATTGTGAAGATTGCACTTCTTTGAAAAAGAAAAACACTGATCTTATTAAATCTCTTGAAAAATTCACTAAAGGAAATGAAATGCTAAATGTGATTCTAAAAGCTCAACGATTTGTAAATGATCGATCTGGAATTGGATATGATCCAAAATCAGACAAAAGGAAAGGAAGAAAGAAAGCAGGAGGTAAATCATACTTAAATTATTTTCAGCATTCTGTGCATACATCAAATGCTTTTGCTTATTGTAATTATTGTAATAGAAAAGGATATTTTACTTCATCATGCATTCATAAGAAGAAAGGAACGATAGGAACCTACAAATGGGTACCTAAAGGCTCATATGTTTTGAAAATTTCTTGTACTAACCCAAAAGGACCCAAAAAGAAGTGGGTACCTAAGACTTAATCGTATTTAATTGCAGATATGTCTCAAAGCATCCAAAAACAACAAGTGGTACATAGACAGTGGATGCTCTAGACATATGACTGGAGATTTCGACAGTTTTACCACACTGCAACCTAAGGAAGGTGGAAAGGTAAAATTTGGAGGAAATCAATTCAGAAAGATAGCAGGAATCGGTGAAATAAAAAATGACAAAGGAATACAAGTCAAAGATGTATATTACGTTGAAGGCTTGTGTCATAACTTGCTGAGCGTAAGTCAAAGTGCAGATAAAGACAATTGGATAATATTTGATTTAGAAGAATGTCTGATCGTCAACAAGAAAGACTTACAACTTGATAAGAAAAATATCATGGCAAAGCTCAGAGCAAAAAGGGAAGGTAATTGCTATACAATTGATATGAATAGAAATGATTCTGAAAATTTTTTTCTGAGTAATGCTGATGAAACTTGGTTATGGCATAAGAGACTAGCTCATGTCAACATGCATTAACTAGGCAAACTACTAAAAAAGGATTTAGTTCTTGGTTTACCTAAAGTAAGTTTTAAAAACGATTTGATTTGTGACGCATGTCAAAAGAGTAAACAAACTAAATCATCTTTCAAATCGAAAAATGAGATTACAACAAATCGACCACTTCAACTGATACATATGGATTTAGTTAGTCCAGCGAGAGTTAAAAGCCTTGGTGGCAACTTATATTCATTGGTCATTGTTGATGATTTCTCTAGATTTACATGGACTATTTTTCTGTCATTAAAGGATGAAACCTTTACAGAATTCATTGTTTTTGCCAAGAAAGTGCAAAATAAGAAAGGTATGTCCATTGCAGGTATCAGGACAGATCATGGTGGAGAATTTGAAAATCAAGCCTTTGAAGAATATTGTGATTCTAATGGCATTGATCACAATTTCTCTGCTCCAAGAACACAACAACAAAACGGAGTAGTGGAACGTAAGAATAGAGTGCTCACTGAAATGGCTAGAGCAATGCTAAATGAAAAGAACATGTCTCAAGTTTTTTGGGCCGATGCAATGAGCACATCATGCTATGTTTCAAACAGAGCCTACATAAGAACAAAACTTGGAAAGACACCATATGAACTATACAAAGGAAGGAAGCCGAATCTTGCTCATGTACACATCTTCGGTTGTAAGTGTTTCATTCATAATAATGGTAAAGATAACTTAGGAAAATTTGATTCAAGAACAGATGAAGGAATTTTCCTAGGATATTCTAACACGAAGTAAAGCATATAGAATTTTCAATAAACGAACATATGTTGTTGAGGAATCAATTCATGTTGTATTTAACGAATTTGAGTCCTCTGACAAAACCATTGATGATGAGCAGGAAGTTGTTTTAAATCAAGAAAATGGTCAATCCATTTCTAAATCTCTTATTCTAGAAATTGATCAAACCAAGGATGAAGAACAGTCACTAGGTCAACCTAAAGCCTGGAAATACAATAGGAGTCATCCCCTAGATCAAGTCATAGGAGATGTGAATGAAGGAGTCAAAACTAGGAATAGAATTTTCAATGAAGTAAGTTTTTCTGCTTTCATTTCTGAGATTGAACCTTCTAACATTGATGAAGCCCTATCAGACAATGATTGGGTTATAGCAATGCAAGAAGAATTAAATCAATTTGAAAGAAGTCAAGTTTGGGATTTGGTACCCCGACCTAAGGATCATCCGATCATTGGCACCAAATGGGTATTCAAGAACAAACTTGATGAATCTGCAATTATTGTCAGAAACAAGGCAAGATTGGTGGCCAAAGGCTATAATCTGGAAGAAGGAATTGATTATGAGGAAACGTATGCTCCAGTGGCTAGATTGGAAGCTATACGTGTACTCTTAGCCTTTGCATGCATCAAAGGATTCAAACTCTATCAAATGGATGTAAAGAGTGCATTTCTAAATGGCTACATCATGGAAGAAGTATATGTAGATCAACCTCCAGGTTTCGAAGATGTAACCAAACCTGACCATGTTTTCAAACTCAAAAAGGCTTTATATGGTTTAAAACAAGCTCCTAGAGCATGGTATGAAAACCTCAGTAAATTTTTTATTGATCAAGGTTTTGTACGAGGAAAAGTTGATACAATACTTTTTACAAAATGAAAACGTGATGATATATTAATTGTGTAAATATATGTTGATGATATAGTTTTCGTTGCTACTAACGAAACTATGTGCAAAGAATTTTCTGAGATAATGCAGGGGGAGTTTGATATGTAAATGATAGGAGAATTAAACCTCTTTCTCGGTTTACATATCAAACAAATAAAGAATGGAATCTTCATATCTCAAACAAAATATTTAAAAGAGCTATTGAAGAAGTATGGATTGGATGAAGCAAATGGAACAGACACACCCATGAGCTCAACCACATTGCTTGATGCGGATGTCAAGGGAAAAGATTACAATATCACAAAATATAGAGGAATGATTGGATCATAACTCTATCTCACTGCAAGCAGACCTGACATTCAATTCAGTGTGGGTATGTGTGCAAGATATCAATCAGCACCAAAAGAGTCACATGCTGAAACTGTAAAAAGAATATTCTGATATCTTGCTGACTCACCAGAATTGGGACTTTGGTATCCCAAAGAAAGAAGTGAATACCTAGTTACATACTCAGACTCTGATCATGGAGGATACAAGACGGACAGAAAGAGTACAAGTGGACAAGGCCAGTTTCTTGGAGGCTCACTTGTATCTTGGTTTAGCAAGAAACAAACTACAGTGTCCCTTTCATCTACGGAAGCTGAGTATGTTGCGGTATCAAGTTGTTGTGCATAAGTAATATGGCTAAAGCAACAACTCCAAGATCTTGGTATTTATCAGAAAGAAACACCAATATACTGTGACAACACTAACACAATAAGCTTGGCAAAGAATCCTGTTTAACATTCCAGAACCAAGCATATTAATGTTAGACATCACTTTATCAGAGATCATGTCCAAAAGAAAGATGTCAAAGTGATATTCATTCCAACTCATCTTCAACTAGCTGATATCTTCACAAAACCTCTTGCTAAAGATCAATTTTTATATATTAGATGAGAATTGGGAAAGGTAAATCCCAATGAGTTGTAAGTGTTTACAAAATGTTAGATGATATTATTAATGTTTTGATAATTACTAACTTAAGCATCGGAGATTCTAGCAATTTGTTTTTGCAGGATCATAATATTCTGTTTTGGGGTATGAATAATAGAGGTTAACAGAGGACAACATTACCAGAGTGTCAACTTCGAGTAATGAGCATCACTGGAGTGACAACTTTAAGTAATAAATGTGTCACTGGAGTGACAACTTGAAGTAATGGATGCATTACTCGAGTAGCTACTCGAGTAATGAACTTGCAAATATGCTAGTGAAGCATTAATTTCAAATACAACGGCACAATGGTTGAAATAAATAGCCAGAAGGTGAAGAGACAGCTTACTTGAGGGAGGCCTCGAGTGATGTTCAATGTTACTCGAGTAGGGCCTCGAGTGAACCTGGGAGAAAATTTCAAGTCAACTGAATTTCAACTCAAATCTGTTCTAAAGAGCCATCAAATGATCGAGGGAACATACATGGATAATTACAATATTATTCATACCAGGTACTAGCTCAAAATTATTGTATTTGAAAATTTTTCATATGATCACTCGAGTAGCTACTCGAGTGATGATGATGATCACTTGAGTAAGCCCTCGAGTGATGTCGGGCCTAGGTCTTTATCAGTCGTAACTCAGTCATTTCTCACAAAATCACCTTGAATGTTTCACCAAGTGGTCTCACAAAAACTTCTCACAATCATTTCCTTACTCCATTTTTGTCAAAACCCAGCAGTTTATTGCTCCAAAAACCTCCTACATTTCTCAGAATCTCTTACCCTATACCTTCGACAGTTACACTTTTCTTTTCTGAAAATCCCATTTTCTCCAAATCACAATGGTTAGAACCAAAAATCTCACCCCTTCAGAGTCTTCTGAGCTGAAACAATCATCTGACCCATTTTCTTCTAAGCCACCCACCAAAAAACGGAAACTTACTATCAAATCCAAAGCTAAATCTTAGTCTAAGCCTTTGTCTAAGCCAAAAGAGAAAGGGGTTGTGTTCAAAGAGCCCATTGTAACAAGAGCTCAATCCAAGAAGAGTGTCTCAACTGAAAGAGGCAAAGGCACAGAAGTATCATCTCCTCCTCTCTCTGATTTAATCGATACTCCAACTTTTTCTCAAAAACCTTTGAAAAAGCCGAAGATTGATGAGAGACTTACCAATGTCATGATAGGCATGATTGATCAAGCCTTTCAGTCTAAGGGAGCTAAGAAAGGAGAATCTTCTAAGAAGCCAGAAGTGGCAGAAGAAGAAATTACTCTCCCTCCTAAAGGCTTCAATGTCAACAAGTTGGAGGAGTCTCAGAAGTTTTTGACTCACTTCTCTAGGAGGAAAGTGTGTAAGACATACTGCATTGATCTCTAAGTTCTTCGGGAGGTATTTAAGCACGACCTTAATCCCTATCTTGAACCCTTTATGTGTTGGTTATCTATTAAATTACCTTTTTGCACCAAGGTAGTTAGTCATTTCTACTGTAATCTTGAAATTATAGATGATCCTGTTAGAAGATCAGTAGAGGAAGAAATGACCACAAACGTTAGAGGTCAGAGAATTCTCATCTCACCCTCTAGGATTAATCTTTGGTTAGGAATAGAAAATCCCCTTTATGATATCTATTCTAAACTTGAGCCTAAC
This sequence comes from Inga oerstediana, assembly GCA_963210345.1. Classification (NCBI taxonomy): domain Eukaryota; kingdom Viridiplantae; phylum Streptophyta; class Magnoliopsida; order Fabales; family Fabaceae; genus Inga; species Inga oerstediana. The sequence continues at coordinate 14,910,351 of OY723411.1, read as the reverse complement.
CAAATCTTCTCTGTTCTTAGACTTGGTGAGTTAGTGGGACCTGTAAACTTCAATCCGAGTGATTTGTGTGACCACCACAGGGTTCTATAGTATATCTACTCTAGAGCCTTAGTCAACAAATCCAACAACTACACACATTTCACTGAAAGGGAATATAGGTTGTTTGCTTCTTTCCTTCTCCAATAGAAAAAAGACTTAGGAGAATATATTTTTACGGAGATGCAAAAATACAAGACTGAAGGGAAACCATCCACTCCTATGCAATATCCTCAGCTCATATCTTTAATTCTGAAGAAAAACAAGATTTGGTATCTGGAGAGTAAGGAACCAATTGAGAGGATAACTCCTGTTGGGAGGAACCAAATTGGTAAACTAAACATTGAGATACCTCTCAAGGGTCCTCTGGAGTCAGGTCCCAAGAAGAAGAAGAAGACTGAGACTGAAATGAGTAGAATGGATGACATACAGTCTTCTGCTCCAGCTGGTACTACATCCTCACCTTCATTCCTCAATGCCACACTTCAACATTTCATGGAAAATATGCTAAAGGGTTTTAATATCGACATTGCAAATACCAATGCCGAGTTGATCACTCACATGAATGACAAGATGGGTCAACTGGTGGAAAGGATGGATAAGAGGCACGAAGAGTTGTTAGCAGAGCAACGTGCCCAGGGTGAGCTTCTGAGGTCGATTATAGCTCGACTTGATGCTATGACATCTTGCCCCTCTACCTCTAGTACCTCTCAACCTTCTTTCATGCCTGAGCTAGAGCCAGAGTCACCTCCTGAACCCAGACCATTTGAGGCACCACAATCTGAGTTGAGACCTCCTGAGCTTGTCTCAACTTCTCAGCCTGGACCTTCTTAGCCAATATCTTTTGAGCCTAAGCTTTTTGAGGCTGGTCCTTCTTCTATTCCTCCTCCTACATTACCTATCACTATCTCTAGGAACCTTTTGTTTTCCTTGCCTGACCCAGAAACACTTTAGTTGGTTTATATCACCATTATGATCCAGTTCAGCCAGCTCAGCCTGTCTAACCTGAGTCAGCACCTACTCTAGTTGCCTCACCTACTCGTACTGAAGATTTTATAGTTACTTCACCTATTGGTATAGAGGAAGTAGAAATTACTTCTCTGCATCCAATAAACCCTCCAGAGGATCTTCAAACACCTCCGGTGCACCTACCTGACCCTGAACCATCATCCTCACACTCTTCTAGTTCAGACAGTTCCTATGAGTCTTTGGTCTTTCTTGTCAATCCCATCTCAGCTGCTAAGCTATCTACTCCTCCTCATAATTGATTCCACATTTCTGATAAAGACAAAAAGGGGGAGAAGAACTTGAAGTAATTTTGTGAAGAATGGCCTGAGTCTATAGATTGGGATTTGGGTGTATGGGGTTTTAGGGTGCTTTGTTTCTTTTTGTTCTTGAACGATTTTAAGTTAAAAGTTTGATTATGTAATGGATTTCTTTCTCATTATGCAAGTTATTTGTTATGCCATTTGTGTTTCATTGAAATTATATTGCATTGAGAAACTAATGAGTGTTTGATTGCGTTGCAAGGTAAACAAGTAATCATAAGAACAAAAGCTATGAAAAGATCATCAATAAATTTTCAAATTTAACTTCAACAAATGATTTCATATGAAAAAGAATTTTTGAAAAAAGCATATTTGGAAATTCAACTTCAAAGACTTTGTTCAAAATCACCAAGTTTTGTTATCATCAAAAAGGGGGAGAATGTTATATTCCATATGTTTTGATGATAACAAAGTTTAGATCAATAATGTGAAAGGATTTGATAACAAACAATTAGATTTGAACAAAGTAGCATAGCATCACTTGGAGTCAGTACTGGTAGTAAACAACATCACTTGGAGTTAGCACTAGAAGTGATTAACAATTTTCAAGAAGGCTTACTCGAGTAGCCACTCGAGTAAGCAAGCAACATTTCATCCAGTGAGACATTGCTAAATTTTGAACGACATTACTCGAGGGACCACTCGGGTAATCTGAAAAGTTATATAGACTGTTACTCGAGTAGCCACTCGAGTAACTAGATTTTCACAGGCATCACTCGAGTCGCCACTCGAGTAACTAGGTCCAAAATCTTCTAGTGACTTTAGGCCAAGAAATGCAGCTCATAACTCGAGTAACCACTCGAGTAACTAATGAGAAAAACATCATTACTCGAGGGACAATCCGAGTAATCTGTAGAGTTATATGAAGTGCCACTCGAGTAGCCACTCGAGTAACCAGATAGTAAACTCTCTGCCAAAAATTTGATGTTATTACTCGAGAGAGTAATCGAGTAATCTACCAGTCTATATACAAGCCACTCGAGGGATCACTCTAGTAACGTTTGAAGAAAAGTGAAGCCCACTCGAGTAGCCACTCGAGTAAGCAATTTACCACAGTAATCACCCGAGTAACCAGTGAAGTTAAAGACATGCCCACTCGAGTAGCTACTCGAGTAAACAGGTATTTCCAAGGTTTGTAATTTCTTTTACTGCATGTCTTACCTGTGTAACATGTTAAGTTTTCCACTACCATATTTTTTATAGGGTTACTCGAGGGACTACTCGAGTAACAGACATGATCACTTGAGTAGCCACTCGAGTAAGGCAGTCCATAAATTATGCTTTTCATCGAATGTTCATTAAATTGTTTTCTATATGATTAACTCTTCATTGCATTAGTATCCTAAGCACATTTGTAGAAGAAATAATGAATGATTATGCCAGGAGTGAAAAGTCAAATTAAAGTCCAAATGTTCACCTACCGCTATCTACCGCAAACGAACATGTCTGAAATTTGAAGAAAAGTCAAATATTGCTGCGCAAATCCAACATACATGTTTGAATTAATTCTAACGGATATGTTTGAATTGCTTCCAACGTACACTAAAAATCATCTCTATATATGAAGCATTCAAAGAGTAAAATACAACAACTGAGAACAAGCAATCATACATCGATCAATACACTTAGTGCGTTGTTTTCATATACTCTTTCATTTGTACTTCAGTGAATATATATTTTCTCTATGAGAGAGTGTTTCATTACAAACTCTATTTGTTATTGAGACAACTTAAGGTAGTGGAACCTTGAGTTGGGAATTTGATTGCAACGTGTAAGGGGGAGCGAGTGTCCAGGTATAGGAACTTGCTGTGTACTGAGGTTCCAAGAACCCACTGAATCTTGGAGAATATAGTGAAAACTCTCAGAGACGCTTTGAGGACTGGACGTAGGTCAAAGTAGTTGTGGCCGAACCAGTATAACTCCCGGTGTACACTACTGTGATATTTCTCCTTGCTCTTAACTATTTTTAATATTCCGTAGATTTTCTTATACGCGACAAAATTTTTGGAATCACCCAATTCACCCCCTTCTTGGGTGAAACGCTTGAACTAATATTAACAACGTTTGAAACTTTGTATTTGACGTCTAGGCGCGAGCCATTGACACTATTAAAATAATTAGAATCAGCTCCTATGTCAAACAAAATAGTTTGTTCTAAGACAAAATCATTGTTAATAATAATTTTGGCATGGACATAAAACTTTTGAATAGATATTTTAGAAATCGAGTTTAAAAATGGTTCAGAAAGATTATCATCTTGATTGGATGGTGTTTTATGTTGCCCTTTAGTTTGAGTTACAAGTTGAATATCCTGAATTTGGGATATAGCAGTTTTATGGGTGTCTTGTTGAAGTTTAATAAGATGAATTTCAGTTTTGAGGTTATTTACCTCATAATGAAGGTCTCGGATACTTGTTGGTTTAACATAATTTTTGAACTTGTTTAAAACATCTGTTAGATCATATTTATTGAAAAGTACAAAAGGTTTAGAGTTTGAAGAACTCGAAGTTTGATTTAGAATTTCTCTTAGTTTGAACAAATATTCTCCTTTATCAGAATTTTGAAGTTTGTTAATGATATCAAGAAGTAAATCTTGCTCATTCGTGATAACATTAATTTCTGAAGAAGAGTTTTCTGGAAGATCTTCATTTTGAATTTGGTTAAGATCCTCAGAAGATCTGCTTTCAAATTTAGATTCAGAAGTTTTAATCAAAAGATTATTTATTTGCTCAAGAAAAGGCTCTTAATACTCTTAATCTTCTTTAATTTCTGAGTCAAATGACAAAATTTTGAAATATGACCTGATTTACCACATTTAAAACAAGTAACTTTTGTTTGTTTAGGAAAATCAACTTTTGGTTTGGAGAGAAATTCCTTTTCAAGCCTATGGGGAGGTGTACTGGGTTTATACTTTTGGTAGACATGTTTTTTCCTTTTGTGGTATGGTTTTCGGTGAGGTTTAGATTGTTTACAAGGAGGAAAACCAAATTGTTCACAGAAAGTTCCCAATTCTTTTCTACTTGCATCCTTTTCTTTTTTAAGTTGTCGTTGGATTTTGTCATCCTGACAAATCTTAAAAGCAGTTCTTTGGACATAAGAGATCAATTGACCATATGTCAAATGCTCGTAAGGGATATTGCCATCATTTTGGTTTCTAAATTTTTCTCTAACTTTATCACCTAAAGATTTAGGTAATCCAGGTATGAATTTTTCTTTCCAAAATGGTTGATGAGCATCATCTCTAGTGAGTACTCTAGTAAAAAATGTATCTCTATACCATCTAAAATCAAATAAGGTACTGCATTTAAGATTTGATAGAAGTTCAGCCGATCTATCTTTCTAGATAGATGGATCTCCAACAAAATGTTTAATAATTGTAAAAATGAGTGTTTACAGAATTAGAGATAGGTTCACCGTTATTACTAATCACTACAAAAAAAATGACTTTTAGCGGTGACATTCAGCAGTGACTTTTAATGTCGCCGCTGAAAGTTAGGCTTTCAGAGGCGACAACACAATATTGCCACTGAAAGTTAGACCTTGTCGTCGTTGAAGTTGTAACTTTCAGCGGCGACACTTTTGTCATCGCCACGGCGAAATTGTGTTGTCGCCGCCAAAAGGGTGTTTTAGTGGCGACTTTAGTGTCACCACTAAAAGCCTTGTTTGAAATTTTTCAAAATTTTTTTAATTTTTTTTAAAACACCTTCAGCGACGACACTTTTGTCGTTGTTGAAAGTCTAACTTTCAGTGGCGACTTTAGTGTTGTCACTGAAAGTCTTATTTGAAATTTTTCAAAATTTTATTTATTTATTTTTTAAAACACCTTCAGCGGTGATACTTTTGTCACCGCCGAAAGGGTGTTTCAGTAGTGACTTTAGTGTTGCCACTGAAAGTCTTGTTTGAAATTTTTCAAAATTTTAGTCTTTTTTAAACTTATGATATTTATACAATAAATATGTTTATTGATGTAATTTCTTATGAAAAAAATAAAGTAATTCCTCATATTATTGTGAGATAAAGAGAGTTTGAGAGATAGTGTGTTGTGTATAAGAGTAATTCCTTGGATTATTGATGACAATAAAACTCATTCATCGGTTCATGAAGATAGTAATGAAGAGGATGTGTTTGATGAAAATATTGGTGGGTGATGTGGCATGATGTGGAAGGCGGGTGATGTGGCGGGTGATGTGGACGGTAGTAGGTGACATGTGGATGAGGTAGGTGGAAGGTGATGTGACAGGGGTGCAGAAGACATAGATTTTGTTTTCTTAATGCACTTTGTCGCTGTTGAAAGTTGACTACATGTCACCACTAAAGCTAACCTTTAGCGGTGATACTAAAGTTGCCGCTAAAGGGGGACTTTCAGCGGCAACTTTTGTTGTCACCTCAAAAGCTACCCAAATGTCACCACTGAAACCATACTTTCAGCGGTGACTCATTTTGTCACCGCTAATAGTATCAACGACAGTGGTATCAGTAGTGACAAAATGTCGCCACTAAAAACTTTTTAGTGGTGACTTTTTGACTTTCAGCGGAGACTTTTGTCACCGCCGAAAGTCAAATTTTTTGTAGTGAATGGGTGTGCCATCGGATTCAGTTTTAACAGATATGAAAATAATATTTTTATCTTCAGAATAAAGATAATTATCCCACCAACCTTTAAGTTGTTCAGTAAAACTAGAAACTAAAAGATTAGTGATCATTTCATCTGTAAAATCATTTATGGTTTGGTAGGCTGCACTGACCATGGTCATTTATTGAAGAGTTTGGAGGATGTTTGATTCACTCTGACCATCTATATTCCATTCATATATATTGTCAGCGTTAAAAGATTTAAAGTTTTGGTTTATTCATTCTTCAACCAGAATATCTGGAGGGTTGGCTTTATGGTAATAGAGTTTTGAAGGCCGTTTCCAGTGTTGATGGTTGATTTGGAGTTGTGACTCAGAATGGTTAGAGTTTGTTTCTCCTGTTTGGGAATCATTTTCAAAATTCATAACAATTTTTTATTTGGTTGATGACGATTGAGGTGTCTCTGGGACAGTTGTAGTTTGAAGTTGGCTAATTTGTTGATTAACTTTTCGTAATAAATTAGATCGTTTAGTTTGAAAATCTGACTTAATTTTTGGGTTAATTTGAAAGGGTTTGAAAAGTGGTGTTTCGATCCTAGTTTCAACTTTCTTCAAAGAAACTGGTGTTTGAACAAAATAAACACCTAATACCTGAAGGTATTGATTTGTGTAATTGTTTTGTTCAACAATGTTTTTAATATCCCTTGAATCAACAGGGTTTTCAATATTTTTAAATTTGAAAGGTGCAGCCATAATTGGTTGACGTTTATCATCTTCCAATAGTGGTTTTGCATTGGTTTACGTGGAAGAAACTCAGAAGAAATAGTTTCACCTTCAGCAATTTTCCATTGTTTCTTTGTCATGTTAATGGTTTGCAAGAAAGGATATTCTAAGTTTTGATCTTGTGCATAAGCATTAAACCAATCAAAAAATGGAATATTTTCTTGTACCTTTTCAAGAAATCTGTAGAATTTTTCTTGAATTTGTTTTCTAACAGATTTCTTGAAGTTTTCAAAAAACCATTCTCTCTGAAGGGTATATTTCTCAGAGTAAAATTCCATTTGCAAAGTTTGTTTGTCAATTTGGAAAATATTTTCCAAAACGTTTATAGCAAAAGGTTCCCCTAGTTCCCCAAGTGATGAATAAGTTGGAGACTCTATTAATCATAAGTCTTCATCCTTTTCATAACTTGTTTGTGGGATATTTAAAGAATTGTCAACTCCTTGAATTGAAACGTTTGTGGTTGGTTGTGGGGTTTCCGTAGGTGCTGGTGCATAGATAACAGGTGGTGCCTTAGGTAGAGTTTGAGTTTGTTAAGGAGTTGAAGTACCAGGGGCTAGCATGTAAATGATAGTCGGTGGTTTAGGTAAAGAAGAACAAGAATATCTTGAAGATTCAGACCTAACAGACCTGCAGTCTTCATATAATGAAGGCTCAGTTATGATAGTTTGACTACAAGATCTTCTTGGTTTATCAAAAGATAGTTTGACTGTTCCATCTAATGTTTGAATGATCTTGCTTACCTGAGATATTGGTTTAGGAATTAGCTTTGTGGCTTTATCCATTGTCCAATCATTTGGATATTCAACATCATCCTACATAATTGTTTTTGGAATGGTCAAGTTTGCATTTTGTTCATTTGATAAGAAGACTATTGTTTGGCCATTATCAGGAGGTATTAAGACTAAGGAATTGGATGAGTTCAATACCTTATACTGTATCCTATATGTTAGGGTAGTAGGTATAGATCATGGTTTCATTTTTAAACTATTTAACTGAAGTTTAAGTTTAAGGACGTTAAGAACATGTTCATCCTTTAAGTCTGCCATCCTATCTGGATAACAGTTAAAGTAAACAAGTCCATTATGAAATCCAAATTCTACTGCTGCAAGCAGAGAATCTGAAAATTCATAATGTTTATCATCCAAGAGGCATACTAGTCCTAACACGTTTAATCCTTTGCGGATTAATGGTTTAATGGCAACTTGAACACTTCTGATGTGCAAAAAGTTATAATCTTTCTTATGTTTGTCAATTGATTTTTAAGAAAGAAGATAAAATTCTTCTCTATCTGGTTTGATAGGAATTGATTCTTCAACTATTTTGATTATGTAATCAGATTTGGAGAACCGTTTCTTATCCTAAGTTTGCATTTGATAAAGAGCATTTAGAGCAATTGGAGGTAAAACTCAATCGTCTACATTCTGGTTTATATTTTCAAAAGAAATTTCTTCTTTGAAAATTTGTTTAGAAGTTGAAGACTTTGATTCCTTATCGTTTAGCGTAGAGTTGTTTAATGGAGTAGAAGAAGAGCTACTACTACCACATTTAAACGAAAAAGAACAAAGAAGAAAAGACATAATTTAAATTACAAAATTTAAATTGACAGAATTTAAAAATGGAAAGGAAAGAGCAGAAAAAAGAGTGAAGGAATAAAAGGACAGAATGTAAAGAAATAGAAAAGAGAGCAGAATACAAGGCAAATCAAAATCAAAAAGGAAAACGGAATAATCTTATCTCCCTTGCCTTAGTATCTTTACCTTCAGGATCCATAGTGGTATAATAATTAAAAATGTATCAATTTGCATGGATTAAAATGTCTTGTTAAGAGATTAGTATGATTTGTTAGATCTAACTCTAGCTAGACTTATAGGATATAAAATCTTCATTTATCATACACTACTGCGTGGGGCACAAATGCCTGCCTCAACACATGGGACTTATGGCAACCTCAACCTCAACCCATGTATAATATTCCATTAATATATATATATATATATATTACTCGTTTAGTCAATCTCATTACTCGTTTTGTTAAAACCATTACGCATTTTGTCATTTCCATTACTGATTTTGTTAAAGTCATCATTTCAAGAGTTTACTAAACTAATATATATATATATATATATATATTTCCTTATGCTAAAATAGCTGGTGGAAATTAAAGGAATGAATAAGAAAATAAGAAAAGAGAAGAAGCAATCCCATAGGTCCAGGCAACAATATATATTAAGATAACAATTGGATTTGGATAAAATATACGCAAGAGTCCAAAGCACACGGCACAAGCAACTGATGTTTCTGTTTCGAAAGGGAGCGAGACTTGAGGAAGGAGGACCTCTTTCTCAACGGTGACAGTAGCAAGAGGGCATGGAGGGATTGAGGAAATAGTGGGCAACCTATAGTGAGAAATCGAATGACTTTTTCTTCCTTTTGTGACAGCAGCGGATAGGAAGAAGAATTCTTTGACAGATTTGCTCTCCTTTCTTCTTTCTTTTTATTCTTTGAACCTGAATTTTTATTTTTGTTTTATGGATTTTGTTAAAGCCACCCGTGGCTAATTTTTTTTTCTTGAACCTAGAGAAGCTATGTATTGATTCTTTGATTAGAGCTTGTTTGAACTATTAAATTATGCTTAATGTTTTTTTGTTTATTTAATCTTGTTACGTCTTGTCTATTTAGTACTTGATCACCACTAAGTATGAAATTAGAGAATTTTGATAACACTTGGAAAAAGGGATCTTAGTTGGACCATAGGATTAAATAATATAGGATTGTAATTTATTCTAATTTGCTAATAGGATAGGAATATACCTATTAGATCCATATAATCATGTTAAAGTAAATTTGGATATTTATTGCCTCTTGAATAGATTGTTAGGAATAATAATTTTAATTTGAGAGAGGGATATAAGTGAGCGGGAGATACTTATATCTATTAAGGCTCTAGAATAACAAGTTAACATTAAGTGAATTTATTTGTATAATTACATACTCTAAAACTTGAAGAAAGGATTAGTCGCTCTAGGTTATTTTTTTCGATTGACATCGTTGAAGCATTAGTTTACTATTTTTCTTTTCTTATCTTTAAATTTCTCATTAATCTCATTATCTTTGATTTTCTCAACTTAAATGAACATAGAAAATTCCTAGTCAGTAATTATTTTTGAGTCTCTGTGGGATGTCATTGATTTACCAGTTTATTATTTTACGGCCCATACATTTGCAGTGGTGCCTACTTAAAATTTGGTAGAGCATCATTTTACAAGTGTCCTGCACTTCTTTTAAGGACCACCAATGAGAAAAAATTAATTGATTATCTAAACTTCGCCACGTCAATGAATTTGGAGCTGAAAAGAGACTTATAAGAGCAATAAATGATAAGATGGACACGGCGTTGCATTAAGCAGCTTGTTATGCTCACACAAAAGTCCTGTATGTCTTGGCAAAAAAAAAAGACCAGTCATATTTTGGTAAAAATGTTGATAACGAAACTCCACTTTATATTGCTGTTGAGAGAAAATATTGAAAAAAAATAGATACAATATTGTATAATACTAATTCCCCACAATATAGTGGCCCCAATGGCAGAGCTGCTCTATAATGTTCTCAGAGAATTCACCAAAAATAAAGATAGGAAATGCAATATATATATATATATATAATCTGACAAAATAAAAGTTAGTCACAGTGCAGGATTACAATATGCATTTCATGAAGAAAGAAATTAACAGAAGAAACACAGATTTGCAGAAGAAAGAGGCAATACGAAAACTCCAAAGGAGGAGCAAAAGAGAAAGATCCGAAATTTTTTCACATCAGTCTTGTAACCAATTTTGTCCTTTTATGCATCAGGTGATCCTTCTAGATCTCTTAGTTTCCACGTCTTTCATTTTATCCTTATACTTTTCCTTATTTGGCCCTCCTGATCCATCAAACCTTTCTCATTTGGGCCTTCAATTCCTGAGCCCTTCATATTTGGATCATTTACATTTGGAGTCATCACAATACCTGCCCCATTAGAATGAACCTTGTCCTCAAGGTTCAAAGTAGGATAGGCTCGAATTAACTCATAAGCAAACTCCCATGTAGCCTTGTCAGAACCGTCCTAGCATACCAGATATTGCTGCACCCATGTGTTTTCACGCTGTATCCAATGTGTAACCCCCTTCATAATTATAATTCAAAATACATATTTTAGAATAAAATAGAGACCAATAATAATAAAACTTATTTTCTATCCCTTCCTTACGGTAGGGTGTTCACAAATATTTTCAAAATTTCCGCCTTACCTGGTCTCAAACTCCATAATTTGAATATAATTACCCTGTGCAGTTTAATTGCATTTGTATATCAGAGTGTACAACAAAAATCCTGACAACCCCTGGGTTTCATATATAATCTAAAGGTTTATAAACTCCCGTTCAGGGGATTACACAACCATATCCAAAATATTATTTACATCTTAGAACAATATACAGTAATCCTATTCCAAAATAGATAACCAACAGTCCAAATTAACATCCCCTACAAAATCCTAGCTGCTCCTGGTCGTCCGTTTCTCCTTAGAGCCGTTTGCCCTGTTTGAAGGTTAGTCAAAAGAAAAAATGAGATTTAAAAGAATCCCAGTAGTAACAAATCACTCATACCGCATGTAATCACAAAGCATGCAAGAAAATCATCAAGCAGTATCACAGCATAAAACACAGCACGCAGGCTGCCACATATGCACATAATCATATAGTCTCATCCCCTGGATTCCATCGCCCTGAAGGTACGATCCTCCCACCGTCACCACCGATGGGCCGCAGGTGATAGACTCATAAATAGCCTTTCGGCTTCCACATATAGCCATTCGGTTTTCACATAGTCTCATCCCCCGTATTCCACTGCCCCGAAGGTACGATCCTCCTACCGTCAACAACAATGAGCTGCAGGTGATAGACCCACTAACAACGATAAATCAAACATACAATGCATCATATATAGTATAAGAGAAAAGAGTCACTACCTTGTTCTTTCTGATTGTGCTTTAGCGCTGGTGGAAACCGAATAGGGCAAATATCGAACCCTATAAACCAAAATCAAGAATGATGGATTAATCTCTATTCCAAATTCCTACTTTTATAACACTTAAAATTGGTTATCATTGCACTCTTTAGGTGGTTACTAGAAGCCTAGACACATGCTTAAAGGATTGGGAAATACTAAGTTGGAAACCACTTTTCCAAAATCACAAAATGCTGAAAATGGGGGTTGGCTACAGCCAAGAATCCTCTGGATGTAGCCAAAATGCACACAAAAGGTTTTTGGCTGCAGCCAATATTTTCTGGCTGCGGCCAAAACGTGCACAGAAAGTTTTGCGCTATAGCCAAAGAAAATTTGGAAAATCATAATTAATTCTAGAAAAATTGAAATGAGGTGATCCTAAAGCCTATTGAAAGCTATTTAAGTCCTCTTTACTGGAAAAATATGGATCAAGGCTGTCCATAACCACAAAAATACTGAATTTCACAAAACCCAACTCTGCTCCAAAATAGATTCCAATTTCAACCCCAAACTTTAGACAGTCGTTACTCTTATCTCAAAAAACGAAATGACACAAAATTTATGTCCATTTTGAAGATTGGAATGTGAACTTTATGACTGGAAAGTTTCATAATTTTTAGATACCATTTAGCTATTCAAAACGTCCAGACAACCTGACTGCCCTGTATAGAGTTCTAAGAGACAGAATTTCAGTTTTTGAGTAATTGCTTCCAATGGTTCCAAATTGACAACCAATACCATTCCCACACCAATTTTCCATAAGGAATCCATTGGAAACACCAAATTGACCAAATTCAACTCACATTGACATGTTCCACAAGAAACATAACATGTCACACAATAACCCAATTCAAAACTCTCAATGCAATTCCTATCCATTTCAAATTTCCAACCAATTCCAATGACACCAAAACACAATATGACACCTATTCCAATACCAAACCACCATACAATCCACAAGACCCTAATGACACGAAAAATAGGGCCAAAATCCAGAAATTTCAAGTTCAACCAATAACCACAATGAATATGTCAAAATGTGCCAAATTCTTACCTCTTCCTTTTTCCAAGACAAGTTTCTTGATTTCTCTTCTTTCAAATTTCTTCAAGTGTGCAATCACATTCTTTCAAAATTCTAAAATGATCAAGATAAAGCTCTCATCAACATGATCAAAGTTAAAGAAGAGCATTTGAGCTAAAGAGGACACTAAACAAGCTAAATCATCACCTTTCACTTTCTCTTTCCTACCAAGCTTGGACTAAAATGGAGTAGAGAAGAGAGAGATGAGAGAATGAAGATGGGATCAGATTTTCTTGTGCATGAGACCTTTAGGCCGACCTAAGTGGAAGAGAGAGGGAGAAAAAGAGGTTGAAACATTGACTTGATCCAAGGGCTCACAAATGGACACTTAGCAACATCTTATCCTTCCTTCCATAACCTCACATAACACATGCGCACACACTCCTACTCTCTTAATCAAACAATCCTAACCATTGGTCTCAAGTTACCAATGAGTTTTCTCTTCGGTAACTGACCAATTGGTTAATAACTTTCCAATTTTACCATCTTGCCCCTGATTATGGCAATTATACTCAAATCACTTCCAACTAATCCATATCACTCTAATTACCTAATCATGCGCCCTTTCCCTATATTTAACCCAATTAGATATTAATCCAAATTTAATTATAAATATAGGGTTTAGGCATTGATTAAGACATATTCACATTGAATTCAACCATAATTACATTCCTTCTAACATAATTAGCCCTTAATCCCAAATTAGGTCATTACACAATGTGTATCTAAAATATCTATCGGTTGACAAATGGGACCTTTAGGCACAGAGTGAACCGAGAGAGGCAAGTATAGTTGCTTTGGATTGGGTCCATGGAATCATTTTAACTGAGAAATATGAAAAACAGGGTGAATTTTGGCATGTTCTGGTAAAGCCAGTCGATAAGCAACCAAACCCACTCATTCTCTAATCTGAAAGGGACCAAAATACTGTAGTGCTAACTTCTGATATCTGCGAGTATAGACTGAATGTTGCCTATAAGGTTGAAGTCTCACTAGGACCTAATCATTCACTTGGAACTCAAGTTCTGACCTCTTCTTATCAGCAAAGAACTTCATACGTCCCTGAGCTTTAAGCAAATTCTGTTTCAGCATACCCAAAACTTCATCTCCCTATTCTATTTGTTGATGCAGATCGAAGGGGGTATCTTATAATGAAGTATGCTTCAATACAGGAGGTGGGTCAAGGCCATACACAATCTTGATAGGTGTAAACCCAATAATTGTAGGAAAAGTAGAATTATACCAAAACTCAGCCCAAGGTTGATAGGTTATCCAGTGACAAGGATAACCATGCACAAAACAGCAAAGATACATCTCAAGACACTTATTTAAAGCCTCAGATTGGCCATCTGATTGTGGATGATAAGCTATAGTGAAGCATAATTTAGTACCCTGTTGTTTCATAATATGGTGCCAAAATGCACTTGTAAAGGTTTTATCCCTATCTGACACAATAGTGTATGGAAGGCCATGTAATTTAACTATATTCTGAATGAAAGCCTTTGAAACTGTAAAACTTGAAAAAGTGGTAGGTAAAGGAATAAAGTGGCCATATTTAGACAAGTGATCCACCATAACCATAATCACTGAAAACCCACATACTACAGGGAGCCCAACAATAAAATCTATGGCTATATCATCCCAAATTCGATCAGGTACAGGGAGTGGTTGAAGCAAACCTACTGGGTGCAACTGTGAGACCTTTGCTTATTGACAAATTGAACAATATTTAACAAATGTTCGAATATCTCACCTCATGCCTTACCAAAAGAATAAATGAGTGATGCATCAAAGAGTGTGTAGGAAACCACCATGCCCGCCTAACGATGAGGAATGAAATTCCTGCAAGATGGCATTAATAAGAGTTGAACCAGTGTGAGGAATGACCAACCGTCCTTTCCAATAGAGATCACCCTGTAGAATGGAATAATGAGGCCAATTGAGTGGTGCCTTGAGAATTTAGGATTTTAGGTCCTGTATAAAATCTGAAGAACGAACATGATTATAAATGTGATCTATGAAAGCTCCCTCCACCTGCGATAGAGCCATATAAGAGCTGTGAGACAGAGCATCCGCTGCTAGATTGTGACGGCTAGCGTGGTACTCAATATCAAAATCATAACCCAATAATGTAGGTAAACAAAGATCTTGCTCTGGTGTTTGCATTATTTGATCCTTTAAGTGCCATAAACTCACATGATCAGTCTAAAAAATAAAGTGGTGTCCAAAAAGATAATGTCGGAATGTGGCAATGGCGGCCATAATAACATGTAACTCACGCACATAATTAGATTGAGCTTGCATTTATGGAGATAATTTCTTGTAAAAGAATGCAATGGGATGGCCATCTTGACCAAGAACCGCTCCTATGTCAGAACCTGATGCATCTGTTTCAGGAATGAAGGAGTTGTGAAAGTTTGGCAAAGCAAGTACAGGTGCTATGGTTAAGGCAAGCTTCAGGTTATCAAAAGTTGTTTGGGCTTGTAAAGTCCATATGAAGCCCTCTTTGAGAAGAAAATTAGTAAGCAGGCTTGCAATCTGTGCATAATTACGAATAAACTACCTATAATAGCCACTTAGACTAAGAAACCCCTTAAGCTAAGTAACATTGCCAGGAAAGGGCTAATTTTGGACTTCTATAACTTTGTCTTTATCCATCTCCATGCCTCAGGCTGATATGACATGGCCCAAGTATTCTATCATTTCCTTACTAAAAGCACATTTTGACCTTTTGGCAAATAAACGATGTTGTGTCAAAATTTGCAGAACCTCAGCGACATGCTGCATGTGTAATTCCCATGTAGCACTATAGATTAATATGTCATCAAAGAATATGAGAACAAAGCTACATAACAATGGCTGAAAAATAGAGTTCATGAGTGCTTGAAAACTGGTCGGGGTATTGGTAAGGCCAAAAGGCATAACCAACCATTCATATAGACCATGATGTGTTCAGAAAGCAGTCTTCGCACGATCTACATCGCGCATTAAAATCTGGTGATAGCCGGAGCTCAAATCAAGCTTTGAATAAGAGACAGATATATGAAGTTCATCAAGCAATTCATCCATTGTAGGCATGGGAAAAGCATCCTTTATAGTTACTGCATTTAAAGCTTGATAATCGACACAAAATCGCCATGTACCATCCTTTATCTGAACCAAAATAACAGGGGCCAAAAAAGGACTAGAGGTAGGATGAATCAAACCATCTTGAAGAAGGTCAAAAACAATCTTTTATATTTCAGTTTTCTGTAAAACTGGATAGCGGTATAGACGAACTTTAACAGGTCCAGAATTCTATTAGAGAACAATATGATGTTCTTGTTAGATATGAATAGTTTTGATGATGTCAAATATAGATGTTAAATATGAGCAAAAAGTTTGTATGATATAATTATCTTCTACATTGACTAACTACTATATTTAATGTTGCATATTTTGTAGATTAGTCATAAATCCGATTGTGGGTTGATGTTATAATGCCTCATAAATGGAGAACAATCATCAAGAAGAAAATCAAGAAGCAAGGAATTGAAGAAAGAAGAAAGAAAGATGAAGATTGAAGATATTCATCAAGAAGGTTGAAGTTGGGTGATAAAGAATGATCATCAAGTGGCAAAACAAGAAGAAAGAGATTAAAGAAAGAAGAACTTGCAAGATCACATGAGAATATCAAGATCCAAGCTATTAGAAGTGATATCGGAGGTTTCTATGGTCAAACGGAAGTTGGAATGGGTCAATACGAAGCTAAAATGATGTATACGGAAGTTATGGTGCCTCTGGGGATGATTACTCAAGTAATCACTCGAGTAATAAGGCACTACCTCATTTTGGAGGTGATTACTTGAGTAGCTACTCGAGTAATCTGCCGGGTTACTTGATGAATCACTCGAGGCGGCACTTGAAGTAATGGGCACTCTATTTTCGTGTGGCAGAATAGAGGTTCGGTATTTTGATGATATCTCTCCAACCACAAGTTAGATCGAACTAAAATCAGTGGCATATGAAACTAGACTTCCAACACGAACTTTTGACACCAAGATCACATTCAAAGGAGTTCAGATGAGAGAGATATAAGCTTTGAAAGTTGACACATGAATCACCGTCATATTCCAGGACAGCTTCGGTATTTTGGACATAACTCTCAAAATACACATTGGATTGAGACGAAACTGGTTCCATATGAAAGAAGACTCAAAAAGAGCTTTCTATGGATAGGTAATTGGACATATTTGAGGTTTTATTCTAATAACTATGCCATCTGGAAGTTGCTGCTTGTGATTTCAGAGATTGTCTAAGAACAGTAGATACTCTTTGGATCATAACTTTCTTTACACAATGAGTTTGGAGCTAATTTTTGTTGCGTTGGAATGTAGATAATGAGGGCTTTCCGATGATATATAATTTGCCATGTTTCGAGTCAAAATCAAGAATTCACTTGAAGGCACCACTCGAGTAACTAGTTGATAACAAAAGACTTTACTCGAGTGAGTACTCGAGTAATCAGATAGAAAACTTCCAGTTACTCTTAGCCTGCCACGTCGCTCGAGTAAGTACTCGAGTAATCAAATAGAAAACTTCCAGTTGCTCTCGGCCTGCCAACGTTACTCGAGTCAGTACTCGAGTAAAGAGACAGAAACTTGAAGTAACCAGAGTCGAACTTCAAGTTACTACCCGAGTACGCAGAGTTATTTAGAAGAGAACTTCAAGTCGAACTTCAAGTTATTACCCAAACTTCAAGTTACTACCCGAACCTCAAGTCGAACTTCAAGTTACTACCCGGGTACGCAGAATTATTTAGAAGAGAACTTCAAGTTACTACCCGAGTAAGCTATGCAGAAAATGGAAGGCCACTCGAGTAGCCACTCGAGTACCCTGTGAAGAAACTTGATGTTTACTCGAGTGAGCACTCGAGTAATGCTTCCCAGGAAAACAGAACAACGTCCCGAAGATTCTGGAAATCAATGAAATGATCATATTGTAGGATCGGTAAGCACAGCGGAAGAATTTAAAAAATTTTCACCGATCCTAATCGAGGATCTATCAACGGCGTTTAAACCAAGTTGGAACGATTCATACCTTTTTGATTATTCAGAGTTTTCACGATCTCTAGGAGCCAACACGTTAGGTCCGCTCCCTCTACCGGTATCCACACGAATGCTCTCCAACCGAGACTGCGTGCTAGCGCCTCTAATGTCTCCAAGGGTTTAACTTACGGCTCTCAATTCTGACGTACCCTCAGTCTATCAGCTCTATCAAGTTTATAACCCATGAGGGTTATTTTCAAATTTCAAAATTAATCATCATTAATTTCGAAATTAATTAACAATTAATTATCTTGATGAGCTAATTAAATAAATTCAGTTTAAATTAAATATGTCCAACAGTTTTAATTTAACCCATTTATTTAATCTAAATAAAGAGCCATTAGATTTAATTTATCTTCATAAATTAAATCTGAGATACTATATCTCTATCATGTTAGTTATTAAATTTAATATATCTTAATAAATTAAATTTAAAACCAACACAATATAATAATATCATATAATATATATACACATATATATATATAATATATTTCGAAAATATATATATCTATATAATATTATTAAATATAATAATATAATATAATATAATATATATATATATATAAGATATATATTTCAAAAATATATATATATCTATATAATATTATTAATGAATTTTATATTATATATATATATAAATATAAAATTCATCCACCCTAAATCAAACATTATCTCGTGTTGGGCCATTCTTGTGTGCGACCCTGTAGGCCCACATGAAGTTGGCAGTGGGCCAATAACTACACTAACCCAAAAGTCGCAAGCGGTCTCTAGCAAGACATTACGACTACCCAATTCATATGAGGATCGTTATCACGATGCAACCTGTCATACAACCATGTCACGTCCCTTTTGTCACACGATATATCGATCAAGGATAAGGCATGGAAAATGTCATCCTCTTGTTCCTGACCATTACTTTCTCAATTCCTGAGTAGCCTGATAACAGAGACAGAAACTCCTTTCATCATAGTATGGCCATACATTTCTCAGACTCACTCATCGAGGGGCCCAGTAATATCTCTCTACTAATGTGAGGGACAAATTCCATCTTGATCATTCATATTCCTCTACATGAAAAACCACCAAGCCCGATCGTAGCCTTTATCATCACCCGGTCAAAAGTGACTTTTGACTAGTTCAAAGATTAGCAACTCTCATGTAGGAATCCATGATGACCTCAGGTCTAAGGGCATTGTGACGTGGTTATATATGAGAAAAGCTTATGACTTGATCCATGTAGCTTTCTCATAGTGGGTCGGTGCAGCACCTTGTACTCTTACAAGTGCCTAAAACTTTGATTCGTATCTCCATATCTTATCAAAGTCATACTGGTCTTGTTTCATCTCTGCTCCCGCATAGATGACCGACCAGGGACATTTTAGGACAATCTTTATGAATTATCCAAGGATACAATTATCATAGTTAACATGCAAATAATATGATAACAGAATGGAGAAATTTCATTAAAATAATAATGTTTAAAGTACAATGATTGGCCCTTAGGGCACAATTTCCAACACATATAATTCATTCTTCTTGCTTCTAATCACTCTAACACTTTATTGTATTAGTGTTTAATGTATTTCTCTAGGAATACAATGAAGATATGATATGAAGAGTCAAAAGGTGAATTTACGGAAGCGGAGCGTCAACGTTATAACGGCTAGTTTTCAAATTGAAGAAGCCACACTCCAACGGATATATTGAAATGCACAAACGGTCATCAACCTTCATCAACTATAAATAGAAGAGCATTCAGAGTTCAGAACAACCAACGAGAACACAACAATGCAAACATGCTTATATTATGAATCATCCACTCCAACCCAACTACTCTCTGTTCTTATCCATTTTCTATATTATGTATATTTGAGAGAGAGATTATTTTCATTGTGCTTCAGTATTCATCTATTCACTTCTGAGAGAGAAGATTGACTGTAATCTTTCATCATCAAAGTTGTATCCTTATGGGGTGAGTAAGGAGAGTAACTCAGTTGTAACCTTACGGTGTGTAAGGGGGAGTAACTCGGTGAGAGATTTGTAAATGGCTTCGCAAGTGCCCAGCTAGACTTGTGGGTTGTAAAGGCTTTTCTTGTGCCTGGATTAAACAAGAAGATAGTGGATTTGAAAATCTCAAGAGGAGCCTGGGGACTGGACGTAGGCCATCACAGATTGGACCGAACCAGGATAAATCACAGTTTGCACACTTTCTTCCTTAAACTCTTATATTTCCAACATATATAAACTGTTGATTTATGATTCATTACTTTCATATTTATTGCTTCCTCTAAGATGCAAAAAGAATTTCATAGTTCTTAAGATTTTTATCTTACACCCAATTCACCCCCTCTTGGGTGTCAGCCAGTTCTAACAGTTCTAAAGATCGAACTGGATGCAAACCATGAGGAGAAGTAAGAACATATTGAAATTGGTGTAACACAGCAAGCATATCCTCCAGAATGTTGTCTTGGTCATTATCAATAGACAAAGGAAGAGGAGAAACATCTAGCAAATAAAGTGCAACAATAGCATCAGTATGGTTGAGGTGAAGTAAATGATGGAGTTGTGCTTTAGTTGGTGTTAAACCTCGATAACCTTTAAGAGTAACAAATTAACCATTCTGTAAAAATTTAATGGTAGAAGAGCTATAATCTGCCACTTGAGGACCCAAAGTTTCTAACTAATCAGCACCTATTACTAAATGAATTGATGCCACTAGTAAAACGTACATGGTAAGTAATATAGTATGGTCCCCAATCTGAACTGGTATATCCACGACCTATTCATTACTGCTTAAAATATGACCAGTACCCCCCAAAACTTTCAGAGGAGGTGCATATGTAATAGGAAGACCCAAGTGTTGAACAATATGTAGGTGAAGAAAATTGTCCGAACTACCTCCATCTAAAAGTATCTGAACTGTGGTGCCCAAGATAGACCCTGTAAACCGAATGGTAGCCGACCTTTATGTGCCTCAAAGAGCATGAAGAGACAAATGATGTAAAGTAGCATCAACAGCTGCCAACTCTTCTTCAATTTCATCATCGTCGTCCAATAACATCATTAATTGCCTATTAGGTGGGGGAGAATTTGGAATCTCAAGTATAACAAAGGCCTTTTTCTCAACGTACTTACATTTCAGCAGCGGTCATTTGTTTCATAGGTGGCATATTCGATGTTGGTAACAATAGAGGAAGATTGGACTTGCCACCACTAGAGGTAGTAAAAGAAACAGGGGAAGAGACAGTCATTGTCGGCACCAGAGCCTTAGAAGCAACAGGGAAAGAATATCGTGATTTAGAACTCAATTCTGGTTTGACACTAGGTATGTTTGAAACAGTAGTACCTACGAACAACCGTGCTAATGTCATAGCACTCCAAACGGTCAAAGGTCATTGTACCAAAACATCACGTCTGAGCTCAGGAAGTAAGCCCCTAACGTAACAATCTAGTAAGGCAGCTTTGGGAACATCCTCAGTACGATTTGGGAGAGCAAGAAATTTAGTGTTATACTCCTCTAAAGACCCCTTCCCATCACTCTGAGTAAGCTTAAATAGCTGGGACGAGCACAATCGAAAGGAGATGGACCAAACTATACTTCCACAACCTTAACTAGAGCATACCAAAAGGGAATTCGACCAGCACGTTCCATCATTTGGAACCAACGTAATACATCTCCGTCAAAATGGACTGAAGTGGGCACCAACTTCCGAGCATCCGTAGTCTCAAAAAACTTGAAATATTGCTCAGCTTTAAACATCTAGTCAAGTGCATTAGTTCTGTCAAAAAGTGGAAAGTCAAGTTTCACAGTCTTAGAAGGAAATGTATTCAATGGCAGCAGTTGAACGATAGGAATGTTGGCAGATGGTGGTGTTTTCGTAGAACTAGCGGACCCTTGATCGAGACATCGATTTATATTGTCAACCGACTGAACTAAGGATTGTAGAATAGAACCGAGCTTCGAAAATCAGCTATCAATTTGATTAAAGCGACTGTTCGTTACAGGTATAAACTCAGTAGCCTTTTTGACCTCTGCTTGTAACTCTTTCCTGCGTGTATTGTCCGCTATTGCTATAGAGAAAGGATGATGAAATCACCGATTGTAATGTTCTTAGAGAATTCACCAAAAATAAAGATTGGAAATGCAATATATATGTATAATCAGACAAAATAAAAGTTAGTCACAACATAGGATTACAATATGCATTTCATGAAGAAAGAAATTAACAGAAGAAACACAAATTTGCAGAAGAAAGAGGCAATACGAAAACTCCAAAAGAGGAGAGAGAAAGATCCAAAACTTTTCCACACCAGTCTTGTAACCAATTTTGTCCTTTTATGCATCAGGCGATCCTTCTAGATCTTTTAGTTTCCACGTCTTCCATTTTATCCTCATACTTTTCCTTATTCGACCCTCCTGATCCATCAAACCTTTATCATTTGGGCCTTCAATTCTCGAGCCCTTTGTATTTAGATCATTTACATTTGGAGTCATCACATGCTCTGCATGCCAGATTCCTTCGTGGTGACACAGGTATGTTATTAAATGATTTGGTGATTTATCATTTATAATAATTAATCTTTTATTTCTATATCTAATATGTTTAATTTTCTAGGCATAAAGCAGCAACAACAATAACAATTAACTGACTTCCTCAAAATATTTTTTTAAAAAAAATGAAATAATAACTCAAACAAACTCTTTAAAATAATTTAAAAGAAATCTTACTATTTTTTGATAAAATTTCCATATAAATTAAGATGTGATAGTTATGGTTTATAATAGCACTTCAAATTTTGACAGTATTCATGTGATAAAGCATTTAATTATTTATAGATAAAATGGATGGTGTTTGATTTGATGCATTATAATGTATATATCTGACAGAAAAAGTATCCAAGTTGTTCATGATAAACTTTTCAGCAGCAAAACAAGCAGATGAAAATGGTTGGTTGCCACTTCATTTGGCGGCACTTTGTGCAACTTTAGATGTTGTAGGGGTTTTGGTAAGCGAAGATAGAAGCACGGCATACATGAGAGACAACAAGGGAAGGACGGCTCTTCACTTTGCAGCTATGTGTAGAAATTCATCTGGAATGAATAAGATATTAGCATATTGTCCAGATTGCTGTGAATTGGTGGATTAAAAAGGCTGTAATACTCTTTACTACACTATCATGGAAATATAAGCTATCTCCTTCGTCAAGTTTTTGAAGAAGAAAAAGAGATTCTAAACAATGAACCACAAGTAAGAAAATCGCGTAATGAGAAAGATGATGATGGAAACATACCCCTTCACTACATTGCCCTTCATGCTCCCAATTGGCAAACCTACTCTAACCATGCTCTTCTGGAACCTGCACAATTCCCAATGGTGGTGGACACAATGGCATACAATAAATATGGTCAAACTACTCTTGATGTTGCTGGTGCTGATATGACTCGAGATGAAGCATTTAAGGTAGCCTTTCTATCATTAATATAAGACATATTTACCTAGTTTAATTATATTAAAGAAGTCAGTTGATATAACTTGTATTTTTCTAAAATACCTCATTCATCTTTCTTAATTTCTTCCTTCCATCTCCTTGATTATATTATTGTTGAATGGGTATTAATAGAGGTATATAATGAATAGATTGACAAATTATGAAAAATATATTTTATATTTAGGACCAAGATCAACTTACCAAATATGTATTAACTGACAAATGCTGTGATGCAAAAATATTAATTAACGGACTATTACATCTAGCAAAACAACTTAGCATGAGCATGTTATATTGCTCCAGACATATACAATCTTCCCCACATTCTTCTAGTAAGCTCACTTAGTCAAATAGTAGCTTAGTTTTGGATTTCATTAACACAACTTTCCTTCTTTTTTTGTTTTTTTTTGTTTTTTTATAATCAAGCTTTGTAAGTTAAGAGAATGAGCTACTCATTTGATTTTGGTTTAATAAAGGCCGTCACATCTTCAAATACATCTTCCAATTACTATTTTGATTACGTTTGACCTATGTACAATATTAATTACATTGATCATATAGGGTATCAGTGAATGCAACTTACTCGTTCAGCATTTATAGGTTGAATCTCATTAAAAATGAAAGAATTTTATGTTTTACATGGTGCAGGATAAATTATTTAAAAAATTACAACATGTTTGAGCAATGTTAGGAGGACAAGTTCTGGGTAAGAACCTTAGAGAGAATAAACAAGAGAAGGGGTCTAATTCAGCAGTTGGTGAAAAGGCAATGGAAAATAATACACATCGAGATTATTTTGCTAAAGTAGCAACAACCTTCTCTGTACATAGTGCCAATTCTAATCGCAACAGTAACATTTACAGCAGGATTTACATTGCCTGGGGGATTGTTTCAAGATAACTCTCAGTGTACAAGTTCAAATGACTTATATAACCTATCAAATTAAAGCTTGATATGTCTATTTTTATTTTGAAAAATTTCATAGGCTTTGGATATCATTTGATTATCCAAAAACCCATGAAAATCTCACTACCAAGCAAGAAAACACAATGGCAGCAAATCCAAATTTTTACAATTTGTATTCTAACTTAATCATGTTGTGTGTGACCATTAATTGCCTTATTTTGTCATTTCATGTGCTGTTTAATTCACCATTTAATTCCACGAAATGCCTCAGAGTGCAAGAAAATTTAGTGAATAAAATTTGGAACGTTACAAATAGCCTTCTCGTGAGGATTCTTGAGCCTTATAATTCTTAAAATCGAGTGATTAACCTCTTAGACAGGTAATTCTTTCACTACAAAAAGACATTAAATTTCTGACGGAATTTTTGCCACGGAACATTACTAATTTTGCCATGGAAATTTCTGTGGCTAATTTTGCCACGGAATTTCCGACGACTTTTCCGTGGCAAATTCAATCAGAAAAACTAAAAAATTATTTTTTTTGATTAAATATTTTTTTAAAAAATATCTTTATAAAAATTAAAATTATGATATTATTAGCCATATAAATATTTATTACTTATTAATTAATTTTAATAAAAAAATTAATTTTATAAATTAGACAAAAATATAGTCATATGAAATTTATTTAAGATGTATAATTTTTTTAATTTGAAGTTATTAAAAATTATAAGAATATATAAAATTATTTATATTATTATTATTACATTTATATATAAGAAACAAATATATATTTATAAATAATTGATTATATATAATAAGATTATATATATATATATATAATTGTGTAATAATAAAACACTAAAGCAGTCGAGCCTATCCAATAAGGCATCGCGTGAGTACGGATGAGGTCGTGGGTTCAAACCAAAGAAAGGGCAAGTTAAGTTGCATTTCAAGGAAAAAAGAGGTTGCGACACGTGGTAGAAGGAGTTTGAGACATGTGGCGGATATGAGGGCCAGCGATAAGGTGGCGGCCACCAGAGTTGCCATGTGGCTTTTTAAAATTTAAAAAATAAAAAATAAGTTTGCGACGGAATTTCCGATATAATTGAATTCCATCGGAAATTGCGATGGAATTTTGTCGCAAAAATTTTCGATGGAATTCATTCCATCGCAAATTTGTGATGGAATCTGAATTTTATTAGAAATTGGTTTGTCACGCTATTATTAGCTACCAAATAATTTCGTCGGAAACTCTAAATTCCATGGCAAATTCCGTCTGAAATTCAGTATTTTTTTGTAGTTGCGGTCTTGATTATTTTACACACTACTATAAAAAACAATAAATGATGTTTATTTTTAAGAATACTATGGCGCTTAAGGAGTGCCAAAGCTTCTAGCGCCATTAAAAAAACAATAGCACTTCTTGAATATATGGAAACACCATAGCTTTTTTTTTTAAAAAAAAGACTTCCTATGACGTTTCCAGGGGAAGCACCATAGGAAGTGCTTGGACACCTCTACTACTTCAAAATGAGGGATTAGTGGTGCACATTATGTGGCTTGTAATTATTTTTTTTAAAAAAATCATTGGGATGCTATGGCGCTTCATAAAGGAAGGGCTATAAGATGATCTTGTGTGCCGCTCCTCTAGGGAAGCGACACACAAGACAAAGGGGAGCAGCTGTGGCCCTTCCCTAAGGAAGCGCCACAATTGCACGTGGCTGATTGGGTGGCGCTTGGTAATGCCACGTATGGGGTTTGGCAAGCGCTACACAAAATTATCTCCTTGTGGATAAGAAAATCCACCGTCCCCCAATTAGACAACATGCAAGAGAATAAAGTAAAAGCTATTCCCTTCTCTCCTTATATCTGTGCAATCCGTCCCCATTATCAAGCAAGACTTTCATTTTATTTGCTTCGTGCGGTCCTCGACAAGCAAATTAAGTATTCTATATTTCTTCCTCCTCTCGATCGCCCCCTCTTGTTCCTTTTTTCCCTACAGGCTTTCCTTTTCCTTTATTCTTTTGTTCCCTTTTCTTCGTACTGTGCTCCTATTGAGTCCCCACTACTCCTCTGTTGGTTGCCACTGCAATTTCCAAGTCACATTCAGTCCTCACTGTAAATCTGTAAGTTATACATGCCATTTATCATTTTTTGTTTAATTTTTATGCATAACCTATACTTTATCTTTCTATTTTTGGATATTCTTAGTTAATTTATTGTGCTATCTAATCTGCACACACACACACATGGACTTTTTTTAAAAAAATTATATACTCCTTTCTTGGAGTACACACGCACGCACATGGAGGCTTTGTTTTATTAATAGTGGCAAACCCTATATATATATAGCTTGAAAAGCTTTCCCAAGATCTACTTTACTTGAATTGGTATAGCAAGATACTGTTTGGTGGTGCAATAATGAGTGTGGATGGGGTCCGGAGGAGTTAAGAAAAGGAGAGACAAATTGAGTATGTTATCATGATAAAGCCCTTTGGAATTATTCATTCCCATGACACTTTTCAAATATGCTTTGTATGCCTTCCTTTTTTCTTTGCCATGGACATGGAAGCTGATGGTGGTGTGGATTATTTGTCCTTTTTTACTTATATTTTTGTTCACTTATGATTTATATCATTAGCTCGCTGCTTTGAACCATTCACAAACTATTATAATATGCCGGAATGCCCTAATTACATGACTTAAAATAAAATACTCCCTCCATTTGTTATGTTGTTTGTTTCAAAAAAAAATCTTTTTTATTTATACATCATTTTAGAATTTAAAACAATATACCAATTGTTATTTTTTAACTATACACTTATTTTTTATTAGGTACACAATTATCAATCAAATAAAACAAACTCTATGGACTTAATAAGTATTGGTAATAAAAGTAAGAAAAAAAAATTAGCACTTTGATTCCATTTCTTAATCTATATGCAAAAACATCAAAATCATGGATAAAAGGAAGAGTTAAGGTGCAAAAATGCACATGTGATTTTTCTGAAAGTGTGCCTAGCAGCAAATGCTTTTTTAGGTGTAAAAGTATCTATATGGTTATAAAATAGGTGCAAAAGTCATAGTATCTGTTACAAGGGAAACGTTGACCATTAAAAACAAGTTTGTTGACTAACTGTAATGACATGGATGGTGACTAGGCAAGTGAAGTTGCTAACTGGAATAATTTACTATTGAAAAAAAGAAAAAGCACTCTCAATTAAAACATGGGAAAAGGACATGAGGGCGAAAAGCATCAAGTGTTACTGGGAAAAAAATTAGAAACAGAGTCGGACGAAAGAGAGGTTGAATGATACAATGTGACGGTGAAATAAATCGAAGGGCGAACAACAATCCTCAACGAATCGGAGGGAGAAGGAGGCGAAATCAAATCCGAGGGCAAAGAAATGGTGTGGGGAAATTGGAACCTATAGTTTTGAGATGGAATTATCAGAATGAGTTGAAGAATGTAGGGTTTCCAAGTTTGGAAATGGAGAACGTGTACTAGAGGGAAAGAGGAATCGAATGTGAGGAAAGATTTCTATAGAGCAACGTTTCGAACAAGAAGAGATAAAAGCAATCCCAGGTAAGCAACGATTGGGACCCATAAATCTTTATTTATTTTTGTTGTGACTACAGTAAAATGCCATGAAAACACTTTGGTAAACTTTTTTGTTTTCCATATTGTAGTGTCAATGGCATCAGATGGCGAGGACAAGGAAGTAATCGGGGTGGATGAGACAGAGACAGTCGAATAAAAGCATGAGAGGTCAGCACAAAAGACTTGCAAACTTTATGATTTGAGAAAAAGTAGTTGGGAAGAAACTAAATGTCATTTGCAAGAGGGTCATAGCACTGTAGTAGAGAGTAAATTAGCTGTTGGCGGGAATGGGGGAAGTCAAAATCAGAGAGGGGTAGAGAAAATAGACATGGTTAATGAAGTGGAAAATGATGATGATACAATTGAGTACCTTAGAGAGTTAGACATTGACGTTGATGATATGGATGAGGTTGTAGAGAGTGAGGAAGGTGAATATGATTATAGTCATTGTGTTGATAAAAGGAAGCAACAAATGGCAAGTTCAACCAAAGATGACAGTAAGGAAGGTCAAGATGGTCGTGGTGAGGATGAAAGTAATGATGTGAGCAATTTGGGCCTAAGTGGAAGCTATGATACAGAGGAGAGTATGTATGCTGAATTTGAAGTAGGGGAGGAAGATTCAGAACATGGAAGTGATGATGAAGATGATGAAATGGGCCAAAACGATAATGATGGGCCTCCTGAATAGTTGACAGCCATTGATGAGCTAAAAGAGCTAAAGGGGGTCGTAGATAAATATGCTATCATTTGTGGAGTTAAGCTTAGAATAGTAACAAGTGATAAGAAGACATTTTAGGTACTGTGTGAAGAGGGGTGTCCGTTTAACCTTTATGCTTCTACATATAGGTTAAATATAGGTTTCCAAGTAAAGACTCTGTTTTATGAGCATAACTGTGCTTGTGTGTATAAGAACCCTAGAGCTTCAATGAATTGGTTGGCTGAATATTTCAAAGAGAAAGTGCAAGAGATGCCTTAGTTTAAAACAAGTGACATGAAGAAGGAGGTGCAGAGAGAATTCATGGTGAGTGTGAGCTTACACAAGTGTAAGAGGGCTAAGCGAAAGATAATGTAAGAAATGGAAGGAAGCTTCAAAGATGAATTTGGAAAGCTAGAGGCATATTGCAATGAATTAAGAGCTTCAAACCCTAGGTTGGAGGTGAGTGTTGACTTGAGCACCGAAGCTTTGGAACAAGGAAGAAAGCTTTTCAAAAGAATGTAATTGTGCTTTAATGCTTCAAAGGTATATATTTTTCTTTCAAATATGAATTTTAATATATATGTCATGAACTTGTGTTTTAATTGTTTAATTTGTGTGTAGGTTAGCTGGAAAGAAGGATGTAGGCCTTTAATTGGGTTAGATGGAACTTTCTTAAAAGGAAAATCAAGAGGCATTTTACTAACTGCAGTAGGTTTAGATGGTAATGATTCCTTATACCCACTTGCTTACGGGCTAGTTGACAAAGAGAATAGGTTTCACTGGACTTGGTTCCTTGAATGGCTTTAAAAGTCACTAGATCTAGATGTAGGTGAAACTGTAACACTCATGCCTGATATGTAAAAGGTAGAAAGACAACTTGCTTGTGTGAAAATGTTAGGGTTTTTTTTCTTGATATCATACCTGACGCATTTCTCTTGTCATTTATTGATTATGTTAGGGATTAACTCACGCAGTAAAAGAGGTTCTTCCATAGGTATAACACAGACTTTGTGCACGACATATTTATGCTAATTGGAGCAAGAAATGGAGGGGCAATGAGTTTAAGAAAAAAATTCTTCACCTGTGTGTGGAGTACATTCACACAAGAGTTCAAAGAGAATTTAATAGATATTTGCTCGTTCAAGGAAAAGGCAGCTCAAGATGCTTTAATTTATTCTCACAATTCATGGGTAAAAGTGTATTTCAGTAGTAGATGTAAGTCTTGGGTTGTTGATAACAATATGAGTGAGTCCCTAAATGCATGGATAGATGAGTATCAGTATCTTCCAGTAATTAGGATGTTTGATGGTATAAGACTGAAAATGATGGGAAAATGGGTTGAGAGTGAGATAAATGTAAGGAATTGGAAATGTGAATATAGTCCAAAATCTATTGCCTTATTTGAGGCTAATAGGTTTCTTACTACGGAATGTATAGTCAATTTTAATGGGGATGAGGGGTATGAGGTGGCAGAGGGGCCAAATAGGTATTCTGATCACCTATCTAGGGCAATGTGCACATGCAGGGCTTGGGATATAACGGGAATCCCATGTCAACATGCAATATGTGCTATGTCTCATGCTAAAATAGATCCTAAATCACAAACCTCCCACTACTATCACATGGACACCTATCTAGCTAGCTATAGAACAAAGCTACAACCTATAAGGGGGAAGCAATTTTAGGACATTGAAACATTCCTTCAAATGTAACCTCCACTTGTAAGCAACTTACCTAGCAGACCTCTAAAAAGAAGGGTTAGAACTAAGGAAGTAGAAAGAATGAGGAACAAATCTATCCACAATGCACAAGGGATAGGTCAGCCTCAACCTCAAATGGAAAGATTGACTAGAGCAAGAAAGAGGCACAAGTGCACTGTGTGCAAACAAGAGGCACATAATAAGAGTACTTATAAGGAGGTAAGTCATTATTGGTGTCCTACGATTTTATTCTAGTATAATTAGGCTTTCTTTCACTGTATAATTAGTCTATATGTGCTTCCCTGATAGGAGTGTTGACATACTGCTTATTTAAATCATATTTCATTTTCCACTTCTAGTGGAGGAGAAATAAAGCTTGGCTTTCAAATATTCAGGTTATTACAATTAGGGTATGTACTAAATGATTATATGCTTTAACCTTCTTTAAGCTCCTTTAGCCAGTAAACCTCAAAATAAAAGCAAAAACAAAACTGTACCTACCCAAGAGCCCATACCACTATCCCAACCAACCTAAGAGCCCCCACAACTATCCCAACCAACTCAACAGTCAAGAAACCTTTCAAAGATTTCTCACACTACACCTAACCCCACTCCTTCATCCCAATGAATATCTGTAGCAAATAAGTACTCCTATAAGTTAAGGGCTCAATATGGGTTTGGTATACAATATGAACAAAGCACTGGTCGCACTGTTTACAATGTAAGATTATGTCAATGATGTTGAGTACTTAATCAAACATTGTCCAAAAATGAATGCAAGGCTATCTTGATATTTTTGTCCCTCTCATTTTACAGCCAGGACTCTCATTTGAGGTGGTGCTTAAAGAGGGGACAACACAAGAATAATACGTCATTATGTAGACCCACAAACAAAATTTCCTATTCCCAATGAAAAGGAATTAGGAATGTCAAGGGCTGTAAGCTCTAGTACACCAGAGGGTTCAAGGTTGATTCAGTTGAGCCTCAATTGTCAGACTTACCATTTCAACCATGAGGTCTACAATGGTTGGGAAAACCATGTGTCACAACAAGACAATTCTTGGCACAGAGACAAAGTCAAATTCAAAAGACCAAAGAGAAATCAAATAAGACACATATGTAGTTTCTTGTGTATTCTTGGCACTTTTATAAATGTCATTTGACACAATATATTTTTCAGTTATCTTTTAACACCTTATGTAGAGACTATTTTGATTACATGTCTGGGTGAAACTCAAACACTCAAGTATGATTTTATGCAGCTTTTGTTAATATGTAAATTACACTCTACCAGGTTTATGCCAAATTGTTAATATTTACGCACTCTAATATGTGCATTGATATGAGCAAAGATGAAGGTTAATTATAGTCTCCCTATTTTCCTCTTCAAACTTGAAATACATGTTAAATGATGTTTAGTAATAATAACAAGTGAAAATATAATGAATGAATAACATTAAACCACATTCAAATTGATCGCTGTGAGTCTGTTGCGTTTTGGCTTCTATCAAAGTCTCACTCAAGTGCATTCTATATTTTCCAGCTACCACTTTCATGACTTTCAAGTGTGGAGAGAAAGTGTTGTGTAATTTTGGTCCATAACTCAAGTGCTGATACTCTCACTTGAGTGCATCATCAATTCTTCCACTTCTGCCTTAGCTTTTGTGCAGCACTTCCTTCAGAATTGTACTGAACTCTCACTCAAGTGCAATATGTCTCACTCGAGTGCATGTGTATTTTGTATTATGGACTTGAGTCTCTGGATAACACTTGTAGCATTTTCTTTAAGAGTGTGATTTTGCACTTGCGAGTGTTGAGGTATTCACTCGAGTGATAAGTTCCTCACTCGAGTGCATCAGCATATTTTCACTTCTGGATAGCCTTTTGCTCAGCACTTGCACCAGCATTTGAGGAAATGAGTTTTCTCACTCGAGTGCACTTGCCATTTTGAGGTTCTTTCTTACTCTCGAATAGATACTTCCTGTGCCACACTCGCAAGACTCGAGTAAGCTTTTGGCTCTCACTCGGATTGTTGAGTCAGTGCTCAAGTGTAATGTTCATTTTCTATCTCTGACTTGTTCTTTCTATTAAGCACTTCCAAGAGTGTGCCTTCATACTCGAGTGTAAACCTCGTCATCACTCGAGTGCCTCTCACTCGAGTGTTGCTGAAAAATCTTTGAATTCAATAGCCTTTATAAAACACTTTCAGACCAACACTTCCTAGACTCGAGTGCAAAACTTGTTCTCATTTGAGTGCAGCTGCTTCACTAGAGTGCATCAGTTGAAATCTCAGCATCTTTCTCTTAACTTTGTGAAATGCATTTGATAAGCATTTGAATCAATGTTTATACTTTTAAAACATGAGTTTCTTATCAAAACACATAATCACCTTTCGTTATCATCAAAACTTAGATTCTAACACATTTAACCTTTATAATAAGTGTAACACCCTAAATTTTATTCACCAAATATATTATAATTATTGGAAATAGTCAATGAAATAAAATGGTGAATTTTGGAGAATATAATTATGTTTTTGGTAAAATCGCCTGAGGCAGTGAGCTTGTCATGTGATTTTGTATGATCAAATGATGAGAAAAAATTATGAAATTTTACAAAGTGAAAGTAAATATCCTGAGCTTTAATTTGATAGGTTATATGAATCATTTGAAGCTATATGCAAAAAGATATAAATTTTTGAACTATACCTAGCGAAACTAAAAAGTTTCTATGGCAGCGTCTAAAGATGGAATTTATGGGAATGATGTGCTTCCAATTGGCTAAATAATATATTTTTCCTTGAAACTAGACTAAATAAGGGTTTCATAGGCTTTAGAATCAGTCTAATTTGATTTTTCTAGAATCAGTTATAATTTTTCAAAATTGGGCAAAAAATCTGCTAGAAATTACTTAAAATCTGAAAATGGGAGAATTGGACAAATATGACATCATCATGATATTAAAAAGCAAATCTTCATCTTCCTTATACTATTCCCGAAATTTTTTTTGAAACAAAAGAGAGAGAAAGAGTTGAGAGCTTTTAGAGAGAGAGAAGGGAAGAAAACTCATAAGGTAGGTCGATTTCTTTAGTGAATTCATACATAACGCGTATAACTCTACTTCTAAGCTTCTCTTTCATGGACTTCAAGGTTGTTGGTGCTCAAATATGCTATTTATAGAGTTAGGGTTCAGCCATACTTGGAAAAGCTAGAAGGAAGCGAAAGGTAACTCTCAAACCTTCGTATATTGCTTGTTCTTGCTGCTGTGGGCAATTTAATTGTTGATATTTCATCAGATTGCGTTGGTTTTAAATTTTGGAAATATGTTTTCTTAGGGGTTATGCTGCCCAAATTGGTACTAAATGGTAGTTGTAACCTAATAGAATAATCAATAAAGTGGTGAGGAGTAGAAAAGAACACGTTTGCGGAGCCGAAATCACAAAACCCCGATTTTCCCTGGAGAATCCATAAGTTTCAGCCAGCTCTAGTTAGGGGTCTTAGAGTTCGATTTTTAATGATTTGATGATTCCATTATGTTCAGGGGGAAAATTAGATGGGGTTACAGTTGATTACTTTTTCTGAAAAGCCTGAAAAAGCATAATTACGAAAACGCCCCTGAAACCCTTAAAGTGGGGCTGCCAAGGGCAATTTTATAATTTGACATTGAATTTGATAATTTTGAGTCAAGAAATGGATTCTTTGGGCAAAAATATGTCAGCATAGCCTTAGTCAAAATTTCAGGAAAAGTATGGTTGGACTGGGTACGGCGGGGCCGGGTCGAGTCCATGAGGGCATTTTAGTAATTTTTCTATTTAGACTCATATAACCTGTAGAAACACTATGGAAGTGTCTAAATGGTATATTTGGCATTGTAAGATTGAATAGGGAGGTCGAGCTGTTTGCACGTAGATCGAGGAACTATTTCTGTTTAGCAAAAGGGACACAAGGTAGGGAACTTACCTTATTTGCATGTATTTGATATCTATGCTTGTGTAGTGATGTATGTGATTGCTTTACTTGATTGAGTAGAGCATATTTGAATAAATGAAGCTTTGATTCTGTTTTCGCTGTGGCCATAGTTGTAACACCCCGATTTTCAATTAAGGACTAATGGCATTGAGATTAATTACAAAATTGTGTAATTAAATATTTTGGGAGAAATATGATGTAAATTTGAGATGAATGTGTGTGGTATTTGAGATCAAGGGTTGAGATTCATTATTGATGGGTCGGAATCCTATACATTGTGTCTATGTGAGCTCATAGTGGAAGTGGATGAGATGGTGACATGTGGCATTGTGGAGGCCTTTGGATAAGGCACTAGAGGACAAAATAACTCACTTCCTCTCTTTTCTCTCTCTCCCATGCGCATGAAGGGGCCAAGGGGGGCAGAAATTTCTGCTCCTCACCTTCATCATCATCATCAAACATTTCTCTCTCTCTTCTCTCTCCATTTTCGCCATTTTTGGCCAAAGAAGAAGAAGGAAAAGCTTGCATTTAAGGTAAGATCTTGACCTCTAATGCCAATACTCCCTTCATTAAAGTTGATCCTTGAGCTAAGAGCTTTCATCCTATGGTTGTAGTTTGTTCATTGGTGGTGGTTTGTGGCCACACGAAAATATGAACTTGGGAGAATCATGAAGTGCCTTTGGGAAAGTTGTTGAGGTAAGTGAAAGCTTCCTTCTCATATAAGATTTGTGGCCATTGGTTAGGCCTTAAATTTCTGGAATTTTAGCCCTAATTTCGTGATTTAGGGTCTTGTGGTGTTTGAATTGTTGTTGTCATGGAATTAGTGCCTTGTTAAGTGTTTTGAATGAATGGTATTGAATTGAAGCTTAAATGTGAAGTTTGGCACTTTTTGTGTTGGTTTATGCTTTGGTCAAAACAGGGCATATAAATGGGTTGTGAATTTGGTCACTTTGAGGTTACCATTGTGTTCCTTGAGTGATTTTGTGTGGGAATAAGCTTGGTTATTAATTTTGGAGTTATTGAACACTTTGGTAGAAAATTGGAAATCTGGTTGGTTTAAGCTCTGTTTTGCGCAGTAATTTTGTATGAGCGTTTTGAATGACCAAATGGTATTGGAAAATTCTGAAACTTTCCAGTCTTAAAGTTCACATCCCAATCTTCAAAATGGACATATAATTTGTGCCATTTCGTTTTGTCTACTGTGAGTTATAGCTGTCCAAAGTTTGAGGTCGAAAATGGATTCTGTTTTGGGACAGTCTTGAGTTTTTGGTGATTCTGGATTTGTGTAGTGATTTGCAGTGAATGGCTATATTTTTCCTTGAAAGAGGACTTATATACCTTTCATTTGGCTTTGGAATCACTTCGTTTCGATTTTTTTAGATTTAGTTATGAATTTTGGAAGTTCGCCCAGAGTCAGGAAATTTCTGGGCCGCGGCCCAAGAGTGGCTGGACCGCGGCCCAAGACTTTCTGGCCTTATCTGGGCCGCGGCCCATGAGTGGTGGGCCGCAGCCCAAGGCCTTCTGACCATATTTGGGCCGCGGCCCAAGGAATGGTGGGCCGGGGCCCACACCTGTGTTCCAGCACTTTGTGATTTCGAAAAGTGACCTTCAACCTATTGTTTCCCAATCTTTTGGGGCTTTGATTAGAGGCATTTGGGGCCTCTTAAGGGTCAATTATGGTAACCAAATCTAAGTATTATGAAAGTGAGAATTTGGAAAAGAGAATGACCATATGTTCTTGATTTGGTTATAGGGTTGGGTATTCACCCTGATTATGATTTGATATCCGCTTGGATCGTGAGTAGCCGACGCTGGAGCATACGTGGAAAGAATAAGGGTAGGGAACTTACCTCTCCTGCATGTACTGATAATTGTATTTGTGTATTGATGCATGTTATTGCCTTGCTTGAATTATGTGAAACATATGAGAATGATTGTAGCTCTGTTCTATTTATACTATGGCCATGAGTATGTTGTGTGAACATTGAGCATGCGGATATATCATTATGTGAACATGTGTTATTGTGATGCAAGCATGTCATGCATTAAATACTTATCTTGCATGCATATTGGTATGTGTTTCCTACTGAGATTCCCCAGAATCTCACCCTCCCCTATCAACATTTTAGACAGGGAAGGAAGATTGAGGATGAAGCAAGCATCCAAGGACGAAAAGGACTCGTTTTGGGTGAGAGCTTAGTAGTTGGTTATCATTGCGTAAATGAGAATATGTATCTGTATATTTGGATCAGTATTTGGTTATGTATTCGAATAGGTTGTGTAATCCTTAATCGATGAGTTGTATGGGCTAATGTGCCCTATGATTATTGAGCGAAGATATGATCCCGGAATTGTCGGGAATTTATATTGCGTACTCTGATAATTGTATAAATGTAATTTATCTTCGCATAGTAATTATATTCGGAGTGTAAATATGAGACCGTGTTTTAAATGTTTTCGAAACGTGGTTGTGAAAACCCCGTCTGGTTGATGGGTTTATAAACGTTGTTTTGACTTATTGGTTTCTATTTCACATTAATCGCGTAATCCGGATATTAATTACGGCAGGGGGTTACAATAGTTTTGTTACATGAAACATTGAGTATGCAAAAATGTCATATGGGGTATACATCTAGTTAAAGCTAACATGTCATACACATAGCATTTTTCATGCATACATTATGGTATCTATTTCCTTCTGAGATTCTCTCAAATCTCACCCTCCCCTACAAACAAATTAGACAAGTGTAAGCAAGGAAGAGAA
Organism: Inga oerstediana; assembly: GCA_963210345.1. NCBI lineage: Eukaryota > Viridiplantae > Streptophyta > Magnoliopsida > Fabales > Fabaceae > Inga > Inga oerstediana. The sequence continues at coordinate 14,873,288 of OY723411.1, read as the reverse complement.
CTATACGAGAGGATTGCAGTGATGGAACGAAGACGGGAAGATGTCTCCGTTTCACTTGGATGAGTTTAGACACCTTAGTAGCCCTGTGCGGCTATGTTGATGGTAATTATTATGTACAAACCCCTATGGGGAATTTTCTGTAATCGAGCACTTTTTATCAGTATTTTCATGCTATTCTTGTGTTGCCTACCGAACCGCATATCGTTTTTAACGAATACTTTAGTAAAGGTGAAATTAAAATAAAGGCATGCAATAAGCAATCTAAGAATGAATATGCATTTAACCTTTACATCCAAAAAAAACCAAACGCATTTTTTTCTACCCTTACTAACATTACAATTAAAAAGAGTTTTTAAAATAAAATATATAACACATTCAATCTTACTGGGTAACATTCTTTCTTTCTTCACATTAAATCACAAATCACCCTATACAATAGGCATACAAAAAAACCACCTACACCCAAGTAATAATCAATATAACCATTGCAACTTTGAACTTCATCTCCACGCTCCGTAGGTCTCTTCCTCTATTCCCATATGATGCTTTCAACTTTCTTACCTCACCATGGATTGTAACAAGGTCTTTATATAACTTCTCAACATCATTCCCTCTTTGAAGTTGTCTTCTTTCATCATATAGCTTGTCTATGTCATTGAGTAAATCTTTTATCACTTCATTTGTCCTTTCCCCAAATTCACCATCGTGCCAAGCAAAAAAAACACAACCCCTATCCTGTTAACATTAAATAACATATCAGTCATAACAAGTATGTGTTTCAAAATGCTGCGCATTTACAGATACCTAAAAAAGACAATTCACATAAATAGCAGAAGAAGTAATCACTAAATTGTGTCTACACAGAAAGCTTTCAAAGATTGTGACAACTTCCAATTTCCAAGCAACCTTTCAAAATTTCTTTGCTTTTAGACAAACCTTTCAATAATGACAAAGGAATCCAATCTAGAAGAAGGCAAGTAACAAGAATTAAGTTGACCACATAAAAGCCATTTCTAACACAAACAAGAACGATAGAAGATTTAATTTTTATTCTCTATTTTCACCTAGTAGTAATTCCAACAGCCGTAGAACCTCCTACCCGGGTTGTCTTTCTTCCATGACGTCCACCATGGAGCAACAAAGTCATGATGCCACTGTTTCGTTAGACCCTCGTACTCCCTCTCGCAACTGAGCTACCTTATCAAAACAACCCTTCTTCTGCATCTCTCAGTAGTCAAAGTTGAAGATGCCGCCATTTCTTCACCCTCGGATTTAATTTCGCCTCCTTCTCCCTTTTATTTATTGAGGATTGTTGTTCGCCCTTCAATTTATTTCATCGTCATAGTGTTCTGTTTGACCTCTCTTTCATAAAACTTGATGCCTTTCGCCCTCATGTCCTTTTCCTACGTTTTAACTGAGAGTGTTTTTTCGTTTTTTCAACAGTAAATTATTCTAGTCAGCAACTTCACCTGCCTAGTCACCATCCATGTCATCACAGTTAGTCAACAAACTTGTTTTTAATGGTCAAAGTTTCCCTTGTAAACGATACTGTGACTTTTACCCCTATTTTATAACCACATAGCTACTTTTGCACCTAAACAAATATTTGTTGTTGGGTGCACTTTCAGAAAAATTACATGTGCATTTTTGCACCTTAACCCTAAAAGGAAACATAGAGAGTTATTAGAGATCCTAACCATAATTAGTAACCATCTTGGACTTATTATAATTAATTATGAATATTTGTACTTAGCTTATGCTTTTAAAATTAAAATTTAGTATCGAGACCCAATTAATTAACTTGTTTTTTTTTAAAAAAAAGTTTAGTATCTAAAACCAAATTATATAGTTAAATTAATTATACTTGACTTTAAACAAGTTGGGACAACTAAAGTCAAATTAATTATGTTGGTTTGCTCAAAGTTATTGTTTTTCATCTTAGGCATTAGAGACAATAATGGACTAAATTAACATGTGACTCGGCTTAATTTTTTAATAATATATTAGCTTAACATATAGAATGATATCAAAATTAAATTATACCTGAAAGCTTCATTTATTTTTTACAAATTATTAACTTAATAAATTTTTTTTAATATCTACACATTAGTTATTTAGTGGTTATATTTATTATATGAATAGGATGGAGTTTTTTTTGTAACAAAAAAAAAAACTAATGATGAGATGAGAGGCATTGCCTCTTTTTAAAAATATGCAACAAACTTTTGCAAAAACCTCACAATTCTTTTTTAAAATATTCTAGTAACTAACCAGTTTTTTAAAATAGGTTGAAGGTATAGATGGATCGAAAATGGATGTCATTTGATCGATGTTCAAGTAAATATATAGATAGGGTGAAAAAGTTTATTCAAGCAAGTATACAAAAAATCTTAATAAAATCTTGTGTTCTTGCTTATCTTATTGTTTTGAAAAGTAGATTAGTCTACTTGATTTGCTAGATCATTTAGTGTGTCATGAGATTGATCAAACATATACACGATGGACAAGGTATGGTGAGACAAACAATCCATGTAGTGATTGGATGCATACCACGAGTAGTGCTTTAAATGAGTTTGATCGAAGCATGTGTGATGAAGATGATGGTCTTGAAGAAATGCTACATGCGGTCGAAGAGGTACTTCATAATTGTCCTAAAGAATTTGAGAAGTTGAAAGATGATGCAGAGAAACCATTATATGCCGGTAGCACTAAATACACAAGATTGCTAGAAGTGTTGAAATTGTACAACTGTAAAGCTCTCTATGGATTGAGTGTTCAAGTTTCACTACACTGCTTGAATATTTGCAAAATATGCTTCCAGAAGAAAATGTACTTTCTACTAAGACATACAAGGTAAAGCGAATTCTTTGCTTTACAACCGTATGGGATATGAGAAGATACATGCATGCCCTAACGATTGCATATTATTTTGGAATCAGAATGCAACATTGGAGAAGTGCCCTAAATGCATAAGAGAGATTTATCAGTATTCTATATTTATCAATCTTTTTCCAATTTACTTTATTAACGTTTCCTCCCTCAACAATAATCCAGTGTAAGAGAGATAACAGGAATTAAGAAAGATGGTTATGATGATTTTAAAAAAATGTCATATTAACTCATTGTATTGAAAACCGGACCGGACCGGCCGGTTCAGACCGGAAACCGGTGAATCGGTCACCAATCTGGTTTGGTTGAGGTCAGAAAACCAGTGTCGACTGAACCGGTCGACCCAATCTGACCCGGGTTGCCCTATTTTATTTTATTTTTTACATTTTCATGCTCCAACCTGCTTTTTTTTAAGAGAAAAAAAAATTATTTCCTTGGAATTTTTTGATTTGCAAGGAGCTTTATAAAGATTGTTAAATACTTTTAGCATTGGTTAGAGAAAAATCCTTATATACTAAATGATATTTTTGTGGGCATTAGGTTCATGAGGTTATATTAGACTATTGACTTAAAAAAAAACTCTTATGTAGTTTTTTGAATAATATGCATGAATATTTAAATTATATATTTCTTTTTAATTGACTCTGGGTTGACTCCGGTCTGAACCACTGACCCTTAACACAGTACCTCGACTGATTTAGTGTCCAGTCCAGTTTTTAGTACATTGTATTAACTAATTTTTTTAATTTAATCAAAATAGATAAATATATTTTACTTATCAAGAAGGAATATTTGCTAGATCAATTTTCCAAAGCTAATGCAAATGCTCACTTCAGCAAGCAAATAATCATATGTTAATTTGCCTGATTCGGATGAAGAGTTTATATGAGGGTATGGAACATATGGATCTTGGTTTTGAACAATGTGATTGGCATTATTGAAGCAGTCTCCATCAAGGTTCGAAAAACCGGACCGGTTATTGAACCGGTTGAGATAGTGGTTTAAGGGTCAGTAGGTCAGACCGAGGTCAAACTAGGGTCAAACCGGTTATAATTAAAGTAATATAATTTAATTAAAATATACAAAATATTAATATTTAACTATACAAAATAATATTTTAAATCAATTCATGGCAATAAAATTAAATAAATATTTAAAATTGAAATAAAAAATAAAATTAGAAAACAATAAATATTAAAATATTTTTACTTAAATTTTATTATAATTAAATAAATGCCAAATGTTTGAGTTATAGACTTATAGGATAATCTTCTAAGCTAGAAAACTAGATATCATGCCTCACATATTTACAATTTATTTTAGATTGGGAAAACGTGAGATGAGACATAAGCTTTAAATCTTTTCACCTCCCATCATACAGCTGTTTTTTGACTTTTTTTTCAACCCCAATGTCCAACTTTTCTACCTCGAGAAACTCCATTTTAATTAATTCAACCCACTTCTCCCATCCTCTTCAGTTTTTGCCTTTTGAGCAAATGAAAAAACCTTCTCATCTAGACGCTCTCTATTCCTAAGATGCTAATGCTTCGATAATTTAGTGTGATGCCGATGAAGAAGACAACGGCTTCTTCTGAAATACTTCAAAGAAACTTCTTTCTCTTCACTAAAGGACGCGAGAAGAGGCAGAGAGACACAGCCTCGCACCTCCACAAGCAGTGGGCGTTTGGTTTCAAAGTTCCGGCATCGTTTACGAACCAGTGAGAAACTCCGGCACCATTGTGAGTGTTTGTTTGAAATTTTTTTTAGTTAGCTCGGGTAACCCCCTAACTCGACGGGTTACCTGAGTTACAGCCGGTTTGTGCCGGTTCAGGGCGGGTTGTTCCGGGTTGCTCTCCATCAGAGTCAGGCAGTGAACCAGACCGGACAAGTGGCCGGTTCGCCGGTTTCCAGTCTGAACCGGCCGGTCCAGTCCGATTTTTTATACAATGGACTCCATCACCTAGATTTGACGTCATTGTCACATCTTGTATCTTCAGTTTGTGCAATCTTGATCAAGCACATACAATTGAGTGGTGACTTGATCCTTATTTTTTGGCTGAGATTTTAGGAGGCATGCTTTTGAATTAATGTATAACATTTTAAAGAAAAATAAGTAATAACAAGAAAAATGAAATATCTTATGGGTAGGTATGTGGATGCATCCCCCCAAATATGTACCAGATATGGGTATTTTCTTTTTCAAATTTGATTAAGGATATATATCCCAAAGGACTTTAAAATGTTTTTTTTTACTCTTCCACCAAATGCGATTTCTACTATTTGAATTTTTATTCTTTTTCTTGAATAGTTAATTTGTAGATTTCTAATATTTTCTAATTCATAAATTAATAAATTTACAAGAAATTATTCTATTACTATTTTTAAAATAATATTTTACTAATTTGAATTTTTTATTTTTAAAATTAAATAAATGAATAATATGTAATTTAAGAATGCTTAAATTTATGTATTTTTCAATGACTAGATTCTATTTATTGTTAAACTAACATAATCCAACGCAAAATTTCATGGCTAACACAAACATTAAAAAAATAAACAGAGTTCTGCGATAACAACAAAATTATAGGTTTGCGGATTTTAATTTTTATATGTACAACGATTATTTTATGTTCTATGAATAAAAAAATCAATAATTTATTCAACAAATCAACTGTATTTCCCCTTTATTATTAATCAAATATGAAATATGTCCCCACTTTTTCTCTAAAAATTTTATTAGAATAAATTACATTCATTTTAATTCTCCACAACCAAGTCCTGTTATGATTATAGAATCATGATGTATAATCTTTTTATTTAATGAATTTGATCATTTAAAAAAAAAACAAGAAATATCTCCCCTACATGCATGAGATCTCTTTTTATTTAAAAAAAAGACTAGCATTTCAAATCACATATGGGCTAAATTTTTCTTTTTTTTTTTGCTACTGCACGGTATCCCCAACCCGGTGGGTCAAGGACTAATCCGTCGGGTATTGTCGGGCCCAATGATGGGGGCGACCCTCCCAGGCACACCTGCTCCATTCCCACCCCCCAGGGATCGAACCCCAGAGATGATGGTTAAGGGGCACAACGCCCTTATCAGTTGTACCAATGTGCGCTGGTCACATATGGGCTAAATAATCGCGATGAATGCAGACCTCAAGCCCAAACCCACAGAAAAGGCCGGCCAACAATTAAGGACCACCTTCCCGCCAAAGGCTTGCGACTTCAAAATTAACGGACACTATTTCATTTTCATCAGCAAAACAAACGTCGCTTCGTTTCTAAGAACGGAGCCGTTCCACTGGCCAAAACAAAAAAAAAAGAGGAACAGAGCCGTCCCAGTTACCAACTTGCCATTACAAGCTCTCTCTCTCAATTTCTTAACCTTCTGCTTCCAAAGGAAGCTTCCGATGTCGTTAAAATGATCCAAACTCAATGTTCCTCTTCACCTCATTGGTTCATTCAGACTCATCCAAACACACCCTTAGTACTGACATTGATCCTCGACCTTTGCTAATTTCTTCATTTCTCGCTCGTTTTCCTTCCAGCGGTTACGTTTTCAGAGTTTCGATCAGGTGGAACAAATTTAATGGAAACTCTTGTAGTCCTTTTCTTGTCAATGCTTTTAAGCTAGTGCGATGCATTTTATACCTATTCTCCGTCTTCTAATTGATGAATTTTCTGTCTGCATTTTCTATTCATGAGCCAGTAAATAAGGCGCACCTTTTTAGCTTTTAGTTTATCGGTATTTTCTTCTGTTCAATAAATTGGAGCACATTTCTAGATCGTGTTTACTTAGCTGAGGTAACTTGGGCCTAGAATGGAATTTTATAATACTATTGTACATGATCAATGCTTAAAATGTGGTGATGACTTTGTTCTTTCCCCTCCTTGTTTAGTATTTATAGGATTCGATTTAGGGGAAAATCAAGGTAGAGGTTAAAATGGAGCCGGAGGAGTTCTCTTTGGATTCATCTAAAGGAGATGGACTCCAGTTATGTTTTTCAACACCTGTGTCACGGTATGCTACTCTATCCAGAATTTCCTTTCCATTTTCATCTTAAGTGGTGCTTTATTTTTCCCCCTTAGAACCTGATATATGGCATAATGAAAGAGGCTATTACCATGGGATTCTTAACTTCTAAAAGTATCAGTTGAGTAAATAGAGTCGGGAATCTGCTCTTAATCAAAGGCACCAATGTGTGGCACAATATAAATGAGAGTTGAGCTCGAACCTACTTTTAATCAAAACAAGTAACTTCAAACATGAGCCCCCGCAATAATTACCTTGTTCCAATTCTAAATTGAAGATTTTGAGGAGACCAAGTTCAATCAAGTTTTTTTACTAAATTCATTTTACTTCCTAACAATTTTACAATATTTTTATAGGAGAAGAGGACGAGCTAGACGCTCATCAAAGGAGGGGTGCTGGACAGAGGAGGAGGTCTGTCACTTGTTGTCTAATTACGTCTGAACTTTTTGTTTGAGTTTCTTTGCGTAAGATCAATGTCATATGCTAACAAAGTTTAATAATTATGAAATACCTTTATATCTCTGTAATCTCTAAATCGCCTTGGAATCTGATGTCATATATTTGGCTTAAATGGTTTTATGATTTGAGATATTTAACTTGGAGAGGTTCGTGTTTTGTTACTTTGTGTCATAACATTTGAACTGAATTGATTTTTTAAACAAAATTGTATATAAAATGTCTTAACAAAAGAGGCTGAAATGAAGAGGGAAACCTAAAATGGGAATGAAAACTAAAACTAACGTGCATTTTTTCCGTTACTCTGTTTTTCCTCTAGATATCCTTTGCATGTCAAGTCTTTCTAATTTTTCAGCGATATGTCTGACACATACTGAAACAGAACAAAGACAGAGAATGTGAACGTGAATGTGAACAGAGAATATGAACACAGCCAACGTTGACATTTAGGTGATGTGTGCAATGACGTTAAGGGAGTTGCCAAAGCTGACTCTGTCATTATTTAAAGCATTTTTAAAGATTGAGTTTTTAGTATAAATAGATGTTGTTTTTCATTGTAATGGACATCTGAGATTGAATAAACACATTGAGTTTTGGTTTCTATACCATTTTGGTATCAGAGCCTTGTTCCAAAGGGAGAGAAAACGAGAGAGTGAGGAATAGGATTGAGAAAAAAACGTTGGGAAAAAACAGGGTGTGCGAATCCCATCCTACCGACGGATTTTCAGAAATCTGACCCCGCCATCGGCTTCAGAACGTCCCAAAACCCAGGACAAGCTTCGGCCTCCTCCGTGCATCACCGTCACGCGCCCCCACGCGCCACCTCTGTGTCCCACGCGCCGTCAACGGAGCTTCACGCGCCGGTCACGCGCTGCAGAAGGTTGAAGACGACTGCCACGTCACCCGTCCACGTCATCTGACACGTCAGCTTGTTGACCCAGTCAACGCCACTCTGTCCAATCAGTTTGCGCCACGTGTCATACCTGCCACGCCATCCGTCCGGTCAGCCTGCCACGTCACCCAGTCCAGTCAGCAGCCACGTCGTCGGTCAACGCCACGTGGACCAATCACGGACTGCCACGTGTCATTATTGCCACGTCAGCATACGGTCAGCTAGAATTTTGTTGAAATTACCATTTTGTACCCTAAATTTTGCGGTATTTACATTTTGACCCCTAGAAAAATACCAAAATTACATTTAGGTCCCTGAACTTTAGGAAATTACATTTTGACCCCTAGAGTTTGCCAAAATTACATTTAGGTCCCTGAACTGTTAGAAAATTACATTTTGACCCCTAGACTTTGCCAAAATTACATTTAGGTCCCTGAACTTTTAGAAAATTACATTTTGACCCCTTGACTTTACCAAAATTACATTTTAGACCCCGGAACTTCCTGAAATTACATTTTGACCCCCAGATTCTGCCAAAATTACATTTCAGTCCCCCAAACTTTCTGAAATTACATTTTGACCCCCAGATTCTGCCAAAATTACATTTCAGCCCCCCCAAATTTTCTGAAATTGCATTTTGACCCCAGATTTGCCCCAAAATACATTATTGCCCCTCATTACCCAAATTTCCTATTTTACCCCTGACTTTTCCATATACACAAGTCCTTTCCCTACCTTGTACCTAATAAACTGCAAAATGCCACCAAGACGCGGAAATAGACATGAAATTGAGATGGAGGAAATGAGACGCCGGATACAGGAATTGGAAACCACTGTACAAACGCAGCAAGCCATGCTAGAATCTCGCAATGAATATCCAGATGATTCAGATAATAATAGTTCGTCGTCTACTGACTATCACCGCCGTCCTCAACAACAATCATTCCGCCTTAATGACATTAAGGTAGACATTCCTGAATTCGAGGGACGACTCCAACCGGATGAATTCATTGACTGGTTACAAACAGTTGAACGAGTCTTTGATTACAAAGAAATCCCAGATGAGCAGAAAGTTAAGATTGTTGCCATCAAATTGAAGAAGCATGCCTCCATATGGTGGGAGAATCTCAAAAGAAGGCGTGAAAGAGAGGGAAAGAGCAAGATACGAATGTGGGACAAGATGCGACGCGAGCTCTCACGTAAGTTTCTTCCCGAAAACTATTATCAAGATAATTTCCTTCAGTTACATAATCTCCGCCAAAAGGCTATGTCTGTAGAGGAATATACTAGGGAGTTTGAGAAACTCATGATGAAATGTGATATACAAGAAAGGGAGGAGCAAACAATAGCTCGTTATCTCGGAGGGTTAAATACAAACATTGCCCATCCAGTACAACTCCAGCAATACTGGACTCTGGATGACGTCATCCGTTTAGCCAGCCGTATTGAGAAACAGATGCCCAGAAGGCCTCCATACCAGCCGTCTTCCTCAACCAGAATTCCTTTTGATAGGAATAAGTCACAAATACATCATCCTAGCTCGTCAAATGCGCCTCCACCAAAGGCTACTAGGGAATTCAATTCCAAAGCAACTAAGTGCTTCAAATGTCAAGGCTTCGGTCACATCGCTTCTAACTGTCCTAACCGTAGAGTTGTCACTATTATGGAAGGAGAAGCTTCTACAGTATTTGACGAAGAAAGGGAGCCTATACCTGAAACAGAGCAAATATTTGATGAGGAGCCAATATTTGATGATGAAATTACTCCTGCAGATCACGGTGAATCACTTGTTATTAGAAGAAGTCTGCATACAGCCACCGTAAAAGAAGAACCTTGGCTACGTCGTAACATTTTTCATACCCGCTGCACAACTCAGGGAAAAGTCTGCGACGTTATTATTGACAACGGAAGCTGTGAAAATGTAGTCTCCAACTACATGGTAGAGAAATTGCAACTACCAACTCATAACCATCCGAGCCCTTACAAGCTTCAATGGCTTAACCAGGAAAGCGAGGTAAAAGTTTCGAAACGATGCCTTATTACTTTTTCTATCGGTAAAAGGTATCATGACGAAGTTTGGTGTGATGTTGTTCCAATGGATGCTTGTCACCTACTTTTGGGAAGACCTTGGCAATATGATCGACATGTTCTGTATGACGGTCACGCAAACACATATTCTTTCCAGAAGGACGGCGTGAAAATTCAACTTGCTCCTTTGCCACCTGATAAACACAATAAAGGCAAGAATGGATCCAAACCATTAGTGTCTTTAATCGAGAAGGTGACCAAAACAGACAGCCAAGTAATGGGTTTTCTTCTATTACTCGAGACAAATAACGGAACTGCCATTCCACCTGAAGTGCAGCCATTGTTAGAGGAGTTTCCTGATGTAATTCCAGATGAAATTCCGTCGGGATTACCACCCATGCGAGACATTCAACATGCTATGGATTTTATTCCAGGAGCAGTAATTCCTAACAGGCCAGCTTACAGAATGAGTCCTCAAGAACATGCTGAAGTTCAAAGCCAAATTGAAGAATTGCTTAAAAAAGGATTAATCAGTGAAAGTGTCAGCCCCTGTGCCGTACCTGTACTCCTAGTTCCCAAGAAGGATGGAAGCTGGAGAATGTGCATAGATTGCCGTGCAGTCAACAAGATCACAATTAAGTATCGGTTTCCGATACCCAGGCTTGATGATATGCTCGACCAGTTATATGGCTCTACCATCTTCTCTAAGATTGATCTACGTAGCGGATATCATCAAATCCGAATTCGTCCCGGAGATGAATGGAAGACCGCTTTCAAAACCAGAGATGGGTTGTACGAATGGAATGTGATGCCATTTGGGTTGTCAAATGCTCCTAGCACGTTTATGCGCCTGATGAACCAAGTCCTTCGTCCTTTCATTAGCAAGTTCGTTGTTGTCTATTTTGATGACATTCTTATCTACAGCAAGAGCATAGCGGAACATTTAGAGCACCTACGTCAAGTATTGCAAGCTCTTCGTGAACAAAAACTTTATGCCAACTTGAAGAAATGCACCTTCTTGACAAATGAAGTCATTTTTCTGGGTTACATTATCACTGCAGAAGGTGTACGTGTGGATCCAAGCAAAATTGAAGCCATTAACAGTTGGCCAACTCCGCAATCTATCCAAGAAGTTCGGAGCTTCCATGGATTAGCTTCCTTTTATAGGAGGTTCATTCGAAATTTTAGTTCCGTCGCTGCACCCCTTACAGATTGCATCAAAGGAGACAAGTTCCAATGGACAGAAAAGGCTCAAATAAGTTTTGAAGAACTAAAGAACCGCTTGACAGAAACTCCTGTGCTAGTTCTTCCTAATTTTGACCAAGTGTTTGAGGTCAGCTGTGATGCCTCTAACACTGGGATTGGTGCTGTTTTGAGTCAAGAAGGCCACCCGATTGCTTTCTTCAGCGAGAAACTTAATGATGCTAAGCTCAAATACTCTACCTATGATAAAGAGTTCTATGCTGTTGTTCGAGCTTTGCAACATTGGAGCCACTACCTGTTACATAAAGAGTTTATTCTCTATTCTGACCACGAATCACTCAAGCATTTGAATTCTCAACAGAAGATCAATCGAAGGCATGCCGCTTGGAGTGAACTATTGCAGACCTATCCATTTTTGCTCAAACATAAGGCTGGGATCCTAAATTCAGTAGCTGATGCGCTTAGTCGTCGCCATGCTTTGATAACGACTATGCAAACCAAAGTAGTGGGCTTTGAAACTATAAAAGAGTTGTATCAAGATGATCCTGATTTCCAGGGTGCCTGGAGTGCCACTGAATCTCAACCATTTCAGCAGTATTACAGGGAAGGAGAATTTTTATTCAAAGGAAAAACTCTTTGCATTCCTCGTTGCTCACTTCGAGAAGCTATAATTTGGGAAGCACATAATGGAGGATTAGCTGGTCATTTTGGTAGAGATAAAACTGTAGCCTTAGTAAAGGAGAACTTCTATTGGCCAAGACTTGAACGGGATATCAACAAGCATATCCAAAGATGCAGAACATGCCACCTGGCTAAATCCAAAAGCCAAAATACTGGGTTATACATGCCATTACCAGTACCCAACGCACCTTGGGAGGATGTGAGTATGGATTTTGTCCTCGGGTTACCTCGGACCCAGAGACAAAAGGACTCTATAATGGTGGTTGTTGACCGTTTTTCAAAAATGGCTCACTTCATTCCTTGCCAGAAGACTAATGATGCGGTTCAAGTTGCAGATTTGTATTTCAAGGAGATTGTTCGTCTCCATGGAATTCCAAAAACCGTCACCTCTGATAGAGACATCAAGTTCGTAAGCCATTTCTGGAGGACTTTATGGAAAAAGATGGGAACAAAACTTCAGTTTAGCAGTGCTAGCCATCCACAAACTGATGGACAAACCGAAGCTGTTAACAAAATTCTTGGAAATCTTTTACGAAGTTTTGTTGGGAAGAACTTGAAGCAGTGGGATCTTATTCTTGCTCAAATTGAATTTGCCTATAACAACTCAGTCAATCAAGCAACTGGAAAGTGTCCGTTTGAAGTTGTTTATGGCACCCGACCTCTCAGCCCACTTGATTTGACACCATCTTCAGATAAGCAACAATATAGTGTCAATGCAGACCAGCGGGCTAAGGAAATTAAGAAGTTACATGAGCAGGTATGTAATAAGATTCAGCAGCAGAATTTGAAACTCAAGGCACAACGAGACAAGCATCGAAAGCATCAAGTCTTTAATGTGGGGGATTTGGTCTGGATACATTTGAGGAAGGAACGTTTTCCTAAACAACCAAACGCCAAGTTATCTCCGCGAGCTGATGGTCCATTCAAGATCGTACAGAAAATTAATAATAATGCTTACAAAGTGGAATTGCCTGGTGCTTACGGTGTTTCCGCCACTTTCAACGTTGCGGATCTATCTCCATATATTGATGATGTTGATTCTGACTCGAGGACGAGTCCTGTCCAACCCCGGGGGAATGAAACAGAACAAAGACAGAGAATGTGAACGTGAATGTGAACAGAGAATATGAACACAGCCAACGTTGACATTTAGGTGATGTGTGCAATGACGTTAAGGGAGTTGCCAAAGCTGACTCTGTCATTATTTAAAGCATTTTTAAAGATTGAGTTTTTAGTATAAATAGATGTTGTTTTTCATTGTAATGGACATCTGAGATTGAATAAACACATTGAGTTTTGGTTTCTATACCACATACAGGACAGCCGTTTGATTCAGGCAGTCAAGAAGCACTAGGAAGGAATTGGAAGAAAATAGGTGAATGATTATCATTCTTGTTCATAACCTCCTTTATAAAATGTATTTGGCGGATCATCAACTGCTTGTTTGTGTGTGATCAAATGGAATTTCTTAAAGTAGAAACATTTTGAACCATGGCACAACTGGTCATTCATTCGCCTAAGGTTGCCTCTTATACGAAGTGTGTTTGTAGGAAATGGTCCATTATTTCAAAACACTAGCCTGGTCGCATTGGGAAGCAATGCCGAGAGAGGTAATATTTAACATATTCTTTGAATTTGTGCCTTGTGTTGTTATCTGATGCTTGACTATTGCTTGACACTTCAGAAACATTTAGATGTAACATCATACTGTCTACAAACTATTTTCTGGGGCTTTTGCTGTTGGATTTCTAGCTTGGTTTCTGATTAACTCATGGTTTAGATTTTGACATCTTAAAATAGTTGCATCATATATTGAATACACATGTATGATGATCTAAGCTTTGAGTAGCTTTTATATTAGTTCTCTTTTGGTGAAGTAGTTCAACAGAACTGGTTTATTCAGCTTAGGCATGAATGAATGAGGTGTTCTAAGTGATGTTATTGAAATCAATAGTTTTCAATGTTATAGTGGTTAAATTGTCCGGGAAAGTTGCTTTACAATTGACTGCAGCTTTGTTGTTTGGCTTAAATTGCTGTCCGAATGGCTATATTCTGAACTCATGTTAATTGTGTGATGCATGCACTTCATCATTCTCGATGTCATCAAATTTTGTGGCGAAGGGGAACAACATTGAGTTTTATGCTGCTACATCAACCCATATTCTTCCTTCATGCAAATTATGTATTGAGATACAAGCTCATTTCAGGTGGCATGATCACTTGGACCCAGCTATAAAGAAAGATGCATGGACAGAGGAAGAGGAAGCCACGCTTGCTTTCTATCACCAAAAATATGGTAGCAAGTGGACAGAAATTGCAAGGTTTCTCCCTGGAAGGTATGTACTTTTATCTATGATGAAGGTTGCTTTCTGCGACATCATGCTTAAATATTTTACATTTTATTAAAACACGTGTTAAGCAGCTGAATGTTATTTCTGCTCTATCATTGAATCTTATGAAAGCAGGCCTGACAATGCCATTAAAAATCATTGGAACTGTTCAATGAAGAAGTTGGGGGCATCCTCACCTGGATGTGATGCAAATACTGCAGCCTGTGACTCCAACACTTGCAGAATCAATATGTTGGTTAAAGAAGAAGATCAGAACCTCAGTCAAATGGTTTCTCCCAAAAGGAGCTGCAGATAGAAGCGCAATATAGGTTCCTCCTTGGCAGAATTGATTCCTCCGAATACGTGTGAGGGGATGAGTGTTGGAATCTCGTAAGATGAGAGCAGATTGATCTCCTCACCAAGAGTTGTCAACAGACCTATAACTCATTTTGATGCTCCTCAAGTCAGGCTTGCTGCTGAACTAGATCGTGTTACTATTGAAGCTGCTACTACTTGTTGGAAATGGGAGGCACGGTGGAATAATTTTAAAAATTTTGTTAATCTCAATCGAAGATCTATTAATGGTGTTTAAACAAAGTTCGAAAGAATTATACATTTCTTTTCGTGTGTTATTGGTTTTCGATCTTCAGGAGCCAACATGTCGATCAACTCCCTCTACCGATATCCACATGAATGCTATTCTAACATGGACTGCGTGCTAGCACCTCCAACGTCTGTTAGGGTTTTCTCGTGACTCTGAATTCTCATCTGTATATATGTTTTTCTGCTCCATCATTTTTATAACCCATGAGGGTTATATTCGAATTTCAGAATTAATTAACCCTTAATCATCTTGATGAGCTAATTAAATAAATTCAGTTTAATTAAATATGTCATACAGTTTTAATTTAACCTATTTATTTAATCTTAATAAAGAGCCAATAGATTTAATTTATTCTTATAAATTAAATATAAGATATTATATCTTTATTATGTTAGTTATTGAACTTATTTATCTAATAGAATTAAATTTAAAACTAACAATATAATAATATTATAATATATATATATATATATATTTATATTTATATGTATTTCAAAAATACATATATATAATATTATGAATTTTCTTTTCACAAATTTTATATTATATATATAAATATAAAATTCGTCCATCCTATATTAAACATTGTCTCGCGTTGGACCATTCTTATGTGCGACCCTATAAGCCCGTACGAAGTTGGCAGTGGGCCAATAATTGTACTAACCTACAAGTCGCAAGCAGTCTATAGCAAAATATTACAACTATCCAATTCATATGAGGATTTTTAACACGATGCAACCTGTCATATAACTATGTCACGTCCCTTTTGTCACATAACATTTCGATTAAGGATGAAACATGGTTGATGTCATCCCCTGTTTCTGACCATTACTTTCACGATTCTTGAGTAGTCTGACAATAGAAATGAAAACTCTTTTCTATCGTAGTATGGCCATATATTTCTTAAACTCATTCATCGATGGGCCCAGTAATATTTCTCTACTAATGTGAGGCACAAATTTCGTCTTGATCATTTATATTCCTCTGTATGAAAAACCACCTAACCTGATCGTAGCCTTTATCATTACCTGGTCAAAGGTGACTTTTAACTAGTTCAAAGCTTAACAACTTTCATGTAGGAATCCATGATGACCTTAGGTCGAAGGATATTGTGATGTGGTTATATATGAGAGAAGCTTATGACTTAATCCATGCAATTTTCTCATAGTGGGTCGGTCCAGTACCTTGTACTTTTGCAAATACTTAAGATTTTGATTCGTATCTCCATATCTTATCAAAGTTATATTGGTCTTATTTCATCTCTGTTTCCACATAGATGACCGATTAAGGACATTTAGGACAGTATTTATGATTTATCCAAGGATACAATCATCACAGTGAACATGCGAATAATATGATAACATAATGGAGAAAATTCATTAATTAATAGTGTTCAAAGTATAATGATGCACAATTTCCAGCAGTACTGTCCCTAATGAGCTGTCTAGGACTTATTCAGATGCAATGTTTTTCAGGGATGGTGAATGTTTCAGTCCTCTTTTGAGCCGACCAGTATTGGCTAGTTAAAAGGTGGAAGCTCAACTTGAAACGAGAAATTAAAGAAACAGGGCTCAAAATCAAAACTTGTATCCACACAGATTCTATGAAAGAAAACCTCATCGATGGTTATTATCATACTCCTCCCAAGTCCACGGCAGCCAGTAGCCCTGAATCTGTCCTGAGGAGCTTAGCTATGACCTATGACAATATTCCTTCCATCATTAGGAGGAGAGCTCACAGTAAAACAACTCCTGACGCTGCATGTGTTGGTGCGAATGGGTTACACAATTTGAATTCGAAGCAGGGTGGTGCCATGTTGTTCATGTCTAAATCAATGACCTCTGCCAGATCTCTCTTCAAAGGGGGCATTGAAACATTGTACTAAATAAAATGATAATCCTATGAATTAATATGTTGGGGATAACTTATTTTTGACTTATAAGTGTTTTTAAATCTTGATTTACGGTATACGAAGTAAGTATGTGAAAGGAGTTTTGTCTCGACTTGTGTGAAAAACACTTATTTTCTTAAAATAGCTGATCCTAGCATGCTTATTATGTAGAGCGATTTTTATTTTGGCTCTTTTTACTGTAATTTTTGCCCTTAACTGTAAATGCATTGACAATAGGCATGGTTTTTTTCTTCGGAAGAATCTGGGCATATCACACTATCGAAAGATTTTTCAAAATTTTCCCCAATTTTCCAATTTCCGCCTGCCCTTTCCATTTCCACTTTACGAGTATTCTCATCTTTTTCTTCTCTTTTGTTCTCTTAACATTTCTTTTGTATTTCAACAAACAAATTCTGAAACATTCAGAGCATGTTTCTGTCCTTGTTGTCAAAGAATTGGTTCATAGAACTAGGCCCAAGAATAACAAATTACACATCAGTTCTTGGACCCCACCTGGACACAGACTTAACTAGCTTGAGCCACTGTTTTGCATAGTTAATCAGTTACGTAGGTGTTTTCGGTCAGTATTGTACACTAGGATATACCTATCCTTTTCTGCTTAATGTGAGGATTATTTTAGATATGGATGCCTCCGTCTTTATTTATAAGAAACACTTAAGCAAATAATATAAATAAAAAAAATATTTAAAGACAATAAATATATAAAAATTGTAACATTTTTCCTAAAATTACCCTTATTCATGGGGAGAAAGGGAATAATAAGAAAGATAATAAGGAAATAATTATAAATAAAAAGGATTGTGGAAAAGAGAATAAGAAAAGTATTATAATAAAACAGGATTGATGCTTTAGGGGCTATGATAATAAATATATCAACATTAAAACGAGTAATTAAATAAAGGAAAAATGGGAAACTAACCAAAAAAGAAAAGAAAAAGAACAAGGCATATGTAATGTTGTTTCTTATAAACCGGAATACTATAAAAAAGATGAGAATTGTTGTGGATTAAGATATTGCTTCTTTCCACCTTTCTTTCCTTTCGCAATAAGTGACAAACCCTCTTTTAACCACTCAATATGCTTCACTCGTAGAATACGCATTGAAATTTCTTGGGCCAAAAGGAAACGCGTAGAAATTTCCTCCTCATGTTCTCTCTCTTAATACATATTTTGATCAGATTTGTGCCTCAATTATTTGATCCCTGAATTTTAAAGGTAAGATTTAGTGAAAAGAGTCAACTAAAAAAATAAAACTAATGTCTACTACCTTTCTCTAGGAACACTTAATAGAGTCCTTTGACTAATTCTGAAACAGTAACGACCCATTTAGTAACTTGCAGAGCTGAACTTTCAAAACTTTCTTCTTAAAAAAAAAATATCAGGGTATCATCCTTTATAAGGAATGAGATTTAGTGAAAACTTGAAAATCCAAAATAGATTTATTTGAATTCATTACACTAGCCAGAGAGGTCCGGACTGACAATGCTATTAATTAAAATCATTGGAACTGTTCAATGAAGAAGTTGGAGGCATCCTCACCATGATGCATATGTGATGCAAATACTGCTGCCTGTGATTCCAACACTTGGAGAATCAATATGTTGGTTAAAGAAGAAGATCAAAACCTCAGTCAAAAAACCTCAACAATGGTTATTACTCCCTCTATTGTTCTTTCTGGTATTTAATATAAGACATATTTACTGAATTTGATTAATTTAAGGAAGTTAATTAATATGATATATATTTCTAAAACACCCTAGTCATTTTTGTTAATTCCTTCATTCCCTCTCTTCCGTTAATTATTATTGAGGGAACATCAATAGGGTTAAATTAAAAAAAATTGATAAATATAAAAAATATATCTCACATTAATGACCAAAATCATGAAACAAAAAACTAAACCGGACTGCCCGATCCAACCTGAAAACTGGTGAACCAGACCCTGATCCGATCTGGTTCGATGGCTGAGTTGGGGGAGGAGTCAACTCACCCGATTCATCTTTGATTTAGGAAAACAGTTGAGCCGGGCAGTTTGCCCGAGTCATATTTTTTTTTTGTGAAAATGACATTTTAATGGGTAAAATCGAATTGGCTCTTCTATTCTGTGTGCCCTAAAGCTTCATCGAGTCGAGCTTTACGCGACGCAGCGACGGTGAGTGTCTGAACTGTGAAGTCTACAATCTCCATTTATGCTTTCCTTTCCTCATTCTTATTGAGATTTCTCGGTTTGAATTGATTATCTCTCGGTAAAAACTGAAGATTTCCAATTCTGCGTTTTTGTTTGGGTTAAATAGAAGATTTTGATTTGTGTCATGATTTATGAAATTAGTTATTCCAAAGCTATTGGGGTTCGGTCAAACCTGCTCTGGTTCTTCTTTTGCTTGAGTTTTTACTCATTCCGGAAGATTTTGATTTGGGTTCTTCACCTGAAAAGATTTTGATATGGGTTCTTCACCCTACCCTTCTTCTGCTTGATTTTTTTGCTCATTTCGGAAGATTTTTTGCATATACTTTTTTATTTTTTTCCAAATGTGTAAGAAATTCTAGTATACAGAATTATCAGTTCTATAAGACTCAGAAGATGGATTTTCAAGCATATAAGAGGTACAACTTGTAATGATGAAAAAAATAATCAGATCCTTCCGGTGGAAGAAGACCTTGCTCTTCTTATATACTCATTTGTATCTTTCTCTTTTTCCAATTGCATATATTAGTCACAACTATTTCTTAAAGCCTGAATGATTCTAACTCAATTTATATCCAACTATTACAATTTGGGTCGGTTGTATGGTTACACCTTAGTTATTAAGAATTTAAGCTTAGGATGAGTTTGTATTTCTCCATTTCTTTTCTTTTGCAATGGTTGCAATTGTTTAAATATATTTTTGTGTCTATTGACTCATCATCAACCTCATTGCTTGCTGGATTTTTGCGTTGCTGTTTTGAAGATGATATTTTTAATTTTTAATTTGATTTTTTTTTTTGTATTGATGGATAATTCAAGTTCTGAGAATGAGAATGTCACTCCTAAGTCCCAGTACTAAACCTCCTACTCCCAATTCCAACACTAATCCTAGTCTTACTCCAAATACCTCATTTCTTACCAAAACTGATCCAATATGGGCACATATTGCCTACAAAAAAGAGGGGACATAAACTGTTTATACATGTCTTTTTTGTTTTAATAGCTTATGATAGCTCTCCATTTTTGGTATATTTTAGATATATTTGAAAAGTTATCTAGACACACTACTACAAAAAGGGGCTTTAACCTCCCAAATTTGGCACCTTTAACGTCCCAAAACGGGGGGACGTATATACTGGGGGCGTAGTAAGTTGAAACAAAAAACGTCCCAAATGATAGGGATGCCCAAAGTCTGACTTTAGGCGTCCCAAATTACAATTTGGGACGCCTAAAGTCCCCCAGGCGTCCCAAATTAAATTAAAGAATTTTTTTGAGCTTTGGAAGAATTAAAAACAAAACGAGTTTCATATTAACAAAACAATTTTAAGTTGAGTTCTTCCAAAAATAAATTTGTTTTATTGAAAATATTTAGATAAAAATCATTTAATGAATATTGGGGTTATGGTTTTCTTTTTAAGTTTTGGCTTGAATTATTCTTCATAATTCGTTTGGAATTAATACAAGAATTTCTTTAATTTAAATAAATCATATTTTATTTTATTATATATACTAATTAATGGTGCAGGAACAAGACTAATGAAATGGGGTGGTGCCACTACGTGTGTATGGATAAATCTCCATTGGCTTATAAAAGCTAGATTTCCCTAAAACTGAATAACAGGGATTTCTATTATACACAAGTAAATTTATATTTAAACAAGAAAATAAACCATTCTCGAATAAATGCAATTTAAGCAATATAACCACACCAAACACATCAGGCTAATATCAACTATCTCAATATAAGCAATATATAATAAGTACAATCTCAACCATTTCAAGTAAATTTATATTTCAAAAACAAAATATACCATTCTGTTACAAAAAAAAACGAAGAAAATAAACCAACCTACCTGATTAGGGCGCCCACTAGCTAGTATGTTGGAGAGGTAGAGAAGACGTTGGAGATCCACGGTGGTGTGCACAACAATGGAAGGACGGAGGTGGAGGAGAGAGCAAAAATCTACCCACTGTGGAGGAGGTGAAGTTGCAGCAGGGTCGGTTGCGTGCGTTGAAGAAACAAAGAAACAAAGAGGAAGAAGAAGGGAGGAGGGAGGAGTTCAACAAGGGCCGACGGTGGAGGAGAGAGCTTGAACAAGGGAGGAGGGAGGAGTTGAAGAAAAAAATAGAGGACGGCCGACGGTGGGTGCGTGGGGAGAGGATGAAGAAGAGTAAAGTTGAGAGGATGTGAGGAGAGGTGTGATAGATGAGAAGACGCATGTCAGACAAGTGTCTTCAGCTCCCCCTCTCTCTTAGCTCGGAATAACAACAATAATCTCTTTATTAACAATACCGGATTCTATATTAACAACTCCACTTTCTTCTTTCACAATAATAACACCGGTCTCTTTATTAATAATACCGTATTTTACATTAACAATTCGACTTTCTTGTTTCACAATAGCAATACCGATCTCTATATTAACAATACCATATTCTACATTAACAACTCTGCTTTCTTGTTTTACAACTTCATAATTTAAGTTTCAGTGCCAATAACAACATTTCTCTCTTTATTAACAACACCATAATTATATTAATAACACCATATTTGAGATATGAAGATGTGAAAAAATAAAATGGAGTTGTTAATGTAGAATGCGGTGTTATTAATAAAGAGACCGGTGTTGTTATTCTAAGTTGAGAGAGAGGGACATCTGAAAGGTAGGTTCGTCTTTTTGCCTAGATTTCATAAATCTCATATTCCTCCTCCGTAGTTACACTGAACTGACTTGGGATTTTCGTATTTCAAAGCTTTGATTTGTCCTTTTGCATATATTCCAAGGCATTTTTTTGGAAATTTCCCAGAGAGAAACAGAGGCGACTAGACAGAAGAAAGGGGGACGACACTGTTCATCGCTACGGTAGCAGTTACTGTTCACCGACACTGTTTACCATCACTATAACGGTCACTGTCACCCATCACTGTTCACAGGCTACTTTTCATGGCCTTCATCGTCATTTTTTCTAATCGACAATAAAAGAGCATTTTTGTTGGTTTGATCGAAAAAACCAAAACCAGCAAAGAACGCTAATGGGGTTGATACGTCATTAAAAGATTTTATTTTATCACTTTGTTATTAGGCAATTAGGCACTCTATTATTAGGCAATTGGGCAGGGGCAGGGTAGTCATTCTCTTTTCTCCATTATCCCATTACTTTTGTCAGTTACTGCATGTTCTGGATGTGGTTAGCATCTTAGTTTATTTAAACCACATTGTACTCTTTATTTAGTCATGATTTTGAATGTTATGAAGTTTCCCCTGCAATCTCTCTTCTTTGTTTCCCTGCCCTTCTTATCTTTCTTGATCTCTTTCTCTCTAAAAACCTTCTAAATTTGTATCACTGGTATCCGAGTAGTTGCGATCCGAACTAATGGCTGATGGTACAAGGGCTCAAACACAGTTTAAGGAGATGGAAGATAGGCTGCGAATGGAGCTCGAGTAGCAGTTGGAATTGTTGCAGAACCAAGTTGAAAGCATGGGGGAGGTGAGGGGCCAAATGAATGGCCTTCAGGACCTTCTCCGGTGACTGTCTTTGTAGGTTGCTAACCTCCAGAATCACCCAGTAAGGTACAGAGGCGAGGATCGAGGTGGGGAGTACTAAATGCCCACCAAATTTACCAAGCTTGACTTCCCTTCTTTTACGACAACCAACATAGAGGCTTGGGTGGGAAAGTGTGAGCGGTACTTCAACTTGGATAGAACACCGGAAGCAAGGAAGACAGTTTTAACAAGCATCGCCCTTGATAGTGATGTGTATCGCTGGTTCCAGCATTTCGAACGTGGTCGAAATGGAATCATTCCCTGGCGGGTGTTTGTAGAGGCCGTGAAGATTCGTTTTGGACCCTTGAATGATGATCCTATGGAGGAGTTGATGAGGTTAAGACAGATGGGAACCTTAGAAGAGTATCAATGAGAGTTTGACTTGCTAATGTTCAAGCTAGACCTATCGGAAGCAAAGCGCACTAGCTGTTTCTTGGGAGGCCTTAAGCCCAAGTTAGCCAATGGCGTTAAACTACTGCAACCCCAAACATTATTGGAGACCATCAAGCTTGCACAGTTGCATGAAATCAACCTGGACTCCATGTAGAAATATACGGGTGGGGGTCACTCCAACCGAACGTACACCGCTGTGTACAAGGGTGCAACGGCTGGCTATTCACATGGTGGAAGCTCGTATGTGGGTGTCAAAACTGAGAACTTGGAATCGAAACGTCCTGCAGCACCAATGTCAAATAAGAAGGACGTACTAGGACTGTCCAATGTGACCTTTAAGCAAACACTATAGGTGGAACATTTAGAAGAGTGTCGTGCCAATAATTTATGCTACTACTGTAAGGGTCGATACACACTAGGGCATTCATGCGAGAATAAGAAGAAAATACAGATTTTCTTGATGGAAGTGTTAGATGATGCTCAAACAGAGGGAACGGTGGCAGACGAGGTCGATGCTGGGGGGAAGAAGATAACTCCGAGAACGCGGTCATAGCATTGAATGCCATTCACGGAACCGATGACACCAAACCTATCATTTCCTTGAATGCCATTCAAGGCACCACCACCTATAACACTATTCAGATTAAAGGCAAGTTAGGGAGAAGAATTATCTACATACTAGTGGATACTGGGAGTTCACATAATTTTCTAGATGCAACACTATGGAAAGAAGGTGACTTAGTGCTGCATAAAATGACACCAAGGAAAATCATGGTGGCGGGAGGAGGACAAATCTGGTCCACTACTAGGTGTGATGGTGTCAAATTACTATCGTGTGGAACGGAGTTTGAAGCTAAAGCTATGTTGGTTCCCTTGGCGGGGTATGACATGATACTGGGGATGCAATGGTTGAGGAAGTTGGGAACCATCCAATTAAATTGGAAAGAGCTGACCATGGGATTCATATGGAAGGGTGCACAAGTAAGGTTAAAAGGGACGAGACCATACAGAAGTAGAATTGTATCGGAGTCGAATATGAGAAAACTACTCCATCAGTCTCACAATATCCTTGCTGTACAGGTAGAGCGATGGTCTCGGCCCGTTTAGGCCCGAGCCCTTCAAGGGTCGGGCTTATGATTTAGAGGCTAAAAAGAGAAGTGGGCCTAAAAGGGCCGGCCCTGTGGGGCCACAAGCCCTGTAGGGCTGGCCCTGCAGCCCTGAGGGCCGGCCCTTTTAATATTTTTTAAAAAATAAATTAATAAATATAATATCATTATATCAAATTATCAATATGAGAGATACCTAAGTACCTAATAGAGTATTAATAACAGGCAAACACTTATTAATTGATTTGATTTATTTTATTTTCTACAATGATTTATTAATTTAAACTTTAAAAAATAGGCTAATTTGGACATTAGATGATTATTTTAACTAAACATTTATGAGTTTTAAAGATAATGTATCTCAATTTAAAGCAAAATAATAAATAAATTGTAAAACTTAAAAAAGAAATTTTTTTGAATTAAAATGAGTTTAAGCCCGAGCCCGTGAAGGGCCGAGGGCCTAAAAACTATTGTACTTTTTAGCAAATGGGCCCGTTTAGGCCTGAGCCTGTGAAGGGCCGGCCCGTATTTCCGGCTCTATGTATAGGTGGTAGTTGAAACTTGTTGCTCGATTGTGGTGGAATCATACCCACATATACCTAGAGAAATACAATAGCTTATTGATGCATACCATGCACTTTTCGAGGAGCCCAAATCTTTACCACCAAAAAGAGGAGGGCGAGACCATAGGATTATCCTTAAAGAAGGAGTGGAACCCATTAAAATTCGTCCTTACAAGTACCCTACCTTACAAAAGGACACAATATACTCTATAGTTAAGGACATGTTGGAGCAAGGAATTATGCAACATAGTAACTCACCTTTTGCGTCTCCAGTGGTGTTAGTGAAGAAAAAGGATGGAAGCTGGCGGATGTGTGTAGACTATTGAGCTTTGAATAAAGCCACAGTCAGGGATAGCTTCCCTATTCCATTGATTGAAAACCTATTGGATGAGCTTGGCATGGCACGTGTATTTTCTAAACTTGATTTACGATCTGGTTATCATCAAATAAGGATGAAGGAGGAGGATATATATATATATATATATATATATAAGACAACATTTCAAACGCATGCTGGACACTATGAATATTTGGTGATGCCCTTTGGTTTAACCAATGCACCCTCAACATTTCAATCCATAATTAATCTGATTTTTGATGGCCTGCTGAGAAAATTTCTCTTAGTTTTTTTTATGATATTTTAATTTACAGTCCTAACATAGCTTCACATGTTTCTCATTTGAAGGTTGTGTTTGAGATTTTATTCAGGAATCAATTTTTTGTTAAGCTAGCCAAATGTGCCTTTGCCATACCCAGCATTGAGTATCTCAGTCATGTCATTTTTAATGGCCAGGTAGCAGTGGACCAATCCAAATTAGAGGCAGTGAGGCGATGGCCTATACCCAGGACAGTGAAGGATGAACGGACATTTTTGGGGCTATGTGGGTATTACAAGCGGTTTATTCGCTCATTTGGAACTATAGCTTTCCCGCATATGGAGTTACTCAAGAAAGACAATTTTAATTGGACCCCAGCAGCAACTACTACATTCCTTTAATTACAGAAGGCATTGACTGAAGCACCAGTTCTCGCATTGCCAGACCTTATCCAGCCATTCATTCTTGAGACCGACACCTCCAGCATTGGTATAGGTGTTGTCCTTTCCAAAAATGGACATCCAGTGGCCTACATGAGCAAGGTGTTATCCCCAAAAAATTGCTTATTGTCAATCTATGACAAGGAGCTGTTAGCGATAGTCCATACGGTGTCTAGGTGGCATCAATATTTATGTATTCAGCCCTTCACCATCTTAACAGATCAGAGAAGTCTAAAATTCCTCTTAGAACAACGCCTATCAACACCATCTCAGTATACCTGGATCACAAAATTAATGGGGCTGTAATATGATATCAAGTACCGGAGGGGGCTGACAACGGCGCCGCCGACGCTCTTTCCCGTGCCACCTATGGCATGTTGCTGTAATTATTTGTGTCTTCGGTTTCAACAGAATTTTAGGTGCAAATTTGTAATCAATGGCAGTAAGACCCAGATTTGGTTAGATTGATTGCTAAAATTGAAGAGAATCCTGAAGCACATCCTAAATATCAGTGGCATGAAGGCATCCTGTTACGAAAGAACCGCTTGGTCATTGGACACTCACAGAAAGAGTTGCAGCAACAGATAATCCAGTGGCTTCATGCAAGTGCATAGGGGGACACTCTGGGGTTCATGCCACATACCAGCGCATTAAATCTATTTTTTATTGGAAGTATATGATGAAGAATATTCAAGTGTTTATCAAGGGGTGTGAGACGTGCTTACGGTGCAAAACAGAGAATGTAGCTTACCCCAAGCTTCTTCAACCATTACCAATTCCCAATGGTGTTTGGAAAAGCATTGCCATGGATTTCATAGAGAAACTGCTGAAATCCAAGGGCAAGAACACTATATGGGTAATAGTCGACCGCCTCAACAAATATGCTCACTTTGTGGCTCTAGCTCATCCCTTCACGGCTAGTGACTTGGCTCAAGTGTTTATTGACCAAATATACCGTTTCTATGGTGTACCTGCCAATATCGTCAATGATCATGATGCACTCTTCACAAGCCAATTCTGGAAAGAGTTCATTATCCAACTGGGCGTCAAACAAAAGCTATCTACGGCATACCACCCATAGAGCGATGGTTAGAGCGAGGTCTTGAATAGATGTCTGGAGCAATATCTCCGTTGCTTCTCTTGGCAGCACCCAATAGAGTGGACCTGCTGGTTGCCATTAGCGGAGTGGTGGTACAACACCTCCTATCACACCGCCACAAAAACGACACCATTTGAGATCATGTATAGGCAGCCACCACCCTTGCAACTTCCATATATCCTGCATGATTCATCCATGGAGAGCATCGATCTTTCGTTCAGCACCAGAGAAGCATTGTTAGGCGAATTGAAGCAACACCTTGCGTCTGTTAGAAACCGTATGAAACAAATTACAGATTGCCACAGGACCGAACGCACATTCGAAGTAGGAAATTATGTGTTTTTGAAGTTGCAACGATACAGACAATCAAGCGTAGCTGCAAGACCGTCAGAGAAGTTAGCTCCTCGATTCTTCAGACCTTTCCGTATTGCTGCTAAGGTTAGTGACATTGCTTACATGCTTGAGCTGTCACCAAGTTTGAAGGTACACCCAACCTTTCATGTGTCCCTCCTCAAGCCGTGCCTAGTGTTAAATATGATTAGTTTTGATGATGTCAAATATAGATGTGAAATGATAAGAGCAAAAAGTTTATATAATGTATTTCTTTGACTAACTACTATATTTAATGTTACATATTTTGTAGATTAGTCAAGCAAAGAATGAAGAAGATTGAATTAATGAAAATGAACAAGAGGAAGAAGAAGAAAGAAATTGAAGATAGTCAAGGAGATGCTTACTTGGGTTATGGAGAATTATTATCAAGAGGAACATCAAGAAGAAAGATATGGAAGAAAGAAGAACTTGTAAGATCTTATGAGAATATCAAGGTTCAAGCTATTAGAAGTGATACTAGAGGTTTCTATGATGATACCGGAGGCTTCTATGATCAAATGATGGTTGGAAAAGGTTAATACGAAGCTAAGATGACTTATATGTGAGTTATGGCACTTCTAGGGGAGTTTTACTAGAGTGAGAGCTCAATACTCGAGTGCCACAGGTGTTGCACTCGAGCACGGGATGAACACACTCAAGCACGGGAGAACACGGGATGAACACTCTGTTCTACTCTGTTTACAGAGGTTCGATATTTTGGCCATATCTCTCAAACCACACGTCGAATTGGCCCAAAACTGGTGGCATATGAAAGACGACTCATAACACGTAAAATATACACCAAGATCATATTTATAGAAGATTCGATGAAGGAGATATGATCCATGGAAGTTGACAGTGAAATCACCGTCACTTTTCAACACAGGTTCGGTATTTTGAGCATAACTCAAAAACGACACATCGGATTGAGACGAGACCAGTGCCAAATGAAACTAGATTCAAAGAGCTTTCCATGGATAGGTAATTTTTCTAATTGGAACGTATATTCTAGGAGCTATACCTTCTGAAAGTTGACGCATGTGTAGTCTAGTGCGATAGACACTCTTTTGATCATAACTTGCAGAATACAAGGAGTTTGGAGCTGATTCTTTTTGCATTGGAATGCATATGGCAAGAGCTTTCTTATGATACATCATTATAATAAAATAAATAAATTTTTTCTAAAGTGGCCCCACATCACTCGCGAGTGCAAAAACGCACTCTTGAAAAATGTTGTGCGAGTGATGTCCAGAAGCAGCTGAATCATGAAGAAATTTACTACACTCGAGCACTAGTATCCATACTCGAGCATTAGACTATTTCTCACTCGAGCAATTGCAAGTTTTGACATGAAAGTGTCAACCTGAGAAAAAGCATGTACGTGAAAACAAGAAGCGCACTCGAGCATGACTGGTTATGCTCGAGTGATGTCTAGAATTCACTTGAGCAGATGCGAGTGTTAGACAGAAAGTGTTTGCCCGAGAGGAAGTCAGAACGTGAAATTATACATGCACTCGAGTGAGGCTTCTTTGCACTCGAGTGAGGTCCTGACAGAAGCAACGTAGAAGTTCAGACTCTCATAGCCATCAATCCAAACGTGGTTAAATGTTATACAATCAATATGTTTTCACTTGTTATTGTTCCTAAACATTAACTAACATATATTTTAAGTGTAAAACAGGAGATTAAATATTTGGATTGCATCTTCAAGAATGGAGGTCACGTATGGCAAAAGTCTTTACTTAACGTGATGAGTCCTAGAAGCCAGAAATTCAGCTTTTGACCAAATCCAACATACCCATGACTAATACTTCATCATATTAGTGATTAAGCATTTTATAGTGTGAAACAGGAAATTTAATGGTGAGCTTAGAGATTCAAATGAAAGAGTCAATTGTGGCGGGCGACATCATTACACACTGAGTATCGGCTACCTACCACGACAAAAGATTGACCCACCATGAATAAATGTCTGAAACACAAAACGCTCCACAACGTGACGTACAGCTCAAAATGAATCTTCCTGTTGTTCAACGAGATGCTCTACTCTGCAACGGACATTTCATAGTGGCTCGTTATTCAAATATGCTCAACAGTCAAAATGACTCCAACGGATGAATGCTCACAACGGTCATCATATTCATCAACTATAAATGAGAGAGCATTCAACGTCGATGGGTAACAGAGACAGCGAGCAACTACGAGAAAAATGATAGAAATATGAATCCTCTGCTTCTACCCAAACACTCTCTGTTTTCCAGTTTCTATATTACTTATCATTGAGAGAGTGATTATTTGTATTATACTTTAGTAAGTATTATACTCACTCTGTGAGAGAGTTTGTAAACACTTTCATCTATATTTCTGAATTGATCTCAAGGTAGAGGGACCTTGAGAGGGTTGATTTCCTTACGGGGGAAGCTGTAGAGAGAATTGCCAGTAAGACATTCCGCTTGTAAGACTTATAAGGTGTAAGCAGTAGAGAACGTTGCTGCTCATAAGACTTGCATGAGTAAGCAGGAGAGGAAGATCTTCGGGATTGCTCTGCTCGTAAGACTTGCCGTAAGGGGGAGTATTTCAATAAGATATTTGTAAAAGGTTTCACAAGTACCTGGTTAAACTTGTGAGATTGTAAAGGCTTTTCTTGTGCCCGGATTAAACAAGAAGATAGTAGATTTGGAAATCTCAGGAGGAGCCTGGGGACTGGACGTAGGCCATCACAAATTGGACTGAACCAGGATAAATCACAGTTTGCATATTCTCTTCCCTAAGCTCTTATATTACCAGTATATATTATTTAATCTAACTGTTGATTTATGATTCATTACCTTCATACTTATTGCTTTTACTAAGATGCGAAAAGATTTTCAAAGTTCTTAAGTTTTTATCTTACACCCAATTCACTCCCCTCTTGGGTGTCAGCCGGTTCTAACACCTAGACCCTGCGATCACATTGGTGCCTTTACCAGAAGATGAGCAAGCACTTAGGAATATCAGAACACTTGCTGCAATACTTGACCGACGATTGGTGCTGAGGAATAACAGGGCTGCCACCCAAGTGCTCATACAATGGTCCAACGGGAGTCAGGAGGAAGCCACCTGGGAATACTGGTCTGACATCACTTCACGTTTCCCAGATTTCGCAAGCCATAGCCATCCTTGACGACAAGGAAGAATTTAAGGGGGTGTTGATACATCATTAAAAGATTTTATTTTATCACTCTGTTATTAGGGAATTAGGAACTCTGTTATTAGGCAATTGGGTAGGGGCAGGGTAATCATTCTCTTTTCTCCATTATCCCATTACTTTTTTCAGTTACTGCATGTTCTGGACGTGGTTAGCATCTTAGTTTATTTAAACCACATTGTACTCTTTATTCAGTCATGATTTTGAATGTTATGAAGTTTCCCCTACAATCTTTCTTCTCTGTTTCCCTGCCCTTCTTATCTTTCTTGATCTCTTTCTCTCTAAAAACCTTCTAAATTCGTATCAGGGGTGAAGGAACCAAAGGCAGAAATTGTTCACTCACAGCAACTCTTCACCATCTTCTTCGTGATTGAACCATAGAGATGAGGCGCTGTTATGCAATTGAAGAAAAGAACCTGTGGTGCAAATTAGAGAAAGAATAATTGTTGTCCTGTTTGTTCCTTTTATCTTGTCCTTATGGATTTGAATATTGAAACTTTTGTTGCTGTTATGAGATTATTTTGATTTTGGCTGTTCTGAGATGATTTTGATTTTGGCTTCAGTGACGTTGAGTTAATTGTTCTTGAACTTAGAGTAGTTATAAACTAATTTAGGGATTGGAGTATGTATAAACTAATTAATTGTGTTTAATTATTATTTTTGTTTACTTAATGTTGTATTATTTTGTTTACTTAGTGCTTGATCACCACTAAGTATAAAATTGGGTAATTTAGATTAGCCTTAGAAGAGGATCTTAATTGGAGCATAGGATTAAGTAATGTGATATTAAAGTTTATTCTAATTTGCCAACAGGATATGAATATACCTATTGGACCCATATAATCCTATTAGAGTGAATTTGAACATTTATTGTTTTTTCAGTAAATTTGTTAGGAATAACAATTTTAACTTGAGAGAGGGGTATAAGTGATTGGAAGATACCTATATCCATTAATATTCTAGATTAACAAATTAACATTAAGTCTTTTTAAATGGGTAATTACATGCTCTAAAACTTGAAGAAGGGATTAGCCACTCTAGGTTGTTTTTATTATTAAAATCTTAAAAACATTAGATTTACCACTTTTGCATTTGTTTGAATAAATATTAAATTTCCCTTTTTGATTTTCTCAATTTAAATGAAAATGGGAACTTTGATGCCTATTTACTAGTTTACTTGAATTTCTTTGGGACTACTTTGATTTGCTATTATACTATTTTCATAGCTTGTACACTTGTAGTGTTCACTTAAATTTTAGTAGCATCAGCTTGAGAGGAGGTGGCACAAATCGGATGAAGCTAAATAGAGTGCTAATGGCTGCACACTTATCGCGGATGGATGGACTAATGTGCGATAACAAACTTTGATCAATTTCTTAATCTATTCTACACATGGTATGGTATTTGTTAAGTCTATTGATGCATAAGATTTAGTGAAAGATGTTAAAACTTTATTCACATTATTTTGTGAAGTCATTGAGTGGTTGGTTTTAAAAATATTGTTCATGTATTGACTGACAATGCTGCTAACTATGTTTGTCACTACAAAAAAAATCACTTTCAGCGGTGACATTTGGCGGCGACTTTTAATGTCGCCGCTGAAAGTGAGACTTTCAGCGGCGACTTTTAATGTCGCTGCTGAAGGTGTCACTTTCAGCGGCAACACTTTTGTCGCTGTTGAAAGTTAGACTTTTAGCGGCGACATTGTGTTGTTGCCACTGAAAGTGTGTTTCAGCGGCGACACTAGTGTTGTTTGAAATTTAAAAAAAAATTTTAAAAAAACACTTTCAGCGGCGACTATTAAAAGTCGCCGCCGAAAGTGAGTTTCAACGGCGACTTTAGTGTCGCCGCTGAAAGTGTTGTTTGAAATTTTTTTTTTTTTAAAAAAATTTAAAACACTTTCAGTGGCGACTATTAAATGTCGCCGCTGAAAGTGAGTTTCAGCGGCGACTTTAGTGTTGCCGCTGAAAGTATTATTTGAAATTTAAAAAAAAAATTTTAAAACACTTTCAGCTTTAATAGTCGCCGCTGAAAGTCAATTTCATATTTTTTTATTAATATTTTTCAAAAATAATATTTATAAAATTTAACTATTAATTATTAAATAATTCTATTTAACATTAATTATTAAAATTATATTATTATTTATTAATATTATATTTATAATTTTATATTAAAAATAATATTTATGATATTAAATTATTATTTATTAAGTAATTTTAATTTAAAAAATTTTTAATTTAAATATATAAATATTTTTTTTCGTTTTTATTTAATTTTTAATAATATTATGTTTAATTAATAATTAATTATATGTATATAATTAATTAATTATATGTATGTATGTTTATATATATGATAATATTATATATATAATAATATGTAATAATATGACATAGGTTCATTTCGGCGCAACTGGCAGAGACTCGCACGCGAAGGCATCGGCTCCCTGAGGTCGTGGGTTCAAACTGGAGGAGAATTACTTTGAGGAATTATGAGGAGGCGACACGTGGTAGCACGACGAGGCGACACGAGGAGGTGACACATGACAGCACGGGGAGACGACACGTGGTAGCACGGGGAGGTGACACGTGGCAATTATAAATTAAATTTTTAAAAAAAAAATTTGAATTTTTTTAATAAAAAATTTAATTGTTTGATTTTTAAAAAAAAAAATTAATACTTTCAGCGGCGACAAAAGTCGCAGCTGAAAGTCACCTTCAACGGTGACTTTTGTCGCCGCTGAAACTATAACTTCACGGCGACACAAAAGTCGCCGCTGAAAGTCACCTTCAGCGGCGACAAAAGTCCCCGCTGAAAGTATACTTTCGGCGACAAAAATTGTTGCCGCTAATACTTTCAGCGACAGTCGCATAGGCGGCGACTTTTTGTCGCCGCTGAAAGACTTTCAGCGGTGACAAAAGTCGCCGCCGAAAGTCTTTTTTTTTTTTTGTAGTGTATGTGCTGCTCATTGTTTGCATCTTGTCCTGAAAGACATTTCAAGCATGCCTCATTTGTTCAACTAATATTATATACTTGTGTTTTATTTTGTAGATGAATAGTGGACGTACTATGGCTATTCAGTTCTAGAGTTGCAACGTATTGCAATGTGTATTA
Organism: Inga oerstediana; assembly: GCA_963210345.1. NCBI lineage: Eukaryota > Viridiplantae > Streptophyta > Magnoliopsida > Fabales > Fabaceae > Inga > Inga oerstediana. The sequence continues at coordinate 14,839,651 of OY723411.1, read as the reverse complement.
TATTCTTACCCAAACGTCTGCTTCTTCTAGTTGTGAGAGAAAATGGAGGTTATTTGAACGCATCCATACAAAAAGGAGAAATAGATTGAAGCATCAAAAGTTGAATGATTTAGTTTACACGAACTATAATTTGCAATTAAAGCATGCATAGGTAACCTTAGAGTATATGAAAAATGCTTGTATTTATTATGGATTTATTTTTTACTGAAATTTTACTTGTAAGTAAAGGAGTGCATTGAAAAAGAAAAAGGCAGTATATGATCCAATTAACTATGAATTTATTGGTGAAGTGGATTTTTGGGTGATTGAAGAAGAACCCATTCCAGAATTTAATGTTGAAGATGCGGGAAATTTTGAAGGTGTCCTTAATAATGAAGGTATTGCAAATTCAACTCCTCTTTATAGGGTTAATAGAGGTTTATATGTCCTATTATTATTTTATTATCTAGCTATATAATCATTCTTTATACATAACAGTTGATATTAATTATAATGCATAGGTGACGAAGATATGGATATTGCTAATCCCCCAACTTTGAGTGATGATGTTACTACTACTTATGCTTTCCCCAATCTAACTTCTAATGTCTCACTTCCAACATATTTCAAAGATCTCCATGATGAGTTTGGTGTCAATGATTATTGGGTGGAAGTACTAACTAGGGGTGATTGATGAATGATGATTAAAATTGTTTTGTTTTTTCCTATTTTGAGTTAGCTATAAGTTATGTTTAAAGAACTGACTAAGTATTTTAACTATTTTATATTAGTGATGACTTATGAATGATGGTTAATATTGTCATTTTGTTATTATTAATTAAATTGTAATATTTTGTTATGACTGATCCAATCACCGGTTAGACCCTGGTTGACCCATTGAACTTAGAACTTATGCCGTTACTAGTTCATTGCCAGGTTTGGTTTTTTGTTCCTTAACCAAAATCCTTAAATATATCATATATTAAGGACCAAAGTGAATATTATTATACTCATCCCAAGTCCATTAGAAGCCGTGGCCCTGAATCTGTCCCGAGAAGCTTAGATATGACCTATTTAAATATTCCTTCCATCATTAGGAGGAAAACTCACAGGACAGAGATTCCTGAAGCTGTATGTGTTGGTGTTAATAGCTTACCCAAATTGAATTCGAGGCAGGGTGGTGCCATGTCATTCATGTATAAACCAATTACCTCTGCCAGATCTCTTCAAAATGCTTCGAGTCAATGCACTAAATAAAAAATTCAAATCCTATCATACTATACATTAAACACAACGAAAGGGTTTTCCAATTTTTTCTCCAATCATCCTTTATTTTCTGCCTGCCTCTGTTCGTTCCACATGAAATGTTTCCCCCACCTCTCCAGTATTACCATGTTTTCTTCTCTTTTGTTCTCTTCACATTACTTTTTTATTTTCTCAACAAACAAATTCTGAAAGATTCAAAGCACATGGTGTTAGATATGATTAGTTTTGATGATATTAAATATAGATGTTAAATATTGAGAGCAAAAAGTTTATATAATATATTTATCTCCTACATTGACTAACTACTGTGTTTAATGTAAAATATCCTGTAGATTAGTCAAGTAAAGAATGAAGATATCAAGTTGGGTTGAAAAGATTCATGTGATTTAACATTACGGATTATTCGAATAGTCAAATTGTTATTCGAATAGTAAAACTTATTTTTGGTTAAGATCTATTCGAATTACTCTCAATTTATCCAAATAAACAAAGTATTATTCGAATAGAGGAGAACAGTTAACAGTTTAAAGTATTCGGATAAGCACATTAGTATTCGAATAGCATGCCTAACAAATTTATCTGAAAATAATCAAGTGAAAAAGTATTCGAATAATTAAGGCACTATCCGAATAGTCATTGTGATTTCAAACTCTGTTTCTAAATATGTTATCCGGATAGTAGGATAACTATTCGAATAGTAAGGGCACTCTTCGAAATGTGTGATGATTAACCGAATAAGTTTTTGATGAATTTCAGCATCCAATACTACAAGACTATCAGGATAGTAAGGTTACTATCAGAATAGTAAGATTACTATCAAGACAGTAAGGAGACTATCAGAATAGTATTTGACATATTTCAAAGAGGACTATCTGAATAGTAATGGAACTATCAGAATAGTCTCAGTGCAAATTATCAAATACTATTGGAATAGTGAAATGAATATTCGAATACTACAAGACTATCAGGATAGTAATAGGACTATCAGAATAGTCTTAGTGCAAAATGATCAAATACTATTTGAATAGTAAAGTGACTATTCAAATAGTCCATAACTGAAAAAGGGTGATTCTATTCGAATAGAAGCAAGGCTATTTGAATAATGCAGCAGACTCTGTTTCTTTCAGCATGGGCGACATTTAGTATTTTGGTCATATCTCCCAAACCACAACTTAGATTGAGGTGAAATCAATGGCATATGAAACTAGACTTCCAATGTGTCATTTTGACACCAAGATCAAGTTAAAAGGAGCTCAGATAAAGGAGATATGAATTTTGGAAGATGACATTCAAATCACCATCATATTTCAGAACAGATTCAGTATTTTGGACATAACTCTCAAACTACACATCGGATTGAGGTGAAACTGGTGCCAAAATGAAACTAGACGTAAAGCTATTTCCATGGATAGGTCATGGGTCATATTTAGAGTTATATTAAAAGAGATATGCCTTCTGGAAATTGGTGATCGAAATCAAACTCTGTTCCAGACCAATCGATACACATTGAATCATAACTTTTGAAATACAAAGTATTTGTGATTGATTCCAATTGCTGTGCAAAGAAGACTTAAAGAGCTTAATAGGGATAATTCATTTGCCATGGATTTGTATCCAAAAAGTTACACCCCAAGAAGTTTATTCAAATATAGAGGTTGCAGTATTCATTTGTGAAGATTCATTATCAAAGGTGCACTATTCGAATAGAGCAAGTACTATTCGAATAATATATATATCTTGTGGAAAGACTATTTGAATAAGGATTGGTCTATTCGAATTTGAAAGTTCATTATGAGAGAATATTATTCGAATACAAGTGGCACTATTTGAATAAGATCATTTGTTTTACAAGGTAACTAGTCGAATACACTTCAAGTTCTAAAAGTTTATTCGAATAAGGATTACTCATTATCAAAGAAGGCTATTCGAATACAACAGATGCTATCCGAATAACTAATTTTCCAGAAACCAGAGTATCACGTTGAAACTTCTAAAAATCATTGAAGTTTTGTGTGACTTGTTCTTATTGATTCTAATCACTCTAATACTTTATTATACTAGTGATTAAGCATTTTCAGGTGATCAAACAAGGATTAATACACAAGACGGAGAAAGCACTTTTGTGTCAGAAGCTTCCAACGGCTAGTTCAACAATAATATTTTAAGCCTCAACGGGAATAAGAAAAGCTAAAACGACGGTCAAATGCTCTTCATCGACTATAAAAGGAGAGTCATTCAAAATGAACAGAGACGAGAGCCCATCCTGCAATGCTAATATGCTGTTACTCTGAATCTTACCCAACTAAAGCTATAAATCATACTCCCACTCTGTACTTCAGTGTTAATCATTATCTACTTCATATAGAGAGAAGCAATCGGTCATTGTAATTATTCTATATTTGTGAGAGTTACTCAAGATTGGGGAATCTTGAGCGGGAAATAGATTGTATCCTTACAGTTTGTAAGGAGGAGTCCTTTTCTCAGTACGAGAATTGTAAAGGCTTCACAAGTGCCCAGATTAAACTTGTGGGATTGTAGTGGTTCTCAAGTATCCTGTTAAACTTGAGGAAGATAGTGGATTGAAATCTCAAGAGGAGCCTGGGGACTGGACATAGGTCATCATGGATTGGACCGAACTTGGATAAATCACAGTTTGCATTTTCTCTTCGCTAAACTCTTATATTTCCACCATATATGATTTCAATAACTGATTATGATTTTATATTTCATTACTTACATACTTATTGATTTCATAAGATGCAAAAAGAATTTCAAATATGTTAAGCTTTTATAATACACCCAATTCACCCCCTCTTGGGTGTCAACCAATTCTAACATTTGGTATTAGAGCCAGTCTCTTATTTAAAGGACTTAACCATCTCAAGAGTTATTAATGTCTGATTTTGGGTATTACTCGCTTTCAGAAGGTTTTGATTATACAATACCACCTTATTTAAAAGATATCGATTTTTGGTTTTGGAAGGTTAGAATGACATCATTTGTAAAAGCCTTTGATTTTGATATGTGAAATGTCTTTACAAATGATTTTGATTTCAAACCAAGAAAGGATTGGACTGAAAAAGAAAAGAAAATGTTTTCGTTGAACATTAGAGCAATGGAAATTCTATATAGTGCTTTGACCGAGAATGATTTTGAGAAAATCAGATTTGGCTCTAATGCTAAAGATATTTGGGACACTCTTGATTCTGTTTATGTTTCTAACAACTGTGATGAAGTTAAAAGTGTTGACAGTTCATCAGAAACTATAAGCTGTATATCTATGATTGATGAACAATTGGAAGTCAAGAATGAAGAAGGAGAAATCATAGAACACTTCCATGATGTAGTCAACATAGAAGAACAAGAGGAAGATGATTCCCAAAAGGAGCTCATTAAGGACGAATTTGATGGATCATCCTCTGGAGCTCAAAAAGCACATTTGGTAAACAATTCCAATTCTTCTGGAGTTATTTTGAAAACTGATTTTCAAAGTTTGCATAAAATTGTTATCCAACCAATTATTGATTCTATTGAGAAAAGCAAAAATGTTTTCAATCATGCTGGAAATTCATGTGGGAAGAAAGAACTTAGGCAAACTAAATCATTTGAGATCGTCTTTACTTAATCAATACAATACTTGTATAGAATCTCATAACGCACATCATTATATTATTTGCAATTATTGTGGTAAATTAGGTCATATTTCTCACACTTGCTATATTAGGAGAAATTCTAATGTGAGAAATAATTTTGTTTGGGTTCCTAAAATGCAAGTGAGTTCAAATGCTAATGTTTAAGGACCCAAAGCAAAGTGGGTGTAACCCCCTGTCTTAATTCGCGTAATTATAATTCGAAAATGGGTAATTTAAATGAGCTAGAGACCGGTGGATCATTAAATTTCCTTTCTAATCCCCTCCTTTCGGTAGGGTTTTTCACAAATTCTTTCAAAACTTCATTTCTTCCCTGGTCTTAGTTTTCATATTCTGAATATAATTACCTGTACAGTTAATCACATTTCAATATATCAGAGTGTATAGAAAGAGTCCCGACAACCCCTGGGTTTCATATATATTTGCTAAGGGTTTTCACGTTCCCATACAGAGGATTGCATAACTGCTTCCAAAATATTATTTACATTCCAAAAAGAATATACAGTAATCCCATTCCAAAATAGATAACCAACACTCCAAATAATCATCTCTACATGATCCTAGCCACTCCTGGTTGCTTGCTTCTCCTTGGAGCCGCTTGCCCTGTCTAAAGGTTAGTTAAAGGAAAGAATAAGATTCAAAAGAATCCTAGTAGCAACAAATCACTCATACAATATATAATCACATAGCATGTAAGTAAATCATCACATAGCAGCACAAATACAAATTACACCGCACCCTCATCCCCTTTCACCGCTGGGAAGGCTCACAGTCCTTACCCGAATCATTGTTAGCGACTCAGAGACTATTGGCGTGGTAAAGCATACACATAGCCTTACGGCTTACAATTAGCCTTTCGGTTTCCATATTGCCTTACGGCTTACATATAGCCTTTCGGCTTCCACATTGCCTTACAGATTACATATAGCCTTTCGGCTTCCACAAGCGTTGCACCATTCACAATCACAAAACATTGACAAACACACATACAATGCATTTACACATAGTATAAGGGAAGAGTTACTACCTTGTTCTTTCCGGCCATGTTCTGATACAGGCTGCTCTCGGACAGGGCGAATACCAAATCCTATACACATAATCAAGGACGATGGGTTAATCTCTATTCCAAGTTCTCGATTTCAAAACACTTAGAGTTGGTTATCATTTGTGGCCTTTAGGTGGCTACTGGAAGCCTAAACATATGCCTACAGGGTTAGGAATAACTATACCAATAATCACCTTTCAGAAGTGAAAAATATTGATTTTTGGGGGTTGGCCGTAGCCCAAAAATCCACTGGCTGAGGCCAAAAACAGGTCAGAAACATTTGGGTCGTGGCCCATAATCCTTCTGACCGCGGCCAAGAAAATCCTGTTTCTTAGCTGAACTTCCAAAAATCATAACTAATTCCAAAAATATCGAAATGAGGTGATTCCGAAGCCAAATGAAATCTATTTAAGTCCTCTTTACTGGAAAAATATGGACCATTACTAGAAATCACCACACAAATACAGAATTGCACAAAATCCAACACTTCTCCAAAATAGAGTCTAGTTTCAATCCCAAACTTTGGAACACTATAACTCCCAGACCACAAAATGAAATGACACAATTTATGTGCCTATTTTGAGGCTTGGGATGTGAAATTTAATACTGGATAGTTTCAGAATTTTTAGACACCATTTGCCCTTTTGAAAACATCTACACAAACCAACTGCCCAGCATAGAGTTTCAATAGACAGAATTCCAAGTTTTGCACCCATGCTTCCAATGGTTCCATTTTCACGTCAAACACCACTTTCACACAAATTTTCATAAGGAATCCATTGGAATCACTAAAACATCCAAATTCACATCACATCCACACATATTCAGTTTTGAACCACTTTGCAACACAACCACCAAATTGCCAAACTTTCCATTTCAAGTTCCAAACCAATTCCAACCAATTTCATTATTCAAATCATGCAATAAGACACCTATTCCAATACCAAATTACCATGCAATACACAAGACCCTAATAGCATGAAAATTAGGGCTAAAATTCAGAAATTTTAAGGTCCAATCAATGAGCTCAACATATATACCAAAAGATAGTTATTTCTCACCTCTTTCACTTTCCAAGTCTTGTTTTTTGATTCCACCACTTCCAATTTTCCATAAGCTCTCAATCACCTTCTTTCAAAAATCTAAAACCATAGAGAGGAAGCTCTCATCAAGGTGAACAACATTAATGAAGAGTGTTTGAACATACAAGACCATTTACAAGGCCAAAACCCTACCTCTTTCTTTCTCTTTCCTCTTCTTGGTTGGGCAAAAATGGCAGCTGAAGTGAGAGAGAGAGAGGTGATGAAATAAGATCAGATTTTTGGCCTCTCATACACCTCTTGGCCGACTTAATTGAGGGGAGAGGGAAGAGAATTTTGTGTTGACAATTTGACCCTCATCTATGGCTCACAAGATGCCAAGTGTCAAGATCTTGAGCCACTCCTCAACTCTTTCCATACACAAGCAAACATGAGAGAATTCCCTCTATAACACCTAGACCATTGCCACACTTCTTAATCTCTTATGTTACTACTGAGTTCCTTCTTCGGTTGCTGACTATTCGGTCAGTAACTTTCCTTTTTCCATTTTGCTCCTAATTATGGCAAATTCTTACTGAATCACCACCAAACACCCTTTTATCATTCCATTTCACCACAATATGCACCCTCCCTCTATTCTAATTCAATTTAGATGTTAATTCACAATTGAACTTAGATATAGGGTTTAGGCACTGCTCAAAACATATTCGAATCACATTTCATATCGTATTCTCCAAAAGTGTTGGTTTAACCTTGATTACCATTACTTTTGAAATCATTAACCCTTAATCAAATTTTGGGGTATTACAGTGGGTACCAAAATGTCCATCTAGTATTTCATGTGTGCAAATTGATTCTAGAAAAAATGGACATAAGGGTACAGAGAAAATGAAGAAGATTCCAAGAGTTCCTAATCTACCTGAAAGTAGATTCACATCAATTAGGAGAACTCTTGGATCACCTATTGCTGGAACTACAAAGTCTAATAAAAAAGAAAGGCAATGGAAAATAGGAGGACGTTCTACCTCAAGAATGAACTACCATAGAGTACCATTCAACTACCTTGAGGAGAACAAGAGATGGAGGACCTCTCAAGATTTACAGAAAAGACTTTCAGAGTCTACATCATATGAGAGAGTATTGCATGCAGCCAAAGCTAGGAATTTAAAAGTCGAACATAACAGAAAAATGCATTGGGTAAGAAAATACAATCCTCCAAGCACCTAAAGCAAAGGTATACAATGGTAAAACCTCCTGCACTGTTATCTTTAGTATTTATTGAGGTTTGTATCTTGTTACCTTAGGAATGAACATTGCAAACTTTCTTGGAAATATGGTTTTCATATCCCTTAGAAAGCTTATTTTGTAAATTTATTTACGACGGGATTGCAATTCTCAGAAGTTTAGTTCTTTATGCATACATGCATATTTCAAAAATATCCCTTGTTAAGCATAAAGTCATTGATTGATTCATTGTGCTCAAATTGGTTTAATTTATTTATCCTTAGAACATGTGAATTTTATCTTGATTCCTACAAGATAACAAGAAATGGATCCAAGCAAGGTTGTATACCAAGAAGAAAAAGAAATTCATACAGTTCTATAGGATAAGAAAGAGCTTCTTAAGGCTATGGCCACATGAAAACTAATTCATATCTTGATGATGCTGAATTTTGGAGTTTGGATTTTGGTGCTGAGTGTGCAAAGGAGGAAAATCAATATTACTCCACCAAAACCAGGCAAGCTATTGCAAGGGCAAGAGGAATTACAGTGATGTCTAATCCTTACCCTATACTGTGCTTATATGAATAATTTAATTTGGGCAATGAATATTTGTCCATTATTGCATTCCTTTAGCAATCAATTTTTAATGATCGTTAAATTATTTATAGATTGCTAAATGAACCAAAAGTGAAACTGTGCATAGTTTTTCTATCAATTTATGTTTTGATGTGCACAATCCAAAATTGTATTTTGGTTTCAATTCATCCTGTTTATAAAAGTGCATACACATGGTTTGAAAAAATTTTCATATTTTGTTTGCATTCAAATTGGTTTCAAAATTGGAAGTTAATATATTTGTGTCAGAAATGCTTCAAATATGACTACTAGGTTTTTCCCTTCATTGATCATAAGTGCGCTATCTAGTACTTGCACTCCTTAGTCTTTATTCTCTAATGAGTTAGACCTTATGTCTAACTAGTTGATCATCTATATGAGTGTCAAGCCAATCTCTAAGAAAAGAATTCAATTCATGAAAAGCCTTATTCCTAATACATAAATTCTTATTGGTGGAGTTATTCCAAGCATTATGAATATTCATTAGCACATTAACCAATGATATGATCTATGTTTGAATAACCAGTGTCATGAATTTGAATCTTTGAGTTGAATGTTTTGATTTTTCAAGACAAAACTCTAAGAGTCAACCTTATCTCTTAGTCAATAGTAAAGTCATTGTGCTTATATATGTCTATCAAGCTAAGCCTTTTTGGCTAATTCTTTTTCCATATGACTTTTGATCTTGGGAAACCTCTCAAACATGTTAACTCCAATGTTTAACATGTTATCTAACTGAAGCATTCTGATATATTTTTAAACTTGCTAACTTCCACCATTTTTAACATGAGTATTGATTTTAAGCATGTTTTGCATATATTCAAAATTTCAATTTTACAATGCCTTGTCATGATTTGAAATAACATTTGAAATTTGAAACAATTTGCAAACTTGATTCAATTCATGATTTATCATTTCATACAAGTTGGTCATTATGGATGGATTCTCTACTCTCTTTGATCCAATTTACATGAATTGCATGAAAATATTTTCAATGACATATTTTCCATTTAAGAGCAAAAGAGCTGTTATGTCTAATATTGAGTAGACCTAAGAAAAGTTGGGTACCAAAGAATATATATATACTTTTGCAAGATTGTTTATAAGAGGGAACTCTGAGAAAAGAAGTGATATTTGAATAATGATCATTGTATCTAAATACTCAATCAAGTTTTTAAAAGAATAGTATTTGAATACATAAACCACTATTCGGATATCACACAAAGATATTGTGAAGAAACTATTCGAATAATGCAAGACTATTCGAATACTACTCAATCTTGAAAAATCTATTGGAATAGTGTGAGAGTTATTCGAATATTAAAACACTTTTGTCAAAAGGGACTATTCGAATAATGGGAATAATATTCGAATAGCAATACAGTTTTACAAAGTATATGACACATTATTCAAATACTCATGTTGCTATCCTAATAGAAAAGCAAGGATTACAAATGGACTATTCGAATAATCAACAGAGTATCCGAATAGCATCACTTTCCTTCAGAGCTTGAAAAGGAACTATCCGAATAACAGAATCACTATCCGAATACAAAGGCAAGATTTGCAATAAAAAGTATTCGAATAGTGTATCTATTATTCGAATAGTAAAAGATTATATCTAAGATTTCAATTCAAAAGACTATTCGAATACTACTCAAACTATTCGAATAGTGACAGTAATTATTTTTGACAAACTAGCCGAAGACTCTAAATACTATTCGAATAGAATAATTTTTTTCTTGTATTCGATTACCAAAGATCTATTCAGATAATTTTGATTTTAACTACAAAATGATTATTTGAAGAGTGACAATTTTTATTCGAATAGAATAAACCCTTGTTATTCCACAGGAAGGAAGTGTATCCGAATACACCAAGGAACCAAAGATAGAAGACTATCCGAATAGTGGTATACTATTCGAATAAAACAAATGGGTGAACGAACCTAAAGAAACTATCCGAATACTACGCCTTCTATTCAGATAAGAAGAGTTACAAATCAACAGAGACTATTTGATTACTTTATCTACTATTCGAATAGTTGAGGAGATCAAGGAAAAAGACAAGGGATCAGTAAACACATCATCTTATGATCCATCCACTGAGAGCGATGATCTTGAAAAAATGAGGAACGTTGTAAAAGAGATTTCCAAATATTTTGAAGCTGGACCTAGTAGAGTCAATCACAAGGAAGACAACAAGATCAATCAAGGGCTTTGATAGAAGAAGTTGTAGAACCACCCCCTGAGTTCAACACAAAACCTCTGCATCAACCTGATGAGAAAAAGAAGTGCTTCAACAATGTCACACTAAGCTTGTTACAAACAATGATAAGCTCATCTTGGTATACTTAAGTGTCCACAGAGATTAGCTTCAGAATCCCTCAGTACCAATCACATCATCTAACAGTGACTAGCCAACAATGCATCAATGGACTTCAGAGGACTATGACTTGAGTGATTACGACATTACTCGAGTAAGGTATTGTATTCTTTATTAATTTAAATTCTCCAAGTTGCATCACTCGAAGTAAACACTTGAGTAATGACTCGAGTGATATTGGAGTATAGCTGTTAAAACCTCTGAATAACATCATCATTTTCAAAACTTGATTTCTCACTAAATCTTCCGACTTTTATACTCAATTTCTCTATAAAGGTTTTCCAATGGTTTTTCATATCCATGAGAGTTTTTAACTCTATTCCTTATTATATTTTTTTAAAAGCAATGCATTCATTAAAGGGGAGCTTCACATTCACATGTGTTTTATATTTTAAAAAGCTTATCTCCTTTATTTAAAGGAAATCATTACAACATACTCATTTGTATTCACTCTCAATTGATTAGTTTTGATGATGAGTTACTTATATATCTTCTTTCCATGATCTTAATTTGCATATATTTTATAGAAAGGAAACTTTTAATACTTGATTACACTAACCATTCTTCTTGCAAGAATGCTTTTACTTATAGTAGGAGAATTTGCTCTATGCAAGATCATTCCCCAACACACTAAAAGGAGTATATAGAGGACATATGATTTAACGATCAATCAAGGGAAATATATTGATTGCAACATTCAAAGCAACAAATACCTATGCCAATACAAAGGAGCATTATATGGAACAGAAGCTCAACTCAAAAAGAACATCCTAGAGACAACATGAATATACATCATGATTGCACAGCGAAGGCATGGTGAACTGGACTTTATAGATCTATCATCAACTTGTCGAATCCTAATGAGCATTTCTAAACCCTTCCTCTTTATATTTTTAGAATATATTGCATATCTTTGATTTCAATTTACTTTGACTATGAAAGTTTTCTTAAAAGAACCTCTTCAGATTGTTTCAAACTGATTTTCATAACTTTTATTGGCATCAAAATGAAAATACTTTCAAATAGAGGGAGAGAAAATTAGTTTTCTTGACATATTTCTTTTGATTAAAAAAAAAGTTTGTTTTCTTGAACACCTTTCACATGTATTTCTTCTTTGTTCTCATATTTGCCTCCCCTCAAGCATTTCTTCTATATCGTTCAAACTTTTTGCTGATGTCAAATAGGGGGAGAGATACTGCACACAAAAATTTGTTGCATCTAACATGTTTTCATACTCAACAAATTTTTTTTTTGTAATGGATTTGCCATCATCAAAAAGGGAGAGAATGTTAGATATGATTAGTTTTGATTATGTCAAATATAGATGTTAAATATTAAGAGTAAAAAGTTTATATAATGTATTTATCTCCTACATTGACTAACTACTGTGTTTAATGTAAAATATCTTGTAGATTAGTCAAGCAAAGAAAGAAGATATCAAGTTGGGTTGAAAAGATTCATGTGATTTAATATTACAGATTATTCGAATAGTCAAATTGTTATTCGAATAGTAAAACTTGTTTTTGGTTAAGATCTATTCGAATAACTCTCAATTTATCCGAATAAACAAAGTATTATTCGAATAGAGGAGAACTTTTAACAGTTGAAAGTATTCGGATAAGCACATTAGTATTTGAATAGCATGCCTAACAAATTTATCTGAAAATAATTCAAGTGAAAAAGTATTCGAATAATCAAGGCACTATCCAAATAGTCATTGTGATTTCAAACTCTGTTTCTAAATATGTTATCCGGATAGTAGGATAACTATTCGAATAGTAAGGGCACTATTTGAATAGTGTGATGATTATCCGAATAAGTTTTTGATGAATTTTAGCATCCAATACTACAAGACTATCAGGATAATAAGGTTACTATCAGAATAGTAAGATTACTATCAGGACAGTAAGGAGACTATCATAATAGTATTTGACATATTTCAAAGAGGACTATCTGAATAGTAATGGAACTATCAGAATAGTCTCAGTGCAAATTATCAAATACTATTCGAATAGTGAAATGACTATTCAAATACTACAAGACTATCAGGATAGTAATGGGACTATTAGAATAGTCTTAGTGCAAAATGATCAAATACTATTCGAATAGTAAAGTGACAATTTGAATAGTCCATAACTAAAAAAGGGTGATTCTATTCGAATAGAAACAAGGCTATTCCAATAACGCAGCAGACTCTGTTTCTTTCAGCATGGGCGACATTTAGTATTTTGGTCATATCTCCCAAACCACAACTTAGATTGAGGTGAAATCAATGGCATATGAAACTAGACTTCCAATGTGTCATTTTGACACCAAGATCAAGTTAAAAGGAGCTCAGATAAAGGAGATATGAATTTTGGAAGATGACATTCAAATCACCATCATATTTCAGAACAGATTCAGTATTTTGGACATAACTCTCAAACTACACATCGGATTGAGGTGAAACTGGTGCCAAAATGAAACTAGACGTAAAGCTATTTCCATGGATAGGTCATGGGTCATATTTAGAGTTATATTAAAAGAGATATGCCTTCTGGAAATTGGTGATCGAAATCAAGCTCTGTTCCAGACCAATCAATACACATTGAATCATAACTTTTGAAATACAAAGTATTTGTGATTGATTCTAATTGCTGTGCAAAGAAGACTTAAAGAGCTTAATAGGGATAATTCATTTGCCATGGATTTGTATCCAAAAAGTTACACCCCAAGAAGTTTATTCAAATATAGAGGTTGCAGTATTCGTTTGTGAAGATTCATTATCAAAGGTGCACTATTCGAATAGAGCAAGTACTATTCGAATAATATATATATCTTGTGGAAAGACTATTCGAATAAGGGTTGGTCTATTCGAATATGAAAGTTCATTATGAGAGAATATTATTCGAATACAAGTGGCACTATTTGAATAAGATCATTTGTTTTACAAGGTAACTATTCGAATAAGGAATTCACTATTCGAATACACTTCAAGTTCTAAAAGTTTATTCGAATAGAGGATAAAGTATTCGAATAAGGATTACTCATTATCAAAGAAAGCTATTTGAATACAATAGATGCTATCCGAATAACTGATTTTCCAGAAAACAGAGTATCACCTTGAAACTTCTTAAAATCCTTGAAATTTTGTGTGACTTGTTCTTATTGATTCTAATCACTCTAATACTTTATTATACTAGTGATTAAGCATTTTCAGGTGATCAAACAAGGATTAATACACAAGACGGAGAAAGCACTTTTGTGTCAGAAGCTTCCAACGGCTAGTTCAACAATAATATTTTAAGCCTCAACGGGAATAAGAAAAGCTAAAACGACGGTCAAATGCTCTTCATCGACTATAAAAGGAGAGTCATTCAAAATGAACAGAGACGAGAGCCCATCCTGCAATGCTAATATGCTGTTACTCTGAATCTTACCTGACTAAAGGTATAAATCATACTGCCACTATGTACTTCAGTATTAATCATTATCTACTTCATATAGAGAGAAGCAATCGCTTATTGTAATCATTCTATATTTGTAAGAGTTACTCAAGATTGAGGAATCTAGAGCGGGAAATAGATTGTATCCTTACAGTGTGTAAGGGGGAGTCCTTGTCTCAGTACGAGAATTGTAAAGGCTTCACAAGTGCCCATTTTAAATTTGTGGGATTGTAGTGGTTCTCAAGTACCCTGTTAAACTTGAGGAAGATACTGGATTGAAATCTCAGGAGGAGCCTGGGGACTGAACGTAGGTCATTGTGGATTGGACCGAACTAAGATAAATCACAGTTTACATTCTCTCTTCCCTAAACTGTTATATTTCTAGCATATATGATTTCAATAACTGATTATGGTTTTATATTTCATTACTTACATACTTATTGATTTCATAATATGCGAAAAGAATTTCAAATATGTTAAGCTTTTATAATACACCCAATTCACCCCCTCTTAGGTGTTAGCCAATTCTAACACATGGGTCTTTGTTGTTTTTGAAGATTACACAATATGCAGAGATCACAGGGTCATGAACCATACATATACATATTCTAGCAAATGCTACCAGGCCAAGACTCATATCAAACCCAAAAATGAAAAAATTGGTAAATAAATTAGGCCCAATAATCACAATAACATATCAGTCCTTGAACACGTCTCAACACAGACTTAACTTCAGCCTCTGTTTTGCATTATTAATTAGTTATAGCTATGATTAATGTTTTAAAAGCCGGATCGGACGTCGAGTCGGAAAGGTCAGCAAGTTGTGGTTTAAATGGTTAGAACGGTTGAGCCGTTCGGTCGGATCGGTGACATAATAATTAAATTTAAAAATATTATAAATATATATATATATATTACAATTGTAGTCTAATTTTATATGAAGTTAATAAAATCACAAAATATCATTTAAGGAAGAACATTAAATCAATCATCAACTTAACAATAATGATTTTATGACTTATCAAACATTGGTGGCTCTTGATTGATCCAAGCATGAGTTTCTTGAAAGGCATCTGGACCATACCACTTTGGTCCTATTTATAAGTCATTTTTTACCAAAAAAGTTAATCATATTTATAAGTCCAGTTTCAATGTAATAAATGAGATTGTGACAATTTTACCCCTATTTATTGTACAAATGAAGAAATAATTTAAATATAGATAGAGAAGAAAGAGTTGAAAAGTACTCATTCATAAATGAGGGCATAGTTGTAAATTTACCCATATTTATTGAGTTAACTACCTCTCCTTGGTATGTGAGATTTAGTTAAAAAAGAGACTTGTAAATAGGACCAGAGTGGTAAACGTCATCATCTTCTTGAGGAACTGACCAAAAATTAAGACTTTCAACTCCAATACCAGTGCTTCCAATTTCATCCTTAGCTTGAGGATGAACCCCATTGCCTTTTTCTTCAAAAATATCTTTATAAAATAGTTTGCAATAAACCAAATTATTAAAATTAGTAACATATAATATATATAAAATAAAGTAACATGTCTAAAATTTATATGCCATTTTTTAAAATTTTTTGCAGCATCAAATTTGTTTTAAAAAAAATTTTTTACTAATTTTTTTTTCACATTTTTATTGGGCTGAACGGTTTTTGAAAAATCGGCTTTGTTTCCGGCCCAAAAATGGATAAATGATGGCCCAAAACGGCTCCTTCAGAAAACCAGTCCAATGTATATATCTGGCCCGTCTTAATGACTGGTCGGCAGTCTAACCGTCCGGTCCAGTTCTCTAAATAGTGGCTGTGATGCTACTAAAATTTGAAGTACACGGGCCGTAAAAATAGTATAATAGTGAATCAAGATTATCCTACAGAGACTCAATCGAATTAGGGATTAGGCATTAAATTTCCCGTTTTCATTTATGTTGAGCAAATCAAAGAAGAAAAGAGAATTTGAAAATCAATTTAAACAAAAGAAAAAGTAGTAAATATAATGTTTCAAGATTCCAATTGATAAAAACAACCTAAAGTGGATAATCCCTTTTTCAAATCTTATAGCATGTAATTACCCAATTAAAAACACTTAATGTTAAATTGTTAATATAGAGTTTAAATGGATATAAGTATCTTTCAATTGCTCATACCTCTCTCTCAAGTTAAAATTAGTATCTAAGAGGTAATAAATGTCCAAATTCACTCTAATAGGATTATATGGGTCTAATAGGTATATTCCTATCCTATTGGCAAATTAGAATAAATTTGAATCCCACATTACTTAATCATATAATCCGATTAAGATCCCTTTTCTAAGGCTAATCTAAATTCCCCAAATTCATACTTAATATAGTGATCAAGTAGACAAAATAATACAAAATTAAGCAAACAAAAATAACAATAAGCACAATTAATACTCAAATCCTAAATTAGTTCAATTCAAAAATAAATAGCCATTCATTACTAAAAAGAAACTCAATTTGGCAGCCACAAGGTTCAGATTCAATCCCATCTCAATACAATCAAATTCAAAACTCAAATCTATATAGCATATAATACTCTTCCACCCAAGCCACAGCTCAAACAACAACTCCTTAGCTACAAACCCATTTTAGGGATTCCATCAAAGACCATGTCTTTGATGGCCTTTGTCGAGGACAAACCCATTTTAGGGATTCCATGAACTCTAAACCCATTAAAGAACCTTATATCTAATTAGTTGTTTCATCCTCATAAATCTTGTATTTTCTCCTTAATTCTAAACCCATCAAACCTATCTGTTTAGTTTTCATGGAATACTGGTACATTTATGGCCTTGCTTTCATAATGAAATTTGCATTTACAGTGTTAGAATAGGAGAATAATGATTCGTCAGGGATGATTAACAAGATTGGAGAAGAAGACTGAACAGGTGGCAAGTGGGGAAGACCTTGTAAAACTTTATCTTATTTTATTTAGATTTCCCCTGTCCTTTTTTTGCATCATCTAGGTTGTATGAGGTCTCTGTTTTCTTTGTATGTGGGGCAAAGAAAGAGGGAGAGAGAGAGGATGTAATTCCCCAAATTTTGATTAAGGACTAATGATGATTATTGAGAATAATTTGTGAATTAAAGTTGAGTTATTGTGTGTTATGTGGAAATTTTAATTAATATTCCATAATCAGTGAGAAATTGAAAGAATGGCAATTAGTTAGTGATTAATGGAAGAATTAATTTCCATTAATCACTAACTAAAGGAAAATGAGAAGTGTGACTAAATAACTAATGGATTAGTTAGTGTAATCATGTGGTTACCTATTTGGTGAAAACTAAGGAGATTATGACATGTGGCACCATTGAATGTAGAGGGAGTTGTTGGAAAGTCAAACAAAGCATTTTTTTATTCTTCTTTCTCTCTTCCTCTCTCTTATGCTTATGGGCATGGGAAATGGAGCAGAAATTCTGCTCCCATCTTCATCATTATCATCTCAAAGCTTTCCCTCTCTCCAAGCTCTCTCATTTTACCATTGTTGAAGAAGAAAGAGAAAAGGAAAGCTCAAATTTTAGGTGAGATCTTGACCTTGTATGCTAAAATCTCCTTCTTTAAAGTTGTTCATCTTGGTAAGAGCTTTCATTCTATGGTTTTAGGTTCTCAAGAGGAGGTGTTTTGTTCTTGAGAAAATTTGGAAGTTTTAACGGACGTTTTGAATAGACAAATGGTGATGAAAAATTCTGAAACTTTTCAGTCATAAATTTCACATGTCGAGCTTCAAAATGGACATAAAATTTATGTCATTTCGATTCGTGAGCTAGGAGTTATGATTTCCCAAAGTTTGGGGTTGAAACTGGACTTAATTCTGGAACAGTATGAACATTTATGGAATTCTGGATTTTCATGGTTATAGAAAACCTTGATCCATATTTTTCTAGTAAAGATGACTTAAATACCTTTCATTAGGACTTGGGATCACCTCATTTTAATTTTTCTAGAATTAGTTATGATTTTTGGAAGTTTAGCCCAGAAACTAAAATTTTGCTTGGCCGCAACCAGGAGACTCTTGGTCGTAGCCAAAAACTCTCTGACCTGATTTTGGCCATAGCCCAAAAGCTTCTGACCTATTTTATGCCACAGCCAAAGATCCTTGGCCGCGGCCAACATCCAAAAATCAGAACTTTTCACTATCATAAGGCGGTCTTTGAGATAGTACTTCCCAACCCTTTAGGCATTTGTTTAGGCTTCTAGTAGCTGCCTAAGGGACTTTAATCATAACCAAATCTAAGTATTGTGAAGTTATTTGAGTATTGGAATAGAGAATAACACTTCATCTCTCATTATGAATAATAGGATTCGATGTTTGCCCTATTCG
The DNA here is from genome assembly GCA_963210345.1 of Inga oerstediana. NCBI lineage: Eukaryota > Viridiplantae > Streptophyta > Magnoliopsida > Fabales > Fabaceae > Inga > Inga oerstediana. Next base: position 14,820,672 of record OY723411.1, on the reverse strand, counting down.
GGAGAGACCAGTGCTAAAGCACGCATGGAAAGACCAAGGTAGTGACTTTTCTCTCATGTTGTGTATGATGCTTGGTATGCATGACTTATTATTGTGATCTTGTGAAGATGTTATCGGTCGTAGAGCATTACAGCATGAGCAGTTCAGCGTGATCAGTCGTAAGGGGTGATGGTTATCACACCTACCCATGCCGTTGTAATTGCTGATGCTGTGCTATGGAATCGTGGATTCCTATTTGAGTATCCAGCTAGTGTGGCTGTGTGTATGTGAAATATTTTATATGGATCCCAGCTATGGTGATATATGTGATATGAACATGTGGTTGCGCAATACAGCGTGAGCACTTCAGCGTGAGCAAACGTAAGGGCGTCGCACGTTATACCTGCCCTTGCCGTTGTAACTGCTGTTGTAGTTGCTATGTGTTGTGTGATGATTTGCTTTCATGCTTTGTGGTTGTGCTTACTATGAATGATTTGTTACTACAGGGATTCCTTAGAATCTCACTCTCTCAAACAAATTTCAAACAGGCCTGGTGGTTCCAAAGAAAAGCAAGTGATGAAAAGCGGATAGAGCTTCGGACTAGGAGTTTTATTTTGGATAATTGGTTATCATGTACAAATTATTTGGATATTTTATTGGGAATTACATGTATATATTGGATTGATTTGTGTAATCCCCTAGATTGGGAAACTGATTATGGGTACTTGTGCCCTGTAAACCCTTTACTGATTAATAAAACTCGAGTGTTTCAGAAATTTGCAGTATACTTTGATATTTATGAATGAAATCGTACTGTACAGGCCATTTGTGTATTTGAAATGTGGTTATGAGACCGTTGTTGAACAAATTTTAGAAAAGTTTTTGAAAACCATGTTTAGGGGAAAAGGAATGTTAATAAGTCTCAAATCATCTTACGGTCTCTAATTCCACATAATCATGTCCTTATGAACTTAATCTCGGCCTTGAATGAGAAGGGGGTACAGAGGAAGCCAGGTATATGACTTTGTGGGCTCTATTTTCATTGAATGTACAAGGTTGCTGTTTTCTTCACACTATTCCATGTTGTTCGAGCTTTGTTCAAAATAGCAGTGAGATTTTTTGTTCTAGTTCGGTTTAATGCCATGTGAAGCATGTTCTTCTTACCGGATCCATCTTACATAGTTGAGTATGAGGAAGTTGAACTACAAGACAACTTCACATATTCGGTGGAACTAGAGCAGATCATTGTTCGAGAGGAACGACGGCTTAGACACCGAAGCATTCCATTTGTAAAGGTGATCTGGAAGGGAATGACGCAGAGAGAAGCAACTTGAGAAGCGGAAGCAGATATGTGAAGACGATATTCGGAGTTTATGGCTCAAGTCGTGTAACAAATTTTGAGGATGAAATTTATTGTACGGGGGGAGAATTGTAATATCCCAAATGTACTCAAGGGCTAAATGTACATAATAGATGGTGGGATTAATAACAGAATTACCTTTGGAAATTTTGTTATGAATTTAGTCAATTTTCACATGCAAAATTGGAAATTAAATATTATATTACAAGATCATCATCTTCTTCAAAGGGCTATGATTTACGTATGACAAGAGGAAACAATATAGGCTACTAAATATGACATGTGAAGGCAATTTGACCAAGTTGTAAAAGATGATGACTAAGTCAACAATTTCAACTAAAGAAGTAGCATTTGAAGAGTTGAAATTATGATTAGTTCAAGAAGCCCTTTTGGCTATTCCAAGGGCTATATTTGCATGACATGAGGGAAAGAGAATTAATATCATACACTTCATCTTTTCCATATGAAAAGTCAATAAAAGTGGCTATGGATATAAGAGAAAAAGAGAGAAAGTATTATCCATATATTTCCTCATCTTTCTCAAACTTTTCGTCCAAGAATTCTAAAGGCAAGAGAGGTGAGAGAATTAAAATTGAAGTCATCTTATATTTATCATCAACTTTTACCAAGAAGGAATAATTATTCACCACACATATTCTTTATTTCTTTTGGCCCACTTTCGATCAAATATTAAGGGCAAAGGGAAGAGAATTTCTGAATGCATTCACTCCCTCTCATTTGTCTCAAAGTCGGTTTGCAGCAGCAAAAACGTAGATGAAGAAAAGCAAGGTTTCAAGGTGAGCTTAATCTTGATTTTTCACCTTCTTAACCTCATCTATGGCTCAAGTGGCCTTCATAAAACTTGTTCACCTCAACAAGGCTGTGGAGCAATTTAGAATCACAGAAAATAATTTAAGAGAGTTGTATACTGGCCACCGCAGTGAACCTAGTAAGAGTAATGTTTCTAGAAGCAGAAAGGCCAATGATCCTCTTCGTTTAGGGGCAGTGATAAGAAGCCCTATTAGCCCAGAGATCGTGAAACTCAGAGATTTGTGACTGAGTGGAAGTATTCTCGCTGTAATCAACCGCATTATGGCAAAAATTGTCAGGGTGAGATGATTTATTTCAACTGTAAGCAACCAGGACATCTTTCTAGAGATTGTCAGTGACCACGAGCCAATCAGAGGCCGAAGACACAGGGCCGAGTATTCGCTATGACCCATAAGGAGGCCCGCAAATCTCTTGAGTTGATTCAAGGTAAAATTTCTCTAAATGGCTATTTGTTGCAAGCATTGTTCGACTTGGGTGCCAGTCATTCCTTTATTGCGTATGATTGTGTGAAACACCTGGGTATGCATGTGCATAAATTACCATTCGATTTTGTAATATCCCAAAAAGTGATTATGGGCTAATGACTTCAAAAGTGGATGTAATTATTGTTGAATAAAAAATTTTGGAGAATGTGTGATGGGAATTTGGATATTTTAATGATTCCAATGACTTCCTTGTGAAAACTCATATGGGCAGAGTGTTTATTGTGAAATTAGAACCATTGGGAACAATTGTGCAAAAGTTGAAAACTCTGTCCATTGAAACTCTATACAGGGCAGCCGATTTGTATGGACATTTTAAATAGGAAAATGGTATCTACAAATTCTGAAATTTTTCAGTCTTAAAGTTCACATGTCAAGCTTCAAAATCATTTTGATTTGTGAGATAAGAGTTATGGATTTTTGAAGTTTGCCCAGCGAAATTAATTATTTTCTGGAACAGTATGCAAAGATTGAAATTCTGAGAATTTTGTGATTCCATCCAGAAAAATTCTATATTTTTCCTTAAAGCTAGACTCAATAAGGGTTCCACAGGCTTTGGAATCACTCCAATTCAATTTTTCTAGAATTAGTTATGATTTTTCAAAGTTTGGCCAGAAATCTGCCAGAATTTCTGAAAAATCCGAAATTGTTGGTAATTAATCAATAATTAAATATCATATAATATATGATATTAAATACCATCAGCCTTCTTTCTCTAGCCATTTACGTGCTGTTCAAGACCTGAAATAAGAGAGAGAAGGTGAGAGAGTTTAGAGAGAGAAAGGGGAGAAATCTCACAAGGTAGGTCGATTTCTTCAGTGAATTCGTTCCTAACATGTATAATCCTTCTCCTAAGCTATTCCTCTATGTGAATTAAGGTTTTAAAGCAAAGATCTTCATGGTTCAAAGAGGCTAGGGTTCAGACAAATTTGGGAAAAGCTAGTGGGAGCTTAAGGTAACTTCCAAACCTTCATATATTAACTATTCTGGCTGCTGTGGGCAATTTAATCGGTGAAATTTTGCCGGATTGCCATTGGTTTTAAATTTTGGAAATTGAGTTTCCTAAGGGTTATGCTGCCCAATTTTGGTTCAAAGGGTAGTTATAACCTAATGTAATGGTTAATAAAGTGGTTAGGAGTAGAAAGAAACGCGTTTAAGGAGCCGAAATCGTAAAACCCTGATTTTCCCTTGAGAACTCATAAATTTCGGCCAGCTCTAGAAATGGGTCTTAGAGTTGGATTTTCAATGATTTGATGGTTCCATTGCGTTCAGGAGAAAAAATTAGGTGGGGTTACAATTGGCCACTTTTTTGGAAAAGGCTAAAAAAGTATAATTACGAAAACGCCCCTAAAACCCTTAAAGTGGGGTTGCCAAGGGTAAATTTGTAATTTGACATTGAATTTGATAATTTCGAGTCTGATTCCTTGGGAGGAAATTTGTTAGGATAGCCCATGTTAGAATTTCAGGAAAAGTGCAGCTGAACCAGGTACGGCGGGCCCGGGGGCATTTTTGTAAATTTTCATTATACTCATATAACCCCAAGAAACACTATAGAAGTGTCTAAATGGTGCATTTGGAATTGTAGGATTCGATATTTGCCCTGTTCGTGATCCACCTGCGCTAGAGCACAATCGGAAAGAACAAGGTAGTGACTCTTTCTCTTATACTGTGTGTGAAACATTGTATGTATATTTGTCATGCATTGAGAATACTTTGTGATACTGTGTGTGAGACATTGTATGTATGTTTGTCATGCATTGGGAATACTTTGTGAATACATAGAGATCGCAGCGAAAGCTGATGCATGGTGATACTTTGTGAATACATAGAGATCGCAGCGAAAGCTGACGCATAGAGATTACAGCCATGAGTGCTGTCGTTTGTGGTGAAAGCCATGATACATTGTGATGCTGCTTAACATGATCATTTATGCTATGTGTTTATACACTGCATGAGTGATTTGTTACTACAGAGATTCTTTATAATCTCATTCTTTCTATTGACTAACATTTCAGATAGGGCAAATGGCTCCAAGGAGAAACGAACCACTAGGAGCGGCTAGGATCTTATAGAGATGTGTTGTTAGGTTGTTGGTTATCTATTTTGGACTTGGGATTACTATTTATTTTTGAAATGTAGATATTACGTTGATGTTGGTCATGTAATCCCCTAGTTGGAACTTACAACCCTTAGTTTATACATGTATAAAACTCGGGAGTTGCCGGGAATTTGGCTATGCACTCTGATATGTATGAATGTGATTGACCTGCACAGAGTAATTAGATTCAGAAGATGAATATGAGACCATGTTGAACGAATTTTAGAAAAGAGATTTGAGAAAAACGTAATCGTCGTTCTCTAATTCCTTTAAATTACGCATTTTCGAATCTTAATTACGGTTATCAAGATAGGGGATTACATTTTTGGTATCAGAGCTGTAGTTCCTGGCAAGGGTAGAGTTTGCTAGGATAGATCCCTTAGTTGGCTTTAGGGATAGAAGATCATCTGTGGATAATTGTTGTGTATGCACATGTATGTTCTATTGATATAGATATATATATATATATATGAGACTTATGAATATATGTGCATACTATCTTTGTAATATTAATGGGGTAAGTTGTTTGTAGAATGAAGAAAAATAGAGGACGCCCCAATGTTTCGTGTGTAAACCTAGAGGTGGAGGTAGTCAATAACAATCCACCAAATCCAATGCAAGAGCTGATAGGTCTAATCCTGGATCAAAGAGATATGATTGCTGAGCTAAGAGAAGAGCTTAGAGTCGAGAAAGCAAAGAACAAAGAGGACTCGATTCAGTCTGCTCCAGTAGAAACTCAAGAAGAAACTCGTCATGAGGACACTGCTGAAGGGTCAGCACGACCCCTGGAGTCCCCACCTCACACTGTTCCAAATCAAGAGTCGCACGGGGTACCGATAAGAGAGGAAAGGGACCTTCAGTTTTGGGTCACCAGATTTTGTAAACATATGCCTCCGGTGTTCAAAGGGAGATTTGTTCCGCAAGCAACTGAAGATTAGTTGAATCGCCTTGAGAAAATCTTCGAGGTCCTAGGATACCCGTCCGAGGTGAAGGCACGCCTGGCTGTCTACAAGTTAGAAGGCGATGCAGATCGCTAATGGAGGAATATCTCCCTCACTCTACAAAGCAGAAATATGCCGTTGACTTGGGAATCTTTCCAGCAAGAATTTAATGAGAAATACTTTCCCAAATCGATGCGGCTTGAGAAGGAAACAGAATTCCTGAATATCAGACAAGGGGACACGGAGAGCTTTGATGACTACCTATCCCGTTTCATCTGTTTGTCCCGATATTCCTCCTGCCTCCAGTATAAGGATGATGAAGAGAGGAGTTCTGACATGCTTATTTGGGGGTTGAGTCGTGATCTGAAGAAGCGGTTGGTTACTCATATGTTCACTAAATTCAACAAGGCTATTGAAGAGTGTAGGATCACAGAAAATAATTTAAGAGAACTATATCCTACTAAAGCTACTGGCCACCGCAGTGAACCCAGTAAGAGTAGTACTTCACAGAAACGAAAGGGACAGGGATCTTCATCTGAGAGTGGTAAAAAGCCCTACCAGTCTCGGAGCCGTGATCAACAGAGAACTCCTTTTACACCTTGGATCTGTCATCGTTGTAATCATTCATATCATGGTAAGACTTGTGAGGGTCGAATAATATGCTTTAATTGTAAACGTGTGGGGCATACTGCTGTCGAATGGAAAGAGCCACGACTAGACCAAAGGTCAAAAACTTAGAGCCGAGTATTCGCTATGACCCACGAGGAGGCCCGTAAATCTCCTAAGTTGATACAAGGTAAAATTCTTCTTAATGGCTATTTATTGCAAGTTTTATTTGACTCGGGTGCAAGTCACTCCTTTATTGCCTATGATTGCGTGAAGCGCCTGGGATTGTATGTGTATAAATTACCATTTGATATGATAGTGTCAACTCCGATGGGTGTTAAGGCCTTGACTACAGAAGCTTGTCTGAATTGTGTCATAACTGTAGAAGGGCACCAATCTACTCTGGATTTGATTTGTCTGCCGCTTTACTAATTGGAAGTTATTTTAGGTTTTGATTGGTTAACGGCAAATAATGTGATGCTTGATTGTGGGAATAGGAGGATAGTATATCCTGCTTCTTAGAGGGTCGAAGTTGTAAATGGTAGTATGAATTTCCTTTCTACGGCTAAAGCTGAAAAATATCTTGAAAAGGGTTGTCAGGGGTATATGGTATTCTTTTCTGTGCAAGGGGAGATTAGTGAAACTATGAGTAGTATACCCGTGGTAAATGAATTCCTTGAGGTATTTCCGGATGATCTTAGCGGATAACCTCTAGAAAGGGAAGTTCAATTTCCTATTGATATTGTGCTTGGAGCCAGTTCTATATCTAAGGCCCCATACCGTATAGCCCCAAACGAAATGGCGGAGTTAAAGAAACAAATAGAAGACTTGCTAGAGAAAGGGTTTATTAGACCCAGTGTGTCACCTTGGGGAGCTCCAATGTTGTTTGTGAAAAAGAAAGACGGGAGTCTTCGTCTATGTATCGATTATAGAGAATTGAATAAGATTACTATCAAGAACAAGTACCCTCTTCCCCGAATCGATGACCTTTTAGATCAACTGTCCGGTTCATGTGTATTCTCAAAAATTGATCTAAGGTCAGGGTATATTCAGTTACGAGTGAAAGCAGAAGATGTTCCAAAGATTGCTTTTCAGACTAGGTATGGTCATTATGAGTTCTTGGTGATGCCATTTGGGCTAACCAATGCACCTGCGGTTTTCATGGATTACATAAACCGTATCTTTCGACAATATCTGGATCAATACGTTGTAGTATTCATTGATGATATTCTGATATACTCTAACAGTAGAGAAGAGCATGAGCATCATTTGAGAATTGTATTGAATACATTGCGTGAGAAGCAGCTCTATGCTAAATTGAGTAAATGCGAGTTTTGGCTATCGGAAGTAAAATTCCTAGGCCATGTTATCTCGCAAGAAGGGTTCTCTATAGATCCTAGTAAAGTGGAAGCAGTACTGGATTGGAAAAGGCCAGAATCTGTGGCAGAGGTACGCAGTTTTTTAGGTCTTGCTGGTTACTACCGGAGATTCATTCAGAATTTCTCACGTATTGCTTTGCCGATGACCAAGCTCACGAGGAAGGATCAGCCTTCTGTGTGGGATGAATATTGTTGAAAATACTTTATAGAGTTGAAAGAGAGGTTCACTACGGCACCTGTGTTGATTATACCTGATCCCAACTTGACATACATTATGTATAGTGATGCAAGTAAGCAGGGATTAGGTGTGTCCTTATGCAGCAGGGACGTGTGGTGGCCTACGCCTCTCGACAGCTCAAACCTCATGAGATGAATTATCCTACACATGATCTAGAGCTTGCGTCCATTGTATTTGCCTTGAAAATTTGGAGGCATTATCTGTATGGTGTGAGAGTAGAATTATACTGCGACCACAAGAGTCTCAAATATTTGTATGATCAGAAAGAATTGAATATGAGACAGCGACGGTGGATGGAGTTGCTTAAGGACTACAACCTGGAAATCAAATATCATCCGGGTAAAGCAAATGTAGTCGCAGATGCTCTTAGTCGAAAGATAGTGTTGGTGGCAGCAATGATGATTCAAGAGGGGAAGTTAATAGCAGATTTTCGTGATTTGAATCTGTCAAATCAGATCCTCTATGCCAATTACACTATTTCCCAAGAAGAAAGTGATTTGTGTAACAGCCCAAGCACTCGCCAAGTGGATATTGTCCGCTTTGGGCCACGCCCTCACGGATTTGCTCTCCTGGGCTCCAACCCAGAAAACGCGTCTACGGGGAAGAGGTATCCACACCCTTATAAGGCATGCTTCGTTCGCCTCTCCAACCGATGTGGGACTTCAACCCACCAAGAAGGCTCAGCGTCCTCGCTGACCTGTCGGTCCGAGCCCTGGCTCTGATACCATCTGTAACAGCCCAAGCACTCGCCACGTGGATATTGTCCACTTTGGGCCACGCCCTCACGGATTTGCTCTCCTGGGCTCCAACCCAGAAAACGCGTCCACGGGGAAGAGGTATCCACACCCTTATAAGGCATGCTTCGTTCGCCTCTCCAAGTCCCACATCGGTTGGAGAGGCGAACGAAGCATGCCTTATAAGGGTGTGGATACCTCTTCCCCGTGGACGCGTTTTCTGGGTTGGAGCCCAGGAGAGCAAATCCGTGAGGGCGTGGCCCAAAGCGGACAATATCCACGTGGCGAGTGCTTGGGCTGTTACAGATGGTATCAGAGCCAGGGCTCGGACCGACAGGTCAGCGAGGACGCTGAGCCTTCTTGGTGGGTTGAAGTCCCACATCGGTTGGAGAGGCGAACGAAGCATGCCTTATAAGGGTGTGGATACCTCTTCCCCGTGGACGCATTTTCTGGGTTGGAGACCAGGAGAGCAAATCCGTGAGGGCGTGGCCCAAAGCGGACAATATCCACGTAGCGAGTGCTTGGGCTGTTACAATTTGAGAATTGAGATTGAAGAAGCTCATAGGCAAGATGGCTGGATACAGTGTAATCTAGCTCGGATTAAATGGGGAGAAGCTCAAGGCTATGATCTATTGCCTAGTGGATTGATTCGCTATCAAAAGAGAATCTGTGTTCCACTTAAGGCGGAGTTGAGACAGAAAATTTTGGATGAGGCGCACAAGAGCCGTTATACTCTTCATCCTGGTATGACCAAAATGTACTATAATCTAAAGTCTATGTATTGGTGGCCGGGTTTGAAGAGTGATGTAACGAAATACGTGGCACGGTGTCTTACTTGCCATAAGGTAAAGATCGAGCACCAGAGACCGCCTGGGTTGCTTCAAAGTCCTGAGATTCCGGAATGGAAATAGGAAATGTAACCATGGATCTGGTTATGGGATTGCCCAGGATCAGGAATTTTGATGCGATCTGGGTAATTGTGGACTGATTAACAAAGTCAGCACACTTCATACCAATCAATGCTGGTTACTCTCCGGATAAACTAGCAGAGATTTATATCCAAGAAATTGTGAAACTCCATGGTGTATCAAAGAATATTATTTTCGATCGAGATCCTCGATTCACTTCGAGATTCTGGAGGATGTTGCATGAGGCCCTGGGTACTCAATTGAGATTTAGCATGGCTTATCATCCTCAGACGGATGGACAGTCAGAGAGGCCTATTCAGACGATGGTGGATATGTTACGAGCTTGTGTTCTAGACTTCAAAGGGAATTGGGATCGCTTTCTTCCACTTGCTGAGTTCGCCTATAACAATAGCTATCATGCGAGCATTCAGATGGCTCCGTATGAAGCGTTGTACGGAAGGAGTGCCAATCACCTTTGTGTTGGAATGAGTTAACAGAAAGGAAGCTGTATGGACCGGATCTTGTTGATCAAACCTCAGCACAGATTCGGATTATTCGTAAGAGGCTTCTTGCAGCGTAGAGTTGATAGAAAAGCTACGCTGACAAGAGGAGACGGCCTCTAGAGTTTGAAGTTGGTGATCATATATTTCTGAGAGTATCACCAGTCACTGGCATCAGGAGAGCTATCAAGCAAAAGAAGCTGAGCCCAAGGTACATAGGTCCTTTTGAAATCCTTGAGAGGATTGGGCCTGTTGCTTATCGAGTAGCCCTACCCCCGAACATGAGCAGGCTCCATGACGTGTTTCATGTTTCCCAATTGAAAAAGTACTAACCGGATCCATCTCACATTGTTGAATATGAAGAAGTTGAATTACAAGACAACTTCACATATGTGATAGAGCAGAACAGATCATTGATAGAGAAGAACAACGGCTCAGACACCGAAGCATTCCATTTGTGAAGGTGATCTGGAAGGGAATGACTCAGAGGGAATCAACTTGGGAAGCGGAAGCAGATATGCGAATACGTTATCCAGAGTTTCTGGCTCAAGTTGTGTGACAAATTTCGAGGACGAAATTTATTTTACGGGGGGAGAAATGTAATATCCCAAAAAGTGATTATGGGCTAATGACTTCAAAAGTGGATGTAATTATTGTTGAATAAAAATTTTTGGAGAATGTGTGATGGGAATTTGGATATTTTAATGATTCCAATGGCTTCCTTGTGAAAAACTTGAAAACTCTGTCCATTGAAGCTCTGTACAGGGCAGCCGATTTGTATGGACGTTTTAAATAGGCAAATGGAATCTAAAAATTCAGAAATTTTCCAGTCTTAAAGTTCACATGTCAAGCTTCAAAATGGACATATAATTTGTATCATTTTGATTTGTGAGCTAAGAGTTATGGATTTTTGAAGTTTGCCTAGCGAAATTAATTATTTTCTGGAACAATATGCAAAGATTGAAATTTTGAGAATTTTGTGATTCCATCCAGAAAACCTCTATATTTTTCCTTAAAGCTAGACTCAATAAGGGTTCCATAGGCTTTGGAATCACTCCAGTTCAATTTTTCTAGAATTAGTTATGATTTTTCAAAGTTTAGCGAGAAATCTGCCAGAATTTCTGAAAAATCCAAAATTGTTGGAAATTAATCAATAATTAAATATCATATAATATATGATATTAAATACCATCAGCCTTCTTTCTCTAGCCATTTTTGTGCTGTTCCAGACCTGAAACAAGAGAGAGAAGGTGAGAGAGTTTAGAGAGAGAAAGGGGAGAAATCTCACAAGGTAGGTCAATTTGTTCAGTGAATTCGTTCCTAACGTGTATAATCCTTCATGGTTCAAAGAGGCTAGGGTTCAGCCAAATTTGGGAAAAGCTAGTGGGAGCTTAAGGAAACTTCCAAACCTTCGGATATTAACTATTCTTGCTGCTGTGGGCAATTTAATCGGTGAAATTTCGCTGGATTACCATTGGTTTTAAATTTTGGAAATTAAGTTTCTTAAGGGTTATGCTGCCCAATTTTGGTTCAAATGGTAGTTATAACCTAATGTAATGGTTAATAAAGTGGTTAGGAGTAGAAAGGAAGGCGTTTAAGGTGCCGAAATCGTAAAACCCCGATTTTCCCTGGAGAACTCATAAATTTTGGCCAGCTCTAGAAATGGGTCTTAGAGTTGGATTTTCAATGATTTGATGGTTCCATTACGTTCAGGAGAAAAAATTAGGTGGGGTTACAGTTGGCCACTTTTTCAGAAAAGGCTGAAAAAGCATAATTACGAAAACGCCCCTAAAACCTTAAAGTGGGGCTGCCAAGGGTAAATTTGTAATTTGACATTGAATTTGATAATTCCGAGTTTGAAAATGGATTCCTTGGGAGGAAATTTGTTAGGATAGCCTATGTTAGAATTTCGGGAAAAGTGCAGCCGGACCAGGTACAGCTGGCCCGGTCCGGGTCCCCGGGGGCATTTTTGTAAATTTTCTTTGTAGACTCATATAACGCCCAAGAAACACTATAGAAGTGTCTAAATGGTGCATTTGGAATTATAGGATTCGATATTTGCCCTGTTTGTGATCCACCTGCGCTAGAGCACAATCGGAAAGAACAAGGTAGTGACTCTTTCTCTTATACTATGTGTGAAACATTGTATGTATATTTGTCATGCATTGAGAATACTTTATGATACTGTGTGTGAAACATTGTATGTATGTTTGTCATGCATTGAGAATACTTTGTGAATACATAGAGATCGTAGCGAAAGCTGACGCATAGTGATACTTTGTGAATACATTGTGAATACATAGAGATCACAGCGAAAGCTGACGCATAGAGATTATAGCCATGAGTGCTGTCGTTTATGGTGAAAGCCATGATACATTGTGATGCTTCTTAACATGATCATATATGTTATGTGTTTATACACTGTATGAGTGATTTGTTACTACAGAGATTCTTTTGAATCTCATTCTTTCCATTGACTGACATTTCAGACAGGACAAATAGCTCCAAGGAGAAACGAACCACCAGGAGCGGCTAGAATCTTGTAGAGATGTGTTGTTAGGTTGTTGGTTATCTATTTTGGACTTGGGATTACTGTTTATTTTTGAAATGTAGATATTACGTTGATGTTGGTCATGTAATCCCCTAATTGGAACTTACAACCCTTAGTTTATACATGTATGAAACCCGGGAGTTGCCGGGAATTTGGCTATACACTCTGATATGTATGAATGTGATTAAACTGCGCAGAGTAATTAGATTCGAAAGATGAATATGAGACCATGTTGAACGAATTTTAGAAAAGAGATTTGAGAAAAACATAATCATCGGTCTCTAATTCCTTTAAATTACGTATTTTCAAATCTTAATTACGGTTATGAAGGTAGGGTATTACAGATTTGGTAGTGTCAACTCCGATAGGTGTTAAGGCCTTGACCACAGAAGCTTGTTTGAATTGTGTTATAACTGTGGAAGGGCACCAATCTACTGTCGATTTGATTTGTTTTCCGCTTTACCAATTGGAAGTCATTTTGGGTTTTGATTGGTTAACGAAAAATAATGTGTTATTAGATTGTGGGAATAAAAGGATAGTATATCCTGCTTCTCAGGAGGTCGAAGCTGTAAATGTCAGTATGAATTTCCTTTCTACGACTAAAGCTGAAAAATATCTTAAACAGGGTTGCCAGGTGTATATGGTATTTTTCTCTATACAAAGGGAAACTAGTGAAACTTTGAGTAATATACCCGTGGTAAATGAATTCCCTGAGGTGTTTTCGGATGATCTTAGCAGATTACCTCCTAAAAGGGAAGTTCAGTTTCCAATTGAAATTGTGCCTGGAGCTGGTTATATATCTAAGGCCCCATATCGTATGGCCCCAAACGAAATGGCGGAGTGAAAGAAACAAATAGAAGATTTGCTTGAGAAAGGGTTTATTAGACCCAGTGTGTCACCTTGGGGAGCTCCAATGTTGTTTGTTAAGAAGAAAGATGGGAGTCTTTGATTGTGTATTGACTACAGAGAATTGAATAAGGTTACTATAAAAAACAAGTACCCTCTTCCCCGAATCGATAACCTATTAGATCAATTGTCTGGTTCATGTGTGTTCTCGAAGATTGATCTAAGGTCGAGGTATCATCAGCTGTGAGTGAAAGCAGAAGATGTTCCGAAGACTGCTTTTCCAGACCAGGTATGGTCACTATGAGTTCTTGGTGATGCCATTTGGGCTAACCAATACGCCTGCGGTTTTCATGGATTACATGAACCGTATCTTTCGACAATATCTAGATCAATTCGTTGTGGTATTCATTAATGATATTATGATATACCCTGAGAGTAGAGAAGAACATGAGCATCACTTGAGAATTGTATTGAATATATTGCGTTCAAAGCAGCTCTATGCCAAACTGAGTAAATGCTAGTTTTGGCTATCGGAAGTAAAATTCCTAGGCCATGTTATCTCGCAAGAAGGGGTCTCTGTGGATCCCAGTAAAGTAGAAGCAGTACTAGACTGGAAGAGGCAAGAAACTGTTGCTGAGGTACGTAATTTTCTGGGTCTTGCTGGTTACTCCGGAGATTCATTCATAATTTCTCCCATTTCGCTTTGTCGAAGACCAAGCTCACGAGAAAGGATCAGCTGTTTGTGTAGGATGAGAAATGTGAAAACTGCTTTGCAGAGTTGAAAGAGAGGTTGACTACGGCACCTATGTTGATTATACTTGATCCCAGCTTGACTTATGTTGTGTATAGTGATGCGAGTAAGTAGGGATTAGGGTGTGTCCTTATGCAGCAGGGACGTGTGGTGGCCTACACCTCTCGACAGCTCAAACCTCATGAAATGAATTATCCCACACATGATCTGGAGCTTACGGCCATTGTGTTTACCTTGAAAATTTGGAGGCATTATTTGTATGGTGTGAGGGTAGAACTGTACTGCGACCATAAGAGTCTCAAGTATTTATACGATAAAAAAGAATTGAATATCATCCAGCGTCGTTGGATGGAGTTGCTTAAGGACTACAACCTAGAAATTAAATATCATCCGGGTAAAGCAAACGTAGTTGCGGATGCTCTTAGTCGAAAGACTGTGCTTGTGGCATCTATGATGATACAAGAGGGGAAATTGATTAAAGATTTTCACGATTTGAATTTGACAAACCAGATCATCGGTGCCAACTACACCATTTCCCAAGAGGAAAGTGACTGGATGACTGAGATTAAAAAAGCTCAGAGGCAAGATGGCTGGATACATCGCAACCTAGCTCAAATCGAACAGGGAGAAGTTCCAGACTATGACCTATCGCCTAGTGGGTTAGTTTGCTATCAAAAGAGAGTTTATGTTCCACTTGAGGCAGAGTTGAGACAGAAGGTTCTAGATGAGGCGCACAAGAGCCGGTACACTCTACATCCAGGCATGACCAAAATTATCATAATATGAAGTCTATGTATTGGTGGCCAGGGATGAAGAGTGATGTGACGAAATATGTAGCGAGGTGTCTCACTTGCCAGAAGGTAAAGATCGAACACTAGATACCACCTGGTTTATTAAAGAGTCCTGAGATTCCGGAATGGAAATGGAAAAGTGTGACCATGGACCTTGTGGTGGAATTGCCCAGGATCAGGAACTATGACGCAATCTGGGTCATTGTGGATCGGCTAACGAAGTCAGCATACTTCATACCGATCAATGCTGGTTACTCTCCGGACAAGCTAGCAGAGATTTACATTCGTGAGATTGTGAAGCTTCATGGCACACCGAAGAATATCATTTCCGACTGAGATCCCCGATTCACTTCAAGATTCTGGAGGGCGTTGCATGAGGTACTGGGTACTCAGTTAAGATTCAGTACGACTTATCATCCTCAAATGGATGGACAGTTAGAGAGGACTATTCAGATGCTGGAAGATATGTTACGGGCTTGTGTTCTTGACTTTAAAGGAAGTTGGGATCGCTTTCTTCCACTTGTTGAGTTCGCTTACAACAATAGCTATCATGCGAGCATTCATATGGCTCTATATGAAGCATTGTGTGGAAGGAGGTGCCAATCACGTTTGTGCTAGAACGAATTATCAGAAAGGAAGCTGTATGGACTAGAACTTGTTGATCAAACCTCAACACAGATTCGGATTATTCGAAAGAGATTGCTTGTAGCCTAGAGTTGACAGAAAAGCTACGCTAACAAGAGGAGACAGCCTCTAGAGTTTGAAGTTGGTGACAATGTATTTCTAAGGGTATCTCCTATCACCGGCGTTGGGCAAGCAATCAAGCGAAAGAAATTGAGCCCGAGATATATAGGTCCTTTTGAGATTCTTGCAAGAATTGGGCCTGTAGCGTATCGAGTAGCCCTACCCCCAAACTTGAGCAGACTCTATGATGTATTTCATGTTTCCCAACTGAAGAAATACCAACTGGATCCATCTCATATAGTTGAGTATGAGGAAGTTGAACTACAAGACAACTTCACATATTCGGTGGAACTAGAGCAGATCATTGATCGAGAGGAACGACGGCTTAGACACCGAAGCATTCCATTTGTAAAGGTGATCTGGAAGGGAATGACGCAAAGAGAAGCAACTTGGGAAGCGGAAGCAGATATGCGAAGACGATATTTGGAGTTTATGGCTCAATTCGTGTAACAAATTTTTAGGATGAAATTTATTGTACGGGGGGAGAATTGTAATATCCCAAATGTACTCAAGGGCTAAATGTACATAATAGATGGTAGGATTAATAACAGAATTACCTCTGAAAATTTTGTTATGAATTTAGTCAAGTTTCACATGCAAAATTGGAAATTAAATATTATATTACAAGATCATCATCTTCTTCAAAGGGCTATGATTTACGTATGACAAGAGGAAACAATATAGGCTACTAAATATGACATGTGAAGGCAATTTGACCAAGTTGTAAAAGATGATGACTAAGTCAACAATTTCAACTAAAGAAGTAACATTTGAAGAGTTGAAATTATGATTAGTTCAAGAAGCCCTTTTGGCTATTCCAAGGGCTATATTTGCATGACATGAGGGAAAGAGAATTAATATCATACACTTCATCTTTTCCATATGAAAAGTCAATAAAAGTGGCTATGGATATAAGAGAAAAAGAGAGAAAGTATTATCCATATATTTCCTCATCTTTCTCAAACTTTTCGTCCAAGAATTCTAAAGGCAAGAGAGGTGAGAGAATTAAAATTGAAGTCATCTTATATTTATCATCAACTTTTACCAAGAAGGAATAATTATTCACCACACATATTCTTCATTTCTTTTGGCCCACTTTCGATCAAATATTAAGGGCCAAGGGAAGAGAATTTCTGAATGCATTCACTCCCTCTCATTTGTCTCAAAGTCGGTTTGCAGCAGCAAAAACGTAGAGGAAGAAAAGCAAGGTTTCAAGGTGAGCTTAATCTTGATTTTTCACCTTCTTAACCTCATCTATGGCTCAAGTGACCTTCATGAAACTTGTTCCCCTCTTCCTTAGCTTCATTTCTATGGTTTTTGTTTTTGAAGAAGAGGAGTTTTCAGCTACCTTGCAAGAACAAAAGTTGAGGAATCAAGAAAAGAACACAAGAAGAAGCAAGAGGTGAGTAAGAGCATTATGTTGATGTATATGATGTTTTAATTGGCTGAGTTGTGGTGGGCTATTGTGACAGCCCTAATTTCATTTTTTAGGGTATATTAGGGATCATGAAGCTTTCATCCTATGTATGTGTTTATATGTTGGTTTGGAGACAAATGAGCTAAGCTTAGTGATTAGATAGTGAAGTGGTTGTTTGTTGTGAAATACCCAAAAATTCTGCCAAAACAGGACATGGGGAATGAGTGGGAATTTGTTCATTTTGATGTTACCGTTGTGTTCTACATGAAAAATTATGTGGGAATAGGGTTGATTGTTGATTTTGAAGCCATTGGACACATTGGTTGAAAATTGGAAAAACTGTCAAGTGTAACTCTGTGCAGGGCAGTCAGTTTGTAGGGACATTTTGAGCAGGCAATTGGTGTCTAAAAATTCTGAAACTTTCCATTCTTAAAGATCACATTCCAAGCTTCAAAATGGATATTTAATTTGTGCCATTTCGTGTTTTGAGCTGGGAGTTCTTGTTGCCCAAAGTTTGATGTCAAAATTGGACTTAATTCTGGAGCAGTGTGGAATTTTGCGTAATTCTGGAATTGTGTGGTGATTTATGGTAATGATTCATATTTTTCATATGAAGAGGACTTCAAGAGCTTTCAATAGGCTTTGGGATCACCTCATTTTGATTTTTCTAGAATTAGTTATGATTTTTCAAAGATGCTGAAAATTCTGGCAGATTGGTCACCTATGTGAAAATTGAAGATTTTATGGCATAATGTAATATTGTGGAACTTTGAGGTTAGAAATTGGCCTTTTAGGTTAATTGACCACTTTAGCTCCTTAGTTGACTTGATTAAATGACCATAGTGATAATCAACCCAAGTATTATGAGTTATTAAAAAATTGGAATAGGTAATAATTCGTCGTCCTTAATTTTGGTTTATAGGATTCGATATTTGTCCTGGTCGTGATCCACCTGTGCGAAAGCACAATCGGAAAGAATAAGGTAGTAACTCTTTTTCTTATACCATATGTGATGCATGGTATGTGTGCTATATCATTGATTTGTGACGGATTTATATGCTGGAATGTTTGTGAAATTGAGTAAGCACCGTCATACCAATAGTCCCTGAGTCGCTAACAATGGTTCGGGTAAGAGCTGTGAGCCTTCCCGGCGGTAAAAGGGAATGAGGTTGGGGTGTGATATTTGTGATTATGTGAAAAGCTGAAAGGCTATTTGTGAAGGCCGATTGGCCAATTTTGAAAGCCGGATGGCTATATGAGCTATAAGGCTATGTGTATGCACTGCCACGCCAACAGTCCCTAAGTCGCTAACAACAATTCGGGTTAGGACGGTGTGCCTTCCCGGCGGTAAAAGGGGATGAGGGTGGAGTGTGATTTGTGCTGCTATTGCAGTGTGATGATTGCTTACATGCTATGTGCTTATGTGCGGTATAAGTAATTTGTTACTACTGGGATTCTTTTAGAATCTCATTCTTTAAATTGACTAACATTTCAGACAGGGCAAGTGGCTCAAAAGAGAAGCGGACAACCCAGAGCGGTTAGAGTCTCTTAGAGATATTTATGTAGGGTTGTTGGTTATTTGTTTTGAATTTGGGACTACTGTATATGAACATTATTTTGGATATAGTGGTGTAATCCCCTTTAAGGGGAAATGATAAACCCTTTAGCATGTATGCAAAAGTTGTACACCCTGATATGTTGAATGTGATTTAATTGCACAGGTAATTATATTCGATGTTCGAACTTGATACCGGGATAGTAAGAAGTTTCAAAAATTTTATGAAAACCCTATCGTAAGAAGGGAGTTCAAAATGAGTTTTAAATTATCCAACAGTCTCTAATTCATTTAAATATGTGTTTTGAATTATAATTACGTTTAATTAAGGCAGGGGGTTACATGAAGGCTAATTATTATTATAATTTTCCTTACAACATGAGTTAAAAAGTCATAAGTAATTAGTCTGCAAAATGGACCTCAAAATACTGCAATTTGTTAAGAACCTACTTTATAAGTAATTTAATGATAAAGGCATAAGCAAATAGTCTACAACCTAAGTGAAGGACAATGCAGACGGTTACCTTGATAGACCTAATTTTTTAAGAAAACATGCTGCGGTACTAAGTCATAACTCATAAGAAAGCTGACCTTTCTTTGTCATTTAAAAGGCTGCTTTTAAGTTCCTTATCATGGTTACTTGAAACACGTTCTAGTGAGAAACTCTACGTACCTCAATGGTTTGTTTGTCAAACAAAAGCTAACATGTCTTTGTCTCACAAAAGTCTGCTTTTAAGGTCTTAATTATTCATAAAGTATGTCATCTGCCATAATTTTTTTCCATAGTTTCAACTTTTCCAACTTCAATTATCCTGCATGTTTCACAATTTAAAAATTTAAAAATTGGTAATTAATGGTTTTAGTTATTAATTATAGTTTTTTATTCCTCCTTCTGTAGTATTTAGCATTTGTATGAGACTGAATAGGTAAAGCTAAGGACATATTCAGTTACTATAGAAAAAACAATTGAAGTTGGTGATAAAGTATGGGACATCCAAAAGTCATGATAGTTGTTGATTATAGTTTTTTATTCCTCTGCTAGCTGTATTTACTATTTAGTATATGTCCAAAAGTGAGAGGTTTCGTTTGAAACCTTATAGAAGGAGTATTACATGTTAATGTGCCTATGTTGTTGTTTAAACCTCTTAGAGGTCATTAATGTGATTAGAAAGCATTTGGTTGGTTATCCTATTCTTGTCTTTTATTTTGCTTTGTTGTCATAAAGGTAATACATGCATTTTTCTTTTCCTGTAGTGATGGATTCTTCTTTGCCTTAAATGAAGTGTCTTAAGCTTAGCTAGATCAAGGGGCCCAATTTTCTCATTAGTTCATATAGCTTAATCTTTATTTATTTATTATATCTTTTCATGGTGTTATTGGTTTTTTCCAACAGAATTGATAACTATGAATTTGTCATGAGAAACTAAACATTGGTGATTTTAATGATAAATAATGAAATTATGATTAAGCAGAATTTTTTTTGGCGTGCCTTTTGGGAAATATATCTTGTTTGTCAATTTGAACGTCAGAACACTGTTTCACACCTTCGCACAATCATGGTATTCTTGGAAGTCTCACTATTTAGTTTCTTAGGAAAAATCTTATAATTATGCAACTAAACAAAGGATCCAAACATTTTCGTGAACTCCTATACCCAAACCTCATATCTGTAATATTAAAAATTTCCAACTTTTAATCTCCGATGCAATATTTGGATAATTGAATAAGTCTGGGGTTGCCTTATACCCAAAACTCAACACCCTAGGCAAACATATTCAGCAGTGCAAACTTTTTGATGAATATATTCATTTTTTTGGTGCATTATTGAACGTTTTGGGTAATAACTGTTTTATTGCTTTCTTTTCTTATATAGATAGTGTCCCATTGTTTTGCAAGTTCTAATCACTAACCTTTGTATGATGACTTATCTTTCATTTGTCCAACGGTCACAAGACCACCCTGTCATTTTTGGTTATACATGTTGGTTCATAGAGGTTTAAATATTCAATTAGTGCATATTCACTTTATACTATTATGTTGACCATGCTTATGTTGATTTTTCACTTTTATATATCTTGATAAAAGATACAATTGTCTAATGTTGCTCATTCTATTTCATAGCTTTGATTCCTTCTTCAATTCCTCACAAAGGGTCATATCAGTGTAGTCTTTCGATGAATACCTTAAGTATGCTAAGTTGCAGTCTTAATTTTCAAAATGTAGCTAATGTCATTACTATTTCATGCAAATATGGTGCTTGCTGATGTTAATTTGTTTCTTCCAAGCTACTTTTTGCAACATTGCTTTATGCTTTATTTTATGTCCTTCACCTATTCATTGGTTTATGCAACCATGTATTTTTTTTTCATCTTTATGGCTTCTGTCGACCTGTCCATAGGAAAAGCTGGCCCGCCCTATTTTATGTCTTTATTAAATTTGTCTTCTAACAATAAATTAGTTTCGTCTCCTTACAATAAATGCTTAAAACAAGATTATGCTTTCCCTGTAACTTCCTCTGATAAAGTTGCCTATAACTAAACCTTAAACATCAATATGCTGCATGCCCATGTCTTTTTTCCTGCACTGCTCTAAGTCTATATAGTCATTGAGAATGTTGACATGCATACCTACACATTTCTATCTTGATGCTATTTGTCTTTGTACGTTTAATTGTCTCAAGACGCACAGTAGATCTGATATAATGTCGGTAAGTTATTCTGAGTCGACTTTGCTTATAACCTTTTTGTTCAAGTCAATTCATGGCATACCACCTTTTGATTAACGTTTCCCTTCCCCAAGGATCCTGTATAGGCTATTTTGATTCAGGGATGACATGTTCTTGTATTTTCATTTGCTTCCGAAGAAAACCAAATCCAAACAATTGCATAGGTATGTGAATCTATCAAACATTTTCCCCAAGTCACAATCTTTCCTTTTTTAGCCATGCATTATATTGTCTACAGAATTGCCAATGTTTCCATTCACTTACAAGGTGTATCTGATGCCACCTATTGCTAACTTCACTATCTATCTTGTTTACGCCTCTAGGCCTCCAGCTATACGGGACATGAACAAACGACATGATTTGATATGAATTAAATTAATATTTTATAGACTTATCATGTGACTATATTAGTGTTTGAATATTAGATTTATATAATTAAAGCTGCCACTTATTCAAGCTACAAACACGCTTTTTAGTTTGTATATAAGTTGAATAGTTTCCTTAATCATTTTTTTTAGTTTCATATAGTAGACTATGGTTTATCCCTAGCAATAATGTTGCATCCTATTATAGTTTAAGTCAAAATATTTTATTTAATGGGGGTGAAGCTTTTTAATTTTGAACTGAAATGGTAGAGTATGGAGAGGGTGATGGATGAGGTTGGCTTTTATGCTTTTGTAGGATACAAAGAAGTCACCGCCAATGTTTATAAAAGCCAACTCACAAGGAAAGTTGGTTAGTTAGCACTCTTAGCAATATTGAAGATGTACAAGAGGATTAATATATGAAGAAAGCATAATAATTTTGTGGCTTTAGTTGGTTTGTTAGCACTCCGAGTAATATTTTTTTATGTTATATGATAGTAGGATTGCTTTTGTTTCCTTTTTTATTAGTTGGATACTTTATTGCAAATATATCTTATTTTCTATGAAGATTTCGTGCCCTTGCCTCAAATTTGAGTACCCTTATTTTGCTTTTATTTATAGTATGGTTATCTCTTCCTTTTGGTATGCAAGAACTTTGGGAGGACCTCAATTTGTGCATGCCCTTTTTTGGAAAATGGGTCTCTACTTTTTAGCAATATCCTCATGCTACTTAAGTTAGGCCCAGATTCGTTTCATAAATTTTGAGTTGGGGTAGTCATAATATTGTATTCAAATCAGACTGAAAAAAGCCAAGACCAAATTTTTTTCTGAAACCAAATTTATCTGCTTACTTATATAAAAGTATCTACCATTTCTCTATGAATATTTGCAATTTTCCTTCACACATACTTGTCTGTTTTGAATTTTTTATAATTGTTTTTGGAATTATCTACAATTGGTGATACAAAAAATATCCTGCTCTTTTGAGTGTATTCACATTCTATTGATATATTAGCATTGAACCTTGATAACAAAAAGTTCACACAAAATTTTCAAATTTTGGATGTTTATTATGGGTAAATCTTATCTCATGGGAATTTAATGGTATTTATTTTGTGTTGGTAGTGTGAAATCAAATATATAAATATTAAATGCTCTAACTACTTAATTCCAATGTAAATTTTGTGTTTATTAACGGAAGAAATTTTCTATTGGAAGTTGCCTCCAATGTTATATTTCAAATTACTTGATTTTCTTTTGATTACTTTTTGATTCTTAAACTTCAATTTTACCTTGTGTTGATAATCTATAGCAAAAGTGATTAGTTTTCTATGAAGTTTGATCTCACGAAAAAACCAAAGTTTAGTGTACCCTTCATTTAATTAGTTGTATTCTCGCTTATATATTCCCTTTTTTGGTTAAGTACTTTGCAATGAAGATAAATTTCTTCCGTTAAAAATTGCTCCCCCACATTCATGCTAGTTCATACGGAAAGAGAAACAACCTAGTGGCTCCTCTAAGATGAACATTGATCCTCCCTTTTTTTCTATCCAGCCACCTCCCTTTCTCTTCTTTCATTCCAGCACACCCTTTCGAACTTGTACTTTTTCAATCGTCCCAAAGAAGATGATGATTTCTGTCTTTCGGCACTCCGCCACCAAGCTTTCCTCTTCTCCATTGATCTCGTAGGACCTGGGGAAGAAGAGATGAATAGCAGCTAACGGCTCCTCCTTAGGTCCCACCTTCAACGACACTCTCTCGCTGCTCCCCAAAGTTCATGGGTTCGCCTAAGATTGCTCTCAATGAAGCTGCCTCCCTTTTTTTCTTCTTGTCTTTAATCGACCCATGAAAACATATCCACTACAGTACCCAATGTGGGCCCCCTTTTCCTTCCTTTTATTTTGGCAATCAGTCAAGTTCATCCCTTAGGTTAGAAATTCCCATCTTTTTTTTGAGTAAGAACTGGACATCATCACCTCAACTCAAAAAATAGAAAGCATTTACAGCATCCTACAATCTCTTATCGTTATTCACCTCTTGATCCCTAGATAGAGGATGATAAACTTTACAAAAATTACCCAAAATACTATGAGCAGATTTTGCCAATATATCAGCAAGGAACAAATAATCTCGTGGGACATTTACAAAATAAACCTGCCATTCTCTATAAACAAGATTCCTAATCTTATCCACAAGATCTTTGAAAGGATAGTCAGAATCACATCCTCTAATTGCTAGATTAATGGCCTCTATACAATAAAAAAAAGACATACTCTTCGGATTCACCTATACCAACAAAAGTAAAGTATATGAATCATACCTATCAGTTCAGCTATAGCCGGTGGCACACCAATGAGTTTGCATGAAAATCCGCAAATCCATTGATTATTAATATCCTTTACCACCCCACCATACCTACGTCTACCATCTCTTAAAACAGAGCTATATATTTCCAGTGAGAAAAAAAATCTTCGAACTCATTTGGGCCGGTCTCTTGAATGGATGCCCCATGTTAGCAAAAGCTCCAAGAGACAATAGGTCTTGGTCAGTACTGGCTCTAAATAAACTAGAGGTTGTACTGTGGTCTTCACCATGACTTGTGTCTCCAAATAGCTTGTTACATCTTGCCACCTAAATGTCCTAACAAACATATCCAAAAAGCCATCGAACCTTCTTTATGTATCCTTTACCAGCCTCATGAGTCAGGTTCCATTTTACCCAATATGTGCCCTCAAGTTAAACAAAAGTACTCTACTAGTCGTGAGCAACCACTGCTTTCCATTTGTCTACACCGTTTGAATAGTCTCTAAGGAGATGCATGGAATCTTCTTTTTAGTTGCATGAGAATGGACAAGAGTCTGATTCCTGAATTCCTCTACTTGCTCGTAGATGTGCCGTGTGGGCCCTTCTATGTGAGAATAGCCATATAAAAGACTTGATCTTCTTGGAACAGTCCATCTCCATAAAAGTTTCCACATATTTTTAGCATTTCCATATGTACCTGTAAAAAGTGAAAAATAGGCAAATTTAATAGAAAAACGACCATCGGAGGATGGTTTCCAAAAATACTTATCCTCTCTTTTCTCCTCATAGGGTGGGTGAGCATAAGTAATTTGTCAATAATCTCCGGCGTGAACCATCTCTGAAGTTTCTGTCTATCCTAGTCCCCTCTATTCAAAACATAATCAACAACCCTTTCACTTCAGTTAATCAACCCTTCAAAACCTAGAACCAAGCCAACCAGATGAATGTTGAGATTAACCAATTTCAAACCAAAACGAGGTATTTTTACCATTACCAACTCTCTTTCCAAAACGTTTCCTGAAATGATCCCATACAACACATATTCCTCTCCAAGTACGAGATGAGTTTTTCTTTTTCCCCATTTCTGGCATATCTCTTCCTTCACATTTATATTTAGATCTCAGAACATTTACCTACAAAGCATTAGGGTTATAGATCATCCCCCAACAGAGTTTTATCAAGAAAGCTTTATTCTGATTTCTAAGGTTCCTTATCCCTAATCCTCCTTGCTTCCTGTCCCTCGAGACTATCTCCCAAGAAATCAAATGCGTCTTCCTGATTCCATCCTATTCACCCCATAGAAAATTTCTACTCTTGCATTCCAAATCATTAATCAATCATATGGGAAGAAGCATGGTTTGCATATGGTAAGAAGGCATAGCGGATAGACAACTGTGATAAGGGTAGCTCTTCCAGCCATATTTAAACATTTACTTTTCCAACCCGATAAACACTTCTGACATTTTTCATAATTGGAGCAAAAGTCATATAAGACACCCTCATGTAGAGAAGAGGAATCCCTAAATATTTGCCAAGATCCCTTGTAAGGCCAACACCTAACCTCTGGCTCATACACAGAGCTCTATTAAAATGGACATTCCTTGAAAAAGATACTTTTGTCTTGGCTCTATTCATCTTCTGACCAGATATCATACAAAAGTTGTCAATACATTCCAGCATCACATCTATATGAGATTTAGAAGGCTTCCCAAAGAGAATTAGATTATCAGCAAAGAAAAGATGGGATAGTTTCGGACCTCTAGAGTTTAATTGAATAGTCTCCTACTCACCTTCATCCACAACATCTTGTATGCTATGGTTCAATCTTTCCATGCAAAGAGTGAAAATTTACGAAGACATAGATCACATTGACATATACCTTTGGAGGGGTAAAGGTATCAGTAGGTTCACCATTCCAGAGAACTTGAATGGAGGAATTGGTGATACAAGCCATAATGATTTCACACATCTTGTCATCCAAGCCTATAGCTTTCAAGGTGTCAACAATAAAGGGCCACTCTAGACTGTTATAGGCCTTCTCTAGGTCCACCGTAACCACAAGCCAACAATTAGTTCACTTTTTAGCTTGCATAGAGTGTATAACTTCCTGAGCTATAATGATGTTGTCGCTACTTTGCCTTCCTGCAATAAAACTACTCTGATGATGGCCAACCACCTTTCCTATTATGGATCTAAGTTTATGATAAATGACCTTTGTGATAATCTTGTAGCTTACATTGAAGAGGGAAATGGGTCTGAACTCTTGTATTGATTCCGGTTTCTCAATCTTAGGAATAAGCACTAGGTTGGTATGATCAATACTTTTAACATTTGAAGGATTGTTAAAAATATCTTTCACCAGAGAAATCACATACCCTTGTATTATATTCCAAAATTCATGATAAAAGAAAGCCTGAATACCATCCGGGCCAGGCACTTTAAAAGGTCTGAGATTAAATATCTCTGCTTTTATTTCCTCGTCAGACACAGTTGCTCTTAAATTCCCCAAATCTTCTGGAGACAGGATAGGGAAAGCATTTGTTGTTCTAAGTGGTTGGAAACTGCTTAAATCACTGTGGAACAGTTCTTTATAGTAGGATCAAGCTATCCTTCTTAGTTCATTCTGCTCAAAGTCCCATTCCCTGTTCGAGTTCTTCAGACCCTCTATCAGATTCCTCCTTCTTCTAATAATGGCTGAATCATGGAAAAATTTCGTATTATAGTCACCCCATTTCAACCAATTGCAATGCGATTTCTGGAACCATAATAGTTCTTCTTGGGCTAAGGCTTTATTGTATTTTTTACGTAATTCCTGTTTAGCCTACAGAAGTTGTTGGGTATCTCTTATAGATCTTGCTCTTTCAATCCCTTCAATCATGTGAATAATCCTTTGTTTCTTCTGATGGATATTCCCATTTTAAAACTATTCCAATTCTTTGTTTTATCCGTAAAAATAGCTAGCTTCTCCTGCCAATTCCCTGAATCCTAGCTTTCTCTCACCACTTCAGAAAACCCTTCTTCTAAGAGCCATGCCGCTTGACATCTAAAAGGCGCCTTTGGATTTTTAAAAGCTCTACCAAGTTGGCACTTAACAAGAAGATGTCAATGGTCTGACCCAAACTTACTTAAATGATGATTTTTTGTCAAAGGATCAATACAATGTGTTCCATTGATCATTTGCAAAGCCCAAGTCAATTCACTCTTTTAAGAAATTCCTTGCCCAAGTAAATCTTTCCCCCTACAAAATTTACCTCAATTAATGAAGACTGATTAACACAATCTGCAAATTGGCTCATAGATTGAATTTTCGGATCTGACCCCCATTTTTATCCGACACTGATAAGTAAGTATTAAAAGTCCCATCTTTTTCAAAAACGCTGTCGGTGCTTCTTCTCTCTTTCTTTAAATTGAAAGATGCCACAATTGCCACGTGCTTCCAAATCATCTCTCCTCAATATGGTCCATTCCATTACTCTCACTAATATTTAATATGTCTTTAGAAAAGTGTGGGGGTCAAGGTGGAGCCCTTACGAAATGCCTGAAAAGTCATTCATAACACAGCTAAAATAAGATAAAGTGAAAGAAGTACAATAATAACAAGAATAATACCAACAACAAAAACAACTTGATCTCAAACTTTTTTTTTCTTTTTACTTTAAACTATTAATATTAATTATTTAAAACTTATTCTATTTTTATTTAAAAAATATGATAATTATAATGAAATCTTCAAATCATGCATCAAATTGGTATCTTATCAAAATCTCAAAAAATATATCAAAATTTATTTAGATAATTCTCTAAATATCTTCAAAATATATTTTAAATATGCTTAACCATGGAGAGTTATCAAGTTGATTGTGGTCAGTACTGTCCATTAGGATATAGCCATCTTTTTATGCGTAGAAGTCTGATTTTTGTTTTTGTTTTGAGATGTTTGTTTCCCGACCTTTCAAAATAAGAGAATTGTGTGGTCAGTATTGTAGTTTCTCTCCACCTCTCTCCCATTTGGCATTAAATGATTAACCCTCTTTCTACCACTCAATACACTTCACTCAGAAACGGGTTGAAATTTCTTCCTCCTGGTCTATCTCTTTATATTCCCTCTTCAACCACTCAATACATTGCACTCGTCTAGCCCTCTTTCAAACTCTCCCCGTCACTGCTCCTTCCACAAATTTATCTGAAGAAGTAGCATCAAAGAATTTCTGTTTCACCATTTTAGAGGGCTTCGTCAACGGCTACTTTTGAGGTACTTGTGTTATATGCTTCATTGTTTTGGTTTGATGTAGTTTTCTGTCTTACTATATCGATATTGCCTAGAATAATGCATACGTGATTTCTCTTTGTACTTCTACTTGCTCTTACTTTTGTTCTTGATACATCTGGAGGCTATTTTAAGTAATAAAAGATGTAGGCTGAAGGATAGAGGTGGAAATAAGTTAGGTGGCCTATAGCCCCGGTTAGGGTATGGTCGGTCAGACCAAACATGTCTATAGAAAAGGCAGGCTAATTTCTATTCAAAAGCTTAAATGTGTAAATAGGTTAGACTTGTCCTTTTTTTTTGGGCAGTATGTTAGACTTGTTTTGTTAAAGCTTAGCTTGTAAATCTTTAAGTCTGACTTGTTTACACATTAAAGAATTAAAATTACATTATGTCATATATATATTTTTTTTTTCAATTGAGCCTATATATAATATCTATATATATTATTTAGATGTATTTTTGATAATTTGAATTGAGTTATTATAATTTTAGATTTAATTTATTTAATCATGGCATATTTTTGGTCTGTTTAAAGCTGACATGTTTTCGGCTTGTTTGAAGGCCTAACCCTATTATTTGGCAAAGATTTAGACCTGTTTTTTGACAAACGGCTTTATATTTGGTTGTTTAGCACTTTGGCCTATTAGTTTGTTTGAAATTTTTGAAAATGTAGGTGATGTAAAACACACTCATACACACCTAATTTCACAAAAGCAACTTTGATCTAAGGAAGGGAAAGGCAAAATAGGGAAGGAGAGGGAGAAACAAAAACAGGAGAAGGGGGAAGGATGTTCAGACATGAAGGAAAAAGTGAGAGAAATAGAAAGAGGAGGAGACAATTTCATAAACCATCATACTATCGTTCATTTAAGTATGTCCATATAAAGGGTGAAAGCTCCTATTTATAGGTTAATAATGAGACAATTTGTAATCCACTAGTAATAAAAACTACCTACTTACACATGAGACAACTTGCACCCTCTTGCAAAACAAAATGTACCCACTTGATCTATTTCATTTGATACATGTAATGATTAAACACCATACTTATTAAAAAAACTAAAAACATAAAATAATAAAATATTACTGTCAAGTTCATTCATTAGGTTAGAAATTCCCGTCGTTTTCAAAAACGCTGTCGGAGCTTCTTCTCTCTTTCTTTAAATTGAAAGATGCCACAATTGCCCCGTGCTTCCAAACTATCTCTCATCAATCTTGTCCATTCCATTACTCTCACTAATATTTAATATGGCTTCAGAAAAGCGTGGGGTTATGATGGAGCCCTTACGAAATGCCTGAAAGTCATTCATAACACAAGCTAAAATAAGATAAAGTAAAAGAAGTATAATAATAACAATAATAATAACAATAATTACAACAACTTGATCTCAAACTTTTTTTTTTTACTTTAAACTATTAATATTAATTATTTAAAACTTATTCTATTTTTATTTAAAAAATATGATAATTGTAATGAAATTTTTAAATCATGTTCTAAATTGATATCTTATCAGAATCTCAAGGAATATCTTCCCGTCGTTTTCAAAAACGCTGTCGGAGCATCTTCTCTCTTTCTTTAAATTGAAAGATGCCACAATTGCCCCGTGCTTCCAAACTATCTCTCATCAATCTTGTCCATTCCATTACTCTCACTAATATTTAATATGGCTTCAGAAAAGTGTGGGGTTATGAAGGAGCCCTTACGAAATGCCTGAAAGTCATTCATAACACAAGCTAAAATAAGATAAAGTAAAAGAAGTATAATAATAACAATAATAATAACAATAATAACAACAACTTGATCTCAAACTTTTTTTTTACTTTAAACTATTAATATTAATTATTTAAAACTTATTCTATTTTTATTTAAAAAATAGGATAATTGTAATGAAATTTTTAAATCATGTTCTAATTAAATTGGTATCTTATCTATCAGAATCTCAAGGAATATCTTCCCGTCGTTTTCAAAAACGCTGTCGGAGCTTCTTCTCTCTTTCTTTAAATTGAAAGATGCCACAATTGCCCCGGGCTTCCAAAATATCTCTCCTCAATATTGTCCATTCCATTACTCTCACTAATATTTAATATGGCTTCAGAAAAGTGTGGGGTTATGGTGGAGCCCTTACGAAATGCCTGAAAGTCATTCATAACACAAGCTAAAATAAGATAAAGTAAAAGAAGTATAATAATAACAATAATAATAACAATAATAACAACAACTTGATCTCAAACTTTTTTTTTACTTTAAACTATTAATATTAATTATTTAAAACTTATTCTATTTTTATTTAAAAAATAGGATAATTGTAATGAAATTTTTAAATCATGTTCTAAATTGGTATCTTATCAGAATCTCAAGGAATATCTCAAAATTTATTTATATAATTCTTTAAATATATTCAAAATATATTTTAAACATACTTAACAATGGAGAGTTATCAAGTTGATTGTTGTCAGTACTGTACATTAGGATATAGCTATCATTTTCTGCGTAGAAGTCTGATTTTTTTTTTTTTGGAGATATTTGTTTCGACCTTTCAAAATAAGAGAATTATGTGGTCAGTATTGTAGCTTCTCTGTACCTTTCTCCCATTTGGTATTAAATGACATACCCTCTTTCTACCATTCAATACACTTCAAACATAGAAACGCGTTGAAATTTCTTCCTCCTGGTCTCTCTCTTTATATACCTCTTCAACCACTCAATACATTTCACTCATCTACTCCTCTTTCAAACTCTCCCCGTCACTGCTCCTTCCACAAATTTATCTGAAGAAGTAACATCAAAGAATTTCTGTTTCACCATTTTAGAGGGCTTCGTCAACGGCTACCTTTGAGGTACTTGTATTATATGCTTCATTGTTTTGGTTTGATGTAGTTTTCTGTCTTGCTATATCGATATTGCCTAGAAGAATGCATGCGTGATTTCTCTTTGTACTTGTCCTTGCTCTTACTTTTGTTCTTGATACATCTGTAGGCTATTTTAAGTGCTAACAGATGTGGGCTGTAGGTATAGGGGTGGAAATAAGTTAGGTGGCTTATAGCCTGACCGGTTAGGGCCTAGTCAGGTCAGACCAGAGGTGTTTGTAAAAAAGGCAGGTCAATGCCTATTCAAATGCTTGAATGTGTAAACAGGCCAGATCTATTTTGTTTTCAGGTCTGACTTGTTTACATATTAAAGAATTAAAATTACATTATGTCATATGAATAATTTTTTTTCAATTGAGCCTATATATAATATTTATATATATGATTTAGATGTATTTTCGATAATTTGAATTGAGTAATTATAATTTTGGATTTAATTTATTTAATTATGACCTATTTTTGGTCTGTTTAAAGCTGGCATGTTTTTGGCTTGTTTGAAGGCCTAAACCTGTCTTCTGACAAAGGCTTAGTCTTGTTTTTCGACAAACAACTTATATTTGACTGTTTAGCACTTTGGCCTATTAATTTGTTTGAAATTTTTAAAAATGTAGGTGATGTAAAACACACTCATACACACCTAATTTCACAAAAGCAACTTTGATATAAGGAAGGGCAAGGAAAAACAGAGAAGGAGAGGGAGAAACAAAAACAGGAGTAGGGGGAAGGATGTTCAGACATGGA
This sequence comes from Inga oerstediana, assembly GCA_963210345.1. Lineage (NCBI taxonomy): Eukaryota > Viridiplantae > Streptophyta > Magnoliopsida > Fabales > Fabaceae > Inga > Inga oerstediana. The sequence goes on along the minus strand of OY723411.1, from coordinate 14,788,691 downwards.
GGGGAAAGTGAGAGAAACAGACAGAGGAGAGAATTTCAGAAACTATCATACTATCATTCATTAAGTATGTCCATACAAAAGGTGAAAGCTCCTATTTATAGGCTAATAACGAGATACTTTGCAATCCACTAGTAACAAAAATTACCTACTTGCACAATAGACAACTTGTACCCTCTTGCAAAACAAAAAGTACCCACTTGTATTATCCCATTTAATACATGTAATGATTAAACACTCCACTTTCATCATACTATATATCATTCATTCAAGTGTGTCTGTACAAAGTTTGAAAGCTCCTATTTATAGGCTAACAAGGAGACAATTTGTAATCTAGTAATAAAAAGTAACCACTTGCACAATAGACAATTTACACCCTCTTGCAAAACAAAAAGTACCCACTTGCACTATCTCATTTAATACATGTAATGATTAAACACCCCACTTGCTAAATAAGCTAAAAACATAAAGTAATAAAATATAAAAGTAAGATAGATTTTCTTCTATAGGAAGTTATCTCAAAAAACATATTTTTTTCTTATATTCCATCAACAGGCTTTTTTAACAAGTTTCAGGCTAAGGCAAACTTTTGTTCAGCAAGTTAGGCTTAGGTTGGGAAAAAAAAAAAGAAGCTATAACAGCTACAGGTTAAGCTCAAGCCGACTTGTTACAAGACAAATCTGGCCTGGCCTGGCCTATGTTTCCACTCTACTTGGCAGTTACAACCCAAAAGGAAAATATTGGCTAGTGTAGGATTAATTATTTTCAGATATGTCCATAGACCCAAATTTCATGTTTGAATTCCAATCCGTCTAATTATATATATGGTAGTGGGTCAAGGCTGACTTAATTTAACTTAATTCTAATGGGTATCCAAAACCATGCAAGTTAAAAAGATGTCGCTTCATTCTGACCCACGTAGTTTATAAATAATTAATATAGCGGTTGGATGTGATGAATTATTGTTCTTCTCGCATAACCAAAATTTGAAGTTTTCGTCTCTGTTGGATTTCATAAACAGTTTAAGTTGAGAAAGGAATTGGATATATGGAGATAACAACCGAAAAGGCTACCTCCAGCAACACAAAAGCCGCCAAAATCACAGCAGGAGAACCTATTTCTGATCTCAACAACGACACACTTATCACAATCACAGGCATGGAACCCAAGTTTCACAAAGCTGCAATGGATGGTGATATCAATGCCTTTGAAGGAATGGGTGAGGAAATTGATTCCATACTAACCCCAAATAATAATACGATCCTTCATATACATCTCACAAACTATACTCACAACCTATCAGAGACATTTGTGGAAGAAGTTCTAGGCATGTGTCCTAGACTTATTTTGAAGACCAATATGAAGGATGAAACCATTCTTCATATAGCAGCAAGGTACGGACATAATAAAATACTGAAAAAGTTAATTGATTGTGGTAAAGTTCTCTCAAAAGATATCAATGATGTTGGAGTTGAGAAAAGCCTTCTAAGAGCAACAAATGATAAAAAGGACACAGCCTTGCATGAAGCAACCCGTTATGGTCACACAGATGTCGTTGATGTCTTGATAAAGGAAGAACCAGATCAGTCATATTTTGGTAAAAATGTTGATGATGAAACTCCGCTTTATATTGCTGTTGAGAGACAATATTGGGACGTGGTTGATACAATCTTGGATAACAGTAATTCACCGCAATATAATGGCCCCAATGGCAGAACTGTGTTGCATGCCAGTGTTCTTCACGGTGATAAAGGTATTTTATTGTATAATGTTACAATTTGTCCTTTATAGTCTTTATATATATATATATATATATATTTTGTTTTTACATGTCTGGTGTGTCTAATTTCCTTGGCATAAAACAAGAATAATAACAGTACTCTAACGTGCCTATAATAATTTTCTTAAAAAATAAATCACAATTCATATAAAAATTTTAACTAATTTACAAGAAATATTGCGATCACCAAATCAATTTCCCGGCCTTTCACGTTAAGGTATGATAGTTTTGTTTTAAATTGGCACTTCAAATTTAAAGAGTGTTCATGTGAGAATGCAACTAATTTTTTTGATAATATGAATGGTGTTTAATTTGATGCTATTCATCTCAGAAAAAGTGTCGAAGTTGTTGAACAGAAACTTGTCAGCAGCGAAACAAGCAGATGAAAATGGTTGGGTGCCACTTCACTTGGCAGCACTTTGTGCAAATTTAGATATGGTGGAGTTGTTGGTAAGCAAAGATAGAAGCACAGCATACATGAGAGATAACAAGGGAAGGACGGCTCTTCATTTTGCAGCACTTCATAAAGATTCATCAATAATGAAAAAGATAATAGAATATTGTCCAGATTGCATTGAAGTGGTGGATGAAAATGGCTCCAATGCTCTTCACTACACTACAATGGGCGACAACTATTACCGTTTTCAACTAAAAAGGAATCTGCGAGATGCACCACTAATAAGGAACTTGTACAACGAGAAGGATAATGATGGGAACACACCCCTTCACCTCCTTGCACGTCAACCTTCCCAAAAGGACCTTTATTGTGATCATTCTCTTCTGAAACTGCAATCCCCAAGAGTGGACACGATGGCATGCGATAAATATGGTCAAACTCTTATCGATATTGCAGTTGCTGATGTGCCTCCATATACAGCCTATAAGGTAACAAGAAACAACATATGAATTCCCTTTTCCTAAACATTTGCGTGCACTCCCTTTTCCTCAATACCATGGTATGAACCACAGATTTTCATATATAATAATAGAAGAAATTATATAATAGATAGTGATATAATACAAGACAATTATCTGCGCTATATGTACTGTGCATTTTCAGTTATCGAGAATATTCATGCATTAAGTTTGTTCGATCTGAATTTTCAGCTATCTCATTCTAAATGGAGACTGTTTTTATACGCAACGCATTGTGTGTGTAATGAAAATATTATTTTCCAAGCTTGGTAAGTTAAGACACTGGCAGTCATTGCATTTCATATTGTTTTAGCTAACACCATAACATCTTTAAATAGGGTATTGCACTAATTTGAATAAATTTAATCTATGTAATTACATTGATCATATGCGGTACTAGTGGATACGACTTATTCAATGAGCCTTTGTAGGCTGATTTTTTTTTGTAAAATTGAAAACTAAAATGAACGATTTCTTTGTGTTACTTGGTTCAGAATAAATTAATTACAAAATTACAAGATATTGGAGCAAGGTTAGGCGGACGAGTTATAGATAACCACCTCAGAGAAAAGAAACAAGAGAAGAGACATGATTTAGCAGTTGATCAAAAGGAGGATTATTTGGCTACAAGAGCATCAACCCTGTCTTTGGTGGCGGTTTTAATTGCAACGGTGACATTTACAGCAGGATTTACTTTGCCTGGGGGATTGATTCAAAATGGTGATAAAAATGAAGGTTCTCCCATATTAAGAAATAATTATGCTTTCATATTGTTTGTTGTAACCGACTCTGTCTCTTTCGTTCTTTCTACTTCTGCTGTTTTTGCCCTTTCTTACTCATCATTTCAAGGAGTAGAGGCGGACAAGGACGTGAATGCATCGCTGCTCAACATCAGTACGATTGCCACGTCGTCTGCGTTGGTCCTCATGGTTGTGGCATTTGCGGCAGGCCTAGGGGCTGTCCTGGATCCTTCCAAAGGTGCTGGTAGTACTGTCGCCTTGGTAATTGTTTACTTCTTTTTAATCATCTATTTTATTGTCATTTATAAAGTCGTGATGGTTAGAAAAAGGACTCGTAATTACAGTCTTCAAAGAGTAAGGGATGTTCAGTTGTCTCATACTGTCTGAGTCATTGTCAATAAAATCTATTTGTCAGTTTTACTTTATTTTTTTCGTGTATCCGACCTGTATATGTCGTCATTAACAATAAAGTACTCCAGTTTCAATCAATAAAATACTTTTTTTCTCAAACTACTTTTCCGTTAAACTTAATCTTTATATTGTTTATTTAGGTTTATGCAATTGTACTATCTTGTGTTTGCTCGATAATTTTTGAGCACTTGTCCTTTTTGGATAAAATAAATTTACATTCTTCCAACAGATCTTTATATTTGTCTAGTAAAAATGTAAATCAATCTTTCACGTATTGAATAAAATGTAAAAATGAACTATAATACAAAATTTTAAAAAACTCAAATAATATGTTTTAAATTAAAAAAAAAACACCTCAATTATTTGGAGCCTTTGCTATTGGATTACTAATTTCTTGTATGACTATGCCTGCTAGATAAACCCCACCCACAATCGCTTGATAAAAACCCTTTTCATACTTTACAAGACAAAACTCTATTCCAATATAATTTATAGTGCAAAATCACTAATTAAAATAAAGTAATCCAAACACCCGCTGACTCATGGTCAAAAGATCACATTCAAAGTGTAGTTGCATCATTACATATTTAACATAAGTTATTCATCCAGCAAAGGCGTGACACAGAATGATATGTTAAGGTAATCAATAGTTTTAAATTATGTTGCAGTTGCATTATCAAAGAGTGGCTTTATAATTGATTGCAACTATGTCATAATGCCTCAAATGCTGTCTATTTACATTTTCAGAAATTATGTTCATTCAAAAGTTTTTCTCGGATCATTGACATTTGAAACAATATATATTAATTGAAATACAATATAATATATGAGAAGAATATAACATAAACAAACGGCAGAAAATGTTACTGGGCCAACTCATATGAAACCCAAAATTGTAAGGAATTAGTAAATATAACTAGGCCCAAAAATAAAGTGGGCTAAAAGCTGACAACATTCCTTAACGAGAGATATGGAAAAATATAGGGTTACACTTGCTTTAGGTCCTGAACCATAATGGAAGATAAAAGGAGAGATGAGCGATTTGATGAATGAAAGGGTTGAACTTGTGCGTGAATGATGGAATATGAAGCTTTAGAGTTAAGGCTAAATTGGTAATTTTATAAATAATTTATAAAATTTATAAACAATTAAAAGATGGTGCAAATTTTTTTTAAAAAAAAACAAGATCAATAGATGAGGTTTGTAAGCTTGTGATATGCGTGTTGGCACACAAAAAAAAAGGTTGTGATATGCGTATAGTCTTTTATGCACAAGTTAATTTCTAAGCTAAACACCCTATAATATAGAGTGCAACCTATATCATATCACTTTAGAGAGCTTTAACCAATGTTTACACCTAAATATGGACAAATTGAGAAGTCTAATTACCTAATTCAAGTGTTGATTTACTAAACTAACAAATCATTAATCAAAGACACGAGGACACTAACTACTTGTTTATATGGTTTTCAAGGGTGCGTTTGGTTTTTGTTTTTGTTTTGGGGGGGGGGGGGGTGTGGAGAGGAGAGGAAACGGTAAGAAGTTACTTTGTTTGGTTTTATTAGGAGGAGGAATAATAATAATGTACCATTCTCCCTTTACATGTCAGTTTATATTTTAATTTATATGTTATATAAATATATACACCTTAATTCTCATTTATGTAATAATCTTTTTTGGTAAGAAATGTTATAATATGTTTTATTTAAATTATAATGATATTTTATTTATAGTAATTTTATTTTAAATTAATTTTTGTGTGTCAAGAATGTGTGAAAAAATTGTTTTTTATTTTTTTATTGGGTCATATTGGAATGTCATAAAAATCATGAAGGCAAAATAGTTAAAAAAATTTAGAGTAAAATATTCTAACCTCCTTTGCATTTTTCCTTAATTATATAGACATTCCCTCTATTTTAAAAATATACACTTAGATCCAAACATTAGCTCCCTTAATAATTTTTATTTTTAATTAAAATTTATATTAAAATAAATTTAATTTACTAATTTACCCTTCATCAGTGCTAATTCCTTAATTTTGGCTAAAATTTTTTAAGTAATTTGAGAGTTCCTTTTTCTTTTTCTTAATTTTTTTTTTTTTGCACATAGTTATCTGTTAATTTTTTCATATTGAGATAATGACTTAATCAATTTAATTAATGCCAACATAGAAAAATTAATTAAAAATATGATTAATTCTTTTAATAGATGCATACTTTAATAAGGTTTTTATAAATGATTGTGCAAAAAATGTTTTAAATTGTTATAAGTTATATAATATCACAAATTTACATTATTAATAGCATATGATGAATAAAAATATGCCTTTCAAATATGTCTTCAATCTTTATTAAATAAATAAGTTTCAATGAATACGATAAAAATTTTTAAAATTTAAAATTTCATAAAATAATAAAATTAATAAATTTTATAATATATTAGAAATTTTGAACATATATGTATTAGGATTATTTTTTGTTTGTATAAAAAATTATTTTAGGAAAATATAAATGTTTATTCATTTGTTGAAAGAGGGGTATTTTGGTCAAAGAAAATATTCAACAGTCAACTAATGGTTAAGTGGAAGGAAATAAAATCTCAAATATGTAAGGAGATTTCTATAACATGTATTTTAATTTCAATGGATGTCTATATACGTTTTCAAAATAGAGAAGAGGTTTGCGTAATTTAAGTAAAATATAAGGGTAGTCAATGTATTTTACTCTTTTTTTTTTTTTAAATTAATTTGACCTTCATGTCAAGAATGAGTAATGTGTTATAAATAAAGGGAACAATGAGGAGAGAAAGGAAGAAAGAGTATAAAGCAAGAAAGAGTAATTCTTGTTCACAATTCTCATTCACTATTCGGTATTATATCAAGTACATAACATGTTCCTTCTATTTATAGGCACAACTCTTTAATTTACAATTAATGTGATTCCATAATAATAGGAAATAATGGGAAAAAATAGGAAAATATAAAAGAATAGGAAATAATGGGAGATATGGACATCCACAAATTTTATATTCATAACACTTCACCTTGGATGTTAATTACCAAACATGTAATTAAAAAACTTCAACTAAGAAAAATCCCGTGGGACAAAAATTTAGTAGAAGAAAAAGAGTACGTTGTTTATTGATACACTTGATATATTTGTCTCATTAAAAACCTTGGTAGGAAAACCTAGCAGAAAAAGCCATATACAAGGGGAAAAGAGTAGAGTATGTATCAACTCCACTTCTTGATAACATCAGTTGATTCTTTGAACCTATGATGTCCAATGCCATGAACGAGCTTTTCAAAAATTATACTAGGAAGTGACTTGGTAAATAAATCTACTAGATTTTGACTAGAATGAATTTGCTGGATATCAATCTCATCACCCTTTTAAAGGTCACAAATGAAGAAGAATTTTGGTGAAATATGCTTCGTTCTATCGTCCTTGATGTACCCTTCCTTTAGTTGGGCAATACATGCAATATTATCTTTATATAGGATTGTTGGGGGTGTTCTACTAGGAGATAAACCATAAGTGGTTTTTATGTGATGTATTGTTGATCTTAACCAAACACATTCTTGATTTGCTTCATGCATTGCTTAAATTTTAGTATGATTCGATGATATGGCTAATATAGTTTGTTTTATAGATCTCCATGAAATAGTCATGTCACCACTTGTGAATAAATACCCTATGTGTGATTTACTGGATCAAATAAAAACCGAGTATCTGCATAGCCAAAAAGTTTATACTTGCATACATTTGAGTAGAGTAACACCATGTCCATAGTGCCTCTAGGTTAACAAAGAATATGCTTCACTCCATTCCAGTGTCTATGTGTTAGTGAAGAACTATGTCTAGCTAACAAGTTCATAACAAATGGCATGTCGGGTCGAGTGTGATAAGCAAGATACATTAGTGCTCCAATAGCACCAATAGCATAAAGATATGATACGTTTGGATCAAATAGTTTTTCATCTTCTTCTTCTCTAATTAATTGAGGGCTAAATGGGTCTTTATCCACCTGTAAAAACCTTATTGCCATTGGGGTACATAGTGGATGTGACTTATCCATGTAAAAATGCTCTAGGACCTTCCTTGTGGAAGCTTCTTGATATACAAAAATCCCATTTTTCAAGTACTCAATATGGAACCCAAGACAAAATTTTGTTCTTCCCAAGCCCTTCATTTCAAATTCTTTCTTCAAGCAATTAATTTTCTTTTGAAGCTCTTCAGGAGTTCCAATAATGTTGACATCATCAATATAAATAGCAATTATGGCAAACTCACTTCCAGATCTTTTCATAAAGATGCATGGGCATATTGGATCATTTTTGAATCATTCTTTCAACAAATATTCACTAAGACAATTATACCACATGTGCCCTAATTGCTTGAGGATATATAGGGACTTATTTAACTTAATTGAGTATTGTTCTCGAGAACTTGATTTGTGTGCTTCTGGCACCTTTAGTCCTTTAGCCACTTTCATATAAATATCATTGTCAAGTGAGCCATACAAATAGGAAGTCACGACATCTATTAGACATTGATCAATCCCTTCATTTAATGTAAGGCTAATCAAATAATGAAAAGTAGTTGCATCCACTACTGGTGAATAAATTTCTTCAAAATTGATACCGGGTCTTTGTATAAAGCCTTGGGCAACAAAATATGCTTTATATCTGGTAATTTTACCCTTTTCATTTCGCTTTCGCACAAAAAACTATTTGTATCCAACTGGCTTTACATCTTTAGGTGTAAGGACTATGGGTCCAAAAACTTTTCATTTTTCCAATGATGTTAATTATGCATTAATGGGATCTTTCCATAGGGCCAATCCTTTCTTTATTGGCACTCGCTAATGGATTTTGGCTCATAATCTTCATTATCATTCATTACTTCATATGCTATATTATAAGCAAAGATGTTATAATGTTGACTTCATTTCAATCCTATCGAATTCTATCCATAACATAATTTATTGAGATATCATTATTTTCACACATTTCATGTATTTGAGTCTCTTCTGGGACTACTACATTCTCTTATGGAGATATCTCTTTTGGAGATAATAACTCTACAAGAAATGGTTCTTCTGGAGCTATTAATTTTTCTTGATTATCCTTAGCTTGACCATCTATATTCTTAGCTCTTTTTCTATTTTGGGGATTTTTATCTTTGCAACCAATGGACCTTCCACACTTTAGGTTTTTTTTAGATTCATTTGCAATAGGTTGTCCTTCAGGGACATCAATTTAACATAAGCATTAGCAGCTAGTGTTAGAATATATGTTTTGATGATAATAAACTTTAAAATATTTTATAAAATTATACTCGAGTGACTATATGACCTTGAGTCACCAGAAGGCAACTAGCCAGTGATGAAGTTATTTTGACAAACATTTGATGCACTCGAATGAATTTTGTGCCACTTGAGTGATATCTTAAAGAGGCAACATCACTGTCAAGGTATCGAATAGTGAGAAAAGGAATATGTGCAAATTTTCTCATTCACTCAAATCCTGAACCTGTTACTCAAGTGATTAAATGAAAACAATGAGTCACTTGCAAGGTACTTGACAATGGTCTTTGAAAAATCTTCCTTTCACTCGAGTCAAGTGACAGACACTCTGGTGATGGTAGAAATCATACAAGTTACCTAAAGGTAACTTGTCATGTTTAAAAAAAAAAATATGAATCACACGAGTTATAAAAGAAACACTTGAGTGATGCCAAAAACACTGTGAGGTACCTGATGGTAACTGCCTATCTATTAATAAATTCACTCAAGTACTCGAGTGATAGCTTTATCACTTCAGTGATTCCCAATACTCCATGAGTTACCTGACAATAACTAGTTAAATTTTAGAAATAAAGGTGATGCGTCACTCGAGTGATGCTCAAAAAATCTGCAAGTCACCTCTTGGTATCTAGAAGGAAATAACATGGGAAAGTCTTTAGAAATTAGCATCACTCAAGTGAAAATTTATCACTCAAGTGACACTTAAGAATCCTATTTTATCACTTTTCAGTTACCCACTAGTGATCAACCATTTTTGAAAAAGTAAGAGAAGTACTCGAGTGAACTTAAGTGACTCGAGTGTTCACTTGATTATTGTAAAACATAGTACTGCTTCTTATCTTTTAGAAATCATTGGATTAATTGGGTAAAATGAGTTTCTTGCATCAAATCCAACTGACTTGTCATTATTTTAGTTCTTAAGCTTTTCCCAGGTCATCAAACAAAGTCTAACACACAAACTGAAAAAAACACATATTTGTCAGAAGAATTAGATATGTGGCAGAGTTAACCAATGTAAATACTCTCTTTCATCAATGGTTACAATTACTCTCTAACAGACATATTTGAATGCCTACAACGATCATTAAAGACAATCTACCTATAAATACGAAAGCATTCAAGACAAAGAATGTAACCAACGACAAAATAAATTATGTTCATTAAGTGCTCTGTTATTCTATCCGATATTCTTGTTGCACTTCAGATTCATTTATCAATTCTTTAAGAGAGATTTTACAACTTTACTCATTACTCCTATAAAGAAAATCTCACAGAAGTGGGACCTTCAGTGTGGGTGTCAGCTTACAAAGTGTAAGGGGGAGTGAGTGTCCTATTGAGGAACTTGCTTGTACTGTGGTGCTAAGAACCCATCTAATCTTAGAAGTTTAGTGAAAATCTTAGAGGCGTTCTGAGGAATAGATGTAGGTCAAGAGGTTAACACCAAACCAGTATAAACCCCAGTGTAGCCTTCGGTGATATTTATCTAACTCTGATCTTTTAATTAAGTTCTTTAATTGAAATATTTTTAATTTTTTAATTTCACCCAATTGACCTCCCTCTTGGGTGAAACCATTGTCACTAACAGCTAGAACATGTGACTTTGTCACTTTTTTAGGTCAATAAATGCTTCTAGAATTTGATTAACTAAATTCTGTAAATGAATTATCTTTTGAACTTCTAGTTCACAATATTTTGTCCAATGATTAAAATGAGTCAATGATAATTCATTCTATCTAATCTCTTTACCCAATTGCTTATTTTCTACCCCTAATGTTGGCAAAAGTGACTTATTGAAATGACAATCAGAAAAACGTGCCGTAAATAAATATTCTATTGATGGTTCTAGATATTTTACGATTGAAGAATATTTATACCCAACATATATTCCCATGTTTCTTTGAGGACCTATCTTAGTGCGTTGTGTTAGTACTATAGGTATATATACTACACACCCAAAATCTTTATATGGGAAATATTAGATTCTTGACCAAAAACCATTTGTAAGGGGGAAACATTTTTAAGTAACTTGTTAGCCTGATGTGTATTAACATTACTGCATGTAAAATGGCATGGCCCCAAGCAGAAATTGGAATTTTAGATTTTATAAGTAAAGGTCTTGCAATTAATTGCAACTGTATAACCAATGATTTTACAAGTCCATTTTGTGTATAAACATGAGCTACAAGATGTTTAATGTAATACCCTACATTTTGAGATTTGAGGCTAGAGAGTAAGCCTGAAATAAATGAACTGCTAAGCCTCGGTTTAGTAGGATCCCAAACTTCGATTAAGGGTTAATGACTTCAAAAGTGGATGTGATTAGTGATAATTGAACACTTTTGGAGTACGATGTAAAAATGTGATTTGAATGTGTTATAAGCAACGCCGAAACCATGTATTTAAGTTCAATTATGGATTAACATCCAAATTGACTTAAAATAGAGGTAGGGCGCATAAGGTGGTTAAATAGAAAGATAAGATGAGTTTGGTGGTGATTCAGTGAGAATTGCCTTAATCAGGGGCAAAAAGGTAAAGTTACCGGCCAATTGGTTAGTTACCGAAGAGGAAACTCATTGGTAACTTCAAGATCAATGGTTAGGATTGATTTGTGCAAGAGATCAAAGGGGTGGAATCCCATGTATGTGTGCCTATGTGAGCTCATGGGTGGTGAGCAAGATTTGACACTTGGCACAATATGGACCCTTGGATCTTGGGTCAATATTTTCAACTCACTCTCCCTCTCTCCTCTCTTTTTCTAGTCGGCCAAGTGTATGTGGGCACCCTAAAATCTGATCATTATCTTCATCTCTCTCTCTCTCTCTCTCTCTCTCTCTCTATTTCTCCATTTTCATCCATGGCAAGGATGAAAGAGAAAGCTATAAGTGAGTTTTTAGCCTTGTATATGCTCTCTTTAGCTCAAATACCATTCTTTAATGTTGTTCATAGTGATGAGAGCTTTATTGCTATGATTTTAGATTTGTGAAAGAAGGTGTTTAAGGTCTTGAGCAAAAGTGGAAAGATAAAAAATCAAGAAATTGTAAGAGGCAAGCTTCACCCAAGAGGGGGGTGAATTGGGTGATGTTATAAATTTTTCGTTTGTGATGGTGATGTGTAAATAAGGTGAATAGAGTAGAGTAGAGAAGATTTGAACACAGAGACTTATACTAGTTCGGCCTAACAACAATGCCTACGTCCAGTCCTCAGAGATCAAGACCTACTGAGCTTTTCACAATATCTCCAAGATTCAATGGGCTCTCAGAACGCCACAAGACAACAATTGTCCTTGAATGGACTACGAGCAGAAATATTCTCTCAACAAGAAACTTCTCTCCCCCTTACGACAAGTCTTATGTGCAGAGAAACAACCTATGACTCTTCTCACTTGCTTATGTATACAAGACTTATGAGCAGCAACGTTTTCTTCCGCTTACACCACTGTAAGTCTTATGAACAACAACGTTCTCTCCTGCTTGTATCTTATAAGACTTATGAGTGAAAGACACTACAAGGATTTCTCTCAACTGCTTCTCTCGTAAAGAATAGCTACCCTCTCAAGATCCCAATATCTTGAGATCACACAAATATAGTATTTTGAGTTTGTATGAAAACTCTCTTACAGAGTAAATGGATAAACACTGAAGATCAAAAGTGTATACAGAGAAATTAGATGAAGAACAGAGAATTGATATGAGCTTGTGAATTCTTGTGCTACGTCGTTCTCTGCGTATGTGTGTATTTCTATTTGTTCTCCTTGAATTTCTCTATATATAGAGCCTCCTCAGTTTTTGCCCGTTTGAACACTCAATATTGGAGGAGCGGGTCTTTTGAAAATATTGGCAGGCACGTGCATGTTGAAATGGAATAAACTGAGTGCGGTAGGTGCCAGCGTGTTTATAATCATCTTGTCTGCCGTTGTATCACTTTTCTCATGTGGCTCAATTCAAACGTTCATATTCCTGTATCATCCTCTTAAAACATTCAAAACAATGTTAAACAAAGATAAAAAGTAATGATGATATGAATTAATAACAATAAACTATATTCGTAATGAACGTTGTGATACTTAGCATTTTCTGTGGTTAAACAGGGCATCACTCGAGCATGAAAGTCTCACCTCGAGTGATCTCCTATTTTCCTTCATAAGCCTCTGTTATCGAGTTGTGCTTGCATGGAAAAACTGAGAGAAAATATCTTCACTCGCGGGTGAAGAGAGGTCTCACTCGAGCACAAAATCTCTGCTCGAGTGATCTTTGCACTTTACACAGGGAATGTCTTCTCGGGTCATCACTCGCATACCATTTTGACAAGAGTGAGAATTTGCACTCGCGAGTGATATGGACCCTCACTCGAGCACACTTACCTCTGCTCGAGTGAGAAGCATATTCTCAAGGAATATGCTCTCTAAACCATCACTTGCACCAGAATTCCAGAGGGATAGAATTTTCACTCGCGAGTGATTTTGGCCCTCACTCGAGCACACTTACCTCTGCTCGAGTGAGAAGCATATTCTCAAGGAATATGCTCTCTTGAACAAGCACTCGCATCTGAATTGGAGAGGGATGAAAATATTACTCGCAAGCATGGACGAGTCACTCCAAGCATGGATGAGTGTGCTCGAGCACACTTGTACTTTTCTGAACTTCAAGACTCTCGGCCAAGTACTCGCAGTGCCTTTCTCGAGTGAATGATGGAAGCATACCTTAACTTGCTCTCGGCCAAGCACTCGCATGCCTTGCTCGAGTGAGGAGAGGAAGCATGCCATTACTTGCTCTCGGCCAAGCACTCGCATGCCCTCACTCGCATACGTGCTCGAGTGAGAATGACTTCACTGCTCGAGTGCATCCCTTGTGCTTCAAGTGATCCATTGAATATAAAGGGAGAATCCCTCTCGGGTACTCACTTCCTGGCTTTCTCTCACACCTGCTCGAGTACAGAAGTGATTTGTGCTCGAGTGCAGATTTCATGCTCGAGCACTCAAGTGCAATTTCACAGCAGATATCAGCAAACTTCACATATGCATTTGGTGACTTGGAATCTTTTCTTAACCTTCTAAAAACATGTTTTACACATACTTGAATTATTGTTATCATCAAAACTTGGGATCTAACATTCTCCCCCTTTTTGATGATGACAAAACTCTTTGTGATGAAGGTTTAAAAGAAATTGTATGAAATTGAAAAGTTTTGAAATTTCTTCAAAGTTTCCAAAATGCATATCAAGTTTTCCTGCAATGTTTCCTTTAGACACTTAATAGCCAAGATAAGTATAGTATGAGGTAAATAACTTAACAAGAATTTAAAACTTGAAACATTGAAATTTTGATAATTAAAAAAAAAACTTGAACCATGTCATTAATTGCAACAAACTTGAACAACAAGATAATTTCAGAATATAACTTCAAAATAGTAAAATGACCTACATATCAAATCCTACCCAATACAGAGAACTACCCAAACACCCATATACACCCTGCAGCCTACAGAAAGCTCAGAATACATCACACATCCTTCTCCCCCATTTTGTCAACATCAGAAGGGGGATCTGGTGGTGGAACAAAAGATATCATGGCAGAGAGAGGGTCAATGGGCTGGTCAGGATTAAATGTGACATCAACATTGGATTCAGGATCAGTGAATAGGACATGAGTCTCTGAATGAGGGGGTGAAGTATGAGTGGTCTCAGGAGCCACCCCGGAAGATGAGGAGGGAAAATGTGAATGCAGGAAAGTCTCCATATTAGTGATCCTCTGTGACATCTCATCTTGTGTTTTGAACATCAGTTCAAAGTTAAGATTGGCCTGATCTACCAATTTAACGACTTGTGTTTCCATCTTCTCCACAAGCTTCTCATACTCAGTCACTAGCTCCTTCTTCAAACTTGACACAGCATGATTAATTACCTCAGTCAGATGATTGGACAGAGAGGCATTGAGAAATGAAGGAGGAGGAATAGGGCCTTGTGCAGATGATTGTGCCTCATCTCCTCTGGATGGAGTGGCTTCCCTTTTTGATGTGGCTTTGGTCCGACTCACCGGAAGATTGATACCCATGTGAGTTAATTGAGTCTTTCCAAACCTTGAGATGAGAACCCTTTCTTTTCCTTCCAAGTACCAGATTTTGTTTTTCATCAAGATGAAGGAAACAAGTTGAGGGTATGGTATGGTTGTGGATCTTGTTGAAGAAAATCGAAACCTTCTCATCTCATTAAAAATGATCTCCCCTACATTCCTTTGTTGCCCAGCCACCAATGAAGCCAATAGATAGTAATCCTTTTGTGCAAAGTGGGTAAAGTTTTTGGATTTATTGATTATGCTCCTGGAGTAAATGTAATGAAGGATTCTGTGATTATCAGGCATATCAATAGGCTTGAATGTGAGGGGGCCAATTGGGTCTTTTGGTCTCAAAATGTTAAAAGTTTCATTGGCAGAGAATGTGGGTGGATCAGTAGGAGGTGCAACATAACCAAGCAAATCATTAATGATTTTGGCAGAAATCATAATGAATTTCCCTCTAATGGTTGTAGATACAGCTTCTTCAATTAGATCACCAGATCTAGACATAATATTATGAACTTTCATATTGCTGTAAAATGTTTTCACAACAGTGGGGGAATATGGCATATGAATATTTAGCCAGGGAGCATAGTACTGAAGGTAAGGATACAAGTCCAAATGACAATTCTTTTTCAGATAATCCAAATCAACATATACTACTGGGCAGAAATGTCTATGTTTGAATTCATCATCATATACCTTCTGTGGTAAAGCCTTAAGCTCTGTCACATTGAATCCTTCAGGAGGGCTAGTGATTTGGTCATCCACTGGTGCTTGGGAGGCAGAAGGTGCTCCTGAAGCAGAAGCATTTGTGTGCTTAACTTGATGTGAACTTGAAACACCGGCCTGAGATGTGATCTTCCTAACTATCTTGTCCAATTTGGATTTTTCTATTGCTTCCCTGAGTTGTTTACTGAAGGTATCTCCAGAAGAAGAGGATGATTGGGGTTGCTCTGAATCCTTCTTCTTTCCCTTCCCTTGTACCTCTTTGGATTGAGACCGGGTGATTATAGGTTCCTTGATTAAGGGTTCCTTGAAGACCACACCCTTTGGTTTCTTTTGAGGAGGTTGGTCTTTCTTTGGAACTTTAGGCTTTGGGTGTGTTTTCGGAGTCCTCTTCTTGGTTTTGGGCTTAGGAGGAGGTGAGGGTGAGGGTGAGTTTTTGGGAGATGGAGGAGTAAGTTCAGGGGTTCCAGATTCACTGGCAGCAGAGTGAGTGGAAGAAGGGGAATGAGACTTTTGAGGAATAACGGGTAACTTTGTTCTTGCCATTGGAAAAGTGGAAGAGAAACAAGAACTCTTGTTTTTGAGAGAAAAAAAAATAAGTAGGGATTAGGGCACAAGTGAAAAATGCAGAAGACAATAATCACCTCTTATAGAAGATTGAGAGGTTGTAACGACGATTTGAAGCAGGAGGACGTGATTGAATGATGAGAAAACGGTTGAAGATGAAGAGTTGTGTCTTTCGAGTGGGAGAGCACTTCGAGTGAGAGGAGGAAGTGTGACGTTCTGAGCTCCCCAGTAACTGATATAAGTGACAGTGCTCGAGCATGAACCCTAGTGCTCGAGTGATGTTCATACTGTGCTCGCGAGTGTTCTATCTGTGCTCGAGTGATGTTCTGGAAAAATAAAGAAACAAGTAGAACGTACCTGGATTGTTGATTTCCTGACATATTTTGCATCTTTGTACTCAAATCCTCCAAGATCATTTGAGTAACCATGATTTGGATAGTCTTTTGCACAGAAATTTTTCCTTTCTCACTCGAGCAGGCATTCCTCACCTCAAGCATGTTCATACCATGCTCGAGTGAGAATTCCTCACTCGCGAGTGAGCTCAATTTTCACAGTAGTTTTCCTTGGTGTTCTCAACTCCTCTGTTAACCTCTGTTCTAACTATAAGAGAACAGAGCATCATGAATAGTGCTGTGCTCGAGCAGAGCTTCTTGTGCTCGAGTGACACAGCTCCTCACTCGAGCAGTGCCTCCAGTGCTTCGAGTGAGACTCCTGCAAAAACACATTTTGGCCACTCCGATGCCAAAGTCAGTACGGTTATCATCAAAACAAACACTTAATTAGACATTTTAACAAGAAAACTTACAGCTCATTGGGATTAACCATTCCCAATTCTCTTCGAATATAGAGAAATTGTTCTTTTGCAATTGGTTTTGTGAAAATATCCGCAAGTTGAAGATGAGTTGGTATGAATTCTACTTTGACATCTTTCTTTTGAACATGATCTCGAATGAAATGATGTCGAATGTCTATATGCTTGGTTCTTGAATGTTGTACAGGATTCTTTGCCAAGCTTATTGTGCTAGTATTATCACAATAGATTGGAATTTCTTTTAAATAAATTCCCAAATCTTGAAGTTGTTGTTTTAACCATAGCACTTGAGAACAGCAACTTGCCACAGCTATATATTCAGCTTCAGTCGAAGATAATGAAACTGTGTTCTGCTTCTTGCTGAACCATGATACTAGAGAACCTCCGAGGAATTGACATTGTCCACTGGTACTCTTTCTGTCAGTTTTATATCCACCGTGATCTGAATCTGAATATGCTATTAAATACTCGTTCCCTCTCTTTGGAAACCAAAGTCCAAGCTCTGAAGTATCTCCTAGATATTTGAAAATTCTTTTTACTGTCTCTGCATGAGATACTTTAGGATTGGATTGATACCTTGCACACATTCCTACACTGAACTGAATATCTGGCCTGTTTGCTGTAAGATAGAGTAATGAACCAATCATTCCTCTATACTTTGTAATGTTGAAGCTAGGTCCCTTTACATCAGCATCCAACAGTGTTGTAGAACTCATTGGAGTATCAGCTCCGTTAGCATTATCTAGACCATATTTCTTCAGCAATTCTTTCAAATACTTTGTCTGAGATATAAATATGCCATTCTTCTTTTGTTTGATCTGAAGTCCAAGAAAGAAGTTCAATTCTCCCATCATGGACATTTCAAATTCTCCCTGCATAATCTTAGAGAAATCTTGACACATAGATTCATTAGTAGCACCAAAGATAATATCATCAACATAAATTTGAACTATTAGAATATCATTTTTGTTATGTTTGATGAATAAAGTTGTATCAACTTTACCTCTGACAAAACCTTGATCAAGAAGAAATTTGCTTAGTCTTTCATACCAAGCTCTGGGAGCTTGTTTCAAACCATATAATGCTTTCTTAAGTTTGAAGACATAATCGGGTTTCGTTTCATCTTCAAAACCAGGAGGCTGTTCGACGTATACTTCCTCCATAATATAACCATTTAGAAAAGCACTTTTTACATCCATTTGATAAAGTTTAAAACTTTTGATGCAAGCAAAGGCTAAGAGTACTCGTATTGCTTCCAATCTTGCCACTGGAGCATATGTTTCCTCATAATCAATACCTTCTTCTTGATTATAGCCTTTGGCAACCAATCTTGCTTTATTTCTCACAATGATTGCTGATTCATCAAGTTTGTTTTTGAAAACCCATTTGGTCCCTATAACCGTATGATCTTTAGGTTGAGGAACCAAATCCCAAACTTGATTTCTTTGAAATTGATTTAATTCTTCTTGCATAGCAATCACCCAATCATTATCAGATAAAGCTTCTTCTATATTAGAAGGTTCAATCTCAGAAATAAAAGCAGAGAATGTTACCTCATTGAGGATTCTATTTCTGGTTTTGACACCTTCATGAATATCTCCTATAACTTGATCAATGGGATGATCCTTCACATGTCTCCATGCTTTAGGTTGATCAAGATCATTAACATCTTCCAAATTTTGAAGATCATTTGTTTCAAAAACATCCTATTTTGAAATAGATTTATTTTTCTTGATTGAATCCATTTCTTCTTCATCATTGATTTTTGTCTGAGATTCAATTTCATCAAACACAACATGAATAGATTCTTTAATAGTACATGTTCTTTTATTGTAAACTCTATAAGCTTTACTTCTATTTGAATATCCTAGAAAAATACCTTCATCAGACTTAGAATCAAATTTACCTAGATTTTCCTTACCATTGTTGTGAATGAAACACTTACACCCGAAGATATGAAGATGAGCAATATTTGGCTTTCTTCCTTTGTAGAGTTCATATGGTGTCTTTCCAAGAGATTTACGAATATATGCTCTGTTTGAAATATAGCATGCAGTACTCATTGCATCTGCCCAGAACACTTGTGACATTTCTTTTTCATTAAGTAAAGCTCTTGCCATTTCTGTAAGCACTCTGTTCTTCCTTTCCACTACTCCATTTTGTTGAGGTGTTCTAGGAGCTGAGAAGTTGTGATCTATCCCCTCGTTGTTGCAGTAATCTTCAAATAATTGATTATCAAATTCTCCTCCATGATCTGTTCTAATAGAGACAATAGAAATACCTTTCTCATTTTGAACCTTTTTGGCAAACATAATAAATTCAGCAAAAGTTTCATCTTTTGAGGCAATGAATATAGTCCAAGCAAATCTAGTAAAATCATCTACAATTACTAACGTATATAAATTTCCTCCAAAACTTTTTACTCTTGCAGGTCCTACCAAATCCATATGAAGTAATTGTAAAGGTTTTGAAGTAGAAATTTCATATTTTGTTTTAAAAGAAGATTTAGTTTGTTTGCCTTTTTGACATGCTTCACAAATCATGTTATCTTTGAATTTTAGCTTAGGAAGGCCAACAACTAAATCTTTTCTGATCAATTTGTCAAGTTGATTCATATTGACATGAGCCAAACGCTTATGCCATAACCAACTTTCCTCTGATCGACTCAGAAAACAATTTTCAGAAGAATTTGAATTAAAGTCAATTGTATAACAATTACCGTCCCTTTGAGCTCGGATTTTTGCCTTGATAGTTTCTTTGTTTAGAGGTAGATCTTTCTTACTGACTATCAACCATTCTTTCGAGTCGAAAATCACCCAGTTATCCTTGTCAGTGCTTTGGCTCACGCTTAAGAGATTGTGGCATAAACCTTCAACATAATATACTCCGTTGATTTGAAAGCCATCTGTTTTTCCCACTTCACCAATTCCAGCAATACGTCCGGATTGATTTCCTCCAAAAGTCACCTTTCCTCCTTCTCTAGGTTCAAACATGGTGAACTTATTTTTGTCACCAGTCATGTGTCTCGAACATCCACTATCAATATACCATTTGTTCGCTCGAGATGCTTTGAGACATACCTAAAATAAGATTATCAAGTTTTAGGTACCCACACTTTCTTGGGTCCTTTGTGGTTAGTATTTGGAATATGTGTTCCTTTCGGAACCCATTTATATGTTCCAACAACCTTTTCCTTTTTGAAATAACACGATGAAGTATAATGTCCTTTCCTATTACAAAAATTGCAAGACACAAATGGATTTGATGTATGCACAGAATTCCTAAAATATTTAAGATAGTCTCTACTACTCTTCTTATTTTTATTATGCACAGCATCATATCCAATTCCAGATTTATCAAAGGAAACTTTCTGAGAGCTTAAGATAACTTTGAGAGTTTCACTTCCTTTAGTAAATTTTTCAACAATCTTTGTTAAGTCTTCTATTTTCTTATCTTTCTCTTTACATATTTCATGTGATGATATGACATTACTTTCTAATTCTTTTACTTTCTTCTTATAACTAACCATTTCCTTAGCAACTTTAATAAACTCTGTATGCAATGCATTATATTCAGATAACAATTCATTATAAGAGGGTTCAGAGTCACTTACCTCAGAGTCTGATTCTTCTTCCTTAGCTACCAAACATAGATTAGCTACTTTGTCGTTGTCATTTTCTTCGTCTGACGAACTATCACCCCAAATAGATGATATATATGCTTTCTTTTTCTGCTTCTTTTTGTCTTTGTTTCTGAAGCATTCAGATTTGATGTGTCCTGGTTTTCCACATTCATAGCATACTATTTGGTGTTCTTTGTTTTCTTTCTTGCTTGGTCCGCCTTGATAATTCTTGAAATTCCTTTGTCCTCTTCGGTAGAATTTCTTGAACTTTCTCACGATCATTCCCATTTCATCATCACTAGGAATATCTTCATTCTCGGAAGTTTCTTCTTTTTCTTTACTAGCTTTAAATGCAACTCCCTTTTTCTTTCTATCATCGACTTCTTCAAGTTCCTTTTTGAATCTCAACTTACCTTCATATTCGGAAAGACTACCAAAGAGAGCAGCTACGGATCTCATAGACTCTCCTTTGGCTTCTTCGATGGCTGTCACTTTTGCTTCCCATTCTTTCGTAAGAATATTAAGAATTTTTCTTACCTGGGAATTTTGATCAAACGACTTTCCAAGAGCAGATAATTGATTAACAAGATGAGTATACCTTAGTTCAAATTCTGATATACTTTCTCCAGATTTCATACGAAATAAATCATACTCTGTAATTAAAGTATTGATCCTATTTTCTTTGATTCCAGATGTACCTTCGTGAGCAATTTCAAGGGCATCCCACATATCTTTGGCAGTAGGTAGAGTACATATACTAAAATATTCTTTTTGACTAAGAGCACTCTGTATCATTAAAATGGCTTTGCTATTTAATGTTACTAACCTCTTGTCATTTTCGTCAAACTCATCTGGACTCTTTTTAACTGCTCTATCTTCGATTTTCTTCACTGGAACATAGTCACCATCTTGTATAACATTCCATAATCCGTATTCGTTGGCCATCACAAACACTCTGAATTTGGCTTTCCAGAACGAAAAATGTTCTCCAGCAAAACCAGGAGGTCTAGTGATTGAAGCACCGTCTGGAAGGATATTTTCACCCATTGTTGCCATTTGTCGGATCCTTCTCAAGCTGTTAGGCTCTTCGGAGAAGACGTGGCTCTGATACCAAATGTAAGAGGCAAGCTTCACCCAAGAGGGGGGTGAATTGGGTGATGTTATAAATTTTTCGTTTGTGATGGTGATGTGTCAATAAGGTGAATAGAGTAGAGTAGAGAAGATTTGAACACAGAGAGTTATACTGGTTCGGCCTAACAATAATGCCTACGTCCAGTCCTCAGAGATCAAGACCTACTGAGCTTTTCACAATATCTCCAAGATTCAATGGGCTCTCAGAACGCCACAAGACAACAATTGTCCTTGAATGGACTATGAGCAGAAATATTCTCTCAACAAGAAACTTCTCTCCCCCTTACGACAAGTCTTATGTGCAGAGAAACAACCTATGACTCTTCTCACTTGCTTATGTATACAAGACTTATGAGCAGCAACGTTTTCTTCCGCTTACACCACTGTAAGTCTTATGAACAACAACGTTCTCTCCTGCTTGTATCTTATAAGACTTATGAGTGAAAGACACTACAAGGATTTCTCTCAACTGCTTCTCTCGTAAAGAATAGCTACCCTCTCAAGATCCCAATATCTTGAGATCACACAAATATAGTATTTTGAGTTTGTATGAAAACTCTCTTACAGAGTAAATGGATAAACACTGAAGATCAAAAGTGTATACAGAGAAATTAGATGAAGAACAGAGAATTGATATGAGCTTGTGAATTCTTGTGCTACGTCGTTCTCTGCGTATGTGTGTATTTCTATTTGTTCTCCTTGAATTTCTCTATATATAGAGCCTCCTCAGTTTTTGCCCGTTTGAACACTCAATATTGGAGGAGCGGGTCTTTTGAAAATATTGGCAGGCACGTGCATGTTGAAATGGAATAAACTGAGTGCGGTAGGTGCCAGCGTGTTTATAATCATCTTGTCTGCGTTGTATCACTTTTCTCATGTGGCTCAATTCAAACGTTCATATTCCTGTATCATCCTCTTAAAACATTCAAAACAATGTTAAACAAAGATAAAAAGTAATGATGATATGAATTAATAACAATAAACTATATTCGTAATGAACATTGTGATACTTAGCATTTTCTGTGGTTAAACAGGGCATCACTCGAGCATGAAAGTCTCACCTCAAGTGATCTCCTATTTTCCTTCATAAGCATCTGTTATCGGGTTGTGCTTGCATGGAAAAACTGAGAGAAAATATCTTCACTCGCGGGTGAAGAGAGGTCTCACTCGAGCACAAAATCTCTGCTCGAGTGATCTTTGCACTTTACACAGGGAATGTCTTCTCGGGTCATCACTCGCATACCATTTTGACAAGAGTGAGAATTTGCACTCGCGAGTGATATGGACCCTCACTCGAGCACACTTACCTCTGCTCGAGTGAGAAGCATATTCTCAAGAAATATGCTCTCTAAACCATCACTCGCACCAGAATTCCAGAGGGATAGAATTTTCACTCGCGAGTGATTTTGGCCCTCACTCGAGCACACTTACCTCTGCTCGAGTGAGAAGCATATTCTCAAGGAATATGCTCTCTTGAACAAGCACTCGCATCTGAATTGGAGAGGGATGAAAATATTACTCGCAAGTATGGACGAGTCACTCCAAGCATGGATGAGTGTGCTCGAGCACACTTGTACTTTTCTGAACTTCAAGACTCTCGGCCAAGTACTCGCAGTGCCTTTCTCGAGTGAATGATGGAAGCATACCTTAACTTGCTCTCGGCCAAGCACTCGCATGCCTTGCTCGAGTGAGGAGAGGAAGCATGCCATTACTTGCTCTCGGCCAAGCACTCGCATGCCCTCACTCGCATACGTGCTCGAGTGAGAATGACTTCACTGCTCGAGTGCATCCCTTGTGCTTCAAGTGATCCATTAAATATAAAGGGAGAATCCCTCTCGGGTACTCACTTCCTGGCTTTCTCTCACACCTGCTCGAGTACAGAAGTGATTTATGCTCGAGTGCAGATTTCATGCTCGAGCACTCAAGTGCAATTTCACAGCAGATATCAGCAAACTTCACATATGCATTTGGTGACTTGGAATCTTTTCTTAACCTTCTAAAAACATGTTTTACACATACTTGAATTATTGTTATCATCAAAACTTGGGATCTAACAGAAATTGGTTTGGGAAAGAGGAAGAGGTGAGTATTTGAAGCCTTTTGATATAATTTTTGTGATTTTTTGATGATTTTTTCAAAATAGAGGAATTGTCTTGTGTATTGTGGTGCAATTGGTGCTTTGTTATGTTATATGTTCATTGGAATTGGTTTAGAACTTTGGAAAGTAAAGAATTGCAATGTGAGTTTAGGTTGTGACATTGTGTGACATGTTGTGGCTGTGGTGTAACATGTCAATGTGATGTGAATTTGGTTGTTTTTGTGTTTCCAATAGATTCCTTGTGAAAATTTATGTGGGAATGATGCTTGATGTGAAAATGGAACCATTGGAAGCCAAAGTGCAAAATCTGAAATTCTGTCCAGTGTGAGTTCTGTTCGGGGCAGTCTGTTTGCACTGACCTGTTGAATGATCAAATGGTGTCTACAAATTATAAAACTTTCCAGTCTTAAATTTCACATTCCAAGCTTCAAAATGGACAAATATTTTGTGTCATTTCGATTTAGGAGCTAAGAGTTATGATTGTCCAAAGTTTGGGATTAAAACTGGAATCTGTTTTGGAGCAGTTGTGAATTTTGTGAAATTTTGTAATTGTGTGGTGATTTCTGGTAATGGTTCATATTTTCCTATGAAGAGGTCTTAAAATATTTTCAATGGACTTTGGGATCACCTCATTTTCATTTTTTTGGAATTAGTTATCAATTTCCGAAGTTTCCTTTGCTGCAGCGTAAAACTTTCTGTGCACGTCTTGGCTGCAGTAAAAAACCTTCTATGCTGTTTTTGGCTGTAGCCAGAGAATTCTTGGCTGCAGCCAACCCCTATTTTCAACACTTGGTAATTTTAAAAATTGATTTCCAACCTAGTACCCTAATCCTTTCAAGCTTTTTTTGAGCTTATTATTAGACACTTAAGGGACTCAAATAACAATCAACTTTAAGTGATATGAAAATAAGAATTTAGAATAGAGAATAACCCTATGTCCTTGATTTGGTTTATAGGGTTCGATATTCGCCCTGATCGTGAATAGCCAGTGCTGGAGCATACGTGGAAAGAATAAGTGTAGGGAACTTACCTCTCTTGAATGCTTTGATATTTGTGTTGGTATATTGATGCATGTTATTACTTTGCTTGATTATGTGTAACATATATAAATGATTGAAGCTCTGCTTCTATTTATGCTATGGCCATAAGTATGTTGTTTGAAATATTGAGCACGTAGATATGCCATTGTGTGAGCATGTGTTACTGTGATGCAAGCATGTCATTCATTAAACACTTATCTTGCATGCACATTGGTATCTGTTTCCTACTGAGATTCTCTCGAATCTCACCCCCTACCAACATTTTAGACAGGACAAGTGGATTGAGGAAGAAGCAAGCAACTAAGGGTGGCTAAGGCTCCCGTTGGGGTTTGATGTTGGTAGCTGGTTATCATATATGGGAATATTGTTTAATTTGTATTCGTATTTGGATTTGGGAATGTGTATTTGGAATATATATGTAGATTTGGAGATGATATTGTGTAATCCTCATATGAGAACTTGTATATGGGCGAATGTGCCCTTTAAAACCCATTAGTGAAGATATAAACCCGAGATTTATGTTGTGCACTCTAATATTAATATGAATGTGATTTATCTTCACGAAGTTATTGTATTCGAAATGTGAATATGAGACCAGGTATATTAGATTTTGAAACGTATTTGAGAAAACCCTATCTAAAGTATGGGATTGTAAATGAGTTTTGATTATTATTGGTCTCTATTTCATTTTAATCACATATTTCGAATATAATTATGGTGGGGGTTACATTCAACATCAATTTCAAGGGACATATAATATTCATTAAAAGCTTATAAAGTGAATTCACTAGCATTATCAAGACATATTTTCTTGATAGGATGATCAGGATAACATTCTCTTAATCTAATCAAATGACCAAGAAATCTCACAAAATTCAGGTTGCGAGAAGATAATAAGTAAACATGCAATCATTTAGTTTATGTATCAATTAAAACCATATGGTAACTAAATAGTCTGTATGGTAGGTGTTTTGGCCCACAAATATGTGTCTATATCCATTATAGAAATGTGATAGACTCACTTTCTATTTTACTTGGTGAGGGTTGAAAAATTAAATTTCACTTGGAACATGCAGCATGTAACACCCTTCCAACCAAGGTCGAGATGAAGTTAGAGACCGTAATATAATTTGGGACTTATTAACAATCTTTTTCCCCAAAGCATGGTTTTCAAAAACTTTTCTAATAATTGATCAACAACGGTCTCATATTCACATTTTAATTACACAAATGGCTTGTACAGTACGATTTCATTCATAAATATCATAGCATAATGTAAATTCTCAATACACTTGGTTTCCATTAATCAATAAAGGGTTTACAGGGCACATATGCCCATAATCAGTTTCCCTATCTATGGGATTACACAAATCAATCCAATATCTCCAATAAATACATGTAATTCCCAACAAAATAACCAAATGATTTCTACATGATAACTAAAAATTAAAATAAACTCCTATCCCGGAACTTTATCCGCTCTTCGTCACCTGCTTCTCTTTGGAACCACCAGCCTTATGGAATTAGAGACCGTAATATGATTTGGGACTTATTAACAATCTTATTCCCTAAAGCATGGTTTTCAAAAACTTTTCTAATAATTGATCAACAACGGTCTCATATTCACATTTTAATTACACAAATGGTCTGTACAGTACGATTTCATTCATAAATATCATAGTACAATGTAAATTCCCGACACACTTGGTTTCCCTTAATCAATAAAGGGTTTATAGGGCACATATGCCCATAATCAGTTTCCCTATCTAGGGGATTACATAAATCAATCCAATATCTCTAATATATACATGTAATTCCCAACAAAATAACCAAATGATTTCTACATGATAACCAAAAACCAAAATAAACTCCTATCCCGGAGCTCTATCCGCTCTTTGTCACCTGCTTCTCTTTGGAACCACCATCACTGTTTGAAATTTGTTATAGTGGCAGGGGCAGGTATGACATGTATAACCCTTACGTCTGCTCATGCTGAAGTTCTCATATTGTATTGCACAACCACATGTTCATATCACATATATCACCACAGCTGGGATCTATATAAAATATTTCACATTACATCAAAGCCACACTAGCATATTCTCAAAGCAGGAATCCACGATTCTATAACACACTCTCGGCAATTACAACGGCAGATACAATGGCAGGGATAAGTGCGATAATCATCACCCCCGACGACTGCTCACGCTAAACTGCTCCCGCTGTAATGCCTTACGAATTCACCAGATCACAACGGCCTCATGCTTACAATTTTGCAACATCAAATTTTCACACGAAATATTGCACAATAACACAATGATAAGTCATGCATACCAAGCATCATACACAATATGAGAGAAAAGTCATTACCTTAGTCTTTCCGCGTTTGCTTAGGCGTCGGTCTCTGGCGGACAGGGTAAATATCGAATCCTATAATTCATAATTAGGGAAGAAATGATATACTCTATTCCAATACTCAAATGACTTCATATCACTTAGATTGGTTATCATTAATGTCCCTTAAGAAGCTACAAATGCCTCTAATAAAATCCGTAAAGGGTTGGAAGAACTATCCCAAAGATCCCCTTTTTGAAGTACAAGTACAGATTTTTCACTATTACACTCGAGTGAAGAAGGCCTCACTCGAGTGATGATAGACTTGCACTAGAGCATGAAAGCTCACTCGTGCGAGTGCTTGACAATAACCAATTATAGAAACAAGAAATGTTCACAACACTCGAGCATAAAAGAGCAACACTCGAGTAATAGCCAAATGCTCACTCGAGTCCTACAAAGTGAGGTTCAGGAAGTGCTTACCTGAAAGTAAAAGAAACTTTAAAAGGAGAATAACACTCGAGCAGAGACCTTGGTACTCGAGTGATGGCTTAACACTCGTGAGTGTTAAGACATACTCTTGAAATTTGACCGTGAGTGACAACCTGAGACGTGAGTTCATAGTGTCAAATACACCTGCACTCGAGTGAGACAAGGTTCACTTGAGTGAGAACCCACAACACTTATAAGTAAGGCAAACACTCTTGCTTTCTGCACGGAAGTACAATAGAAAAACTGAAGGAAAAACGAATATGCAACGCAGTACTTGAGTGAGACCCTGGATCACTCGAGTGATGCATATCAAAAAAGCAGAAAAGATGACAACATTTTCCAAACTTTATTCAAGTGTTTCCAATGATCCCAAATTCTCAACCAAGGCTACTCCCACATAAATTTGCACAAGGAATCCAATAGAAACATAGAAACTACCAAATTCCTATTCCATTGTCATGCTTTGTTTTAGGCCACATTCAACACAAAAAGTCCAAAACATTGCCAACTTCATATTTTAAACCCAAATCAATTCTATCTATCCAAGGGACACAACAAGGCACCATATCCATGACCATTTCATGCCATACTCTTTAAGACCCTAATTTTCAAAAATAAGACCAAAAATCCTAGAAATTCAAAACTTAATCATATGGCACAAAGCATAGATAGAAAGGTATATCTCACTCACCTCTACAACTTTCCTAAAGGAGCTTCTTGCTTCTCAAATCACTAGATTTCCTTGAGGACCCAAATCAACACCAATGGCAAATCTACCATCATGAAAATGAAGCCCTTACTCCAAGGAATAACTTTAAAGAAAGGAGTTTTGGCATTGGAGATCATTTACTCACCTTAACACCAAGTTTTTCTTCTTCTTCCTTAAGCTCTCATGGCTGCCGAAATGGAGAGAGAAAATGAAAGAGAAGAGTGTGAAGAAAGAAGATGAAATGATGATTTTCACACTCCCATGCCTTGCTTCAGCCGAAAGGGAGGGAAGAAGAAAGAGAAAATATGATAAAAAATGCTTATTTGACTTTTCTCCATCCTCTCTCTTCATCTTCACTTGCTACTTGTCACAATTCCATTAGTTCTCATAAAGTAAGTAACTAATTAGTTACTTTAACCCCTCCATTAGCCATTTAGTCACACCTCTTATTTTTATTAGTTAGTAATTAATTTAAACACACTAAAATATAGCAGTTCAAATAGGTAAAGATAATTTATGCTAAGAAATCAACAACATATAAATGGGTAGTATCCACGTCACCATACTCAGAATTATCAACTTTATCAACATAATTTATTTCAATCTTTCCTTACTTCAGGTAGAAATTTGAACCACCATGATTACGACCATGATTACACTTACAACTGTAGCCATGTCTATGGCCACAATTAGATTCATTCATCACTATATTCACTTTTGGGAATGTAGTTGAGCCTGTTGGATGAGATTCATGATTATTCAATAAAAGCTCATTGGTTTTTTGGCTACATAGAGGCAAGAAATTAATTCAGCATATTTATTAAACTTTGTTTATGATATCGCTACTACAGCAGCAAATTATATGCATCCATTCATAATGAGCCTTTGGAAGGATAAGCATCTTCTGGTGGTTATGCCTCTCCTTTAAGTTATTACAAAGAACAAGTGCGTCTTTTATGGTTGTATATTCTGTTTTGAGACCTTCATGCAAATGGTGGTGTAGAAAAATCATGGATTAAACAAGATAAATTGTTCTTTTAGGGAATAACAAGATCCACAAATTCAAATTATGCAGATTTGACATGGTTCAACCTAATTAAATCAATCAATGAGAATTATTAAAATATGAAATATAAAAACGCAATATAATAATACAAATGATAATAACAGAAATTTGTAAAGAAAAGAAATAATTCATAAAATAAAATATTATGACAAAATTAAAATTATATGGCGTTGGGCCATTTGGTTCTCATGACTCCAGGTCAATTAGTCTCAAGATGAGAAATTAGAATTATATGGCTTCTGGTTTTTTATCTTCAAGATAAATAGAAGTTGTATATGGCTTCCGACCATATAATAAGATAGAAAATGAAAGGTATATGGCTTCTGGCTATATAATAGGGAATTAAAGCAAGATGACTTTTGGACTTATAATAGGAAATCAATAAAATATGAATTTTGGCCATATTATATTAAAATAAAAAATCAAAATTATATGACTTCTGGTCATATAATTTTAGAATAGGAA
Organism: Inga oerstediana; assembly: GCA_963210345.1. Taxonomy (NCBI): domain Eukaryota; kingdom Viridiplantae; phylum Streptophyta; class Magnoliopsida; order Fabales; family Fabaceae; genus Inga; species Inga oerstediana. The sequence goes on along the minus strand of OY723411.1, from coordinate 14,758,428 downwards.
ATTAAAGCAATATGACTTCTAGCCATATAATTTCAAAATATGAAATTAGAGGTGAATGGTTTCTGGTTATTCTAAAATAACAATATTAATAATATATAAAAACTCATAAAGGAGATTAAAAATAAGATAGTAAAACAATAACAATCTACAATCTAAATCAAGGAATCCGATGTATAAAACAATAAGTAAATGGCTCTCTTTAATTCCATATAAGAACTCAGATTATCGCAGATATATCAAATAAAATAGGGTAAAAGAAGGAAGAGGAAATTGTTAAAATAACTAGAGAGAATTATACCCTCGTTAGAGCTTTCATGATGATAACGTGTTATAAAATAAAGGGAAAAATGAGGAGAGAAAGGAAGAATAAGTAGAAAGCAAGAAAGAGTAATTCTCATTCACTATTCAGTGTTGTACCAAATACATAACATATGCCTTCTAGTTATAGCCACAATTATCTAATATACAATTAATGTGATTCCATAATCATAGAAAATAATGGGAGAGAATAGGAAACTGTGGGAGACTAGGAAATAATGGGGGATATGGACATCCATAAATATTGTATTCATAACATAATGGATTTATTTGTATTTTTCTCATGTGCATTAATGGAATAATATAAAAATGGTAAAAGTATACATTTAGTCCTTTAAGTTTAGATGATGTATTCTTTTGGTTCTTTAAGCTTAAAAAGTGTACTTTTAGTTTTAAAATGGGTGAAGGTACAATTTTAACAACAATGTTCTATCTCAGAGGCATCTGGCACCATCAAGTTTTTAGGGTGCTAAAATACACATAAACTTTATAAACTGGAGCAATTTTACCAAACTATTAACTTGAAGGAAATGGACGTTATATGCGGGTCCCACACATATTTTTTTAAAAAGGGTGAAGGTGCAATTTTAACAACAATGTTTTATCTTAGGGGCATCTGGCACCATCAAGTTTTTTAGGGTGCTAAAATACACATAAAATTTATAAACTAGGGCAATTTTAAAAAATATTAACTTGAAGGAAATGGACATTATATGCGGGTCCCACACATATTTTTTTAAAAAAAGAAATGGCTTCTTGCTCCTTCTCTCAAGTGGATAATTCCATAGAGCAGTAGATAATAATGTTTACATCATGCTCAATGTTCCATATGAAAAACATGGTTTTAAAGCCTTTTTCAACGAATATCATAATTTGCAAAACAAGCCCGGTAGCTTTTAACTTTATACTGACGTATACAAATTATTAAAGCTGTTGGAAAAAAAAGTTTACTTGTTTCAATAATGGGAAAGATGAAACTAGGTGAGCGAATAGTTAAAGATTTCAAAGGAAGAGCTGCATGTTACAAACAAGACTGGGTATGAAATTGCATAGGGGAGTAGAAGCAAGAAGCAGTAAATTCACTATGTGGGACCCACACATAAGTCTGTTTGCTTTCCGTTAACAAGTTGGTAAAATTGCCCTAGTTTATAAAGTTTAGGTGTATTTTAGCACCCTCAAAAACTTGATGGTGCTAGGTGCCTCTGAGATATAACATTGTTATTAAAATTGCACCTTCACCCTTTTTAAAAAAATGTGTGAGACCCACATATAACGTCTGTTTCCTTTAAGTTAACTGTTTGGTAAAATTGCTCCAGTTTATAAAGTTTATGTGTATTTTAGCACCCTAAAAAACTTGATGGTGCCAGATGCCCCTGAGATAGAACATTGTTGTTAAAATTGCACCTTCACCCTTCTAAAATTTTAACACTGTCAATGTCATTAACAGAAAATGCTGATCCAACAAACATAAGTAATGATATAGCTGACAAAGCAAGCTTAAATTTTAATTTTAGAAATTTTTGTGAGATTAATTTCCTTATTAAACAAAGATATTGATAATATAATAAAAAAAGATATCGATCTTAGTTTGCTTAGTGGACCCAATATTTCCATCGGGAATTCTTGCCTTCGATTTTCCCTCTCCTTCCTCAATTTTTCCTAACTGTGGCAATGCACAATCTAGGTTCACCACAAAGGCTCTACTAGATTTGACAAATATTGTTACCAAAGATGCTGAGGCTAATGTATCAGAATCAATGGTGATGATGGCCCCAGGCTGTGCAATCTTTTGTCCGTTTCAACCGACAGGAATGTATCAAACACTCTGCCATTTTCAGAGTGAACGTCGCATGCTACCATAACCTGGAGAAATTAAAGAAGGAGAGGAAAAATCAAAGGGAAGAATTTTAGACAGAGATATCGGGTCTACTAATCAATTTGAGATCATTATCTTTTTTATTATATTATCAATATCTTCGTTTGATAAGGAAATTACTCTCACAAAAGCTTCTAAAATTAAAATAAATAATATTATATTAAAAAATTAAAATTTAAGCTTACTTTGTCAGCTGTACAATCATCACTTTATTTGCTTTGGTTAGCATTTTCCGTTAGCGACACTGACAATGTTAAAACTTTAGGACCAAAAAGTATACTTTTTAAACTTAAGGAACCAAAATAATATCTCATCTAAACTCAAAGGACTAAAAGCATACTTTAGCATATAAAAAATTAGTGGTCAATAAATTTTTATGTTTTATTTTAAATTAATTTGCTCCTAGTGTCTAGAATGAGTGATGAGTTTATTTTTATTTTTTCTTATGAGTATTAATGGATTAAAACAAAAATTATCAATGCAAACTTGTTAAAATATTTTGGCTCCTTTATAAAAAAACCCCCAACTTAGAGGGGTTCAAAATAGGGCTCCCTTTCTAATGGGAATCACAAAAGGACTAGAAGGATTCCCAAAGATTTGAAAACGATCACACTTAATGTTGAAGATTTGAAGACCATCAAATTAAATGCTGAAGATTTGAAGATAATCAAACTTAATGCTGACTTATTGTCCTTATCATCATGGTCCTTTATTTTAAGTTTGATTTTGAAACTTTTATCATTATTGTAATTGCATTACATAAGTTTTTGCTACTAAATTCTAAGATTAAAGTTGAGATTATAAATAACCCTCAACGCATCTCATTTGGTACACCTTTGAATTATTGAATAAGAATTTCCCTTGCCTTCTCTCTAAGTTTCTCTCTTCTCTAAGTTTTACTTCTCTCTAAATCTTTCTCCGCCTTCTCTCTTCTCCCTTCCTCCTTCCCTATTCTACATCAATTGGCATTAGAGCCAGGTTTCCATTTCACTTATGCATCCTTTCCTTGTAATTACTTGTTGTTTTCATGTGGTTTTTGTTGTATTGGACCTCCCTTGAGCCAAGAATCATCATACGGAAACATTTAGGGGTAAAGTTTCAAACTTTAGGTTCCTAAAGTTATTTGGAAAGGTTCTCTGATCTTAAACTTTAAGTTTGTGCTATAGGATATCATGGAGATACTCATTCTTTGTTAATTTGATTATCTTGTCTCTATTGACTTCCCTAGTTGTGCTTTATTTTTCCTTATTTTAGCTATCTCATAATTTCTTGTTAATTTGATTATCTTGTCTCTATTGACTTCTCTAGTTGTGCTTTATTTTTCCTCATTTTAGCTATCTCATAATTTCCTCATATTTATTTTTTTCCTATTTTGTTCCATTGAATTGAATTAACACTCAAAAGAAAGAAAGAAAAAAGAAAAGGGAAAAAAGGACAAAAAGAAGAAGAAAAGAACAAAAAAAAAAGAAGAAAAAGGGGGTTTCCTTTCCTAAAATTTTGAGTTCATTTTTGAATTTCATTTGTTGATTTGAGTTGATGATCGCTTATTTGCTTAGCAGTTAGTTCTTTAAGCCTTAAGACCTACACACTAACCTCACGCACATTCGGCCCTATACCTGGGTTACATTTCACCCTAGGTTAGTCAAGGTTTCTATCGGTTTCCCTGTGGAGTTTTAAGAACCCCCTAAGGTTACTTGAAGACTTCACTCAGGTTGTTACTTATTTAGCAAGAATAATCCCTATGGAGTTGTAGAGTTCCCTAAGTGTTAAGCTTGTTGAATATGGTCTTCACCTTTTTTTTAGATGAAGGTAACTTGGGAACCTTTCTAGGTTTTTTAAGAACCACCCGCAACCCTACACATTATAATTTCACCTTCGACCCTACATGACCATTCAAGGCATACTTAATAACTAAGCCCTACTTGAAAGATAAATTATCAATATCAAAGACACTATGACTAGCCTTAATGACTGTGAAAGGGCTACCATAAACTATGTAGACCATTTGGTAAGCGAATTAGCTCATAGGACTAATGCTAGGATTGATGAGACTAACAGTAGGATTGAAGCTCTTGATACTAAGTTTGGCACTAAGGTAGAAGAACTCATGCCGGCCATTCTTCTTTTGAGGCGTAATAAAGGAAAATACAAAGAGTACCCACTTCCAAATCCTCAAGAAGGGTTACTGCCAAATCCTAACAAGGATAGAAGGTCAACCCAACATAACCCTATGCCCCATCAGGGTAGAGTGACTTAGGTAGCTCATCACCATTTATCTATAGGCACTGGCACTAGCCACAATCAGCCATCCCCACATAGGCTCAATGTTCAACAGTTTGAGGATGAAGAAGACATTTGGGATGTCGATGAAGTTGTAAGACATAGGCATGATTGAAGAGTCCCCCCAAGGTATGATAGAGGTTACCTTATACGTGGTTATGTGGAAGATGTCACCAAGAAGTTAAGGTAGATGCCCCTAAATTTGATGGTCAATTAGATCTGTACCTTCTTAGACTAGTTAGCCAAGCCAGAGGACTATTTTGACTTGCATGATATGAATGACAACCAATGAGTGTATTTCACCAAGATGAAACTTGTTGGAGCCGCACACAAGTACTGGCATACTGTTTATATAATCCTAGAAGACTAAGTTCAGCCACCAATTACCACATGGGCCAAAATGAAAGTAAAATTGAGGGAGAAATACATGCGGGCCAGATATAAGTGCCAATTATTTAGCCAGTTCTATAATCTATAATAGACCCCCATTGTTGTTGAGTATATAGCCTATTTTGATGAACTTATCATAAGTTGTGGGTTGAAGGAAGAGCCTTTGTCATTATTGACTTAGTTCATCAATGGTACTGTAAGGCCTATAGTATAGATTCTCTATCTAGATACCTTCTTTTAGATGACCTACTTCATTGGGCACAAAGTTTCATTGGACTTATAGCTTTCTTCCCACTGATAGGACTACAAGGTCCTCATCTAGGGAAACTTCTCAACTCCCTCTGACTTAAATGTCTGGTCTTAAAGGCTCCAAGTGTAACATCCCAATTTTTGCTAGCACTTAGAGTTAGTTGTAGTTTAAGTTTTAATTAGTCAAGAGTATAAAATAAATTAATACTTTAAAAAGAGGTATCAAGTTCAAAAAAAAAATCTCTATGAAATAAAATAATACAAGTAAAATACCTCCTTAAAATAATTACTTAAATATATGGGTATGTGTATGTAAATATATCTTAATATTAGAATAAATAATATAAAACAAAAAAATTCTGTCAGAATATTACTAACACTATTATTTTATTATTTTTCAAAAAAAATATTATTTTAATAGGAGTAACCCTAACATCTCTCCTATAAGTACCCTATCTCATCTACCCTATAAATCCCTAGACGCCGTAGGTTTCAAACAATTATCAGGTACTCTTTTCTTCATTTTACTCTTGCTGTTTATCCTCCCATATCTCTAATAGACTAATAAATGTCTTTTCACCTTATCTCTTACTTGTTTTCTGTTCTTTCCTTTGTCTAAGGTTATAAACTATTTTTTTAGTTTTCTTTCACCACCGCAAAGCTACTGTAGGTAGGTTACTATAGATTTGGAAATTGAAAGATGCTTCTTGACCCACGTATTACCATGTTCTACTGTTCATTTGCAATTTTTCCTTTAGTACAGCATTTCTGACCCCATACTCTCTTCTTCATCCATTTTGAATGCATATTGTCATCTTCCTATTCCTTACCTTTCTTTTTTCATTTTTACTATTTTTCTAGATGCCTTATCATCTTGTCTTTTCATCTCTCTTTAACCAAATTTACTCTGCCACCTACACACAAGCTTCAACCATATGAGTAAATATAAATATATCTTTCTATTCATTTCTTATGGCCCACTTTCACTTAGAAACTCTTCCTATCTTCATACACGTAGACACACCTCTATTTATTGGACATATTCCTTGGCTTTTCACTTATCAAGCTTCCATAATATCTGATTGGACCCCCTTCATGTTTATTTTATTTATTATTATTATTATTTTCTTGTGCTATGCATAAAAAAAATGTAGCCACAGATCTAGTGTGCTTGCAGGATTGAAATTTTAAAAAAAAGGATTTTGTCATTGGGGTGCTTGAATGTCATTAGGTGGTTCTCATGTTTATATATATATATATATATATATTAGGCATATAGCCTCTTAGAACTTCCGGTGGAGTCTTGTTTCGAAACTTGAAAAAATAAATAAATAAATAAATTATTTTCTATCTCAAATAACCAACACAAATAGATACTTATATGTGTGATGTTGTAGACTCTCCTTGAGAGTTTTGGAGTAACACGTGTGCGATTACTTGTACGCTAGGGAGTAATAGGTAACTCTGGATATTCTTCCATATACTTGTGAATTGTGTATGATTGTGAATGACTACCTTTTATTAAAAAAAATGGACTGAATTATGTGTATATGTGTACGTATTATAAATTCTCAAGTAAGTAATGTTACAAGTAAATTTCTTTATAACTCACTTTATTCACATAGTAACTAATTTAATTATAATTAATGTATTGTTGGATTATTGTTTCCTTATAGGCGTGTTTGAATATGTGATGATATTTTATACGAATGGAAGCGTGATTTATTGTACCTTGCCTTTTAATTATATATTTTTGTGATGGAATATACTTGTCATGGCGGATGTATTTGTGATGGTTGGAGTAAGGAGGAATTTGTATGTTGAGATCTTTTACCACGGGGTATGCCATCACTCGGTGCACAGTGGATGACACTTGTCAAGGCCCCTTCTTCCATGTTTTCCTTTGGTCAGGATTGCATTGGAGCTGTGGGACATGTGATACCTCTTTAGTTGTGTTCTTTTAAGGAGGGGAGCCATAGTCCAGACTTATACTCTACACCTTTTGTAATGACCCAATTTGAGATTAAGGGCTAATGACCTCAAATGTGATTATAATGAGTGTAGTTAAACACTTTTGGAGATATGTGATATGGATTTGATATAAATGTTCTTGGTGATAATTTATTCAACATAGTGAAAATCAGAGGCAAAATGGTAAAATTAGAAATTTACCGACTAATTGGCCAGTTGCCAAAGAGAAAACTCATTGGTGATTAAAAATCAATGGTTGAGATTTATTGTCTTTAGGTCGGAATTGTATGCTTTGCATCTATGTGAGCTCATGGAAGAATGAACAAGATTATGCAAGTGGCTCAATGTGGACCATGGATTTGAGTCAATATGTCAAGTCACTTTTCTCTCTCTTCTCTTTCTCAAATCGATAGGTGGTGAGCATAGGGAAGGGAAGTGATCTTCTTCATCATTATCATCTCATCGTCTCTCTCTCCTCCTTCTTCATTTTTGGTGACTTGAAGTAAGGAAAGTGAAAGGGAAAGCTTGAATTTTGGGTAGGTAATGGTCCTCCTATGCTCAAACACTCTCCATTAATCTTGTTCATAGTGTTAAGAGCTTCATCTTGATGGTTTCAAAATTTTGAAAGGTGGTGATTTGGGTGTTGGAACAAATTTAAAAGTTTGAGAATCCAAGATTCGGCTTTAGCAAATTGAAGAAGTGAGCATTTGGTGCTTTTTGATATATTTATTGTGATTTTTGGTTAAGCTTGATGAATTCTGGAATTTTCCCTTGTTTTAGGCCAATTTTGAATGCATGAATTACATGGTGAATGATGTTGGAATTGGTTTAGTGTGAAGTTAATTGAGTGTTGGATATGGTTTTGGATTTTTGAAGTGAGCTGAATAGAATTGTGTATTGTGTGTGTTATAGAGACCCAAGAGTGAGATTGTTGTTAAAATGGGGTTTTTGGGTGTTTTGAGGTTACCAATTGGTTCCTTATGAAATTTTAAGTGGGAATGAGCTTTGGGTTGAGTTTGCGAGCCATTGGGATTAGTTTTGGCAAATCTGGGAATTTCTGTCAGTTGCTGCGATCAGGCAATTTGATAAGCATCACTCGAGTGAGGGGGGTTTCACTTGAGTGCTGCACTATAATTTCCTTTTAACTTCTGTATTTCACCTGGTTTTCTGATAAAAAGCGAGAGTGCACTTCTGAACCTATGAGTGATATTGGTGATCACTCGAGTGAGCATAGGTTCACTCGAGTAAAGGTGTGAGTTCATGTTGTAGGGCTGCGTCTCGGGTATGTACTCACAAGCCAATTTTCAAGAGTGTGTTCTGACACTCGCAAGTGTAGTCTTCTCACCCGAGTGCCAAGGGTTGAACTCAAGTGATCTTCTTCCTCTAAAGTGTCTGTGCTGTCGGGTTTTCACTTTTGGTGTTGCACTTTCGGCGACCTGAGTGAATTTGTAGTTATCACCCGAGTGTGATCCTTCATGCTCAAGTGCTGTGAGCACTTTCTGACTGTTGTTGTTGCTCACTGTCAAACACTCACGAGTGAGAGTTATTCTCACTCGAGCGCAAGTATCTCATCACTCGAGTGAGTCAGCTAAAAATTAGTGTTCTATTTTAGAAAATGGGTCTTCAGGGTAGTTTCTTCCAACCCTTTTAGCATGTGTTTATGCCTCTAATGGTCATCCTAAAGAGTTTAAATGATAACCAACTTAGAGTATTATAGAAATAAGCATTTGGAAAAGAGATTGATCAGTTGTCCCTAATTTGGTTTATAGGATTCGACATTTGTCCTGGTCGTGATCGAATTATGTTGGAGCACGTCAGGAAAGAATAAGGTAGTGACTCTTCTCGTATACTTTGTGTAAATGTATTGTATGTATGTTGTCATGCATTGTGTTGCTGCTGCTGCTTTGTGATGCCTTGTGACGCCTTGTGGAGCTTTGTGATGCTACTGCATAGTGTTTACCGTGAAAGCGGGCATAGTGATTACAGCGAAAGCTAGCATAGTGTTTACTATGAAAGCGGGCATTGAGATTACAATGAAATCTTTCGCATTATGATTACTGCCGTGAGTGCTGTTGTTCGTGGCGTGAGCCATGAATAATTGAGATGCTGCTGAACATGATCATATATGCTATGTGTTTATACATTGTATGAGTGATTTGTTACTACTGGGATTCTCTTAAATCTCATTCTTTCCAATGACTAACATTTCAGACAGGGCAAGTGGCTCAAAAGGGAAGCGGACAACCCAGAGCGGTTAGGATCTCTTAGAGACATTTTATTTGGTTGTTGGTTATCTATTTTGGATTTGGGATTACTGTATATATTTTAGGTTGTAAATATTATTTTTTGGATATGTAATCCCCTATTTTGGGAAACTATACACCCATTTTATATATACATGTAACTCGAGGTATGCCGGGATTTTAGTTGTGCACTTTGATATTTATCAATGTGATTTGATTTCTCAAGTAATTATATTCGAAGCGTGAATGTGAGACCGGGCTAAATATATTTTGAACTATTTTCTGAACACCCCATCTTGAAGGTGAGGGATTATAAATGTTGATTTTGTCTTATTGGTTAATTTCATAAACCAAATGTAATTACGGTGAAGGGGTTACACCTTTGGCCGGTGTATCTTAAGAACTGGTGAGCTTGGGACAATCCAGTCAAATGGATGGATTTCTGTTCGACTATGTGTTAGCCTATAGTTCCAGCCAACGGTATGAGGATGGATGGTGATATAAGGGAGGTTGTATCTTACATATTGCATAATTGTATATTACATGTTGTGACGAAAATATAGATTGACATAATGATGATTAAACTTGCTTTTGTATTGTATGAGGATTATGGTATATACAAATATATATGTAATCAGTTTCTTCTTTTTATCATATGTGATTTGCTTGTATATAGTAGAAACTTTTGGTAGTTACTAAGATGGGGAATCTCATCCCTATATATTAACACTTTTCAGGCAATTGTTCTAGTAGGGAGTAAGGGAAGGCACCTATGGAGTGAGCCTTGAAGGCTCTTTTGTGCTCCTAGAGCTCATGTTATGTTATTTTTATTGCCATGACCCTAAGACTTCCATATTTTATTTTGTTTTGTTGAAATGTTTTGAGGATTTGATTTAACATTGTGACACGGGATTTATTTGAACTGATTTGTATTTTGATGGTTTGGATGTTGAACATCCTTATTGGCAATATTTGAAACATTCTAGTTAAGTATTTGGTTGTTTTGATTTAAGGTGTTACATTTTTTGTATCAGAGCTCAAACGTTCTGTGGCTATTTTTTTTCTAAATGTTTTATTTTAATTGTTTAGAGGTCATGGCAAAATAAATATTATAACATGTGCACTTCCCTTTATTTATTTTGGAATTTGTTTGGTTATTTGTTTAGCTTTCCTAGTGTCCTTGTGGTATAGAAAGATATTTTAGTTATATAATATTAAACCCATATCAATGCTCGATCCCATTTTGAATTCTAACTATTTTCTGTTGGTTTTAAGTTTCTAATTAGATTGTATGGAAAGCCTTCATTTCACTCCACCTATAATGTTAGAAGAGACGGGAGATGACATTTTTGCTTCATGGATCTATTCATTCTATTTGTATATTTATCTGTCCAATGGTTGAAAATTTTGGCATACTAATGGTTGGAATCACTTTGAGAAATTGTTTTATACCATTTGCAAATTGTAATTAAGGAGCGTGTCTTAAGAAATGATCAAGGTAACTAAATCTATTTTCATAAGTTAAGCATTTTATTGCTAGCAAGGCCCAACTTTACTTTCACATTAAGCAATGTTATGATTAGGTTTTGCAAATTCATGACTCAGTAAAGGGTGATTACCCGAGGTATTCAATTAATTAGTAGCAAGCAATTATATCAAGAGGTTGCAACTTCACTAGAAATAATGGGTATAATGCTAAATCTCGATAGGAGTGTTAAAGTTAAAGCAGTAAATGACTATAATAGAATGTTAAAGAGATGACATAGGAGAAGAATTATGTGAAGTTGAAACAAAGAAGGACGTGGATAAACTAAGAATGAGGAAAAGGAGAAGGAAGTCCCCCAAAACAATGTCGGGAAGCAGTTATTCATTAAAAGTGGGATATATCATATGGAAAACATCATTTTTGTTTTATGTTGAGGATACAGTCACATTTCCTTATTTTTTTACAAGGTCAAGTAAGGATTTTGTAATTATAAAATCACTGGCCTAAGTTTAATTTCCCTCAACCAAAGGTTACTACCACATCAAATATGAATGGAGGTATAGATGAAGTTTATGATTAAAGTATAATTGAATTTCATACTCTTAGGAGGCTTGATGATAAGGCTTAAACAAGTATGCATTCCTTTTTCATGCAAATGTTTGGTTGCATCTACATGTGAGTTCACAAAGATCGTATGGAATTACCAAGACTTTAGGCTAGAATTTGGAAGTTGTACATGATTACTTATAGTTTGTTAGAACCTTAGGCTTGGATTTAAAAGTTGCATGAAACTTATGAATAGGTATATATGTTACTAAGAAGTAGAAGATTCTAAGTAAGAAAATTTATTACTGTCAAGGTAGGTGTTTCAAGAAGTAGTAAATTATATTCTATAGTATAGTCAGCCTCTGTATTAAGTAAACATTGGTAACAATTAGGTAAATATGTTTTTGAGTACTTCATTATAATTTCTTAAGGAATAGAGTTAAAGATTGTATATGTTGGCTAGGTAGAAGAAAGAGGTTATAAAAGATGACGACGACTTTTAGTTATTAGCACTTAAGTTTTGATTGGGCGTTGTATGAAATTTTTGGGTAAGTGAGATTAGTGTTAAAGCTCACAAAAGAGTTACTAATAATTTGATGACCAAGACTACGATTATTCTAAAAGGTTAAAGGCGTGAGAAATATGGAAATAGGTATAGAAAGTGTGAGAAATGTGAAAGGTTAGGTCACATTTATATATATGTAAAAGTTAATTAAAGATGAGACAAAAAAAATTTAAATGTATGGTTACACCTGTGGGGATAATTTGAGATTATACAACTAATGTGCGATCATGAATAATAGTGATCCTAATTGAATAGGAGTGGTATGAGTATAAATTCAGATTTTTTTGCATGTCTTTGTGCTTTTGAGTGCTTTATGAGGACTTTGATAGTTGTTGTGTTTCATAGGCTTGGATTTTAGAATTTTATCAAATTGTGAAAAAGTGATTATGTGTGTTGCATATCGTTAAAGAATAAGGTCGTTTTGTTAAAAGTTGTGTACTATGACTTACTGCGTGCTTTGTATCACTTTGTGACACACTAATAAAATTTGTTTTTAAAATAATTAACTAACTATTTTGTTGAGTATTATCTTCTTAGGGGGGATTTAAAAGGGGTTGTGACATAATTGATTTGGGGAAAATTTAGTGGACTTTTAAAGTGAGTTTGGAAAGAAATTCTTTGAGAAATTATGTCTTTTAACTATGATTCATAGTCATGGCAATGATATAGTTAAGCATAGAGGTGTAAGAGATAGAGTTGATGTCAAGGTAGAATAGTGATTTTAAATTATGGTGTGTAGGTTATATGTATACATAATTAAGTATTTAATAAATCTTATTAAGGATTCCAATATGTCTGTATAAATGAATAATAAACTTGAGCAATAGAGTGAGATGATTAGAGAAAGAAAAAGGGATTAGATGGAGAATCTTGATAAAAATATATATTGGAAAGTCAAAGTATAATGATATGTATATGATTGATTAATTGGCATTATAAGGATGAGTTAGATATTGATAATTGTACTCTTTTAATGATACACACACATAAAGAGGTGATTTTATTTTGAGAAATATTGAATCTTCATGAATTACTAAAAAAAATGTGACATCTGAGTTTTAGATATGTGGTGATTTTCAAAGATTTTGTTATAAATGAAAATTTCTTATGAGTCATGTTTTTATGCCAACTATATACTTTACTGGCATATATATTATTTTTGTGTATTTTGAAATTATCATGAAGTGTTGAAACTTAATATTTTTCTGGGAGCTTATTCACGTAAGTTAAATATAATCAATTAATAAATTATGAATTGTAAAAAGAAAATAAATGATAAAAATTAAATTGTTGTCAACTAAAGATTTTGTAGACCGATGGAGAAAATATTCTGAACTGTGATTTGCTAATTGATTTTTTTTATACATGTATATATGGCTTAGCAAGTTCAATCTAGATAATATAAAAAAAATATTTTGCAAGATTTTGAAGCATGAAACTCTTATTCATAAATAGGATTTCCCCCTTCAAAATCAGAAATGAGTGACAAATTACCACATTCACTTGCAAGTAATGAAATGACTAAATAATAGGATGTGGGTTGAGTGATTAGTCTTTAGGGTAAGATTAAGATATATAATATCAGGATTTTGAATGAGATTAGCAATTTGCAGTAGATACTCAATTAAATTTTGGGAAAATGTCTCTTGGATATTAGGCAGGTTACATGGAAAAAAAAAGGGTAGTGAATTAAGATCAAGTCAAGGATGGTACCATAACATTATGTTGGGGTAAATATATAGATTTTGTAAGAGTATGATTCAAAGGGATTCTAGACTAGAAATTCATTAAGGATTCCTTATGATCGTATTTAAGTAACTAGTTTGAGAATGAGGATAGCTATTATGCAATTGTGGGCCAAATAACATTGTATGAAAAAAATATATATGAAGAATTTAATTATATGCTAAATGGTGTTAATCAAATTTTGTTTTAAATTGGCACTAGTACAAAAAGGGTGTTTTAGATTGGCACATTTAGACTGGTTGCAGCGGATGAGGTTTAAAAGAAATGAGCGGTGGCATTTTTATAATTATAAACAAATTGGGAGACTGGTTATTCTATTAACCGGTCTAAAAAATATTATTTAGACCGGCTCTACATTAACCGGTCTAAAATATTAAACCTTTTAGACCTGCTTGGATTTTAAACCGGTCTAAAAGGATCAGAGGAAAAAAAATTTAAAAATTTAAAAATGTTTTTAGACCGGTTATAGATATAACCGGTCTAAAAAGTATTTTATTTTAGACCGGTTAATATAATAACCGGTCCAAAATAAAGGTTTTTAAGACCGGTTGTTCTAACAATTGGTCTAAAAGATAGATTTTAGACCGGTTGTTTGAACAACCAGTCTTTAAAATATTTTTAAGACCGGTTATTTTTATAACCGGTCTTAAAAATCTTTCCCCAAATCCCATTCGCGGTTCACACTCCGCGCCATTCTTCATTCTAAATTCTTCCAGGCTAAACAACAACAGTCAAGAATGAACAGCAACTCCAAATTCGTCAAATCAAGAGCGGAATTAGTGTTTCACCTTGGATTGGTATTGCATTTGCGCCATGAAAATGGGATCTTGGAGCTAGCATCCCCATTGCTCAGTGTTAGGGCATACTGGTGCTCTGTCTTTTCGTTGAGTGTCGATGTTTGACGGCGCTGAACACACCCTGTTCTCGTTTTTATTCACCCTCAATCTACGAAAGTTGGATAATAAACTTGGTGAAGCCTAATTCTCTTCCAGGTAGTTTTTTACTTCGTCTATTAATATTTTTTTGTGTGATTGCCGACGAAGAAGGTTGTGGCCTAGGTATGATTTAGGATATTAGAAATGTAGGGGCGTTGTGGTTCTGATTTCTGAAACATTACTGGTCTTTCTTTTATATGAGATATTGGTTGCATTATGATAGCATCTATGTTCCTTATTCTGTTCTTACGTTATGATAGCTTCTCTGTTCCTTATTCTGTTCTTGTGTTATGATAGCTTCTGTGTTCCTTATTCTTATCCATTTTTATTTATTTGTTCCTCTGTCTCTCTCAACCAAACTCGTCATAATGGTTCCCCTATTTACTAGTATATTTTTCCAAAGGCTCCCGATATTGCTTTCTTCGTCAACACAGGAGGTTACATGAATTACTTCCTTTGTTTCCCTGTAAACATCATCACAAGCTTAAGCTGCTTTAGCAAAAATATATTCACTTGCATAAGTTTGCTCATAATTCATTAGTGATTTAGAAATTGGGGTCAATCGCCTTTAATGATAAAGGTTCAGTTTCTTTTACTAAAAAGTTATAAAGGCACCCCATAAATATTTAAACCTCAGATTATCCTTTGGACTCCTCTATCACACACAAAGAAAAAGTTTTATACATGCATTACAAGTGATAGATGGTTAATTAAAGTCATATGTTGATAGATCAGGTGGATTCTAAATGAGAGAATACCAAATAAATTGAGTACTGCTGGGACTATCTATACTTAAATGATTCATTGTTTCTGGTTGGAGTCATATGAGAATGTGAAGGACGTACTCCTTCCTAAATAGTAAATGCATATATATATATACACACAAGACACACAGAAAACTGTAAGAGAATGAAGCCACAAATCTGATGCCTCCATCGCTAAAGCTGAGTAGGTCAAGGCCAAAACGTTAAACCACCTTTCCTACTTTCTTCCAGCGTGCAATCTACCCCATCATACCAAGCTCATCTTTCCCGTGTAGTTTCCGGCCTTCAAAGACTTTGTTCGAGTGATTCACGGGTAAGTCAATTAGTAATTACTGAACCCCTAATCCCTATGGTACTATTCTATTTCTACTGTTTGTAATGGTAATATATACGGCAGTCAACCCATTGTATTGGACAGATTTGCATTGTTAATGAGACTTGTACTATTCAGATTACTCTTCTTCTATCTCTATCTCTCCACTCTCTTCTACTTGTTCATTATGTAGTAGTTAAACTAGGTACTTGGGTGTAATGATTGCCTACTCTCATTATACTCCTTCCTTTTCCAGGGGAAAAAGTAGAAAACAAAAAATAAAAGGTGCTGGAATATATGGATCATAGTTGGATAAAAGCTAAACGGACGAGTGTTGAATATGATGTTGGGGTGAGGGGTTTTTTAGACTTTGCAAAAAGAAATGCCGATGATGATAGTGGGATGTTTTATTGCCCTTGTGTAAAATGTTTGAATGAGAAGCGATTAAGTGCTGTAGATATATATACACATTTAATTTGTGAAGGGTTTTGTAAGACGTATGTAGTATGGGTATGGCATGGTGAACAATTAGAAATGCCAAGTGCATCTTAACAGGGGGAAGTGACTTGTGATGATAATGACACGGATATGGATGATTGGATAGAGGATATTATTCGTGATGTACGAGAAGAGGCTTTTGAACAATCACATGTATATGGTAATATGTGCAGTGATGCTGAGAAGCCGCTGTACCCGGGGTGTAAAAAATACCAATTGCTGAATGCTGTATTAAAATTGGTAAGCTTGAAAGCACGGCATGGATGGAGCGACAAGAGCTTTTCAGAAACGGTTGAGGCCTTTAAAGATATGCTTCTTGATGATAATGTGTTGCCTTGTCGATACTATGATGCTAAGAAAATACTGTGTCCACTAGGGATGAAGTGTTGGAAATTGTGCCCTAAGGGCCAATCATTGTACTTTAAAAATTATTATTTTAATGAAATTTCTCCATTCTGTTATCATATTATTTGCATGTTAACTGTGACAATTGTATCCTTGGATAATTCATAAAGATTGTCCCAAAATGTCCCTGGTCGGTCATCTATGCGGGAGCAGAGATGAAACAAGACGAGTATGACTTTGATAAGATATGGAGATACGAATCAAAGTCTTAGGCACTTGTAAGAGTACAAAGTGCTGGACCGACCCACTATGAGAAAGCTACATGGATCAAGTCATAAGCTTTTCTCATGTATAACCACGTCACAATGCCCTTAGACATGAGGTCATCGTGGATTCCTACATGAGAGTTGCTAAACTTTGAACTAGTCAAAAGTCACTTTTGACCGGGTGATGATAAAGGCTACGATCGGGCTTGGTGGTTTTTCTTGTAGAGGAATATGAATGATCAAGATGGAATTTGTAACTCACATTAGTAGAGAGATATTACTGGGCCCCTCGATGAGTGAGTCTGAGAAATGTATGGCCATACTATGATGAAAGGAGTTTCTGTCTCTGTTATCAGGCTACTCAGGAATCGAGAAAGTAATAGTCAGGAACAAGAGGATGACATTTTCCATGCCTTATCCTTGATCGATATATCGTGTGACAAAAGGGACGTGACATGGTTGTATGACAGGTTGCATCGTGATAACGATCCTCATATGAATTGGGTAGTCGTAATGTCTTGCTAGAGGCCGCTTGCGACTTTTGGGTTAGTGTAGTTATTGGCCCACTGCCAACTTCATATGGGCCTACAGGGTCGCACACAAGAATGGCTCAACACAAGATAATTTTTGATTTTGGGTGGATGAATTTTATATTTATATATATATATATATAATATAAAATTCATTAATAATATTACATAGATATATATATATTTTCGAAATATATATCTTATATATATATATATATATTATATTATATTATATTATTTAATAATATTATATAGATATATATATTTTCGAAATATTATATATATATATATGTATATATATATTATATGATATTATTATATTGTGTTGGTTTTAAATTTAATTTATTAAGATATATTAAATTTAATAACTAACATGATAGAGATATAGTATCTCAGATTTAATTTATGAAGATAAATTAAATCTAATGGCTCTTTATTTAGATTAAATAAATAGGTTAAATTAAAACTGTTGGACAGATTTAATTTAAACTGAATTTATTTAATTAGCCCATCAAGATAATTAATTGTTAATTAATTTCAAAATTAATGATGATTAATTTTGAAATTTGAAAATAACTCTCATGGGTTATAAACTTGATAGAGCTGATAGACTCAGTGCACATCAGAATTGAGAGTCACAAGTTAAACCCTTGGAGACATTAGAGGCGCTAGCACACAGTCTCGGTGGGAGAGCATTCGTGTGGATACCGGTAGAGGGAGCGGACCTGATGTGTTGGCTCCTAGAGATCGTGAAAACTCTGAATTATCAAAAAGGTATGAATCCTTCCAACTTGGTTTAAACGCCGTTGATAGATCCTCGATTAGGATCGGTGAAATTTTTTTTTAAATTCTTCCGCTGTGCTTACCGATCCTACAGTGGCATCAGAGCTAGATCAATTGTGCGTCTAAATTGAGTTTATGATTCTTATACATGTGATATATATGGGATGTGTACGTATGTTTATAAGAAACACTCGAGTATATATGTGATTCTCATTTTGGAACAAGCGTGAAATCGATTCCGAACTTGTATATCTTGAAACATGTATGTGATTTTCGTTTTGAACAAGCATGAAATTGGGTAGCGTACCTGAGATCGTAGTTGGTGGCAATCAAATTAGGTCTAGGTTCGGATATCTATTCAGGTAATAGGGATCAGAACTATGGGGAAGACAACTTGGATCAGAAGCGTTCTGGGCCATTGTTGTTTTTTGTTTTGAAAAATTGGGTCCAAAATTGGGTCTAGGTTCGGATATCTATTCAGGTAATAGGGATCCGAACTAGCGGGACCGCCGTGACCACCTCTGCGTAGCACAATATAATCTGATCATGACATTTATTGCTTTTCATATTGTATGAATTCTTGTTGGGTATGGTGAACAACATGGCTTTAGAATTTTACAAAGGTTGTAATATTTAAATACGGCCTGCATGGCGTGCCTTTCTCTAAATACTCTCGATGTACATTCTCTTCTTATCTCACTTTCCTCAAATGTTTAAACGAGGTTTCTCTCAATGTATTTCTCTTTTTTTAGAGAAGTCCTCTCATTGGCTTGGGAGGATTTTAGGTTAGGTAAGCCATGTTGTGTCACGTTTAAATTATGCTTTTGATAAGATCATTGCATGATTACTTTTAAGTTTATATGTATTTATCTGTATGAGATATGACCACGATTGCATCCATATAAACAAAACTAATTAATTAAGCCCTCTAAATTAAATCTTAAGTCATAATGCCGTCAATTAATGAATACTTGTCAAAACCTAGATCGCTCAATTGTGGAAACCACCAAAGTGGATGCACTTGAGTTATCTTGATGACTCTATAGATGTAGGTTGCCTGATGCTTGCCACTATGGTTCCAGAGCTCCAAAAAGATCTAGAACTCATGGAGGCTCATGAGATGATAGTACATCTCAAGGAAATGTTCCAGCAACAGGTAAGGCAAGAAAGGTATGAGACCACAAAGGCCTTACATTCCTGCAAAATGGCTGAAGGTGCATCAGTTAATACTCATGTGTTAAAGATGAAAGGCTATATTGATCACCTTGAGAGGCTTGGATTTCCCATGAGCTAGGAGTTAGCTACGGACTTGATCCTCAACTCACTCCCGGAGAGTTATGACCAGTTTGTTATGAACTACAACATGAACAACATGGAGAAATCAATTTCTGAGCTGCATGGGATGCTCAAAACTGCTGAGCAAAGCATTAAGAAAAAGCCTAGCACAGTTTTAATGGTTCAGAAAGGAAAGGGTGTGAAAAAGAAAGGGAAGGGCAAATGGAAGGATAATGGCTCAGGTGGTAAGACCAAAGAGTCAAACAAGCCCGAAACCAAGCCTGCACCCAGGAAGGCAAAGCCTCCAAAGGAAGGAGTCTGCTACTTCTGCAATGAACCCGGTCATTGGAAGAGGAATTGCAAACTCTACCTGGAAGATCTGAAAAAGGACAACAAGGATAGCGGGGCTATCGGTTCAGGTATTTATGTTATAGACATTCATTTTTCTACTTCCTCTACATGGGTATTAGATATTGCATGTGGTTCTCACATTTGTACAAATGTGCAGGGTCTAAAGGATAGTAGAAAGTTGAAGAAGGGTGAGGTGGACCTACGAGTTGGAAACAGAGCAAGAGTTGCTGCTTTAGCTGTAGGCACTTATAAATTAGTTCTGCCAAGTGGGCTTTTGTTAGTTTTAAACAATTGCTATTATGTTCCTGCTTTGAGTAGTAACATTGTTTCTCTTTCTTATTTGGATAAGGAAGGTTATACTTCCATTACTAGGAATGGTAAATGTTCTATTTATCGTAATGACATTTTCTATGCTGATGGTGATTTGCATGTTGGTCATTACATATTAAATTTGGAACATCCTAATAATGGGAATATCTATAACGTAACTACTAAGAGGATAAAATCAAACGATTTGAATCTGACCTACCTATGGCATTATCGTCTAGGCCACATAAATGAGAAACGCATTTCTAAACTCCATCAAGATGAATTTCTAAACTCATTTGATTTTGAATCATATGATACATGCAAATCTTGCTTATTAGGAAAGATGACTAAGGCACCTTTCACTGGGCACAGTGAGAGGGCTACTGAATTATTGGGCCTCATACATACAGATGTATGTGGACCATTAAATATAGCTGCCAGAGGAGGTTATGTCTACTTCATTACATTTATAGATGACTTTAGTAGATATGGCTATATCTATCTAATGAAATATAAATCTGAATCTTTTGAAATGTTCAAAATATTCCAAAATGAAGTACAAAACCAACTTGGTAAAACAATTAAAGCACTTAGATCTGATCGAGGTGGTGAATATTTGAGGCAAGAATTCACTGACCATCTTAGGAGTTGTAGGATAATCTCACAATTGACTCCTCCAGGAACACCGCAATGGAATGGCATTTCTGAACGGAGGAATCGAACACTATTAGATATGGTTCGATCTATGATGAGTCAAACAGATCTTCCACCGTCCTTTTGGGGACATGCCCTAGAGATAGCTGCATTCACACTAAATCGTGTTCCATCTAAGGCAATTGAAAAGACACCATATGAGATATGGACTGGAAAGAAACCAAGTTTATCTTTTCTTAAGATCTGGGGATGTGAGGTATATGTTAAGCAACAAGCCTCTGATAAATTAGTGCCCAGATCTATAAAGTTCCTTTTCGTAGGGTATCCTAAAGAAACGAAAGGATACTATGTCTACAATCCCACCGATAACAAAGTGTTTGTTATTCGAAATGGAAAGTTTCTAGAAAGAGAGTTTGTCTCTAAAACAATCAGTGGGAGCGACGTACATCTCGAAGAAATTTGAGATCCACAAGATGGTACAGAACCACAGATGGAAATTAGAGAAGACTCACAACAAGTTGCTGAGCCTCCTCAAGTAACACAAGGTCCATGAAGATCTGATAGGACATGGCATCAGCCTCAGAGATATGGATTTCTGATTACTAAAGGCCGTGATGTGTTGCTCATTGAGCAAAATGAGCCCACCACCTATCGAGAAGCCACAGTGGGACCAAACTCTAAGAAATGGCTAAATGCCATGAAGTCTGAAATGCAATCCATGTACGACAATCAGGTATGGACCTTAGTCAATCCACCTGAAGGTGTAAAAACCATTGGGTACAAATGGGTTTTCAAGGAGAAAACTGACATGGATGGCAATGTAAATGTCTTCAAGGCACGACTGGTTGCAAAAGGATTCACTCAAACTCATGGTGTAGACTATGATGAAACCTTTTCCCCAGTTGCAATGGCCAAATCAATCAGAATCCTTCTTGCCATTGCAGCATATTATGACTATGAAATATGGTAGATGGATGTCAAAACAGCCTTCCTTAATGGAAAGCTGCTTGAGGATGTGTACATGACACAACCTGAAGGTTTTATGCATCCAGAGGACTCTGGTAAAATTTGCAAGCTTCAAAGATCCATTTATGGATTGAAGCAAGTATCTCGGAGCTGGAATCATCATTTTGATGAAGTAGTCAAAGAGTTTGGATTCATTCAAAACATCAATGAACCTTGTGTTTACAAGAAGGTTAGTGGGAGCATAGTTGTATTTCTAGTGCTTTATGTAGATGACATCCTACTCATTGGGAATGATATTCCTACCTTGCAGAGTGTCAAGTCTTGGTTAGGAAAGTCCTTTTCAATGAAAGACTTAGGTGAAGCCACCTATATCCTAGGGATTAGGATCTATAGGGATAGATCCAAAAGACTAATAGGCCTAAGTCAGAGCACATACATAGATAAGATACTGCATAGGTTCAATATGCATGATTCAAAAGGGGTTACATGCCTATGTCTCATGGCATCCATCTTAGCAAGGATCTGTGTCCTAGTACACCTGATCAGCGAGATCGCATGAGTAAAGTTCCATATGCCTCGGCCATTGGATCCATCATGTATGCCATGTTATGTACTCGACCGGATGTCTCGTTTGCCTTAAGTATGACCAGCAGATACCAACAAGATCCTGGTGAGGGTCATTGGACTGCCGTTAAGAATATCCTAAAGTACTTAAGAAGGACTAAGGACTTATTTTTTGTCTATGGTGGATTGGATGATGAGCTCTGTGTAACCGGTTACATAGATGCAAGTTTCCAAACTGACCAAGATGACCTTCAATCGCAATTTGGATATGTATTCCTCCTGAATGGTGGAGCAGTAAGCTGGAAGAGCTCCAAGCAAAGCACTATAGCAGATTCTGCAATAGAAGCTGAGTATATAGCAGCATCAGATGCAGCTAAAGAAGCCGTTTGGATCAGAAAGTTCATTACTGAACTAGGGGTGGTGCCTACCATCTCAAATCTAATAGATTTGTTCTGTCACAATAGCGGTGCTATTGCACAGGCCAAGGAGCCTAGGTCACATCAAAGGACCAAACACATACTCAGGCGATTTCATCTTATTAGAGAAATCAATGATAAAGGTGATATAAAAGATATGCAAAGTAGGAGGAGAAGATAATGTTGCTGATCCTCTTACTAAGCCACTTGCACAAGCAAAGCATGAGCGTCATGTTAGGGCAATGGGAATTAGGCAAATTAAAAATTGCACCTAGGGCAAGTGGGAGGATGCTGGAAATTGTGCCTTAAGGGCCAATCATTGTACTTTAAACATTATTATTTTAATGAAATTTCTCCATTCTGTTATCATATTATTTGCATGTTAACTGTGATAATTGTATCCTTGGATAATTCATAAAGATTGTCCTAAAATGTCCCTGGTCGGTCATCTATGCGGGAGCAGAGATGAAACAAGACGAGTATGACTTTGATAAGATATGGAGATATGAATCAAAGTCTTAGGCACTTGTAAGAGTACAAGGTGCTGGACCGACCCACTATGAGAAAGCTACATGGATCAAGTCATAAGTTTTTCTCATGTATAACCACGTCACAATGCCCTTAAACCTGAGGTCATCATGGATTCCTACATGAGAGTTGCTAAGCTTTGAACTAGTCAAAAGTCACTTTTGACCGGGTGATGATAAAGGCTACGATCGGGCTTGATGGTTTTTCATGTAGAGGAATATGAATGATAAAGTCTGAGAAATGTATGGCCATACTATGATGAAAGGAGTTTCTGTCTCTGTTATCAGGCTACTCAGGAATCGAGAAAGTAATAGTCAGGAACAAGAGGATGACATTTTCCATGCCTTATCCTTGATCGATATATCGTGTGACAAAAAGGGCGTGACATGGTTGTATGACAGGTTGCATCGTGATAACGATCCTCATATGAATTGGGTAGTCGTAATGTCTTGCTAGAGGCCGCTTGCGACTTTTGCGTTAGTGTAGTTATTGGCCCACTGCCAACTTCATATGGGCCTACAGGGTCGCACATAAGAATGGCCCAATACAAGATAATGTTTGATTTAGGGTGGATGAATTTTATATTTATATATATATATATAATATAACATTCATTAATAATATTACATAGATATATATATATTTTTGAAATATATATCTTATATATATATATATATATTATATTATATTATTTAATAATATTATATAGATATATATATTTTTGAAATATATATATATATGTATGTATATATATATTATATGATATTATTATATTGCGTTGGTTTTAAATTTAATTTATTAAGATATATTAAATTTAATAACTAACATGATAGAGATATAGTATCTCAGATTTAATTTATGAAGATAAATTAAATCTAATGGCTCTTTATTTAGATTAAATAAATAGGTTAAATTAAAACTGTTGGACAGATTTAATTTAAACTGAATTTATTTAATTAGCTCATCAAGATAATTAATTGTTAATTAATTTCAAAATTAATGATGATTAATTTTGAAATTTGAAAATAACCCTCATGGGTTATAAACTTGATAGAGCTGATAGACTCAGTGCACATCAGAATTGAGAGCCGCAAGTTAAACCCTTGGAGACATTAGAGGCGCTAGCACACAGTCTCGGTTGGAGAGCATTCATGTGGATACCGGTAGAGGGAGCGGACCTGACGTGTTGGCTCCTAGAGATCGTGAAAACTCTGAATCATCAAAAAGGTATGAATCCTTCCAACTTGGTTTAAACGCCGTTGATAGATCCTCGATTAGGATCGGTGAAATTTTTTTTAAATTCTTCCGCTGTGCTTACCGATCCTACATGAAGTATAAAAAGATCCATGCTTGCCCTAATGATTGCATATTGTATAGAAAAGATCATGAAGAGAAGGAGCAATGTCCGATATGTGAAACTCCGAGGTATAAATCAAATAAGGGCCCTACAAAAGTGTTGTGGTATCTTCCAATCATTCCAAGGTTCAAGCGCCTGTTTGCTAATGAAATTGATGCCAAAAATTTGAGATGGCATGCAGATGATCAGATTTCTGATGGAAAGCTTCGACATCCAGCTGATTCTTCTCAATGGCAGAAAATCTATCAATTATTTCCTAGTTTCGGTGAAGAACCTAGGAATCTCAGGCTTGGGCTTAGCACAGATGGTATGAATCCTTATGGTAGCCTAAGCAGTATACATAGTTCATGACCTGTTCTGTTGGTAATTTACAACTTATCTCCTTTGTTATGTATGAAACGAAAGTACATTATGTTGTCTATGTTGATTTCGGGACCAAAGCAACCCAGAAATGACATAGATGTTTACCTAGAACCCTTGATCGAAGACTTGAAAGAGTTGTGGGATAAAGGTGTCGATGTTTTTTATGCGAACAAGAAGGAGACTTTTAATATGCAAGCAATGATCTTTTGTACTATAAATGACTTCCCTGCATATGAGAACTTGTCAGGATATAGCGTTAAAGGCCACAAAGCTTGTCCGATATGTGAAGAAGGCACATGCTACCATCAACTTCAACATGGAAGAAAGACGGTTTACCTTGGCCATAGGTGATTTCTAAGATGAAGCCACCCTTATCGTAGATTAAAAAAAGCTTTTTTCGGTGGGCAAGAGTTTGAAGATGCTCCAGAGGCATTAACTGGGGAGAAAATTTATGAAAAGGTGAAAAATATTAATACTATGTTTGGTAAGTCATCAAAGAGTATAAATGAGAAAAATATATGGAAAACAGGTCCGTCTTCTTCGATCTTCCATATTGGCACAATCTTGACGTCAAAAACTGTATTGATTTCATGCATGTGGAGAAGAACATATGTGATAGTATTGTTGGGACACTGCTCAACATACAAGAAAGTTCTAAGGATGGCGTGAAGTTCTAATCCGTGCGACCAGTATACATTTCTTGATCAAGCGACTTGGCAAGAATTTGTTAGGCTTTGGACTACTCCAGAATCTTTGGTTAGTTGACTTATTTTTCGTTTTATTTACTTAGCAATTATCTTAATTGATTATAACACTTTCCTTTTGTATCATTTCTTATTCGCAGGAAAAAGGGAAAAAAGAACAAGAGAGTGGTAGAAAGAATGATTGCCCTCATACAATGTCTCATGGGGGTTATGCAAAGGCTGAAAGAAACTTGTTGGCTGCCAAACGGAAGAGATTGGAAGAAGTATCTCAATCTGATCCTTCTGTTCTTCTTTCTCCACCATCTCCGATTCGTCGAGAAGAAAAATGGCAATTTGCCCACCAAAAGAGGAGTGGGTCTTATACGAGTGAACAATCTCGTATAGTAGGTGAAATAATTGTAAGTATATATCGTTACTGTTATTAATTACATAAGAAATGTACATCATTACTTATGTTTGTTATTTTGTATTATCTTACAGGAGGAACTTAGAAAAAAAACAAGTTGAGGGCTCTTTTAAGTCGGAGGGCAGGAATGATATTCTAACAGTTGCTACTGGCAAACATAAGCATCCAGGGCGTGTCAGGGGAGTTGGAGGAGGGGTAGGGATACGGGATTACTTTGGAGCCCCCGTACGCCATTCCTCAAACATCGTGACTAGGGAGGAATTGGAGACTATGTTGGCCATTGCAAGAGCAGAAGCAAAGGTTGAGGCTGAAGCATCATTTGATGCACTATTAGAGACCTGGTTGAGCAAGATGAAAGAGGAAATGATAGTGTTTATTAGCTCAAGACAAGATACCAGTGCTCCCCAGCCACAATCGATTGATCCTAATAAGCATAGCACTAAAGGTAATTATTGCAACATCGGGCAGTCATCAGAGGGTCCTAACCCGAAAATTACTGACCTTTGTGATCTTTTTGTTTAGGATCCTCTGAGACTGTTAGTTGCACGGGGTAGTGTGCATAACCTGGGATCAATTGTCCACCACCGACAAATGGAAGGTGATCAAGTCCGAGTGTCAGTTGACGAGGTGATTATTGCAGATACACCTGTCCCTATCCCTTCTGATGAATTCAAGATCGTTAGCGATGTCTTGGGCACGTTCATCTTGTGGCCAACGAACCTTGTTTCTGGTCGAGCCGAGGAAATTTGTATTTGAGAAGACTTTGTGTAATCCCCATATGAGGGCTTGTATGGGCGAATGTGCTCTATAAAGCTTGAGTTAATATATGGAAATCGGGATTGCCGGGATTATTGTTGTGTACTTTGATTTGTTATGAATGTGATATTCCGCGTAGTAATTGTATTCGGAAATGTGATTCTGAGACCAAGTTTATAAATGATTTCGAAAGGTGTTTGTGAAAACCCCGTCTGGTAGATGGGTTTATAATATTAAATTTTGTTCTTATTGGTCTCTATTTCACTTTATTGCGTAATCCGAATATTAATTACGGCAGGGGGTTACAACAATGGTATTGGGATAATTTGTTAAGTACTAGAGACTAGAGAGCAACATAATGTCACTAGCATAGAGATGAACAGGGTGAGGCCCTCTTAGATTTTTTGGGTTTGGAGTTTGAATCCTTGAGGAAACATTTATAGTGGGAAGGGTAGTCATAAACCCCAAACCGCAAATCGAATAATAATATAAAAAAAGAGAGCAATATATTGATGATAATGTACATTACAGCGGGATCCTTCTACTGGCTTTTGATGCTAATAAATTCAAAACTAGTTTTCATGTTATTCTGTGTTAATCTTACACCCAACAGAATAATATATTGTTATCGATGACCAAAATTTGAGTGCATAAATCAGTAAACTGAGAAGTGGTGAAAATACTAATGCATGGTGGGAATTGTGGTCTCCACTTGAGAAACCATTAATACACCATGTTGATAAGAATCAAGAGAGTATCAACCATGAGATGGGTGTGAAGCAATTTGTGAAGCCTAATGGTGAGTGGGATCTAGACCTATGGAGGATCTACTTGCCAGCATGGGTGGTGGCTAGAATTGGGACAGTTTGACCTCCATCTCAACAGGGTTTGAACTTGTTCCATTGGCGCCCCTCTTCATATGGAAATTTCAGTATCAATTCTGCTTATAATTTTCTGAGTAAAATAAGCGAGTCTCCGGCTGAGTCTATTTGGCAACAATTATGGTGTTGGCCAATTCCAGAAAGAGCCAAATTCTTCTTGTGGCAAGCTTTCCAAGAGAGATTACCGACCAACTCACTCAGAGCGAAGAGAGGATTTACTGAAAATTGTGAGTGCCCTTTTGAGTGTTCAAGTGAGGAGACAATACTACATATCCTGAGAGACTGTGAGGCAGCTTTAAGTATGTGGCTTAATTTAATTGACCCTATATATAGTAGTACTTTCTTTAGTGGTAATTTACAGGAATGGATAAAGTGGAACTCAAAGAACCAACCAGGCTTGTGAAGATTAGCGGGATGGCCTTGGCTAAGTACCTTTGGGGTGGCTTGCTGGCTTATTTGGAAGAACAGGTACGAGAGAATCTTTGAAGGAACACAGGACCAGGCTAGAAGTATTGTTCACAGATGCATACATCACCTAATGGAAGACATGGAGGAAGGAAGATTCAAACACAAGCTCTTCTCAATTCCCAACAGAGCAGACACGAGATGGTTGGCACCCCCAGTGGATTATATTCGTATGGATGTGGATGGCTCGGTAAATGTACAGAAGCATGGGACGTGTGGAGGGGTAGCTCAGGACTCCTCTGGTGCATGGATTATGGGATTTCAGCAGAGGATCGAATTCTCATCTACTACTGGAGCAGAACTTCAAGCCATTAAAACAAGCCTTATCACATGTAAGAACCAGGGGTTTAAGAGGGTGAAGCTTTACTCGGATTCGACGGAAGCAATTAGACTGTTGATGTCTGGCCCAGGACACTATCACCCATTAGCACAAGAGATTTCTAATAATAGAGATCTTATGTTGTAGAATTGGGATATGGAAATTGTGCATTCTCACAAGGAAGCACTTCAATGTGCTGATCTTTTAGCTACGATGGCACAGAGGTCAAGTAATAAGTTGTGTATTTTACAGGTTCCTCCATCTTTTTGTTTGGAGCAGTTACTAGTTGATCTAGGATAACTAGGACCATTTGTGGCCAGCGTTGTGCCTTGCTGTTGTAGTGTCATGTTGACAACTTTCAAGAGGTAACTCTTGTCTTTTCTATTCAAAAAAAAAAAAATCAGTCATTCTATTATAAAAATAGTAAAATTTCGAACTTAAGCTTCAATTTCAGAAATACAACTTAGAAAGAAATTAGAAGAAGAAGCAAAAATTCAGACAAGAGAAGAGATTTGAAGCCCAGCGAGAAATGAACAAAAATTCTTAGACTACCTCTCACACTACTTTCCCTGCCACTTTATATTCTCCAGTTTCGCCAACTTGAGCCCATTTTTGTAAGCTTTCGGCCCATTTCTTTCAACTAGGCGCAGGCCCATAGTGTAATGTATCGTTACATGTGGAACAATGCGTTTTGTATGAGATTCCTTTAATAAACGTATTGAAATTTCTTGGGCTAAAAAAGAAGCTGACGTTGAAATTTCAACCTCATGTTTTCGCCCTTTATCTACCCTTGTCAGCCACTCAATACACTTTACTCATTCTATTTCAATTCACTCTACCTCACTCATGCTACTTCCTCAAATTTATATGTAGTATCAAAGAATTCCTATTTTGTTATGAAAATAAAAAATATCTGGAATAAGAGAGTAAGAGATAAGAGAAAAAAATTTAAGAGTGAAATAGGAAAGTAATTTTTATTCACTAGTATATCTACAGTGCTTGTACTAGACATCTATTTATATGCCTTGATGAGCCTTGCACTATAAGTCACCATCAATATCTATAGGAAAACTTGGAAAACAAGTAAAACTTAGAGAGCAAGCTTGTTGACTTGGAGAGAAAGTAGAAAAAAATATTAAAAGCAACTAAGTAGATGTTGATTAGGATATCACTCAATTGACATTCACATAATTAATACTTATAACATGTTTCACCATTTTACAGGGCTCCAACATCGGCTACTAATTGAGGTACTTTTATTACCAAAAAAATAAGCTAACATGGATTTTTATTCTTTTTTTGGGTTTAATTTAGTTTTCTGTCTTGCTATATCGATATTGCTTAGAATAATTTGTGAACTCTCTTTCTACTTGTATTTCCTCTTACTTTGTTCTTGTTGAAACATTCGGACGCTACTTTAAGCTACGAAAGCTTCGGGACTGTGTGACTTTGACTGCGAGAATAATTAATTTCAGGTCCATAGAGACAATACATTTCTAATAGCAGGAAGAAGCCAAGTCTAATCTTAAAATTCTAATCCATCAAATTATATATATGGCAGTGGGTCAAGGCTCACTTAATTTTGCTTAATTCTCATGGTAATCCATAACCATGTAGGTTAAGAAAATGTTTCTTCATTCTGACCCACGAAGTGGATAAACAATTTAGTGTATGGGTATGATGAATCATGGGTCACAATAGATCAAATCTTTCATCTAATTATCATTGTCTGTCTATTTTAGTGTTTCTGAAATCTTAAAATAGAGATCCTGACATACAGTTGTATTGTCTAGTATAACCAATATTAAAAATTTTTGTTTTCTTATGGATTTCATAAATAGTTTGGCTGAGAAAGGAAGTGGATGGAGATAACAATTAATAAAGCTACCATCAAAGAGAACCTGTTTTAGATCTCAACAATGATACAATTATCACAATCACAGGCATGGAACCTGAGTTTCGCAAAGCCCCTATGCAAAGTAACATTAATGCCTTTCAAGGAATGGGTGAGCATATTGAGTCCATACTAACCCCAAATAAAAATATAATCCTTCATACACTTCATAAAATATACTGAGAGTGTATCAGAGACATTTGTGGAAGAGGTTCTAGGTACGTGTCCTGAACCTTTTTTAAAGATTGAAGGATGAAACCATTCTTAATATAGTAGCAGACCATGGACAGTGGACATCATAAAATAGTAAAACAATTAATTGATTATGCTAAAGGTCTCCCAAAAGATATCAATGAAGTTGGAGTCCAAAAAAGACTTACAAGAGCAATAAATGATAATAAGGACACAGCCTTGCATGATAAAGTATGGACATAACTCGCTATAGTCACACAAAAATTGTGGAAGTCTTGATAAAGGAAGAACTATTGGATAATAGTAACATTGGAAAAATTGTGGCAGTGAAACTCTGCTTTATATTACTATTGAGAGACAATATTGGAATGTGGAAGATACAATATTGGATAATAGTAATTCGCCACAATACTATGGCCCTAATGGCAGAACTACTCTGCATGCAGCAACCATTTTCTGTGACAGAGGTATTTTTTGGTATGATTTTGCAATTTGTCATTCACAATCATTAAGGTTTGATTTGTATATCCAATATGTCTGATTTCCTTGGTATTAAACAATAATGACAATATATACTGGCATGCCTATAATAATTTTTTTTAAAAGAAAAAAATGATAGAACAACTCATATAAACTCTTTGAAATACTTTAAAAGAAGGGTTGTTTCCTCTACTAGATAAAACTTCCATCCAAATTAAGGTATGATAGTTGTGTTTTAAATTAGCACCACAAATTATTGTTCATGTGAGAAGGCATGTATAGTTTTTATATGAGATGAATGGTGCTAAATTTGATGTTACCTATCTTAGAAAAAGTGTCAAAGTTGTTGACAAGAAACTTATTATTAGCAAAACAAACAGACGAAAATGGTTGGGTGCCACTTCACTTGGCAGCAATTGTTGGATGTACAGAAATAGTAGGGTTGTTGGTAAGTAAAGAAAGAGAGAAGCACAACATAGATGAGAGATAACAAGGGAAGGACGACTCTTCATCCCGTAGCACTTGATGGAAATGTGAGTACAATGAAAATAATATTAAAATATTGTCCAAATTTTTCCGAATTGGTGGATGAAGAGGGCCGCAATGCTCTTCATTACGCTACAATGGAGAAAGTAAGCTATGTCGTTCCTCGCCTTTCTGAAGAAGAAAAAGAGATTCTAAAAAATGCACCACCAATAAGGAACTTAAGCAATGAGAAAGATAATAATGGAAACACACCCCTCACTACATTGCCCATCTTGCTCCCAAATGGGAAACTTATTATAATCATCCTCTTTTGGAACCATAATTCCAAGGAGTAGTGGACATAGTGAAATGCAATAAATATGGCCAGAATCTTCTCGATGTTCTTGGTGTTGATATGACACAAGATTCTGCTTTTGAGGTAACAAGTAACAACAACTTGTTACTAAAAATTTTGAATAAAATATTACACACACACACAAATACAAAACTATATATGAATTTATTGACTACATTTATTTTGATAGTCCAAACATTTGGATGCACACATACCCCTTTTCCTAAATACCATTGTATGAACTATCTATTGCGACTGATAATAAGAGAAGTGTTAATGTAGTAGAGATTGAAGGAGAGTAAAAGACAATTAAGTATGCGTGCTATGAGTTTGTCATTGTAAAAAAAATAATTTAGAATATTCATGAACATTATTATGTTTGTTCGATCTAAATTTTCATATGTCACAGTCTAAATGGAGAGTGCCTTTATGCCCGCATGCGCACACACATATAGTTCTTTTTAAAGCTTTGTAAGATATGAGAATGGACTATTTGTTTTCATGTTGTTTTAATTAAGGCCGTAGCATCTTTAAATAGGTCTTACACTAGTTTGATTAGGAGTAATTATCTAGGTAATTACATTTGTCATATAGGGTGTAAGTCAATGTAACTAATTATCATTCAACATGTGTAGGCTGAATCTCGTTAAAAATGAAAGATATTTATGTTTGACATGGTGCAAAGCAAATTATTTAGAAAGCTGCAAGATATTGGAGCAATGTTAGGGGGACGAGTTTTGGATAAGCACCTTAGAGAGAAGAAACAAAAGAAGAGACATGATCCTACAGTTGATGAAAAGGGGAAGGAAAATAAAACAAATGGTGAAGATTTTTCATCTGGAATAGCAACATCTCTCTCTGTAGTGGCGATTTTGATTGCAACAGTAACATTTGCAGTAGGATTTACGTTGCCTGGGGGACTGAATCAAGACAAGGGATCTCCTATATTAAAGTATAATGCAGCTGTAGCATTTGTTATCACTGTCTCTCTCTCATTCGTTCTCTCTTCTTCTACTGTTCTTCGACTATTTTTCTTGTCAGTGGTAAGTAAAGAGGAGTAGTGGGACAAGAACTTTTATGACTGTTCGATTTTAACCATAGTGGCAATGGGATTCATGATCGTAGCATTTGGGATGGGCTTATATGCAGTACTAGGTGTTTCTAAAGGTTTTGGTGTTGTCACCCTTTTTATTGTTATGTCCTTCTTTTTCATCGTTATTATACTCATTGCAAGAGGTGCTAGAGCTGTGGGATTACTAGTTGGGAATTATCAATAAAGACGCTATCTTCATATTTATGCTCTTCCGAGGGTTAGAGATATTCAATTGTCCTATATTCTCTGAGTCCTTGTTTCATGGAAGTAGGTGGCCGTTTCAAGGAATTACGCAAACATCATAATTACCCTCTTCATAAGGTAAGAGAATTTCAATTGTCCCATACTGTCTAAAGAGAATTTCAATTGTCCCATACTGTCTAAGTCCTTGTCTATGAAATTCTATTTATTTGTTTCATTTCATATATTGCGTGTATTCAACCTGTGCACTAAAATGGACAATAAAGTACTTAAGCTTTAGTTAGTGAATTTTCTCAATCTACTCTTTTTGTTGAATTTAATTTTCTTCTTGTTTATTTAAATTTATGCAAATGTTCTATCTTGTGTTTACTTCATTTATACACTCGTGCAAAGTAATCTTTTTACACCAATTATACTAGTTGGATGCAAAACGGCCATTTACTTCATTTATACTCGTTGCATTCAAAGGTCATTGTGGCTTATAATTCTCAATAAGAGATTCATATATTTCTCTATTTCTAAGTTTATTGACAAAAACAAAATCAACACAACCCTCAACATGGATTAGGAAACTTCAACATTTGCTACTTTTTTTTCACCTACGCATTTGCTACCCTTTGGAATTTCATAATTGGCTTCTTTGCTTAATTGATCAAATTATGTATGAGGGCGGGTGTCTTTTTACGTTATATGAAAACAAGAAGGAGAAAGTGATATTTGAATTTAAATCTTAAGAGAGAAAATTTAAATTTGATCTCCTGCTGAGTTATAATTTCTAATCCCATTTGGTTAAACTAAATTAATTTATATTCTTTTCACAAATTTAAATATCTTCCTTCTCAAACCTCCACCACGCAAAAACTATAATCTCTCCTAAACTGTAATTAGGTGTGTTTTTGGATTGGCTGTGCAAAGTGGCTTTTAGTTCGTCTGACTTTTGTCAAACTAGGATTGACAATGCTATAAAAAATCATTGGAATTGTTCAATGAAGAAGAAGTTGGAGTCATCCTCACCTAGATGTGATGCAAATACTGCTGCTATTTGTTATTTGAACACTTGTAGAATCAATATGTTGACTGAAGCACAATAAAGATTCCTCCTCCTTGACATAATTGATTCCTCAAAATGTGTGCAAAGGGATGATGACTCTTGGCATGTCATAAGATGAGAGCATACTGATACCCAAAAAGGATAAGCTCGAAGAAATGCCACTAAGCTACTACAAAAAAGGCCTTTTATACTGGCCGGTTATTATCGACTAGGTATCAAGGTTTCAAATCATCATATATGTGAATGTTATATATGTTCTGTACAAGTATTTCGAACCGTAATATATTAGGGGCATATATAACGGTTCTTTATTAATAACCGTAATGTATTAGCTTTATTTTTTATTATATATAGTTATTTGTATTATTTGTTTTTATTATAATAATATTTATTATATAAACATAATATAATGATTGATAATAACACGGTAATAATATTAAATAAAAAAAATTATATTTATAAGATTCAAAATTCAATACTGTTAGACTTTGGGTCCAAGTCCGCCCTTGATGGGTCGGACTATTTGATTAGAAAATAAGTAGCCTAATCAAATAAGAATAAAATCAGCATAAAATGCAGATTTGAATATTTCAGCAATAATTATGGATTTGTTAAAAGAGGAACAAATCACCATAATTAGGGAATTAATTGAGAGACAATTAATTGTTGTCTTGGAGGGCAAGAAGGAGTGCACACATTTCCTAATTAGTGGCCTCCATAAACCACTATAAATAGGGTGTGCCTCCTCAATTACAATTCATCCCGCCATTGAGTTTTCTGGCAATTCTCTTCTCTCTTACCATCTTTCTGGTTCTGGTGATCTGCTGTGCAAATCACAATTAGGCTCTAGTAGTCTAATAATTGTGTGGGCACAAGTATGGAGTATTGGAGCCTTGACCCGGATCCGAACATGGATTCGTCCAGGTACGCCTAATCTCCTTTTAGTTAATGTTTTTCCTACATTGGCATCAGAGCATGTTGATCCTGTGGCTGTGATTATTCTATGTGAATAATTTTATGTTTCATCATGCTTATTTTTTTCGCTGCGCAAAATCATAATTTTGGGTATGATTTTTTGAGTGCCAATATGAGATGATTTTTTCTGCTGTGCTATCATATGATGATATTCTTTATCCTGGACCCGTGGGGCTTCCAATTGAGACGTGGTTGGTTCCTAAAAGTCCCTAAATTCGAGAGCTTCAATTTGATATATAATTTGCATATATTTGAAGCAAGTTTGGGTGTAATTTGAGTCAAAAAGGTGCTTATGTGCATCTAGAGATTCCCAAAAATATTGGAATTAAATCAATGTTGGTTCATTGTATTTGGGATAGGTTGGCTTATTTTTTTAAGAGTATTTTTCATTTGCAACATAAGATTAAATGCTGAAAGATTCTTTAAAAGTGAGGGGTTATTCAAATAATTTTTTGAATATAAAATCCTATCCAACCTTGATTCAAACTTTTAGAGATAAAACCTGAAAAATTGCAGCAACTTGAAATTATTCAATAATTATTGAATAATGATAAGTCTTCCCATGCTTCTAACCACATTGATTCAATTGGGATTGAAGCAATGACTTCCAAGAGTCAATCCTTTATCACAATGTTGTGACAAAGGATAAGACAGATAGAGATGTGAGAATAATCTCATCAAGTGGGAGGTATGCTGCAAATTGATAGAGCTCAATATTTATATCTTTTTATTAATTAATCTTAGGCTTTTGTGGGACTTAATTAAATATTTTGGGCATAATCAAGTATTAATGTGAGACTTTAATGGAAGAATAATTTGGGAATTAAAGTGGTTAAATTGTTATATTTTTAATTAATATTTGTTATTCCCATTATTCTTTAATTGTGAACAAAAGATATTACCTTTGTGAATGTAATTTTGTAGCTGATGATGTGGCACAACTTGAGTGGTAAAGGTAAAAGATGTGATTTTGGAGCTTAATGAAGGACAAAAGTGGAACATCACAAGTACAGAATTTATTTTCACATTTTTTCTAAGAGGAGGTTAAATGAGTAAGGGCCTTGTTTGGTGGTTGCAATTTTGTGTCTAATGTTAAAACACATTTTTATCTCTTACCCAAACAAGGCACAACTCACTTTTAACCTAAAGAATAAGAGAAGAGAAGAGGAGGTGGCGGCTGCTGAATTGAGACATGCTGAACCGAGTTAGACAAAGAGGAAGAATAAAGAAAGGAATGGGAACCGAATTGAGAGAGGAGTGAGCCGATTTTGTTGACTCAAGGTGAGCTTGCTGGACCGTGCAGAGAAAGGGAGCAGACCGTAATTAAATGAAGCAAGAAAAGAGGGAGAAGGGCAGCAACGAATGGAGAGAAGAGAAGAAGAGTTGACCGGTTGGAATTGCTGAACCAATAAGAAGAATGGACCGAGAGGGTTGAAAAGAAGGGAGTAACACGATGGAATAAAATGGAGGGAGTGAGAGCAGCCGTCATTGTGGACCGTGGACTTGAGGAAAAGAAAGAAAAACACGAGGAATTAAAAGATGAGGAGGCAGCTGGGAATAAAGAAGAAAAAGAGAGGGGCTGGACGAAAAAAAGCAGCAGCACCGAAATGAAAAAGGAGGCAGCGGCTGTGTGTGAAAGGGGGTGAGACACAAAATAGAAGAGTTGAAGCATGATGAACAGCTGGACGAAAGAAAATTTGGATGAGTATTGAAGACCTATTCGTGGCTGTTGTAATTTTCTATGGCTCATATGTTCAACATTCTTCAAGCTTCATTTTCTTCCTCTTCCTCCATGTGTAGTTAAGCCTTGGTGATTTCCTTGAGTTGAGTAATGGTTTGAGCTTCTAAACTTCAATGGAATTCCTTTAAGCTCTCTTTTTAGTTCATGATTATGTAGCTTGGTTAAGTATGTAATTGTGATCAAGATTGTTATGCCAAGTGAATAAACTTGGTGGTTGAACTAGGAGTTGATTAATTAAGCTTTGTATGATTCATATTAGGAGTGGTTGAATTGTTTATTCCAACTTGGTTAAGTGGATTTAAATGATTAAACTGAATATTTTGAATTGTTGTAATGGTAATTACAATTTAGAATTGGAAGTTAATTATTCATCTCCTTGAATCTGAATTATTTGGTGATATTCATTTAATTGCTTCGGTAGAATGAATTAAATGATTATTGCAAGTATGGAGCTAATGGTATCTTAGTTCCATCCTCTTGACTCATTATGGAATTCATATTATTAGCAAGCAAGGAAGACTAAAACCTCAACTCAAGGGAATCCCATTTCATCATTATATTAGTTAGTTGAATTTATCTTATCATTAGTGTTAATTTCAATTCCTTTTGCTTCTTTGTCTTGAAAACCGAAAAATACAAAAATATTGCTTTAGCTTAGATTACTTCATTAGTTTTAAAATCAAATTCTCAAAAGGATTTCTCACAACTTTAAGGCTTTTTATCACTTTACTACTTAGAAAATTGGAAATTAATCTCCTCACAAGAACGACCTAGGTTGAGCTACTACGCTACATTCTTAAACCTAGTTTTATTTTGTGAACTCACACGACATGGGTTCATCACAAATACATCCAAATGAGTGGATGTAAACATGGCAAAGAGGAGCTGGACATTGTAGCTAGAAGCTACATGAGTTAATATGGTCAAAAGGGCCTATGAGAAGGAGAATCTGTTAAGAGACAACAATATGAGGCTTAAATTTTTGAATGTTCTTGTTTTTTCCATTGAATTTAAGATTAAATTCTCTGTTAGTTTTTAGAATTGAATTCAGTATATTCTCTTCTTGTTTTCTTGAACATTCATGTTAGTTAGATGATATTGTGTTATTATCTTGTTAATATAACTGCTCTTTAATTGAGTGGGAGTTTTCTGGAATGCGTCTAGAAATCCAAAGGGGAAAGTGTTCAAATGAAGACTGTGGTTAAAAGGGTGATGAGCTAACTAGTATGATTGGGATGGGAGTCAACATAATTGTCTCTTAAACATGAAACTAGTGAACTTATTATCTAATTATCCTTTGTCTTATTTGAACAAATAAGATTTGTATACCATAATCGTCTGAGTGACCAATTATGACCAAGTCTATTTGACTGAGCTTATGAAGACAAGCTCAATAAAGATATCTGTGGAGTTAAAAACTCTCAAATCTCTTTCATTCAAGAAGAATGAGATGTCAGGGACATCCTACCAACTAGTCTTCAGCATTTAAAGGTTGAAGCAACCGAAGGATACAAAAGATTTATGCTATCAAGTATAGAAAGAACAGCATTGCTTAAACTTATGCTGGTATGAGCAATGTAACCTTATCCAAGCTGTGTGGATAGTATTGGAAGATAGTGAAATAGGTTATCTTCTTCCATAAAGTTAAAACTAAGTTAAGTTTTAACATAGTGTACTAAGTCCTAACATGTTGTTTAGGCAACACTTGAGGTAGATGTCGAACTAAGAAGTTGAGACAAACTAAATGCCAAGTTCTTTCTAACAAACAACAAGTGTATGTTATGATAAGACATCTCCTAGTGAGTGGGAGGAAGCTATGTCTTTTAATGAGTGGGAGTGAGCCATGTCTTCCAATGAGTGGGCGTATACGAAAGTAAAGATTGCCTCTGATATGCATATTGTAACCTTTAGCAATGTGATTCACCACATTGAACTTGAATGTGAAAGATTGAAGGATTCAAGATCCATCAGTCAGACGAACTTAGCTAAAGAGTGGGAGGATTCATCCTCCATGCCTAAGGGCAAGAAACATATGAGGTAAACTTGATATAGAAGAGGTCAATGGTTTCTGCAAAGATAAAATGCTACGTTGATAAACCTTTAAGGGTTGTAAAAGTAGCAATCCACATGAGTTGTGGATGTTTCACAGAAGCATATGGCTTCATGTCAAAAGCAAAGCAATAAAGAGATAGAATCAAGGGATTGGAACTTGCACGTTAACTCTGCATAGATAAACCACCCTGATTCACTCCATGCAATTGCAACTAACAGAATCACATCTTTGCTATCTCTTTAGTTAAGGATCGATGGGACTATGATTCTCAAATCCTTTGTTGGATTTTTATGTTTCTTTTCTAGGGATAAAAGATTCCATTTCTTGCCACATGTACACCTTGATCAAATAGAATGATCAAACTAGCAAAAGAGTATTTGCTAAATAACGTGTGCTAAAGGGTTAATACCCTTATGAATAAGTTGAAAACTTATTCTACCTACCTGGCAAGAAAGACAAAGAAACATTTTTTGAGAATATCCACTGCAATTGGCAAATTATGACGTTAGTGAACCAATAACGTGAGGGCAAAACACAAACAGCTTGGTGTTTCATTGACGTTATGGATGTTTACTCAAAATACAATAATATTTACTTGATTTTTGGCAAGTGTGAAGCTGTTAGATAATAGCTGATCTAGTCAGGAATCAGTGAAACTGAAAGGATAAAACCTTTTGAACTAACAAGGGTTAAAGACACCCATGTGCTTAGTTCAAGCTGTTTTGTGTACAAGAAAGGCATTGTTAGGTAACTATCAGTACCTAGAATCCTTCAACATAATAGAGTTGTTGAAATGGAGAGATAGACTTCTCCTTTGATTTTGTTGTGAACATAATGGCATCAATAAGGCTATCAACCATATGTTGGTAGGTAGACTTGCAGCTATTATATTCACACTTAACCAAATGCCCTCTATGTCAGTCACGACCTTACCCTATGAATCGTGGATGGGCCTTAGACCAGGGCCAAGCTCGTTAAGACCATAAGGGTCATCAACTTTATATTCATAATTCTTCCTATGAGTAAGGAGGATTAGGGTCAAGGTATACAAAGTATCTCTTTGTGAGATGACATGAGATTTTGACATGACACGTCGTCATTAGTGAAAATAATGGTGGTTCAATGACTGAGAGAAAACCGTGGGACACAACGTTCATAAAACCCAGATTTCCTAGCAGGAAATGAGCATAAATCACAATAAATCTCTTTAATAGGTTCACAAGTGACAAGGAATAACCAAGTGTTCCTAAGTTCACTGATCCGAATGGGAGGATTGAGACCATTTTCACAATAAAAGAGGTAAGAGGTAAGTTATAAGAGAATTACCTCACTCATACATAGGAAAAGAATCCTATGAAATCCACCTCGGAGCAAATTGTCATCTAGCGAATGACTATAAGGGATAGATTCCCTAATGGATTGAATGCTCTCTTCATCATTTAGAAGGTGATGATAAGTACCTATAAGTGTCTGAAAGACATTAGAAGGACCTGCTAAGATGAATTACAAAGTGTCATGTAGGAGGTTTTGGATTCCTTTTAAGCCAAATATGTGTTTGGGTAATTGTCACCTAGCCAAGAGGCGATTGGGAACAAGTAGATTCTCAAATCTGTTAGGGGCATGTAGAACCTAAAACACTTAGTGGCTAAGGGGTAATACAATGGAAGGTTGTCCATTGTGCGTTTTAACTCTGAACTTTGGCTATGACAACAAGCTTAGTCTTGAAATTTGCATCAAGATGATGTAAAGACCACCTTTCAATTTGGAATTTTGGAAATTGGATGATAAACTCTAAATGAAGCAGCTTAAGGGCTTCGTAGAAATAATCACCCAAATAGTAGTATATGAGGTTTTCACAAGGTGAAAGCCTCACAAACTTTGAAATAATCGAAGAACACTACACAAGTCCCAAATGGTCTAGTGATGATTATTTGTGAAGTCATCCTTTGTCAAATGACATATAAAACAAGTGTCAAGGGAGTCAAAGGAATAAAGGATAAGATAATCCTTAAATTCTGAGTTGAGAAAGTCATGGGTTGAACAAATATCTTGATTGACAAGATAAACGGAGTTGCACAAAAAAGATACAGTCTTTTCAACCTAAGACATGTACAAGTGTAATCCTTAGACATCTTAGGATGTCAAAGTGCAAACCCATGAACACCCCTGAAGTCAAGGGCATAAACCTAAAGAGGTTACATGTCCTATGAGGAATTCAACATAAGAAAGGTGGATAGAGTCCCATGTGAGACTATAGTTAGTAATGTGAATGTACATATTAGTGTACATAAGACCAGATGTTTTTAGGTCAGACTTGGAAGTTGTTTTTGGTCTTGCTGTGAAATGGGTTATGAGAATAACCATGGATTAAGTTGTCAAGACAACAACTTTCCTTTGAAAGGATACTCCAATACAAGACCTAGGAAAATGGTGATGGAGTAAGGAAATATACAAAGTATTTTTTCCTGTTATCCATGGAAATAGAACGCAAGGCGTGTTCTGCCATCATTCAAAGTGTCATATGGCTAAAGTAATTCCTATGAGAGATTGGGAATGAATGGTGGATAGAAGGATCCAAACGATAACATCTTATGATGAGGATTCTAAGTAATCACAGCAAGGCGAAACATACCTTTTGATACATCTCTATGAGAGATATGCTTTCAAAGAGGGAAAGCGATAGTTCAATGACCTTCTACTGACAGAATGTTGGTAGATCCCCTTATTGAGCCCATAGCTTGATTTTCATTGAGTTAGTGAAAATCTAGGGGCGCAAATAAAATTTAAGATCATGAACTTCTTTTATATAAAGATAAAAGAAATGGTATGTATGTTACGAGTAAATACATAAAGGTATACAGTTTTGTATGTCGTACAGGTCAAAAGAGGTTGGTTCACTTACACGAACAACCATCTTCCCATGTTTTGTAGGGGCATGGGAAGGTAAGACGAGCAAATGATCACCATGAGATGGTTGAGAAGAATCTTTGCGTTTGAGTCGCCTCAGTTAGACTGAGATGAGATCTACATGTGTGCATATACACAGAAAATGGATCGAAGCATGAATATAGACCTGTAGCCAGGCAAAGAACCCTTTTTCACAAATGAGATTGTAAAAGAGATATTGTGAAAAAGAAAGTTCTGGTTCGAATGTTGAGTACATTTTGGAACTAATGTCTGTACGGTGAAAGAAAAGAAATCGACGTACATCTCAAACCATTCACCGTAGCATGCAATTCATACTGCATGTGCTTGAGAGTTAAACTGTAACACGGGATGTGGGTGAAAGATCCCTAGTTCACCACAGTGTGAGTCCCAGGAAGGAAGAATACTTCCACGATGCCCTTAAGACTTAGACGGCATCATGAAAGCTTGGTTTGGTGACAACTACTTTAGCTGAAGCTCCATGATCACACTCGATTCGGTCAGACGAGTGAAAATTAGGAAAGCGACCAAGTCAAGATGGACTGATGTTTAGCCAAAAAGGAAGATTTACTCCTAGATACATAAGATGTGCTAGTATCTGTGGTCGACCCCTTACTAGCTCTATGTGTAGCTAGTAAGTGTGGATACTATGTGCGTAGAAGGCAATCTGAGTTAATCAACATATTAACTCGAAAGGGATTAGATATGCCATGAGTAATATGTATGGGAGAATCTGGGGTATATAAGGCAATGAATATATGGCTTACGGTTATATATAATGTCGTTGGATGCTGATCCGATATAAAGGATTTCTAGTATCACAAGCACCAAATCTTAAAGACGTTTTTGCCTACGCAATCACGGTAGACGCCAAGTATGAAACAAGAAAGAGTAACGCATGCACAATGGGAGGCCCATCAAGTGCGAGTGGGAGATGTTGGACTTTGGGTCCAAGTCCGCCCTTGATGGGCTGGACTATTTGATTAAGAAATAAGTAGCCTAATCAAATAAGAATAAAATCAGCATAAAATGCAGAT
Organism: Inga oerstediana; assembly: GCA_963210345.1. NCBI lineage: Eukaryota > Viridiplantae > Streptophyta > Magnoliopsida > Fabales > Fabaceae > Inga > Inga oerstediana. The sequence goes on along the minus strand of OY723411.1, from coordinate 14,715,548 downwards.
TTGGGAATATTTCAGCAATAATTATGGATTTGTTAAAAGAGGAACAAATCACCATAATTAGGGAATTAATTGAGAGATAATTAATTGCTGTCTTGGAGGGCAAGAAGGAGTGCACACATTTCCTAATTAGTGGCCTCCATAAACCACTATAAATAGGGTGTGCCTTCTCAATTGCAATTCATCCCGCCATTGAGTTTTCTGGCAATTCTCTTCTCTCCTACCATCTTTCTGGTTCTGGTAATCTGCTGTGCAAATCACAATTAGGCTCTAGTAGTCTAATAATTGTGTGGGCACAAGTATGGAGTATTGGAGCCTTGACCCGGATCCGAACATGGATTCGTCCAGGTACGCCTAATCTCCTTTTAGTTAATATTTTTCCTACAAATACATTATAGATAAACATCATACAATTTAAAAGAAATTAATAACTTAAATATTCTCACCAAAAAACATTATCTTATTAATGCATTGGACAAAATGGCATCCAATAAATATGGTCACACTATTCATGATGTTGCTGTTGCTTTTGGTGATGGACCTCCAAGTTTAGTTTCCAAGGTAACTACACATATCAACTGATTGACTATTCATTCCAATCATTTGCTGGCACCCATCCCCTTTTCCTAAATACCATGGCATGAAGTACGAACTACATATAAATTGTAACTGATAATAAGAGAAGTCCTGGAATAATAGACTTAGAATAAAAGAAAATAAGCTATGTTGAGCGTTTTTGAGTCATTGTGAATAAAATAATCTAGAATGTTCATGAATTAAATTTGTTAGATCTGAAATTTCAGCTATCACTCTCTGAATGGAGAGTGCTCTTATAGATATACACGCACACATAAATGAAACTATTCTTTGTCAAGCTTGGTAATTGAGGTAAGAGGCTGAGCTATTGGATTTCATATTGTTTTAGCTAAAGCCATAATAACATCTTTTAATAGGTCATGCACGCTGCTGGTTTGATTAGGTTTAATGTCTATGTAATTATGTTGACTATAGTGAATGCAACTTATTCATCATTTAGCTTTTGTAGGATGAATCTGGTTAGAAATGAAAGAATTTTATGTATTTGAACAAGTTATTAATAAAATTGCAAGATATTGGGGTAAGGTTAGGAGGAAGATTTCTGGATGAGAATCACCAGAGAGAGAAGAAATAAGGAAGAAGACATGACTCAGTAGGTGATAAAAAGGAGCAATATAAGACGCATAATCAAGATTATTTTGCGGGAATGGAAGCAACTCTCTCTGCAGTGGCAATTTTGATTGCATCAATGACATTTACAGTAGGATTTATGTTGCCTGGGGAATTGATTCAAGATGGAGAAGAACACGAGGGCTCTCCCATATTAAAGTATAATGCAGCTTTAATAGCATTTGTTATAACGGACTCCCTCTCTCATTTACTATTGTCCTTTGATGAGTTGAATTTTTTTTCTTCTTCTTTCTTTTTTGTGATAAAAATGTGGCACTTAATTACTAAACAACTCAGAATTACGCACACATATAAATGAGTTGGAAAGTATAAATTATAATGGGAGAATTCTAATTAAATCCGGTTGAAATATTTGAATCCAAAATCAGACCTACACTTTTATTAAATTCTGTATTAAGGCCAAGAGCCCCAATTAAGAATTTTTGAATGTTATTAAAAAACTATAATGCCCATCATATAAGATTTAAAATAAATCTAAAATCAGGCCTACATTTTTATCAACCCCAATGAAGAATTTCTCAATGCTATTAAAAAACCAGAATGCCCATCATATAAGATTTAAAATAAATATATTTTCATTTATTTAAATAATATACCTATACCTAAAAATTCAAAGATTAACGTTAACCGCTTAACCCCCAGATAAAGAATCTAAAGGGGTGAGAATCGAGTCTGTTATAAATTTGTGCTCAGGGGTTTCTTTTCCCAAAAAAAAAAAAATCCGGCTACCATTGTAATTTTTTTTTTGTTGGCATCAATAAAGTTCGTGTTGCGATGAAAATAACTTTTTTGTTAAATCAAGGAACAAAAAACCGGACCGGGTAATGAACCGGTCACAGCACAGGTTCAAGGGTTAATGGGTCAACCGGGGTCTAATCGGTAGTTGAACCGGTCGTAACCGGTCATATTAAAATATTATAACTTATTAGTGATAATATATATTAATATATTTTTAAACTTCTATAGATAAAAATAAAGATTTTTAGAAATTTTTTTTTTAAAAATCTATTAGTATTAGTTATAATACCTATACTTATGCACAAATATCTCATTTCCTATAATTATTATATCTTTTAAAATAATTTTTTTCATTATTTTCTTCATTTTTTTAGATTTGTTCTTTCTTTATCTATTTTTCTCTTCATTTTAGTCTTCAACTTTCCATTTTGCCCTCAAAAAACACAAAATAAAAATTTGGAACATTTAAAAAAAAAAAGAAAGAAACCGGGTCAACCGGTTGGACCACCGGTTTTAACTGGTTCTGACCAGTCCAACCAGTTCTGACCGGTTTACTGATCAAACCGGACAGGACCAGGGACCGGTTCCCGGTTCAACCGGTCGAACCGACCGATCCGGTTCGATTTTTTGTACTCTGTGTTAAATTGCCTTGTATTCTCCGCAAAAATTGCAGTTGCGAAATGAAAACTTTAGGTTGAATCATATCAGATAGTGGGTTTATATTATTTTTAGATTCTTCTATCAGCGACTCAATCGAATTATTTAATTTATAGGCAAGGGAAAATAATGAAAAAGACAAGAAAGGAAGTAGAGGAAAGATATTGAGGATGTGGGAGAGAAAAAGAATAAAATTAAGAAAGGAAGAAAAGAAAGAGAGGGAGTGGATGAAAGGGATGAACAGACACACACACACACATATAAAGAAGGGAGAAGAGCGTTGCTAACAATATATTCAGGAGAGGGACGCAGGAATTGATCTGACCAGGCGAAAATCAAAGAGACTTTAGAGGAGGCAGTGTTGAGGACGAGCAAGGGAGGCAACATATATCTGTATTTGATTTTAATAATGAGAAATATATTTATTTTAAATCACATCAAAAGGATATTTTGGTCTTTTAATAATATTAAAAAATTCCTATTTAGGCCACTTAGCCTTATTAAGAATTTGACAAAAGTGTAAGCCTGAATTTAGATGGAAGTATTTAAGTAGGATTTATTTGGGATTTTCCCAATTATAAATATTCTGTTTATTTTACCAGCAAGTATAAATTATAGGAAAAATTCTAAAAAACTACATTGGAAAATGGTAAAGGACATTTTAGTGCAACGAAAATAGGAAAGGACAATTCAGGCGGGTGTCAGATTTTCAGAGGAATCTGTCATTTTGAAATCTCGGCCAAATTACGAAAATGCCCTTCACCCCTTCATTCCCCACTTTAGAATAACAACATGATCATCGCAATTACAACTTCAGATTCGCCATTAACAACTTCAATTCTTTTTTGACAATTAAAAAGTTTCAGGCCAATAACAACACCTATCTCTTAATTAACAACTCCGGATTCGACATTAACAACTTCAATTTCTTCTTTTACACTAAACTAGTTTCAGGGCCAATAACAACATCTATCTCGCCATTAACAACTTCGGATTCGATATTAACAACTTCAATTTCTTCTTTCACACTATACAGCCTTATTAAGAATTTGACAAAAGTGTAAGCCTGAATTTAGATGAAAGTATTTAAACAGGATTTATTTGGGATTTTCCCAATTATAAATATTCTGTTTATTTTACCAGCAAGTATAAATTATAGGGAAAATTCCAAAAAACTACATTGAAAAATGGTAAAGGACATTTCAGTGCAACGAAAATAGGAAAGGACAATTCAGGCGGTTGTCAGATTTTCAGAGGAATCTGTCATTTTGAAATCTCGGCCAAATTACGAAAATGCCCTTCACCCCTTCATTCCCCACTTTAGAATAACAACATGATCATCGCAATTACAACTTCAGATTCGCCATTAACAACTTCAATTCTTTTTTGACAATTAAAAAGTTTCAGGCCAATAACAACACCTATCTCTTAATTAACAACTCCGGATTCGACATTAACAACTCCAATTTCTTCTTTTACACTAAACTAGTTTCAGGGCCAATAACAACATCTATCTCGCCATTAACAACTTCAATTTCTTCTTTCACACTATACAGCCTTATTAAGAATTTGACAAAAGTGTAAGCCTGAATTTAGATGGAAGTATTTAAACAGGATTTATTTGGGATTTTCCCAATTATAAATATTCTGTTTATTTTACCAGCAAGTATAAATTATAGGGAAAATTCCAAAAAACTACATTGAAAAATGGTAAAGGACATTTCAGTGCAACGAAAATAGGAAAGGACAATTCAGGCGGTTGTCAGATTTTCAGAGGAATCTGTCATTTTGAAATCTCGGCCAAATTACGAAAATGCCCTTCACCCCTTCATTCCCCACTTTAGAATAACAACATGATCATCGCAATTAACAACTTCAGATTCACCATTAACAACTTCAATTCTTTTTTGACAATTAAAAAGTTTCAGGCCAATAACAACACCTATCTCTTAATTAACAACTCCGGATTCGACATTAACAACTCCAATTTCTTCTTTTACACTAAACTAGTTTCAGGGCCAATAACAACATCTATCTCGCCATTAACAACTTCGGATTCGATATTAACAACTTCAATTTCTTCTTTCACACTAAACAAGTTTCAGGGTAAATAACAACACTTATCTCACCATTAACAACTTCGGATTCCACATTAACAACTCCAATTTCTTCTTTCACAATTAACAAGTTTCAGGGCTAATAACAACACCTATCTCGCCATTAACAACTCCGGATTCGCCATTAACAACTCCCATGTTGTTATTTCGACTGAGGGTTGAAGGCATTTTCGTAATTTGACCGAGATTTCAAAAGGACAAATTCCTCTGGAAATTTGACACCCGCCTGAATTGTACTTTCCCATTTTTGTTATACTGAAATGTCCTTTTTCATTTTCCAATGTAGTTTTTTGGAATTTTCCCTAAATTATAATTCATCCATACAATAATTAAAATATAAATAAGTATTTATGTGTAACTTTGAAAATAGTAATACTTAAATAAAAGGGTATTAATTCACAAATGAATAGAAAATTAATTATAAACCATATATAATCCAATAAAACAAGAGTTAATAAAGCACAAATATAATAGGTTGTTATTTATTTTGTTTTTTTTTTTAAACTTTTGACTGGACCCGTCGGAGAACTAGTTCATTGGTTTGAACCATCAAACAAGTCTTCACACCATCATTTATTTTTTTCTTAATTTTTGCATCTCCTTAATTTCCTTTTACCAAAATATAAGAAAAGATAAGCTTTTGCAATAGTAGCCCATAGTAAACCACCGATAATAAATAGACATTTATGATTATTTGTTTGCTTTATGTATCCGCTTTGAATTATATGAATATATTCTTGATCCATTCAATGGTTTGAAATCCTGAGAAGTATCATTAATATCGATTAATTGATTTTTCAACGAAAAATCATTTACTTGATATTGATATGCTATCATGACATGTGTTACACTTTTCTTTTTTTCTTAAATTATTCTTGATGATCCTTTTAGAACACTAAAAAAAATTTCTTTGATTTAGAATATATTAATGTTGACATATACAGAATTATAAAGTCATAAAAGGAAAAAGAAAAATCTTTTAAGATGGGATAAAAGAGAAGAGGGGACATTAAAGTTATTTTACCTACATTTTAAAACCTCAAATTAGGTTAATGATTCAATTAAGGATTTGTTGAATTTACCAACCTAATTTAGAATTTACCTATTTTAGGCAACCTTTTTATGGGATTTTTCATAATTTTAGTTAGTCCAAGTAATTACTAATTAATCCAAGGAAAGAGTAAGCTGAGATCAGCCCAGTTGACCAGGCATTAATATCCAGAAGTCAACTCGAAAAATTTGAAGGGTAAGTCAAGTTCTTTATATTGAACCTAAAACGATGCCACTTTGAGTTGAAAAAGATAGCAGTCCGCCTTGTTCGTGTTTAGTAACTACTTTATTGAATTATTGTATTTTATGTAGGGATATTATATTTACTTGAGTATTCATACCCTTTTTTCTATTTAAATTTTACTTTTTTATGACTATATATAAATACTTTTATATAAGAGGAAATCCTTTTAAAAGACAGCTGAATTATCTAAATCTTATATTGGGTCATTAAATTCTATTAATCTTAAATTAAGTCAGATGTCCTAAAATAGGATTTCAAAATTTGTTAATTTGACATTATTCCCCTTATTTGATTATTTCTATTATTCACCACCTCTCTCCTTTAACAATACACAATGCAGTAAATCATTATAATATCAACATTGACGGTATAAAAACCATTTTTTCCGGCAACATCAACATTGCATCTCAATATTACAAAATAAAAAATTCAATTGACATTGTAACGAAAATACTTAATTATATGGACACAAGCATGACTATTCCCATATCCCACATCTTCATTGTAACTACTGATGCTTTAAATCACAACAATTTTCATGAAAATTCTTCATCTTGCACATGCCAAGGCGTTGATGCAAAAGCTCGGGAAGGCGTTGATGCAAAAGCTGGGGAAGTTCCCTATCCTCCAAAGCAAACTCACGACAATCTTGAAGAAAGTAGTTAGATGATAAAAATGAGGATATTAGTGATATGAGCAGTTTGATTTGGAGGTGAAAGAGCAACCAAATCTCTAATTTGGAGTATTTGACCAATTCAAGTCAGATTCTTTTTGAAGGACAAAAGAAATTTAGTTCCTGTTTTTGAAGAATTATTTTCATCAGATTGGTGGGAAGAGATAGTCTCGTTCAGGATTTCAAACAATTTTCTAGCCCACTCATTCAACAAATCTTTTTTTTTTCTGCGGCATTAGTCTCCAAAGATGGGATTTTTTTCCTTGTTGTATGAATAGTTGTGTATTGATAAAAGATTTTGATTTGATGGGTTGTAGCTCGAATATTTTGTCAATCTAGTTTCACAAATGTGGACTAGAATAATAGAAAGCGAATTTTGAGCTGAGAGGGGGGAGAGAGAGATGCTTATCAAGAGATAATCAAATGAGGGATAATAAAATAAAATTCTGAAATTCAATCTTAAGACATATATTTTGGGGGTACTTATCAAGAGAGAATCAAATAAGGGATAGTAACATAAAATTATGAAATTCTGAAATCCAATTTTAAAACATATAACCTGATTTAAGATTTGTTGAATTTAATGACCCACTTTAGAATTTTGGTATTTCAACAGTCTTTTAAAAAGATTTTTCCTTTGTATAATTTAATTTAATTATTTTATTTATTTATTTTTACCGTTCAAATCATATTATTTTAATCTAGATTAAACTACTAACCTTCATACCACTACTTCAACCAGTTGAATGATTGATTTTTTTTTTTTTTTTGATTGGCAAGTTGAATGATTGATTTGATTTGTAGTGACTTGGTAAAAAAATAAAGACAACTTGCACAGTGGTGGCGGTGCGCACAATAAAAAGAAAAGGATATGAATTGGTAAGTGAATTGTGAATTGTCAATTGTGAATTCCAGATATTCTGGAGCTTATCTTAAATCTCTCGTCGTATTTCTCAGGATAGTGAAAACTTTGGCGTTCACGTAACATTCTTTGCGAAAAATGGGCACGATTTGTTATTTACTGGATGGATAAAATTTAGCTCCTTAAGGGTTTTTGGTACAAGGGATTTGGAGGGTAGTAGGAGAAAGGAAATTTTTTTTCTGAGTTGTATTTAAACAAATTTAGAGAGCCGATGTAATACAATTTTAATAAAAAGATGTAAGATAAAAGAGTAAGAAAAACTAATTAAAAATCTTTAACTCAACATCTCTAATTTTTAAAATCTAATTTATAAAATTTAAAATTTTCTCTACCTCTTCTCAATAAGCTCCATACTACTTGTCTACTCTCCTCATTTGCACAATGATATTCTTTCTATATGTCTGAATCTCTTCAAATGATCTTCTATAATTTTCTTCTTAATAGAAGCCACTCCAACTCTTCATCTTATATATTCTGTATGAATTTTATCTTTTATTATATGGTTATATATTCATTTCAACATCTTCATCTCAACCACCTCTATTTGACACTCTTATCCCTTTGTAGCCAACTGAGACTACCATATAATATTATTAGTCATATAATAGTACGATAAAACTTCCATTTTACTTTATGAAGTATTTTTTGATCATAAATAATTCCGGTAGTCTCTTTTCATTTAAACCACCTAACTTGAATCATATGATCAATATCTCTATCAATTTCCTCATCTTTTCATATAATTGAACCCAAATATTTGAACTGCTAGAGTAACGATTGAGCCATAAAAATATAAGGATAATTATTTAAGCTTTTTCTATTAGGAAGAGATGAGTTTATTGCAAATAAAAATAAAAATATATAAAATAAGTAAATAATATCAACAGTTTAATTTTACTATATTGTATTTGAGCAATATTGGTGAGATAGATAGAGGCAGAAGATTTGCCGATAACATTGCAATGAATTGTGAAAACTATGTGGCATGTGCAAACTTTTTGTATGTTTTGTTTGGATAATGTTTTGCAAACTCTCAAGACACGTGACTCGTTATGCGTCTCTTCTTATTTGTATAATAAGTTATATCTCCTATGCGTTATATGAGAAGTGTTTTCTCACAATTATGATTATAGTATATATGATAATGTTATTTATTTGAATTGGGCGTATAAGGACAAAATTTAAGTGACATGATTAATGAAAATATGTTAAGATAATCAACATATGGAGTCAAAGCTAAAGAAGAAAAACTCATAAAATAGAGCTTATACTAAGGATCAGATAGGAGCGTATAATCCCAACTTAGACAACTTAAATATCAAATTGGACCCTACCCTGCAAAAAAAAACTTTAAACACTACTAGAAAAAATGGTTTTAACGTCCCTTTTTTTGGCCTTTTAACGTCTAAAAACAGAGGGACGTCTATCTGAGGGTCATGGAAAAAAATATCAATAACGTCTGTAAAATAGGGAACGTTAAAGGCAAAGTTTAGACGTCCCCAGTCTGAAGTGGGGACGTCTAATGTCACTTTAGACGTCCCCAGTTTGAACTAGGGACGTCTAAAGGCCACTTTAGACATCCCCAGTACAATCTAGGGACGTCTAAAGTGTCGCACCCCCCTCTACTACATCCCTTTTTGTTTTAAGGACGTTGAAAGTTTTTTTTTAAATAGCCTTTTTATATATATTTCACTGTCTGGAAAATGTAAACTGCAGAAATAGGATGGAAACAACAGAATAAAACAACAGCAGTTCAACAGAATGGAAACAACAACTTGAAACACAGTGATCAACCTAAGGCTCTACTACATGCAATAACTTTAAGGAGTAACAAACTAATTAACTAACAAACCACACAAACTACACAACAATCTATAGCCAAATCTGTTATTGCATTAAAAAGACTATATCCAAGTCCCCAGTTTGTACAATAACCAAGACTAAATCCAATCTATATCCAACAACAACAACACTAATTATATGTACAATATATAGAACTACCACAAAAGTATATCCTACACAAACTACTAAAGACTTTACTCTGGTATACGTTGAAGAAGATGTCCAGCCAAAAAGTCTCTAATCATATTTATGTCTTCATATGAGTAGGCATCTTCATTGTCAAAAATCTGTAAATTAGAAAATAAGCTTAGATGAAATAATGAATTAAGTGAATGAATTGCCATTGAATTACAACACCAAGAATAATATCCTTTGAGAATGAAGAAGCGATTACTTGTTCAAAATCTGTCATAATGCCACTCCGAATGATGTTAAACATATAAAGTAAGACATAGTATCCACATTCCCAGCCGCCAGGTTGTTGAGGGCACTATAAATCAAAAGCAAATGGTTAAAATCAATAAAGGCATATCTAAAACAACCGTCAATCAAAAAAACTTGATTTGAAACTATGTACCTTTGGAAACAACCATCTCGTGTTTTTGCCACCTTTACGATCGTGTGTGACCTGCCAAGCACTCGATACGTCGTGCTTGCCCTATCATTAAAATGAAAATCAACATAAATTAGAATAATTCATTTAAGTCAAGAATCAAGAAGCATTGAAATACAAAAATATAACTTACGTGTTGAAGACACTTTTAGTAATCAAACCAGTAAACCACGTGGGACCAAGGACAGACAATACACAAACTCTAGTGGTAACTATAACAACATATACATATTAAAAAGAAGTTAGATGGCAAGGCAATTATTTATTAAAAATCTCAAATACACAAAATTAAAAATGTGTACCCTTGAACAATCGGTACTAGATAACAATGATAGTCGTTCTCTCCTATTGTGAAGCCCACATAGTGCGTTCTCTTTTTCAGTGTATTCCTATTCCTTGTCATATGTGCAGGAAACAAGAATCCATATAAATAAACTCTTTGCAAGTCAATGCATATACGACGGAAGGAGCTATAATAGAATTAAAATGATGAATGTATTAGTTAGTTAAAATCAACTTAACTAAATGAAGGAAAAAATGGGAAATAAAAAACTTACAGGATTGCAAATTTGCCCCATCCAATATCTAGCTCCTCCAACTTAATGAACTGTTTAAGATCTTGTTTATCAATTGTGAAGGGATACTCTAATTCCAGGCCCACAATCCCTGGAGGCATATGCAAATCAATCTGGTGAATGCCTTTATAGATCTGCTACAGTCGTGCTAAGAAGGGCCATTTTCCTGCTTCCTGCTCATTCTTTTAGAACATAAAAAACATATTGTTAGTAGGATGTCAACACATTTCAAGTAAAAGTGAGGTAGTTCCATACAATTGGAGGTGTTGCTGGTAATAAGCCAATAAGATGTACAGGCCAAAGGATGAAAGATCCTCTCACCTGAGCTATCGTGGCAACCTCGTCATCAGGAATAGGGATGGTTGTACCTTCTTCCCCCTCTCGAACACACGTCACAGTCACCTTATGCAAATGCTATGGAATTTGCGTATGATGGTGGGTGGTAGCTTCTGTGTGAATGAGAGCATCTGCAACTACACACAGCACTGGGGCATCCAAAGAGAGGATGGCAGGTTCTCCCGGATCTAGAGTGGGAGAAGGGAAGCCAAGTGGTTCCTCCACCGGGTTGTAACTTCCTTTGGTGCTGTGGAAGGCCGGGGATGAATGGGTTCTATGATCGGTAGTTGCTATCTGCGATAAGACATCTTCATCATTTCAGCTTGTAGCTCAGGCATCAGCTCAAGACGTAGCTCTAGCAACAACTCTTGTCAGAGCTTGTCGCGAAGGTTGGCCTCGAGCTCTTGTAAGACTTCCTGGCGAATCTTGGCCACAAGCTCCCTACTGGGTTAAGCTTGTGACGAATAAGGATGTGAGGCTTGGCCAAAATACTTCACGACACGAACTCCTCCTGCCTCCCCTCAAACATGACTGGGGTGATCTGCCTTCCCAATCGCCGTTGACAAGATGTCCATCCGTCCACTTGGAGTGAACGAACCTTGGCTACTATGATCTTCCAGTTCATCCTACAGCATAAAAGTTATCGTAAATGAAAATTAAGCACTCTCAATACGAAAAAAAACTTTGTACTTATGCTCTAACTACTTACAATTCTTGCGACAACCTCAGCAACAGTCGGATTTACGTACTTACCACCCTTAAGCCTCCGTGCTTTCCATTTTTTGTGACGTGGAGGAGGTGGCGGGGCCTGGACCACAACGGTAGGATCCGATGTGGCTGCTTCCTTTAATTTCCCCAACTCTTCTGCCATCATCTTTCGCTCAAGCTTCCGATAACCAATACGAGACATGCAATGTTGATAGTTATTAGCTGCTTGCCTCTCTACATTTGCTGCACTTAATGCCTGTGTGCATTTGCTGCACTTAATGCACCAATACGAGACATGTAATGTTGATAGTTATTAGCTGCTTGCCTCTCTGCATTTGCTGCACTTAATGCCTGTGAAAGGAAAACAACGAACACCGAATCAATAATGTCAACTATATTCAAATAAAACACTATGATGACAGAAATCTTACCAAAAAGTTTGGATTTTCTCGTGATGCCATAAACAACCTCAAGTCCTCTGGAGACAAAAACGTATACTCCTGACATGGATCCTAACCCCTCAGGTCCCCTCAAATGTAATCTCGTGTAAGCCTATTCTTGAAATCTTTCCATCATAGACGAACCTCCGTTATCCACTCCTTGTACATCTCCGCAGTGTCAGGGACATCATAGGTTTGCTGCAAGGTAAAAACATCAGTTAATTATATTTGAAGTAATAGGAATAAAGATATATATGCAGATGTATCGAAACTTATATACCAAAAGTTGTTGCCAAATCAAGCTTTTCGTTTTTGGTGGAACCAACTTCCAATTATCATAAGTAATGCGAACTTTGCTTCGAGCCAAAAAACCTAAGTAGCTAATGAAATGGTCTTTCTCCGGACCAATTGGTTTCATATTTTCATCAAAGTCAATATGCAACCTCTCCTGTTGATGGTGATGACGTGCTACCAATGTAGGCATTTTTGTACTGCCTCTAACCCTTCTTCTCACAATCAATTTAGGTCTCGCATCAGGTTCAGGCCTTTTCATTTCATTGTCCCTATCACTTTGTGAATCCAGAATTGTCTATATTCCTGTAAGCACAAAAATCATTGTCAGATAGGTGAATACATTGTAAGTAAATGAATAAACTAACTAGTTATAAAACAAACAGCACACATTGCTATTTTTCAAGTTAAGCTCTTACTCTAGATTGTTTCCCATATTCCTTCACTATGATCATTTCTTACAACATATTCTTCATCATCTACCAATTCTACTTCACTTGTTGTAGGTGGATTAATTGTGAAAGGTGATGTGTCGTCAAGGTTGAATGTCGGATCACCATGCTTATATTTTTTACTTTGAAGTACAATGGAAATTTTTTTATTTGCGGGATCTATGACATAAAACACTTGTTTTGCCTGGCTTGTTAGAATGAAGGGCTCATCCCTATAACCTACTCTTTCAAGATCAACTGAGACAAATCCAAATTGTTGAGCTATTACCACAACATTATTGCTAACCCACTTACATTTGAATAAAGCAACTTTGAACTTGTTGTAGGTGATTTCCCATATTTCTTCTATCACTCCATAATAGGCCATGGATGCTAATATGGGGTTTTTGTCTTTCGAACTGGAAAAGTGCATGGCTTCAACTTCTACCATCACCCCACTATTTTGCATGGTACTTCTGTCATCTTGGTCTTTTGTGTAGAAAAAATACCCGTTTATATCATAACCGCTCCAAGTAATGATCTGAAACGAAGGCCCCCAGGCAAGCTACTCTATTGTCTCAGACACACCTGTCTCATGCAAAACCTTTTCCTGAAACCACTGAATGAATGTCTTGTTTTGCTCAATCATAATCTGCATGTCATTCTTCCTCGGATTCATGTTCTTCAATCTCTTTCTGTGTTCATCTATGTACGGTTGAAATTCTGCCATGTTATTCAGGATATAAAGGTGTGATTGCAACACCTCTTTACGAGGCATAGTCTTCACTTTCAGTACTTGTGTTCCGTTGCTCCTCCCCTCTTCATGCCAAGATTGTTTCTTGTTCCCTGATAGATAATCACTGTAGAAGTCCATAGCCTCTTCAACAACATACCTTTCAACTATTGAGGCTTCTGATCGATAGGGATTTTTAAAGTACCCTTTTAAGATCTTTATGTATCGTTCGAAAAGGTACATCCACCTCAGGTAAACTGGACCGCAAAGCCTTACCTCCCTTACCAAATGAACTATCAAATGTACCATTATATCAAAAAATGAAGGAGGAAAGTGTATCTCTAATTGGGACAATATAATATAACCCTCAGCTTCCAGTTCATCTAGCTTTTTAGTGTCAATGACTTTGTTACATATAGCATTAAAGAAAACACACAATCTTGTCACAGTACTTCGAACTTCATCTTTCATAATGCCTCTAATAGCTACTGGTAACAGTTGTTGCATCAACACATGATAATCATGGGACTTTATTCCCACCAACTTCAAATCGTCCATTGACACACACCTTCTCACATTTGAAGAATATCCTTGTGGTACCTTAATTTCATGCAAACACCCACACAAACTTCTTTTCTCTACTTTTGATAGTGTATGCGCTGCTAGCTCCATGTATGCCCCCTACCATCATCTCTTAACTGTGGATGTAACCGTTCTCTTATTCCCATATCAACAAGGTCTAGTCTTGTACTAATCCCATCCTTGGTCTTCCCTGGAATGTGCAAAAGTGTACTAACAAGGCTATCACAAACATTTTTCTCCACGTGCATCACATCAATATTGTGTCTCACGTCAAGCCTACGCCAATATAGAAGATCAAATAAAATTGATCTCTTCTTCCATATGTTCTTCTCACCCGCAGTCTTCTGATTCTTACCGAGTAAGACATTGATATGTTCAACCCGACTATAAACTTCCTCTCCGGTTAATGCCTTTGGAGCCAGTCCATGCTCTAGCAAGCCATTAAAACACTTTCTTAACCTACGATACGGGTGGAACCTAGGAAGGAACCTCCTATGACCAAGGTAAACCGTCTTTCTTCCATGTTTAAGTTGGTGGAAGTGAGTGTCTGCTTCACGGATCGGACATGCTTTACGCCCCTTCACACTATACCCTGAGAGGTTTCCATACGCAGGGAAGTCATTTATCATGGTGAAAATCATTGCACGTAGCTTGAAGGACTCATTCTTATATGTATCAAACACATCTACACCTTCCTCCCACAACTTCTTCAAGTCCTCAATCAAAGGCGCCAGGTAGACATTGAAATCGTTTCCTAGTTGTTTTGGTCCAGAAATCATCATAGAAAGCATCACATACTTACGTTTTATACAAAGCCAGGGAGGCAAGTTGTATATTACAAGGAGTACTGCCCACGCACTGTGTGTGCTATTAAGAGTTCTATACGGATTGATGCCATCTGTACAAAGCCCAAGCCAAAGGTTTCTCAGCTCGCTGCCAAATTCAGGGAACATTTCATCTATTTTCTTCCACTGTAGAGAGTTAGCTGGGTGCCGAAGATATTTTCCGTCGAATATTCTATCAACCGAATGCCATCTCAACTTTTTTGCTTTTTTTGCAGTGCCAAACAAACGCTTAAAGCACGGTATTATTGGAAGATACCACAAAACTTTTACAGGTTGCCTTTTAGTTGTCCCATCGCCACAACCACCATCGTTCTTTACTTTGTATCGTGCAGTTTGACACTTGGGGCACTCACTCAGACCTTCATACTCCTTTCTGTATAGTACGCAGTCATTAGAGCAAACGTGTATCTTTTTATACTCCATACCCATTGTAGATAGGATTTTCTTGGCCTCATACATACGATTTGGAAGTACATTATTGTCTGGAAATATATCACACAACAGTTCAAGCAGCAATGTGAAACTACTATCAATCCACCCAAAAGTTGCTTTTAAGTTAACCAAATGTAATGTTCCTGTCAGCCGTGTGTACTTACTCCCAATATACAACGGTGTCTCTGCATCACTCCGCAGGCTGTCATATTCATGCGACTGTGCAAAGGATTCTACCTCAACATCGTGAATCATTCTCTCTATTCTATCTTCATTTATGACATCCACAGCTTCCTTCTTGTGCGACGGACAATCATTTACTTCCTTACCATGCCTTATCCACCTTGTGTATCGAAGATTTATTCCATCACAAAGTAGGTGATCCCTTCTAACTTCAACATCCCATTTTCTCTCATTTAAATAATTGACACAAGGACAAAAATACATCCCATTTTTGGCTGGAGCGTTCCTTCTAGCAAATTCAATAAACTCTTAAACCACATTCTCATATTCTTCACTTGTTCTCAAAGCATTCATCCAACTATGATCCATTTTATTACCACCTATGTCATTCCCACTCAAGTTTAGAATAATTGTCAATACTGGGAATTGCCTTTTACTATTTTGTTTTTCAAAATTTTGGCAGTATTTCCCCTTAAAAGTGAGACATCCCAAAATCAAAATAACAAACCATCTCAGCTTAATTTAAACTAAACTAAACTTTAGCTTCTAGCACTTAGCACAAACAGAATACACTTATATTTTACCAACCAAATTATTAAATCAGATATGTACCATGAGTGAGATATGTGGGAATTTACAAATCAACTATGTGTATTTACAAGAGACACATGTGGAAATTTATAAGACCGTCTCAACCATATATAAGACAAGGGCTTAAATGTCTTTTCAACACAAAAAAATAATTTATGTTTAGACCTAAGGGTACAATGAAGTTTCAGAAAGTTTTAGAAACTGTTTGACAATAATTTGCTAGAGAGGGTGCAGTGATATCTTCCCTATAGAAATTGAATAATCATATTAAAGAGAATGACTTGTAGTTATGATTGCTGAAATGATATATAACATACTCCATCGCATTTGCATCTTGGGATATATATGTATATATATGGTTGATGGGTCATTTATAGGCATATTGCTTGTGAGTAACAGAGGGGGAAAAAGGAAAATTTTTTATTATTGTTGAATGAATTATGAAGGAATATAATCAGATGTGTGTGTGTAGAGAGAGAGAGAGAGAGAGTTTGGTGTTATTGTAGTTGTAAGTGGAGGGGCACATGATCATTGAAATGATTGCATGCCTTGAAATTTCTCTGTAAATATACTCCCCATTCCCTCTCTCCCCATTATCCTCTTCCTATCGCTCCCCTTATGCTTCTAAGCATGCACGCATAATTATATATATATATATATATATTCATCATAAATATCTAATACTATTGACCCATCTAGCTAGGTTCGAACATTGTTGAGACGCTAATACAGAAATAGTTATTCTCCCAACGTTACACACGTACATCATTCATAAAAATTAAATTAGAAATCCTTGTTCATGATATATATATCATTATATTATATATATATATATATATATATCTAGTCCCTTCTACTTGATCTAACTATATATTACTATTACTGGTGCGTGTGTGTATATAAAAAATCCAGATTCTTTAGCCATTCACAGTCACATTATAATTTATTCTTTTATTAATCACCAATTAAACTCAATAGCAAGCAAGATGTACAGGTCCAACACAAGTCAAAATTTAAATTCACAGCTCACGTTCACAACAATTGTCTCAGCAAGTCTACCACCAAAACAGCAAAGATAAAGCTCAAGCACAAATCACACTTAAATTCCAGCCAATAATTAAATGCATTTTTCTAAGCATTCGCAAGTTTAGTTTGCTAACCTGTTGTTGAAACTTTAGAAGGAGATGGCCCACGGTGGTAAGAGGGAGGATGACGGTGGCGAGAATGAGAGAAAACGGTCCAAACCCATCAGAGCAAAGACGAAGATGAGCAAGCACACAATGGAGGACCAACAAGAAACAAGGGATAGCCGTATAAAAAGATTGACGCTTAGGTAATGCCCTCTAAGTAAAGACTGCAGGTGAGGTTGCTTTTTAGCAGCTATTTCAGAGTTCGTAGTTGTGCTCAGCGCATAAAGATTGAGTTAAGAAGGAAATCAAATGCTCTGTCTTTGAATGCCCCGGAAGCTAGGAAATCAGTGTCCTCTTAGTACGTTGGAGAAAGAAGAAAAAAATAAGAAGCCCAGGGGAGAGGAGAGCACGAAGAAGAGGATGACGGAAGTGATGAAGATGGGAGGAGTGAAAGAGTAAAGCACTTTTCTGACACTGCACATGCACCGGTCAAGTCGACTAGCGCATGTGATTCATCTTTAGATGTCCCCAGCTTAGCTGGGGACGTCTAAAGGCACCTTTAGATGTCCCCAGACCTGCTGGGGATGTCTAAAGCTTAACATTAGACGTCCCCAGACCAGCTGGGGATGTCTCTTTAGACGTCCCTAGTTGGTCTGGGGACTTCTAAACTCAGTTCTTTAGGCGTCCCCAACTCTTATGGGGACATCTAAAGGTTTTCTAATTTTTTTTAACTATATATGATATAATGGGTAGAAATGGGGGTCTTTAGACGTCCCCGTTTTGATTGGGGACGTCTAAAACACTTTCTAGCACCCCCTGGCGCGAGATTCAATTATTTTTGACGTGCCAACCATTCCAATTTTCATCTGTAATTACACATATGCCACTGGCCAATATTTTGGGTGTCCCTTTTTCAAAAAGGGACGTCCTTTAGGGTAGTTATAAGTATATTCTGTAGTACTGAAAACTTGGTTTGAATCTAGATTTGGATACTCTCCTTGTCTTTTTCTCCTCTCCTCCTCCTCATTCTATCTTTATCTTTAATTTAAAAATTGAACTATTGATATTTAATATCTTATAAAATTATAGTATAATATTACATAAAATTTAAAACTACCTAAACATTTTACAACTATAGCCTATTCATATTTCTAAACTTATTGTATAACGGCATACTCTCATCTTCAATCCATCCAATTCAGTTTTGTGTCACTTATTCTTGTGGCGTTGAAGAATTGTTGTATCTAAAGCCCTTTACTGAATGCTTGATTGTATAAAAGCTTGACACAAATGAGAACTAAGCAAGCATTGCAACTGGTGCAAATATAACCAACCCCATTAGATAATTGTACCCTCGTGATAGTGCCACTACAAAAAAAACGTGATTTAGTAACGGTTAAAAATAGTTGTTAGTAGCGGTTTTAACCGCTACAACAACATTAGTAGCGGTTCATAAAACCGCTACTAAATCGTATGTTGCAAACGGTTTTGTAGCGGTTATATAAAACCGCTACTCAAGTAAAATAACTGCTACTTTATTTGTAGCAGTTCAATCTCACCGCTACAACATCACCATAAGCAAAAAAATGGTTTCTGTGATATTTGTAGCGGTTATATAACCGCTACAAATATCAAAAAGAAATATTTCAAGGCAGGAAAAGAAAAATGATTTTTTTTGCTATTTTGTAGCGAATCCTAAACCGCTACTAATATGAGAAAATTTAAGTAGTAGTGGTTATATAACCGCTACTAATTTCATCAAAATTTAAAATTCGCGCCAAAAAATTAATTACAGTTTGAAAAAGGCACGTTAATCTGTAGCGCTTTAGTAACCGCTACAAAAATTAAGAATATTTTTTAAAAAAATACAATCATTTGTTTCAGTTTTTTTGATATTAAATTAAATAGTTTATTTTTTTAGTAGTTTTTCTAATTTAATTAGCTTATTATTCAATAGTTTAGCTCATTTATAAATTAAAAGGAATAATTTAATTTAGGTGGATAAGTATAAAGATTGTATTGATAATATTATTAAGGATACGTAGGTAATAATGAACTATTATGTTGTCTACTACAACATAATTGCGTATGAAAAATAGATGAAAATGAGATAAAGGTCTGAAATATCTGAAAAAAAATGGTGAGAATAAATTTTATGCGAAGGAAAGAAGTATTCAAATAAAAAATTAAAAAACTTGTTACCATATTTGATCGTATTGTTAAGCTCCTCAACTCATACAAAAAAATTTGTAAATGACAGAAAATGAAAGAAGAGTAAGGTGAAAAGAAATGGGAGAGTGTTGGAAATGAGATTAGTAGGGGTATTTATAGGGATCCGGGTAGAATTTGTAGCGGTTAATGTATCCATTTTGTAGCGGTTTTTAATTAGTAGTGGTTATGTTTATTTTTGTAGCGATTTAAAAACCGCTACAAATATGATTTTATTTTTTTAAATATTTTTTTCCAGTTTTTTTAAAGACAAAAACATAATTTATAGGGAAGGCGCACTGCGTCAGAGTCAAAATTGCAAGCTGGACATGCCGACCCAGTATGCACATTCCAACCAGATAATGTGCCAAGGCCAGAAAAGTCACTAATTGTCCACATCAAGGCTGCACGCAAGTTGAACAAAATCTTCCCGTAAGCGACGTACGTCTCCATGCCGACATTCCACAGCTCAAGCAATTCCATAATAAGCGGTTGGAGATACACATCGATGTCATCACCCGGTGCCGTTTTACCTAGAATGATCATAGACAAAATAAAAGAGCTTTGTTTCATACATATCCAGGGGGTAAATTGTAGGGAACTAAGACTACCGACCAAATCGTTGGGGCATCATCAATCTTTTGATAGTTCAACCCCAACCTGTAAATAATCTTCTTGGCCTCGTAGAATGTTGTGGGAATCTCAGTGTTGAGGAATGCATCTTGTAAAAATTCGAGCAACATTGACATTCCCTTATATGTGATTCCACACAAGCACTTGATATGATACAATTTGATCAAGAAAGATAATTTAGAATATTTTCGATAACCTTGATATAAAGTGTAACCCCCTTCCCTCCATAGGCCGAGATTTACGTTCGTAAACACGTAATTAAGTTTGAATTAGAGACTGTAAGATGATTTGGGACTTATGCAAATTAAACTTCCCAAAATCAGGGTTTTCAAAAACTTTTATAAAACCTTATCGCAGCAGCCTCATATTCATCTTTCAATACTTAAGTGGCCTGTACAGGTGGATTCTATTTACAAATATCAGAGTGCAAAGTAAATTCCCGACTCGCTCGGGTTCCATTCATTTGATAAGGGTTTACACAAAGGCATAAAGCCCATAATTCATACCCTTTACTTGGGGATTACACAAATATACATCACAAATCCCAAAATATACATGTATCTCCCACAATTTATCCAAAAATATACAATGATAACCAAAAACCAAAAAGGAACTCCTAACACGGAGCTCTACCCTCTTTTTGTCACCCGTTTGCCTTTCGATCCTTCAGCCCTGTATAAAATGTTTAGTTTTGGGAGAGTGAGATTCTAAAGAATCCCCGTAATGTCAAATCAATCATATAATGTACAATAGTAAGGCATGAAATCAAATCATTTTCCATACAAGCAACTACAACGGCAGTTCAACGGCAATGGTTAGTATGACACATGTCATCCCTGACGATTGCTCACACTGAATTGCTCACGTTGTATTGCATCAAAACAATCCACACAATATAATTCACCACAGCTGGGATCCATATAAAGCATTTCATAACGCAAGCCATACAGGCAAGATACACACAGCCCACGGCTGGTTTCACAAACACCGCCCCACGGGTCGGATTCACAAAGATCCATGTTGATTACGACGGCAGTTCAACGGCCAACCTAGAGATGACCACTGTCACTCCCTATACGACTCACGCGGAAGTGCTCACGCCGTAATGGACCATGGTACACAGTTCACAAGTTCAATGATAAGTTATGCATACCAAAACATCATACAAAATATGAGAGAAAAGTCACTACTTTGATCCTTTCGTGCGTGTCCTAACGCCGGTCTCTCCCGAGTAGGGCAAATGCCAAATCCTATATTCATAATTAGGGACGAAGAGTTATACTCTATTCCAAGACTTAATTCACTTCATAATACTTAATTGGTTATCATTATTGCTCTTTTAGAGTAATTAAATACCCCTAACAAAACTCCTAAAGGGTAGGAAGAACTATCCCAAAGATCCCCTTTTGGAAGCACAAAAACTCATTTTTCACTGCTGCACCTCGAGTGAAAATGGTCTTACTCGAGCATTGGTACGGACACTCGAGCACAAAAGCCCTCACTCAAGCACTGTACGGACATCACCTCAAGCACAAGAAAGTGAGGACAGAAAGAGAGAGAATGAGAGAGGTGAGATGGAGTGTGAGGAAGAAGAAAACAATAATACTCCCCCCATACCTCCAGCCGAATACAAGGGAAGAAGAGAGAGAAAATATACTTCTTTATTCCCTTTTTGACTTTTACACACACCTTTGCCACATGTCAAATTGCTATTGGCTCACCCTAAAATAAGTCACCAATTAGCTACTTTAATCCCTCCATTAGCCATTTAATCACACTTCTCACTTCTCTTAGTTAGTAATTAATTTCTCCCTTAATTACCAACCCACGGCCAAAAATTCCATTCTTCCAATTTTTCACTAATTATGACATATTAATTAATATAGTCATAAAACACATAATAACCCCAATTAAATGCATAATTATACATAATAATCATAATCAATCCTTAATAAAAAATTGGGATATTACATAAAGGACGATCTGCTTCATCCATCAAGCTGAAAAAATCCCGAGCTGCTTCATTCCTCATGAACACTGGCTCAAAACCGTGCACTTCTTCGTTGAAGTTGTCGCCTTAAAATCTAAATGCATCACGCACAGCATCATTCATAGGATCATCTTCATCTAGTTGAACTTCTACTTGCGAATTTCAAGGAAGACCATCATCATATCTAATGCCGACCTTCTCACCATGAACTGCCCAAAATGCATAGTCCTCCGAGAAAGGCTTTAAAAGCAAATGTTCCTTAACAACAGACGATCTTGCTGTTGCAGATGGCGTGAGTGAATGCGAACTCCAAGAAATTGTTTAATCTATAGAAATATTCCAGAGAATTGCGTGACAACTTGATCCATGACTTATCCATAGCTACTAGTAAAAGAGAAGAAAGTATAATGAAGAAGATGAGTGAATAGAGAATTACGAATGCTTAGAACCTTATATTCTGAAGTTCCAACGTTTAATATTTTACAGCGGTTTAAAAACTGCTACATTAACCGCTACGGTACTACACATTTGTAGCGGTTATATGTATAAAACTGCTACTAATTTTAAAGCCGTTGGAAATCAAATTGAAGATTTCGTTTTAAACTTTTAGCGGTTATAAGAGAAACCACTACTAATATTCATTTGTAGCGGTTATACATAAGTAACCACTAAAAATTTGCACAATGTGGGGGGAAATTCAAAATTCAAAAGTTGAGTATTTGTAGCGGTTATTTAAATAACCGCTACAAATACTCAACTTTTGAATTTTGAATTTCCCGCACATATGTCTTTACATTTGTAGCGGTTCTTGTATTAACCGCTACTAATATAATTATATTTGTAGCGGTTTTTCATATTAACCGATACAAATATAATTATATTTGTAGCGATTTAATAATAAAACCACTACAAATATATATATATATATATATATTAGTTTTAGAAATATAAATAATACTGTTGCAATTAATTTACAAATTCAACGTGGTCTAAGAATATAAATATAACTATGGTAAACGCAATAAGAATTTAAGTTCTGAAATAAAAAAAATTATATATATTTATTTACATAGTTTCAAAAACAAAAAAATAAATATGTCCTAAACTAAGTAGCTGGGGGCTGATCATCTAGTGCTCCCTCAGGTGGGACTCCCTCAGGTGCTGCTAGATCGGGTCGCTGGGAAGAGTTAACAGCACCATCATCATCAGTAGGAGGAGGAGTAGGCTGGACGACAAACTGAGGGATAAGGGGAACTTGTGGATACTGCTCGTCCGAGAACAGGCGACTCCACGACAGCTCGAGCATGCTGTTCATGATATCATGCCACTACGTCTACTGAGTGTAGATGAAATTATCCTGCTGCTGCTGCTGCTCAGCCACTGCAGCCTGTGTCCAGACCAAATCTGACCGCAGCTGCTCAACAGACTCATCCCTCAGACGTCTGACCCCTCTAGAGCTGCCAGCCTCAGACGCGGCGCTCCTGCCATAGACCATGCTAGGTCTGACTCCTATCCCCATACCCCGCACAAGTCCGGGGTGCTCAGCCTGATCCAAACCTGTTAGATCCTAAGCTTTAATGATAACAAAAGTCAATTGTGTACAAATCATAGTTTTATAAGTTTAAGGAATGTTTACAAAGTTACCAAATGCATATAGCAATGTTCTGTGGTGCCTGCTGTCAAAATGAACTGGTGTACTCGAGCATGAGTCTAGCACTCGAGCATGGAACTCTTCTATGCTCGAGCAGGTGCGAGTGAAAGCCAGAAAGTGTTTGCCCGAGAGCATGCTACTGTCATTTTTACTGATTCACTTGAGCACTGGAGATAGCACTCGAGCAGAAGAGTCTTTCTTACTCGAGCACATGCGAGTGAGAGACTACGAGTGCTTGGCCGAGAGAAAGTCCTGTCATTCTTCCTTGATGTACTCGAGCAGAGAAATCAATACTCGAGCATGACTGTCATGTACTCGAGCACTAGCGAGTGAGGGATTGTGAGTGCTTGGCCGAGAGTCATAAAGATTAGAGAAGCACAAGTATGCTCGAGCAAAGTTTCATATGCTCGAGTGACACATCAGCACTCACGAGTGAAAAATCTATCTCTCTCAAATTCTGATGCAAGTGCTGATATTAAGGGTATATTACTTGAGAATATTCTTCTCACTCGAGCAGGAGTATGTGTGCTCGAGTGAGGGCCCACATCACCTGCGAGTGCAAAATCTCACTCTTGCTAAAATGGTATGCGAGTGCTGTCCAGAGAAGAGTCTCCCAGTGTAAAATGCAAGGCCACTCGAGCAGAAGGAGTTGTGCTCGAGTGAGGCCCCACATCACTCGCGAGTGAGAAAATTATCTCTCTGAATTTCTATGCGAGTGCAAGCTCAAAACTGAAGAACAAGGAGAAAAATAGCAATATCACTCGAGTGAGCCCATCCATGCTCGAGTGATACTCTACCAGATCACCAAATACACCAAGTCTCACAACGTTCAATCCGAATATGGTTTAATATTATTTATTTATCTTATCATCACTTATTATCATTATTTAACATCATTTTGAATGTATTATAAGTGTGATACAGGAGGACGAACGTCTGGAATAAACAGACACGAAGAAAGTCAAACAATGGCAGACAACATCATTACAAGCACGCAAGTACCTACCATATTCAAAGCATTCAAACATGCGCGTGTCATTCCACAGTAACAAGCCCCGCTCCTCAACGATCATTACTCAAACGGGCAAAAACTAAACATCTATAAATACAGAGATCCAGAGATCGTCAACAACAACGAAGCACAAGAATTCATAAGCATATACACGAGTCTCTGTTACTCATAATTTTCTCTGTATACATATTGATCTTCAGTGTTCATTTATTTGCTCTGTAAGAGAGTCTTCATAAAATTCAAATTCTATTTTCATATGATCTCAAGGTATTGGGACCTTGAGAGGGTAGATATCCTTACGAGAGAAGCAGTTGAGAGAATTCCTAGTTAAACCTTCCACTCATAAGACTTATAAGATACAAGCAGTAGAGAACGTTGCTGATCGTAAGACTTACAGTGGTGTAAGCAGGAGAGAAGGTTGCTGCTCATAAGTCTTGTATACATAACCAAGTGGGAAAGGTCAGGTTGTTTTTCTGCACATAAGACTTGTCGTAAGGGGGAGAGAAATTTCTTAGTGAGAGAATATTTCTGCTCGTAGTCCGTTCAAGGACAATTGTTGTTTTGTGGCTTTCTGAGAGCCCATTGAATCGTGGAAGAATAGTGAAAATCTCAGTAGGTCTTGATCTCTGAGGACTGGACGTAGGCTTGGTTGTTAGGCCAAACCAGTATAACTCTGTGTGTTCTAATCTTCTCAACTTTACTCTATCTACTCTATTTTCATATCACCACATCAAGCGAAAAATTTATAACGTCACCCAATTCACCCCCTCTTGGGTGAAGCTTGCCTCTTTCATTTGGTATCAGAGAAAGGTCATCTCCGAAAAGCCTAACAGCTTGAGAAGGATCCAATAAATGGCAACAATAGGTGAAAACATTCTTCCAAACGGAGCTTCAATCACTAGACCTCCTAGTTTTACTGGAGAACATTTTTCATTCTGAAAAGCTAAATTCAGAGTGTTCGTGATGGCTAACGAGTACGGCTTATAGAATGTAATACAAGATGGTGACTATGTTCTGATGAAGAAAATCGAAGATAGAGTCGTTAAGAAGAGCCCAGAGGAGTTTGACGAGAATGATAAAAGGTTAGTAACATTAAATAGTAAAGCTATTTTAATGATACAGAGTGCTCTTAGTCAAAAGGAATATTTTCGAATATGTATTCTACCAACTGCCAAAGATATGTGGGATGCTCTTGAAATTGCTCACGAAGGTACATCCGGAATCAAAGAAAATAGAGTCAATACTCTAATTACAGAGTATGATCTATTTCGTATGAAACCTGGAGAAGGTATATCAGAATTCGAACTCAGGTATACTCATCTTGTTAATCAATTATCTACTCTTGGAAAATCTTTTGATCAAAATTCCCAAGTAAGAAAGATTCTTAATATTCTTACGAAAGAATGGGAAGCGAAGGTGACAGCTATCGAAGAAGCTAAAGGAGAATCGATGAGATGCGTAGCTGCTCTCTTTGGTAGTCTTTCCGAGTATGAAGGAAAGTTGAGATTCAAAAAGGAACTTGAAGAGTTAGATGATAAAAAGAAAAAGGGAGTTGCACTTAAAGCTATCAAGGAAGAAGAAGAATCTTCCGAGAATGAAGATGTCCCTAATGATGATGAAATGGGAATGATCGTGAGAAAATTCAAGAGATTCTATAGAAGAGGTCAAAAGAACTTCAAAAATTATCAAGGTGGACCAAGCAAGAAAGAAAATAAAGAACAACAGATAGTATGCTATGAATGTGGGAAACCTGGACACATCAAATCATAATGCTTCAGAAACAAAGACAAAAAGAAGTAGAAAAAGAAAGTATATATATCATCTATCTGGGGTGATAGTTCGTCAGACGAAGAAAGTGATAATGACGAAGTAGCAAATCTATGCTTGGTAGCCAAGGAAGAAGAATCAGATTCTGAGGTAAGTGATTCTGAACCGACTTATGATGAATTGTTATCTGAATATAATGCATTGCATACAGAATTCATCAAAGTAGCTAAAGAAATGGTTAGCTATAATAAGAAAGTAAAAGAATTAGAAAATACTGTCATATCATCGTGTGAAATGTGTAAGGAGAAAGATAAGAAAATAAGTGATTTAACAAAAATTGTTGAAAAATTTACTAAGGGAAGTGAAACTCTCAAGGTTATTTTAAATTCTCAGAAAGTTTCATTTGATAAATCTGGAATTGGATATAAATCTGCTTATGATAAGAATAGAGGATATAAGAAGAATAGTAGTAGAACGTATCTTAAATATTTCAAGAATTCTGTGCATACATCAAATCCCTTTGCATCATGCAGTTATTGTAACAGGAAAGGACATTATACTTCATCATGTTATTTCAAAAAGGGACAAGTTATTGGAACATATAAATGGGTTCCGAAAGGGACACATACATCACATACTAACCACAAAGGACCCAAGAAAGTGTGGGTACCTAAAACTTGATCTCCTTATTCTAGGTATGTCTCAAAGCATCTCGAGCGAACAAATGGTATATTGATAGTGGATGTTCGAGACACATGACTGGTGACAAAAATAAGTTCACCATGCTGGAAACCAGAGAAGGAGGAAAGGTAACATTTGGAGGTAATCAATCTGGACGTATTGCTGGAATTGGTGAAGTGGGAAAATCCGATGGTGTTCAAATCAACGAAGTATATTATGTTGAAGGATTATGCCACAACCTCCTGAGCGTAAGTCAAAGCACTGACAAAGATAACTGGGTGATTTTTGACTCAAAAGAATGCTTGCTAGTAAACAAAAAAGATTTGCCACTAAATAAAGAATCTATCAAGGCAAAGATTCAAGCTCAAAGGGATGGTAATTGTTATACTATTGATTTAAATTCAAATTCTTCTGAAAATTGTTTTCTTAGTCGATCAGAGGAGAGTTGGTTATGGCATAAGCGTTTGGCTCATGTCAATATGAATCAACTTGACAAACTGATTAGAAAAGATTTAGTTGTTGGTCTTCCCAAACTCAAATTCAAAGATAATATGATTTGTGAAGCATGTCAAAAAGGCAAACAAACTAAATCCTCATTTAAAACAAAGTATGAGATTTCTACTTCTAAACCCTTACAATTACATCATATGGATTTGGTAAGACCAGCAAGAGTAAAAAGTTTTGGAGGAAATTTATATACTTTAGTAATTGTCAATGATTTTACAAGATTTGCATGAACTATATTTATTGCTTCAAAAGATGAAACATTTGCTGAATTTATTATGTTTGCTAAAAAGGTTCAAAATGGGAAAGGTATTTCTATTGTTTCTATTAGGACAAACCATGGAAGAGAATTTGATAATCAACTATTTGAAGACTACTGCAACAACGAAGGAATAGATCATAACTTCTCCACTCCTAGAACACCCTAACAAGGAGTAGTGGAAAGAAAGAACAGAGTCCTCACAGAAATGGCGAAAGCAATACTTAATGAAAAAGAAATGTCACAAGTATTCTGGGCAGATGCAATGAGTACTGCATGCTACATTTCAAATTGAACATATATTAGCAAATCACTTGGAAAGACGCCATATGAACTTTACAAGGGAAAAAAGTCAAATCTTGCTCATCTACATATCTTCGGATGTAAGTGCTTCATTCACAACAACGGTAAAGAAAACTTAGGTAAATTTGATTCAAAGTCTTATGAAGGTTTATTTCTAGGATATTCTAATAGAAGTAAAGCTTATAGAGTTTTCAATAAAAAAACATGTACAGTTGAAGAATCTATTCATGTTGTGTTTAATGAACTTGACTCTCAGACAAAACATATTGATGAAGAAGAAATGGATTTAATAAAGAAAAACAAATCTATTTCAAAACAAAATGATTTTGAAACAAATGATTTTCAAAATTTAGAAGATGTCGATGATCATGCTCAACCAAAAGCACGGAGACATATGAAAGATCATCCAATTGATCAAGTTATAGGAGATATTCATGAAGGTGTCAAAACTAGAAATAGAATCCTCAATGAGGTAACCTTCTCTGCTTTTATTTCTGAAATTGAACCTTCTAATATGGAAGAAGCTTTAGCTGACAATGATTGGGTGATTGCTATGCAAGAAGAACTAAATCAATTTCAAAGAAATCAAGTTTGGGATTTGGTTCCTCGTCCTAAAGATCATACGGTTATAGTGACCAAATGGGTTTTCAAAAACAAACTTGATGAATCAGCAATCATTGTGAGAAACAAAGCAAGATTGGTAGCCAAAGGCTATAATCAAGAAGAAGGTATTGATTATGAGGAAACATATGCTCCAGTGGCAAGATTGGAAGCACTACGAGTACTCCTAGCCTTTGCTTGCATTAAAGGTTTTAAACTTTATCAAATAGATGTGAAAAGTGCTTTTCTAAATAGTTATATTATAGAGGAAGTATATGTAGAACAGCCTCCTGGTTTTGAAGATGAAACAAAGCCTGATCATGTTTTCAAACTTAAGAAAGCATTATATGGTTTGAAACAAGCACCTAGAGCTCGGTATGAAAGACTAAGCAAGTTTCTTCTTGATCAAAGTTTCGTCAGAGGTAAAGTAGATACAACTCTTTTCATCAAACATAACAAAAATGATATTTTAATTGTTCAAATTTATGTTGATGATATTATTTTCGGTGCTACTAACGAATCTATGTGTCAAGAATTCTCTAAGATTATGTAGGGAGAGTTTGAAATGTCCATGATGGGAGAATTGAACTTCTTTCTTGGACTTCAAATCAAACAAAAGAAGAATGGTATATTTGTATCTCAAACAAAGTATTTGAAAGAGTTGTTGAAGAAGTATGGATTAGATAATGCTAATGGAGCTGATACTCCAATGAGTTCTACAACATTGTTGGATGCTGATGTAAAAGGTCCTAGCTTCAACATCACTAAGTATAGAGGAATGATTGGTTCATTACTCTATCTTACAGCAAGCAGGCCAGATATTCAGTTCAGTGTGGGAATGTGTGCAAGGTATCAATCCGCTCCTAAGGTATCTCTTGCAGAGACAGTAAAAAGAATCTTCAAATATTTAGGAGACACTTCAGAACTTGGTTTATGGTATCCGAAAAGAGGGAACGAGTATTTGATGGCATATTCAGATTCAGATCATGGAGGATA
The DNA here is from genome assembly GCA_963210345.1 of Inga oerstediana. NCBI lineage: Eukaryota > Viridiplantae > Streptophyta > Magnoliopsida > Fabales > Fabaceae > Inga > Inga oerstediana. Next base: position 14,685,587 of record OY723411.1, on the reverse strand, counting down.
TAAAACTGACAGAAAAAGTACCAGTGGTCAATGCCAATTCTTTGGAGGTTCTTTGGTATCATGGTTCAGCAAGAAACAGAACACAGTTTCATTATCCTTGACTGAAGCTGAATATATAGTAGTAGCAAGTTACTGTTCTCAAGTATTATGGTTGAAACAATAACTTCAAGATTTAGGGATATACTTAAATGAGATTCCAATTTATTGTGACAACACTAGTACCATAAGCTTAGCCAAGAATCCTGTACAACATTCAAGGACCAAACACATAGACATCTGACATCACTTCATTCGAGATCACGTTCAAAAGAAGGATGTCAAAGTGGAATTCATACCAACTTATCTTCAACTTGCGGATATTTTCACAAAGCCAATAGCTAAAGATCAATTCCTATATATTCGAAGAGAATTGGGAATGGTTAATCCCAATGAGTTGTAAGTTTTCTTTTTAAATATCTTAATTAAATGTATTTTTGATGATAACTATATTGACTTTGGCATCGGAGCATTAAAAATCATTTTGCAGGTCTGTCACTCGAGCACAGAAGGTGTCACTCGAGTGACAAGCTATATCACTCGAGCACGTTAGCTCTGCTCGAGCACAGCACCATTAAAAATACTCTGTTTCTTGATATGTAAAACAGGGGTTAACAGAGGAGATAAAAATACCAAGAGACTATCTAAAATGCAACAGTGAAAATTGAGCTCACTCGGGTATGAAGGACCCTCACTCAAGCATGATATGAACATGCTTGAAGTGAAGAGTGTGTGCTCGAGTAGAAAGAAAGAGTTTCTTTCCAAAAGCTATCCAAAGCATGGTTACTCAAATGATTTTGGAGGATTTGAGTACAAAGATGTAAAATATAGCAAGAAATCCATAATCCAGGTACGCTTTTACATGTTTTATCAAAATTTCTTGTTTATCACTCGAGTACAGAATGAACACACTCTAGCACAATATGAACATCACTCGAGCACTAGGGTTTCTGCTCGAGCACTGTCACTTATATCAGATACGCGATAGCTCAGAATGTCACACTTCCTGCTCTCACTTGAGATGTCTCGTCACTAGAAGGTCACAACTCTTTATCTCCAACCGTTTCTCTTCAATCAATCGTGTCCATTTGCTTCAAATCATCATTACAACTCTCCAATCTTCTTTAAAAGGTGAGATTTACCTTCTGCTTCTCTCATTCGGTGCCCTAATCCAGTGCATTTCTCTTCTCTATTCTCAAAACTCTATGAGCCTTGCTTCTTCTTTTCTTTTTTCTAAATGGCTAGAACTAAAATGCCTTCTATACCCCGAAGATCTGGCTCTCCCTCTCCCACTCATTCTGCTGCTAGTGCCTCTGCAACCCCGGTACCAACTCCTCCATCTCCTAAAATGTCTTCCTCACCTTCACCTCCTCCTAAACCCAAAACCAAAAAGAGGACTCCGGGGAAGAAACCTCACCCTAAGCATCAAATAGCAAAGAAGGTTCAACCTCCTCAAAAGAAACCAAAGGGTGTGGTGTTCAAAGAACCTATAGTTACCCGGTCTCAATCCAAACAGGTCCAAGGAAGAGGGAAGAAAAAGGAAACTGAGCAACCACAACAATCATCTTCTTCCTCTGATTATTCATTCAACAGGCAACTCCGGGAAGCAATGAAGAAGTCAAAAATTGACAAGATAGTTGAGAAGATTGCTTCTCAAGCCGGTGTTTCAAGTTCACAACATGTTGGGCAATCCAGTGCGGCTGCTTCAGGAGCACCTTCTGCCTCACAAGCTCCAGTGGATGATCATATTACGAGTCCTCCTGAGGGATTCAATATTGAGGAACTAAAGGCAATGTCTCAAAAGGTATTTGATGATGAGTTTACTTATAGGCATTTCTGTCCAATAGTGTATGTGGATTTAGATTATTGAAGAAGAATTGCCATTTGGATTTATATCCTTATCTTCAATACTATGCTCCCTGGCTGAATATCCATATGCCATATTCACCCACTGTTGTGAAAATCTTTTATTGCAACATGAAATCCCATAACATTAAGTCTAGAACTGGTAAATTGATTGAGGAAGCAGTGTCTACTACTGTTAGAGGCAAATTTATTATGATATCTGCTAAGATCATAAATGACTTACTTGGGTATGTTGCACCACCTCCTGATCCACCTTCTTTCTCAGCCAATGAAGTCTTATGAATTCTGAGACCAAAAGACCTAATAGGCCCTCTTAATTTTAAACCTATTGACATGCCTGACTCTCACAGAGCCCTTCACTATATATATTCCCGGAGCATAGTCAATAAGTCCAAAAACTTTACCCATTTTGCTCAAAAGGATTATTACATGTTGGCCTCCTTTCTAGCCAGACAACAAAGGAATGTGGGGGAGATTATTTTCAATGAAATGAGAAGATTTTGATTTTCTTCATCAAAATCCGTGACCATACCATATCCTCAGTTTGTATCCTTCATCCTAATGAAAAAAAGGTATGGTATTTGGAAGGAAATGAGAGGGTGCTTATTTCAATGTTTGGTAAGACTCAGTTAACCCATATGAGTATTAATCTTCCGGTGAGTCGAACCAAAGCCATATCTTAGAGGGAAGCCACTCCATCAAGAGGTAATGAGGCCCAATCATCTGCTCAAGGTCATATTCCTCCTCCTTTCCTTAATGCCTCTCTTTCCAACTATTTGACTGAAGCAATCAATCAAGCGGTATCTAGTTTGAAGAAGGAATTAGTGACTGAGTATGAGAAACTAGTGGAAAAGATGGAGTTACAAGTCATCAAGTTGATAGACAAGGCCAATACCAACTTTAACTTGATGTTCAAGACTCAGGATGAGATGTCACAGAGGATAACTGATATGGAGATCTTCTTACATTCTCATTTTCCACCTGCATCTTCAGAAGTGCCTCCTGAGACCACTCCTGCCTCAACCTCACCTCCTCATCCACAGACACATGTTCTCTTTACCGATCCAGATTCTAATGTTGATATCACCTATGATCGGTCGCCTTCACTACCTCCCTCAGCCTCTATACCACAGCCATCATCTCCACTTGTTGTGCATATTGACCCTTCCACTGCCATGGTACCCTTTATCCCATCTTCTGATATCACTTTTCCTTAGCTCCCTTCTGATGTTGACAAAACGGGGGAGAAGGATATGTGATGATTTTCTGAGCTATCATGGGATGTATTAGGTGTTTGGGTAGTTTTTATGTAATGGGGTAGGTTTTTGATGTTATTATGGTTGTATACGGGGTTTATGGGTAGTTCATGACTTTTATGTTATTATGTTATCAAATTTATCAAGTTTATTATTAATGACTATCTTCATGATTCAAGTTTCTCTGTTTAAGTATTTGATTATTTCTGTTATACTATGCTTATCTTGGTTGTTAAGTGTCCAGAGGAAGTATTGCAGGGAACTTATGAAGATAAATGCAAAAATCTGAACTTGAATCTAAACCTTGATATGCATTTGGAAACATTGATGTTGTACTCCACAAATCTTTATCTTAATCAATTTTTCCTTGACTTCCATCACAAAGGTTTTGTCATCATTAAAAAGGGGAAGAATGTTATATCCCAAGTTTTGATGATAACAAAAGTCAATTGTGTACAAATCATAGTTTTATAAGTTTAAGGAATGTTTACAAAGTTACCAAATGCATATAGTAATGTTCTGTGGTGCCTGCTGTCAAAATAAACTGGTGTACTCGAGCATGAGTCTAGCACTCGAGCATAGAACTCTTCTATGCTCGAGCAGGTGCGAGTGATAGCCAGAAAGTGTTTGCCCGAGAGCATGCTACTGTCATTTTTACTGATTCACTCGAGCACTGGAGATAGCACTCGAGCAGAAGAGTCTTTCTTACTCGAGCGCATGCGTGTGAGAGACTGCGAGTGCTTGGCCGAGAGCAAGTCCTGTCATTCTTCCTTGATGCACTCGAGCAGAGAAATCAATACTCGAGCATGAGTGTCCTGTACTCAAGCACTAGTGAGTAAGGGATTGCGAGTGCTTGGCCGAGAGTCATAAAGATTAGAGAAGCACAAGTATGCTCGAGCAAAGTTTCATATGCTCGAGTGGCACATCAGCACTCGCGAGTGAAAAATCTATTTCTCTCAAATTCTGATGCAAGTGCTGATATTAAGGGTATATTACTTAATAATATTCTTCTCACTCGAGCAGGAGTATGTGTGCTCGAGTGAGGGACCACATCACCTGCGAGTGCAAAATCTCACTCTTGCTAAAATGGTATGCGAGTGCTGTCCAGAGAAGAGTCTCCCAGTGTAAAATGCAAGGCCACTCGAGCAGAAGGAGTTGTGCTCGAGTGAGGCCCCACATCACTCGCGAGTGAGAAAATTATCTCTCTGAATTTCTATGCGAGTACAAGCTCAAAAGTGAAGAACAAGGAGAAAAATAGCAATATCACTCGAGTGAGCCCATCTATGCTCGAGTGATACTCTGCCAAATCACCAAATACACCAAGTCTCACAACGTTCAATCCGAATATGGTTTAATATTATTTATTTATCTTATCATCACTTATTATCATTATTTAACATCATTTTGAATGTATTATAAGTGTGATACAGGAGGACGAACGTCTGGAATAAACAGACACGAAGAAAGTCAAACAACGGCAGACAACATCATTACAAGCACGCACGTACCTACCACATTCAAAGCATTCAAACATGCGCATGTCATTCCATAGTAACAAGCCCCGCTCCTCAACGATCATTACTCAAATGGGCTAAAACTGAACATCTATAAATACAGAGATCCAGAGATCGTCAACAACAACGAAGCACAAGAATTCACAAGCATATACACGAGTCTCTGTTACTCATAATTTTCTCTGTATACATATTGATCTTCAGTGTTCATTTATTTGCTCTGTAAGAGAGTCTTCATACAATTCAAATTCTATTTTCATATGATCTCAAGGTATTGGGACCTTGAGAGGGTAGATATCCTTACGAGAGAAGCAGTTGAGAGAATTCCTAGTTAAACCTTCCACTCATAAAACTTATAAGATACAAGTAGTAGAGAACGTTGCTGCTCGTAAGACTTACAGTGGTGTAAGCAGGAGAGAACGTTGCTGCTCATAAGTCTTGTATACATAACCAAGTGGGAAAGGTCATAGGTTGTTTTTCTGCACATAAGACTTGTCGTAAGGGGGAGGGAAATTCCTTAGTGAGAGAATATTTCTGCTCGTAGTCCGTTCAAGGACAATTGTTGTTTTGTGGCATTCTGAGAGCCCATTGAATCTTGGAAGAATAGTGAAAATCTCAGTAGGTCTTGATCTCTGAGGACTGGACGTAGGCCTGGTTGTTAGACCAAACCAGTATAACTCTCTGTGTTCTAATCTTCTCAACTTTACTCTATCTACTCTATTTTCATATCACCACATCAAGCGAAAAATTTATAACGTCACCCAATTCACCCCCTCTTGGGTGAAGCTTGCCTCTTTCAAAACCCACCTTCAAAGGAGCCGTCGAGTCCACTGACCCCTCTAACTCCTCGGCCTGGGTCTCTTGCAGCTCAGCCTGCGACAGATGCATCCACTCCTGCCATTTTATGAAACAATTACTTATTAGCATTGTTCATTATTAAGTTGGTTTTATAAAAATTATAATAATGGAATTACTTACAATGGCGGCCTCTGTCTGCTGAGAGGTCGGAGTCTCATCATGGTGTCTGTGTGTGATAGCATACAACTCCCCATAGTCCGTCTGACGGTTCTCCTACTGTAATATCCCGAATTTTGGGATTGGAAGCTTTGGAATAAGCCTAAATTGGGTGGACTACTAAGCCCCGATTTAGTAGATGTCCCAAATATATTCCCTAATGATTCTAATATCTTTGGGGTATTAAAAAAGTAAAATGGTGAATTTTGGAGAATATAATTATGTTTTCGATAAAATCACCTATGAGGCAGTGAGCTTATCATAAGGTTTTGGAAGCCTAAATGATAAGTAAAAATTATGAGATTTTACAGGATGAAAGTACACATCCTAAGCTTTAATTTGATAGGTCATATGACTCAATTAGAGCTATACACAAAAAGATATGAATTTTTTAAGTCAGCACAGATAAACTGTGAAATTTCTGGAACAATATGCAAAGATTGAAATTCTGGGAATTTTGTGATTCCATAAAGCAAAAGTATATATTTTTCCTTGAACCTAGACTCAATAAGGGTTCTATAGGCTCTGGAATCACCTCATTTTGATTTTTCTAGAATTAGTTATGATTTTTCAAAGTTTGGGCAGAAATCTGCCAGAATTTTGTAAAATCCGAAACTTTTGGAAAATTCGTAAATGAATATAATAGAATATATAATATGATATAAGCTCTTTATTTCTTCTTCAGCCCTGCATCTGACGCCATTTTCAGTTTTAGAGAGAGGAAGAGAAAAATTGTAGAGAGAGAAAAGGAGGAGGAAAAACTTACAAAGGTAAGTGATTTCTTCGGTAAGTCATTTCTTCGGTAAATCGGTTCCTAATGCGTATAACTTCGTTCCTAAGCTTCCTTTGCATATGATTTAAGGTTTGGAAGCTCATCTTTTGGTGTATCAAGGGTCTAGGGTTCAGCCACTTTGAGAAAAGCCAGTGGGAGCTTGAGGTAACTTCCAAACTCTTGTATGTTGACTATTCTGGCTGTTGTGGACAATTTAATCGGTGAAATTTTGCCGGATTGCCATTGGTTGTAAAAATGGAAAATGGGTTTCCCTAGGGGTTATGCTGCCCAAATTGATACTAAATGGTAGTTGTAACCTAATGGAATAGTCAATAAAGTGGTTAGGAGTAGAAAGAAACGTGTTTACGGAGCCGAAACTGAAAAACCCCAATTTTCCCCTTAAAACCTATATATTTCGGCCAGCATTGTAAATGGGTCTTAGAGTTAGATTTTCAATGATTTGATGATTCCATTGGATTTAGTGGGCGAAAATAGGTGGGGTTACAGTTGGGCACTTTTTCGGAAAAGGCCGAGAAAGCATAATTACGGAAACGCCCCTAAAACCCTAAAAGTAGGGCTGCCAAGGGCAATTTCGTAATTTGACATTGAATTTGATAATTCCGAGTCCGGAAATGGATTCTTTGGGTGAAAATATGTAAGAATAGCCCATGTCAAAATTTCAGGAAAAGTACAGCCGGACCGGATACGGCGGGGCCGGGCCGGGGTCGGGGTCCTGGGGGCATTTTGGTAAATTTTCAAGATAGACTCATATAACCCCCAGAAACACTATGGAAGTGTCTAAATAGTATATTTGACATTGTAGGATCGAATATGGAGCCCTGAGCTGTTAGCACGCATTACGAGGCACACATTTCGAGGCAAAAAAGGGTTAAGGTAGGGGACTTACCTTACTTGCATGTATTTGATATCTTTGCTTGTGTAATGATGTATGTGATTGCTTTACTTGATTGTGTAGAGCATATTTGAATAAATGAAGCTCTGTTTCTGTTTTCGCTGTGGCCATAGTCTTGTTGTATGAAACATTGAGCATGCAGAAATGTCATTATGGGGCATACATCTAGATAAAGCTAACATGTCATACACATAGCATCAATCATGCATGCATTACGGTATCTGTTTCCTACTGAGATTCTCTCGAATCTCACCCTCCCCTACCAACAATTTAGACAGGAGAAGACAAAAGATATGTTGAGAGCAAAGAAGAGAACTACACGAGAGGATTGCAATGGCGGAATGAAGTCAGGAATATATCTCCGTTTCACTGGGATGAGTTTAGACACCCAAGTAGCCTTACGCGGCTACATAATTTGTAAGTGTTATCTACAATACCTTAAGGGAATTTTAGTAATCATGTACGTATTATCAGTATAGTTATGCTATTTCTGTGTTGCCTACCGAACTGCATATCGTTTTCCGCGAATACTCTGATAAAGGTGAAATAAAGATAAGGGCGTGACATTTTGGTATCAGAGCAAGGATTCTGGCCACAGAATTGTCTGCTCAGAGTAAGTGCGGTGGTTCTGGCAACAGGATGGTATACTGATAAGGTCTTGATTACACAGTGCTAGGAAATATGTACGGATGGGAGGTACCAAGGGAGGGTATCTTCCCGTTTTGTGAATCATCCATGAGAAATGGCGAATACCGAAGGGCAGCTAGTGGTGCAATACTAGACAAGAATGGTCTAAGGATATTGCGGAATCCGAGGAAGTGGGTACGACCAAGGCCAATGTGCTATCCACACCCAATATTTTTGTGACCGAAGTTAGTCGGCACGTCTTTTGAGACGAGGGTAGTCATGAGGTACCCGTGGACGGAAGCAGTAGAAGCCAGTATCTACATTTGGGCATAGGTACGCGAAAGTTACGCGTGCTCAACCTAGGGAAATCCCAGGATGGGTGACCCCCTGGGGAGTGATTTTATAGGGTCATGAAGATTTGAGACATAATAATTGTCTTAAGGTTTCTCCATGACTAATGATTATTTATGTTAGATGATTTAAATGGTGTGACAGGGGGTGGATTTACCAAATTTGATGAATAGTGCCTATGGGTACATCGAACATAGTGCCTTCAGGTACATTGAATATAGTGCATATGGGTACATTGAGTATGATAGAGCATGGTACCTACGGGTACACTGAACTGCATATTGTTATTCTGATTCAGATCGATAACAAGTGGTATGTAATGATCAATGATTATCAGGAAGGTAATCCAAGAAAGGCCAATATAGTAACTATAATCTCTCATATACTATGTGATAGTTAATATGTTGTATGTTCTGTATTCTGTGATATGAACACGTGCCTAGGGCACATTACCTAGCTATGGTCTGGGACCTAGCTGAGGTACTCTGATCTTACCTAGCTGTAGTCGGTGACTCGGCTGAGGTACATGTAAGGGTTTCAACTAGATGGTTGGCCCTGAACTTTGTGTACACACACGGATTGTTGTTTTAACTGGGTGTTTAACCCTGTACTTTGTGTACACACACGGATTGATGTGATTTTCATTTTACACTATATGGTGCATGACATATTTATCTATCACATTTTCTATGGATGATTGTGGGTTACTATGGAGGGCCATGTGGTGTGAATAAAAAGGCACCCTACCCAATGAGGCTGCTAGCCACGTCCTAAGGGACTCGGGTACGAGGCTAAGAAAGGCTACGGGTGTGACAATAAAAAAAAGGGATGAGATGTTTATATCAAAATTTCCCAGAACTCAACATTATGTATGGGATGATGATTGTGAGAGGAGCTTCGGAGAGCTGATGATGAAAATTTATTAAAGTACCAACACTGATAATCCTAGATCCATAGGAGGCCTTTGTTGTCTTCACTGATGCCAGATGGCATGGATTGGGAAGGGAATTGAATCCCCAGATGTGAACAGGCATAGATTGATATGAGAATTAATGCAAGCCGAGTGAGGGCGTATGCATCATGTCAGCTGAAGCTTCAGGAATTGAACTATCCCATCCATAATCTTGAGTAGATGGTAATAATGTTTGCTTTGAATTTGGAAACGTTGCCTTTACGGCATAATTGTGGAGTTGTACTGCAACTACAAAGATTGAAAGTTCTGATCGGAGAGGGCTACCAACGGTGAATTCTGATCGGAGAGGGCTACCTACGAAAAGTTCTGACCGGAGGGGCTGACCAGGTGTATGGGCGCCTGTGTGAAGCACCGAGTATAGTACCGTAGTGTGGAGCCACCGTGACAACTAACCCGCAAGTGCAGCCACCGTGACGACTAACCCGTGAGTGCAGCTGCCATGAAATTGAATCGTAGAGTAGAGCTACGGAAATGTTGGTCCTCAACGATGGTGTATTGTAGTGAATCTCACATTGAATGGGTTTTCTTGAGATAAGAGTTTATATGGCTCAGAATGATTCAAGTTCAAACAGATAAGGGTGGGCAGGCAGTGTAGCCTTACCTATATTGTATTTAACAGTGTGAAGCATCAGAGTGGGCAGCGGAAGTGTGGTGAATCTAGATGCAATTTTGAAACTTACAGGAGGGGTTGATGTTCGCACCATTATTGATCATCCCAAAACATAATATGGCCTTGATGGTCAACATGTTACAGTATATATGATGAACAGTATTACACCCTGAGTGGTGTACAATATTACATCCTTTGTGGTGTACAGTATTAAACCCTGCGTGGTGTACAGTATGATGACCTGTATGGTTAACAGTCACATAACCTTTGTAGTTTGTGGTGACACATGTGAACTAGAATTGGGATGAACCCTAGTGTAGTAGGGCAGAATGGTGGCGAATACCTCTAAACAGCACCAGTGATAACAATCCCAGATTCACAGTCGAGCTTTATAGTCTACACAGATGCAAGTAGGCATGGATTGGGATGTGTTCTGATGCAACAAGGTCGAGTAGAGGCACGAGCATCTCCATAGCTGTAGCCTCACAGAATGAATCATCCACTTGTGCTATAGTGCAAACAGTGGATGGTCACATAGTGAATAGTGCACACAGTACGGCCAATAAGGGTCAACTAGTCATTTGATCCTAAACACCGAATAGGTCGGCAAAATGTGATGTGACTGAAAATTATGACGAGCCGAGGCTCGAGGCAGTAAGACCAGTGTGACCAAACGTTTTGGTGTCCAATGGTACCATGTCTCACATGAGGCGCGATATTCTACCATGGGAGGAACCTAACGAAGTGAACCACGGCTGGCTCACTAGCCCAACCTCATTGACTTGAGGTATGGGACATCCAAAAGACCGTGGACTCAGGTCAGGATTGGGCCGTTACAAAAAAAGTGATTGTGTGAATTCGGGTGAAGTCCCGAAGAGGCTGTAAGGCCTATGGAACCAAGCGCTGTGGGAACCTGTGTTTGATTACACGCTACAGACTGTGTACAGAATGGATGATGAATGCTGAATGCTATCTGAGATTAGTAATGGAAGTATGACTACGGTGTTACATGGCTTTTGAGCTTGCATGTGATAATAGAATGAGATAGGATTAATCCCTAAGTTGTCGACGTTCAAATTTCGAGGACGAAATTTATTGAACGGGGGGAGAAATGTAATATCCCGAATTTTGGGATTGGAAGCTTTGGAATAAGCCTAAATTGGGTGGACTACTAAGCCCCGATTTAGTAGATGTCCCAAATATATTCCCTAATGATTCTAATATCTTTGGGGTATTAAGAAAGTAAAATGGTGAATTTTGGAGAATATAATTATGTTTTCGATAAAATCGCCTATGAGGCAGTGAGCTTATCATAAGGTTTTGGAAGACTAAATGATAAGTAAAAATTATGAAATTTTACAGTATGAAAGTAGACATCCTAAGCTTTAATTTGATAGGTTATATGACTCAATTAGAGCTATACACAAAAAGATATGAATTTTTGAAGTCAGCACAGATAAACTGTGAAATTTCTGGAACAATATGCAAAGATTGAAATTCTGGGAATTTTTTGATTCCATAAAGCAAAAGTCTATATTTTTCCTTGAAACTAGACTCAATAAGGGTTCTATAGGCTCTGGAATCACCTCATTTTGATTTTTTTAGAATTAGTTATGATTTTTCAAAGTTTGGGTAGAGATCTGCCAGAATTTTGTAAAATCCGAAATTTTTGGAAAATTGGTAAATGAATATAATAGAATATATAATATGATATAAGCTCTTTATTTCTTCTTCAGCCCTGCATCTGACGCCATTTTCAGTTTTAGAGAGAGGAAGAGAAAAATTGTAGAGAGAGAAAAGGAGGAGGAAAAACTTACAAAGGTAAGTGATTTCTTTGGTAAATCGGTTCCTAATGCGTATAACTCCGTTCCTAAGCTTCCTTTGCATATGATTTAAGGTTTGGAAGCTCATCTTTTGGTGTATCAAGGGTCTAGGATTCAGCCACTTTGAGAAAAGCCAGTGGGAGCTTGAGGTAACTTCCAAACTCTTGTATGTTGACTATTCTGGCTGTTGTGGACAATTTAATCGGTGAAATTTCGCCGGATTGCCATTGGTTGTAAAAATGGAAAATGGGTTTCCCTAGGGGTTATGCTGCCCAAATTGATACTAAATGGTAGTTGTAACCTAATGGAATAGTCAATAAAGTGGTTAGGAGTAGAAAGAAACGTGTTTACGGAGCCGAAACTGAAAAACCCCAATTTTCCCCTTAAAACCTATATATTTCGGCCAGCATTGTAAATGGGTCTTAGAGTTAGATTTTCAATGATTTGATGATTCCATTGGATTTAGTGGGCGAAAATAGGTGGGGTTACAGTTGGGCACTTTTTTGGAAAAGGCCGAGAAAGCATAATTACGGAAACGCCCCTAAAACCCTAAAAGTAGGGCTGCCAAGGGCAATTTCGTAATTTGACATTGAATTTGATAATTCCGAGTCCGGAAATGGATTCTTTGGGTGAAAATATGTAAGAATAGCCCATGTCAAAATTTCAGGAAAAGTACAGCCGGATCGGATACGGCGGGGCCGGGCCGGGGTCGGGGTCCTGGGGGCATTTTGGTAAATTTTCAAGATAGACTCATATAACCCCCAGAAACACTATGGAAGTGTCTAAATAGTATATTTGACATTGTAGGATCGAATATGGAGCCCTGAGCTGTTAGCACGCATTACGAGGCACACATTTCGAGGCAAAAAAGGGTTAAGGTAGGGGACTTACCTTACTTGCATGTATTTGATATCTTTGCTTGTGTAATGATGTATGTGATTGCTTTACTTGATTGTGTAGAGCATATTTGAATAAATGAAGCTCTGTTTCTGTTTTCGCTGTAGCCATAGTCTTGTTGTATGAAACATTGAGCATGCAGAAATGTCATTATGGGGCATACATCTAGATAAAGCTAACATGTCATACACATAGCATCAATCATGCATGCATTACGGTATCTGTTTCCTACTGAGATTCTCTCGAATCTCACCCTCCCCTACCAACAATTTAGACAGGAGAAGACAAAAGATATGTTGAGAGCAAAGAAGAGAACTACACGAGAGGATTGCAATGGCGGAATGAAGTCAGGAATATATCTCCGTTTCACTGGGATGAGTTTAGACACCCAAGTAGCCTTACGCGGCTACATAATTTGTAAGTGTTATCTACAATACCTTAAGGGAATTTTAGTAATCATGTACTTATTATCAGTATAGTTATGCTATTCCTGTGTTGCCTACCGAACTGCATATCGTTTTCCGCGAATACTCTGATAAAGGTGAAATAAAGATAAGGGCGTGACACCTGTTGTGCCTTCCTCTCCTAAAACAATTACAAAATTCAATTAGTATTATGAAATAACCAGCTAAAAGTCAGTGATATTATGAAAAGTTACCAGGTCGCTGTAAGTGACAGCAAAGGTCTTCGAACCTGCTGTGTGGTGGATTGTATACTGCCCACGACACCTAGTGTTCCTATGAGAAAGTGCCTAGAAAAAAATAATATTAAATGTATTAAAACAATATAAAACATTTAAAATTAATAAATTTAAATTATAATTTAATAATTAACAATTACAAAATTATATATAAATAATCTAATAAATACATTACCTGCCCCTCAATGGTATCACCTCTCACCAAACTCTTATACTTACCCCCAGGGTAAGGGTTCAAGACGTGGGGAGGTGAGAGAAATCCCGCAGGGGTGGGAGATATTCCTTGTGAGTCATGGGCCCAGCCACCCTTCGGGGTCGAACCTCCCCGGCACAGTCTTAGAGTACTGGTGGAGCCTCCTGGGGCATGACACCCTCACTGTATCTGTATTCAAGGTTGGGCTTTCGCCACGTCCCCTAACTGTATTTGTATTCAATGACTAATGCTAACAAGCAATGCAATATACATGATATAGGATAAAGTGTCACTACCTTGGTCTTTCCGTTCTTGAGCAGGCACAGGCCTTCTACGCTCCAGGCAAATATCAAATCTTAAAGTCATAATTAAGGACGAAGCATTATTCTCTATTCCAATACTCAATTGACTTCTCAACACTTAGATTTGGTTATAAAAAATGACCTTTAAAAAGCTACAAATGCCTCTAATAAAAGCTTAAAAGGGTTGGGAAACAATAGGTTGAATATCACTTTTCAAAAACTCAAACTGCTGGAACACAAGGGTTGGCCACGGCTAGCCCACCCTTGGGCCGCGATCAAAATATGGTCAGAAGGTGGGCTGCGGCCAGCCACTATGGGCCGCAGCCAAAATCAAGACAGAAAGGTTTGGGCCATGGCAAGCCACCTTGGGCCGCGCCCAAGAAATTCCCTGATTCTTGGCTGAACTTCCGAAAATCATAATTAATTCTAGAAAATCAAAATGAGGTGATTCCAAAACCAAATGAAATCTATTTAAGTCCTCTTTACAGGAAAAATATGGCCCATAACTAGAAATCACCACACAATTCCATAATTACACACAACTCAACACTGCTCCAAAACAGAGTCCAGTTTTTGTCCCAAACTTTGTCAAAGCATAACTCTCAATTCACGAAACAAAATGACATGAATTATATGTCCATTTTGAAGCTTAGGATGTGAACGTTAAGATTGGAAAGTTTCAGAATTTTCCAACACCATTTGGTTATTCAAAAATTTCGTGCAAAATGACTGCATAGAACAGAGTTCATACAAGACAGATTTCTAACTTTTCTATCAAAGTGTCCAATGACTTCAAAATTATTAACCAAATCTATTCCCATACAATTTTCCACAAGAAACACAATGGTAACCTCAAAATGACTAAAATCACAACCCATTGACATGCCCTGTTTTTGGCCCAAAACACAAAACCAACACAAAGTGCCAAACTTTACATTTAAGCTTCAATTCAATACTATCAATTCAAAACACTAAATAAGGCACCATTTCCATAACAACAACATACCATCATCACATTGACCCTCAATTTCGAAATTCAAGGCAAAATTTCCAGAAAATCCAAACTCAATCAATGGCTACAAAACCTATATAGATATGTTTGTCTTACTCACCTCTATAACTTTCCCAAAAGAAGTTCTTTTATTCTCCAAACTCTACAATCCCTTGAAAGCTCAAACAACACCAAATGGACAAACTAAAACCATAAAAATGAAGCTCTCAACACAAGAAACAAGTTTATAGAAGAGATTTTTTTTCATTAGAAGCCATTTAGAGGGTCAAATACACCTATTTCATACGCTTCTTCTTCTTTCTTCTGCAGAAATGGGGGCATGAAAATGAGAAAGAGGAATGAGAGAGATGAGTGATGAAGAAAGGAAAATGATGATAATACTCCCTCCATGCTTCTTCAGCGGAAAATGAGGGAAGAGAGGAGAGAGAAAACATTTAAAAATCTTTCTTTGACTTTTCCTCCACTCCTCACGCAACACCAACTTGCCACATGTCCTCTTCCTATTGACTCTCACACAAATAAGTCACCAAACAACTTATCTAATCCCTCCCTTAGTCATTTAATCATACTTCTCATTTCCTCTTAGTTAGTAATTAATTTCTCCACTAATCGCTACCTATTTGCCCAATAATTCCATTCTTTTAATTTCTCCTTAATTTTGGCACATTAATTAAAATGGCCACAAAACACATAATAATCCACTCTAATTCACAATTACATTCTCAATAATTAACATTAGCCCTTAATCAAAATTTGGGGCGTTACACTGCCACCCCTCAAAATCGGTCTGGGGACCTTAGGGTCCTTCCCCCTATCCTGTCTTAAAGCCATATCAACTACAAAAATTAAAAAAAAAGACATTTTAGCCACATTATTATGCAAAAATATAATAAAAATAAAAATACAAATAAAATACGTATTGTCTCCATACCTCAAGTACAAATAATGAGAAATACTGCAGCAAAAACTCTTCCACAGACGTCTAAACGCTCAAATCTAAAAGAAAACACTTAGAGAAACTTCAGGAAACAAAATGGTCAAACGGAAAAGTGAAGGGGGCAGCGGCTTTATATAGTGGCGGCTTTTGTAGCGATTCTTGAAATAACCGTTACACCAACCGCTACAAATAAGCTAGGGCGGCTAAACTTTGTAGTGGTTCTATAATAACCGCTACAAATTACAAAAATTTTTGAAGTTCTGTAGCAATTATAATACAAAATCGCTACAAATTTCGAGATCTCTAAAATTTTGTAGCGGTTATACTTTATAACCGCTACAAATAGGCGACCTTTCGAATTTTGTAGCGGTTTAATTGGTTAAACCGCTACAAATAACAGCTACACTGTTGACGCATTTTGGTCACGCCAAGTGGCGGCAACTTTGTAGCGGTTATTATTTAGTAACCGCTACAATTTTACCGTTACAAGTTTTGACGGGAAATACGCGCCATATTTGTAGTGGTTTTTTATACTTAACCGCTACAAAAAACATTGTCAATCTGTCGCACCACTTGGCGCGTAGCTTGCCGTTACAAATTTATAGCAGTTTGGGTTGTAACCGCTACAATATCACCACAACAAAATGCCATTTTTTTTGTAGTGTGCTCTAACCGTCAACCAAAGCTCTTCACCACATGCTTGCATGCTTTTGCTATCTATTGATGCAACCAACTCATTTTCAACTATATAGTGAGTTTTCAATATAGTGTAATTAAAATAATTAAAGCTTTTATTTATATACACACGAAAAAAGATAAATAGATAAATTCCACATGTCGAGTGCCCCCAAAATACATCTATATTCTTTATCTTTAAGTTGAAGTACCGCTGAGTACTATACTAATTCAAGTGCCAAAGAAAAATATTACCTGAAACCACTATCCATTCGCTTCTTCTTCTTCTCTGGTGATTTTCTACCAACTAGTTTGTCTTCTCTATTTCAATCGAGCTTGAAATCTCCATGGAATTATCTTTTTCTCCACTATATTTTCTGCCACTCAAAGTCTAAAGGATTTAATAAGGAAATGGGTGAACGACCAAGAATGTACCATGAATGAACCACATTGAGCCCGCCATAAGGATGTATGCTATCAGATCTCAACAAAATAACGCTTGAAAAAATAGAAGGGAACTTACTATTACTATTGTTATTGACATAAAAAGGGATTATTCATGATTGCAGGATATAAATAAGGAAAATAAGAGAATAATGATATTTAATAAAATTGAAAGCATTTTGAAAATACATATTCTGTCTATATTGCATATTTCCATGAATCAATTAAATATTATTATAATTAGGACATAATTTATGGGGATGAAAAAAACGAAATCCTCTTTATTTTATGGGGATGTAATACCCTTGATAGAGAGATAATTTCCGCACATATATTGCCATTTTTAGAAAGTTTTTTTCGTCAAATGGAGGAAGTTATAAAATAAAAAAAATTAGGGGATTTAAAAATTATTAAATCATTTCCAAATATAATTTAATAACCAATCAAATATGAAAAATATAATAATTAAATATCATTCATCACGGTATTAAAAAATCACTACAGATTTTTATCAATCTATTAATTATTATTAAAATTTTGATGAATTTCTACAATTTCTATGCAAATTTTTAGCTATTCATTAAATATCATTAATAGTTTGATAATTGTCCTTAATAATCTCCTAATTTTTCAGCTAGAAATTTGGAATGTTATAATTATGTATTACAAATTATTATGTTTAGAAAATGTCTGATGATTGTCAAAAGCTGAAATATAAGCTACTGGAAAAAAACGAAATCACTATTTTCAAATCAAATCATTATAATTAGGACATAGATTATGGGGATGGAAAAAACGGAATCCTCATTATTTATGGGGAAATAATTCCATTGATGGTGTGATAATTTTGGCACCTATATTGCCATTTTTTGAATTTTTTTTATCAAATGGAGGAATTTATAAAATAAAGAAAATTAGAGAATTTAAAAATTATCAAATCATTTCTCAATATAATTGATTAACCAATCATGTATAAAAAAATATAAATAAATAAAATTAGAAAATATTATGAAATAATGATTAAGATAGTGTATTTAATGATATATAGATTAAAAGTGAGCATTACAAGTTTTAAAAAATAAAGTTGATTGATTGATTGCGTTGGCAAAACTGTTATTAATATAGCGATGAGTTTAGAAACCCACACAATGTGCTGGAAAAAATGTGATATTCTAAAAGATTTAATTTAATAATTAAATAGTAAAATATTAGATTCTAGAATTATAAAAGATAACTGACAAAAAAAAACATAAAATAAATATGATTTCTGAATATGAAAATAAATTACAAGGCGGTAAATAGGGTTTTAGAATAGAGGACTTGCCTATGTAAGTTGCGGCGTGAAATAGGTTTTAGTGGAGAGTTGAAAAAGCGGGACTTGAAATCTGAGTGGGAGCCAGAAAGAAAGAGGATCACGAATCTAGTAGAATGTTGAGGTTAGTTTCAAAGAGCATTTCTGTGTTTGGTTTGAGGTGAGGTGAGGTTAGGTGAGAGAGGATGATAAAATTACCTTTTTGGGTTAAAGGAATTTAAATTTTGGGCGGAAACCCAAAATTTAAAAAAATGAGAAAGTAAATTTTGGATTTCTTTTGTCCAAAAAGGTAATTTCCCCATCCTCTCTCACCTAACTTCACCTCAAACCAAACGCAACCGGGCAGCCTCCAGGAAGGCGACGTCGGCCTCGTTGGACCTCCTGTTTCAGCCTCGATTTTACCAGGAGAGGGTTGTTTATCGCTGCAGCAACAACAACCCACGAAATCATGTATCCATCGTCAGAACGGTCTCGGCGGAGACAATCTCTCGTTTGAGGAAATTTGCTGAAATGCACATTGCCTCCGTCAACTCCGTATTGTTGTAATTATTTTTGTTCTATTCCTGGGAGCATAACTTCAATTTTTTCTTTATATGAAGAATAATAATAGATTAAGGTGATGATTGTCATTTGAAGTGTATCTTATTTTCAGGGTAGACAAAGAAGAAAATTGATATATTTGTATACATTTGTTTTGGATTCTAGTTCTGATGGGTTCGATTTAACCAAGTGTTTTTTTACCTTTATTGTGAGTGGAGTGGTTCTTTCTCATCTATTTGAATTTGAGTGTGATGCTTTCTTAACTCGGTATCCTACTTCTATCTCAGTCAAAGCATCTTCCAGATCATGCTACGTACATATGAAAGATCTCATTTTTGCCTCTTCTTAGCAAGTGCAAGCTTTGATTTTTGATTGATTGGATAGTTCAAAATTACTTTTATGAAAATCGCAGTTTTGATTCAGTTGAACTTAATTACCATACTCATTACCCTATATTATTGACTTTGGTTCTTAGCCTGGACCACTACAAAAACAAGTCGGATCCAGAATGCTGTTGTGGACTTGACAGGCTTGCTGACACATTCCAAGGTGGCAATATCTGTGATAGGCGGGCCTTGAAAGTAATTTTGTTGTATTTCTGGGAGCGTACAATTCAAATAGATATTATTTTCCCCAAGTAACTTAATTTTATCTTTATATGAAGAATAATAAATTAGAGTGATGATTCTCATTTTAACGTATATCTTACGTTTAGGGATACACACACGCATGATCATGATTCTAATACCGATGGGTTCGAGTTAACCAAGTATTCTCATTTTATTGTGAGTGGAATGGTTCTCTCTCATTTATTTGAATTTGAGTGTGGTGTTTTCTTAACTCTGTATCCTACTCATCTGATGAGACTTGGTAGTATGAGATATTAAGTCCCCATATATTGAGTAGAATGTGATGCTCAATAGTGGGGTATTTAAGTGTGTTAGTTCTCCCACCTTTATAGCTAGCATTTGGATCCTCCTAGGTTCCCATCATCATCTCATTCAAAGCATTTTCCAGAACATGCTAAGAAAGGACTCATTATTGGCTTAGCAAGAGCAAGCATTGATTTTGTTTGATTGTATAGCTCAGAATTACTTTTATGAAAATTCCAGTTTTGATTCAGCTGATCTTACCATACTCATTGCTCTATATTATTGACTTTGGTTCTTAGCAAGGGCAAGTACAAATTCAGCGAGAAGGATTTATTAACGGAGGAAAGCTTGTGTGCTTTGTACGAGGTTTGGATGAAGCACTTCGAAATTTTTCGATGCCCTGAGGACATAAAAGAGTGATTTAATGCATTCAAAGACAAAGCCATATCTGTCCACAGCTCAAACAAGTTGAATCCGGGATGCATTGACGGACTGGACATGTTTTGCTGACAGCATCAAAGATCGTCAATACTTTGCAATGGGTCGCAATCCAAATGTTGAGAGGTAAGTATTTTTGTTCTATTTCTGAGAGCATACGATTCAAATAGATGTTATTTTGCCCAAGTAATTATCTTTATATGAAGAATAATAGATTAGGTTGATGACTCTCTTTTGAAAGTATATCTCATTTTAAGGTAGACGAAGAAGAGAAGGGATGTTCTATTTCGGTGTGTGTGTGTGATTTGGATTCTAGTGCTGATGGGCTCGAGTTAACCAAGTTTTTTTATCTTTATTGGGAGTGGAATGTTTCTCTCATTTATTTGAATCATGAGTGTTGTGTTTTGTTAACTCTGTATCCTACTTCTCATCTCATTCAAAACATTTTCCAGATCATGCTATGTACGTATGAAAGGACTCATTTTTGCCGTTCCTTAGCAAGTGCAAGCTTTGATTTTGATTGATTGTGTAGTACAGAATTACTTTTATGAAAATTGCAGTTTTGATTCAGCTGATCTTACCATACTTGTGGATTAGCTTTTTTTAATAGCTTTTACGACTTACAAGGTAAGTTTGTGAGAGGAATTTTGTCCCGGGTTACACAAATCATAGTTTAAAACTATGGTTTGGAAAGTTCCCAAACATGCACTTGCTGGAGAGTATAGCGATTAAATCTGGTGGGCTTTGTACGAGGGATGGATGAAGCACTACGGACTTGACATGTTTGCTGACATGGTCTTTTAGGGTATGTTTCAGACGAAGACAAATATATCTTCCTTCTATTTCAAGGAGCATAAGATTCAAATAGATGTCATTTTGTGCAAGTAACTTTATTTTATCTTTACATGAAGAATAATATTTTCGGGTGATGATTCTCATATTAAAGCATATCTTATTTTTAATGTTAAAGTTTAATTTTGCTCTAAAAGATTTTGCCGGAGGTGTTTTTTTGTCATGTGGGATGTGAATGAGGTTGGTGATGGGGAGACTGAAGTTATGATGATCGCCGGACCATTTTGCCTTTCCAACAACATTTTAGTTCTAGTTTTGTCACTGGTTTAATATGCTAAAACCATCAAATAATTTTTATAAATTTATCCTTAATACTTTATAAAGATTTTCTTTACCAACCAGGCGACCAGCTTCTTTAGCATACAAAATAAGTTTTTTAAAGATTTTCGTGCCAAAAATTTACCTCTGACTATTTTTGTTTAATTTTCTAAGAAAACATGCTTTTAAATTCGAGAAATTAGTTTTAATACCACTTTTGAGGAGCTAAACCTCTTCGTAATAACTTTCAATATTGCAAAATAATATTTCATAATATTGCCATCCATCGCTCGCTCCGAGCCACTTTTGTGTGGAATAGGAAAAAAAAAAGGGGGTGCAGAGGTGATTTTCTAGAATTTTTTTATTGAGTCCGAAATTTTAGCATCAACATCTCACACTCCTAATTTTAAGCTAGGCTTTAAATAAATTTTAGATATAACTTTCTCAATTTTAAATTCAAATCAGGCAAATAACCATCATTAGAAAATTCTTTAATCTAGTTCCTAATGCAAGAATGGTGGTTGTGCGCCGAAACAATTGAAAGATAAAAAAATGAATACTTTTGTATATTTTAACTAAATAATTTTATTTTAATCATGGCTGATTTGACACTAATTTAATCTGATTAGATCACTAACCTTTAAATCACTAGTTCAACCCGGTTGATTCAATTTTCAGTACCTTGATGAAAATATAAAGGCAACTTGCACGGTAGTGGCGGCACACACATTGAAAAGAAAAGGATATGAATTGGTGAGTGACTGGTCAATTGTGAACCAGTAGAGTCTCTGGAACTTATCTCAAATCTCTTCGTTTTTCTCATAATAGCGAAGACTTCAGCGTTCACGTAACATTCTCTGCGAAAAAATGGGTATGATTTTTTAATTGGATGGAGAAAATTTAATTAGTTCCTTAATCACAATATTTAAAATTATAACTTTCGGTGAGTAGGTGAGGTACAAACTTTGAATCATGACCTGTTGTCTTCTTTGCTTGGGTTAAGAAATTATTATATTTTATATTAATATTTGATATATTATATATCTTACGTTGTTATTTGATATTGTTAGATTTAATATTTGATTATGTTTATTTGGATTAGATTAGATTCTAGGATTAGTCTAGGTTTGTCTATATAAAGGCTCTTGCTTATATTCTTATGTCAAGAATTAAGTATTAAGAATTCAATAATATTAGAGGTTTTGGTTTTTTCTTTGCCTTAATCCTTCATACAGCTTAATTATGTGTGTGTGTAGTTAAAAGAAATTTTTCTTACAAAAAAAGTAAACATATTAGTAACAAAATTTAGTTAAAGGAAAATTTATTACTTCAAGAAATACATACATGTATCCTAATTCGATTGAACCATAAATGCTACAACAACAATATGTCTTATATTTTACCAAGTTAGGTTGGCTACATGAACCATATACCGCTGTTATGCTCTTTTAATAACCATATCTTTGAAAAAATAATTTATCAAGAGGTTATATTCAATAACTTTATGCAGTGTTTTCTTCAGGCTTTCTCTATCCCCTTTTGAGTGAGTTATATATTACTTTATATACTCTCCTCACTAACATATCCATTGACATTCTTTTCACGTGTTTAAATCAATTCAAATGATTTTTCTATCATTTTCTCTTTAATAGAAGTCACTCTAAACTATTCATTATATATGTTCATTATGAATTTTAACTTTTATTGTATGGTTATACATTCATTTGAACATTCTCATTTTAATTATTCCCACTTTATATTCTTGTTGTCATTTTAAAGCCCAGTATTAACTACTATATAGCATTACTGGCTTTAAAGCAGTATAATAAAACTTAAATTTTATTTTATTAGGTATTTTCCTATTATAATATCTCTGGTAATATTTCTCCATTTTAATCATTCAACTTGAATCATATGATCAACATCTCTATAAAATTTACCATCTTTTTATATAATTAATTTCAAATATTTGAACTGCTTGGTGAATGATTGAACCATAAGTATAATATATAGGGAAAAAGACAGAAAAAAATTTTGAAATTGTAAAATTCTAAATCAGATATTTTTTCAAAAATGAGTTGTAAATTACTTATCAAGTTTCATCGTTCCCTTATCAACCCTTGATAACAAACCTGATTTGGGATTTTTAAATTTCAAAGTTCTTTTTCTATCTTTTTTTCCTAATATATAAATATATATATATATATATATATAAGCTAATTATTTAAGTTTTTGCTATTAGGAAGAGATGAGTTTATTACAAAAAATAAAAAAATAAATAATATCAACATTTTCATTTTTATATTGTATTTGAGAAATTTTTGGGAGATAGATGGAGGCAGAAGATTCGCCGATATTATTGTATGAATTATTTAGCTTAGATGAGAAAGCTATGCGGCATGGGCGCAAACTTTTTGTTTGTTCAGTTTGGATAATGTTTTGGAAACTTTCAAGAGACGTGACGTCGTTATGCGTCTCTTCTTATTAGCATAGCTGGCAAAATGTCATTAATATAGTAACATATACTAACGGCCAAAAAAAAAAAGTAACTTATACTACCTCCCATTTTATTATAAAATAAAAATACTCGAATTATTTAAATAAAAAATTTTAGTTTAAATGGATTAAAATCAATAAATATGTAAAAAAATACAATTTATTTTTACTAATATTCTTATTTACAAAGGAGGAGTAGATGATGCAGAATGAGTTGTTAATTAATACAGTAGGACTAACTAATAATTACTGAAAGCAAAAACTAAAAGTGATACTATTTGAAATCGATTCTTTTAGCTATCAAAAGTTGTAATTTGTGTTTTGAAATTGCTACTATTATAATTTACTTAAAGTTCTTTAAAATAATCGATGTTCCCAAAGTCATGATGAATACAAAATAATTTACCACCAAATATGCTTATCACGCTTCTTTCTATTACTTTTGGCCATGAAAGGAAGCGTCTTGCCGAATATAATCTTAGCTATATTCTTCACAAAAAAAAAAAAAAAAAAAGAGAAGAATGAGGACAGAAAATGTCATTTTATCTTTTAAGGTCATATTCTGAGTTTCAAGCCGTAATAGTCTACAACCACCATTATTCATTGGTTGACAAAGAACACTCCATTTTACAAGGTTGATTCCATAATGATTATCCCCATATGAACTTTTTTAATAACTTTTTCGTTTTCATTGCAACAAGTGGGAGGAAGCATGCTTAGTGCTTTGCATTATGTAAAAATCACTGAAGATAAGAAATTTCGCCTCTCAGAAAATAAGACTAATTTTGCCAAAGTGATACAGACTACAAAAAAAAACGGCTATTTTTAAAAAAAAAAAAATTATAAAACAAGCCGAAGCTTGGATAAAAGAAGCTAGGAAAGAAAACCATAAATATACCCTTCTAATAGCAACAATCAAAAGTGGACTAACAATAGCATTAGCCATCTTATTATATATGTTGCAGTCTTTCAAGAATGTATTTGTATGTGCTCAAGGAGACTCTACCATTGATCAATGACCCCTCCAAATACTTTTTCAGAGACTCTACCATTTGCTCATAACCAAGCTTATGGCATGTTTCTTATGATGTGAGGTTAGAGAAGTGGACCTTATGCCTCGTTTGGTACAGTGGAAGAGTTTTTGATGGAATTGGAAGTGGAACTAGAAGTGGAAATGGAATTGGAACTGAAGATGGAAGTGGACTTTAAAGTGTGTTTGGTATGGTGATGGAATTGATGTATTAATTATATTTTATTTATATATTTATATTATAAAAAGACCAAAATACCCATGAAATTTTTCAGAAAGAAAAAACCCAACTCCAGATATTTCATAACTAAGGGCAATAATGTCCTAAATATTTCACTTCCAAAGAAGTGAGATGACTTCCTTGGGTTAGCCCATGGAACTCACTTCCACCACTTTTGATGGAAGTGACTTCCATGTGGAAGTGCATTCCCACCAACCAAACAACTTAAGGTGTGGAATTCACTTCCACTTCCACTTCTCTTGCCACAATTCTCTGCTACCAAACGTGGCATTAGTCTTCGAATAACTAATATTGTGGCCAGAAGAGCAACAAAACCACGTACTCATACACGACAAATATATCACCCAAATCAATTTCTTTCTTTTTTTTTTATACATCTATTCCGTAATTTCAATCCCTCCCAATTTTTTCTTTTTTATTTCCTCTTATTTTTGTCAGAACAAGCAAATTATGTAAAACCTTCACCAATTATATGAGAATTAGTTATTTAGTTATCATCAATTTTTATTTTTGGGCCAAAAATTAGTTATCACAAATTTAAAAAAAAAAAAGAGAACTCTTATTCACGCAAAAGATAAGCTTGGAGTCTTGCAGCTATTCTGAATGAAAACGTGACGTGGCAAACCAATCTTGAATCCAACTGTCAGTCACCCCCGCCTTCAACACCTCAAACAGCGCGCCAAACTGTACCATCCAATTCCTTCATAAACCAAACTACTTTGTGTAGAGAAAATCAAGAAAGATTTGAATCAAGCAGAATCCAAATTTAGATCATACACTTCAATGTGAAAAGCGTATCCATAGAATCTGATCTTTCCCCAATTTACTCTTTAAATTCTCTCTGTTTTCTCTCTCCCATCTCATTGTTCTTGCTCTTCCTTCCTCGTTGGTATCGAAAAAAATGGTGAGCTCCAATCAAACCATTTTGGTCACCGGTGGTGCTGGATTTATCGGCACTCACACCGTCGTTCAGCTCCTCAAAAGTGGATTTAAGGTTTCGATCATCGATAATTTGGACAATTCCGTCATTGAAGCCGTGGATCGAGTTCGCGAAGTGGTCGGACCTCAACTTTCTAAGAGACTTGAATTTACCAAGGTAATGAGCCGATTTCTTTTTCGATTTCGGAGTTCAATCACTTGTTTCGCAGTGAATTAGTTCTTTCAGTGATTTGATTCTCTTGCTCTGGTTTGATTTCAGGGCGATCTCAGAAATAAAGACGACTTGGAGAATCTGTTCTCTAAAATAAAGTAGGTCGATGAACTGATTCGAATTTCGCTTGCGTCTCTTAATTCGAAGTTTTATAGCAATTCCTTCATGAAGCTTAATGTCTCGTTCTATTCCTGTTTCCTAGTGCTCTGTTTTTTATTTTTCCTTGTAAATCCAAGAAAAAAGTACAGTTGCTGAGAAATGCGTTTTGTTAATTGGGAAAAACGATGGAACAGATTCGATGCTGTGATTCACTTCGCCGGTCTGAAAGCTGTCGGCGAAAGTGTTGCTAATCCACGCCGATATTTTGACGTTAATTTGATTGGCACCATCAATCTCTACGAAGTTATGGCAAAATATAACTGCAAAAAGGTCTGTCCCTATTTCTATTATTCCGTTACAAGTGAGATTGAAAATTTAAAGTGGCCCTACCTTACACATATTTAAAGTATTTTGAATTTATCCAACACACATATTTTTTATTGATGATAGAAAAATATCATTTGAATTTTAAAATAATAAATTAATCTTTTAATAAAAATTTATATAGTTAATTCCATTATTATTTTTATCAATCTTATTATTCTTTTTATCAACGGGATTTTAAAATTTAAATAGTATTTTTCTGTTATTTTTTCTATATTTTTTTAGGCCAGTCCACCACCTAAGTATTAATTTTTTTACCCATAAGATATTTCCTCAAAAGAAATTTTATTACCTCACAAAAAGTTTTTTTAAATGAATGTGTATTGAGCACCCGAAAATATTTTTTTAATAACTTTTAGGGTGTTAGATAGGCCTAAAAACTTAATGTTGGATGAATGAACTATAAAATACATTAGTTACTGGACGTTCTTTAAAAATATACTAAAAAAAATATTTTGGGGATGGGGAAACTACAAAATATTTTAAGACATGTAAAAATACTTCATGGTGTTAACCCTACTTTGTTTCAAAATATAGAATTCATAGAATTCTAAAAAACAAAAAGTTCACCGTAGATGAGGGAGTTACTGAAAGTAAAAGAATATACCAGAGAATATGCATTCATTATATAAGGACTATTCTTGCAATGTCAAGTAATTGATGTAGACATGTTATATGCGTGTGTTTCTGGTCTTTCTAAATCAATTCTGAGACATTTTATTTAGCTTCTGTTTCAAACAGTTGTAATTCATGGAGACGTCTATTTTACATCAAAAACCTTTGCTACTGACCTTCCTTTATATATATGACCATGTAACCATAGTTGTCGTACTAACTTTGGAAAACAGGACTTATTTGTGTGCACTAATTGTTTTCATCATTGATGCAAAATTGACGCTTAATTTGAATCTATGGGGGAAAATAGATGGTCTTTTCGTCATCTACAACCGTTTATGGCCAACCAGAGAAGATGCCATGCGTTGAGGATTTCGAGCTACGCCCAATAAGTCCTTATGGACGAACCAAGGTAACCACATTTCTTTTGTGCAGAAATGACTGTTTTTCCCCCCACTCCTTTGGAGATCTAGAAGTTTGGCATTGTTTCCTCTTTGACACATATTTTTACAGTTTTTCTTAGAAGAAATTGCACGAGACATTCAAAGGGCCGAACCAGAATGGAGGATTATTTTGCTGAGATACTTCAATCCAGTTGGGGCACATGAAAGTGGTAAACTTGGCGAAGATCCCAGGGGGGTCCCAACTCAGCTAATGCCTTTCATTCAACAAGTAGCTGTGGGGAGATTGCCTGAGCTTAATGTTTATGGTTATGATTATCCCACAAAGGACGGATCAGCGGTTCGTTAAATTCACACTTACACTACATTTCCCTTTTTGCATGAGACTTAATCACCTAACCAGAGAATTTTTTTTTTTTTTTTTTATAACAGTAAGATATATTTGGGGATAAAAAAATCCATGAAAAGAAAGAAAAATAAATTAACGGTAGAAACAGGCGTGCTTGAACACAAATATACATATTTCCAGTCTCCACATGTTAACCCTCAATTCTGTTGGTTGTGAATTAGGTCCGAGACTACATACATGTAATGGACTTGGCAGATGGTCACATTGCTGCTTTGAGAAAGCTTCTCACCACTGAGAACATTAGTAAAATATCCTCTTTTAATTTCATTATTTTATTTGTAACATTGCCAAGTGTTTTTTTACACTGCATTAAGATTTGGGCCAAAAAAATCAATTGTTGAGTCTTTAGTTACAGAGTTGTTTCCTACCATTATGCTCACAGTTAATTGGTCCTTGTTTTGTTCCCTTTGGGTGAAGTTAATTGGTCATATTGTTGCTTAGGTTGCACTGCTTATAACCTGGGAACTGGGAAAGGTACCTCAGTACTTGAAATGGTTGCTGCATTTGAAAAAGCTTCCGGCAAGGTATTTATAGATCTTTCTCATATAACATAGGAACTCGTCATATGTATGATTAATGTTAGAAGTTTATATTTTATTTAATTCTTTCTTTGCCAGAAAATTCCATTGAAATTGTGTCCTAGAAGACCTGGAGATGCTACTGTTGTTTATGCATCAACAGAGAAGGCTGAGAAAGAACTTGGTTGGAAGTGAGGATCTGGATATTTTTTTCCTTACTTGCGTCAAGAATATGATCCTTAAATATATTGTAGGTGAAGTTATCGTTTTGTTGTTATTCAATTTATTATAATTAATATGATTGTTTATCTACAGGGCAAAATATGGTGTAGAGGAGATGTGTAGAGATCAATGGAATTGGGCCAAAAACAATCCATGGGGCTACCAGGGAAAGAAGGCTTGATTGAATTAAGCTTAAGAAAATAATAGAGCCCTAATTATAAGGACTTTTAAGTGGCAAATGTATTTATGTTTTTTTCTTTTATCCCCAGTTTGAGGTTTATAATGTAAATTGATATCAGTTAAAGAGCTGAGAAAAACAAATTCAAGGAGTTGAACGATCTCTTAAATCCTCAGTTTGATAATGTTATATTTATTTTTTATAAAGCTTGTCTATTTTCTATGCCCACATTTTTTAGCAATTTAAACGATCGCCTCCCTACCATGTTTATGTTTCATTGAAGTGTAGTTTCTTGTAAGTAAATTAATATATTTTTAATTTTATATATTAAAAGTATTATATAAAAATTTAAATTGCTATTAGCAAATTTTGTACTTTAATTTTAAAATATGAATTAGCTCAATATTTATTTTCTTGGGGGAAAACTCAATATTTATTCATTATCATGAAACAAATTTAAAATAAGTAATTAAATTGATTATCAATTATTATAGTTAAGAATTTTACTTTTTGATAAAAGTTAAGAATTTTATAAGTTTTGAAGATTATGGACAGGAATAATATTTATATAATAAAATAATATATTTTTAAAAAATATAGTAATTTTAAAAATGATACTATTTGAAATTGACAACCAAAACCAATATTTAAAAATAAAAAACGAGGTGGGGCGTTAAGGGCCAGTTTGGTTCAAAGGGAGAGGATGAAAGGAGTTTGAAGCTTCTTCTTTGGGGCCTATCCCCTCCCCTCCAACCAAAGAAGCTTTAAGAGATCTAGAGGAGCATAATTATTGGCTTTATCATGAAAATAAAAAACTCTTTTTTGGGACCAGCACAGCATGTGAAAACCACTTTACCTAAAAATGACAAAATTTACTATCACTACTCTAAATAATTCCTTTTATAACTGTTATTATCTGTCATATATAACAATTCCAAATTACCATATATGCAGGCACTATATATGCTCTGTGCAAATAAATTACAGTTCAGAATCGTTATTTATTCTGAACATATTACAATGGTTATAATATAATACTTGTTATATATTAAGTTTTGATGGGGCCATGATATACGCATTGCTGTAATAATAATTAACAAGCACACGTAAATAACCGTTATAATATATGGTAATACTTACATAATACATAACGGTTTCATTTTAACAACCGTTATATATATGTATTAACATATATAATGGTTCTTTGAAAATAATAGTTATATATTGATAGTAATACTAACAAATTTATTTAAACAATTGTTATATATAGTTGACATAAATAACGGTTGTTAGGTAACAACCGTGATGTATCAAATCTAATTTTTTTTTAAAGGGGGGTGTTTTGCTTTCGATATCCTCCATGCATACACATTTGTACAAAAACAAATCAAAATATATATTTACATTCATTCATATACAAAACAATACAATAAATCAAAAAATATTTACAGTCATTTATTTAGATGTATACACTATTAAAACTAAAACTTTAAAAATAAACAAATCAGCATTTAGAAATTTACAGTCATTTGAAAGTTTCACTCTCAATTTGATGTTATAGCGATGTCGCCAACTCTTTAGTCACTTCTTCCATTTGTAATTTGATAAACACCGTATAGGAGGCATTAAAATACTGTGCAAGAAAGGAACTAATAGATGGAAGTTAGATATTGTAATATAGAGTTGATTGAATGTATATATGAACAAATTGAGCATATAATATACCTTGTTTGGATCAATATTTTCAAGACTATGCATAATTATGTCCTTCATATATTGCATCACATAGTACCCATATTTGTTGCTCTTGTCTTGTTGCTTTGGGAGCTAAAAGAAATGAGAAGAAAAATTTGTCAATCAATCATATATATAAACTATTATGTGTACATCAATTTAATATTATAGTTGTTGGTGAATAATATATACACCTTCATATTCAGCCTTTAGAAGGCGCATCTGTAACAACTATCAGTGAGGTTGTATTTGGTGCAATCGAGACCATTTTGCGTGTGGTAATTGTACACCTCTTTAAAAAGATACAATAAAAAATTATATTTATAAAAACATGCAAGCTGAGTTGAATTATAAGATATGATGAATGGATAACTTATTGGCTGAATGTCACTTATGTAATACTCTATCTTATATTCCCTACTCTTGGAGTGAATTTTTTTAAAAAAACTTTTCATTTATCATCACGCATTGGGCATAATTACCATACCATTATAACAAATATCAAAATCCATGGGAGTTCCGACCCCCTGGCCCATAAATCTCACACAACCAGATATAAAAATTGTAAGTCCAAAATCCATCACATAATAATTCATAAGCTAAAATAACGCATTTCTATGAAAACTGTAGGTCCCAGGTTGTCTACTACCAAAATAAAGATAAAGGACTACTCAGAGTTTAACACAATTATGAATTTAAAATGCAGCTCCTAATTATGGCAATAAATGAAATCAAATAAGTACATTATAGCTACTAACAACTGTAGCCTCAGACCTTAAGTGCCTTCCTAGTCATGTTGCCCCTCGAGCTCTCACCTAAAAAGTGTGAAAAGTAACGGGATGAGACAACTGTCTCAGTAACAAAGTCACTACCCACCTTAACTACCGGCACCACCAGTGGGGTGCCTGGTGGGACTAATATACATACATGTTAAACAAATATAATAAGCAGGTAGGCAAGCTAACATAATAAGCAGGAGTATAATAGTATCGATTCATATGCCTCAAAGAACATTTATTCATAATATAACATACTATATCACAAAATGTCATAATGCAATGATTACTCTTTATCTTTCATTAACCCCTAACTATCCTTATGTCCTCCTTATTTCCTCTGACTGAACCCATTGTCTAAGTACCTTCCATGTTACTTGTTATTGTCACGAGCTCTCCACAAATGCGAGCAGACCAGCCAACGTACTATAAAGCACACAAGGGACCATGGGTTCCTTCAGTATAGTTACTACCCTCGAGAATACCGCCTGAGCACCGGGAATACTACCTAGAAGCCTTTAAAGTGTCATATCAGGGAATATTGCCTTACAAAATAGATGCAAGCTAGCAGTGCACAATATCAAACTAGCAGCCTGCCATGTGGTATTTAGTTTTTTTTATATCACAGCTCAATCATTAACTCCACCATTTATATCACATTATTCTTAAGGGGTTTTTCATATCTTCTCATGCTCATGTACGCCAATCAATATCATAAACTCAACTCTCATCATATGCATGTATGATGCTACTAAATTTTAAATAAATACCGTAAGTATACGGGCCATTGGAATAATATAATAGCAAATCAAGGTCGTCCCACAGAGATCCAAGATAATAGATAATTAGGCATTAAAATTCCCATTTTCATTTAAGTTAAGCAAATCAAAGGAAGAGATTGAAAAACAAATTAAACAAATGCAAAAGAAACAAATGTAATGATTTAAAGACTTCAATTAATAAAAACAACTTAGAGTGGCTAATCCCTTCTTTAAGTTTTAGAGCATGCATTTACCCAATTAAAAATACTTAAAGTTAAATTGTTAATCTAGAGTTTAAATAAATATAAGTATCTTCCAATAACTTATACTCCTCTCTCAAGTTAAAATTGTTATTCCTAACTAATTTACTCAAGAGGCAATAAATGTCCAAATTCACTCTAATATGATTATATGGGTTCAATAGGTATATTCCTATCCTATTGGCAAATTAGAATAAATTCTAATCCCACATTACGTAATCCTGTGGTCTAACTAAGATCCCTCTCCCAAGGATAATTTAAATTTCCCAAATTCATACTTAGTGGTGATCAAACACTAAGTAGATAAATTAATACGAGATTAAGTAAACAAAAATAGCACTAAGCACAATTAATTAGTTCATACATGTTCAAATCCTCAAATTAGTTCATATC
Source organism: Inga oerstediana (assembly GCA_963210345.1). Taxonomy (NCBI): domain Eukaryota; kingdom Viridiplantae; phylum Streptophyta; class Magnoliopsida; order Fabales; family Fabaceae; genus Inga; species Inga oerstediana. The sequence goes on along the minus strand of OY723411.1, from coordinate 14,652,733 downwards.
TACTCTAAGTTCAAAAACAACTAGCCACACATGACTATAGATAGAATCATTATCTCAGCAACAAATCGGTCCAAAAGCCATAGAGTAATAAAAGAGAATAGGACAAAACACTGCCACTCTTCATCGATATTGAAGATTCCAGCTCCTTTTGTAACCCCTTTCACGATTATGGCTGAGATTTACGTTTATAAACACGTAATTAAGGTAGAATTAGAGATCATATACGATTTGGGACTTAAGAAAGTAAATTTCCCAAAATCGGGGTTTTTAAAAGCTTTTACAAAACATGTTCTCAACGGAATCATACTCACATTTCAATACATAAATGGCTTGTACAGGTTGATTTCATTTATACATATCAGAGTTCAATGTAAATTCCCGACACACTCGGGTTCCATTAACTAATTAAGGGTTTACAAGCATAATTGCCTATAGAGTTTCCCATAACCAGGGGATTACACAAATACCATCCAAATGATTTACAAAATAATAACCAATTTTCCAAAATAAACTCCTAGAGCTCTATCCACTCTTCGTCGCCCGCTTTCCTTTGGATCCTTCAGCCTTGTCTAAAATTTGTTTTTGGGAGAGTGAGATTCTAAAATCCCCGTAGTAACAAATCACTCATAATATGCATAACATCAAAGCATGAAAGTAAATCATCCATACAGCACACAACAATCATAACAACAATTGCAACGGCAGGGGTAGGTATCATGGGCATCGCCCCCTACGACAGCTCACGCTGAACTACTTGCTGTATTGCACATCCATATGAACATATCACATATATCACCATAGCTAGGATCTATATAAAACATTTCACAACACGCAGTCCCACGGGCTGGATACTCAAACAGGAATCCATGATTCCATAACGCAACCTCGGCACTTACAGCGGCAGATACAACGGCCGGGGTAGGTATCATGAGCATTTCCCCCTACGACGGCTCACGCTGAATTGCTCGCGCTGTAATGCCCTATGGCCGATAACACATTCACAATGATAAACATGCATACCAAGTATCATACACAACATGAGAGAAGAGTCACTACCTTGATCCTTCCGTGCGTGTCCTAGCGCCGGTCTCTCCCGAGTAGGGTAAATATCAAATCCTATATTCATAATTAGGGACGAAGTGTAAATTCTCTATTCCAATTCTCAATATCTTCTTAACACTTAATTGGTTATCATTATTGCTCTTTTAGTACCCATGAACACCTCTAACACAAGCCCTAAAGGGTTGGAAGACTATCCCCAAATATTCCCTTTGGGAAGCACTAGACTTATATTTTCTACTGAGACACTCGAGTGAAGATGGCCTCACTCGAGTGATGATACACTTTTCACCTGAGCATAAAGGTTGACACTCGAGTGACAGCCAAATTCTCACTCAAGTTCTAAGGAGTGAGGTGCAAAAAGTGCTTACCCGAGAGCAGAGAAGAATGGCAATAACCAAAATTACTCGTTGTACTCGAGCTTGACCTCTATCACTCGAGCATAACCGTTATGTTTTTATTTAATTGACATAAGGTTGGAAGACAAATCATTTGTAAGTGTTAAATGATGGTTGTTTTTTAAGAACTATCATTTGTCTAAATAAATAAATGACAGTTATTAACTACAACTATTATTTTTGTGTTTTCACTAATTCTGTCTCGTAATATATGACAGTGTAGTTAAATAATTCTTATTTTTAAGTGTTATATATCCTTGCATGACCTCCACCTTAACGTACATGACGTTTATTCGATATAATCATTATTTATTAAATGCCATATACACCCAAATCTGTAGGAGTTAATTTAGGTGATGTTGCTGAAATCAATAGAAAGCAAAGCTACCTACTAGTGTTTTTGTGTTGTATAAATAAGGGAAAATAATTAACTTGTCCATATAGTTTCACTGAATTATCAACTCAGTCCCTATACTTTAAAAACTTAAAACTCAGTTGAACTGAGTTATACTCCCTCTCATTCTTAATATAAGATATATATTTACATAATTTGATTAAATTAAAGAAGTTGATTAAGTTAGTTAAAATAATATGTATTTTTTATTACACCCTAGTTAACTTCCTTAATCTCCTCATTACGTCTCCTCCTTGGTTATGGCCGATGGAGCATCAATATGGGTAAATTAGAAAATGATTGGCAAATATGAAAACTATATATTATTTTTAAGATTAAGATAAACTCCTCAAATATATTTTATATTAAAGACTGGATGAGCAATTTTTTAAAGTATAGAGACTAAGTTGATAACTCAGTGAAATTATAAGGATAAATTAATTAATTTTCATATAAATAAAAGTAAAGATTTAGAGTGGCGATGGTAGAGAGTTAATTGTTGAAAGGAAGAAAGTCAGTAGGAAATGTATTAGAGAGAAAAAAGAACAAATCTGTTGGAAGATAAGCTTCAAGGGTTGTCTAGAGTGAGAATTGCGGAGTTAAAATGTGGGAAGGAGTTTGTCAGTTTGATGCTTGAAGGAGTAAGGCAGGTATAAGGTGAAAATGAATACGTAGTTAAGCACAATTTGGCTTATTTGTTTCTACAATTACATATGACTAGATAAAATTCAAGAACTATGAGGTTCAGTTTAGGGTAGTTTACTCTTTCAAACATTTTCTAGAAAACATATACATAAACTTGATATCTCGTATTTAATTGGGTAAAACACTTTCTGTTACAACCCATGCTAATTGATTTTGACATATTTAATTTGTATAGTTGTATGTGTAATTAGACAAAGACAAATTTTGATTAAAACAAATTAAATGAATTCAGTACCAAAACATAGAAAACAAGAAACAGGGCATATAGATCTTATCCAAAAGTTCTTTCCAAAACCAATAATTTCAGCTATTCCATCTATATCTGCACAACATTTACCATGCATAAGGATGATTAGACATCCTTATAACTCTGAATTTCCTCTTCTTGAGAGAAAAACAAATGAAGAAACTAGGGTTTCTGCTCGACCTTATGTTATTCCAAATATAGTTGATTCTTAAGGAAATCTCATACCACCATCTGCAGCTGAAGAAGTTCTAAATTGGCATACTCAGAATGTAGTTTGTCAAAATATGGCACTAACAGGAATCAATTCCAAACTTGATTCTTTAACAATCAAGACAGAAGGATTGTCCTATCAAATAAGACTGCTCTCTGAAGAAGTCACACATCTATATCCTTTCCAGACGCAGCAAGCTCAGAAACTGGATGTAGAACTGAAAGGGTTTATCGCTACTGGTTATATGGGACTAGAATTCCAACAGAAAGAAAAGGAATTATCAGAAATACAAAAGGATCTAAAGCAAATAGAACTAGATATAACTAGAAAACAATCTCAGGTCATATATGAATCCTATCCTTCATATCCTACTATACCAAGATTTTCCTATCCATCTCCATCAATGACTTATCCTAATGAAAATGATTATAGCAAAGTTTTCAAAATGAACTATCCTGTTTTAAGATAATTTCAACATGCTCCGCTTCAATATTCAGATATCAAGGATCAATTGCTTCAATACTGTTCAAACAGTCATGATCAATTCCCTCATCTTTCCTCGTTACGGAAAAATCAGGATTTTTTTTTATCAAACTTCCTTTCAAAAAGAATAAGGATATTAATCTGATTAAAGCTTCTCATCTAGGTATGAATCCTGATGATTTGAAACTTGACAAAGATGAATGTGCAGCTTTATTATGGCAAGGACTCGTTGAAGCTACAAAGTCTAATTGGGCTTACCAAGCCTTTTATGTTGAAAAGAGATTAGAAATTAAACGAGGGAAAAAGAGACTTATCATTGATTATAAGCCACTAAATCATTTCCTTCAAGATGATAACTTTCCCTTACCAAAGTCCAGTACTTTGTTTTCCCATCTCAAAAGCCCAAATCTTTTCAATGTTTGATCTTAAAGCAGGATTTTTGCAATTGGGTATTCACCCATATGATAGGCCTAAAACTGCTTTCTATATTCCAAATGCCTAATACCAGTGGACTGTTATGCCCTTTGGCTTAAAAGTCGCCCCATCACTATTCTAAAAAGCCATTACCAGAATATTTGAACCTATCCTTCAAAATAACCTGATATACATTGATGATATTCTCCTTTTTCTAAAGATGAAAATTCACATAAAGCCTTACTATCCAGATTTACTGAAATCATAGGACAATATGACATTATGCTCTCTTTAAAGAAAAGTGAGGTTGGAGTTATAGAAATTGAATTCTTGGGTATGTATTTCCAGAATAGTCAATACAGCCCTGGTCCTCATATTTCACCAGAATTTTTGAATTTTCCTGATGATCATCTTACTGTTAAACAAGTTCAACAGTTCCTTGGGATTGTAAACTATCTCAGAGACTTTATCCCTCATGTGTCTCATCATACTAGCCAACTGTCCAAGATTCTCAAAAAGAATCCTCCGCAGTGGGGAAAACAACAAACAGAAGTAGTCAAGATTCTCAAAAGGATAACTTAAAAACCTTCCCTATTGAAGATTCCAGATCAGGGAGAAAGGATCTTACAAACAGATGCCAATAATGAATTTTGGGGTGTGATACTTCTTGAAGAAGTTAATGGAAAAAGATACTACTGTGGACATGCTAGTGGACAATTCAGAGAACCAAAAAAGCATTATCATACTACGTATAAAGAAATCCTTACTGTCAAGATTGGGATTGAAAAGTTCAACCTTCATTTGAGCCCCTACCATTTTGTCATAGAAATGGACAATACGTCTTTTCCAAAGATGCTTGATCCAAAAAAAAAAAGAAGATCTTACCAGATGCTCAGCTACTCAGATGGAAAGACTGGTTTTCTCACTATAAATTCTCAATGAGACATCTTAAAGGTCACCACAATATCATTGCAGACTTTCTATCTAGACCTCAAAAGCCTTCCCTTCCTCCATAACCCTTGTATATTCTAACCATCTCAGAAGCACCACCAACCATGTCTCGTAACATAAAAGCCACACTTTTCCCTCTAGAAACTTATCCTGAGACTCCTCATCATATTCAGAAGATTGCAAAACAACTATTTTATTGGCTTCATCTTCTTTTTGTAAACACCAACCTTATTCCCCAGACTCGCCATTTTTAGCCTAAACACTCCTTTCACTACCTTACCTTTTCTCCAAGGACCTATGCCTAAAGAACTGTTTTGGTATTTATGGTCTTTAACTACCATTCATGTTAGTGCTATAGCCTTTGCACCTTTACCCATCTATCATTACCTCTGTAACAAAGACCATGAAGACTCCCTTCTCCATCAATTCCTAGACCTTTTTGATCCTCTGCCCTACTGGAGAGGAAAAGTTTATAGTTTTATTAAAGATAATAATCTCTGGAGATTTGAAAAAAGAAAACAAAAAAGATTTTGTTGTATTTTTGTTCTAAACAGGTACTATCATCTCCACTCCGATGGACTTTATTCCAGTGGAATAGCAGAATTGTGGAACTCTCCTTTTGATTGGGTCCTTCAGAAGCAAAATACTCTTAAGGAACTTGGTCATTATCTAGAACAAATCAATGTTCGACTAAAAACAAATTATCATGTCTTAGGCCCAATTCCAGCTGAAGAAGGGTATGATCTGTTCAAAGGAATTGTTTATCCAGAAACAGGCTATGTTACTCAGGGATTTATCTCTCTGCCAACATCAAGTCAACCTCCTACTAGAATACTTGGTCCTGAATTTCAAGACTCTCAAAATCCAAATGATGACATTCCTCAACTCAGTCTATCCCTTCCTGGATCATCATCTCAAACATTCCAGGATCCTCTGCCTGAAGATCTCAAGCTCCCGCAACCAAGCTTGTCTTAATCTTTCCCACCTTATTGTACTCAGGCTTCAATTCAAAAGGCTTTCGAGATAACTTATCCAGAACAGTCTCGTGACTATACATGGGATCTACACAAGGTATGTGTTGAACTATATGGAGACCATGACTATGACAACTTATCTCCCAATAATGATCATGAGCCTATTTACAAAGATTGAATCTGGCCCTTTTAAATTGTCGGCAACTCAGCCCTTTATGAAGTATCGGCAACTTTATCTATCTTGTACAAAAGTTACTTTTGCTGAGTCATTTAATTTCGTTTTTCATGATGTATTAAAAGTCGTAAAGTCTACAGTTAAGTTTGTCGGTTTGTCTGCCATGCATCTGTAACATGATTATGAGTGTTTTGTTCTCTTTTGCTCATGTTTTCTTATAAATATGATACTTCATCAGTTGTAAGAGGCAATTAGAATTAGAGTTGTAAAATTCTTTGTGAAATACAATGCTTTCCTTCTCAATTTCCTCTTATTCTTTTGAAAACCTGAGTTCTTAACATATCATCCCTATTTCTGTGATAGATTCTAGTATGCTCTGCACTTGCCTTTTCATGAGGAACCTGTGCATAAAAAAGAATCCGATCATAATCCTGTGAAGAGTACTAGAGAAATGAGAAGCTGCTAAGTACCAGAATCTCTGTAAAGGATGAGGGTTCTAAAGTGTCCTTGAGCGAAGAGGAGAAAAAATCGGACTTACCTGAACTAAGGTTTGAAAAAATTTTCTGGTATGCGACAGTTTATTATTTCTCAGTCCATTTGTTTCAGATGGGATAGATCTTTGTCCCAATGCCTCTGTTGGTGTTTGAATCTTAGATCTTCTGGTCTTATGACAGAAAATTCCACACAGACACTGGGAGGTTAATTGTCTATCTATGTCACGGATCACGTTGCCATCATCTTTTATATGACATGGTGACCTGGCAACTAGCCGCCGGCGAATGGTGATCAAGCTCTAGCTGCCTAATCTATTTTTTTTTTTTTGAATTTTTGAAGTAAAAGTTGTCAATATAAATACTTGAGTTGTTAATAGTAATATTAAAGTTGGAAACGGCGGCCTAATACACACACACACACACACATATTTCTCAAGTAAAAATTGTTAACATTGTTACTTAAGTTGTTAATAACGATATTAAAATTTGTAAACATGGTATTTGTTGAATGCTTTCCAATAATTTTCGCTAGAACTCTGGTGGCTAATATATATTTTTTAATTTCTCAAGAAAAAGTTATCAATACAAATACATGAGTTGTTGTAACAATATTAGAGTTGTAAACAGGGTAATTAGGTAATTTCTCAAAGTTTGTAGCATTTTAAAATTTCAAATCAGTTGTCAGTTTGAAATTATTAAAATTCTAACCAACTTATTTATCTTTTATCAATTTTAATGATATTTTTTTGCTCAAAAAAAAATAATGATATTTTACCGTTGTTTACGTAAAATAAAAAGCCAATAGTAACCAATATTGTGCCATAGAATAGTAAACCGATATCAAACGCGCGTAATTAATGGAGTAAAATCTGAATATGATAATATTAATAATTGCCGATCTATATCACGGACCACCTTGCCATTATCTTCTATACATCACATGATGTCACTTGTGTGAAGCTGCAAAATTTCTATAAGCCTTCTCCTCCAGTCACAGCTGCTTTAAATTCCAGTACCTCCATTAGTCACCATCTCTCTCTCTCTCTCTCTCTCTCTGTTTACTGATCCTTCTTACTAATCTCTCTCTGACTCTCTCGATCTCACCCAACATATATCCATGTCTATGCTATATGGAAACAAGCTGCTGTGGAGTGAGACATGAGCTTTTTGGAGATCACCGTCTTGTCCGTTGAAGGTCTCCTCCGTCACTCCTCCACTTGCACCGCCCTATTCTCACCCTCCGCCTCACCCTCCATCACGCTCACGAAGATACCTCCTCCAACCAACGGTAATAAGCCCTCCCACGTGTACACCTCCGACGTCGATCAAAAGTTCCGCGTATCGCTAGATTCAACCTTCTTCTCGGACCGATACTCCTCCCTTCACCTTCAGCTCCACGCGAAGCGCAGGCTATACGGCCGGACTCTACTCGGCTATTGTCTAATTCCGGCCACCGACATTGGAGTCCTCCCCTCTGGTTCTCTCCGTCACCTGAGCTACCGCCTCCGCGGAAAAGACGGAACCAGGGGCCACGGCATAGTTAATCTATCAATCCGATTGGAAGGGATAGCTCCGCCATCAGCATCCACGGTGGATGCGGGCCAGACGGTGATCGGGATGCCGGGGACAGCAATTCGACGGTCGGATGATTCGGTACCTGTCAAAGGAAGAGGAGGGGATGTTAATCAAACGGCTGGAAGGAATAGTTGGTGAAGTGACGATGGTGGGCCCAGGCAGGGTAAAAGACTTTTTTGGGTTTTAAGGGATTTGGAAATGTGGAAATTGAAAGAGTCCAACAAGTGGAAAGTGGATGGATATGCACGAGAACGACATGGGCTATGTGGAGTTAAACAGAAAGATTCCACTTTGATTGATGTTATCCGTCCCATTGTCTCTTTTTTTTCGCAGCAAAAAAAAAAAATCGTTTGTTTGGTTTTTTTTTTTTTTTTTTTTTTAATTTTTAATTGAGAAAGATGCCAAACCAACCCGGTTGAGAATATCATACTCCACCTCCCTTGTGTGCGAGGGCGACTTTATCACTGGGGCGATGCACCATGGGAGGGTTCATGTTTTTGTATAGTTGCTCCTACTTTACTAGTTAGGCCTAGGGGAAAACTTGTGGCTTGATTTTTGTTAGCACTAACTTTGATCTGAATCATGTGATGTACTCCATTTAGAATTTCTTTTTTTTTTAATGAAAATAATTTCTTTTTTAATAAGTTCAGAATCTCAAATGTGTTTATTCATATGGAATTTAAAACGTGTCTAATTATATATATGTGTGTGTGTGTGTATGTATATGTTCAAGATCTTCCATTTAGAATCTTTTTTTAATAAGATCAGAAATATTTTTTTTATTTGGAATTAATGTCAAATAGGTTTATTCATATGGAATTTAAAATGTGTCTAATAATATATAAAAATTAGATAAAAATAAATTATTTTCGCATTCCCTTCATTAAAATATTTAGGAATTGTTTTGTAAAGGAAAAATGTAACTCTTTAATTCTTGAACTTTCTTTCAATTATTGAGTTCTTGAGTTTTGATTCATCAGAACAACATAGTACTTATAATTTATTGAATTAAAGAATTATAGGGATCTCGTTATTTTGAGTCTAAATCTTATAAAGATTAATTTATTTTGAGTTGTTTTAGGTCAAAATTCAGTAAATACAACAATAATTGAGGAAAATTCAGGAACCAAACATCCAATTTGACATGATTAGAGTTAGTAATATGAGTTTTAACCGTGGCCGACCTCGTCCAACCTAGAAAAATGGGTAGTTTGGGTTTTGCAAAAATGAGATTGTTTTGATGCGGTTCTTTTTTCCTCGAACCCACACGGCAGGTTGGGCCATTTTTATTTATTTTGTTTTCTTTTCAAAATAATCTATGACTTTTGTGGTTGTATTGTGTAACCTAACACCATTAATATCAAATAATTATTGATTGTATTGAATGTTAATATTGACTTTTGGATTTATGTTTATTTTGTAATGCGTGGACTTGTGATGAATGCCTAATTTGTAATGTTTGAAACTTTGAATTTGATGTTTTATTATCACTTTATGATTTTGTAATGTATTTTTAATTTTCTTATGATTTAGGTTTGTAGAAAAAATTTTCAATATAATGTTTATAAAAAAGTTTGAAAAACACAATGTTAAAAAAATTTAAAAAAAAGAAAAGAAAAATAATATGGGTTGGGCGAACTAACCCGCCAACCCAGAGATTATGAGTTATGTTGGTTAAATGTCAACCCATATTGATGTGGTTCTTTTTAGCCCGAACTCAGTTGGGCGAACTAACCCGCCAACCCAGAGATTATGAGTTATGTTGGTTAAATGTCGACCCATATTGATGTGGTTCTTTTTAACCTGAACTCATGATCCCAATCTTTGACAGATTAGTCCGAACCCGGTGGTCCGGCCCATATTCCCAGCTCTAGGCATGATCAATCCCATGAGATGCGTGCTTGAAATCATAAAATAATGTAATTGTCAAAATAGGGAGTTCTTTTGTTAATAAAATAACACTCATAAGCCATTTGGTTGGTTGCTGGAAAAAGATGAGAAAATGGAATGGAAAAACAAAATAAAAAATGAAGTCTTTTATTCTAGCATGATGAGAAGAATGCTGCACATTTTTGTTGACATTAGCATTTCCATGAGAGAACTCAACACTACAAATGTGGAAATCACCAAACCTTAGCAGACCTCGTGACTCGATCTTTTATATTACCTCCCCTGGCGAACACTGTTGTTGACTGATTCAACATTTCATACTTGTCGAATACTTATTCGATTTTTTTTATGAGGCAATCTAACCTTGTTCCACACCGATGAAGAAAAATTTTAAGTTTTATTAATTTAATTTTAAATTTAACAACTTTTCAATTTTACCCTTATTTAACTACATATTTTTTAAGAAAATAATTATATACACAATAATAAATGAATTGTAAAATTATAAATTCATAGAAAAAATTTAATGACTTGTCTTATAAGTAGGACCAAAAAATACATTTTTTTGTCTTATAAATAAGACCAGTATATGAGTAGGGAATGCTCATCCAGAAACTTAGTGTTTGGAAAATGCATGAACTTTTTTTTTTTGCTAATTTTTATTTTTTCTTTTTATTTGGGTTCCAACACTTTAAATTATTTTTCCAATAGTATCCGGTATCCTAAATTAAGTTGTACTACACTTAACATTCTAAAGTATTTTTCTAGTGGTTCCCAGTATTCTAAACTAGTTTTGTTGTGTATCCAATGCTTGTATGCACCTCCATCTATTCTTGTTTTCTTCCTACAATTTGAATTTATGTTTTGTGTTTTTGCATTAGTTTTTTTTTTTTCTTGTTTATTTGAGTTAAATTGCATCCATCACATTGAAATATATTTTTACTAGGACTAACACCAAATATCCAAAATTAATTTTTGATGCATTTTGTACTTTAAAATTAATGAGCACCCTGATCTTGATTTTTGTTCTAATTAAATTTTTTCATATTTTATTTTTAAAAAATATTTCAATGTCTGTATAATTTAAAATAAATATAATCTCTTAATCATCATTTATTTTAAAAAAATATTTTTTATTTAAAAATCATAAGTTAAGTTAATTTTAAATCTAAACTATAGAAATTGTATTTAAATGATGCAAATTTTTATCGGGAGAAGAATGTCTTCATTGATCTCTCTCTATTCCATCTCTATTGAATGTCTCCATCATTAGATCATGTTTTAATAATGGACCATGGCACATACAATTCACAAAACTCAATGACAAGTCATGCATACCAAAACATCATACACAACATGAGAGAAAAGTACTACCTTGATCCTTCCGTGCGTGTCCTAGCGCCGGTCTCTCCCGAATAGGGCAAATATCAAATCCTATATTCATAATGAGTGACGAAGTGTCAATGCTCTATTCCAATTCTCAATGATTTCTTAACACTTAATTTGGTTATCATTATTGCTTCTTTAGTACCCATGAGTAACTCTATCAATAGCTCTAAAGGGTTGGAAGACTATCCCCAAGATCCCCTTTTTGAAAGCTCAAAACTAACATTTTCCGCAGAGACACTCGAGTGAGAATGGTCTCACCTTGAGTGATACTGTACGAATACTTGAGTGAAGAAGACCTCACTCGAGTGATGTTACGGTCTATACTTAGGTACCAAAGAGTGAAGGATAACGAGTGAACACCCGAGAGCACAAGGAACTTTTCAGAAACTACAATACTCAAGCACAGTAGACCTCACTCTAGAGATAGCCAAATGCTTCACTCGAGCACTAGAGAGTGAAGTCCAGGAAGTGAAGACCCAATAGCACATGAGTTTTCAAGGATCAGGAGGACTCGAGCACAGCCCATTGCACTAGAGTAAATACCACATACTCGCAAGTGAGAAGGCACACTCTTGCACCATCACCATAAGTGACAACTCAAGAGGTAAGTCTTTGATGTCAAATACACCTGCACTCAAGTGATAGGAAGCTCACTCGAGTGATGCGCCACCCCACTCGCAAGTGAGGCAACACTTGCCTTTGTCCACAGAAGTGCAACAAGAACACATAGAGTAGAACGAAAGTTTGCACTAACGCTCTCGAGTGGAAGTCATCACCACTCTAATATTGTTCATCCTACACTCGAATGAACCCCAGATCACTTGAGTGATTCTATCAGAAACAAAAAAACACAGCAAAACTGACCACATCTCCTAATACTTGCCCAATTGATCCCAATGGACCCAAAACTTCTACCAAATCTACTCCCACACAAAAACATCCAAGGAATTCAATAGAATCATCAAAATTATCCAAATCATATTCCATTATCATGCTTTGGTTTTGCGCAACATAATCATCCAAATTTTCTAATATCACTAAACTCAATCATTCAATTCCCAATCAATCCTATCTATCCATATACATATTGCTCTTTTAGTATGCTATAAACACCTCTAAAAAAAGCCCTAAAAGGTTGGAAGAACTATCCCAAAGATACTCTTTTGGAAATCACAAGACTGGTATTTTCCACTGAGAACTTAAGTTAAGATGGCCTCACTCGAGTGATATTGTACGGATACTCGAGTGAAGAAGACCTCACTCGAGTGATGGTACGGTCTACACTTGGGTACTAGAGAGTGAACAATAGCAAGTGAATACCCAAGAGCACAAGAAACTTTCAGAGACAAGAACACTCGAGCACATAAAGCAATACTCGAGTGATAGCCAAATGCTCACTCGAGTACTAGGAAGTGAAGCACAGAAAGTGAAGACCCGAGAGCACAAAAGTTTTCAAGGATCAGGAGCACTCGAGTGGAACACAAAGCACTTGAATGATGGCTTAACACTCACAAGTGTTAAGGTGCACTCTTGCCTTTATCCATGGAAGTACAACATGAAACTGGAAGCAAAAAGGGAAATATACACTAACACACTCGAGCGAACTCACCCTCACTCGAGTGAACCCCATATCACTCAAGTGATTTTATCAGAAACCAGAAAACGTAGCAAAACAATCCACACTTCCTAACAATTGCCCAATTGATTCTAATGGTCCCAAACTCTTACCCAATGCTACTCCAACACAAAAACACCCAAGGAATTCAATGGAACCATCAGAATAACCAAAATCTAATTCCATTATCATGCTTTGGTTTGGGCAATATAAACATCCAAATTCCAAAATTATCCAAACAAAATATTTCAATCCTAAATCCATCTATCCATCTCAAACTCACCGCAAGGTACCTTTTTCATGCCAATGACATACCAAAAACACCATGATCCTCATTTTCAAAATCAAGTCAAAAATTCCAGAATTTCTAAACTTAACCATTTGGCTCAAATCATAGATTGAAGGATTGGTCTCACTTACCTTATCAACTTTCTCAAAGACACTTCTTGATTCTACAAACCTCCATAATTCCTTATGGTCATGAATCAACACCAATGACCAAACTATAAACACCAAAATGAAGCTCTTAACTCAAGGAACAACTTTAGAGAAGAGAGTTTGAGCAAAAGAAGTTATCTTCTTACCTTTTTCTCAAGCTTTTCTTCTTCTCTTTCCATCAACAATGGCGCAGAAATGGAGAGAAGAGAGAGATTAAGAGATGAGTGTGAAAGAAGAAGGAATGATGACATCCCCACCAACCCATGCTTGTTCATTAAAAGAGGAGGGAAGGGAGGAGAGAGAAAATATTAAAATACCCCATGTTTGACTTTTCCCATGCCTCTCTCTTCTTCTACACTTGACACATGTCCAAACCTTATTGGTTCTCATACAATAAGCCACCAATTAGCTATTCTAATCCCTCCATTAGCCATTTTAATCACACTTCTCATTTTCCCTTAACTAGTAATTAATATCTCCATTAATTACTAACTCATGGCCAATAATTCCATTCTTCCAATTTCTCACTAATTATGGCACATTAATTAAAATTGCCACAAAACACATAATTATCCACATTTAATTTCACAAATCATTGTCAATAATCATCATTAGCCCTTAATCAAAATTTGTGGTATTACACAGTGGGCACCTAGAAGTTTTTTCTGGATTATTTTTACCTTAGAAGTTTACAAAACGTAGCACATTTGCCCCGACCTCACGGTAGCACCAATGGCAACCATTTAAATGACACGATAGCTTCCAAATTGACATGGAGGGGTTGGAGGTGGCGTATGTAACCCCCTGCCTTAATAAACGTAATTAAGATTCGATAACGCATAATAAATTGGATTAGAGGCTATCGGATAATTTAAAACTCATTTCAACTTCCTACCTTATAGTAGGGTTTTTACAAAATCTTTTAAAATTCCTTCCTTATCCTGGTCTCAAGTTCAAATATTGAATATAATTACCTGTGCAGTTATATCACATTTATAAATATCAGAGTGTACAGCAAAATTTCTGGAAACCCTGGGTTTAATACTTAAGGTTATAGTAAGGGTTTCAATTCCCATTTAGGGGATTACACCACCATATACAGAATGTTATTCACATCCAAAAATAATATACAGTAATCTCGTTCCAAAATAAATAACCAACAGTTCAAACTAAACATCTCTACTAAGTCATATCCGCTCCTGGTGGTTCGCTTCTCCTTAGAGCCACTTGCCTTGTCTGAAATGTTAGTTAATAGAAATAATGAGATTCAAGAAAATCCCAGTAGTAACAAGTCACTCATACAGTGTATAAACACATAGCATATACAATCATGTTTAGCAGCATCACAATGATATATGGCTCACGCCACATACGACAGCACTCATGACTGTAAACACTATGCGTCAGCTTTCACTGCGATCTCAATGCAACAACTTACACTGTAATCACTATGCCAGCTTTCGATGTAATCTCAAAGAATCACAATGTATCATAATGCATGACAAACATACATACAATGCTTTACACGTAGTATAAGAGAAAGAGTCACTACCTTGTCCTTTCCTGACATTCTCTGGCACAGTAGGCTTGCGAGTATAGCAAATGTCAAGAGCGGCGGATTAAAACTCTATTCGAATTTCTAACTTCCAAACACTTAAAGTTAGTTATCATTTGGACTGTTTAGGTGGCTAGTAGAAGCCTAAACATCTCCCTAAAGGGTTGGGGAAGATCATACCAAAAACCACATTTAAAAGGGAAAAGTACTGATTTTTAGGGGTTGGCCGCGACCCAAAAATCCACTGGCCGCGGCCAAAAAACAGGTCAGAAACATTTGGGCCGCGGCCAAGAAAATCCTATTTCTTGGCTGAACTTCCAAAAATCATAACTAATTTTAGAAAAATTGAAATGAGGTGATTCTAAAGCCAAATGAAATATATTTAAGTCCTCTTTATAGGAAAAATATGGATCATTACCAGAAATCACCACCACACAATTACATAATTTCACAAAATTCACCTCTGCCCCAAAACATATTCCAGTTTTAATCCCAAACTTTGGACAGTCATTACTCCAAGCATACAAAACAAAATGACACAAATTATATGTCTATTTTGAAGCTTGAAATGTGAACTTTAAGACTAGAAAGTTTCAAAATTTTTAAACACCATTTGCCCATTCAAAATTCCAGACAACCTGACTGCCTTGTACAGAGTTTTAAGAGACAGAATTTCAGTTTTTGCATATGTGCCTCCAATGGTTCCAATTTCACACCCAACACCATTCCCACACAATTTTGCCCAAGGAATCGATTGGAACCATCAAAATAACCAAATTCCTTTTCCATTCACATGTTACATAATGACCTCAACATGTCACACCAAAACACAATCCAAAACCTGCGTTGCAATCCATTTCAATCCCGAATTCCAAACCAATTTCAAATACACAAAGACACTCTATGACACTATTTCATCACTAACAGCTAAGCAATTCAACCATTCAAATTAGACCAAAATTAGGACAAAAATTCAAAATTCTCAAAACCAAACCAATGACCACAAAAATTATACCAAAAGGTATCAAATACTCACCTCAACTTCTTCCCAAAGCTATTTCTTTGATTCTCCCACTTTCAAATTCCCACAAGTTCTCAAACTCCACTAATCAAAAATCTGAAACCATAGGAATAAAGCTTTTGTCACCATGAACAATATTAATGAAGGTGAATTGAGCACTTAGGGTCAAAATCTCACCTAAACTTGAGACTTCTTCTTTTTCTTTCTTGCTTGCTTCAACGAAAATAGAGGAGAGGAGAGAGATGAGATGAGTTGGTGAAGATGATGATGAAGAAGAGGAAAGAGGTCAGATTTTTGGGCTAAGAGGGCCATTAGGCCGACCTTAGAGAGAAAAGAGAGAGAAATAAGTTGAAAGTTTGACTCCAATCCTTAGTCCATACAATGCCATGTGTCACAATCTCATTCTCCCTACCATGGACTCACATAGGCTTGTAAACATAGAATTCTACCTCTTGCTCATTCAATCCTAACCATTGATCTCAAGTTACCTATGAGTTTCTTCTCCGATAACTGACCAATTAGTCGGTAACTTTCAAATTTTACCATTTTCCCCCTGATTATGGCAATTTCACACAAATCACTTCTAAACTCATTCATATCATTCCAATAACATCACTATGCGCCCTCCCCTATATTTCAACCCATTAGACATTAATCCATACTTAAGCATAAATATAAGATTTAGGCATTAATTAGAACACATTCACATTGAATTCAACGATAATTACATCACTTCTAGCATAATTAGCCCTTAATCCCAAATTAGGTCATTACACCGTATACGTGGACAACTTTTGTAAATTGCTTTACAAAGGTAGTAAATCGATTTATTTGAATTAAATCGATTTACAACCTTTGTAAAGCTAAAAAATCGATTTATTTTCTTTAACACATACATTGATTTAAACAAACACCCATATATAACATTGAATTTGGATACAACTTACATTCCACATTAACAATGCAAGTCTCAATCTACCATCAACCTTCTTCAATCTGCCATCAAGCTTCTTCATAACCAAATACATGTTCGAAATTTTTGCTTGAACATTTCCATCTACTTTATCATCAACTCCTCTCCTATACATTAGATTCTTATCATACAATTTATCCACATAGCCAAGAAGCTTGTTTATCACCTCAATTAACCTCTCACCCATTTCATCATCATGCCATTAGAAGAACCCACAGCCACTGCCCTACACATTACTGCACAACTCATTGCTCCACATCATCCAGCACCAATAATATTTGCTTTAAATCGATTTACAAGTGTAAATCGATTTACAACCTTTGTAAATAGATTTACAAGCTAATAAATCGGTTTATTTGCTTTATACATTGATTTAACCAAACCCCATACATAACATTGAATTCGGATACAACTTTCATCAATTAAATAAACACTAACATACTTGTTGATAGTTTCGATAGCTAAAGAATCTTCCCCCTAGGTTTTGCGCAGTCCATGATGTACGCAAAAGAGCCATGATTCCATAGTGACAGATCCTCGCCGGTCCGTCATATTGCAACTCTCATCCTCCTTGTCTTAACCGCGGCACCATCTGCTTGCTACTAGTCATAGAAGCTGCTGTCGACTCACCCATTTCTTCTCTTCTCTATTCGACCACCTCTGGTTTCATAGACCGGTTGGGAGTTTTGGAGCAGGAACCCTTTTTTTTTTTTTGTAATTTTTCTGTCTACTCAATTTTTATGTGGCAATAGATAAACCATATGTATCAAATATGGAAGCTTGACTGGCATTTCTTCCAACGTGGCAAATGCTTGTTGCTACCATGAGGTCGAGGCAAATATGCTACATTTTGTAAACTTCCAAGGCAAAATGACCTAGAAAAAAGTTCCGGGTGCCAACTGTTTTAAAGGCAAAACTTCCAAATAAAAAATGATACTTTTCCCAGGATATTAATAGTAATTTTTCCGACAAAAATGGGGAATAAAAGTGGTGGAAGCGCCGCAACAGAAACAAACAGTGGAAATGACAGCTAGTCCGAGCGTAGGCAGAAAGTTAGAAATTTTTGCTTCCCATGGACTTCAAACGAAAAATTCCATTAATTTGGTTTCGCTTCGGGGTCTCGGGGGTCTCGCCACTATACAACGTCAAACAAACAGGATGGTCCACGATTATCACGTGGTGGAAAATTGTAGGTGGTCTCGTGTAAACACTGTCCACTAAATATAATATTCTATATAATATCATTCATTATTTGAAACACTAAACTGTTCATTTGAGTAAGAAAATTCGGTGATGAGATAGAAAACGAAGTAACTCTATCCACGTCCGTTGAGTTGTAGAAATTTTGGGCGTATGCTTATCTTTTTCCAACTGATTATGAGTGTGTGTGAGTTGTACTGATCCAACTTGTTTGAAAGGAGAAATATTGTCCACGCCTCAATGATTGGAAATTTGGGATCCACCGAATTTATTAGGTAGTTTAGAAACAGAATTAACAAGGCCGTATCTTTAATGTTGTAAATATTGCGTAAGGATTGTTTCAATATTGTTGAAATATTTTAACATAAAATATTTATTTTAAAAAGTCATAGGTTTATTAATTTAATATATGATTATAACTTTTAAATAAAGAGGTACAGTGCTTTAAAGACTCAATATCAAAACATTAATTAATTATCTATAAATACTCTTACCATCACTCCATTTGAAGAGCAGGAGAAAGAAACCTCTCTTATATCTGGTTGAATTCTTTTACCTTTTGTTGTTATGTCAATTTGTATCCTTACAAGAAGGATTTGTTTAATACTTGAAAGTGATGCTTTCTAATTTACTGACTAGCTGCGAAATATCTATTAATATTGTTGTCAAAATTTACGAAGAACAAAGAAAATATTCTGTTCGAGTCATTGTCCTCAAGGCTCTATTGTGTAGTTTTTTTTATTAATATCTTTTTGCTTTAAAAAAGAAGGTCTGTATGTTTTAATTTAAGCCCAAAAAAAGGTAATTTTGATAAAGTTACACCAAGAAAACCTTAAAAACTTGTACATATATGGGTGACTTAAAAGGAAAGAAAACTCTATTATGGTCTAAATCTTTTGTAGTGAACTTTATTTAAAATTGTGTATTAAGGAGTAAAAATAATCATAAATTAAGGTATTTTATGAGCAGTCATTACTACAAAAAAGGTCATACATCATGGTTATTTTCGACAATACATCACGGTTTTGAACCATAATGTATAGTGGTGCTATATGTTCTCGGCATAAATACTTAACGGTTCCAAATCATGATGTATTCAGTAACATAAGTAATAGTTATAATACAACACCTGTTACGTATTGAGGCTTGGTGATGTTGTGATGTACGTAGTAATGCTGGCAAAATACATAATAGGAACCATTTTATATTCAGTAATACTTGCATAATACATAACAGGCTCACATAAACAAACGTTATATATTCAGCAACACACACACACACACACATATATATATATATATATATATTCATTGTAATGGATTTACTTAAAAAACCATTAGTTATAGTAATGCTAATGGGTTTAGTTAAACATCCGTTGTATATAGTTGATATATATAACGGTTCTTATTTAACCATGAATTTTTTTAATACATTATGATTGTTATATTATAACCATTATGTATTGATGTTAATTTTTTTAAAAAATGGGAGGTTCTCACTACAAAAAAACATGAAAACCGTCGGAAAATTTAAAAATTATTATTATTTAATTAAATTAAATTTGTTAAAAAATTATTTTTATAAAAATTATTATTTATTAATTAATATTTTTAGTTTAATTTTAAATTGATTTTTTGATTATTATTTTCTAATTTCTAAAATATTTTTAATTTCCAATCATAAGTTTTGCTTCAGGAGAGAAAATTATGTGGGGTTACAGTTTATCACTTTTCCAAAAAAGCCTTAAAAAGCTAATTACCAAAACGTCCTTGAAACCCTGCAATTAGAGCCGGGAAAATGGGCCGAGCCCGTCGGGCCGGCCCTTTTAGGCCCTGTCCCTTCAAGGGCCGGGCTTGTAAATTGTAACCTCAAAAGGAAGTCGGGCCTAAAAAGGCCGGCTCTGTAAGGCCTCGGGTTTAAAAGGGCTAGCCCTGGAGGGCCTCGGGCCGGCTCTTTAGGCCCGTTTATTTTTTATTTTTTTTACTTGGAAAGGAACCATGTTACATTTTTGAATTACCTTATTGAATCTATATGTCACTCTATCCTCATATTGTATAGAGTATGATTTTTGAGTATATTATTTTGTCTAATTGAATCATATTGTGATTTTTGAGTATGATTTTTTAGTATATTGTTCTGCCTATTTAGACTAAAATCATATTATATACTATTCTGCCTGATAGAGTATGATTTTTGATGGAGGTTTTGATTATTTAACTATTTGAACCTACTGCTCAAAGTGAAACACAATCAAATATCCTTGAAATTGATGATAGTGGCGAAGAAGGTGAAAATGATAGTCGTCATACTCATATTGTTTAGAGGTTAGAGTATTTAGCTTCTTGCCTTCTTATACTTTGGCCTTTGTGTGAGTTATTTATGGACATGATTTTACCTTTGATTATACATTAGTAACTGTATTTGTTTGTTGTAAGAGATGTGTTATTTAAACCTTAATGTTGACAACATTTATGTATTAAATTAGAACTTTAATCGTTGTTATTTACTAATTATATCTCTCTGGGGAAAATACGCAGGAAAAATAGTTAAATATTGTGAAAAGGATTTCCCGGCCCTGCGGGCCGGCCCTGGCCCTGATGCTCTCGGGCCGGGCCTTGAAAAACTGCAATTTTTCTGACCCCGAGCCCTTTAGGTCCGGCCCTGTTAGGCCCTGACCCATCAAGGGCCGGCCCTGATTCCCAACTCTATCTGCAATAGGCGTTGCCAAGGGCATTCTGATCTTTTAGCAGTGAATTTAGTAATTCCAAGTCTGAAAATAGACTCCTTGGGTTAAAATACGTCAGATTAACCCAGATCAAAATTTCATGAAAAGTACAGTCAGATTGGGTTAGTCGAGCCTGGGCTGAGTCCCTAGGGGCATTTTGGTAATTTTTCAATATAGACTAATATAACCACCAGAAACACTATGGAAGTGTCTAAAATGGTGCATGAATGGGTTTTAACCTAATTCTTGTATATTTGGAATTTTAGGACCGAGTGGAGAGCCGAGCTGTGGCACGAACTTCGACGCACGAGTTACAAGGTGAAAAAGGTTTAAGGTAGTGACATTATTCTTTATACATTATGCTATAATTTATATGACTATGTCGATGCCATTGTTTGTACGTTTCTTAATCAACATGGTCTGTCGAGAAGGGGTAACAAGTGCGAGAAGTGCATTTTACCTGGTTGTGGAATAACAATCCAACCAAGGGACTCGGATAGTGGTGGTGATGCCCTATCCCATGTATACATGCGTCTATATTGTTCATTAATTGGCGCATACATGGTGCATATCATATCTACTTTCTGTATTTTTATGAATGATAGTATATTGCTACCAGGATTCCTTTGAATCTCACTCTTTTTCATAAACAAAAATGTACCAACAGGAACTAGCGGATCTAAAGGCAAGTTGGTAGACCCAAGGAATTGATGGGCACAGATCCCGAGACGATCATTGTGGTTATATGTAGTCTGTATTTGGAATATTTTGGATAATTTGCATATATTATCTATACCCTGCGGGGAAAACCTGTGATAAAATCAAGTACCTTGTATCAATATATCAGTATATTTCGCTATTCCTACGTTGCTCACCGAACTGTACGCAAGCACTCTAAATAATGAGAAAATAAAAAAAGGGTGTGACATTTACTCAACTAATTGATAACATAATTGTAACAATTACGCTGCTTTTGCTTTAGTCCTCGTGGGAACAACAACTTTTTATTCTACTTACGATCCCTAAAGGGGCAAAATAGTCATATAAAAATTTATTTATAAAAAATAAAATTTATTAGTTATTAATTAATATTATTTAATAATTATTTATTAGTTATTAATTAATGTTAATAAAAAATTAATTATATATATATATAACTGTGCAATAATAGAATGCCAAAGCAGTTGAGCCCATCCGGTAAGGCATCATGCGCATACGGATGAGGTCATGAACCAAAGGAGGGGCAAGTTGAGTTGCATTTTCAGGAATAAAGAGGTGGTGACACATGGCGAAGTGAGGTTGCAACACTTGGCCGATCTAGGCGCCGGCGACAAGGTGGGCGCCGCTGGAGCTGCCATAGGGCGGCGCCTGCGATGGGGGGCGATCTGCGGAGTTGCCATGTGGCTTTTTAAATTTAAAAAATAAAAAAATAATTTTGCGACAGAATTTCTAAAAGAAGTTGCGAGGCAATTTCCGATGGAATATTCTGTCAGAAATTGTGAAAATAAATTCTATCGGAAATTTCCGACGGAATCTGAATTCCATTGGAAATTTGTTTGTCACGCTATTATTACCGACGGAATCCATTCCGTCGAAAATCCTTTTCTGTAGAAAATCTGTCGGAAACTCGAAATCCTGTCGGAAATTCAGTTTTTTTTTTGTAGTGTCTGCTTTTGATATTACCATGCATACATTTTTACAAAATGAAATCCAAACAAGCAGAAACAATGAATCAGAATATATACATAAACTTGTAAATATATTTACAGCCATTCATGTGTATATTTACATTAAAACCAAAATTTTAAAATCTATATATTTGAAAACTATCTAAGTTGTATTTAAATTAACATCGAATTGGTTGCAAAAATTAAACCAGCAAACCATAAAATTATTGGAGCATATTGCATACACCATTTGAGCCCACGAAGTCATCCTTGCATCGCCTACTAATAATGCAAAGTAGTCGCCAACTCTTCAGCCACTTCTTCCATCTAAGACAGGATATACACATTGCAATCCATGTTATCAAAGTATT
This sequence comes from Inga oerstediana, assembly GCA_963210345.1. NCBI lineage: Eukaryota > Viridiplantae > Streptophyta > Magnoliopsida > Fabales > Fabaceae > Inga > Inga oerstediana. Next base: position 14,629,809 of record OY723411.1, on the reverse strand, counting down.
GTGTACAAAAGGAAACAATAAATCAAATTAGATATTGTAATGTATAGTTGACCAAATATATATATATATATATAAATGAATGGGCAAATATATAACTTTACATGATCAATTTCACCAGGACTCTGCATGACTATGTCCTTCATATACTGTATTATGCAGTACTCACAATTATTGCTCCCTTATGGTTATCATGGTCACTATAAAGAAATGAGAAGAAAAATATGTCAGTCAATCATATATAAACTATACGTGCTTCAATATAATATTATAGTTAATGGTGAATAGTGTATATACCTTTATTCTCAGCGATTGGAAGGTGTTTTTGATGCGGCCTCCTAGGACATATGGGCATTTAAGGTTATTTTATTGGGTCTATAGTACTTATACACCGCGCTGAGAAGAGATAATAAAAATTATATATATAGAAACAAACTAAACTCAAGTTAAATGTACTTCATAAAAGATATCATGAAGAATGCATTAGTTACTAGTTAAAGGTTTCCTATATGAATCACCTATTGCTTCGATCTCCATCATGATGGTCATAGTTGTAACAACCCAAATTTTATTCACTAATATGTATGGTAATTGGTGGAAATAGTCAATGAAATAAAATGGTGAATTTTGAAAAGATGAACAATGTTTTTAGTGAGATTTCTTGTAAGGTAATGAGTTTGTCATGTAATTTTATATGAACAAATGATGAGCAAAAATTATGAGATTTTACAAGGTTAAAGCAGACATCGTAAGCCTTAATTTGATAGGTCATAAAACTCAATTAGAGCTATATAAAAAAAGTTATGAATTTTTGAAGTTAGCCCAGAAAAACTGTGAATTTTCTGGAACAACATTCAAAGAAATTAATTTTGGAAATTTTTTCCTTCCAATTGGCAAAATTTTATATTTTCCTTGAAATTAGACTTAATAAGGGTTTTATAGCCTTTAGAATCACTCTGATATGAGGTCTAAACATTTAATTATGATTTTTCAAAGTTTGGACAGAAAATCTGCCAAAAATCCAAAAATGCAAAGAAAATGTAATGGCAAACTTGTAATTTTGCCAAACAAGTGCTAAATAAATTATTTTTCGATTAATTGAAGTTAATTTCAATTAATTAAGAAAAATAAAGGAGAAAAATATATTTAGAATATTTTGGTCAATTAAATATGAATTTATGAAAAATTTAAGCAAAAATGCATATTTGACCAAAATTGAGACTTTACGTGTCTACGTAATCGGAAGAAGTTGTGAAGTCAATTGAGACTGAAGGGAAGGACCCTTAGGTGTCTCCTACATGTAGCATAAGGAAGGAAATATTAGTTAGGCTTAATGGACAAGGTTGGATGTACACAGGCTTGGGTACATAAAAATTGATTTTTGGAATTTTGCCTAAATGATTAAATAAAGGCATAAAGTATTATAAAATAATTCTCCATCTCCTTCCTCTAGCCTAAACAGACGTGAACCAGCTAGAATAAGAGAGAGGAAGTGCAGCCATTTTCTAGAGAGAGAAAGGAGAACAGAACTTGTACGGTTGGTCGATTTCTTCAGTAAATCGGTTCCTAATGCGTATAACTTTGATCCTAAGCTACTCTTCTATGTCAATTCAGGTTTGGGAAGCTTAAATTCTCTTGTTCAAGGACCTAGGGTTCAGCCACCTTGAGAAAAAGCCAAGGGGAGCTTGAGGTAATTTCCAAACCTTTATATATTGACTATTCTGGCTACTGTGGACAATTTAATCTATGAAATTTTGTCGGATTGTCCTTGGTTTTAAATTTTGGAAACGTGTATGCCTAGGTGTTATGCTGCCCAAATTGATACTAAATGGTAGTTTTAACCTAATGGAATGGTTAATAAAGTGGTTAAGAGTAGAAAGGAATGCGTTTACGAAGCCGAAATCGCAAAACCCTGATTTTTCCCGAAATACCCATATATTTCGGCTAGGGTTGTAAATGGACTTTAGAGTTGGATTTTCAATAATTTGATGGTTCCATTGAGTTTAGGAGGAAAAATTAGATGGGATTATAATTTTTCACTTTTTCCGAAAAGCCCGAAAAAGCATAATTATGAAAATGCTCCTGAAACTCTTAAAGCGGGACTGCCAAGGGTACTTTTGTATTTTGACAGTGAATTTGATAATTTCAAGTCTGGAAATGGATTTCTTGGGAGAAAATATGTCAATATGACAAAGGTCAAAATTTTGGGAAAAGTACAGTCAGACCGGGTACGGCGGACCGAGACCCAAGGGCATTTTGCTAAATTTTCACCATAGACTAATATAACCACAATAAACACTTTGGAAGTGTCTAAATGGTACATTTAGAATTGTAGGATCGAGTGGAGAGCCAAGCTGCGACACGTTTACGAAGCGTACGTTTTAAAGCAAGAAAGTGTTTCAATTCTAACTCCGCAGACTTTCTCCTTTCACTCCTAATCACTTTATTAATTATTTAATTACGTTAAAACCACCATTTAGACTCAATTTTGGCAGCATAACGCCTAAGGTACACCCTTTCCCAAATTTTACAATCAAAGCAAATCCAACAGAAATTCACCGATTAATTTATCCACAACAGCCAGAACAACTAAAGATTGAAGCTTAGGAAGTCACCTTAGCTTCCTTCTGGCTTTTCCCTTGTTGGTCGAAACCCTAGCTCCCCCAACAATGAAATTTTGCTTCTCAAACACCTTAATTCATATAGAAAAGAAGCTTAGAGCAAGGATTACGCAAATTAGGAACTAATTCACCGAAGAAATCAAGCTTACCTTGTGAATTTTCTCCTCCTTCTCTCTACAAATTCTCACAAGCTCTCTCTCTCTTTTCTTTATGCACAAAACTGACGGAAATGGGCATCGAAAGGTAGGAGATGAATTTTAAAAATATATCATAATTTCCCTTAATTTAATTAATTAGTTTCCCATTTTCGGATTTAAGCAAATTTAGGTTTTTTTTTTCCCCAAACTTTGAAAAATCATAATTAAATTTGTAGACATCATGTTGGAGTGATTCTAAAGGCTATAGAACCCTTGTTGAGTTTGGTTTCAAGGAAAAATATAGCCTTTAGCCAAGTGGAAGCTCACCATTCCCAGAATTTACATCTTTGGACGCTATTCCAGAAAATAGCCAATTTTTCTGGGCTAACTTTAAAAATTCACAACGTTTTACATGCAGCTCCAAAAATTACCCGTCGCCTATCAAATTAAAGCTCATGATGTCTACTTACATCCTATAAAATTTCACAATTTTTGGACATCATTTGATCATCCAAAATCATATAACAATGTCGCTGCCTTGCAGGAAATTTTCACTTGTAGCAAATCCTCATTTCTGGGACTGCTAAACTGAGGCTTAGCAGTCCACTTGCTTCAGGCTTATTCTCAAGCCTCTAATCCCAAAATTTAGGATATTATAGTAAAACCATTTAAAGAGTTTATATCCTAAAAATTACTTGAATTTAAGAAGGAAAATAACTTGATGAAAACTAAATTGAAACTTTACTTCAAGACAAGAGGAGTATAGGATTATTTCTCACCATTACAATTCATGATACTTAAATAATTACCACTCTATTAGTGATTAAATGACCTTACATATTAATCTAAGGTTCAAAAGCATTTGTTTAAACTTTCTCAAGTCAAAACCAAATTTATATACTCAATTAACATGCACAGTCACTTGCTACAATTAAGAAAAAAAATAATCATTAAGCAACAATCTTAATTTAACAATACTAGGTTAGTAACTATATCTTTATGTTACTAACAAACCATCCATTTAATCTATAAACTTCAAGTTTAACATAATATTACCTAAGTTCTACAATTAAATTAACTTTCTCAAGCTTAATTAAATTGAACAAAGCAATCTATGTGGTGATCAAGCACAAAGAAGCATTAGGCCCAAGATAAAATTGGTACATATTGTTGTAACGCCCGTTACTTATGCTTCTTTATTATGCATCGGAAGCATTAACTTTATTGTTATAGCTCAGGAAAATCAATAAATAAAGCTCTTAACCAAAAACTTACACCCTTATTCTTAGTGCACTGTCCATTCGGTGAATCTGTATTTACCATATTTCTTACCTTTATTCACGAGTTTCCTATTCACTTTAACTTTTCAATTATTTCATTCATTATTATCAAGGTCTTTCTCGGCTTATCAATTCCTCTGTTTACTTAACTAATGGGCTCATACTATACCCATTCTTAGTTCATTTAATGCGCTTAGATAATTAATCCCTTCGTCATGCAGGTTATATAGTTAACCACATCAAATATTAATACATCACGGAACAGCGCATAATAATTCCTTAACTCTTCATCTGCAACTTCTTCTTCGGTGCATCGTCCTGCACTCTTTTCTTGTGCTCACCTGCCTAGATGGTTGGTTGGGGGAAAGAGAGATTCGAAGGAATCTCAGTAACAAACAATATCACTATGCATGCAAGATATATATTTAATGCATGACATGCTTGCCTTACATAATTCATGCCAACATAATAACATATATGTATGCTCAATGTCAACATACTCATGGCTATAGCATAAATGTAACAGAGTTTCAATCAATCAAATATGCTCAACACAATTAGGCAAAGCAGTCACGTAAATTAATGCACAAACATACATATCAAATACATGCAGGTTAGGTAAGTTTACTACCTTCTGACTTTAAGTCCTCCTCTTGTACCATTTCTGCCAACCATTTAAGTTGCTTGAAGAACCTTTCATTCTTCCTCCTTGTCATCTCATGGCCTTAGGTACATAATCATATATTAGAGCCATGATAAATGAATGTTCAATGTGGCTACATAGGCCTTCAACAACTTTAAGGGCCTAATCCTAACTCTTGGAGTTTCGAATTATTATATTTGTGCCATTAAGTCTTAAATTCGCATAAGACATAAAGCTAGCAGATTTTTCACTGTACTTTGAAAAATTATAACTAATTCTACAAAACTCCAATTGGGTTAGTTCAAAACTTAATGTGATCCTTATTAAGTCTACTTTAAGGAACAAATATTAGCACTGCCAATTACAAGCACACATTTCCAAAATTCTTAATTATTCACTTCTGTCACAAAATTCTGCTGAGAATTAATGCCCAACTTCCAACAATCATAACTTTTTGTGTACTTATCCAATTGACACAAGTTACCTATCAAATTAAAGCTTATTGGGTCTACTTTATTTCTAGAAAATTTTGTGGACATTGGACTTCATTTGGCCAGAAAAACCACGTCACAATCAGTCTGCCACCATTATCTTTCTAGAATCATTGTCAGGGGGAGAACATGATTCATAACTCACCTCTCCCTTATAATCATGTCAAGGTAGAACTAAAGATCACCATCGATCTTAAGTGTGCCCTTCCGGTGCCCATCCCAGTTGTAGATACATTGGGAGGAGTTGTACTTAGCTTTGTTGCATGGCCTAACCACCGTATTGTCATAACATCTAAGACAAAAAAAGGTATATCGTCGTTGTATGACTAGCTAAAAGTGTATAATAACTATTTTGCTAACTTCTCAGCTTGTTTAGGGGAAAAGGAAGAAGAGAAATTTGGGAGCTCAGTCTGGCCATGGTTTGGTGTCATGTGCGCCGAAGAAGATGAATGAGCCTGAGCTGCCTACTTTGCCAGTTTCCTATAGATATTGGATAGTTCTTGAGGAACACGATATCATATTTGCCAAAACAGAACCTCAGCAAGAAGGCTATAACAAATAAGTCTTTTTGAGCTAGATATCTACGGGGAAGAAGGCATATTCTAGACGTGAGTCAAAGATATCGTCACGGGCAATATGGAAAGCTGAACTGCTTGTAACTGTTATATCTGGTAATTCTTCAACTGTTAATGAATACTTGGCTATAATAACTATTTATATATATTGACTTGCTTGTTTTTGTATGTAAGGTACCTTTACAATAACCATATAGCCCCCAAGGCCTAAATGACAAGCTCATGTTCCTCAACCCCTACCACTATTCAGGCATGTTAGACAAAGGCATATTTTTTGGAGAGAAAAGCGAGGAAACTAATGGATATGGTCATTAAGAGGGCACCAAATAAGAAGGACAATTTGTTCTTGGTTCAGTACTGCCAAGGGTAAGAATACTACTTCATTAAATTGCTTGTTAATTAAGTAGTATTGTTCTCATTATGTTTATTTTATGTAGGGGTCATTGGCTCCTCATCGTGCTAAATTCCTCCAAAGAAAAGATTTGGAACTTTGATTCAGTTTATGGGGATGCGGACAATCGACCACAGATGGTTGAGGTATTCAATAAGTAAGCTGATGAATTTAAATTTAGTTCTTTAATTTATTTTTGTCTTGTTAGAGTTTATTATAAATTTAGTGCTCTACTTCTAATTATTTTGTCATAGTTGTTTACTATCAAGCCATGAATGAAGGCCTCGGCTACTCCTCGTTAATTGGCCACGGCTATGGATTCGCTTACAAATGGAAGAGAGTAAAGGTAATTCACCAATCTATTTCAGAGTTTGTTTATTTGTTTTCCTTTTACACAAATGAAATAAGGACTACTAAATTTCATTTGTTTATTTATACTATCCATGGCAATTAGACAAGAGCTTTGATTGTGGGTATTGTGTCATGAAGTTCATGAAAGACATAGTCACCCACAATCTCACCTCAATTAATACTAAGGTACGTGTATATATATATATATGCATGTGTATATGTTTAAGTAAAATTAAAAGTCAAGTCATATATATTTTAACATATTTGATTTTTTTGCATGCAGTACTTTGCATATAGTTATTGGGAGCAATATTTGCCTGGACAAATTGAAGAAGTTATAGAAGAGTTGGCTATGACTGTTAATCATCAATGTGTTGCTGCAGAACGGAGTTTGCTACAGAGTAGCCTTTTTTTTTTTTTAGTTAATGTTTTGGTTCCTACTTTGCTATTTTAGATTAGCTTTTGGTTTTTGAACAGCTTGGTTTTGGTTTTGATTTCAGTTTTGCTTTTAGTTTAGGTATATTCTGGTATTTAGTAGCCATTTTGATTACTAGAAGGGATGTTTTGATTTCTACATGTACATGCATTTGAATATGTAATATGCATTGGACCGATAAAAAATGAGCCCCGATTATTTTAAAAAAGACATCTATTCCTAATACTTCATGGTTTTTTGCAAATAACCATCCTATATTAAGAGATATATTATGGTTTCATAATATTTGACGATTATTTACCAACTACCAAATAAACACTTTACGGATGACTAAAACTGATGTCAAATGCTTTACACCTTATCATTTGAACTGTAAAGTATTTGGTGATATATTTCATAATTGTTTGTAATTAACTGTCGACTATTTTTTACCATAAAAAATATATTTAACAGTTATTTTTTAGTAACCGTGAAATATAAGACCCCATACGTTATGATTTATTTAAACAATAGCACCATGACATAAATTTTATCTTAAATTTTATTTATATTTGATGCAGGATTCAAATTTAAAATTTTGACGATTGAATTGTGCCAAACACATCCCAATAAATAAAAATAAATAAGCATTTATTTCTGAAAATAGATTATTCTCCCTCCCGTCTTTATTAATAAGGACCTTCCTTATGGTTCTTCATATAAGATCCTCTATCTAAAACATTACTTTTCTCTGTAAATATCCTCCACTGTGATATACAAGGGAAAATTGGGAAAATTTCACCATTAAAAATTTTATTAGTGAGGACCAAAATCAAATATTGGATATATGCAAAATTCCCCATATATCGATATTTTCTATGTAAAAAAATTTCTCAGATCCTTCTTTTCAATAAAATTTTTAATAAAAATTCCCCAATTTTGCCATATATATAAACAGAGAGAACAAGAGAGAGAACAAACTGCCTCTACAATGATCATATCAAGTTATTACAGCAGTGAGCAATGCTTATATACAAAAGCCATTTACCATTTCAAGACAACCAATCGAAGCAGAAGTAGACAACTATAAATACCTGTATTTTGAAGTAAAGGAACAAGCTGTGCCTATTAAACCGAACCAGAAAGAGATGCAAATATCCCCACATGGCTGCTATAATTCTCTAGCGTTTTCTAAATTTCCTCTTGACCATAGCTGCTACCCTTCAAAACATTATACTTGCAAAGCGGGCAAGTTGCGTTTATGTACAGCCACTTATCGACGCAGGCACAATGAAAATGGTGACCACAAGGAAGTTCTCTTAGTTCAACCCCATCCTCATAAGCAGAAAGGCAGATGCAACATTCCTACAGATCATAATATGAAGATTCATATCAGATTTCACACTAATAACTACTCCCTCCATTCCTTTTTATAAGAGACTCTTTGTAGCCATGGCTATAAGAGACATGTCTGAATTTTCTTATTGTTTGCCCATTTTACCCCCATTGAATAACACATATTACTCATTTAATTCCCACTCTCTCTCTCTACCACACATTGTCTCTGCCATATGAGGGTATTCTTGGCAAACAAATTACATTTTTTTACAAATTTGTTGTCTCTAACTAATTTTAAACAATATTTCGAACAACTTTTGTTGCATATAATAAGGATCGAATGAAGTAACTAGTATGATGTAGCCAATTTCTGTGAAACCAGAGGGCCATGACATCGAGTACAAATTTAGAGCAAAGCATAAGTGGTTGACTACAAGATGATGATGACCAGAAAAATGAGAAAAGGCTAAACCACTAGCTAAAAAAAAATGTACAACATACCGCATCCTCCTCAGAAAGAACGTGTTCAGTGGGTAACTCGGTGCCACATTCAGTCATCACACCTCCCACAGATCCTTCTGTGCTACCGGCAACTTTCTCATTGTCTATTCTACGAAATTTGAATTTCGACAACTGCTCCAGGTCTTGTTTTGTTGCCCCTTCCTGCTCGTTTACCCAAGAAGAAGAAAAGGATTTGAAAAATAGGAAAAATTCAATTAATTTACATACAAACTACAAAATAACAGCATTATCTTCAGTTCTACACTCCTACTCAAATTTAGGAAAACACTTCATTTGTATTGCTACTCGCTCAAATAGTACCCAAAAAGATTGAATATTTAGAGATACATTGGTACATTCAAAGCCAGCTATCAAACTGCAGGAAAGAAAATCATAAAGTTTATCTGGATGCTAGGTCAACAAATTGTCTGCGGAAAAATTAAGCAATAATGAAAAAAAAAATTAATGATGGAATGATGCAATCATTTGTCCCCCTGTGCATAAAACAGAATCCTCAGATGATGTCAAACAACCAACTTATCTGACGAAAAGAAATCTACTGAACAAGTCATAACCTCTCATCATCAAGGTTATATAAAAAGTTTATCAGGATACTAGGACAACAAACAGTCTATGGAAAAGTTATACAATAATGTATTTAATTTTCTTGCAATGATGGAATAATGCAATCATTTGTCCTCCTCCGTGTATCAATCTGAATGAAAAGCTCACACAGTCCTTAGATGAAGTCATAACCAACTCATCTGCGGATAAGAAATCTACTGAACAAATCATAACCTCTCAACATCAGAGGTTATAAAAGGTTTTGCACCTGACACTGACAAAATTCTAGGAAGTAGTTTGTAAGACGCCAGAAATTTTCCCAACCAACGAATCTTGAATTATTGACCTTTAAATATGAATCTCGTGCGGAAATCTTTCAATCATCAGTACAAAATATTTTGAAATCAGTTACATCCGAATCATTTTTCCATCTGAAGTTTCAATGTTCAGTAGAATTTGTCTTTATGTATCAAATCCTCATACACAACCTTTTTACAAGGCTCACTTATCAACCCGTTTATCTCATGATAGGAAAACCATTCCCTCTTTCTGTATCTATGAAGGCTTCCATTTTTTCTCCTAAAACGAAAGCAAAGGTGAGGAAAAAGGATGGCGGTCTGTTACTAGCAGAGGTTATTGCATAAACTTAAATTCAGGTACAGCTTAATTTGTTCGTCTACAACACCAAAAATAACCTTTATAGGAACACATATCACCGTGATAAGGACCAAGTTAGTATGAAATGTTCAAGCCCCACATCCAATAATATGGACTGCTCAATGAGATATTTAAGTACGATGCTTCTTCCACCTCACAAGCCACCTCTTAGAAAAGGATTCTCCATCCCACCGGGGTGGATGTGAAGGATCCTAACTGATAAAACGCTGAGTGAACCATCACAATCTCACTGAGATGTTGGCTGTAACATCTCACTTTAGTAACCAATTTCTGGCAACGGAAGCTAACTTAGGTTCCTTTCAGAGCAATTAGAGATAAGAAAACTCAAAGATTCAAGCTCATTCTTAGTTTACTTTAATTAGTTATTTTCATATATTTGGGGCCTACTTCAAAAATTCATAACTTGCTCTAGGACTATTGGATTGAGCTCATTCCAGTCTCATTCCAAAGCTCCAATAGTCCTTTTGCACGGAAAAATATACAACATGATTTTGGTCTTCTCACTTTTTCCTTTTTGGTCCAATAACTACTTCATACTAAGTTCTGGTCTTTTTGGACCCATGGAATCCTACCCTAGATGGTACACAACGATCAACTTACGAAGATTCAGCTCTAACTCTTCTCTGTGATCTCATGTCACTGCATACTTGAGACTATTATTATATATCCATGCATAACAAATTACTCGTCTCAAGACCACATTTACTAGAGTAGCTTAAACATTACTTGAGCAGAAGGTTATCTTTACTGGAAACTTTGTTCTCTAACTTTAGCCTCATTAATTTTGTACTTCTTCTAGCTGCCTGTCCAATTAGATCAAATATCCTGCTAATAAAACTTTATTCTTATACCCAACAAGCAGTCGGGCCTAATTTTTGGGTGTTACATTGTCAAGCCAAAGAAAAGCAATTAACAGGAATTAAGGTAATATAAGATCTATAAATATTTTCTTCACCCTTTAAGAGTATCTATCACACCAACATGGTACCAAATGTTTAAATAAAGGAACACCAGATTTAGGATTAGTGGTAGAGCATCCATTGCAAGACAATTTATGTAAATCATATTTGTTTAAACTTCTTGCACTCAAATCTCTACTAAAATTTCTACTATCTCTTGTTCTTCAATATTAGTTTTTACCAGAACACCTTATATTCTGGCTCAGTTTATTTCCAGTAAACCAATCAAAGCTGCAGTAATTTATCTCAAAGCATACTTGTTTATTTTTCCAAATTAAGCCGCAAGACCTATATATGATGGAAGGAAGAGAAAAATTAGGCGAAAGTAGAGGAGGTTATGCTTAGGATGTAACTTCTGTAAGTTCCCTTGTGTCTTGTCAAAATTTACATAAGGGATTTCCTTTTGAATCCCCTATTGTCAAATGATGCCAGATGTTTACGTATGGTTTGTTGTCATTATGAAGTTATTGAACGGGATGTGTTAGTTAACAATATATCCAAACATTTAGCCATTGATAGAGTATATTGACGTCATGCAATCCATGTACTTGATCTCACCTAGTGTTGTCGTCATCACAAGCCTCGGAGTTAGTCAGATACAGTTATCCTATTGACCAGAATGCATCAGTATTATTTATGTGCAGGTCAAACTAATAGAAGGCACATATGAAGTATTATTCAGATCAATTATGGCAGATTCTCCTTGTGGCTGTGTATATAACTTGACTTATATTGTACTTCCTTCTTTTCCTTTTTTATTCTATCAATTTTTTAGCAGTTCCCCAGACTTCTATCAATTTTATTAACCCAGATCTTAACATGAAATCACACCAACAAAAGCAATGTATATATAAATTACAATTTCCCTTATTTATTTTCTGTTTGGAGACAAATTACCCATGAAATCCAACACTTCCTATGCCTTGAGTGTAGATGACCTGAGATCCTTAAGAGCATGAATATGAACTTCTCTCTTTTATACTATAGATATTAAGAAGTCCAACTTCATCTAGACTCAGTAATTCATAGAAACATAAAATTTGAAGCCATATAATGCAAGACTACACCTACTCTTGAAACCCTGCCCCCAACACCCAAAACTAGTCAAATTCAAAAAAAAAAAAAGAGTCATTGGAGTATGTAATAATGTGTTATTATATTATTTGAAACCATCCGCCTGCAACAGTGGCTCAAAATACATAATTGCTCCTCACACATTCTTTCCACGAGACAGTTGTATCCAGATAGAATACTGCAATCATATCTATTTTAACACGAGAAACTAATTGATGTAGAATAGCCAAGGGCCCAACAACCTAGAGATTAAGATTTAGTACTAGCCTTAAAAGGTACTAAGCAGATCAATAGAACATAAGTTCCAATTCAGATGCCAACTTGGCCCACCGACAAGTTAAGATATAATTTATGTTGAAACCAGTTATGTCAATGATATGATGTTGTAATAAATAAATTGAAAAGTTAGTTAGGTTAGTTAGTTAATTAGAAGAGTGGGATTAACCATTAGTGGCATTAGTTGTTTAAGAGCAACATTAGCCAAACATGGCCTTACCCATGTCTAATTACTAATAGGTCCTTGATTAATGAACCCCTAACCCCTGCTGTGTTGTTATTTCCCCAGTACTGTTCTAATGCCTATATATATGTGGCTATTGTACTATTGCAGTCAGTTTTTGCGAGTAATGAAAGTCAGAGCACTATTCAGAAATTCTTCTGTTTTCTATCTTCTACTCCTAATTCCTCTAATTCTCTTCTGCAACCCTCTCTTTTCTTCTTCTCTACCCTAATCCCCAATTCCCAAAGACATTCAGATTACAATCAGCTATCAGTCAATGACCATGGGCCCTATGGGTGTTTGTTCCTTTATAAAAAAAAAAAATCAATTAGAATATGTCTTTCAATCAAAAACTACTTTTGCACGTGCCAAAATGAAAATATTTGTAAAAACCTTCATAAAAAATGCATATTCACCAGCTTGCAACTGAAATTTAGACAAGAAAGTTCTTTTTAACGATATTTACTGGCACTAGATTAATGAAATACCAACTTAAAAACTAGAGTAAAAACACATAATCCAAAATTTACCTGGTCTGCAACAGCATAAAGAAGAGCAATGATGCATGGAAGACAACAGCAAACAGCAATGCCAATAATGCATGCCAGTGCAACGCAGAAAATGACAAAGAAGACATCAAAAGCCAGGAAAAGAATGCATAGCCTGCAAAGCAAGTTAACTTTGTCAAAGGTAATAGAAGTAAAAGAACAACAGATTTTCCAATAGGAGAATAGATAAAAAAATGCAATATTTAATTGTAGATGCATCCTATCCAAAATTGAATGTGAGGGCGAAATAAGAAGCACGAACCAGTAAAGCTGAGGAGAATCATTGGCTAAAGCTTGAGTACCAGAGGACACCCAGTAAAATCCAATGATCCACCAAACAAATGAGAACATTGTATTGGCTGATTCGAGATGCTTTGCAGTGCTGCTGAAAACAATAAAAAGAACAACATAAAAAATGTACATTATAATCCAAATATTTAACAAGCGTAACAATTATTCCTGTCATCAACAGATACTTGGCATATGTATATATTGGCTCAACACAGTTAAAACTGAAGTGATGCTCTAGTTCCTGACCCACAGCCATGAAAGCAATACAACTCCCAAAAGGCTTGGAGAGATATAATTGTGCAGTTCACCAAAATTTCTTAATAAGCAATGCTAAGTTTTTACTTCATTTCCTGAAGGATGAATCACATGAAGTAGAAGTGTGAAATGATTCCAAATGAGACCACGCTCATATTTCATTCTTAAATTTTCATTAAGCACCGTACGCTCGAAAGTTCACATGAAAACCCATAATTTCTTTATTCACTAATACAATTAAGAGTGTTACGGAAGACAAAGCAGGAATTTACCTTGTACCCTCCTCATGAAATTGCGGCAAACTCTCATAATGCCCAGAATTCTCCCTTGAACCGGAACTCGAATTGTCACTGCTTCCAGACCTTTGCACTGAGTTCACGGAAGGCGGGGATTGACTCTGTTGGTTGCGCCTCCGCCTCCTATACTCAACGCAGACGCAGAATATGTGAAGGACGCATTGGATAGAATAACCCACAACCCACAACCTCAAAGGCATGCTTGGTGATTCATTTCTGCTTATAACCAACACTGTAGCGGCAGCAATAACAAAGGCGAAATTCCAAATAATATCAAGAATCACAACGGGTTTGGAATAAGCCCAATCGCTTTGTCTCTCTTCCAATTGCTCGGCTGCAGTCTCTCTAACCATCATTGATGGCTCGCGCATCATCCTACGGCCACTAGCCTGCCTGAGGAACCGTGCAGCTTGTCGCAGGCTCTGTCTTCGCACAAGTCGACGGCCGGAATTGAATTCGTCGGAAGAACCACCTGAATTCCCCAGAAAAGGCGTTGAATCGACGATGTCGTCAGAGGAACGGTCCATTGACCTGGACGTAGCCATGACTGGGAAAAATGATGACAGGTCTAGATTCAAAAGCTTATTCGAGACTAGGTTTCAAGGCATCACGATTTACTCTCCGTACATAAAAGATCATGAAATCCTTCAAATCTTCGAAAAAGTGGAAAAACATAGAGGGCCGATGCGATTTTTTTTTCCCCCCAACCGACGCGAATTAAATGCTCAAAAGCAACGAGGATTGGAGTGTCGTTTGGCGAATTGAGCAGAGTGAGAAAGGAAATGATGGTATAGAAACGGTGGTGATGACGTGTCATCTTGATCTTTTATTTTTGATTTTTTTGGTCAAAATCTTTTTTTTTAAATTTTTTTTATTTGATTTAATGATTTAGATAACTTTTTTTTTTTCACCTGAGCTGTGTTATCATCAGGCCGTCCACTTCATCGGTTGCCTCTTGGCATGTCATGTGGCTTATAACAACGCAACTGATTAATCTTGTTTTCTTGCTAACATCAATATCATTTTGATTTTAGTTCAAAAGAAACACAACGGATTAGTATGACTAGTCACATAATCCCATACACATTTTTAGGGGAAATATTACATCTTCAGGACTATCATGTCATCTAAATTATGTCCCATAAAAATATAACAACTTAAATTATTTTAATCTTATTAGCTGATGACATCTTTTTTTTCAAAAGGAAAATATTGGTTGATCATTTTATTTTGGGTTAAGGTGCAAAAATACCCATGAACTTTTTTCAAAAGTGCATCCAACACCATAAACTTTTTTTAGGTGCAAAAATACCCATGAACTTCTCAAAATGGGGCAAAAATATCAAACCGTTAATTGGTACAAACGTCCGTTTTGTAAGACCCACAATATTATTTTTTGAGGTGCAAAAATACCCATAAACTTTTCTAAAAAGTGCACCCAACACCATAAACTTTTGAAAAGTGCATGGGCATTTTTGCACCCAGAAAAAATTTTATGGTGTTAGGTGCACTTTTTAGAAAAGTTCATGGGTATTTTTGCACCTTAAAAAATAAAATTATGGGTCCCACAAAACGGACGTTTGTACCAATTAACGGCTTGATATTTTTGCCCCATTTTGAGAAGTTCATGGGTATTTTTGCACCTAAAAAAAGTTTATGGTGTTGGATGCACTTTTAAGAAAAGTTCATGGGTATTTTTGCACCTTAACCATTTTATTTTAGATTTTTTTTTTTCAAATTAAGATGGTTCCCTTATAAACAAGATAAAATTTGAATTTTTTTTGAATGGGTCATCCGCCATCTAGAATTATAATTATCTGAGTTGTTATATTTTCATTGAACAAAATTTAGATGACGTGATTTTATTGGAGTATGTAAATATTTCCCCATTTTTAGGCTCCATTTGGTATAACCAAGCAACGCGTCTTATTTTTCTTTAATCACTATTTATATTTCATTAAAATTCTTCGTACATAACAAATCAGGAAGACTTCATACAATGCACGGGTAATTTTTCTTTTATGTAATCAAAATTCCTCGCACATAATAAATTGGCACATCCCCTCCCTTCATTAGCCCGTAATTTTACTTTTATGTAATCAAAATTCTTTAGACATTATAAAGTAGCACATCCCCCTCACTTCATCAACCAAATTACAATCTCCCATATATCAATAGTATCTGCAAAGATGTTGCATTTAAGTGTGTTTGGGAAATACTCATATCGTAGTATCAGAAGCTACTTTTTTATAAGTCGAGACAAAACTCCTCTTACATACTTACCTTGTAAATTATAAAAACTATTTTCAAAAGTTAATTCAAACACACACTTAATATGGTAATGGAAATTAGCCTGAATTTACCAAATCAAACTAATAAATCTAATATTTTATGCTTATTTTTGCCTCGTACCTTTTTAAATGATAGGAAGGATCACCTGAAATTACTGTGTGAAATCGAATGCTACCAATTCTTATATTTTCTCTTAAAAAAAAATCTTATTAATTGCTTTGAAACCAAAAAAAAATTAGGAAGAATAATCTTTAATAACTTCTCATTTACAAACCATAAGGTGGGTAGAACTAGGGGTGTTCAAATCCAGGACCAGGACTGGGATCCCCCACTCCCAGTCTTAGTCCCAGTTTTTGGCCGGGATGCAAATTGCATCCCGGTACCGGTCCCGGTCCCAGTAATTCCGGGCGAAACTGGGATCAAACCAAGAAATTCCGATTTTTTAAAAAAAATTAAATTTAAAATATATTATTATATTAATTAAATTTTCTATAATATAGTGTTTAAAATAATTATTTAACATCTAATAAGGCCATAATAATCATACAAATTCATCTAGAATTGAAAAATAACATTTTATTATTATTATTATAATTACCTTCATCATTTTTGTTATTATTTTTATACATTGTATAGTAGGATTAGTATAACGATATATACAATTTAACTTCAACTAAATATGTGATACACATTTTATCAAATGAAAACTTAAATTATGGAATGAAATATACAAAAATAAAATAATAACTTAGTTTTTAAGAAAAAAATTAAAAAAAAATTGGGACCGGGACCCGGATCATAAGGTGTGTGACCAGCCCCAGGTCCAATAGATCCCGGTCTCGGTCCTGACCGGGACTGGAAATTCCCGGGATCAAAATGTCCGGGATCGGGATCGGGACCGGATAACCAGAACCGGGATTCTTTGAACACCCCTTGATAGAACTATGAATGTAATGGTTTAACTCAGTTTTTTTCCCCTTTTATTTTTGTTTACATAAACAATAATATATGTGCAGCAGCACAGTCCTTAATTTTCTCCAAAATCTTAGTTTATCAAAAAATATGAGATCTTTCCTTTGCACAAATTCAAATATTTTGCTTTTTTATCTTTAAAGTGGTCTTATCGAGTTGTAAACTGTAGTCACCATCTACAATATCTCTAATCTCTATGTTGTCACTTTTTCTTATATGACTTTTTTCTTTTGGCTAACATGAAGGGGCTAAGCCCGATTAACTACAGAACTCTATTCTTTCTTGTAGTGTTGATGGAATGTCCCATTTTTTGTCACAGCTTTCCAAATAGTGTTTTATCTCTGCCTCTGCATGCCAGGGTAGTTCAAACTTCAGTATATGGGCCTGCATGTTCCTTCATGTCCAAATGCGCCAGCACCTCACTGTGAAAAAATTCAGACCACTTAATATGGTCCATATACTCCCTCCCATCTAGTGAGTTGAGGATCAACCAATCTTGTCCAAAGAACTCAACTCTGTTCTAGAGCGACCCTTGCTTTCTCCAAATGAGGGGAGGGGAGGGAAAGTAAGAGGAGAGGAAATTTTAAGTTGAATTTTAAAAAGTTAGAGAAATGGGGTTAAAAATTTTAAATTAATTCTTTTTATTATTTTATTTTACGTATTTTCTTTATTAAAATTTGATAGCCCCACTTTTTTTAATTTTTTAAAATCAAACCCTTAAATATTTCTCCACTCCTCCAAACCCGCATGTAGAGGATCCTCAGCGTGGCTGTGAGAGATCGCACAGCTATCGTGACCTCGATCCCATTTGCATGTCAATGAATTTGTGGTTAGAGTGTGTTCGGCTTTCAAAAAAAAAAAGTGTTTTTTTCTCAAAACTACGGTTTTGAGGAAAAAATACAAGAACACTCAATTTTTCTAAATAAGCTATTTTGACCTTAAACCATGGTTTTGGACCTTAAAATCATGGTTTGGGCATAAACTATTTTTTTTTACTTTTTGCATTTTATGGGTCCCACCCTCTCATTTTCATTGGTTCTTTTTTTGTATGTGGGTCTCATGTCACACCCTCTCTCATCCTTTGTTTTTTTTTTAATTTCAGCTTTTTTTCTGCCCTTTTTTTTTTATTTTAAAATTTTAATACTCCTTCTTATCCTTAATATAAGACATATTTCTCTAATTTAATTATATTAGAAAAATTAGTTAAGTTAATTAACGTTACATATAGACAAATTTATTTCATTTTTGGTATTAATTATGAAATTTAATGTTAAATAATGGGTTAAGATACATCATTTTTAGTGTCGTTAGGGATTTTAATTATTAATTTTTAATTATTCATTGTTATTTTTCCATCTTCTAAAATTTATTTGTACCGGATGTTCCTCAGGAAAAACTTGACTATTAAATTTGGATCTTACCCCTTAAATAATATATAAAATATAATCTTATTCTTTATATGTAATTATCATAAAAGTTAATGTCCTTTTTAGTCATTTGACCATGAAAAAAGCTATTCTGATAAAATCATCCAAACACTCTCATTTTTTCAAAATCACTTTTTCCCCATAATCTATTCTCCAGAAGCTATTCTCCATTTTTTCTCCAGAAGCTATTTTTCAAAAGCTAATAAGAACACACCCCATTTGTCTTTTATGAAAGATCAAGCCACATGAATACATTAAGTGCCCATTTGGATTAGCGGTGGAGAAGTGACTTTTTTTTACCATCTGACTTTTGAAAAAGTAAGGTAGGATTAAAAGTGAAAATGTAAATGTGATTTGTGTTTGGATTAGCGGTGGCAGGAGTGACTTTTTTTTTAACCTTGAACCTGTTTGGATTAGAGTTTGAAAAACTTGTTTAGATGCAAAATGACTGAAAAGGGCATGGATGCTATTACCGACGATCCTAATTATAAGACAAAGTTGATTTTTTTTTGGAAAAATTAAGAAAGCTAAATAAATTACTTAATCATATCATATGTTATGTATCCTTATATGTTATATTAGTTTATTAGTCAAACTAATTAGTTTGAAAAAAAAATATAAATATAAATACTCTAAAATAATTTAATTAATTTCCTTAATTTCTTCAAAAAATTAACTTTATTTTATAATTAGGAATGAGGGAGTATTGAATACTATATATATATATATATATATATTATTAGAAGTGCAATGGAAAAGTAACTCAGAGGAGCTTTAAAAAAAAAAAAAAAGCTACGACAGTGATATAAATGCGGTAGATAATATATTTTTGTCTAAAGTTCTTTTTTTAAGGAAAATGTACGGTTGCCATGACTCACCGCTTTAACAAACAGGCCCTAACTCTTCTAGGAGTTACTTCCCGTTGTTTTTGACGTGCCTCTAACTATGTGTGTTGGATAACATTCTAAAATCATTTTTTTAGAGAAAACTATAGTTTGAAAGAAAATTATCCAAACATATGGAAAAATTTCAGAATCACTTTTTTAAATTAAACCATGGTGTGGGATCTCACTAAGTGCATGTTTGGGAAAAATTATTTTTTGAATATAAGTGCTTATTACACAAACTGAGATAAAACTTGTAATACCCTGAATTTCGAGACTCGAGGCTAGAGAATAAGCCTGAGATCAGTGGATTGCTAAGCCCCGGTTTAGCAAGATCCCAAATTATGATTAGGGGTTAATGACTACAAAAGTGGACGTGGTTAGTGATTAATGTACCCTTTTAGAGAATATAAAGTGGATTGTAGTCACTTGTGTTATGAGCAACGCCAAAACCCTGTATTTGAGTTCAATTGTGGATTAACATCCAAATTGACTTAGAATAGAGGGAAGAATTGAATGTGGTATTGTGATGGAAATGGTGTCATGTTGTGGTATTTAATCATTGGAATTGATTTAAATTGAATTGGACACATTGGTTGCAAAACTGGAAATGCTGTCCAGTGTGAATTCTGTATGGCCAGTCTTCTCGTGTGGATGTTTTGACTAGGCAAATGATGTCAGAAAATTATGAAACTTTCCAGCATTATAGTTCAAATCTCAAGCTTCAAAATGGACATATAATTTGTGCCATTTCATTTTGGGAACTGGGAGATATGACTGTCCAAAGTTTGGGATAGAAACTGAACTCTGTTTTGGGGCAGTGATGAGTTTTATGTAATTCTGGAATTGTGTGGTGATTTTTAGTAATGTCCAATATTTTTCCTATGAAAAGAACTTAAATATCTTTCATTTGGCTTTGGAATCACCTCATTTTGAGTTTTCTAGAATTAGTTATGATTTTTCAAAGTTTGGGCAGAAAATCTGCCAGAAAATCCGAAAATGGGAATTATGACATCATCTCATTAAAAGATGATGTCAGCATGGATTATTAATCAAATTGCTCATCTTCTTCAGCCATTTCACGCCATTTTCAGCTGAAGCAAGAGGGAAAAAACGTGAGAGAGAGCTTGGAGAAAAATAGAGAGAAGGAAGGAGAAATCTCACAAGGTAAGCCGATTTCTCCAACGATCTAGCTCCTAATGTGTATAATCCTCCTCCTAAGCCATTCCTCTATGTGAATTAAGGTTTTGAAGCAAGGAATTTGGTGTTCAAGGGGCTAGCGTTTTCAGCCACTCTTGAGAAAAGCTAGAAGGAGCTTGAGGTAACTTCCAAACTCTTGTATATTGACTATTCTGGCAGCTGTGGGCAATTTAATCGGTGAAATTTCGCCGGATTGCCATTGGTTGTAAAAATGGAAAATGGGTTTCCCTAAGGGTTATGCTGCCCAAATTGATACTAAATGGTAGTTGTAACCTAATGGAATAGTCAATAAAGTGGTTAGGAGTAGAAAGGAACGCGTTTACGGAGCTGAAACCGAAAAACCCCAATTTTTCCCGGAGTACATGTATATTTCGGCCAAGGCTATAAATGGGTCTTAGAGTTGGATTTTCAATGATTTGATGATTCCATTGAGTTCAGGAGCAAAAAATAGGTGGGGTTACAGTTGGGCACTTTTTCGGAAAAGGCCGAGAAAGTATAATTACGGAAACGCCCCTAAAACCCTAAAAGTAGGGCTGTCAAGGGCAATTTCGTAATTTGACATTGAATTTGATAATTCCGAGTCCGGAAATGGATTCCTTGGGCGAAAATATGTCAGAATAGCCCATGTCAAAATTTCAAGAAAAGTATAGCCGGACCGGGTCCCCGGAGGTATTTTAGTAAATTTTCAATATAGCCTCATATAACCCCCAGAAACACTATGGAAGTGTCTAAATGGTACATTTGACATTGTAGGATTGAATGTGAAGCCCCGAGTTACTGGCACGCAAATCGAGGAGAAAAGACTGGAGGTAGGGGACTTGCCTTACTTGCATGTATTTGATATCTTTGCTTGTGTAGTGATGTATGTGATTGCTTTACTTGATTGTGTAGAGCATATTTGAATAAATGAAGCTCTGTTTCTGTTTTACTGTGGCCATAGTTTTGTTATATGAAATATTGAGCATGCAGAAATGTCATTATGGGGCATGCATCTAGATAAAGCTAACATGTCATACACATAGCATCTATCATGCATGCATTATGGTATCTGTTTCCTACTGAGATTCTCTCGAATCTCACTCTCCCCTACCAACAATTTAGACAGGGCAGGTGGCTCGTGGAGGGAGCGGCTAGGACTCCTCCGAGATGAGATTGTGTAATCCCTATTTGAAGAATTGTAATGGGCAATTGTACCCTATGTATCTTTAGTGAAGGTATATACCCGAGATTGCCGGGATGATTAAGTTGTGCACTTTGATATTTATATGAATGTGATTTATCTTCGCGTAGTAATTGTATTCGAAATGTGAATATGAGACCAAGTTTATAAATGATTTCAAAAAGTATTCGTGAAAACCCCGTCATGTGATGGGTTAGTAAATGTTATTTGATTATTATTGGTCTCTATTTCATTTTAATCGCGTATTTCGGATATAATTACGGAGGGGGTTACAAAACTCATCTCACATACTTATCTCGTATACCGTGAATCACGATTTATAAACATTTATTACTCAAAAATAAGTTATTCCAAACAAGCACTAATTATTGGCTGGTGTAATTTTCCAACTTATCCTTTCTCTTTCCTTCTTTTTTTTTTCCCCCTTTTTCCTTCTTCTTTTCCTTCGATTTTGTTCTCCCTTCTGTCATACCCGTGTGGGGGAGGGGGAAGTGGCTTAAAGTCATACGAACGACCACTGTGCTACAAGGTGCTGGCCTCTCTGTTTCAATTTCATCATGATGACCGAGCATCATACTCCCAATCTCTCATGCCCTTGTTTTGTTTTCTAAGATGAAATCAGAAACCAAAAAAAAAATGATTTAGGTTCTTTATATGCAATTATCTTGTAGATAAATTTAGCTAAAATTTTGGTATTTATTAAAATTTATTTTGTTGATAAATTTATTAAAATTTAATTTTATAGATAAATTCATTAAAATTTTGGTATTTATTATGAAATTTAATGTTAAAAATATTTAAAATAAAATCTTGTCCTTTTATATGTAATTATCATAAAAATTAATGTTCTTTTTGATAATTTGAATACGAAAAAGTGATTCTGATAATAATATCAAAACACTATATTTTATCAAAATCATTTTTTTCCCGTAATCTTTATGTTCAAAATTTATTCTCTAAAATCATTTTTATTATATTTTTCTTATAAATTATTCTCCAAAAATTAATTCACATCCACCCAAACTTGCATATAGGTACTGGCTATAGAAAAAACACAATTTCCTTATCCTGTTTAGCCCCAATAGTAATTAAACTCCGTATTTTTCTCATCCGGGTGGGATCAAGTGGTCATATTTTACTTCCTGAGATGGAAGTCATCATTGCCTTTTGAAACATGTCAGAAGTGGTCCACATGCCTCCCTATCTCGCCCATACTTTCCTTGATGATTTAGGGTGTGTTTGTTTTGGTGATTGGATAAGTAACTTATTTTTACTTAAATTTATGGAATTTTAAGATTGAAAAAAAAGTTAGATTGAGTAAAATGATGAGTATTTGGATTAGCGATTGGATAAGTAACTTAAAGTAACTTATGTAAAAGTGAATGATGTTTGATTTAACTTTTACATAAGTGACTTTTGTATTAATTAAGAGAAAAAAACTGAAAAAATTATGAAAAATGAAAAAATGAAGGACTAATTGTGGAAAAAGAACTCATTAGCAACTTAATTACCAAATGAGACCTGGGAAGATATCTATACACGAAGGGATTTTTTCACAATTTTCTCAAAAATTAAATTTGAAAATTTGGCAATGGTACAATTTTTAAAAAAATTATATCAAATTCTAATTTAAATTGGTACACTCCAAAAATATTTTCTATTGTGCAACTCAAGCTTAAATTTTATAAATTATATCAAACTCTAATTTAAATATTAAATCCTAACTCATAATTTCACATAACTCAAAATCTAACAAAATAAATCGATTAAAACCTCAATAATACCTCCAATAATCCAAATAAATTATTTAAACTAAATTTAATGGGTAAAAATACTATATAGAAATTAATTTATGACATGTTTATAAAAAAATTGATTATAAAATCATAAAACAACTAAATAATAAATCTAAACTGATTAAAATTAATTATTAATTATTCTCTTCATTTCTACAGTCATATATTAACAAAACTCAAAACTTGACTAAACTCTTATCCCAAAGTATTCTCTAATTAGTAGAAGATTACTATCTAAAGAAAGAGAAAATTATTTAGAACATTTTTCATAAAAGAAGTTTTATGATTAAAAGTGATTTTGAGTACCTCATTTATTCCCAAAAATATGAAAATACTCCTATCAATATTTTTTATACACACAAAGGCACATAAGCTCCAATAAGCTTCATTTTGAGACTTATGACTTTTTTCAGCTTAAATCTCATTTTTCAACCAAACATTTCAAAAGACCAAACACTGTTCAAGCCCAATTGCGACACTGTTGAAGTCCGATTTCAGCGCAAATCGCCAGAACAAACACACTATTAGTATGTGTTTGGATTAGCTTTTTTAAATAACTTTTATGATTTATGAGATAAGTGTAAGAGAGAAATTTTATCTCAGATTGCGCAAACCATAATTTTGATGCTTGCCAAACACACAAATCATTTGGATTTTCATGGAATCTCCACTGCAATTTTAGAATGAATGCAGCGTTCATACTTTTGAGAATAAGCGTGTTAATATCAAGGGACTGAAAATATATTCTATAAATTTAATAGATTAAATTAAAAACTGATATAAGTTTAAAAAACCAAACATGTACAATAACCATACAATTATTAGTATTATAATTGTATACTAAAATTTAATAAAGTTTTTCATTTTGTCAAAATTTAAAGGTTTGATTTATTTGCAAGATTATAAATATTTTTATACCTCCTCAAAATATATAGTATTTGATGAAGTTTAGGTGAAAGTTGACGAGTGTTTTTGAATCTTTATGCTTTTTAGTTTTTTCAAATTGAGAGTATTTAAGTATTTTCATAATAATATTATGGGCCTCACACCACGAAAAGTAACGGCACTTAATCAATTTTAATGGTTATATTATCTTTGGTTTGATTACTCTGATTTTGCAAGTTAATGAGTACTTTTGTACTCCAAAACTCATATAGTGTTAAGCGCACTTTGAGTGAGAGAAAATAAATATTTTTGCATCTTTATCCTTTTTTTTATAATAAGGTAAAATGATATTAATAAAAGAAGTACACTAGTTAACAATCAAGTTGCCTATGTTAATTATATTGTGATTATTACCTGGTCGTGGTTTCCTGCTTATGGATTTGCATTTTTAAGGGCAGCCGGCTTTTTGTCAAATTTGGATACATGTACATCTATAACATTGCTGGAAGTAAATACCCAATTAACAAATATACCAATCAATCTCATTATTTTAGGAAAAATTTATTTAAAATGTATAATAGTGAAACTCATGAAAACTAAATTTATAATACTCAAACTTTCTTGAGGACAAATGATCATCGCGTGGTGTGTAGAGTAAATATTCTGATAAAACATTAAAAAAAAAAAAGAGAGTAAATATTCTTAAAGTATTCCTGAAACCTCCTTCCAAACAAAGTTAGCATTTACTCTCTTGTGATGTACAGGAAGAATCTACTTACTTATAATATATTTAAACAAAGTACATTATTCTAAATTTAAATTCAATAGTAAAATACAATTAGCCGTAACCACTAAATTTGATGTAATTGATATTATATATTAGGAGATGTATCCAGTGATTTCAAAATGTATATTATTTATAACAATAAAAAAGTTGTTTTGCATGACATAAAAACAGTTGTTTGCTTCACATTAGCTAATGTGATTGGTTCATGTAAGCAAAATACAAAACAGATATTGTCCAACTAAAGAACATTGAAATTTGATAATCCATCATTGCAACAAATATAGTTGCTAGCAATAAAATTATTCTACCAGCACATGAATATTGGTATTACAACTATTCAACTCAAGAAGCACCAAGATATTATCAACCGGTTGTTGACGTCCTTTCCGAATCATATTACTAGATGTCAACCGATTAAAAATATACTTTTTACATAAAACACTATAAATTTTGACTGCTCAAATTTCAATCTAACAATAGAAATAGGTAGTGGAAAAAAAAGGTAAAGGAGAGAAGCCAAGTCCAAAGAGAGAGCGTAACGAGTTAAAGAGGGAAAGCCAATATGAAAGAGGTTCCCTATGTGTAGAGAGAGAATGAAAAATTTACCTTGATAATTAATACAACGATATTACCCAATGCCTTGTAGCTTAGTGGTATATATACTCCCCTGCTAGTGGGAGGTTGAGAGTTCGATCTTGCTGGTTATAATTCAGGCCATTAGTACTTGCCGTTATAATTAAAAAAAAAATTAATGCAATGAAATAAGATAAACATGACCTCAATATGTCTCTAATGATTAGGGAAAAAAATTGTCTCTTATAAAAAAGAGAAGTAATTAGGGAAATCCCTGAAAAAGAACTTTAAAATAGGGAAAAGACAAAAAGGTGATCTCAATTTGCATATTCCTACAAAGGTGTTAGTGCCTGATTTGTCATTTTTGAAATCAAAAGAAAACTACACCACTACCCTTGAAATCATCTTCTCCATCCTTCGACAAAATCATCTCCTCCTCCAACAATGGGGACGGTGGCCTCTTCCAGCAATGACGACTATTTCTCTAATAAGGGCGGGCTTTAGATCTTTGATCTCTACCACCATATCTGGCTCTCATTCACATTTATGTTCACATTCGTTCATCATTTATTCCTCACTAGAAATACTGATCTCTGTTTCGGACAAAGAAAACAAGGTAGCACAGGTACCTCAGGCGTGCACTTCCAGGTATGTGAGGGAGGGCTTGCGTTCATCGTCCTCGTCTTCTTCTTCTTCTTCCCTTACACCATCACCCCCAACAACTCGTCATCTTCTTCTTCATCGTTATCACCGACATCTGCTTCTCTATCGACATGAGTCTTAAATTAAGATTATGCTTTATCAATACAGTGTTACATTTTCTTAATGTCATATAAGACTTTCACAGGTTCAATCACTTGAGCCCCACATCTATCGCTCGAGTGATATGCATGAACAGTGTGTCACTTTCTGGTTATTTGACAGTGACACACTGTTCATGTCTAATCACTCGAGCGATAGATGTAGGGCTTGAGTGATTGAACCTATGAAAGTCTTATATGACATTGAGAAAATGTAACATTGTATTGATAAAGCTTAATCTCGATTTAGGACACATGTCAATGATAAAGAGCTATCGGTGATAATGTAACCCCCTTCATGATCTAGGCCGAGATTTACGTTCATAAACACGTAATTATGTGGAATTAGAGACTGTATGATGATTTGAGACTTATTCAAAATTAAACTTCCCAAAATCAAGGTTTACAAAAACTTTTACAAAACCTGTTCACAACGGTCTCATATTCACATTTCAATACATAAATGGCCTGTACAGGTTGATTTCATTCATACATATCAGAGTACAGCATAAATTCTTGACATACTCGGGTTCCATTAATTAATAAAGGGTTTACAAGGCACAATTGCCTATAATTTCTTTCCCTTTACTTGGGGATCACACAAAACTATACATTAATCCAAAATATATACAATTGTTTCCCAAAAACATCCAAATAATTTTACATGATAACCAATATCTAAAATTATTTCCTATATTAGAGCTCTATCCGCTCTTCGTCGCCCACTTTCCTTTAAATCCTTCGGCCCTGTCTAAATATTTGTTTTTGGGAGAGTGAGATTCTAAAGAATCCCTGTAGTAACAAATCACTCATAATATGCACAACATCAAAGTATGAAAGTAAATAATCTATACAACACACATCAATCACAACAACAGTTGCAACGTCCCGGGTAGGTATCATGGGCATCTCCCCCTACGACGGCTCACATTGAACTGCTTGCTATATTGCACATCCATATGAACACATCACATATATCACCACAGCTGGGATCTATATAAAACATTTCACAACACGTAGCCCCATGGGCTGGATACTCAAATAGGAATCCATGATTCCATAACGCAGCCTTGGCACTTACAACGGCAGATACAATGGCCAAGGTAGGTATCATGAGCATTGCCCCCTACGAAGGCTCATGCTGAACTGCTCGCACTGTAATGCCCTATGGCCGATAACACATTCACAATGATAAACATGCATACCAAGTATCATACACAACATGAGAGAAGAGTCACTACCTTGATCATTCCGAGCATGTCCTGGTGCCGGTTTCTCCCGAGTAGGGCAAATATCGTATCCTATGATTCACAATTAGGGACAAGTAGTCAATTCTCTATTCCAATTCTCAATGACTTCTTAACACTTAGTTTGGTTATCATTATTACTCTTTTAGTACCCAATAAATAACTCTATCAATAGCTCTAAAGGGTTAGAAGACTATCCCTAAATATCCCCTTTTTGAAAGCTTGAACCTAATATTTTTCACTGAGACACTCGAGTAAAAATGGCCTCACTCGAGTGATATTGTACGGATACTCGAGTGAAGGAGACCTCACTCAAGTGATGGTACGGTCTACACTCGGGTACTATAGAGTGAACGACAGCGAGTGAATACCCGAGAGCACAAGAAACTTTTCAAAGATCAGGAGCACTTGAGCACAGCCCATTGCACTCGAGTAAATACCACATACCCATGAGTGAGAGGCACACTCTTGCACCATAACCATGAATGACAACTCGAGAGGCAAGTCCTTGGTGTCAAATACACCTGCACTCAAGTGATAGGAAGCTCACTCGAGTGATGTCCCACCACACTCGGAAGTGAGGCAACACTTGCCTTTGACCACGGAAGTACAACAAGAACACAGAAAGAGAAAGGAAGTTTGCACTATCGTACTAGAGTGAAACTCATCACTACTCGAGTGATGTTCATCCCTTACTCGAATGATTTTATCAAAAACCAGAAAACACATCAAAACAGACCACATTTCCTAACACTTGCCCAATTGATCCCAATGCTTCTACCAAAGCTACTCCCACACAAAAACATCCAAGGAATTTAATGGAATCATCAGAATTATCCAAATCCTACTCCATTATCATACTTTGGTTTTGGGCAACATAATCATCATAATTCCTAAATCATCCAAACATACCATTCCCATCCCAAATCAATCTATCTATCCAAAACTCATACCAAAACACCCATTTCTATCCCAATAATATGCCAAACTACCAATGACCCTATTCTAACAAAAATGGGCTAAAAATCCCAGAAATTCAAATCTTAATCATTTGGCATAAAACATAGATAGAAGGATTGGTCTCACTTACCTCTTTCACTTTGCCAAAGAGATTTCTTGATTCACCAACCTCTAAAATTTCGTGTGGCCACAAATCAACACCAATAGACACACTATAAACATCAAAATGAAGCTCTCACTCCAAGGATCAACATTAATGAAGTGATTTTGAGCAATAGAGGCCATTTACTTACTTAATCACAAACTTTTTCTTTCTCTTACTTGGCCACAATGAAGGACGAAATGGAGAGAGAAGAGAGAGATAGAGTGTGATGGAGAGGATGAAGAAACGATTATGATACTACTCCCTCCATGCAGCCCAGCGAAAATGAAGGGAAGAGAGGAGAGAGAAATGATAAAATACTCCAGCTTTTGACTTTTCTCTTATCTCTCCCTTCACACACAATCTTGCCAAGTGTCACCTCCCTATTGGTTCTCATGAAGTAAACACCCAATTAGCTTCTTTAATCCCTCCATTAGCCATATAATCACATTTCTCATTTTCCTCTTAGCTAGTAATTAATTTTCCCTTAATCACTAACTTATGGCCAATAATTCCATTCTTTCAATTTTCCACCACTTATGGCATATTAATTAAAATTTTCACAAAACACTTAATAATTCCGATTTAAATTCACAATTATCCATAATAATTGTCATCAGCCCTTAATCAAAAATTGGGGCATTACAGATAACGATAAAGAAAAAGATGACAAGTTGTTGGGGGAGATGGCGTTGAAGTTGTTGTCGGCGATGGCGAAGAAGAAGAAGAAAACGAGGATGACAATGGGTAATCATACATATAAGACAAGTAATTGAGTCACCAACCATCCAACTCTTAAAATTAAAAAGTAAGTCTACAATTGGATGAAGTAATTTGATTGTAGGGGAATATATTTAGTCCAAACACATACAAATTAAAGAAGGTGCCTGCTAGTCAAAGAGTTCGCTGTATGGTGTCGAAATTCAGGTACCCAGAAAGTGTTGGGGATCACTTGAGTGAATCTCATAATCACTCGAGTGCTATGAGACACGACCCAATCACTCTCTAGTTACCCTCTAGTGTTGGGGATCACTCAAGTGCTTAGTGTCTTGCTCGAGTGCTATGTTGGAATAAGATGACCAGGAACTTTAAAACTTACTCGAGTGAATCTCATGATCACTCGAGTGTTGTGAGACTTGACCCAATCACTCTCTGGTTACCCTCCAGTACTGGGGAACACTCAAGTACTTATAGTATCACTCGAGTAATGTTGTCATTTGGCCTTCTTCTTCCACTTGCTAGTTACCCGATAGTGAGGTGAATCACTCAAGTGCTGAAGAGTTTCACTCGAGTGATTTTCCTAACTTATTCATCACTTCTTCTGATCACCCAAGTTCTTAACAGTTATCTCTTGTTTGTTTATCCTTTTTTTTCAACGCATATATAGAGGATCCTACAAAACAAGCAACTAGACACTTCGATGCTTAAGTTAGTAAACAAGTAACTCCCACCTACTTTCCGACCAACTCAGGCAATGGAGTGTTCGGACTATCCCTCCTCCTTAAAATCGACCACACTGACTTCCCTACTACTCTCATTTCTCAGTGTGTTACGAACCCAATCTCTGGCAACTATGCCAATTCAATTATTTGGTGCTACTCATTATCAATCAGATTAAGGATACTTCCAGCAACAAATATATTGAAGACTTCATAATGACAAATGAAGATGGAGAGTCCTAACCTATTTTTCATGCACAACTGCTCTTATAACACCAAAGTCACTTACGTAATTTCATTTCAATTTGGAAAATTCCAGTTTAAGCACTAACACTCTGTAGGAATATGAATATTCAAATCATCTTTTTGTCTTTTCCCTATTTTAAAGTTCTTTTTCAAGGATTTTCCTAAGTAATTAATAGGCTCTTTTAAAAAGCATACAAAGAAGTATCTAGTCTATAGGGTATAGCTGGGAATTTAGATTGGCCAACGAGTTACGGGCTAGACAGGGAAGGCTGGTGTAGCCCGCCAGCCCGCCTATTTTTTTCTAAAATTATTTCACTTCTTTTTTTAATTCTCACTCGCTATCTCTTTCATCCACTCACATCCCACTTCTTTTCTTTTTACACTTTTGTGTTAGAAAGTCAATTTCATTTTTACTTTCCTTTTTTTTCATCTACTCACATCACAAAAACATATAAACACATCTCTCTTAAATTTAATAATAGTAGAATAAATAAATATAATATGAAAATAAAAGTGTCAAATAAAAAGTATGAGGAAGTAGTTAAACACAACATCAAAGAAAAGGCGATCAGGGTATTTAGATTTATTTTATAAGAAAAAAATTAAAAAAAAACAAATAAGCGGGCCTGCCCGGGGGTTAAGCGGGGCGGGCTGTAACCCCCTTCGTAATTATGATTCGAAATTCGTAATAAAAATGAAATAGAGACCAATAATAATAAAACTCACTTTCGATCCATTTCTTACGATAGAGTTTTCGCAAACATTTTCAAAATTTCTACCTTGCTTGGTCTCAAATTCCGTATCCCGAATATAATTACCCTGTGCAATTGAATCACATTTAAACATATCAGAGTGTAAAATAGAAATCCCGGCAACCCCCAGGTCAAGTATATACTAACTCTCAGGTTTATAATTCCCAACTACGGGATTACATGCCGTAATTCAGATATTATTTACATCCAAAAATGATATACAGTAATCCTAAAATCCAAAGTAGATAGCCAACATTCCAAAACCTACATATTTCTATAAAGTTCTAGCCGCTCCTAGTCGTTCTTTTCCCTTTGGAGCCACTTGCCCTGTCTGTAAGGTTAGTCAATGGAAAGAATGAGATTCAAAAGAATCCCAGTAGTAACAAATCACTCATACAACATGTAATCACATAGCATATAAGTAAATCATCAAATAGCATTACATCATAATACACAACACGCAGGCCGCCATATACACATAATCACATAGTCTCATTCCTCGGATTCCACCGCCTCGAAGGTATGATCCTCCCACTGTCACCACCGATGGGCCGCAGGCAATAAACTCACAAATAGACTTTTGGCTTTCACATATAGCCTCTCGGCTTTCACATAGTTTCATCCCTAGATTCCACCGCCCTGAAGGTACGATCCTCCTACCGTCACCACCGATGGGCCGTAGGTGATAGACTCACAAACAATTATCAAACAAATATACCATGTATCACATATAGTATAAGGGAAAAGAGTCACTACCTTGTTCTTTCCCATTTTGCCCCTGATTATCACAACATCTACTCAATCATCACTGAGCACATTTATATCACAATTCGCATTACATATTTCAAAAGTATTTAATTAACAATAATTACACTACCCTCAAAGTCATTAGCCCTTAATTACAGTTCAGGATATTACACGGGCTGGTAGCCCGAGCGGCAGGTTGGGCCCACCAGCTCTAGTATAGGGTAACATTGATTTTTTCCAAAGAAACAAAAAGAGCAAAGTTAATTTGTTTTTTTATTTTTTTTAAGATTATGAGAATAACATTATCTGTTCATGGTAGAGGTTTTTTTCCCTCCAAAATTGACAGCAGAGATAATCTAAGTTAGGGGCTATTTGGTATAAAGAATCATCTATTTTGATGAAAAGGAAGGGAATAATGGAATTGAATTGAATCGAAATTTATGAGTGGTGACATTTTTTGTAGACATTGGAATGGAAAATTTTATGTTTGGTAGATCTACCCATTGCGTAACACTTTTTTTTAAAAGAAATTAATATATATATATATATATATATTCAATGTAAATAAAAAATAACTATAAATTTTCAAAAAAAATCACTGTGGATATTAAATAATTAAAAAATTAAATAAAAATAATAATTGGAGTATTGCCTTTTGTTAAGATATTGAATCATCAAATCTATTATACTCCTTCGGTCCTTGATATAAGACACATTTGCTTACTTTAATTAGATTAAGAAAGTTAGCAAGTTAGTTAATATGATATGTATTTTCTAAAATACCCTAGTCATCTTCTCTAATTCCCTCATTTTCTCTCCTCCTTAATTATTGTTGAGAGAGCATGAATAGGGGTAAATTAGGAAAAGATGGACAAAAATAAAAACTATGTCTTATATTTAGGACCAAAATCAACTCTCCAGATATGTCTTATATTAAGGACCGGCGGAGTATTTTGAAACTCATGGCCTTATGTAACAGCGATCACTACTATAGAAAATGCTATTAGAACTGACTGACACCCAAGAGGAGATGAATTGAGTACAAGATAACAACTTGAAAACTTTGAAAATCGTTTCACATATTAGTGAAAACAATAAGTATGAAAGTAATGAATCAAAAATCCATAGTTAGTTATTTAAATCATATGTGCTAGAAATATAAGAACTTATGTAAGAGAAGATGTAAACTGATATTTATTCAGGTTCGGTCCGATCTACAATGACCTACGTCCAACCCCAGCCTCCTCCTGAGATTTCAATTCACTATATCCCTCAAGTTTAACCAGGTCCTTGAAAACCTCTACAATCCCATAAGTTTGATATTGGTACTTGTGAAGCCTTTTACAATCCTCTCACTGAGGCAAGCACTCCCCCTTACACACCATAAGGATATAACCTCCCTTTATGATAATAGATTAAAACCGATCTTCTCTCGTACAAGTGAATAAGATAAGTACTAAGGCATAAAACAATCTCTCTCTAAAGTAGATTATGTAAACATAGAGAAACAGAGAGTATAAGAGCTAAAATGTAGGAGTCAAATTTTTGGCATTTCAACAATAAACGTGTATGCACTTTCTCTCTCTCCATTGGTTTTGAATGCTTCTTCTATTTATAGTCAATAGGCATATGACCATTGAGCTTTTCTTCCATTTGAGCATTGTAGATTATGACCACTAGAGACTCTGACAAAAAACAACTTTAATCCGTTGAGCTATAATCAATGTTTAATTACCTATAATCTTCATATAAATTTGATTAGTAATTATTAGAAATAATAAAATCAAGGTTTATACGAGTTTGAAAGATAATCATGAAATCCGAGACGATGATTAAAAACTGGGCAGGACATCACTGCGAAGGATCACCATGGTGATGTGGTAGTGATTTGAACACATCACTCGAGTGATCCTCTCTTTCAAATATTACACATCAATCAAGAGGTCACTACAATGATATCAGGCATCACTTTCATATAACTGGAATGATCTTTGCTAGTGATAAACTCATTTTGAATCCAAATATGCCAAATACCTATCATTAGAAAGCTCTTGAAGTCTACATTCCAATGCAAAAATCATCAAATCAAAATTCATTATATTTTGAAAGTTATCTTCAAATTCATAGCAACTGGTATGGAGTAGCTTCTTTAAACAACCGTCCAATTCCAAAATTCATATCTCTTCTAGCTAACCTTTGTTGAGTGTGATCTTGATGTCGTTGAAATGTCTCTTGAGTCTAGTTTTATATACAACAAGTTTCAATCCAAAACTCATTGTCTTCCAAAAGTTATGATCTAAAGAATAACTTCTATTCTAGAACATTGTGAGAACTTTAAGCGTCAAATTTTAAGATCCATATCTCTTTCTTCTGAGACTCTTAAAGCTTTATCTTAGCTTGTTTGAAACTTATTTTAAGTTTAGTTTCATATACAACAAGTTTCACCTTAATTGGAGTTGTAGAGTAGGAAATATGTCCAAATTACCGAACCTATTTTGAAATAATGAGAGAAATTACAGTGTCAACTTCCAAAACTCATATCATTTTCATTTAAAATCTATTGAGCTTGATCTTAGTGCCTATGTGTCTTATTTGGAGTCTAGTTTCATATGAAATAAGTTTCATCTCAATTTGATATTTGGTTTGAGAGATAAGTCCAAAACATCAAACCTCTATCATGCTGAATGAAAATAGATCACAACAGGGTGGTCATCACTTGAGCAGTCACTTGACTGATCATCTTTGAAGGTGCCACTCGAGTGATTACTTAAGTAAATTTGGTATAACTTCCATATAAGGCATCTTATTTTCAAATTAAGTCATCCTAACCTCCATTTGACCATAGAGACCTCTAATATCATATCTAAGAAATTGAATCTTGATATTCCTATAAGATCTTGTAAGTTCTTCTTTCCTCAATCTTTTTATTCTTCAACTTGATCATTCTTCATAGTTGACCTTGACATCTTCTTTCTTTACTTGATAATCAATATCTTATTTCTTTTTCTTTTCTGGCAATAATCTACCCACATTTGATAACTTCAATCTTCAATATCTTCTTAATCTTTTTCTTGATCATTCACCATAATCCATCTCAATAACTTCTTTCTTTTCTTGACTTCTTCTCCACATAGTTGATAACTTCATTCTTCAATATCTTCTTTCTTTTCTTCTTGATGACTAATCTATAAGATATTTCACATTAAATATAGTAGTTAGCCAATGTAGAAAATAAATACAATATACAAACTTTTTGCTCTTAATATTTGGCATATATATTTAACATCATCAAAACCAATCATATCTAACAAATGCCTTTTATCATGATTATTATCCGCCATACATCACAGTTCCAAACCATCATATATGCGGAGCTATATATGCTCTGCTAAAAAAACTACGGCTCCAAACCGTTATTATTCTAAACCTATTATAACAATTATAATATAACACCCTTTATGTCTTGAGGTTTGGTAAGGCCATGTTATACGCATTGTTGTGATAAGAATTAACTGGCACACGTAAACAACCATCATAATATATGGTAATACTTGCATAACACATAACGGTTCCGCTTTAATTGTAACCCCTACCTTAAAACTCATGATTATAGTTTGAAAACATGTCATTAAGTTAAATTGGAGACCAACGGTTAGTTCAAAACATATTAAAGGTCCTAACTTCAAGACAGGGTTTGGTCATGTGATAAAGTGAGTTTTCAAAAACTTTTCAAACTTTGTTTAGTATAGTCTCACTTCCACTTTTCAGAACTATTTGACTTGTTCAGTACTGTTCCATTCATCAATATCAGAGTGTATAATAAAATTCTGACAACTCTCGGGTTTCATTTATTTACTACAAGAATCTACAGGGCATACTTTCCCATTTCAATTCCCATACTGGGGATTACATATAATTTCACATGTTTACATCATGTAT
The DNA here is from genome assembly GCA_963210345.1 of Inga oerstediana. Lineage (NCBI taxonomy): Eukaryota > Viridiplantae > Streptophyta > Magnoliopsida > Fabales > Fabaceae > Inga > Inga oerstediana. Next base: position 14,593,637 of record OY723411.1, on the reverse strand, counting down.
AATATATACATTAATCCAAAAGATGATAACCAACACAAAAGGCCTAAACTCTTAGCCATTAGCTCTAGCCGCCCTTAGGTACCTGCTTCTCCTTCGATCCGCTTGCCCTGGTTGTAGGTTAGTAATTGGAAAGAGTAAGATTCATATGAATCTCAATAGTAACAATTCACTCATATCATATATAATAACAAAGAATGTAAGCAAATCACAAAGCAGCATCATAATAGCATCCATAGTAGCAATTATATTCGTGACTTTCATCATATAACGACAGCTCTTATGGTTGTATACACAATCATGATAGCTTTACAGCTGTATTCACAATCACGACAACTTCACAGCTATATTCATAACAGCATGCACAGCAACATTCACGCGCGTTACAATTCAATGATAAGCATGTACATACAAAGGATTATACATAATATAAGAGAAATATTCACTACCTTGGTTTTTCCGATCTTATTCTTACACAGATTTCTTATGCTTGGGGCAGATATTGAATCCTATAATTAGAATTACGGATGACAGGTTATTACTTAATCCAATTCTTTTTTAGTTCAAACACTCAAGTTGGTTATCATTAGGGATATTTAGTCAAGTCAACTAAGGAGTTAAAGTGGTCAATAACCTAAAAGACCAATTTCTAACCTCAGAGTTCAACCATATTATACTATGCCATTACATCTTCAATTTGCACATAAGTGATCAAAACTACCAGAATTTTTCATCAACTTTGAAAAATCATATCTTTATGTATAAAAATCAAATTGCAGTGATTCTAAAGGCTATGTGACCCTTATTTAGTCTATTTTCAAGGAAAAATATCATCCATTGCCAGTTAGACGCATAGCATTCCCAGATTTATCATTTATTGCAATTGCTAGAATTTAACCCAGTTTTCATGACCTAAATTCAAAAATTCATAACTCCCAGTGTACAAATCAAAATGATACAAATGAGCTATAAAATTAAAGTTTGATATGTCTACTTTTATTCTCAAAAGTTTCACCATCATTGAACATCATTTGGTTATCCAAAAACACCACACAATCAGGGTACCTCGCTAGATTCCTGTTCGGACAGAAAATCCAATTTGCATTTTGAGTTTCAATGACCAACAATTCACAACCTAAAGCTATACCCATACAATTTTTCATCTAGAACACAATGGTAACATCAAAATGAACAAAATCTCACTCATTCCTCGCATCTTCTTTTGGCAGAAAAATTCAAAATAAATTCCAACAATTACCAACTTCCAATTTCAGCATCAAACTTGTGTCATATGGTTTCTAATCATCATAAAACACCAATATCATCACCAAAAAACCATGAATTATCCAAACCCTTGTTTGGCCAAAATCAGGGCAGGTATAGATTTACTAAAATACTCATTCAACTAACACAACCAAGAGCTCAAATTGAAGCCAATACTCACCTCTTGCTTCTCCTTAAGTTCTTTCTTTGATTGTACAACTTTTGTTCTTGGAATATGACTCAAAATGCCTCTTTTTGAAATTCTAAAACCATAGAAATGAAGCTTTCATCAAGGGGAACAATGTTTATGAAGGATGGTTAAGCCATAGATGAGGTTAAGAAGGTGAAAAATCAAGATCAAACTCACCTTTCAACCTTGTTCTTCTTGCTCTACGTTTTTAGCAGCTACAAACTGACTTGAAGAGAGAGAATATGATTGATGAATTATCAGATTTTTGGCTTCCCTTATCCCTTAATAACCAACCAAAAATATGGTCAAAAAGTAAAGAAAAGTTATGGTGAAAATTACTTCATTTGGTCATACACTTATGGTGAATTAACTAGCATGGTTAAGTGACTTGAGCTGAGTTGTTTCCTTTCCTCTTTCCTTCTTGTTGACCAAAAGTGTCTACCCAAATGGAGAGGTATTATTGACCAAAATGTTCTTCAAAATGGAGGAAGAAGGATTGACCAATTGCATAAACTTGTATTGCCATTGGTTACACAATTTTTCTAGTTGCAATTTTTAAATTTTTAAAGACAAAAATGAAGTGTATAAAGTAAATTCTCTTTCTTTCTTCTCTTCTCCTTTAGAAAAAATTACTACCCATTTGGAGAGGAAATGTTGGACAAAAAGTCTCTTATTACTTCCTTTATGTCTTAGCCACAATTTTTGACCAAATCTTCTTGTAAAGTATGTTGACTAATCCTCTTTTTCTCTTAGTATACCTTTTTGGACGTTTTTGTGATCTTAAGGGAGTGAGATGATTTGCTTTTCATTCCCATAATTGCTTCTTGCTTTTGAAGAGCAAATCTTAGCCCTTCAATTTGTCTTCCAATTTTGACCTCAAGAACAAGGGGCAATTATCTTTTTTCCCCTTGATTATAGCAAAATTAATTAAGATGCCACTAATCCTTTTATTTCACTGCCTATTACATTTAGCCCTTGGATGTATTTTGGGATATTACAATTCTCCCCCCGTACAATAAATTTTGTCCCCAAAATTTGTTACACCTCTTGAGGCATAAACTCCAAATAACGCCTCTTCATGTCTTCTTCAGCTTCCCAAGTTTCTTCTCTTGGGGACAGGCCCTTCCAGACCACTTTCACAAATGGTATACTCTTGTGTCTGAGCCGTCTTTCTTGTCGATCAATAATATGTTCTGGCTCCACCGCATAAGTGAAAACATCTTGCATGTCAACATCTTCATACCCGATAATATGCGTAGGGTCAAGTTGTTACTTTTTCAATTATGAGACATGAAAGATTTATGGAGTCTGCTTAAGTTTTGGGTTAGGGCTATTCTGTATGCTATTGGTCCGATTCTCGTAAGAATCTCAAATAGACTAATGTACAGTGGGCTCAGCTTCTTTCTCTTGATCGCTCAGTCGATTCTCATGATCGGAGACACCCTCAGAAACACATGATCTCTGACTTCAAACTCCAGAGCTCTTCTCCTCTTATTAGCTTACTTTTTTTATCAACTTTGCGTTGTAAGGAGCCTCTTCTTGATGATTTTAATCTGCTTTATGTTCTGATCAACAAGATTTGGGTCATACAATCTTCTCTCTGACAGCTCTATCCAGTATAAAGGTGATTGGTACTTCCTCCCATACAATTCTTCATACGGAGCCATCTAAATGCTCGCACGATAGCTATTGTTGTAAGCGAACTTAGCAAGTGGAAGAAAGTAATCCCAATTCCCTTTAAAGTCTAGGACACACGCTCTCAACATATCTTCTAGCGTCTAAATGGTCCTTTCTGACTGTCTGTCTGTCTAGGGATGGTAGGCTGTATTAAACCTCAATTTCATACCTAAAGCTTCATATAGAGCCCTTTAGAACCTCGAAGTGAAATGGGGATCTCTATCTAAAATAATGCTCTTCGGTGTACCATAGAGTCTTACTATCTCCCGAATATAAGTTTCTGCCAGTTTGTCAGGAGAGTAGCCGGCGCTGATTGGTATAAAGTATGCCAACTTTTTAAATTGGTCAACAATCACCTAGATCGTATTATAGTTTCTAATCTTGGGTAATCCCACCACTAGGTCCATAGTCACACTTTCCCACTTCCATTATGGAATATCAAGGCTCTATAGTAGTCCCATCGCCCTTCGGTGTTTAATCTTTACTTTCTGGCAAGTAAGGCATCACACCACGTATTTAGTTACATTGCTTTTCAATCTCGACGACCAGTACATAGACTTTAACCATGATTTATCAAAGTTGAATTCTTTTTAAAAGAGGGCTTCTACATTCAATACCCCCTTACATATATATTTGTACAGAACAAATCACAATATATATATTAACATTTATTTATATATAGAACAATAGAACAAATCAGAATACAAGTCATTCATATACATGTATACACCATTAAAACAAAAACTTTAAAACAAACAAATCATCAATATCTGAAAATTTATAGTCATCGGATGTATTTACTCTCCCATTGATGTTGCATAGATACGGCCAACTCTTCAACAACTTCTTCCATTTGTGACTTGCTAAACATCATGTAGGAGACATTAAAATGCTATACGCAAAAGGAAACAATAGATTAAAGCTGACCGAATGTATTTATGAATGAATTGAGCATATATAAGACCATGCATGATTATATCCTTTATATACTACATCACTCAATACTCACAATCATTGCGCATGTTCGGTTTCTTGGGTACTATAAAGAAATGAAAAGAAAAATTTGCTAGTCAATCATATATATAAACTATATGTGTGCTTCAATTAAATATTATAGTTATTGGTAAATAATATAGATACCTTCATACACAACCATTAGAAGACACACTTGTAGTTGCCATGAGTGAGGTTGACTATGGGGCACTCGAGACCATTTTGAGTGTGGTAATTATACACTGGTATGAGAAGATATAATAAAAAAATTATATACATAGAAATATGCAAGATTAACTGAATTATAAAAGATGATGAATGGATAACTTACTGGTTGAATGTCTTTTACATGTATGGTCTCATGTCTAGAACCCCACTTATAGAGTCATAGTACCAAATCTTTTTGTGCAATGGACTTACCACTATGAGCATCCAATGGTTCCCAAGTATAATAATAGATCACACTATCAGGACAATTATAAAATAAATAAAAACTAATTTAAGCAAAGTTAATGATGTTCCGTCCCTTGAATGTAAGGCACAAAGAAGTGTTCCTTTTGCCTGGCGCCTTCCTAATGAATTTATCCCCCACAAACCACTCATGATATTACTTGACAAATTACTTTATGCTTTCACCCTAGTTATTAAGACATCTCTCTCAAATTTGATCATTGGATATGGATTTGAGGCGAAGAACTTATCAGCAAACTCTTGTAGGGACTTATGGGCAGATTGACCAATAGGGCTTATTCTGTGAGAAAGACTTCTTCCAAGATTGGTCATTGGAGGTAGGATGTTTCCTCTTCTTGGACTGAGTGGGAGGCTTGGACTTGGTGGGAAGCTTCTTTTGAGCAGTAGACATCTTGGTCGGCTTGCATACTTTAAGTAGACTGCAAAGGCCTTCCTATTATATATGTGTCTTTGGTAGGCATATGGAGCGAATAACTGGAGTTGATGTTGGTGTAAATTTGTACCTTCACATGCTTATGCAAGATAAGCTAGTCATGAAGCATGTTATTCTCTGGGTGGTTGATCACGCTAACTGTTGCAACTGTATGGTGTCCAGGCTATTGGTAAAACACTTAACATCTGCCAAATCCTTAGGCAAATCATGGCTTGGAAATGTGTTATTGCCTCTAGTACTTGGGCTACCATTCCCCCCTTGCTTCTTGATACAACACTTCTTTATAAGCTCTTGTGTGATAAACAATATTTGTTTATGCATTTCATCGCACTACTCTGGAGCTTTTCATATTTTTCATCCATATTATTTCTTTAAGGTTGCCTCATACCATAATATTTTGTCTTAGTCAATCCAAAGCTAGCACCCCTAAGAAGACTAGGATGGTCAGTCCCCAATGTTAGCGCCAATACATCCTCATCGGCAGAAAAGTAGCCCTGTGTTGTAACTTCCTGGGACATAGCTTGTTGTACATTTAACAATAATGTTAATATTAATAGTTAATTGAAGACATTATTTCCATAAATCAAAGACTAACATTAATACTTACCATTTTATAGAAGACCTCCTTTACATGAGGATTGTCATAAGAGTCATCTTTATTTTGCCTTACCGCCGACCAAAGTTCATGACGGGGAGGTCTACTACTATCTCCATTCTCAATAGACAACTTTTGTGTAATGCGAGCATAACCCATTCACCTTGCCTTGTAGGAATAAATATTGTTCTTCACCCTCTATTCACCTAGCTTAATTCCTATAAAAACGCACAACACTCAAGTTAATATTAAACAAATATATGCAAGTCTTATGAATTGCGAATAACAATTACTCGAAATGTTGGGTCATGATGTGAGATGACAATTCTCTCTACTCATCTGGTTTGATGGTGGATTGAATATCTTCAAGATCTATTGTCTCATCAGCCTCTTTAGGACTTTGCAAATATGCCTTTGTCAATCCATGACAGAATGTGCGTAGTGATTGCCTAGCCTTACTGAGGACAAATTTCTTGGAAGTTTTGTTTATATGGTATGCAGACTGCAGAGCACATAATTCAAGTTAAGATTTTTTACAAGTACATAGCAAGTAATTAGCAGGCATATATACCTTATCCTGATACTATCCTAAATAATGTCTACACAGTTTTTCTGTACCAAACGCAAGTTACTTACCTTGATAGGAATATTAGTCCTTGTCGTTATGCTGATGTAGCTATCAAAGTATGATAGCTTAAGAGCTTGACCCTCTTTGTTCCATGTCACATAAAATTTTCTCCCAAAAGACTTTGCTTTGTTCACAAAAGTCAAGGCACAACGGCCCCTCCTAACAGTAGCACACATTTCTTCTAACACCTGTTCATGGTAAGGTTTCTAGTTTACGTAGGGGCAAAATCAATACCAGAGGAAATACCAGTACTAGAAGAACTATCAAAACTAAGGGCATTATCAGTGTCAGAGGAAGTAAAATTGGGTATTTTAAATGGTAAACAAAACTCATTCAGTTAGTTACAGGGAATAGAGAATTGAGCTTTCAAGAAAAACATGAGGCAAGACTAAGGTCAAAACCTAGGTATTCTTGATGAAGTAAAAAATAAGGAGAATGTGGAATGCAGAATAGAGAATTCGAAATACAAAAGAGAAATCATACCTTAAAATAAGGATAACAAAGCATGTGAAGGAATGCGACATAACTAGGGTTTCAAAATGAAAAAATGAGTCAGGGCAATTGAAGAAACTGAGCTACTGTCAGACTGAAGTTCAAAGAAAGCAGTGGAGGATGTGGTTCACTTGAAATTGACTATCAGCGGCCAAGAAAATCAACCAGAGTTGTAGGGTTCCAATGATGGTGGGTAACTTTCGACCAAAGACAAGTAATAACTTGGGAATGTGAAGACGCGCTACATAGTGGGTGTTTTAAAAAACTTGAAACTTGCTTACAGTTATAAGTTTAGAACCATCATGAAAGGTGGCATTTTGTCACAATTATTAATTTACAAATGAACCTTTGACCAAAAATTCATTGTCTTACATCACAATGATTTGGTTTTGTAGACGGGGACAATTTTTCTTAATAACCGTTAAGTATTAAACATGGTATTCTAAAAAATAATGGGCTTTACATAATAATCGTTAATTATTTGACTTTTTTTAAAAAATAATTTTTGAAGTTGATTATTCAACTCCACAGTATAAACAAAATTAAAAAGGAAAATAAAAGTATGAATAAATTAGTAACAGTTGTTTACTAATAACAGTGAAGTGACAATTGTTTTTTTAAAATAATTTTTCCCTACATTGCCCTAATGATTAATTTTTTTAATATTCAAAAAACAAAAAAGCAGCAGTGGTTTTCAATCATCACCATTACTGTTGTTCTCCTCCTCATGCCCCTCCCACTCGCTCAACACATCATCGATGTCTGAGGAAGGAGATGAAAGGTCTGACTAGAAGTGATCATATACAACATGATTGTGATGAAAGATATGGTTCAACTTCCTGTTTAGATTGTGATGTGTGCAATGAGACACCTTGTGGAGTAGTTAAGGCTAGCAACATTTGCAACAGAGCCTCCATTGAAGGAGGAGACGGTGGCAGTAGAGGAGGTGGTAGTGGAAGAGAAGGGTGAGTATGAGGAGAAAGACATCTCTATTGTTTGTCCATGATGATGGAGATAAGGACAAGGTTATAAAAAGGTGTTGTTTAGAAAAGTACAAAGAACAAAAGGAATATGTCAATATAAATAGAGTTGAATACTTCACTCTAAAGTGTTAAACTTAAGAGAACTAGTACTTGGTGTTGGCCTGAACGAGGTTATGAAAATTTGCATTTTAGATTTGTTTTTTTACATAGCTGTTGTTTATTATGAAATCTCATTTTTTCGTTCATACCTTACGGTTAATAGATATAACCGTTATGTTTGTATTTTTGCTAATATAAGGTTGGAAGATGAATTGTTTGTAAGTGTTAAATGATAGGTTGTGTTTTAAGAACCGTCATTTTTTTAACTAAATAAATTATGGTTATTAACTACAACCATTATTTTTGTATTTTCACGAATCATGCCTCATATTACATGATGATGTGCATTAAAAACATTTACTTTTAAGCATTATAGATCATTATGTGACCTCCACTTCGACATACATGACATTTATTCGATGTAACCGTTATGTATTAAGCGTTATATAGCACATATTGAAGAAAATGGTAGAAAATCGATTGAAGTGGTTTGGACATGAACAACGAAGGCTATTAAATACACCACTGAGGATGATAGATCAAGTTGTTTGGAGCTCGTTAAAAGGTGTAGTGTAATATCCCAATTTGGGATTAAGGGCTAATGACTTTGATAATGATTGTAATTCGTATAATTAAGCACTTTTGGGATTAATGTGATGTGAATTTGGTATAAATGTGTATGGTATTTAAGATTAAGGGTTGAGATTCATTATTTATGGGTCGGAATCCTATGCTTTGCGGTTATGTGAGCTCATGATGGGAGTGAATAAGATGGTGACATGTGGCATGGTGGTGGCCCTGGGATGTGGCACAAGAGGATAAAAGTCCACTTTTCTCTCTCTCTTCTCTCTCTTTTCGGTGGAGGCATGGGCAAGGGAGAGAATGCTTGCTTCATCATCATCATTTCCATCTCTCATTTTCTCTCTCTTTCTTCTCCATTTTCGGTGCTCAAGCAAGGAAGAGGAATAAGGGAAAGCTTTGATTTTGGGTAAGCAATGATCTTCTGAAGCTCAAATCCTCTTCTCTAATGTTGTGTATCCCATTGAGAGCTCCATTGTGATGGTTTCAGAATCTTGAAAGGTGGTGGTTTGTGTGTTGAAGAAATTTGGAAGTTGGAGGATCAAGATTCTGGATTTAGCAAAGTAAAGAGGTAAGCATTTAGTAATTTTTGATATATTATTTGTGATTTTTGGATAAGTTTGGGAAAATCTGGAAATTATCCTTAAGTTTGTGTAAATGTTGAATATAGGAATCTCATTATGATTAATGTTGAAATTCGTTCATTGTGAAGATATTTAAGTATTGGATTTAGTTTGGAATGTTGGAAATATGTTAAGAGGAATTGGAACATTGTATGTATCATAGAGACCTAAGTATTTGATTGTGGTCAAAATGGTTTTGGGGTATTTTGGAGGTTACCAATGTGTTCCTTAGGTCATTTTAAGTGGAAGGAACTTTATGTGAGGTTTGGGAACCATTGGGAGCAATTTTGACCAATCTGGTATTTTCTGTCATTTGCTGCGTTTCTGGTCTCTGATATACAATACTCGAGTGAGGGAAGATCATGCTCGAGTGTTGCGTATATTTTCCCTTTTCTGCTTCGAGTTTTTCCTGGGTTCTATGAGTGGAGCTCGAGTGCACTTCTGTCACTGCTAGTGAAGTTGGTGATCACTTGAGTAAGAAAGGGATTGCTCGAGTAAGGGTGTGAGTCCAGAGTTAGGTTTACTCTCGGGTTGTCACTCGCTGGCCAATGCTCAAGAGTGTGATCTGACACTCGCGAGTCCAGGCATCTCACCCGAGCACTGGGGGGTATGCTCGAGTGAGCTTGTCCCTCTGATGTTGCTTGTGCTCTTGGGTTCTCACTTCTTGTCTTACACTTTCGATGACTCGAGTGAGTTTCAAGTCATCACCCGAGTGCAAAGCTATGTGCTTGAATGCGGTGAGCACTTTCTGGCCATGATGGTTGCTCACTCTCAAACACTTGTGAGTGAGAGCCATTCTCACTTATGCACAAGTGTCTCATCACTCGAGTGAGATCATCTTAACTCAGTGAGCCAGCCAAAAATATGTGTTTTACCTTCGAAAAAGGGGTCTTCAGGGTAGTTTCTCCTAACCCTTTAGGCATATATTTAGGCCTGTATTAGCCACCTAAAGAGTTCTAAATGATAACCAACTTAGAGTATTATGGAATAAGTGTTTGGAAAAGAGATTGATGGTTGTCCCTAATTTGGTATAGGATTTGATATCTGCCAGACGCGTGAGCCCACTGTGCCAAAGAACGTCAGGAAAGATTCAGATAGTGACTCCTCTCTTATACTTTGTGTAAATGTATTGTATGTTTGCCTATCATGCATTGTGTGATGCTGCTGTCATAGAGATTACCGCGTGAGCGGGCATAGTGTTTGTAATGAAAGCTGTCATTGTGATTACCGCGCAAGCGGGCATAGTGCATTGTGATACAGCCATGAGTGTGTCATCTGTAGCGCGAGCCATGGATCATTATGTTGCTGATAATGCTGGTGAACATGATACATTACATGCCTTGTGTTTATATATTGTATGAGTGATTTGTGACTACTGGGATTCTTTTGAATCTCACTCTTTCCAAATGACTAATATTTCGGATAGGGCATATAGCTCGAAAGGGAAGCGGCCAACTAGGAGTGGTTAGGGCTTTAGGGACATTTTGTATTTTAGATGTTGGTTATCTAGTTGGCTTTTGGGATTACTATATGTATATGAGATGTATATAACAAATTTTGGATATGTAATCCCCATTTTGGGAAACCTTTAAACCCATTCTATATATAAGCAACCCGGGTTGCCGGGATCTTGGTTACACATTCTGATATTTATTATGTGATTTATTGGCACAGGTAATTGTATTCGAAAGTGAATGTGAGACCAGATGAATTTTGTTTTGAACGTTTTGTTTGAACTCCCCATCTCAATGAGATAGGTGATCCTAAAATGTGATTTTTGTCTTATAGGTCTCTATTTCACTTAAATTTCGTAGTCCGGATATAATTACCGTGAGGAGGGTTACATGTAGAGGAAGACTGAAGATAAAGCACAATGAGATTATTGAGCAAGATCTCTAAGTTAACAATTTATCCTGAGATTTGGTTTTTGACATAACGCAATGGTGTCATTTGATCCATGTAGTTGACCCCACCTCATGGGATTAAGGTTCTATTGTTGTTGTTGTTGTTATATGCCTAAATCAATAGTAATGGATAATTAACAATAATAAAATGAAATCAATAGCTAAATTAAATAGTATCCCAACAATCTCTCACCCATATTATTAATAAAAAATATTAAATTGATTATTCATGAACCCAACTAAATCATCACCACTAAAATCAAGCACTCAATCCCAAGGACATGCCAAAATTGAATTTGACTTCCCAATTTAAACATTTCTTTCTCATTTTAAGAAGGTGACAATGAAATCAAAAGATGAGACCTCAACTCCTTGCTACCAACGGCTTTTTTGGTACAAGGTAAAACTGGGAAGAAAGAAGGTGAAGGTTCATAGAAACGAGAAAAGGAAAGAGAATATTGCTTCATCATAACTATAAAAATATAAAAAAATTTTGAATGGGTCCTTTTTCATTAGAAATTATATTCAAAGCATGTCGCTAGCTTGATCTTAAAAATGTCCACACGTGATTTGATTCAAAATTTGGGATTATTGTCATCACGTTTTAGATTTTCAATTGGATTGTTTGATCTTATTTCAACAAATGCATTGCTTTCAAGAAATTTTTTCCTAAGTTTTATAGCATTTGATATCTTAAATACAAAAGATAATGGCCAAAACACGATGACATAACTGTATTGGTTAAGAAAGACAAACTTTAATAAGAAATCCAACTAGAAGAACATGAGTGAAGGGTCGTCTAAATCTCAGGTTCAACTATTCCACCCTTACCAAGATCTGCTCATGAGTGAAGAATTTTTTAAGGGGCAAAAGTGTCCGACTCTTTTTTGTCTTGGACGAAAAATAGTTTGACAACAAATTTGGTGTAAACCCAAATTCTCGTGTTTAAAGGAAGATTGGGGGTGGTGAGAAGTTGGGTTGACGAAAATTTTGGCACCAAACACATTTGCACATGAAAAATCGATATTTTCCATTTCCTTCCCAGTTTTTCCTTGTACAAACAATTGGTAAGGGTAAAAATAAAACACTTCTTAATTAATTTTGTGCCCGATGTGGTCTAACCAGTATGGTCAAGGATAAAGCAAAAAGAAAACTGGTTGTAATAGTCACTTCTACCAAACGGGCCGTTGGTGAGGGTTAAAAAAAACACTTCTTAATTAAGTTTGTGTCTAATATGGTATAATCATTATGGTTAAGAATAAAGCAAGAAGAAAACTGGTTGTAATAGTCATTAGAGGCTCAACCATCACTATTTTTTTTGAAGATACAATAGCAAATCTAAGCTTGATAATGAACTATGTCCATGTTAAACTCCTAAAATACTAAGATAGTCCTTGCCTATCCTGTAGATACATCGGTAAACAACCATTTGGCATATTATCTAATAATACAATATCCAGGGAATCCTGGTGTCCTTTTGCTAAAAATTCGCACATTTAAGCTTGTCCTTGCATGTATATTGCAGTTTAGCCTCCCAATTGTCAAAGAGGTTGTCTCTGACTTTAGTGATAACAACTCTCAAAGGGTGAGACAAGGAACATTCTCGCATAATGAGATTAAAAGCTTCTAATGAATTAGTATAAATAATAACCTCTCAAAAGCCCAAAAACTTTGCTACTTTTAATCCAGTTCTAATAGCCATCAACTCAGCTTCAGTTACTGAACACAAACCTAAAGATTTCTGAAAACCCATGATCCAAACCCCTGATGCATTCCTGAGCACTCCTCCAAAAGCTGCGTGCTGGTTGAGTAACACCAAACCATCCATATCAATTCAGACTACATACCAAGGCAGTAGGGTCCAAAACTCTTCTGTCCTGATATGTGTATGAAAAATGTGGTGCCTTAATTCATTAGTAGCTACATACTGCAATAGGTGATATGTACACCCATGAAGTATCTCCTACGGAGTTTCTTAAACTCCTTCAAAAACAAACTGGCATCAGATGTCCAAAGAGACCAACAAATGGAATTGAAGACTCAAGTCCATGAATAGGTATTGAAATGACCTCATCCTCGCTATGCTTAGTATTCTAAAGAAGCCAAACCTGTAAACTACCAGAGAAAAAATCTAGATAAAAGGTTAGGTTTTAAAATTGATTGCCACACTATTTCGCTCTCTTACAGTCTCTCAGTATGTGAGAACACTCTCCTCTCTATGACATGTAAAAGGACAGTCAATCAATGCAGAAAGGTTTCGTTTGGCTCTAAATGAGTTTGTAACCAATCTCTCATGATACATGTGCCACATAAAGAATTTGACCTTCTTAGGAATCTGGCAATGCCATAACTAGCTCTAAAAAGTATTAGTGAGACCGGTTATGCAACCTACCACAAGTTCATGGGCTAATTTAACAAAGAAGAAACCATCCTTAGCTAGTTGCCATGAGAAAATACCTGAAGAATCATGCAAAGGAGGACTCATCTTGCATAGCTTAGAGATAGCCCAGGGAGGAAGAATATCCCTCTATCTATACATATCCTATTGACCATTGGGCAGTACGTAATCAACCACCTCCACACAAGCATGTAGCACTGCAAAGGAAGGAACATAAGATACCAAGGGTCTATCCATAGGTGTCCATTTATCCCACCAAAAGCTTATACTGCGTCCATTATTCACTCTTTTGCCAACTCCAATCATGAACAGATCCCACACCTCTGTGATAGCTTTCCAAGTCCATGATTGGTTTCACTTTTTGACAACAAAAGGAATACCAGATCTACAACAATTATACTTGGCCTTCAAGCCTTTACCCATAGCACATCATGTTTCGTTAGGAACCCCAACAAAGCTTCATGATAAATGATTGATTTTGTGCTATGGGATTTCTTGCCTCTTTTTTCAATGTCACCTTATCCTAGGCAATTGTATGTACTCGTTTAACTTCGGTATCCTGAGACTAGAGAAAATTCCTGCTGATTTTCTCCAATTCTTGCAAGGTCCCTTTTGAAAGAAAGGACTACATCTGATAATTGGGAAGTATAGCTAATACATATTTAATAAGAATTGATCTTCCTGCTATATTAAGATATCTACTCTTCCAAGTAGATAGTCTTCTCCGAACCTTCAAAATAAGGGGCGAGAAAGTAGTTGTTGTCACCTTAGAGTGTAAAAGAGGAACCCCCAAGTATTTTCCATGATCAGCGATGATACTTATCCCTAATGTTTAACTCAATTCTACTGCTCTATTAAAATGAACATTCTTCTAGCAAAACATCTTGGACTTATTCAGATTGATTCAGTGCCTTGACACCTTACAAAATCACTCTATAACCCGTCTCACCTCCTCCATCTACTACAAGGATGCTTTTGTAAATAAAATTAAATCATCTACAAAACAAGATGAGAAATAGAAGGACCATTCCTTTTGAATTTCAATGGCTTCCATCTTTTAGCCTCACACCCAGCCTTAATCAGCTGCCTTAGTCGTTCCATACATAATACAAAGATATAAGGGCTTAATGGGTCCCCTTAACAAAGGCCTCTTGTTAGGGAAAAAGTAGGGCTTTCTTTGCAATTCCAGAGTACAGACATGGTCACAGAATTAATACAGGTCATAATGAGGTAGATAAGAGACTCTTCAACTTCTAGGCCCCATAAAGTATCCTAAATAAACCCCTAGTCAAGACGATCATACACCTTTTCCATATCTACTTTAATTGCCACATATCCTTTCTTCTAGCCTCGTATATGCATTGTATGGACTGCCTCTCATGCAATGATGATGTTATCATAGCTTGATCTACTTGCGATGAAGCTACATTGTTCATGACTGACCAATTTGTCTATCACATCTTTCAATCTATTCGTAAGTATCTTAGTTAAAATTTAAAACTGACATTACACAGGGATATAGGTCTTATATCCTTGAGAATAGTAGGTTTATCCTATTAAGTCTTGGAGCTTTAAAAACACCCATAGCAAATGCAACATTCTTTATTTCAACCTTATCAGACCATTTTAGAGAGCTTATGCAATTCCTCCCTTTCCAGACAGGGAAATTTTAAATACCAACCTACTGGGTTTTTCACCAGCTAGTCTCTAGTATAGAGAGACTTAAAAAAATCACTAGCCATTTGTTTTAAGAGCTCTAGCTTGTCCTACCAAACTCCTGAATCATTTTGTAGTGTAGTGATCATTTTTTCTTTTGTCTTACTACTATTGGGGCATGGAAAAATTGTGTTCTTATCCCCCCCACAGCAACCACTTGGAACATGATTTTTGAAACCAACCAGTTCCTCCTAGGCTGCAAGCTTATGATATTCCTGCCAAAGTTTCTTTTCAAGTCAATAGAGGCCAGAAGATACATTTTGTCTTCTCTTTTTATCTATACCTTCCAAACGATGCAAAATCTCACGCTTCTTCTTAGAGAAATTTCCCACTTGGTTATCATTCCATTCCATAACTCTATTTTGAAAGGTTTCCAAACCCTTTAACCAATCTTTTTGATGCCAAGACTCTGAGACACATCTTTAGAAATCCTCCTCTAAACTCCCAGTTTCCTGATAGGCGAAGCATTTCTTCCTAAGAATTACTGAGGAGGCACAATTGGAGTTGACCACTACAATTCTATGATCAGATTTAAATTTAAGCTCATGTGAGGTCCTAGTGTTAGGAAAATGAGTTTCCTATAAAATATTTGTAAAAACCCAGTCAAACCTTTTCTGCAATCCTGCCCTTCCCCATGTAAAATGATTTCCCTTAAAAGGATTCTCAAGAAGACCTGAGTCCTCAATACACTGATGAAATTGTTGCATAGATCTTTTACAAGGCTCAGAACCTCCTACTTTATCACCTGGATATAAAAAAAGCATTAAAATTCCCTAAAACAATCCATGACTCATTAGTACTAGTAGCAATTTGATTAATCGATTCCCAAAGAGGAACTTTACCAGCCAGATTTGTCACACTATAGTAACTAGACATAGCTTATTATTACAACTATTAACCACTCGACAATACAGTAGTTGAGTAGTAGAAACAAGATAGGTCACTTTAAATTTTTCACCATTCCACAATAACCAAATACCACTAGCAAAAACATTTGTGTAACTTCACTGTCAAGGTCGGGATTAGCGTTTAAATGCATTTCATAATTGAATAAGAGATCTGGAATAATTAAAAACTTTTAACAACACTTGTACAAATAGATCTCCATTCATTAATTTATAAAATCAATAGGTTTGTTTGGTTTGTCACATATACAATATCAGAGTATCAGCAAAATTCCCAACATTCACCCGAGATAATAAAATTAATCCAAGAGTTTGTACAGGGCATCATTACCCATCTCAGTTCCCATACCGGAGATTACACAAAACTATGATTCTATAATCTATTCAATACATACATTCTTCCAAAATGATAACCAATCAAAAACCAAAAGTATCTATCTAAGACTACCGCCAGCAGTCCTAGTCGCCCTTTTACGCTTGCTTGCTTCTTGATCCACTTGCCCTGTCTAAAAATATTATTTGGAAAGAATGATATTCTAAACAATCCCAGTAGAAACAGCTTACGTATATGATGCATAATTAACAAAGCAAGTAAGCATACATCACAATGCGTCAATCAATATTCGAGGCCGAGCACACTGCCACGTCCCCTTTACTATATACAAGGTTGGGCTTTCACCACATCTCCTCACTGTATCTATATTCAAGGTCAGGCTTTCGCCACGTCCCCTCATTGTATCTGTATTAAAGGCCGGGCTTCCGCCACGTCCCCTCACTGTATTTGTATTCAATGACTAATGCAAACAAGAAATGCAATATACATAATATAGGATAAAGTGTCACTACCTTGGTATTTCCACTCTTGAGCAGGCACGACACTTCTACGCTCCGAGAAAATATCAAATCCTATAGTCATAATTAAGGACGATGCATTATTACTTAGTCCAATACTCAATACCTTCACAATACTTAAATTGGTTATCATTACTGTCTCCTAAATACTTATATATGCCTCTAATAAAAGCCCTGAAGGGTTTGAAGAACTACCCTAAGGATACCCTTTTGGAAACACAATCACTGATATTTTTCACTGTTTCACTCGAGTGAAGACGGCCTCACTCGAGTGATTGTACGGTCTGCACTCGGGTACTAGAGAGTGAGGAATAGCGAGTGAGCACCCGAGAGCACAAGAATTTTTCCAGAGACAGAGACACTCGAGCACACAAGACCTCACTCAAGTGATAGCCAAATGCTTCGCTCGAGCACTAGAGAGTGAAGTCCAAGAAGTGAGAACCCGAGAGCAATGGGAGTTTTTAGAGGGAAGAAGCACTCGAGCATGAGACTTCACACTCGGGTGGAGATTGAATTCTTGCGAGTATTACTCTTGCATTCAATCGTGAGTGACAACCTGTGAGGCAAGTTCTGGGTGTCAAATACACCAGTACTCAAGTGAGAGGAAGCTCACTCGAGTGAGAACCTACCACACTCGCAAGTGAGGCAACACTCTTGCCCTTTTTACAGAAGTGTAATACAGAAATTGAAGGGAAAATGAGGAATTTTACTGACTCACTCGAGTGGAACCCAACCTCACCCGAGTGATATTCATCTCTCTCTCAAGTGACCTTATCAAAACCTAGAAAACGCAGAAACACATACAGTAATTTTCAAGAGTTCCCAACGGACCCAAAACCTCAACCAAAGCTTCCCCGCATAAAATCACTCAATGAATCCAATAAAACCATTAAAACAACCAAAATCCTACTCCATTATCATGCTTTGGCCTTAGGCAACATTAAACACTAAATTTCCAAAATCAGTAAACTCATTCATTCAATCCCTAATCAATCCTTTCTATCCATATACATTCCAAATATATCATTTCCACACCAATAACATGCCAAATGCCCAATGGCTCTTATTTTTTAAAATAGGCAATAAATCCTAGAAATTCAAAACTGATCTAAATGTCACAAAACTTAGATGGATAGATAGGTTTTACTTACCTCTTCAACTTTTCCAAAAAGACTTCTTGATCCTCCAACTTCCATAATTCTTTGGAGTCCAAAACCAACACCAAATGCAAACTATAACCATCAAAATAAAGCTCTCAACTCAAGGAATAACTTTAATGAAATGAGTTTGAGCAATGGAAGTCATTTTCCTTAACTTTTCTTAAGCTTTTCTTCCTCTATTTTTCTGCAACAATGGCCCTGGATGAGAAGAGAAGAGAGAGAGAGAGGACGAGAGAGAGAGATGAGAGTGAAGGGATGAAGAATGATGATGATGCCACTCCCTCCATACCTCTTCAGCGGAAACCAAGGGAGGAAAAGAGAAAGAAATGATAAAAATATTGTTAACTTTCTCTACACTCTCTCTTCTTCCAAACTTGCCAAATGTCTTTCTCTCATTGGCCCTCATAAAGTAAACACTCAATTAGTCACTTTAATCCCTCCATTAGCCATATAATCACACTTCACATTTTTCTCTTAGTTAGTAACTAATTTCTCCCTTAATCACCAACTTATGGCCAATAATTCCATTCTTTCAATTTCTCCTTAATTTTGGCACATTAATTAAAATTGCCACAAAACACATAATAATCCATTCTAATTCACAATTACATTCTCAATAATCAATATTAGTCCTTAATCAAAATTTGGGGCATTACAATTCTCCCCCTATTCAATAAATTTCGCCCTCAAAATTGATTACACATCACTAGGTATAAATTCAGGAAATCACTTTCTCATGTCCACTTCTACTTCCTAAGTCGCTTCTCTTGGAGATATTCCCTTCCAGACCACCTTCACAAACAGTAAGCTTCGATGTCTGAGCCACCATTCTTCTCGATCAATGATTCTCTATGGCTCAACTGCATAAGTGAAGTTATGTTGTAACTCTACATCTTCATATTCAATAATATGCTCAGGGTCTGGTTGGTACTTCTTGAGCTGTAAGACATGGAACACATCATACAATCTACTCAAATTCGGGAGTAGGGCTATTCGGTACACTACAGGTCTGACTCATGCCAGAATCTCAAATGGACCAATGTACCTCAAGCTCAATTTCCTTCGTTTGATTGCTCTATCGATGCCCGTAACTGGAGATACTCTGAGGAAAACATGATCCCCTACTTCAAACTCTAGAGGCCTTTTCCTTTTATCAGCATAGCTCTTCTGTCGACTCTGTGCTGTAAGGAGACTCTTTCTGATAATTCTAATCTTTGCTGAAGTTTGATCAACAAAGTCTGGGCCATAAAACTTCCTCTTAGACAATTCTGTCCAGCACAACGATAACTGACACTTCCTTCCATACAATGCCTCATACGGAGCCATCTGAATACTTGCGTGATAACTATTGTTATAAGCAAACTCAGCCAATGGAAGATAATAATCCCATTTTCCCTTGAAGTCTAGGACACATGCTCTCAGTATATCTTCAAGCGTTTGAATGGTCCTTTCTGACTGTCCGTCTGTCTAAGGATGGTAGGCTGTACTAAACCTCAACTATGTACCCATAGCTTCATGCGGAGCCCTCCAGAATCTTGAAGTAAATCAAGGATCTCTATCGGAGATAATGTTCTTTGATGTACCATGGAGTCTTGCTATCTCTTTGATGTAGATTTCTGCCAGCCTATCTGGAGAATAGCTAGCATTTATCTGTATAAAGTACGCTGAATTTGTGAGTTAATCATCAATCACCCATATCGTATCATAGTTCCTGATCCTGGGTAAACCCACCACTAAATCCATGGTCACACTCTCCCACTTCCATATAGGTAATGACGCCATATCTTTAATGCAAACACTATTGCCGCAAGCTCCATATCATGAGTGGGGTAATTCATTTCATGCGGTTTGAGCTATCGAGAGGCATAGGCCACCACACGTCCCTACTGCATCAAGACACACCCTAACCCCTGCTTACTCGTATCACTGTACATGACGTAAGTCTCACAAGTATTAGGTATAATCAATACTGGTGCCGTAGCCAATTTCTCCTTCCGTAACCCCCCTCCGTAATTATATTCGAAATATGCAATTAAAGTGAAATAGACACCAATAAAACAAAAACAACATTGATAATCCCTCATCTTCAATATAGGGTGTCCAGAAAAACAGTTCAAAAATATAATCAATCAGGTCTCATATTCACATTTCAAAATACAATTACCTCGTGAAGCTAAATCACATTCATAATATATCAGAGTGCACAATAATAATCCCAGCAATCCCGGGTTTAAACCTTCACTAAAGATTTATAGGGCACATACACTCTTTACAATATCTCAAATGGGGATTACATAGTACTCTTTCCAAATTCACATTCTAATCTATCCTCTGATCATATACATCCAACATAAACAGTTATCCAACTTATAACGATAACCAACCACCAATGCGCTTGCCCATAAGGAGACCTAGCTGACCTTGGTTGCTTGCTCCATCTTGATTTACTTGCCCTGTTTACACTGTTGGTAGGGGAGGGGGAGATTCTGGGGAATCTCAGTAGGAAAACAATACTAATATGCATGCAAGATAAGTGTTTAATACATGACATGCTTGCAATACATAATTCATGTTCACACAATGATATATCAGTATGCTCAATGTTCACACAATATACTCATGGCCATAGCATAAGTTGAAACAGAGCTTCAATCACTCATATATGTTTCACATAATCAGTCAAAGCAATAACATGCATCAATACACTAATACAATTATCAAATACATGCAGGAGAGGCAAGTTTCCTACACTCTTTTCATGTAAGCTCCGGCTTCGGCTGCTCACGATTAGGGAGAATATCGAACCCTATAAACTAAATAAAGGACATCAGGTTATTCTCCACTTCAAGTTCTCACTTTCATAACACTTAATGTTAATTATCATTACTGCTCTTTCAATACCCATGAATGTCTCTATCAATTACTCTAAAGGGTTGGAAGATTACCCCCAAAGATTCCCTTTTTGAAAGCCCAGAACTGATATTTTAACTGAGACATTCGAGTAAAGATGGCCTCACTCAAGTGATATTGTACGAATACTCGAGTGAATGAGACCTCACTCGAGTGATGGTACGGTCCACACTTGGGCACTAGAGAGTGAACAACAGCAAGTGAATATGTAACCCCCTCTATAATTATATATAAAATATGCAATTAAAATTAATTAGAGACCAACGGTATTCAAAACTCATTTAAAATCCCATCTTCCCGATAGGGTTTTCACAAATTCCTTTCAAAATCTAATTCCCCAGGTCTCAGATTCACACTTCGAAAACAATTACTTAGCAGATAAATCACATTCATTACATATCAGAGTGCACAACATAATTCCTGGCAAACCCTAGGTTCATACCTTTATTAAAAGGGTATACAAAATCCGATTCAAGGGATTATAAAATCTCATCTCGAATTCATAACCATATACTCAACCGAATCATATACAGTCATCCCAACTCATATTGATAACCAACTACCAACTCTAATCTCGAAGGAGTACTAGCCGCTCCCTCCACGAGCCACTTGCCTTGTCTAAATTATTGGTAGGGGAGGGTGAGATTCAAGAGAATCTCAATAGGAAATAGATACCATAATGCATGCATGATAGATGTTATGTGTATGACATGTTAGCTTTAACTAGATGTATGCCCCATAATGACATTTTTGCATGCTTAATGTTTCATATAACAAAACTATGGCCACAAAAAAACCGAAATAGAGCTTCATTTATTCAAATATGCTCTACACAATCAAGTAAAAGCAATCACATACATCACCACACAAGCAAAGATATCAAATACATGTAAGTAAGGTAAGTCTCCTACCTCCAGTCTTTTCTCCTCGATTTGTGAGCCAGCAAGTTAGGCCCTCAACTGGGTCCTACAATTCCAAACGTATCATTTAAAAACTTCAATAGTGTTTCTGGGGGTTAGATGAGGCTATATTGAAAAATTACTAAAATGCCCCCGGGGACCCGGCCCCGCCGTATCCGATTCAGTTGTACTTTTTCAAAAATTCTATTCTGGGCTATCCTAACTAATTTTCGCCCAAGGAATCCATTTTCGGACTTGGAATTATCAAATTTATTGTCAAATTATAAATTTACCCTTGGCAGCCCCACTTTAAGGGTTTCAGGGGCGTTTTCGTAATTATGATTTTTCAGCCTTTTCAAAAAAAAGTGACCAACTGTAACCCTACCTAATTTTTGCTCCTAAACTCAATGGAATCATCAAATCATTGAAAATCCATCTCTAACCCCTCCAAACTAGCCTTGGCCAAAATTCTCAATTCCCCAGGAAAAATTGGGGTTTTTCAGTTTCGGCTCCTCAGACGTGTTTCTTTCTACTCTTAACCACTTTATTAACCATTACATTAGGTTACAACCAACATTAAGACCCAATTTTGGTAGCATAACCCCTAGGCCATATCGTTTCCAAACTTTAAAACCAATAGCAATCCGGCGAAATTTCACCAATTAAATTGCCCATAGCAGCTAGAATAAGCAATATACGAAAGTTTGGAAGTTACCTCAAGCTCCCACTAGCTTTTTCTCAAGGTGGCTGAAAACCCTAGCCCTTAAAACTTCAAAATTCTTGCTTCAAACACCTTAAACAACATAGAAGAGAAGCCTAGAGGAAGGATTACACACGTTAGATACGAATTAACTGAAGAAATCGACCTACCTTGTGAGTTTGGCTCCTCCTTCTCCCTCTAGATCAAAGTATTAGATCTCATGTTTTGATGATAACAAAGAATTGTATGAAAAAGATTTGATTAATAAATAAGTTTGAACAAAGTAATAACAGGGAAAAGCATCACTTGAAGTAAGCATTGGAGTAATGAAGAAAGGCCAAGAGAAAAAGCAGAGAAACTTGATCAGAAGCAAATGTTCTAAGACATTACTCGAGTATGTACTCGAGTAATGAGACAAAACTTGAAGTAACCAGAGACACCTTCGAGTAACCTGCCAACGTTACTCGAGTAATAGTGTAAATGATTTCAAGTTGCTCTCGGCCTGCCAATGTTATTCGAGTAGCTACTCAAGTAACCAGGTAAATACTTGGAGTTGCTCTCGGCCTGCCAATGTTACTCGAGTAACCATGTAAAAGTCTTCCAGTTGCTCTCGGCCTGCCAATGATACTCGAGTATGTACTCGAGTTACTCTGTTTCAGAAAATGTGTTGCTCTCGGCATTTTGTACCCTGCCATGTTACTCGAGTAGCTACTCGAGTAACACACTGTGGTAAGAAAAAAATCTAAAGGTAGTACTCGAATAACTTAATCTATTTCTATCATATTTCACTCGAGGTGCTACTCAAGTTTGCTGGTAGTTAATGATTCATTTTAAGTGGATTACTCGAGTATGCAGGGTTAGTTTTGAAGAAAAACTTCAAGTCATTACCCGAGTAAGCCATACAGAAAAATTATGTTTACTCGAGTATGTACTCGGGTAACAAGGTAACCAAACTTGAAGTGCTCTCGGCCTTGAAATCCTGCAACATTACTGGAGTAAAGCATCGAGTAACCAAAAGTTTATTTGAAGGTTTACTCGAGTTAGTACCCGAGTAACCTATGAAGAAAAGAGTACATTACTCAAGTAGGTACCCGAGTAAACATACATTTCCAAAGGTTTGATATTTTGTTTATTCCATGCACTACCCGAGTAATCTCATATTTGTTTGTTGACTTACAGTTCATCAAAGCTTTCTCGATGATACTCGAGTAAGTACTCGAGTAAACTTTAATGGATACTCGAGTAGCTACTCGAGTAGGGAAACCCAGAAATATAGAAATCATTCAAACGTTCATTGATTTGTTTCCTATATGATTAACCTTTCATTGTATTAGTATTCCTAGCATATTTACAGATAAACAATAAAGAAATCATATAAAATAAGGAAAGTTAAATGAGAAGTTCAAATGCCACCTACCGCCAACGGATATATTTCAAATACTGGAAAAGTCAATAGTGGCTGCGCACTCTCCAACGGACGAGAAGAAAATGTTCCAACGGTCTTCACCAACATATCTATATAAATGGGAACATCCAAACAGAGAAAATAACAAGATCACACACAAACGTATCATCAAGTTCACTACTCTGTTTTACGTGATATTTGTAACTCTGTACTTTAGTGATTCTTATTCACTCTTGAGAGAGATATTTCATTCAAACTCAATATTTGTTATTGAGATAACTTAAGGTTGTGGTACCTTGAGTTGGGATTGGATTACAACTTGTAAGGGGGAGCGAGTGTCCAGGTGAAGGAACTTGCTTGTACTGAGGTGCCAAGAACCCACTGAATCTTGGAAGTTATAGTGAAACTCTCAGAGAAGCTCTGAGGACTGGACGTATGTCAAATTGGTTGTGACCGAACCAGTATAACTCTCGGTGTACACTTCGGTAATATTTCTCCTTACTCCTTACTGTTTTAATTTCACCGTCAAATTTTATATTTGCAACAAAATTTTTAGTATCACCCAATTCACCCCCCCCTCTTGGGTGAAACGCTTGCTCTAACACAAAGCTCTTTCTCTCTCTCTTGAGCTCTCAAATGGCTGACGTGAAGGAGCATAAAGAGGAAGAGAAATGCTTTATGAAATATCCTATTTTTGCGTCAATTATTTAATTGCACAATATTCACAAAATTTGACTTTTGTGTACATGGATTTTTCCCCATGTAATTGTATCATAACATGTAACAAATATTTTCCTCTTCTTGGCCCATCAAAATGATGTCTAAGGGTCCATTAGAATAGTAAAAATGGGCTGATAGGTTTATCCCAAAATTGCAATGTTGCCATCACATTATTTCTTTAATTTCGGATTATTTGGCAAATTCTAGCAGATTTTCTGCCCAACTTTTGAAAAATCATAACTAATTCTATAAAAATCAAAATGAGGTGATTCCAAAGCCAAATGAAAGATATTTAAGTCCTATTTACTGGAAAAATATGGACCATTACCAGAAATCACCACAAAAGTCCAAAAGTACACAAAATTCACTACTTCCCCAAAACAGAGTCCAGTTTTGACTTCAAACTTTGGACAACTAGAACTCCCAGCTCACGAAACTAAATGACACAATTTATATGTCCATTTTGAATCTTGGAATGTGAACTTTAAGACTTGAAAGTTTCAGAATTTTTAGACATCATTTGCCTATTCAAAATGTCAACACAAATAGACTGCCTAGCAAGAAGTTTCAATGGACAGAATTTCCCAACTTTCCATTTAATGTTCCAAACCAATTCTAATGACCAAATAACACAACATGACATCAATTGCACCACATTACACCATCCAATTCCACCATTTTGAAATTATACAAAATCATGGTAAAATTCACAATTCTCATCACTTCTCCAGAAGTGTTCATTTATCACTAATTACATCCACTTTTGGAGTCATTTACCCTTAACCAAAATTTGGAATCCGGCTAAACCGGGGCTTAGCAGTCCACTTATTTCAGGCTTATTCCCTAGCCTCAAATCTCAAAATTCAGGATATTACAGAATACCTGAGAACACAAAGGAACAACAGAACCGAGAGTTGCTCGCTGCACTCGAGCACAAACACAATTACTCGAGTGGAAGCCTAATGCTCACCCGAGTCCCACAAAGTGAGGTCCAGGAAGTGCTCACCCGAGAGCACAAGAAACTTTCAGAAGGAAACATCACTCGAGCAAGGACAAGAGCACTCAAGTGATGGCTTGACACCAGCAAGTGTCAAGACACACTTTAGATTTTGATCACAGAAGCACAACAAAAAGCTGAAGAGAAACAGAATATTCATACAGTACTCCAGTGATACACAACCTCACCCGAGTGATGTTTATCCCACACTCGAGTGAACCACAGATCACTCGAGTGATCTTATCAGAAACCAGAAAATGCAGAAAAACTGACCATACCTCTCAACACTTGCCCAATTGATCCAAAGGGACCCAAAACTTCAACCAAAGCTATCCTTACTCAAAATCACTCAAGGAATCCAATAAAACCATCAAAATGATCAAAATCCCATTCCATTATCATGCTTTGGTTTAGGGCAATATAAATATCCAAAATTCCAAACTTACCAAACTTAATTATTCAATCCTAAATCCCTTTCTATCTATCCATAACTCTCCACAAGATACCATTTTCATGCCAATAACATACCAAACTCTCAATAACACTCATTTTCGAATTTAAGGCTATAATTACCAAAAATTCCTAACTTTATCAAATTGCATGAAACATAGATAGAAAGACTTGTTTCACTCACCTCTTTAATTTTCCCAAAGACACTTCTTGATTCTCCAACTATCAGATTTTTGTGGCTCCTCAAATCACCACCCATAGAGAAACTACAACCACCAAAATGAAGCTCTCACTCCAAGGAGCAATATTAATGAAGTGAACTTTGGCATTAGAGGTCTTTAACTTACCTTAAATTCTAGCTTTTCTTTCTCTCTCCTAAGCTCCTATAGCTGCTGAAAATGGAGAAGGGAATGAGAGAGAAAAGTGTTGAAGATAAAGATGGAAATGATTATTTCTCCATGCCCATGCTTCTTCCAATGAAAAGGAGGGAAGAGAGGAGAGAGAAATGAATTCTTTATTCCCTTTTGACTTTTCCTTCAACCACTAACATCATATAAGCTTGCCAAGTGTCACATTCTCATTGGCTCTGCATACAATAATCCACCAATTAACTACTCTAATCCTTCCATTAGCCTTTTAATCACATATCTCATTTTTCTTTTAGCTAATAATTAATTTCTCTATTAATCACTAACTAATTGCCCAACAATTTCATTCTTTCAATTTCCATTAATCATGGTATAATAATTAATATTATCACTAAAACCCATAATTATTTCACTTTAATTCAATAATTATCCTCAATAATTATCATTAGCCCTTAATTGAAATTTGGGGCGTTACACCTTCAGCTCTGTGAAACTCTATTTACATCTATCATCCCACAAAAATGGTTGATCCTTGTTCGTGTGCTTGATCATCGGCAATGCAATACGTGAGAAGTTTCGGATGAACCTCCGATAATAACCAGCAAGACCCAGAAAACTGTGGATCTCAGAAACAGTTTCTGGCCTCTTCCAGTCAAGTACTACTTCTACTTTACTGGGATCTACCGAGACCCCTTCTCGTGAGATAACATGGCCAAGGACTTTCACCTCTGTAAGTCAAAACTCATATTTACTCAGCTTGGCGTAGATTTGCTCTTCTCTCAATATTCTCAATACAATTTTCAAATGCCATTCATGCTCTTCATTACTCTTGGAGTGAATCAATTTGTCATCAATGAACACTACCACAAACTTATCAAGATACGGTCGGAAGATACGATTCATGTAATACATGAATACTGCCAGTGCATTAGTCAAACCAAAGGGCATCACAAGAAATTCATAGTGCCCATATCTCGTTCTAAAAGTAGTCTTCGGAATATCCACTGCCTTCACACGCAACTGATGATACCTCGACCTTAGATCAATCTTGGAGAACACATATGAGCCAGATAATTGATCTAACAGGTCATCTATTCTCAGGAGAGAGTATTTATTCTTAACAATTACCTTGTTAAGTTCTCGATAATCAATACACAACCGCAAACTCTCATCCTTCTTTTTCACAAATGAGCCAGATAATTGATCCTTCTTTTTCATTTAGTATAAATTTTGGCAGCATAACACTACTAACATAACATTTCTAAATTTTACAAACAAAGACAATCCGGCGAAATTTCACCGATTAAATTGTCCACAGCAGCCAGAATAGTCAATATACGAAGTTTAGGAAGTTACCTCTTCTTCCTTCTGGCTTTTCCTTCTTGTGGCTGAAAACCCTAACTTAAAAACACCAAGATTTGTGCTTCAAATACCTTACATAATATAGAAGAGAAGCTTAGGAGAAGGATTATACGCGTTAGGTACGAATTCACCGAAGAAATCGACCTACCTCGTGAGTTTTCTTCCTCTTCTCTCTCTAAAACTCCCTCTCTCTCTTTCTCCATGGTGCTACACGGTTTTTGGCTCATGGAGGAAGATGATGACGACTTTATAACATTTAGCTTAAATCATCTTTAATTATGATGATGTCATAATTCCAAAATTGGCATTTTCGGATTTTCTGGCAGATTTTCTGCCCAATCTTTGAAAAATCATAACTAATTCTAGAAAAATCAAAATGAGGTGATCCCAAAGCCAAATGAAATATATTTAAGTCCTCTGCATTGGAAAAATATGATCCATTACCAGAAATCACCACAAAATTCCAGAATTACACAAATTTCATCACTGCCCCAAAACAGAGTCCATTTTCGACCTCAAACTTTGGACAGTCATATCTCTCAGTTCCCAAAATGAAATGGCACAAATTATGTGTCCATTTTGAATCTTGAGATGTGCATTTTAAGACTGGAAAGTTTCATAATTTTCTGACATCATTTGCCTAGTCAAAACATCCACACGAGAAGACTGCCCAGAATAGAGTTTTACTGGACAGAATTTCAGATTTTGCATCTTTGCTTCCAATGGTTCCATTTTCATACCAAACATCATTCCCACATAAATTTTCACAAGGAATCCATTGGAAACACCAAATCAATCAAATTCACATCTCATTGACATGTTTTCACAACAATATCAACATATCAACACAATTCACATTTCAAAACCTAACATTGCAACATTTCCATTTCAAAGTTCCAAACCAATTTCAATGACATCAAAACACACTATGACACCATTTCCAACACAATACCCCATTCAATTCTTCCCTCTATTCTAAGTCAATTTGGATGTTGATCCACAATTGAACTCAAATACAAGGTTTTGGCGCTGCTCACAACACACACGAATCATATTCGAGTGCCAAATCACATCATATTCTCCAAAAGGGTTATTTATCACTAACCACATCCACTTTTGGACTCATTAACCCTTAATCACAATTTGGGATCTTGCTAAACCGAGGCTTAGCAATCCACTAATCTCAGGCTTATTCTCTAGCCTCGAGTCTCAAAATTTGGGGTATTACACCAGCTTCAGGCACTATTTCAATTGGAAATTATACTTCCCTTTCCGGAGGCAATCCACTGAGGTCGTCAGGAAACACCTTAGGGAATTCTCTTACTACCAGGATACTCTCAAGGGCTTCATTTATCTCTCCTTGAATAAAGAAGAATACCATATACCATTGGCATCCCTTTTTTAAACATTCCTCCACCTTAGCTGTTGAGAGGAAAT
This sequence comes from Inga oerstediana, assembly GCA_963210345.1. Lineage (NCBI taxonomy): Eukaryota > Viridiplantae > Streptophyta > Magnoliopsida > Fabales > Fabaceae > Inga > Inga oerstediana. The sequence goes on along the minus strand of OY723411.1, from coordinate 14,564,431 downwards.
TCAAACTACTGTTTACATTCACATCCCTCCATAGAGCAGGATAAACTATTTTTCTATTCCCACAGTCCAACATGACATTGTTCACTGTCAACCAATCAATACCCAGAATAACCTCTAGTTGATCAAGTAGTAGACAAATCAAGTCAATGGTAGATTCAAATCCTTCAACAGTAATAACACTATTTAGACGAGCTTCTGCAGTCACAGTCTTAGCTCCCATAAGTGTTGACACAACAATATCAAATGGAAGTTTATAAACATGTAATCTTAGGCGCTTTACATAGTCATAGGCTATGAATGAATGGCTAGTACCTGAATCAAACAGAGTTTGCACTAAACTACCATTTAGAAGAATATTACCTTGGATCAATTTGGGAGACTTCCTTGCCTTTTCATAGGTCATAGCGAACACTCTCCCTTGACTATTGGCCTTGACTATGCTGGTCGCCCTTTGCAATCTTTAGCAAGATCTCTGGACTGCTTGTAGATGAAGCATACCCATTGCCCCTCACAATTCCTACCAACATGTGATTTATTACACCGGGAGCATACCCACTGTGATAACTGTCCTTGATTCCCATGATCTCCCGCTTGGTATAGTTTCTTACCACTGCCCTTGGATAGGAATCCTTGGCTCTTGGGGCATCTAGCAAAATGCTTCGCTCGAGCACTAGGGAGTGAAGTCCACGATCTCCCGCTTGGTATAGTTTCTTACCACTGTCCTTGATTCCCACTAGTGATAGCAAAATGCTTTGCTCGAGCACTAGGGAGTCAAGTCCAAGAAGTGAGAACCCGAGAGCAATGGGAGTTTTTAGAGGGAAGAAGCACTCAAGCATGAGATTTCACACTCGGGAGGAGACTGAATTCTCATGAGTGTTGAGAGACACTCTTGCATTCAATCACGAGTGACAACCCGTGAGGCAAGTTCTGGGTGTCAAATACACTAGCACTCGAGTGATAGGAAGCTTACTCGAGTGAGAACCTACCACACTCGCAAGTGAGGAAACACTCTTGCCCTTTTTACAGAAGTGCAATACAGAAATTGAAGGGAAAATGAGGAATTTCATTGATTCACTTGAGTGGAACCCAACCTCACGCGAATGATATCCATCCCTCACTCGAGTGAACCCCAGATCACTCGAGTGACCTTATCAGAACCCAGAAAACGCAGAAACACTGACAACAATTTTTAAGATTTCCCCATGAGTTCCCAACGGACCCAAAATCTCAACCAAAGCTTCCCCGCACAAAATCACTCAAGGAATCCAATAAAACCATTAAAACAACCAAAATCCTACTCCATTATCATGCTTTGGCCTTAGGCAACATTAAACACTAAATTTCCAAAATCAGTAAACTTATTCATTCAATCCCTAATCAATCCTATTTATCCATATACATTCCAAATATATCATTTCCACACCAATAACATGCCAAATGCCCAATGGCTCTTATTTTTTAAAATAGGCAATAAATCCCAGAAATTCAAAACTAATCTAAATTGCACAAAACTTAGATAGATAGATAGGTTTCACTTACCTCTTCAACATTTCCAAAAAGACTTCTTGATCCTCCAACTTCTATAATTCTTTGGAGTCCAAAACCAACACCAAATGCAAACTATAACCATCAAAATAAAGCTCTCAACTCAAGGAATAACTTTAATGAAATGAGTTTGAGCAATGGAAGTCATTTTCCTTAACTTTTCTTAAGCTTTTCTTCCTCTATTTTTCTGCAACAATGGCCCTGGATGAGAAGAGAAGAGAGAGAGAGGACGAGAGAGAGAGATGAGAGTGAAGGGATGAAGAATGATGATGATGCCACTCCCTCCATACCTCTTCAGCGGAAACCAAGGGAGGAAAAGAGAAAGAAATGATAAAAATATTGTTGACTTTCTCTACACTCTCTCTTCTTCCAAACTTGCCAAATGTCTTTCTCTCATTGGCCCTCATAAAGTAAACACTCAATTAGTCACTTTAATCCCTCCATTAGCCATATAATCACACTTCACATTTTTCTCTTAGTTAGTAATTAATTTCTCCCTTAATTACCAACTTATGGCCAATAATTCCATTCTTTAAATTTCCCCTTAATTTTGGCACATTAATTAAAATTTCCACAAAACACATAATAATCCACTCTAATTCACAATTACATTCTCAATAATCAATATTAGCCCTTAATCAAAATTTGGGGCGTTACAATTTGATTCCACTCTAATCCAATGACTAAATCCTAATTTCCTGACAACATTATCATCCGCATGTGTTTCGTTGATACGTGATTCAAGGAGACACAAAATGTCAATTTTATATTTTTGAACAATATCCTTAATAGCATGGTTACCAGCTCCTCTACAATTCTATGAGGCAATAATCATTAAAAACAAATTTATTTAGAGGAAAAAAGAAAGCTCAACTATAAAGCTCTTCTCCCCCAGTACCAATCATGTGGTCTTCATGAGTTTCAGGCAAATTGGAGAGTCGTTCATCTAGGAGATCTTCCTCTTCATCAATAATTGAATCATGTGGGTTGGGTGGTTTTGGAGTAGAGATTTGCAAGGCCTTTTGTAAAGAAGGAGTAACTAACTTTTGTTTGACACTATTCTTTGAGGATGTTGTAACCCCCTTCGTAATTACGATTCGAAATACGTAATTAAAGTGAAATAGAAACCAATAATAATCAAACTCATTTACTATCCCTTCCTTACGGTAGGATTTTTTATAGTTTCTTTCAAAATTTATGCCTTCCCTAGTCTCAAATTCTATATTCCGAATATAATTACCTGTGTAGTTACAAAAATCCCAGCAACCCCCGAGTTTCATACATAAACTAAAGGTTTATATATTCCCATTAGGGGATTACACAACTATCTCCAAAACAATATTTACAAGGTATACAGTGATCTCCCAACAAAATATGATAACCAACACCAAAATATAAATCTCCCTAGGAGTCCTATCTGCCATTAGTCGTATCCTTTTCCTTGGAGCCAATTGCCCTGTCTGAAGGTTAGTCAAAGGAACGAATGAGATTCAAAAGAATCCCAGTAGTAACAAATCACTCATACCATACATAATCACAAAGCAAGTAGTAAATCATCAAGCAGCATCACAGCATAAAACATAGCACGCAGGCTGCTACATATGCACGTAATCACATCGCCCCGAAGGCACGGTCCTCCTACTGTTAACACCAATGGGCGGCGGGTGAAGGTTTCACAAATAGCCTTTTGGCTTTCATATAGTCTCATCCCCCGAATTCCACCGCCCTAAAGGCACGACCCTCCCACCGTCAACACCGATGGGCCGCAGGTGATAGACCCACAAACAATGATTAAACAAACATACTATGTATCACATATAGTATAAGGAATGGAGTCACTACCTTCTTCTTTCCTAGTATGCACTGGCATCGGTTGCGCTCGATCAAGGCAAATGTCAAAGCCTATAAACAAAAAACAAGGACGATAGGTTATTCTCTATTCCAAATCTTTATCTTTATTTTACTTAAAGTTGGTTATCATTTGAACTCTTTAGGTGGCTACTAGAAGCCTAGACATATGCCTAAAGGGTTAGAAGAAACTACCCCGAAGATCCCTTTTTAGAAGTGAACACACTAATTTTGACTCAGACACTCGAATGAAGAATACCTCACTCAAGTGATGGAATGACTTACACTCGAGCACTGAAGATCACTTGTGCGAGTGTTTAGCTGAGAGCACGCACTGAGACAGAAAGTTGTCACAGCACTCAATCCTGAACTCAACACTCGAGTGATGGCCTTGTACTCACCCGAGTCCTTCCGATTGAGGCACAAGAAGTGACTACCTGAGAGCAATCAAAACCCTAAAGTGACAAATTCACTCGATCACCACCCTTGGCACTCGAGTGATATCATAACACTCATGAGTGCACATACATACTCGTGTAAAATAGTTTGTGAGTGTTAACCTGAGAAGCGAGTTCATAGTGTAGAATACCTTTGTACTCGAGTGACACCAAGATTACCCGAGTGATGACCCCTATCACTCGCAAGTGAAGAAGTACACCCTTACATTTTGTCTTGGAAGTGCAACCAAAAACTGAAGGAAAAGGGAAAACAGGATGCTGCACTCGAGTGACACCCCTGTACACTCAAGTGAGGCTTATCAGAAGCCAAAACGTAGCAACTGATAGAATTTTCCAAACTTTCTACCAAAGTATCCAATGGTTCCCAAAATCCATAAACAACTCTATCCCTACCAAATTTTCATAAGGAACACATTGAAAACACCAAAACAACCAAATTCTCATTCTAGCAACAAGTTTTAGTTTTGGCCATCCCATTCCCATACATTAACCAATGACACCACTTTTCCTTCCAAGATTCCAAACTAACTCCAACTACTCAAAGAGACACATTAGGCCACCCAATCCAACACCAAACACTATCCAAATTCATGCATTTCAAATTATACCAAAATCAGGGTAATTTCTACAAATATCAAAAATTAATCAAAAGTCACAATATATATATATATATATATATCAAAATGTCACAAATGCTCACTTCTTTTTCTTCCCAAGGCCAAATCCTTGATTCCTCTACTATCAAATTTGTTCAAACTCTAAAACACCTTCTTTCAAAATTCTACAATTATCAAGATGAAGCTTTCATCAAGGTGGACAATATTAAAGAATAGTACTTGAGCATAAGAGAACAACTAGCAAGTCAAAATCTCACCTTTGTACTTTCTCTTTCCTTCCTTGCTCAACGAAAATGAAGAAATGGAGAGAGAAGATAAGATGATGATGATGATGAACTAGATTTTCCCTTATTCCCATGCTAATAGCCGACTTGGATGGAGAGAGAAGAGAGAAAAAGAGTTTGACAAATTGACTTTGATCCTATGGTTCATAAAGTGCCACTTGTCTTGATCTTATGCCTTCTTCTATGAACTCAAATGATCACTACCATATGCAATTCCACCCCTTTTTTTTCTTGAGCACTACATATTTAACCATAGGTCCAACCAAATTAGTAAACTCCCTCTTCGGTGGCTGACTAATTGATCGATAAATTTCCCATGTTGCCCCTTATTCTCCCAACACTTACTAAATCATCATCAAACACATTTTATATCACAATTCACATCATATACTTCAAAAGTATTTATTCAACCATAATTGCATCCACTTTTGAAGTCATTAGCCCTTAATCACTTTTTAGGATATTACAAATGTTTCACCTTGCAACATCGTAACAGACTCAAGAGGGGGGAACTGATACAACGCTTCAATGATATAATCACTTTTTTCTAGCTCATGGTCCTTACTCTTATGTTGATCAATTCTATCTATTCTTCCTTGAACAACATGAGGTGATGGAGGAGCATGGCAAGATGGAGGAGGAGCTCCAAAGGAAGAGAAAGGCATGAAGATGGAAGCCCAAGCTCAAGTATGGAAGTCCAATGTCCTAAAAGATCCATTACAAAGCATTGGAGGCCCAATGACAAGAGCAAGGACTAAAGCCATGAAGGAGGCCTTGAATTGTTTGATAAGAGAGCTTAAAGAGTTGGAGCCCATTTATTTGGAAGAGGCATCCTTTAATATGCCCAACAAGAACCCAAGAATGGTGATCACATTGCTTGAAGCCCAACAAGATGAAGTACAAGGCCCAAGTGCAGTCCAGATTGAAGAATTCACTTAAAATACCATATGACAAGCATGTGCCTTGAAGGAGGATCATAAGTGACATCCAAAACACCTCAAGAAGCATCTAGAAGGCGTCCTTATGCAGCAAATCTGAATTAATTTCGTTTTTATTTGTTTCCTTTTTTTATTTGCATTAAATAAGGCCTTTGGTCAAAGATTGCTCATGAAGACTTTGTTTTATTTCCTATTTTTAGGTAACTGACTTAGTCTTGAAGAATAAGTAATTTCCTAATTCCTTTAGGTTTGAATAGTGCCAACCAAGACAATCAATGATCATTAAGGCATCATTTATTGCATTCATGACTAGGTTTTCAAACTCTAGAGTGTTCTTTTGTGGCCTTTATATATGGCTGCGTTTTTGTATTACATTTTCAGACTTGAATGATAATTGAGAGTTTTATTTCTCTTGTGTGAGCTTTGCTTGCATCCTTGTATTCTCGTGCGAATACTCTGACTGTATCAAGGATTGATCATCCTTGTGGTATCTTTGTGGCTAGGGTTGTAAGAGACAGGTTCTCTTAAGGTCCTACCTTTGATCATCCGTCCCGTTCGTGTTTTCATACTTGTTTTCTAGCCGGTTCGTTACCCTCATCGTATCAAGTGGCATCAGAGCTTAAGGTTTGCTAGATTTCAAGTTCTATCCTTTTGTTTTCGTTCTTTGCTTCCGTTTTTTCCTTCTTCCCTTGTTTACATTGTTTTCCTTCGTTCTTGTGTTTTTCCCATTCTCTTCTCTCCTCTTCCACCCATAATTTTTTTTTGTTTGTTGTGTGACTTTGTTAGTTTCAATTTAAAAAAAAATTTCGTGCAAAAAAAAAAAGGTGTGGTGCTGGAAAAAAAACTGAGCAGAAAAAAAAAGAGCAAAAAAAAAAATCAAAATTCAAAAAAAAGAAAAGAAAAGAGCCACAGGTTTTGGAAATTAGGAAGATTGAAGGCTAATTTGAGAGTTTCCATTGCAAGTCACAAAAGTTTCCTAAATCTACAAACTTGGGTGGTAAGACTCCTTACTTTCCTAATTCTTCCTTCCTTCCTATTTTGATTTCCTTTCCCTTTCTTTTTTTTTCCTGATTCCATTTTTTCCCCCTTGTTATTATCCCTTCTTCCTTTTCCATCATTATTCACGTTTTTTTCCCCTTTCCATCTTCTTTCATCACTCATTTCTCACATACTCTCTGGTTCTTACAATTTCTTGTTGCAAAGATTACCACATACTAACATTGTCTCTTGATTTTGTTGAGTTTCAATCAAGAATACTATAGGAGGCAAGCTTGAGTGGTAAAAGGCAAGAGTGTTACATCAAGTTAAAAGCCATATTTGTGTGAAACACGAGTGACTACATAACTTTTGAGTGAAACACGTGAGTAGAGTGGTAAGGATCCATATTACTATTTTTTTCCCCAACTTTGATCAAACTAACATTAAAATTCAAGATGAGTGATCAGGAATCAAGAAAAGAAGAAGTCATAACAGATTTCAAATTATTCGTGAAGGCCATGCAAGCTGAGTTCCTCAAACTCAAGATGGACATGGAGGAGTTAAAGGCGACAAAAACATCTAGAAGTGAGGAGGAGGTGAGCCACTATGAATCTTCATCCTCAAAGGACAAAAGAAGACATTCTAAATGAAGACATTCTAAACATGACATGGATACATCTGATCCAAAGATCAAGTACCCTACCTTCAAGGGGAATACAAATCCGGATGCCTACCTTGATGGGAGATGAAGTTTGAGCAAATCTTTAGAATGAATGATTGCCCTGAAGAAAAGAAGGTAAAATTAGCTTCATTCCAATTTTCTGACTATGCTGTTGTTTGGTGGGAAGATTTACAGCTTAAGAGGCGCCTTAAAGGCAAAGGTCCACCTCGTACTTGGGAGAAGCTCAAGAAACTTATGCGCAACAAGTATGTCCCAAGTTATTATTACAGGGAGCTAAATAGAAAGTTGCGGTTGTTTAACTAAGGCTCTATGACTGTGGATGAATATGTTCATAAGCTTGACCTTTTAAAGATGCGAGCTGGAGTACAAGAAGGTGAAGAAGCAAGCATGACTAGAATTGTTGATGGTTTGAAGGCAGAAATAAGAGACAAAGTAGAGATGTATACTTTTGTTGATAAGGAAGAGCTAGTGCATAAAGCCATTAAAATTGAGAAACGGTTTAAAGAAAAACGTTCCAAATCCTCTTCTTATGGTTGGAAGGACTCTAAATCAACCTCCAAGTGGAAGGATTCTAAGGCTAAGGATGACACCAAATTTATGCCTAAAGCCAAAGAGGAATCCAAAGCAAAAACTGATGGTGGTAAGAAGTCTGATTCTAAAACTTTTCCTTCTGATAAAACTTCTTCTCTTCAATGCTTTAAATGTCATGGAAAAGGCCATATTGCTTCCTAATGTTCCAACAAGAGAGCTATGATTCTTAAGGATAATGGCGAGTATGACAGTGTGCATTCTAATAGTGAAAGTGATGATGACATGACATCTTTGGTAACTGATTCTGAATTGGAGATTGATGAAACTGAACCAGTTAAAGGAGAAGCATTAGTGGCTAGGAGAGCCCTCAACATGCAACTAAAGGAAGATAATAAGCAAGATCAACGAGAGCTTATCTTCCACACTAGGTGCTTCATCAAAAATAAGGTATGTAGCATGGTTATTGATAGTGGAAGTGTTACCAATGTTGCTAGTACCTTACTTGTTAGTAAGTTAGACTTGCCTACTAAGAAGCATCCTAAACCTTACAAGTTGCAATGGTTGAATGATAGTGCAGAAGCTAAAGTCACTAAGCAAGTTTTGGTTTCTTTCTCTATTGGGAATTATCATGCTGAAGTTTTATGTGATGTTGTCCCTATGCTTGCGGGACATCTTTTACTTGGAAGACCATGGCAATTTGATAGTAGGGCACAACATGATTGTTACAAAAATTGCTATTCGGTACCCTTTAATGGGAAACTCATTGTACTGAAACCACTTAGGCCTAGAGAAGCTTATGAGGATCAAGTGAGGATTGAGCAAGAATGCAAAAAAAGAGATGAATTGAGTGAAAAAAAGAGTGTGCAAAAGAAAGAACATAGAGTGCAAGAAAAGAAAAAGAAAGAAAAAGAGAGAAGTGAAGAAAAGAAAGAGAGTTTATTTTCAGGAAAAAGTGAGGTTAAGAGAGCAATATTGAGAGAGCAAGTCTTGGTACTTGTATGTAAGGATGCTTCCTTTTCTACTAACGAACTTAACCCCTCTTTGCATTCTAGTGTTATGTCTTTGTTGCAGGAATTTGGGGATTTATTCCCTGATGAGATACCTGATGGGCTTCCTCCCTTGAGAGGAATTGAGCATAGGATTGATTTCATTCCTAGAGCTTCCCTACCAAATAGACCTGCTTATAGAGCCAATCCTGAAGAAACTAGAGAAATTCAACGTCAAGTTGACGAGCTTATGAGAAAAGGCTTTATGAGGGAAAGTTTGAGTCCATGTGCTGTTCCGGTGCTCTTAGTGCCCAAGAAAGATGGTTCATGGCGGATGTGCGTGGATTGTAGAGCCATCAACAAAATAATAGTTAAGTATCGCTATCCCATTCCTAGATTAGATGACATGTTAGATGAGTTGCATGGTGCTGCTTTATTTTCTAAAATTGATCTTAGGAGTGGTTATCATCAAATTCGCATGAAAGAGGGAGATGAATGGAAAACAACATTTAAAACTAAGTTTGGGTTGTATGAGTGGTTAGTTATGCCCTTTGGGTTGACTAATGCACCTAGTACTTTCATGAGCTTAATGAATCATGTTTTTCGTTCATTTATTGGAAAGTTTGTGGTTGTCTACTTTGATGATATTCTTGTGTACAGTAAAACATTAGATGACTATGTTATGCACTTGCGTGAGGTTTTTCAAACTCTTAGGGAGAATAGCCTATACGCTAATTTTCAAAAGTGTTCCTTTTGCATGGATTCTGTTGTGTTTCTTGGCTTTGTTGTAGGTGACCAAGGGATCTGTGTAGATGAAGAAAAGGTAAAAGCTATTAGAGATTGGCCAACACCAACAAATGCTAATGAAGTCAGGAGCTTTCATGGATTAGCAAGTTTCTATAGAAGGTTTGTTAAAGATTTTTCCACTATTGCTGCACCCCTAAATGAGCTTGTGAAGAAGCATGTGACCTTTAAATGGGGGGAGGCACAAGAAAATGCTTTTAACACCTTGAAAGTGAAATTAACTAATGCACCATTATTGTGTTTACCTGATTTCAACAAAGTTTTTGAAGTTGAATGTGATGCTTCTGGAATTGGCATTGGTGCTGTTTTGATGCAAGAATATAGGCCTATTGCTTACTTTAGTGAAAAATTGAGTGGGGCTTCCTTGAATTACTCTACTTATGATAAGGAACTCTATGCTTTGAAAAGAACATTAGAAACTTGGCAGCATTATTTGTGGCCTCGAGAGTTTATCATTCATTCTGACCATGAAAGCTTGAAGTTTCTAAAGTCTCAAGGTAAGCTCAACAAGAGGCATGCTCGCTGGTTAGAGTTCATTGAGACCTTTCCATATGTGATCAAGCATAAACAAGGTAAAGAGAATGTTGTTGCTGATGCTCTTTCTAGGAGGTATTGTCTTATCACCTCTCTTCATGCTAGATTACTTGGATTTGAATTGTTGAAAGGATTGTATGACTCTGATTGTGATTTTTCTACGATTTGGTCTTCTTGTGAAAAGCATGGTTTGCATGACTTTTATAGACATGATAGGTTTCTTTTTAAGAAAGATAAATTGTGCATTCCTAATTGTTCTATGCGTGAACTTCTTGTGAAAGAAACTCATGGTGGTGGTTTGATGGGTCACTTTGGTGTTGATAAGACATTAGCTCTTTTGCATGAACACTTTTATTGGCCTCATATGAGGAAAGATGTAATTTCTGTTTGTGCTAAATGTGTGACATGTAAGCATGCAAAGTCTAAGGTTCAACCTCATGGATTGTATTCTCCATTGCCTGTGCCTTCCCAACCCTGGGTTGATATTTCTATGGATTTTGTGTTGGGTTTGCCTAGGTCTCAATCCGGCAAGGATAGCATCTTTGTTGTGGTTGATAGGTTTAGTAAAATGGCTCATTTCATTGCATGTTCAAAAACCAATGATGCTGTTCATATTGCTGATTTGTTCTTCAAAGAAATTGTTAGATTGCATGGATTGCCTAAAACAATTGTGAGTGACAGGGATGTAAAGTTCCTTAGCCATTTTTGGAGGACTTTATGGAGTAAGCTAGGAACAAAGTTATTATTCTCTACTGTGGCACATCCCCAAACGGATGGGCAAACTGAGGTAGTAAATAGAACACTCACTACTTTGTTGCGTGCAATAATTCAGAAGAACTTGAAAAATTGGGTAAATTGTTTGCCTCATATAGAATTTGCATACAATAGAACTGTTCATTCCTCTACTTCCTTCTCTCCATTTGAGATTGTTTATGGCTTTAATCCCTTATCTCCATTAGATATCTTACCATTGCCTTCTAATGAACAAGCTAACCTTGATGGCAAGAAAAAGGCAGAATTTGTGCAGGGATTGCATGCTACAGTGAGAGCCAACATTGAGAGGAAGAATGAACAATATGCTAGGCAAGCAAATAAAGGTCGCAGAAAGGTTGTTTTTGACCCTGGAGATTGGGTTTGGGTGCACCTGCGAAAGGAGAGGTTTCCAGAACAACGGAAATCTAAGTTGCAGCCAAGAGGAGATGGCCCTTTCCAAGTCTTGGAGTGCATAAATGATAATGCTTATAAAATAGATCTACCAAGCTCCTATGGTAATGTTAGCGCTACTTTTAATGTGGCTGACTTATCTCTCTTTAATGTTGCAAATTCGAGGACGAATCCTTTTGAGCAAGGAGGGAATGATAGAGAAGCATGGCAAGATGGAGGAGGAGCTCCAAAGGAAGAGAAAGGCATGAAGATGGAAGCCCAAGCTCAAGTATGGAAGTCCAATGTCCCAAAAGATCCATTACAAAGCATTGGAGGCCCAATGACAAGAGCAAGGACTAAAGCCATGAAGGAGGCCTTGAATTGTTTGATAAGAGAGCTTAAAGAGTTGGAGCCCATTTATTTGGAAGAGGCATCCTTTAATATGCCCAACAAGAACCCAAGAATGGTGATCACATTGCTTGAAGCCCAACAAGATGAAGTACAAGGCCCAAGTGCAGTCCAGATTGAAGAATTCACTTAAAATACCATGTGACAAGCATGTGCCTTGAAGGAGGATCATAAGTGACGTCCAAGACACCTCAAGAAGCATCTAGAAGGCGTCCTTATGCAGCAAATCTGAATTAATTTCGTTTTTATTTGTTTCCTTTTTTTATTTGCATTAAATAAGGCCTTTGGTCAAAGATTGCTCATGAAGACTTTGTTTTATTTCCTATTTTTAGGTAGCTGACTTAGTCTTGAAGAATAAGTAATTTCCTAATTCCTTTAGGTTTGAATGGTGCCAACCAAGACAATCAATGATCATTAAGGCATCATTTATTGCATTCATGACTAGGTTTTCAAACTCTAGAGTGTTCTTTTGTGGCCTTTATATATGGCTGCGTTTTTGTATTACATTTTCAGACTTGAATGATAATTGAGAGTTTTATTTCTCTTGTGTGAGCTTTGCTTGCATCCTTGTATTCTCATGCGAATACTCTGACTGTATCAAGGATTGATCATCCTTGTGGTGTCTTTGTGGCTAGGGTTGTAAGAGACAGGTTCTCTTAAGGTTCTACCTTTGATCATCTGTCCCGTTCGTGTTTTCATACTTGTTTCTAGCCGGTCCGTTACCCTCATCGTATCATGAGGAGTTCGGATCCCTTTGGTTTTGGTTTGGCTTTTAACGCCATTATCCAAGAAAGGGCCTTGCATCTTTTTATTTCCATTCATGTTACCACTAACAGGCCCAACTCCCACTTTGAGCCCAATATTTAATTTGTTTTTCTCTTTTCCTTTAACTCTAAAACCCAATCTTGATTGTAACCCAACAGGAGTACCTTGCCTATCATTGTAACCAACTCTCATCCTTACTAAAGCCGCCGACTCTCCCTCTTTTCCAAGCACAATCAGCGCTATGTCCCTACTGTCAGACACACCCAACTCCTTCTCTTTCATCAAATATCACACTTCCCCAAGCAAATCTTCCTCTTCTATGTCATCCAAGACTGCAAACCGAGAGGCATAGTGTAATCGTTCGCCGATCTTCATACGAGAGTCTGGCACAGCCGATGGTCCTTGACTTTTCCTATGCTCCTTCTTCCTTAAAAATCGAGATTTTGTTGACCTTGGTTTAACCACCCACGCGCCGAACTTGTCTTTCTCAGCCGGTGATTTTGTTGTCAAAATTTTCCCCGTCATCGTCCTCAACGTCGGCAAATACTGGTCAGTGTGGCTCTTCTCAACATCATTAGCATTATAGCTTGTTGTCTAGGAACACATTTCTTTCCTATTTCCTTACCTACCACAAGCTAAGCAAATGAATCCTAGTCCCTCATATTTGACTTTATATACTGTACCCTCTGCAATAATCTTTGGCACAAATTGTTTTTAGAGATTTAATTCAACACATAGCCTTGCATACTTTCCCCTGTCCACCTTGGATGTTTGCACCATAAACTCTTTAAGGTGTTGAGATCCACTTTAAGTGTTCTCCCTATTCGATCTCCCAACCTCAAGATAAACTGCTTGTTATAACAATGAAAGGGAACGTCAGGAACTCTGATCCAAGTAGCCACTCTGCCTAAAAGATTTTGATAAGGATCAAAATATGGAGTCCAATGTTGAACGAGCACACACTGTTGACAGACCAACCATGGACCATCACACAACACTTTTTTATATTGTGCCTTTCAATGCTCTGTTTTGTGAAATTGGACTGCAAAATAATTATTTGGCAGATCAATGAGATCAAAGTTGGGGAATCCCCATAATTTAATGAAATATTGCTTTAACCAATCAAGAATAAATCATTTCCCCAGAATAGTAAGGACAAGTGCATAGTTCCATGGCTCACTCCATTCATCAAGCTCCTCCTCTGTAAATGGAACCACAAGATTAAAGTCCATAAGCTTCTTAATCTCATCTGATAACTCTCAAAGAATCTAGAAAATTTCCTTATTGGCATGGAAAAGATCATCTTCCTCCATTAGATAATCTCCATGATCAACCCCATTAAAACCTATCAAAAAAGCCCGATAGGATGTGAAGTTGTTGACCGATGTATTCTCCCTTCCTGGGCCATCATTGCAAGGGAGTCTTTTATCTATGTGACTATGAGTGGTTTCCTCATGGTCTACTTTATCCTCCATTTGATCATCCGTAGGAGCCTGTGGGACGTCCTCAACCTTCTTCTTTTTCCGACTAGTTTGGTCATCGACAGAGGGTCGGTTTGACAGAACCTTCCTTTGGCCTGATTCAACCATCACTAGTTTGATAGTATGACAGTGCAATATAAGTATTTACATATATTATACTACCTCTAATCCAAATATCAAAATATCATATTGTATATGATTAAATTATATATTAATTTATAAGTTAAATAAATTAATTTAGAGAAAAAATAGTAAGTATGATTATTTTAAAATAATTTAATTAACATCCTTAATCTTATAAAAAAAATTAATTGGATCTTGTATTTAGGAACGAAGATAGTATTTGATAAAATATAAATACTAGAGGAAAGTGGTTAAGTAAAATCAAAATAACCAAATAACTTTAAAAACCGAAAATGCATGGGAATTGATCGAGGATAATTTTTCCTTTTTACATGTGGTAGTAGGACTTGCATTTCTCTTTCAAATCAAGCCCAACCAAATAAAAGAATGATATATTTATTTTACATTAGGTTTAAAATATTATTTCATATAATTTCCCTTCATTTTGGTTTTGATCTCTCTATAATTTCAAATTATAGGTTTTAATCAGTCAAGTTTCTTTTTATCCAAAATGTTATTAATCCTCATAATTTAATAAGAACATGGACTGTTTTGATTCATTGGGAACCAAAACATATTATTCGAAACTATAGAAACCAAAACTTTCACAAACTGAAAGGTTATATGTCATTCAGTAATGAAAATGATTATTCTTCGTAAAAAAAGAATTATAGAAACCAAAATCAAAATATAGACAAACTATTAAAAATCAAACATTATATTATAATACACATATCTATATCTCACTTCTTATTGGTGACAAAAAACTATAATTTGAGGTATGGAATGAGAAGGACACCAATAATTTGAGGTATGGAATGAGAAGAAGTAAATAGAAAAGACAGTAATTCCAAGAGTGACACAAAACACTGAATTTCATTTCACATGTAACAAGACCAAATTTCCAATTACAAGAGCTCATCATACATTGATAATGTAGAAAAAGAATCAAAGAATGAACACAAATTGACCCCAATTGTATATCATTCTGACTTCTAGAAAACAAACATGATTTATGTATAAAAAAAGAATAAGAAATCAAAGTACTGCTTCGTAACAACTACAAGAACAAATCAAATCTTATCTGCAACAAAGAATGAAAGAATAGTGACTGACCGTTTTACCCCTACCTACAAAGAATACAAATATAAGCTACCTTTCTCTTTGTTTCTCAGTTTCTTTCTGTATATGAAGAATCAGTCAATGAACAAGTTAATGAACAAGTTCATGGCTGAGAATAAGAAGATGGGCTTCCTGTTACTGCTGCTGCTGCATCAAGTGGGGCCCACGCTGACACTGTGTAAAGAGGCTGCTCAAGCCAACTCAGTGTGATAGCTTCAGCTTCTACCCCCTCCTCCTTCTTCACATTATAATTTTCACAAGCATACATCTTCAGCAACATCTGACTCTGATTCACTTCTCTGTCACTAATCCCATAGCTTCTAAACCCTCCTTGCTCCATCATCATCTTCCTCCATTTCTGAAAGCTCTCGTGCCTCTCAACCCTTTCCCTTCCTTCACAAGCAATTATATTCCTTATCTCCCAAGCAAACATCTCCTCTATCTTGTTCCTCACTGGGCTTTCTTGTGGAAGACAGTGGTCAATTGAATCAAACAGAGCAGAGTAATACTTCAACGAATTGCATACTCTGGTTTCAAGTCTAACCCCATTGTGCTCTGCTTCTTGCTCTGCCATGAGAACTATACAAGGATTTGTGCTTCGGATTAGGCCTAGAAAATCCCTTAATGCTCCTCCAGAAACATCGTAGAGTGTTTTGTGGAGCTGAGAAATGCAATTCACAGCCACACTTTCATGTTCCTTCACATGAAGCATCCATAGCCTCACATCTTCTAGCCTATCAACCACAGGGTGGAACTCGAAGGGAAGGTTCAAGGCTTGAGCAAAACCAGCAAGTCTATCCCCTGTTTCATTCAGTTCTTGCTTGAACTCTCCTATACCAGTGATTCTTACATGGCTTGGTGGATTGGTCCTTGAAGCTAGACTCTGGAACAAGCTTGGCCATTGAAGACCTTGCTTAATGTCAAAGTCTATGATATGAACCCTGTCTTTTCCTTCAAAAGCCCTCAAGAGAATCTCATTAGACGTGAAATGAAGAAACTTTGGAATCGGGCTGACCTGGTTTAGAAGCCTTAATGCAGTTCCAGCTTCATCTTCAACCCTGTCTAGCTCTCGAGGTGTTGTAATGTGAAAAAAGTGAGGCCAAATTCTTGTGACACGGATGGCTAAAGCTTCTGTGAAATAAGCACAGACACGGCTAATTGATGTTCTTGCTCTTGGAGAAGCAAGATCACCAAGTTTTGCTATGAAGCAATTCACTGCAGCAACATTTCTTGAACCAATAGCATCAACACAAGCTGTAAGTAGGCTCACTAGCTCGAACCCTCGATGCTCCTCTTGGTTTTCTTCATCCCCTGTTTCTACCTCTGTTCCGTCATGGTGATAAGGATTGCCTGGTCTTCTTCCGTTACCGACTACTTCTTGTTCTGAGTCATTCTCGTTCAATATCGGGCTCAAGCTTTGACTTTCTGATGAAGTGTTGGATACTGAAGCTTCCTTTGATGGTAGATTGCTCCCCTCAGCGCCTTCTTTCTCGCCTAAATCTGTGATCTTCGTTACAATGGAATCCACCCATGGTGCAGAGACAACCTCAGACGGCACAAAACAAACCCTTTCTTCTTCTCCTTCTTCCCCTGAACATGTCAGAGAGAAAGGAATGGGAGGATTGTTGAACCAGAAGTTGCCGGCAGTACCCACATCGGGATTTTCGGTGTCACTGATAATACCCTTTGTCCTCTTGGCTCTGTTGGTGAAGGATTCATCATCATTCTGTTCAGCTAGTCTCTTCAAGCTCTTGCCTTTCTCACTCCAGAACTCGTTCTTCTGAGTCGCCAACGGTGGAAGTCGGATGTTCTGTTTGAGAGAACACTTCGGCGGCTGCTGCTTCGGCTTGGACTCGACGACGACGGGCTGCTTCTTCTCGACGGGCCTCAAGGACTGCGATCTCGAGCTGTTGGTGCTGTCTTGACGCGGAAAGCTACTACATGGTAAGTCCAGTCTCTGAGTGCTCATGGAAGGCAACTGGAAATGGCTGGCTTGAAACTGTGCAGATGCTTCACTCCTCAATCTATGCCTCGGCGACAACAATGTAGAACTAGAACACCCAGCCAACATCCTATAGCCTTCCGATGTTCTTTTTGTAAAATCCTGCGTTTCAATTCACCCACCCTATGCAGTTTCTGGTGTTTTCCCTATCTCTCTCTCTATATATATATCTAGTGTGTGTCTCTGTGTGAGTGTATCTTAATGATGTATGAATATGTATCTGTATGCCTACCAAATCAGCTAAAATATGTTTATGTCTCAAATGCAGAAAAGAGAGAGAGACTATGTGAGTGTGTGAATCGTTTTGATAAAACACCTGTGTGGTAATATATGGAAACAAAGAAAAGGAATCCGATGAATAGCAGAAACCAGAAAAACAAACCAAGTTACAGTGTTTTGTCTGTGTAATTTTTTCCTTTACAAATTCGAGTGTTCCTATATGAATCTGAGGAATGCAATTAATAAAGAATCTAAACTGAACAAACTTATATGCAGAAAAAGAATGAATGCCCACCCGGAAAAAAGAATGAAAGATTTTGGGAGACTACCTAGCAGAGAGAGAAAAAAAGATCATCGGATTCCAGAGACACTCAAGCACTGGACATTAGAAGAAAGGGCTCTGTTTTATGTTTATGAACAGAGAAATAAACACATACTCCTTCAAGTCTGTAGCAGAAATCCTGAGAAATATTCAAACCCATAATATTAGCAGTTGAATCGATCAAGAATCCCGTCATGGCTGAAGAAATTGAAGAATCCGCTGGAGCAAAAACCAGAAATCCCACCTCTGAATAACAACTCGCTTCAGACATGCATTAAGAAAAACAAGAACAAGAACAAGATGATGAACAAGAAGAAGGTGAAGAAGAAGAAAGAAGAAGAATCAAACACAGACCCTTCACCACTCACTTACCCAAAAGAAACTTAAACCGTAAAACTCTCGTGCTTTTATGTGCTCACCACATTTCTTTCTTTCTCTCTTTCTTTCTTCACCACTCTACAACTCAACTTCCATGGCTGTCTCCATCATCATCACTCTCCTTTGCTGTGGGGCGGGCCTACGAGTGTTTTAATTTTCCAGCATCTGAGAAAGAAAAGGGTTAAGATGAAGGAAAGAACGAACGGGGGATTTTGGTTTGGAGCCGTTGGATGGAGATCTAACGGTGGAGAGTGAACGATGAATAATATGACCGTTAAGTCATGTCGGTGAAATATGACCGTTGAGCAGTGAGGAATTGGTGTACGGAGGGTTGGATTGACAGGGTTTTATTTTTATTTTTTTTAGTGGGGGCCCTCATGAGCACCTCACGTGCCTGTCCCCTGAGATCCGTTCATCACTTGACCGTTGCGTTACGTTTTAAGGGGACACAAAGCGAAATTGCGAGGAGCTGCCATGTGCCACGTCGGATTCTCGACCCTTTGAGAGCTTTTGATTCGTTTGGGTTTAGTTTAGCAAAATATAAGTTTCAAGGATCATTAACATTTTCTTGAAAAAAAAAAGGGATTATTAATATTAGTTGGAGACCTCCCTCTCTATTTAATGTTTTTATCATTAGATCAATTTTTAATGATTGAGATTTAATGATAGATATAACAATATTACTATAATTTTAAATATAATAAAAATTTATCATTAAATCTTAATCATTAAAATTTGATCTAATGAGATAGACACATTAAATGGAAAGTAAATCGAGAGAAAGGTTAATAGAGACACTCTTCTCCCATTAACATTTCAATTTTAAAGAAATAATCGTTATTTCATGTGGAATTTAGATAAATACAAGGACTAATATATACTTTTAGTCTTTTAAATTTATATGAGGCATATTTTTTATCTTCTAATTATATAAAGTATACTTTTAGTTCTATAATTCTAACACCATTAATGTTACTAATGGAAAACGTTGACGCAACAAATTTTAGTAACGATGGTATAAACTTAAGTGATGACTATATAATTAAATAATATTAATCATAAATTTAAAATATGTATAAATTAAAAAATATGTAAAACCCTAATGAAACAGTTAATATCAAAACCTTGATTATATTAAAAAAATTTTAGTTTGATAATATAAATGTATTAGTTTAATAATCTAAATGGTAAAACCTCGATTTCATTGGCAGTGATTTGCCGGTTTTTAATTTAATAATCTAAATATACTATATTAAGAAAATCAAAACATAAATATGTTTTGTTAGTTGCAAAATCATTACTTAAGTTACTGTATCAACATTTTCTATTAGCTATATTAACAATATTAGAAATATAAGAGTAAAAGTATACTTTATAAAGTTCAAGGATTAAAAGCATACTCATGTAAAATTTAAAAGGCTAAAAGTATACTTTAATTTAAATAAAATTTGAAAAATTCAATATTCTTAAATTATTATTTGCCAATAAATATATTTTCAAAATTATTTTTGTTAATATTATATAAATAAAATAAATGTATATTATGTGTGATGTTTTTAGAAAACCAATTGAATAAATAGGATGCTTTCAACCAAATCTCAATAATTAAAACATTAATTAAATTATTTATTAATAATAAATGTATTAATATTTTTTACTATTTTTAATAATTATTTCTAGAATGTATTGGGATATTTTAATTAATGAATTTCCAGTACATTCAAATTTAAGCATTATTTTTTTTAGCAAAGTATTATTTATTTATTTATTAGCAATAGATAAGTTTGCCAACAATTGACGAAATATATATATTGTAATATAAATTTTTAAAACCTACTGTAAAGGGTCCAAGGAGGGAGGAGTGACATTTTTAGTATGTCTTTATTTCCTATGTATAAAAAAAGGATGATACTGAAAATAATTTAAATTTCATAATATACAATTAATACTTTTATCTTTTTTTAATTAATATTTGTGCATTAATTAGAAACGTTTAATAAAAAAACTCTGGAGGTGTACTTTAATTTTCACATATGCATTATATGAGCATAAAGTTAGCCATCAAATCACCGTCCAAATATATAAAAGCACAATCTGACATCGTCTCAAATAATGGACAAACCGACACATGCATTGAATCACCCTCCCTCTTTTATATTTTCCTGCTAAAATTAATTAAAAATTCCGAACTATCATCATATCAATCAACTTAACATGAAGGACTCTTTTGGCGTACAATGCAGCATAGGGCGTGATTTCATGAGGTCATAGTTGATATAAAAAAATAAAATAAAAATAGGTAGAATTTCAGATAAATATCATATGAAATTTCAAAACCCCTAAAAATCTATTAACATTTGTAAAGGATATAAAGGTGACATTGATCAAATTAAAAGTTTAAAATGTTGATGAATTTATCATTAAGCCTTCAGCTTTTAAATAATAAAAAAAGAAAGATGAGCCCCCCAGGTTCAGGTGTCCACGACGCTCCCCTGGTCTGAATTGTCACCGGAAAAAATGGAGTTCCAGCGATAAAGACAGAGACGATGGTATGGAGGTGGTCGATGGTGGTTGAGGAAAGAAGAAGAGAGGGAGTAAAGACGGACGTGGTCCGTGGTAGTTGAGAAGCATTTGAAAGAGGAATAAATTGGTTGGGTGTTGTGGGTTCTGAGAGGTTGCGATAAGAGAGAAAATTTATATAACTCGAGGAAGAGTTTGGTTGAGGATATTGGAGAAAGTTAGGAGACTGAGGAAAAAGAAGATGAACAGTAATGAGATTAATAAAATCCATAAGTGCTAACAATATGTGTAAAAGGATTGACACCAATTGAGTAATAATATTGGGCAAATGAGTAATGAGATTGACACAAATGTTGGTGAATCTTGACTTGCATGTTTTCATCAGCAAATGTTTTTGTCAAAACCATTACAATTTTTGTCAAAATCATTATTAAACTTATCAATCTCATTACAAATTTTGTAAAATCGTCTTATATTTAGTTAATACCATATCAAAATTATGAGTTTAGAATAGAGCTATCGCGCCTTCGAACAAGGAAGAGCTTAGAGTTGACAACCACTCCTTCACCTTCTTCCACCTTCGCCTCTCATACAAGTCAGGGTTTACCAACATTTGTGACATTTCACCAAAACTCATAATAGGATTGACAAATTTAGTAATGGTTTTGACAAAAAAGTTTGCTAACAAAAACATGTAAGTCAGGATTCATCAACATTTGTGGCATTTCACCAAAATTTGTAATAGGATTGAAAAGTTTAGTAATGATTTTGACAAAAATTGTAATGGTTTTAACAAAAACGTTTGCTGGTGAAAACATATAAGTCATGATTCACCAACATTTATGTTAATCTCATTACTCATTTTGTAAATCTCATTACTCAATTGGTGTCAATCTTTTTACACATATTGCTAGTACTTATGGATTTTGTCACTCTCATTACTCATTTTTTCAATTTTATTACTTATTTTGTCAATCTCATTATTGTTCACCGTCTTCTACTATTCACCTTCTTCTTCCTCAGCCTCGTGGCTTTCTCTAATATCCTTAACCAAACTCTTCCTCGAGCTGTATAAATCTTCTCTCCTAACGCAACCTCTTAGAACCCACAACACCCAACCAATTCTTTCCTCCTTCAAATGCTTCTCAACCACTATCGACCACCTTCGTCCTTACTCCCTCTCTTCTTCTTTCCTCAACCACCATCGACCACCTCCACACCATCGTCTCTGTCTTTATCGTTGGACCTCCATTTTTTCTGGCGACAATTTAGACTAGGGGAGCGCCGCAAACACCTGAATCTGGGGGGCTCATCTTTCTTGTTTTATTTATTTAAAAACTGAGGGTATAATGGTAAATTCATCAACATTTTAAAATCTCAATTTGATCCCTAGCACCTTTATGTCCTTTATAAATGTTAACAGACTTTTAGGGATTTTGAAATTTCATATGGTATATATATGGGATTCTCCTATCTTTTTATTCACTTTGTTTAACTTTAAAATATGGAATTGGTGAAAAATTCTATTGCAAAATGAATTACTTAAAAGTACCTAAGGACTTTATCTTTAAGTAAGTACAACTCATCTTCCGTAGGTGCAATTTTTCTTAATTTGTATACAATATATCTTTAGTTTTGCATTTTTTTAGTAAAAGCTCAAAATTGTCATTATCTAAATAACAAAAACAAGTACAACAACTATTAATCTCCTACACCACGTTCCACCTCGACATAGCCCAGTGGAGGCTGTTCAAAAATACACTAGTGAAATTCTAAATTAACATGGGACAAATTAGCCAAGTAATCAGCAACAACAATGTTTTCTCTAGGGGAATGCCTAATCAAAATATTCCAATCTCTATTAAGGATCAGCTTGGCATCCTCAATGACATCCTTGAAAGGTTGATGTTCATTGCAACCTCTAGTGAGCAAGTTGATTGCCTCTAAGGAATCCGTATAAATGGCAATATTATGATATCCTCTGGTCCAACAAATTTACAACCCATTGATGACTCCTAGTAGTTTCGCGATGGTAGTTAGCACACTAGTAAGTTTACAATTGAATCCACAAATCTAGTGATCCTCCTGATCCCTGAGCACGCACAACTCCACATCCATAGCTACTTGACTAAAGGACTGAATCATCTACTTCCAGTTTAGTAAAATTTTCTGGCACATGATGCTATTGTTGACTTGAGTGAGCAAAATATGTGAAATACATGTTTCCTCAACAAGTCCTGATCCATCCAAGCACGAAACAAGCTTTCATTGGCATTTATATGCACAACACTCTCTTGTGAAAAATATCATTTTGCACATAGTTAGAGATAATTTGCATACAACTGAAGAATAATTTGCACATCCCAAGGATGGATTGTTTCTAGATTTTTAAACAAATTTTTTAAGCAATAAATTTAGTGATGTCAATTTTTTTTTTTTCAATTTTCCCTTAAAATATTTGCTAAGATATTGAATATCATGTACTTTTGCTATGTTTAGTAGGAAAAAAACGTCTGATTCAAAAAAAAAAACATTTATTAATTTTTTCATTCATATCAAACACATTTTTTAAAAAACAACCAAAGCAGCCTTTTCATGGAAGTTCTCGTTTTTCCCTTCCTTTCATTTTCCTTAAAAATGATATCATCATCCTACCAAACATGACATTTTGTGTTCAGAAGAATTACGCACCAAAATCACAAAGTTATTTAGAACAATCTCAAATTTCTGAATTTATCTTGTAGGATCAATATCATCCTTTGACATAAATAAATTTAAGTGAGAAAAAATACATATTTGATTGTTTAACTTTATACAAAGTTTCAGTTTAATTCTTTAGGCTCAAATAATGATTTTTTTAATGATAATTGTTATTATGAAAATTAAAGTTAATATGTCAGCATTTGAAAACTTTTTTTCAACATATAAAATTTCAATATTAACATTTTTTGTTAGACGTTGGGTTAAATGATTAAAACGACGCTTTATTATAAATATTAGTTACCAAAATGAAACATAGTAAGAAATTAAAGGATTTAATGTGTACTTTTGCCTTTAAGTTATATTTGTTTGATCAAGGATGTAAATTTTATATCAAAGATGAATAATCTACACTAAAGAGTAATTAGGATGATTTTATGTAATGAATAATGGACAATTTCATTTCAAGGCAATGCAGACCGAAAGAGGGGTAAATGGTCATTATGGTGTGTGTGATGGTTGAAACTTTAATCAATTGTTTCCAGAACTGTAGAGAAAAAGCATTAGGTGGACTCCAAAATCAAGGTGCTTTTGTACTCTATGTAAGAGTAAATGTGAAATTAATAGTAATTAATTGTAATACTATTGAATTTTATTTTCATACATTATGTTAATTAATCACATTGACTACGATCAGGTGATTTCCTTGCTCTCCAGTCCCCAGACCCCTCGCGTTGTTTTTATAATAACTACTAAAATCAGGTGATTTAAAATATTATTTAAAAATAAGAGTAAAATACTCTAATCACCCCTCTGTTTTGTCTTAATTACACAGACTTCCCCTCTATTTTGAAAACTTATATAAACCTTCATTATAATGAAAATGTATGTTAGACAAACCTCCCTTATATTTTGATATTCTATTTTCATCCACTCAAACCGTTAGTTAACCGTTAAGTTTGACTTTTGAACTTTCTTTTAAGTAAAATACTCCTCTTCAGTATTAGAAATATTTAAACATATATATATATATATATATATGAAATAAATTTTCTAACTTTCTAATTTGTTAAAAAAATTTATTAATTTTGATATTATAAATTAATTTTGACTTAAAATATATAGTAAACACATATATTTTTATCAAATATAACAAACTATATAAGTTTGAGATTGTATGTGTCATTTAAATTTATAATTTAATATTTTTTTCATAAATATTTATAAACACATTTGATCAAGCACATTTTTATTTAAAAACTTACTTGAATATTCAACGTCTGTAATATTTACATTAACCAATGCTAAAATTATCAAACAAATAACTATTTGTAAAGATAAAAATAGAAATTAAAGAACAAATAAAAACATGTTAAATCAAAGAACAATTTTTCAAAAAAAAAAAAAAACTACGATGCGTTTTTCATGTGACACTTACAGTGGATAATTATATATTCATATATCATGCACAGTGCTTCATTTTTTGAGAAATAAAAGACTATGGAATATGCGATATACATTGTTTAATGGGTTGGAATGAAAATTTGATAAGCTTTGTACTGTTTTGTTTTCATGATCCATTGCAGTTGTCTTCTCCATGTTGTTCTTGTGGCTAGTGTTTTTTCTTCTGGAAGTCTACAAACTATCAAGTAAAACTAGGGATTTAGTATTAAAGGTAAAATAGTAAATAAATTTTATTTCTATATAAAATTTAATTTAAAATATATATTTTTGGAATCTTCTTAGAATATTCTTAACGGGGTTAACTATTTGGACTTTGGACTTAAATACATATTTTCAAAATAAAAGGGAGGTATGTGTAATTAAGGTAAAGTATGAGGGTGGTCAGAGTATTTTATTCTAAAAATAATAAATGTATAAGATATATCTGTGCATTTTATAACATTAAGATATATATATATATATATATATATTTCTTTTTTTTCAATTATATATCATTGTTTATAAATAGTGTATATAAGAGATAATGAGTGAAAATTTATTATTGAGAGATACTAAATGACATGTGCTTAATATGGGTAAAAATAAAAAAATTAGTTTAAAAGTTCAGACAAATAGGATTTGTTTCTTTTATTTAGAACCATTCTTATGAGTGAGTATAAGCTACAAATAATCAAATTATGTAGATAAAAAAGTTGGTTAAAGTCAATAAATATATATTTTTAAATATATCCTTATTCATGAAAATAATAAGGAGAGAGAATGGGTAAGAAGGTACAATGAAAGAAAATGTGTAAAAATAGGCGGGATACATATACAAAGTATAGCTTTTATTAAAAAAAAAAAGCAACCTTATCCACAAAATTATAACCTATATACTACCGGAGGGAGTATTATTTTTTTTTAGACCAAGTATATTTCATCTCAAGGAAGCGGCTAAAAGCACAGACAATAGGTGGGTCTACTTGAATTTCAATGAGTCCCACAAAAATCAGTCATGATTGTTTCTCACTTTCTCTTTGATTACTTCAACTCTCAATTAAGTGGAACGAGCCCATTACTCTTAATTCGTTGTTTCTCTTTTTAAGTCCTAGAACAGAGACCACCTGAAGTCTACTTTACCGCGGGAATAAATAAATAAATAAATATATAAACAAAAAGTCGGTGGGGAAGACAGGAAGAATGGAATTATGATCCCACCTTATATGGGACCCTTGGGGACGTTTGATATAGGTAAAAGGTGAGGAGGGAAAAGAAGAATAGGAAGTTTCTTTCTTTCGTACATTTTTTAGCACCCAATTTTTTTGGAAATTCAAGTTTTCAGGTTCATCAATCTTTCTTTAAAGGTGGGAAAATTAAACCTCACAAAATTGGTGTCAACCCAAGTCCCCTCCATAAACCGTGCCACTTTCGAACATATTTATCCCTTAAAAGCTTCATACTAGATAAGTATCTTCGTCTCCTACTAGTTTCGGTTATTTTCCCCTTTTCAAATTGAAATGGAATAGGACCCAAGCTATTTGTGGGTGGGACTTTGTTGCAACTTAAGAATCGATTGTGAAAATGGAGGAAAACATTATTGCTAAATCAACTAGGATCAAGAAAAATAAAGCTAAATGAAGAGAAGAGTGATGCCTTACCCGAGAAATCAACTTGAAATGGAAGACTATAATCTCCAAAGATCCCTTTTTTGAAAGCACAC
This sequence comes from Inga oerstediana, assembly GCA_963210345.1. Lineage (NCBI taxonomy): Eukaryota > Viridiplantae > Streptophyta > Magnoliopsida > Fabales > Fabaceae > Inga > Inga oerstediana. Next base: position 14,537,880 of record OY723411.1, on the reverse strand, counting down.
AACTGAAATTTTTCACTGAGACACTCGAGTGATATTGTACGGATACTTGAGTGAAGGAGACCTCACTCGAATGATGGTACGGTCTGCACTCGGGTACCAGAGAGTGAGGGATGGTGAGTGCATACCCGAGAGCGCGAGAAACTTTCAGAGAACAAGGAGACTCGAGCACAGAAAGCAACACTCGAGTGATAGCCAAATGCTCACTCGAGTACTAGGAAGTGAGATACAGAAAGTGAGGACCCGAGAGCACAAAAGTTTTCAAGGATCAGGAGCACTCGAGTGGAACACAAAGCACTCGAGTGATGGCTTAACACTCGCAAGTGTTAAGGTACACTCTTGCCTTATCCACAGAAGTGCAACAGAAACTAGAAGCAGAAAGGGAAAAACGCACTAACGCACTCGAGTGAACTCACCCTCACTCGAGTGATGTTCATCCCTCACTCGAGTGAACCCCAAATCACTCGAGTGATTTCATCAGAAACCATAAAACGCAGTAAAACAGTCCACACTTCCCAATAATTGCCCAATTGATTCTAATTGTCCCAAACTTTTACTCAAGGCTACTCCCACACAAAAACACCCACAGAATTCAATGGAACTATTAAAACTACCAAAATCTTATTCCATTATCATGCTTTGGTTTTGAGCAATGTAAACATCCAAATTCCAAAATCATCCAAACAAGACATTTCAATCCCAAATCACTCTATCCATCCCAAACCCACCACAAGGTACCATTTCCATGCCAATATCATATCAAATACCCATTGACTCTCATTTTCAAAAATCAAGCCAAAAATTCAAGAATTTCTCAACTTAACCATTTGGCTCAAATCATAGATAGAAGGATTGATCTCACTTACCTTATCAACTTTCTCAAAGACACTTCTTGATTCTCCAACTACCAGATTTTCGTGATTCCTCAAATCACCACCAATGGAGAAACTACAACCATCAAATTGAAGCTCTCACTCTAAGGAACAACATTAAAGAAGAGAGTTTGAGCAATGGAGGCCATTTACTCACCTTAAATGCAAGCTTTTCCTTTCTCTTTCTCCTTCAACAATAGCGCAAGTGAGATATGAGAGGGATGAGTGTGGAAGAAGATGAAGAATCATTACATCCCTTTTCCCATGCCTTGTTCAGCGAAAAGAGAGGAGGGAAGAGAGAGAAAAATGAATAAAATATGTCATTTGACTTTTCTCTCTACACTCTCTCTTCATACCAAATTTTGCCACATGTCCACTTGTCGTTGGCTCTCTTCAAATAAGTAATCAATTAGTTACTCTAACCATTTCATTAGCCATTTAGTTACACACCTCATTTTTTCCTTAGCTAGTAATTAATTTCTCCCTTAATCACTAACTTAAGGCCAATATTTCCGTTCTTTTAATTTTCCACTAATTATGATATATTAATTTATATTGCCGTAAAGCACATAATAATTCCAATTAAATTCATAATTATCCACATTTAATTTCACAAATCATTCTCAATAATCATTATCAGCCTTTAATCAAAATTTAGGGCATTACACTTCCAGCCGATGCTGACAGCCTTTAATTCCCCAAGTATTTCATACACGCGCGCGCGCACACACACACACACACACACACTCTCTCTCTCTCTCTCTCACATTTATTCATCTTAGATTCTTTTTGGTAGGCGAAAGAGACGATGCACATGGTGTAATGCCCCAAATTTTGATTAAGGGCTAATGATGATTATTGAGAATAGTTTGTAAGTTAAATCTGAGTTATTATGTGTTATGTGGAAATTTTAATTAATATGCCATAATCAGTGAGAAATTGAAAGAATGGCCATAAGTTAGTGATTAATGGAGAAATTAATTAATAATTAAGAGGAAAATGAGAAGTGTAACTAAATGGCTAATGAAGGGGTTAGAGTAACTAATTAGTTACTTACTTTATGAGAGCCCATGAGAAGGAGACATGTGGCAAGCTTATGTGAAGAGAGAGTGTGTGTGAAAGTCAAACAATGAGTTTTAAAATCATTTCTCTCTCTCCCTCTCTCTTTATGCACATGAGTAGGCATGGGGGCAGAAATTCTGCCATTCTTCATCATTATTTCCCTTCTTTCACACTCTTCATCTCTCTCATTCTTTCTTCCATTCGGCTGCCATGGTAGCTCAAGAAGGAAGAAGAGCTTTTGATTAAGGTGAACCATTTGATGCTTCTAATGACCTCAAATGCTAAAACTCTCTTCTACAATCTTGTTCCTTGTGTTGAGAGCTTTGATTTCATGGTTTTAGATTTTCCATTGGTGGTGATTTGGGCCCTCAAGGAAATTTAAAGGTTGGAGAACCAAGAAATCTCTTTGAAAAAGTTGTTAAGGTGAGTAAGACAAACCTTTCTACATAGGTTTTGTGGCATTTCATCGGGCTTTGGTTTTTTGGGATTTTGGCTTGAATTTTGATAATGAGGGTCATTGTGTGTATAGCATGTGGTTGTCATTGATATGGTGTCATAAGAAGTGTTCTGGATAGCTAAAATTTATTTGGTGAGTGAATTGTGGATTTTGAGTTTTTAGGAAAATGACATTGTGTTGTAATTCATGTTATATCATGTGAAAGTAATGTGAATTTGGTCACTTTGATGTCTCCATTGGTTTCCTTATGAAATTTTGTGTGGAAAGGAAGTATGGTTTGAATTTTAAAACCATTGGAGTTATAGTGTGCAAAATTGGAAAATTCTGAAAATGTTAAGTGTGAAATTGTTGTGCAAGTGGTCAACTTTGCATGGTAATTTGAAATAGCAAATAGTTTTGAAATGATATGAAACTTTCCAATTTTGTAGTTCACATTGCAATTTTCCATTGATATAAAGTTTGGTCAATTTTGAGTTTTGTGCTGAGAATTATGGTCGGATGAAAACAGCCAAGAATCAGGACCATTCTTGGCTGCGGCCTATACCCTTCTGTCTATTTCTTGGCTACGGCCCATCAGGTGGCTGGCCACGGGCCAAATGTTTCGAACCTAATTCTGGCCGTAACCCAAGGGTGGGCTGGCCACGGCCAACCCCTATTTTTCAGCACTTGTGGTTTTTAAAAAGTGGTTTTCAACCCATTATTTTCCAACCCTTTAGGGCTTTTATTAGAGGCATTTGTAGCTTCTTAAGGGTCATTAATGATAACTAAATCTAAGTGTTGAGAAGTCAATTGAGTATTGGAATAGAGAATAACGCTTCATCCCTAATCATGAATTATAGGATTCGATATTTTCCCTACTCAAGAGAGATCGGTGCCAAAGCATGCACGGAAGGACCAAGGTAATAACTTTTCTCTCATGTTGTGTATGATGTTGGGTATGCATGACTTATCATTGTGTTGTATGTGTTATCAGCCGTAGGGCATTACAGCATGAGCAGTTCAACGTGAGCAGTCATAGGGGGTGATGGTTATCATACTTACTCCTGCTGTTGTATCTGCCATTGTAATTGCCGAGGTTGCATTGTGGAATTATGATTTCTTGTTTAAGTATCCGACTAGTATGGCTGTGTGTATGTGAAATATTTTATATGGATCCTAGCTATAGTGATATATGTGATATGAACATGAGGTTGTGCAATACAGCGTGAGTACTTCAGCTTGAGCAAATGTAAGGGTGACGCACGTCATACCTGCCCTTGCCACTACAACTACCATTGTAGTTGCTATGTGTTGTGTGATTATTTGCTTTCATGCTTTGTAGTTGTGCATACTATGAGTGATTTGTTACTATAGGGATTCCTTAAAATCTCACTCTCCCAAAAACACATTTTCAGATAAGGCTGGTAGTTCAAAAGAGAAGCAAGTGACCAAGGGTGGATGAAGCTCTGAGTTAGGAGTTTATTTTGGTTTTTGGTTATCATACTATATATTTTGTATATTAGTTGGGAAACAGTTGTATATTTTGGAATTGTGGTATAATTTTGTGTAATCCCCTATTTAAGGGAAATGGATTATGGGCATTTGTGCCTTGTAAAACCCTTATTTGATTAATGGAAACCGAGTGTGTCGGGAATTTACATTGTACTCTGATATTTATAAATGAAATTATACTGTATAGGTCATTTATGTATTGAAATATGAATATGAGACCATTGTTGAATAGGTTTTGTAAGAGTTTTTGAAAATCCTGTTCTGGGCAAAAGAAAATTTTATTAGTCTCAAATCTTTTACGGTCTCTAATTTCACATAATCACGTATTTACGAACTAAGTCTCGGCCTTGATTGTAAAGGGGGTTACACATGGAGAGTGTGTAATGCCCCAAATTTTGATTGAGGGCTAATGATAATTATTGTGAATGATTTGATGAATTAAAGTTGATTTAGAATCTGAATTAATTATTAGAAATGCCCAACACCCAGTATTTTAGCATAATTATATAACAAATAATTATTTGGGCTAAATATGAGGGAAATGGTGCATGAAGAAGAGGAAAAGAATTTAAATATGTGTTATGTGGCAATTTAAGTTAATGTGCCAAAATCAGTGAAAAATTGGAAGAATGGAAAATTATTGGTTAATTAGTCAGTAATTAATGAAAAAATTAATTACTAACTAGAAAGAAATGAGATATGTGACTAAATGGCTAATAGAGTGGTTAAAGTAAGTAATTGGTTACTTGCTTTATGAAAACCAATGAGAATTGGACATGTGGCAAGTTGAGAAGAGGAGAGTGTAGAAAAAGTCAAACTCAATATTTTATCATTTTCTCTCTCCTTTCCCTCCCCATTTTCGGCTGAATGAGTATGGGCATGGGAAGTGCACTCATTTCTTCATCTTCCTCACTCTTCTCTCTCATTCTCACTCTCCCCATTTTGGCAGTTGTTACTAAGGAAGAAGGAGAAAAGCTTGATATTAAGATTTTCCATTTGGTGGTGTTTGAGCACTCAAGGAAATCTAGTGATTTGAGAAGCAAGAAGCTCCTTTAGGAAAGTTGTAGAGGTGAGTGAGATACACCTTTCTATTTATATTTTGTGCCATATGATTAAGTTTTGAATTTCTGGGATTTTTTGCCTTATTTTTGAAAATTAGGGTCTTAAAGAGTATGGCATGAAATGGTCATGGATATAGTGCGTTGTAGTGCGATTGGGATAGATAGAATTGGTTTGGGTTTAAATTGTGAAGTTGGAAATGTTTAGGATTTTGGTGTTGATTGTTGCCTAAGACAAAGCATGATAATGGAATAGGAATTTGGTAGTTTAGATATTTCCATTGGATTCCTTGTGTAAAGTTATGTGAAGGTAGCCTTGGTTAAGAATTTGGGATCATTGGAAACACTTGGGTAAAGTTTGGATGCCAGGTTGCATCGTGATAACGATCCTTATATGAATTGGGTGGTCGTAATGTCTTGCTAGAGACCGCTTGCGACTTTTGGGTTAGTGCAGTTATTGGCCCACTACCAACTTCATATGAGCCTAAAGGGTCGCACACAAGAATGGCCCAACACGAGATAATGTTTAATTTAGGGTGGACGAATTTTATATTAATATATATTTTTGAAATACATATATTATATATATTATATATTTATGTGTATATATATATATATTATATGATATTATTATATTGTGTTAGTTTTAAATTTAATTTATTAAGATATATTAAATTTAATAACTAACATGACAGAGATATAGTATCTCAGATTTAATTTATGAAGATAAATTAAATCTAATGGCTCTTTATTTGGATTAAATAAATAGGTTAAATTAAAAATGTTGGACAGATTTAATTTAAACTGAATTTATTTAATTAGCTCATCAAGATAATTAATTATTGATTGAATTCAAAATTAATGATGCTTAATTTTAAAATTTGAATATAGCTCTTATAGGTTATAAACTTGATAAAGCAGATATACTCATACACGTATGAGAATTCAGAGTCACAAGGGAAACCCTAAAAACATTGGAGGCGCTAGCACGCAGTCTCTGTTGGAGAGCATTCATGTGGATATTGGTAGAGGGAGCGGACCTAACATGTTGGCTCCTAGAGATTGTGAAAACCCTAAGTTAAAAAAGGTACGAGTTCTTTCTAACCCGATTTAAATGTCGTTGATAGATCCTCGATTAGGATCGGTAAAGTTTTAAAATTCTTCCACTGTGCTTGCTGATCCTAATAGTGGTATCAGAGCCAGATCAATTGTGCGTTTAAATTGAGTTTATGTTCTTATAAATGTGATATATAGGATATATATGTGTGTTTATAAAAAAACGTCCGACTATGTTAATTCGAAAAAGGAATATGTTCAACGTCATTACGCATTTTCGGATAGTACTGTATGTTTATGCGATATGGTGAGATTGTTTCGATTACATGGGATATGTTTATGTTTCAATTCCGCCACTGGCATCACGATTTCTGTTCTGGATTTGATCCTAAGTAGAATTCATCGTTTAGATTTCGAATAGGTTAAAGATCACGGCGTACGGACACGTTAGGGTCTCTAATTGGATTTAGGGATTCAAAATATTGGAGAAGAACCGGGTCTAAGTTCGGATATCTATTCGGGTAATAAGGACCCGAAACTATGGGGAAGACATCCGGATCAGAAGCGTTATGGGCCGTTGTTGTTTTCTTTTTGAAATGGGACCATCGTGACTACCTGTTCGTAGCATAATATAATCTAATCATGACATTTATTGCTTTTCATATTGTATGAATTCTTGTTGTGGTTTATTCTTCATACTTGTTTAGGTATGGTGAACAACATGGCTTAAGATTTTTACAAAAGGTTGTAATATTTAAATATGGCTTGCGTGCTATGCCTTCCTCTAAATATTCTCAATGTACATTCTCTTCTTATCTCACTCCCCTCGAATGTTTAAACGAGGTTTCTCTCAATGTATTTCTTTTCTTATTTAGAGAAGTCCTCTTATTGGCTTGGGAGGATTTTAGATTAGATAAGCCATGTTGTGTCACGTTTAAATTATGCTTTTGATTAGATCATTGCATGAATACTTTTGAGTTTATATGTATGAGATACGACCACGATTGTATTCATATAAACAAGACTAATTAATTGAGCCCTCTAATCAAATCTTAAGTCTTAATGCTGTCAATTAATGAATACCTGTCAAAACCTAGATTGCTGAATTGCGAAAATCACTAAAGTGAATGCACTTGAGTTATCTTGATGAGACAACCATGAGTAAAGGTACTGCTCATAATATTCATTATTGTTTGGACTTAATTGAGATTAACAAAATGGTTTTGAATCTCAAGGTGTTAGATGGGATTAAACATGCCAGATCATATAAGAATCAAATCCCATAAACATCTAAGAGTTACATGTGATGTAATTGGTAAATAGGTTACCTACCTAAATAACTTGAATTTAAGCGTCTTGCCAAAGCGAACTTAAGTTTAAGCCAAATATGGATCTTAGCCCACTAATTATTATTTTGAGGGTTGTTAATTTAGTGGGAGATTACTAACTAACTTTGCATATTTTAATTGTAGAATCATGTCGACCAATAATATTGATACACTATCGTTGTGATTGGTCCTTAAGAAGGACAAACTTTTTTGACTGGTTCAGGAACTTGAGAATTGTTCTCAAGCAGGAAAGAAAGGCTTATGTCCTAGATCAACCCATTCCTGAGGAGCCTGTAGCCAATGCTCCAAGAGCTCAGAGAGATGCTTGCATAAAGTATAAGAATGACTCTGTGGATGTAGGTTACTTGATACTTGCCACTATGGTTCTAGAGCTCCAAAGAGATCTGGAACTTATGAAGGCTTATGAGATGATTGTCCATCTCAAGGAAATGTTACAACAACAGGCAAGGCAAGAAAGGTATGAGACCACAAAGGCCTTACATTCCTGCAAGATGGTTGAAGGTACATCAATTAGTACTCATGTGTTAAAGATGAAAGGCTATATTGACCACCTTGAAAGGCTTGGATTTCCCATAAGCCAGGAGTTAGCTACGGATTTGATCCTGAACTCACTCCTAGAGAGTTATGACCAGTTTGTCATGAACTACAACATGAACAACATGAAGAAATCAATTTCTGAGCTGCATGAGATGCTCAAAACTGTTGAGCAAAGTATTAAGAAAAAGCCCAATATAGTTTTGATAGTTTAGAAAGGAAAGGGTATGAAAAAGAAAGGAAAAGGCAAATGGAAGGGTAATGGCTCAGGTGGTAAGACCAAAGAGTCAGACAAGCCCAAAACCAAGCCTGCACTAAAGAAGGCAAAGCCTCCAAATGAAGGAGTCTGCTACTTCTGCAATGAACCCGATCATTGGAAGAGGAATTGTAAACTCTACCTGGAAGATCTAAAAAAGAACAAGAAGGATAGTGGGGCTATCGCTTCAGTTATTTATGTTATAGACATTCATTTTTCTACTTCCTCTACATGGGTATTAGATACCGCATGTGGTTCTCACATTTCTATAAATGTACAAGGTCTAAAGGACAGTAGAAAGCTGAAGAAGGGCGAGGTGGACCTACGAGTTAGAAATAGAGCAAGAGTTGCTGCTTTAGCAGTAGGCACTTATGAATTAGTTTTGCCCAGTGGGCTTTTGTTAGTTTTGAACAATTGCTATTATGTTTCTGCTTTGAGTAGTAAAATTGTTTCTCTTTCTTATTTGGATAAGGAAGGTTATACTTCCATTACTAGGAATGATAAATGTTCTATTTATCATAATGACATTTTCTATGTTGATGGTGATTTACATGTTGGTCATTATATATTAAATTTGGAACATCCTAATAATGAGAATATCTATAACATAACTACTAAAAGGATAAAATCAAACGATTTGAATCTGACCTACCTATGGCATTGCCGTCTTGGCCATATAAATGAGAAATGCATTTTCAAACTCCATCAAGATAGATTTTTTAACTCATTTGATTTTGAATCATATGATACATGCAAATCTTGCTTATTAGGAAAAATAACAAAAGCACCTTTTAATGGGCATAGTGAGAGGGCCATTGAATTATTGGGCCTCATACATACAGATGTATGTGGACCATTAAATACAGCTGCCAGAGGAGGCTATGCCTACTTTATTATATTTATAGATGACTTTAGTAGATATGACTATATCTATCTAATAAAACATAAATCTGAATCTTTTGAAATGTTCAAAATATTCCAAAATGAAGTACAAAATCAACTTGGCAAAACAATTAAAGCACTTTGATCTGATTGAGGTGGTGAATATTTGAGCCAAGAGTTCATTAACCATCTTAGGAGTTGTGGGATAATCTCACAATTAACTCCTCCAGGAACACCACAACGGAATGACGTTTCTGAATGGAGGAATTGAACACTATTAGATATAGTTCAATCTATAATGAGTCAAACAGATCTTCCACCTTCCTTTTGGGGACATGTCCTAGAGACATCTGCGTTCACACTAAATCGTATTCCATCCAAGGCAATTGAAAAGACACCATATGAGATATGGACCAGAAAGAAACCAAGTTTATCTATTCTCAAGATCTGGGGATGTGAGGTATATGTTAAGCAACAAGCCTATGATAAATTAGCGCTCAGATCCTCAAAGTGCCTTTTTGTGGGGTATCCTAAAGAAATGAAAGGATACTATGTCTATAATCCCACCAATAACAAAGTGTTTGTTCTTCGAAATGGTAAGTTTCTAGAAAGAGAGTTTGTCTCTAAAACAACCAGTGGGAGCAAGGTACATCTCAAAGAAGTTTGAGAGTCACAAGATATTACAGAACCACATATGGACATTAGAGAAGACTCACAACAAGTTGCTGAGCTTCCTCAAGTAACACAAGATCCATGAAGATATGATAGGACATGACATCAACCTCAGAGATATAGATTTCTGATTACTGAAGGCCGTGATGTGTTGCTCATTGAGCAAAATGAGCCAACCACCTATCGAGAAGCCATAGTGGGACCAAAATCCAAGAAATGGCTAGATGCCATGAAGTCTGAAATGCAATCCATGTACGACAATCAGGTATGGGCCTTAGTCGATCTACCTGAAGGTGTAAAAACCATCGGGTGCAAATGGGTTTTCAAGGAGAAAACTGACATGGATGGTAATGTAAATGTCTTCAAGGCACGACTGGTTGCAAAAGTATTCACTCAAACTCATGGTGTAGACTATGATGAAACCTTTTCCCCAGTTGCAATGGCCAAATCTATCAGAATCCTTCTTGCCATTGCAGCATATTATGACTATGAAATATGGCGGATGGACGTCAAAACAGTCTTTCTTAATAGAAAACTGTTTGAGGATGTGTACATGACACAACCTGAAGGTTTTGTGCGTCCAGAGGACTCTGGTAAAGTTTGCAAGCTTCAAAGATCCATTTATGGATTGAAGCAAGCATCTCGGAGCTAGAATCATCGTTTTAATGAAGTAGTCAAAGAGTTTGGATTCATTCAAAACATCGATGAACCTTGTGTTTACAAGAAGGTTGGTAGGAGTATAGTTGTATTTCTAGTGCTTTATGTAGATGACATCCTACTCATTGGGAATGACATTCTTACCTTGCAGTAGTGATGAGCAAAAAACCTGGTAGTCTGACCCGACCCGGTCTGATCAAAAAATTTTGGTCCCAGGCAGCTTCTCATAGACCAGACCGGACTGGTCTTCTCGGGTTGGACTGGACTTCGGTCCAAGGTGCCTAACCCCATAGTCTGGTCCGGTCTGACCCGAGTTGTACACACACACACACATATATATATATATATATATTAATTCCCCATTACCAAGCCCCAAAACCCCACTGACGCACCCAGGCCTGATCCACCATGCATTCAAGCCCCAAAACCCCACTGACGCACCCAATACCCCACTTCAGTTTTTTTTTGCTGATCAATAATCACTACCTCAGCTCACTCACTACTCTTCGACCTTCATTTCATTTTCTTTTTTTTTTGGCCAACGTATTTTATATTTTCTTTTTTTTGGTCATGGATTGTAATGTTGTTGCTTTCTATTTATTTTGAATGGTATCTTATTGCCTAAATGTAATTGTTTCCCCATTGAAAAAAAAAATGTTGTTATGTGCTATTAGGAATCTGCAAAAAAAAATACCAAATGGGTCCTGGACTGCCTGGACTGGTCCAGCAGTCCGGTGGACCTGGTCCGGTCTGGCCCGAGCTCGGGCTGGTGCTGGACCAGACAGGACCTCGGGCTGCCTTGTTCAGCCCGAGGTGTTTTCCAGACCAGACCTCGGATTGAGGCCAAACCCGGTCTGGTCTGGTCCTTGATCAACCCTACCTTGCAGAGTGTCAAGTCTTGGTTAGGAAAGTCTTTTTCAATGAAAGACTTAGGTGAAGCCACCTACATCCTAGGGATTAGGATCTATAGGGATATTTCCAAAAGACTAATAGGCCTAAGTCAAATCACATATATAGACAAGATGCTGCATAGGTTCAATACGTAGGATTCAAAAAGGGGTTACATTCCCATATCTAATGGCATCCATCTTAGCAAGGATCTGCGTCCTAGTACACCTGATCAGTGAAATCACATGAGTAAGGTTCTATATGCCTCTGCCATTGGATCCATCATGTATGCCATGTTATGTACTCGACCAGATGTCTCATTTGCCTTAAGTATGACCATCAGATATCAACAAGGTCCTGGTGAGGGTCATTGGACTGCGGTCAACAATATCCAAAAGTACCTAAGAAGGACTAAGGACTTATTTTTGGTCTATGGTGGATTGGATGATAAGCTCTATGTAACCGGTTACACAGATACAAGTTTCCAAACTGACCAAGACGACCTTAAATCGCAATCAGGATACGTACTCCTCCTGAATGATGGAGCAGTAAGCTGGAAGAGCTCCAAACAGAGCACTGTAGCAGATTCTGCAACAGAAGCTGAGTATATAGCAGTATTAGATGTCGCTAAAGAAGCCGTTTGGATCAGAAAGTTCATTACTGAACTAGGGATGGTGCCTACCATCTCAAATCCAATAGATTTGTTCTATGACAATAGGGGTGCTATTGTATAGGCCAAGGAGCCTAGTTCATATCAAAGGACCAAGCATATACTCAGGCGATTTCATCTTATTAGAGAAATCAATGATAGAGGTGATATAAAGATATGCAAAGTGGCAGGAGAAAATAATGTTGTTGATCTTCTTACTAAGCCACTTGCACAGGCAAAGCATGAGCGTCATGTTAGGGCAATGGGAATTAGGCAAATTAATGATTATACCTAGGGCGAGTGGGAGAATGTTGGAAATTGTGCCCTAAGGGTCAATCATTGTACTTTGAACATTATTATGTTAATGAAATTTCTCCATTCTGTTATCATATTATTTGCATGTTAAGTGTGATAATTGTATCCTTTCCCTAGTCGGTCATCTATGCGGGAGTAGAGATGAAACAAGACTAGTATGACTTTGATAAGATATGGAGATACGAATCAAAGTCTTAAGCACTTGTAAGAGTACAAGGTGCTGGACCGACCCATTATGAGAAAGCTACATCGATCAAATCATAAGCTTTTCTCATGTATAACCACGTCACAATGCCCTTAGACCTGAGGTCATCATAGATTCTTACATGAGAGTTGCTAAGCTTTAAACTAGTCAAAAGTCACTTTTGACCGGGTGATGATAAAGGCTATGATCGAGCTTGGTGGTTTTTCATACAGAGGAATATGAATGATCAAGATGGAATTTGTCCCTCAAATTAGTAGAGAGATATTACTGGGCCCCTCGATGAGTAAGTCTAAGAAATGTATGGCCATACTACAATAGAAAGGAATTTGCATTTCTATTGTCAGGCTACTCAGGATTCGAGAAAGTAATGGTCAGGAACAAGAGGATGACATTATCCATACCTTATCCTTGATCGATATATCTATGACAAAAGGGACGTGACATAGTTGTATAAAAGGTTGCATCATGATAACGATCCTCATATGAATTGGGTGGTCGTAATGTCTTGCTAGAGACCGCTTGCGACTTTTGGGTTAGTGCAGTTATTGGCCTACTGCCAACTTCATATGAGCCTATAGGGTCGCACACAAGAATGGCCCAACACGAGATAATGTTTAATTTAGGGTAGACGAATTTTATATTTATATATATTTTTGAAATACATATCTTATATTATATATATATATATATATATATATGTATGTATATATATTATATGATATTATTATATTGTGTTAGTTTTAAATTTAATTTATTAAGATATATTAAATTTAATAACTAACATGACAGAGATATAGATCTCAAATTTAATTTATGAAGATAAATTAAATCTAATGGCTTTTTATTTGGATTAAATAAATAGGTTAAATTAAAACTGTTGGACAAATTTAATTTAAACTGAATTTATTTAATTAGCTCATCAAGATAATTAATTATTGATTAAATTCAAAATTAATGATGATTAATTTTGAAATTTGAATATAGCTCTCATAGTTTATAAACTTGATAGAGCAGATATACTCATACGCGCATGAGAATTCAGAGCCGCAAGGGAAACCCTAAAAACATTGGAGGCGCTAGCACGCAGTCTCTGTTGGAGAGCATTCGTGTGGATACTGGTAGAGGGAGCGGACCTAACGTGTTGGCTCCTAGAGATCATGAAAACCCTAGGTTAAAAAAGTACGAGTTCTTTCTAACCCGATTTAAACACCGTTGATAGATTGTCAATTAGGATCGGTAAAATTTTTAAATTCTTCCGCTGTGCCTGCCGATCATAACAATTCTCTTTTGCCAAATTATTATCTTCATAACACTTAAAGTTGGTTATCATTTCAATTCTTTAGGTGGCTACTAGAAGCCTAGACATATGCCTAAAGGGTTGGGAATACTACACCAAAGATCCCTCTTTTGGAAGAGAAAAGATTGATTCTCAGCCCTTGCACTCAAGTGATAAGATGGTTTGCACACGAGTGAGGTTGGCTCACTTGTGCGAGTGCTTGGTCGAGAGCAACTACTGAGACAACAAATGATCACCACACTTGAGTCCTGACCTTAACACCCGAGTGATGCCTTCATGCTTACTCGAGTCCAACCAAGTGAAGCATAGGAAGTGACTACTCGAGAGCAAATGAAAAGTTTAAAGTAAGGTATTAAAACCCGGACCGGGTACTGAACCGGTCGGGGTACTGGGTTAAGGGTCAGTGGGTCAGACCGGGGCCAAACCGGAGCTAAACCGGGACCAAACCGGTGAGAAATTAGAAATTTTAGGCTTATTGGTATGAAATTCTAAAGAAAATAGTAAAAAAAAAAATTAAATGGAAACCGGACCGGGAACCGGTCCGGTCCGGTTTCCAGAACTATGGTTTAAAGTGACAAATTCACTTGAGCACTACCCTTGGCACTTGAGTGATATCACAACACTCACGAGTGCACATACACACTCATGTAAAATAGTATGTGAGTGTTAATGACGCGAGTTCATAGTGCTACATGCACAAGCACTTGAGTGAGACCCCATATACTCAAGTGAGAACCCAAATCATGCGCAGGTAAGGAAGTGCACATTTGATCTTCGCCTGAGAACTCTACTAAAATGATGAAAGGAAAGGGAAAATATCACGCTGCACTCGAGTGAGACCCCAGATAACTCAAGTGAGGCTTATCAGAAGCCAAAACACAGCAGCTGACATAATTTCCCAATCCTTACCAAATGTTTTCCATTAATTCTAAAATCTCTATATAAGTCTATTCCCACATAATTTTACATAAGAAACCTATTGGGCACCTTAAAACAACCAAATTCCCATCCTAACCACAGGTTTTAGGTTTGGGTCTTCACATTACACACATTATTCAATTCTACCAACTTACTTCCAAAGTTCAAAACCAATTCCAATATTCAAATAATATCACATCATACCAATTCCACCATCAATCACCAAGCAACTTTTGCATCACAATTTAACACTAAAATCAGGGCAAATTCTATATATATATATATATATATCTAAACTTAACCAAAAGTTACAACATATATATCAAAATGCCATAAATGCTCACCTCTTCTTCTTCTCAAGGTTGATTCCTTGATTTCCTAACTTCCAAATTTCTCCAAATACTCAAACACCACCTTTAAAAAATCTGAAACCATAGCCATGAAGCCCTCAATACCATGAACAAAATCATAGAAGAGCATTTGAGCTAAGGAGATCATCTACCAAGACAAAACTCACCTTTTCACTTTCTCTTTCCTCCTTCCTTGCAACCGAAAATAGAGTTAGAGAGAGATGAGATGATGATGATGATATGTTCAGGTTTCTCTTCCCTCTTTAGCCTAAGCATAGCCAAATTTTAGAGAGGAGAGGAGAGAGGGACAAGAGTTTGAACATTTGACCAAACCTATGGCCCACATCATGACACTTGTCAAGATCTTATTTCACCTTCCGTGGCTCACATGATTTCACACACACATGATTTTGCTCTCTTGACAATAAATCTCAACAATTGATCTTTGAATTACTAAGGAGGTTCCTCCTCGGTAACTGACCAATCAGTCGGTAACTTTCCTTTTTACCCGTTTTGCCCCTAATTATGGCAATTACACTTAAATCACCACTAAACACAATTATATCATTCATGCACCCTTTCCTACCACTAGGGTTCTGTTAAGCTTTACCACACAATTTAAGTTTAAATGTAAGGTTTAGACACTGATCAGGACACATTCAGATCAAATTTCACATCATATTATTCAAAAGATTTTATTCAACAATAATTACATCCACTTTTGAAATCATTAGCCCTTAATCACTTTTTGGGATATTACACATTAAGCTATCACTTGAGTGTGTGAACTTTATGCTCGAGTACAACGAGCATTTCTTGATTCTATCGCGGCTCTCTGCCAAGCACTCGGGCAAGTGAGCTTTCATACTCGAGTGTAAAGTTCCTCATCACTCGAGTGAGGCCTTCTTCACTCAAGAGCAACAGTGAAAAATCTGTTCTTTCACTTCTAAAAGGGGATCATTGGGATAGTTCTTCCAACCCTTTAGGACTTTTGTTACATGCATTTGTAGTTTCCTAAGGGACATTAATGATAACCAATCTAAGTGATATGAAGTCATTTGAGTATTGGAATAAAGTATGAAACTTCGACCCTAATTGTAAATTATAGGATTTGATATTTTTCCTACTCGGGAAAGACTAGTGCCAGAGCACGCACAGAAAGACCAAGGTAATGACTTTTCTCTCTTGTTGTGTATGATGTTTGTTATGCATGACTTATCATTGTGTTATTGTGAAATATTTCATTTGAAAACTTGATGTTGCGAAATTGTGGGTGATAAGTAAAATATTTGTATATTTATTTTCCCTTATATGATGATTTTATAGACGATATTTGAGCTTAATATAATATATTTAGGTGTAAAATAAATATTATTTAAAAAATAAATAAAAATATGAAAAAAGGTCAGTATTGTAGCATCGGTCACTATTCATGACGGAATCACTGTAGCAGATAGTTACTGTAGCAGACGGAAGTAACTATAGTGGATGGAATCACTGTAGCAGGTGACAAAACACTGTGGCAGTCAAGGAAAAATGCATAAAATTGCCGACAGCATACTGTTCACTACTGTAGCATCGTGGGAAAAATTGACAAAACACTGTTGCATCAAGGAAAAAAATGACACGACACTGTTCGCTCACTGCCTATAAATACAAGCATCAGGCGCAGAGACAGGAAGGCATGGGGATATTTCTCTGACAATCAGAGATCTTTCTGACAGGGAGAGATATTTTCTCTGACAGTTCAAAATAAATTGTGTTATTTTCTAGATTTAATTTTATGCATTGTATTAATTTTTGCATGCCTCATGCATGGAAGGTTTAGGATTGTATTACTTTTTGCATGCCACCTACATGGAAGGTTTTACCTTCTAAAGGGACGGCTAGATTTGTCCATTTTTTATGCATCTTTTTGTTGTATATTTATGTTTGAGAATTTAATATTCAAGTTTATGCAATATTTATGAGGATTTCGTTCGGGTTTTATATAATGTCAATTTATTTTGGTTTTGTTTTTAATTTTATCATGAGCTAAATTTTTATTTTCCTAGGGTGATGACGTAGCTTACTTATGACAGATTGAATCTTAACTTATTTATCTAGTTTTAATTTCTCCTTTATAATTGAGTTTTAATTATTGTTCTTAATGCTTTCATTTGATTGGCCACCTTTTGAATGATTTTTATATGCATGTTAAGACTAGAAGGAGACGTGTGTGTATAAATCCTATAATTAAAACCATGGCTTGCATATGAAATAGGAATATATTCATACGAGTTGTGTAGTCTTACTGAGTTCCATAAATCTTAATTCATAATTAATTGCTTAAATTCATATAGGAATATTTGGATTAACAATTAATTATAGAATTGCTTGACCTTGAAAGAGGCTAGTAATTAAATTAGGGAAACTTAACTATCAATCATGTGAAATAAATTGAGCTAGAATAGATAAGTGATTCAATCCGGAATTTGTTAAGTGAAATCTAATCCCTAGGGCTTTATCTCATATTTGCTTTCATATCATCTGCACTTATATTTAATTATTTTTCTTTTATCTTGTACCTTAAATCACCAACTAATCGATCGACTAAATAGAATTAAAATTACTCATTTTGGTACTTAGTGATCAATCCTCATGGGAACGATACTCTACTCACTTCTATATTACTTGATTACGACAGTGTACACTTACACTATTTAATGGATCATTTATACTCGTAACAATGGGCATGAGGCCATTATGATCTTGTAAATGTGTTATATGCCGTAGGGCATTATAGCAGGAGCAGTTCGGCGTGAGCAGTCGTAGGGGGTGATGATTATCTCACTTACCCCTGCTATTGTATCTACCGTTGTAATTGCCGAGGCTGTGTTATGGAATTGTGGATTCCTACTTTGAGAATATGCCAGTGTGGCTTTGATGTGTTGTGAAATACTTTATATGAAACCCAGATGTGGGGAAATATATGATATGGTGCAATACAACGTGAGCAGACGTAAGGGTGATATAGGTCATACCTACCCCTGCCGCTGTAACTGCCATTGTAGTTGTTGTATGTTGTGTTATGATTTGCTTACATGCTTTGTGGTTGTGTATACTATGAGTGATTTGTTACTACGAGGATTCCTTAGAATCTCACTCTCCCAAACAAATTTTAGACAGGGCTAATGGTTCCAAAGAGAAGCAGGTGACGAAGAGTGGTTAAAGCTCTGGGCTAGGAGTTTATTTTGGATAATTGGTTATCATGTACAAAACATTTGGATATTTTGTTGGAGAATTATGTGTATATTGGATGGTCTTTGTGTAATCCCCTTATTATGGGAAACTAATTATGGGCATTAGTTCCTTGTAAACCCTTTAGTGATTAATAGAACCCGAGTGTGTCAGGAAATTACCTGGTACTCTGTTTTTAATGAATGGAATAAATTTATACAGGCCTTTTGTGTGTTCGAAATGGGAATATGAGACCGTTGTTGAACAGGTTTTAGAAAAGTTTTTGAAAACCATTTTTTGGAGAAAGGAAATGTAATAAGTCCCAAAACATCGTACGGTCTCTAATTCCACATAATCACGTATTTATGAACTTAATCTTGGCCTTAGATGAGAAGGGGGTTACTGAGTGCGTGAATCAAGCTTGCACGTCGTGTTGTGACCTGTACCGAATGGAACCTACCAATAGCACTCCAATAGGGCTTGCTGCAGTCACTCGTAGGGTAGATTCCAATGACATCTTTGTGGATCTCATGTATTTGTTACCAGATTCATGGGATTTGCAGCTCAAAATCTCTCAACCCCCTCCTCCTTCAAATGACTATCAAATCTTGGGTTTTTTTCCATCTTGCATAAAAAAAACCTTGTTTGTGTTTTGCATCTATGAATTTTTGGGGTGGTTTGCTCTTTTTGTATGGTCCATCAATTTCTATCCCCAAGTTTTCTTAAATTATCATAGGAAAAGGTATGCCTAGAAAAAATAAAAATTTCTTATCTTTTTCAACCTTGCATTTCCTCCATTATTTTCAAATAAGCCACTGCAAATCTTCATCTTCTTTTTTTGGGTTGGTTTCCTTAGTGTCGTGGAGTTGAACTTTGATTTGGTGTTGTTGAATCTGACAAAGCTCTCTTCCTATTTGACAACTTTGATTTTAGCTCTCGCTTACATG
Organism: Inga oerstediana; assembly: GCA_963210345.1. Lineage (NCBI taxonomy): Eukaryota > Viridiplantae > Streptophyta > Magnoliopsida > Fabales > Fabaceae > Inga > Inga oerstediana. The sequence continues at coordinate 14,518,749 of OY723411.1, read as the reverse complement.
AACTGGGCTTCATCTCATCCAAGTCTGATTCTACTCTATTTATATCTAGTAGATCCTCTGGTATCATCTTCATTTTAATATATGTTGATGACATTATTGTGATGGGATCCTCTATTTTGGTTGTTCAACAATTAATTGCTAACATTGGCTAATCCTTTCTGTTAAAGGTCTAGGTAATTTACATTATTTCTTGGGTATTTAAGTTTTACCCTCCACCACTAGTATTTTGCTTTCTTAACACAAGTACATCCTTGATGTTCTACAAAAATCAAGGATGTCTCTCCCATGTCAACTCCAATGGCACTCAACAATCATCTTAGTGCTATTGATGGTTCTGACTTCTCAAATCCTTTTCTATATCGTAGTATTATTGGTAGCTTACAATATCTTAGCTTTATTTGACTAGATATCTTATTTTTTGTGAATAGGATGTGTCAATTTATGTATAATCCTAAAGATATTCATGGGACTGCTATTAAGAGAATACTTCATTATTTACAAGGCCTGCTCATTTTGCTCTACATATTAAGCCCTCTCTTTCTCTTGCTCTTACTACCTTCTCCGATGCTGATTGGGGTGGGAATTCGGATGATGCTCGGTCCACTACTGCCATTATAGTTTTCATGGGTCCTAATCTTATCTCTTGGAGTTCAAAGAAACAACTAACTGTTGCTCACTCTAGCACTAAAGCTAAATATAAAGCCCTTGCTACTACTACAAGTGAATTGATATGGATTCAAATTATTCTCTACGAACTTAGAGTCTACCTTTCTTATGCTCCTCATTTATTGTGATAATATTGGAGCCCCATATCTTGTAGCCAATCCAATTTTTCATTCTAAAGCCAAACACATTGCTTTAGATTATCACTTTATTCAAGAGTGACTTGCTGCTAAACTTCTGCATGTTTCATGTGTCTCATCAAAAGATCAATTGGCTGATATTCTTACCAAGCCTTTTCCTTCCACCGGATTCAATTTACTAAGATCGAGTCTCACTGTTCTCCCTGTACAATTTGACTCTCGAGGCATGTTGAAGCACACACATAATCATGTGAAGATAACATGCCTTCATTTCTTCTAGACTATTCTTTATTATATACGTGGCGCATTGTCATTAAAAGAAGAATGCTATATACTCAAGGAAATCACTGTATAGAAAGCATTAAGTAATGAAGCGCCCATTTCATATTTTCCTGGCTCATCTTTATTGCTTTTTGTCTTTATCTATTTGCCTTTACTCTAGAAATATGGATATTAAACTTTTGGAAAATATATTGCAACGTTGACTAAATGTGTAAAGGTATTGACAACTTCTGTGTAAGTTTTAACCAAATGGAAAATAAATTGTACCTTATAAGGCGTAAATGTATTGACTACATATGTAAAGGCATTGGCAAATCCAGTAAAAGGAATGACGACTATTGTAATGATATTGGCAACTCTAGTTAAAGAAATGACTACTATTGTAATTGTATTGGCAACTCCAGTAAAAAGAATGATAACTTTGGTATAGGCAACAACAATTTAAAAGTAACAATTAGTAATGTTGGTATACACATTGAGTGTAACACCTTACCTTCCATAGCGTATTCTGATGAGTCTTGCATAGTGAATTTGGACTATTAAGCCGAATTTCGTTCTGGGACAAATATTCCTTTGTAGCAATTTTAAATCCCAACCTCAACATAGGATTCAAACCTGTAATTAAATGGGTTTTTTCCTGAATAATGTAAACATTTCGAATTTTGTCCTATAGTGGTTAACTACTCACTATGACTCATCTTTTCTTAACTTCATTTATAATTATCAGAGTGTTCTCTGCCGACTTGTGCGCGGAAGGTTTCTTAACTACTGGGCTCGTACCATGCTATTACACATTCCTAGTTCATTTATTGCGCTTAGTAAAGCATTCGTCCGTCAAGAGGGTTATACAATTAACCACAACAAACATTAATATTTACATAATGGATTAGTGCATACAACTCTTCAACTCTTCATTGCAACTTCTTCTTTTGGCACACTATTCTGCATTCCTTTCCTGTGCTCTCGTGCCTATATGGTTGGTGAGTGGAGAGTGAGATTCGAGGGAATCTCAGTAGCAAACTTTGCTAACTATGCATACAAGATACAAGTTTAATGCATGACATGCTTGCTTACATAAATTCATGCTGGCATAATGACATATTTGCATACTTAATGATTTACACATTACACCTATGGCCATAGTATAAATAAAAACAAAGCTTTAATCATTCGTATATGCTTTATACCATTCATCAAAATAATTAAACACATCAATACATAAGCATACTTATCGAGTAAATGCAAGTCAAAAAAGTTTTAGTACCTTTCACTTTATGTCCTCCTCTTGTACCTTTTCTTCCAACCATTGAAGTTGCTTGAAAAACCTTCCATTCTTCTTCTTTGACATCTCATGGCCCGAGATATATATTCACATCATTAAAGCCATGACAAATGAATATCCTATGTGGCTACATTAGCCTCTAGGATATTACACTCAACCCTTGTAAGTCACTATTATTACCATTCATCCTAAATACCTCATTTTGCATGTTTAGCCTATTCTACTAGAATTTTCAACAAACTTTGAAAATTCATAACTTTATCTAGGAAGCTCTAATTAGGTTGGTTTAAAGTCCTATGTAACCCACCTTAAGTATACTTAAAGGGAAAAATGCCTCCCACTGCCAATTACACTCACACTGTTACAGAAACTTGAATCAATCCTTACTTCCAAAAATGCCACTTCAGATTTAATGTCTAACAGATCATAACTCCTAATATACTAATCCAAATGCCACATATTATATATCAAATTAAAGCTTAACATGTCTACCATTCTTATAGATATTTCCATGGCCATTTGATAACATTTGGTCAATTAAAAACACACCACAAACATCCTGCCCTGAATCTGACAGCATTAAACTTAAGCAATATCAAATTCCAATTTTGACATTTCCTATCCAATTCATCCAAAAGCATAACCATAAGCTACCCCTACACAATTTTTCATGTAGAATCCAATGGTAACCTTAAATTCACCAAAATCACACTCCTTCTTGATGCCTTGCACCTAACCAAAACTGACCTCCCAAACCAACAATCAACAAGTTTGCAAATTCATCACTAAACTAGTAACATCTCTAAACATCATATTTCTTCATAATCATGCTTAAAACAACATTAAACCCTAATCTCATGCTTTGAACAAACTAGGGAAGCACCAAGGAAATCATAAAACTCAGTCAAACAACACAATACTTGGTTCAAATTGAAGCTGAGACTCACCTCTTTGACTTTCTAGGGCTTGTTCTTTGTTTCTCCAACTTTGGCACTTTTTTGGCAGCTCAAAACACCTCCCCTTGAGAAACAAAACCATGGAATTGTACCTTTTAGAAAGGAGAACAATGTTTATGAAGACCCAAGAGCTAGAAAGATGGTTTAGAAAGTGAAATTAGACCAAGAAGACTCACCTTGCTTCTATCTTGTTCATCAAATTTCTTCTTTCTCTTTCCTTTTTCTTTTTCCACTCTTTTTCTCTAGCTAGGCCAACTTTTAAAGTGTGAGAGGGAGTGAAATGTTGATTTATTCATTAATATTTAGTGCTTTAGAATGCTACCTAAGAAAACATAAAGAGATGATGTGTCACTTGGTTATAGTTCCTTGAAAAAGTAGCTTGGTTAATTGACTATGGATGGGTTGGTTAATTGGAGTTTCATTCCTTCCCTCTCTCCTCCTAGTCTTGACCGAATTTGAGCATTCAAAAGGAGGAAATTATGTTGACAAATTTCCTCTTGAAATTTTGCTTTTTGGTCAACTTTCCAAGTTAAATCAAATTGCAAGACTTATTGACTTTTCTTCCCTTCTTCTTTCCTTTCTTTTTGACTTAGTCAATGGACGTACATTTGCTTAAATTAAATACTCTTTCCTTCCCTTGAGTTTTTGACTGAATTGCTCTAACAAAAAGGAGGAAAGAATGTTGACTAAAAGCTCTTATGTGTATGTGCTAAAATTTGGCCAAAGTCTTCTTAACAAAAAGGTTGACACTTTGACCAAACCCTTCTTTCTCCCATTTTTGCCCTCTTGGACGATTTTAACAAGATGAGGGGAGGGAAGTGTGTTGTTTTTTATCTTCATCATTACTTCACTTTTTCAAGAGCATCTCCTAGCCCTTCATCTTGGTTTCCAATTCTAACCTCAAGATCAAATGACAAATGTCCATTTTACCATTGATCATGGTAATATTAATTAAGTTGCCATTAGTTCTCTTATTCCTCTTTATTCTCTCTTCCATGCGCCATTCCCTCTTCTTTTTGGTTCCAAGTTAGGCTTTGCATCATCTTTGAATTTAGTTAAAGGAATTGGGTATTTTCTAGAGGCGGGAAATTGGGCTAAGCCTGTCGGGCCGAGCCCTTTTAGGCCAAGCCCTTCAAGGGCCGGGCTTATGATTTATAGGCTAAAAAGGGAAGCAGGACTAAAAGGGCCGGCCCTGTAAGGTTGGCCTTACAATCCTGTAGGGTCGACCCTTTTAGGCTAGTTTAATATTTTTTTTAAAATAAATTATAAATATAATATCAATATATCAAATTATCAATATTGGAGATACTTAAGTACCTAATAAAGTATTAATAACAGGAAAACACTTATTAATTTGTTTGATTTATTTTATTTTGTACAATGGTTTACTCATTTAAACTTTAAAAAAAAGGCTAATTTGGACATTAGATGATTATTTTAATTTAAAATTTATGAGTTTTAAAAATAGTGTATCTCAATTTAAAGCAAAATAATAAATAAATTGTAAAACTTGAAAAAGAATTTTTTTTTGAATTAAAATGAGTTTAAACCCATTGAGGCCCAAGCCCGTGAAGGGCTGCGGGCTTAAAAAATATGGCACTTTTTAGGAAGCAGGCTCAGGCCTAGCCCGTGAAGGGCCGACCCGTATTCCCGGCTCTAGTATTTTCCTTTGATTAATTGGAACTAAATCCCATACTTAATTCCAAATTTGTCTCTAAAAGTCATTACGGCTCTGGGACATTCTTGAGACTCTTGCTAAACTGGGGCTTAGTAGTCTGCTTGATTCAGACGTAATCTTAAGCTTCTAGTCCTAAAATTTGGGATATTACATTGAGAACTTGGGAAGCTCAAGTTGTCAATCTCTATACCCAGGTTGCTAATTGGTTGTACTTAAGTTGTCAACGACATCTAATAGGGGTAGTTGCTAATTGCAATACTCAAGATGTCATTGTCTATACTCAAGTTGTCAACGATTATTGACAACTTAAGTATAGACAATGACAACTTCATAATAGCAATTAGCAAAAGGTATACACAGTGACAACTTAGAAAGCTCAAGTTGTCAATTTCTATACTCAAGTAGTTAATTGCTTTACTCAAGTTGTCACATGAACTTTAGCTGCCGGTAGGCTAGCGGGGTGGGGCCGGCCAACAAAGCTTTGGTGTTGACAGCTAGTGAGGGTTCTTGCCTTTTGTTAAAAAACTTGAGAGGCATTTTGATAAAAACACCCAAACTTCAAAAGCCAAGTTTCCTTCCCAATTATCTCTCTGTCATTTCCTTTTTTATCATACCTTTTAGGGTTTTCCAAGTTTAAATGGTATTTGTTGTGCCTTTTCCCTTTCTTTTTTTGGATATGGTTTTAGCACATGGTGCTTGTCTAGTCTAGAAATGATTATTTTTAAAATTAAATTTCATATTTTTATTCATAAATGAGCACAATATAAAATAAGATTAATTTATAATCAATTTATAAGAAATAATAATATAAATTAAAACTTTAAATATAAATGAACAGCATTTAGATCTGCCAATTCATTGTAGTGAATTTAGATAAAATATGCATCGTGGTGCACAGTGAATAGATGAAATCTTTCAGGTTTTGAAAGAAAGATATAGAACTCCTACAAAGAGAAAGTGTAAGCGTGGGGGGCCAACTGGGCAAGCATGCACCTTCCCATTTCAAAGGATGATTAGGTTCACATCTCTAAATTTTATTTAGAAAAAGAAAATTTTCATTAAAGAATGAGATTAAAGGGGAGGTGCCAACCAAAAAACTTGTACATCACCAACAAATTATATTAAAAAATGCATGTTAGAAATATCAAAAGATGCTCAAAATGGAAATACCGCGTCTAGTGTGATCGGATAACAGAATCTCGAAGAGTGAGTGTGTGATATCTCATCTTTATTTTTTTTTTTCTTGGTAGTGTTCTCTTACAAATGATTTTTTATGATTAACATATCGATAAAATTGAGAAATGGTATTTTGTGGTCTTGAAACAGCACAATTTTGTATGTTTTTATATTTTACAAGGAAAAAAGAAATCAAAACTACCCTTGAAATAAATAGAAACCGGCTAATAACCTCATAACCTGATCCTATGTAAACTCTTCTGTAAATGAGAATTCACAATTTTAACCCCATTTGTAACATCATATTGTTAAAGTTTCACCTTCTACAGTCAAAAGATAAATAGAAACCATCAAATTAAAATATGATAGTCATTGAAGTTGGTGCATTGCCCTAGTATCAAAATAACCCCTTTGCATAATGAGGTGTTGAGTTCTACTCCGATTGGGCTGGTTTAGTCTCATTTTCAAATTTTTTTTTTTTTAAAAAACAACTATCAAGAGATGAGCACTCTACCCATCATTCTCAATTAAATGTGTGTTTGGGATAGCGGTAGGAAAAATGACTTATTATGATTCTAACTTATTAAAATTGACTTAATAGAAAAGTCAGTTTTTGTAATGTGATTTATGTTTGGATGAGCAATTTATTTTTGGACAATAAGTGCTTATAAATCGTGATTTACGGTATACGAGATAAGTATGTGAGAGAAGTTTTATCTCGACTTACGTAATAAGTGACTTAATAGAAAATTTGTACATGCTCGTTTGTGATAGCTTATTTTTGGGCAGTAAGTGCTTATAAATCATGATTTGTGGTATACGAGATAAAAATGTGAGAGGAGTTTTATCTCAACTTACGTAATAAGTGCTTATTGGCCCCCAATAACAATACCAAACACACATAGTGAGGAGTTTATTTAATAAGTAGCTTATTCTACCTGTGATGCAGTTAAAATAAGCTAAACCAAATACTGCAAAAAGACAACACGTTTTTATTTGGGTTTATTGTCCAAAAACAGGCTTATTTCTACCCAATAAGCTAAACCAAACACACGCTAAACCCTTTGCATTCATTCAATCTCCCTATCTTACTTTCATCCACTTACGCCCATTCAATATAGCAACAGGCCCATTTATAAACAGTTCCATACATTTTTTAAAGACAATTTTAGTAAAGAACCTTTGTAGCCAATTAATGTCAAATATCCACAATAAATTCGAAACACTACTGCAGGATTTGGGGCCAAAATGAAATAAAGTTATATGCTAAAAAGACATCAATACCCCTCCTTATTTATTTATTCTAAAAAGTCAACATTTTCTAGCCGCCGACCAGCATCTACTCCCAAAGTTCCGACTATTAGGCAGTCGCCAGCCAATAGTTTTCTAGCAAATGGGGCCAAGTGGGGGTGTGAACCCATCACTATTGGGCACATCAAAAGGGTAATGACCATCAAGCCAACGAAGCTCTTTAGTTAATATATGCAACAACAAATATACGTAATAATCTTATATTCTTACCTACTTTACATTATAATTAACAGTTTTACACATGGTGAACAAGTGGAATATTTTTATTGATAAAATAAATTAATCTCTTAACAATTACTCATTTACAAGCATTTTATATTTGATAAATAAGTGGAATAGCCTTATCAACAAAATAAATTAATTTCTTAATAATTACTCATTTGCAAGTATCTTGCACTTCATAAATAAGTGAAATAGTCCTATGAATAAAAGAAATATTTTTATTAATAAGATAAATTAATTTCTTAACAAGATTAGATTTGCAAGTGTCTTATACATTATTAACAAGCCGAATAGTCCTATAATCAAGTGATATAATCACATTCTAGGTGAGTAATTGTTTATGACACTTGCAAATGAATAATTGTTAAGAAATTAATTGTTTAATACACTTGCAAATGAGTAATTATTAAGAAATTAATTTATTTTGTTTATTTGATTATTCCTCTTGTTCATAGGAATATTCGACTTATTAATAATTGTTTATGACACTTGCAAATGAATAATTGTTATAAAATTAATTGTTTAATACACTTGCAAATGAGTAATTATTAAGAAATTAATTTATTTTGTTTATTTTATTATTCCTCTTGTTCATAGGAATATTCGACTTATTAATAATTGTTTATGACACTTGCAAATGAATAATTGTTAACAAATTAATTGTTTAATATTCTTGCAAATGAGTAATTATTAAGAAATTAATTTATTTTGTTTATATGATTATTCCTCTTGTTCGTAGAAATATTCGACTTCTTCATAATGCATAAGACACTTGCAAATATGATCTTATTAAGAAATTAATTTATCTTGTTAATAAAAATATGTCACTTTTTCATATGACTATTCCACTTGTTCATGAAGTGCAAGGTACTTGCAAATGAGTAATTGTTAAAAAATTAATTTATTTTGTTCATAAGACTATTCCACTTGTTTATGAAATGTAAAATAATTGCAAATGAGTACTTGTTAAGAAATTAATTTATTTTGTCAATAAAACTATTTCACCTGTTCATAGTGTGTAAAACACTTGTTAATAGGGGTGTTTAGGATCGGGACGGGATCGGGAAATGCCATTCCCGATCCCGATCCCGATCTCGAGAAGGGTTCGGGAATGATTTTCATTCCCGTTCCCGATCCCGATCCCGAAAATCAGGAAATTTCGGGAATTCCCCGATCTCGGATTTGCTTTTTTTTAAAAAAAATCTCTATATTAAATTTTTTGTTGTGTTTTCTTTAGTCTAGTATAAATATATAATTTGTCTAATATCATATTGTACTCAATAAGTCTAATATAAATATATAATTAGTCCAATACATGCTTAAAGTTGTCGATTCAGCTGCAAAAAGAATAAAGACAAGAACAAAAAATTAGAATTATTTAATAAATAATAAATAAAATTAACTAAATAAACTAAAAAAATAGATATTACCTTAAAGGTGTTAGGAATTTTCACATTTTATTTTACATTTGGTCTTATTTTCTTAAATATTTTTAAAAAATATACATGTGTATATATATATTTTTGGGATCGGGAAATCCCATTCCCGATCCCTAATTTTTCCCGATCCCGAAATTTTCAGGATGGGATTTTCCCGTCCCGATTTGCTCGAGATCGAGACGAGAAGGTCCAAACGGGAAATTGATGAACACCCCTACTTATTAACTATGATGTAAAGTAGGTAGAGATATAAGATTATTACATATATTGTTTTTGTTGCATATATTTATTAAAGAGCTTCAAGTAGGGGAGTGGGTTCAAACCCCTACTTGACCCCCTTTGCTAGAAATTATTTTTCGGCCACTAGAGCCTCGCCGCCAATTAGAGTGCCAGCAATAGATGCTGGCCGAAAAATGTTGACTTTTTAAAATAAATAAATAAATAAATAGGTGTATTGATGTCTTTTCAACATAAAATTTAATTGAAATTATTCCCCTAAGGTCCTATAATGATGTTTTAGAATTTATTGGGGACCATTTGACATTAATTGACTAAAGAGATCATTTACTGAAATTTTTCCCTTTTTTTGAACATCACAGTCCCATTCATTATTTCTATTTCCCATGTGGTATTGTCATTAGGGTATATCGGTGTTTTTTTTAATGGAAAAAAGTTTAGGTGAGTTAGGTCTCAGAACTCACCAGAGCTAGGACACATCTTCGGGCTCAAAGCTATCAACATTTTCTTATATGATCTAATAGAGAGGATCATTATTACTTTACTTTATTTTGTAATTATTTTATTCTTACATTAAGTAGATGTTAGTAAATATTTATGTAGTTTGTCCCTCTTATATTTGAGCTCAGCTAGCTAGGGGTGTGCATAGGTATGGCTGGGCAGGGTATCGCATATACCCGATGAATAGCTCAAAAGGTTTTGCAGCCCAGTGCCTTGCCCTACCCGATAAATGCCCTAGTAGTTTTGGGCTGGGCAATTGTGGTCCAAATATCATCATTCTATAATAAAAAATAACATAATAGGCATTATTGATATTATTTTGCCAAACTGATGCAGCTGTACATTAATAAAAGGGCCAAAGCCTTATTACATCATAGTCTCAACAACAAACAAAGCAAACAAAGAGCTAAAAAATGATAAGGTAGTGAGTAAAAAAAAAATAAAGACATTATCATAAACAAATAAGTCTACAACTTGAGTCATGTAACTCAAAATATTGCCAAAGGCCTTAACACAATATTCATGTTTTGACAATAATTAAATAACATTCATGATCCACTAAAAGCAAGGCAAAAATTTTGTAATTATATATTGAATAATATATATTTTAAATAAAATTATATATATTTTTGGGCAAGGCCAAACGGCCAGGGTATCACCCCTTGCCCGATGCCTACCCCTGCCAGACAATAAGTGTAACCCCCTTACCGTAATTACATCCGGTTTATGAAATTTAAGTGAAATAGAGACCAATAAAACAAAATCAACATTTATAATTCCTCACCTTCAAGATGGGGTGTTCAGAAAACAGTTCAAAAATATCATTAATCTGGTCTCACATTCACATTCGAATATAATTACTTGAGAAATCAAATCACGTTGATACATATCAGAGTGTACAACTAAAATCCCGGCAAATCCCGAGTCACATGTATATATATTGGGTGTATAGTTTCCTAAAATGGGGATTACATATCCAAAAATTATATTTACATCCTATATACATACAATAATCCCAAATCAAAACAGATAACCAACAGTCCAAATTAAAACGTCCCTAAGGCCCTGTTTGGTTCAATGGGAGGGGATGGAGGGGGGAGGAATGGAGGGGAGGGGATGGAATGGGAGGGTGGAGGGTTACCTTGTTTGGTTGGGTTGGTGGGGAGAGGAGGTGAGGGGTTTTTATTGATTCTTTGTTTGGTTTAAGAGGGGAAGGGAGGATTGATAGTAAGTAATTGACCATTTTATCCTTACATATTAATTTTTAATTTCTTCCTTTTATTCTATATAAATTAATTTGCATCTTAATTTTTTTTCCAAGAATTTGTATGGTAGTTCAAATGGCATAATTTAGGAAAAATCATTCTCTGTTATCGAAAAAAGAGTCCCTCACGTTAAAAAGTGTATAAAAACTGATGAATGATTTTTAATTTTTTGATGAATTTAATTTTTAATTAATGTATTAAAACATGTTAACAAATTTTATTTATTTTCTTACTTTACAATCAGCCCCTTATCTTCCATTCTTCCTCACGCACACTGCCATAAGCAACAAAACACGCATACTCTGACCAAAAAAATACAGAAAAAATAAAAACAGGAGGCATACTCTTCTGCACCCTCTTATAACTTCACCCCATAGAGGTTCTCTCTTCCCACCTCCACCACTACTCCACCCTCTCACGCCTACCAACCCCCACTGTGTCTCTTCTGCAATCACGCCCTCCAACCCCTCTGCAAGCTCACACCCAACAACCCCTACCTTCTCCTCCACCCCACCTCAACCTCTACCCGACTTCTAAGATTGCCACAGTGTTGGGTGAAAGACTCCGAACTTGCGATGAAGAAGCCAACTCCGAAGAAGCCGACTCCAAACCAATGGAGAAGCCACCATTTTATTTTTTCATTGAGGGCATCGATGGGAATATAACAAAATTGATGGGGGTAAATTAGTCAAGATTTTTGGCTCCCCTCCAAAAAACCCCAATTTGGAGGGGACCAAAATAAGGGGATGGGAGGGGTGAGAGAAACAAATTTTTGCTCCCCTCCCCTCCAAAATCTCAAACCAAATGAGGGGAGGAGCTCATTTTTCCTCCCCTCCCATCCCCTCCCTTCCAACCAAACAAGGCCTAAGAGATCCTAACTACTCCGGGTTGTCCGCTTCCCTTTTGAGCCACTAGCCTTGTTTGAAATGTTAGTCATTAGAAAGAATGAGATTTAAGAGAATCCCAGTAGTAACAAATCACTCATACAGTGCACAAACACATAGCATATATGATCATGTTAAGCAGCATCACAATGTATCATGGCTCAAGTCACAAACGACAGCACTCATGGCTGTAAACACTATGCGTCAGCTTTTGCTGCGATCTCAAAGTATTTCAATGTATCACAAAGTATCTCAAAGTATATCAATGTATCACAAAGTATCTCAACGTATCTCAATGCATGACAAACATACATACAACGCTTCATACACAGTATAAGAGAAAGAGTCACTACCTTGTTCTTTCCTGACGCTCTTCGGCACCGAGGGCTCACAAGGGCGGCAAATGTCAAATCCTATAACCAAATTAGGGACAACCGTTCAATTTCTTTTCCAAAGGCTTATTTCTATAATACTCTAAGTTGGTTATCATTTAAACTCTTTAGGTGTTTATTAGAAGCCTAAACACATGCTAAAAGGGTTAAAAGAAACTACCCTGAAGACCCCTTTCAGAAGCACAACACTGATTGTGGACTGACTCACTCGAGTGAAGAAGGCCTCACTCGAGTGTTGCCCCCAATCGCACTCGAGTCCTAGTGAGTGAGTGAGATACAGAAAGTGTGTACCCGAGAGTACCAACACCTCCTAGAGTGGCCAGTGCACTTGAGCATTCACTTGGGCACTTGAGTGATGACACCTAGTCACCCGAGTCCCAACAAGTAGGGTGCAGGAAGTGACGACCCGAGAGCAACAAAGGTTCCAAGGTAACAAGTGCACTCGAGTACTAGCCCTAGCACTCGAGTGACTCTCCAATGCTCGCGAGTGCCCACGCGCACTATTGACAATTTGCCTGTGAGTGTTAACCCGAGACGCATGCCCATAGTGCTACATGCACATGCACTCGAGTGATACCATATGCACTCGAGTGATAACGTATGTCACCCGAAGATAAAGAAGTTCACTCATGATCTCTGCTTGAGGACTTAACCAAAACATTGAGAACATCATACTGCACTCGAGTAAAACCCTACCTTACTCGAGTGAGGCTTATCAGAAGCCAGATCGCAGCAACTGATATGGTTTTCTAGATTTACCAAAACTAATCCCAATGGTTCCAAAACTTATACCAAAGTTCATTCCCACACAAAATGTCATAAGAAACCTATGGGTAAACTCAAAACACTTAAATTCCTTCCCAATCAACACATACCCTGTTTTTACCCAAAATGCAACCCAAAACCACCAGTAACCAATCTCACTCCCACAATTTCCCAATCACTTCTAATGGCCCAAGGTTATAGTTTGGTACCATTTCCACCACCAAACACTAACCAATTCTTATCTTTCAAAATCACAAGAAATCAAGGCAAAAATCTAAGCTTCTCAAAACTCATTCAATAACCAAAACAATTACACCAAAATACATTAAATACTCACATCCTCCTCTTTTCAAAGTTGGTTTCTTAGTTCTTCAACTTCCAAGTTTTCTCAAGTTTCCACTCACCACAAATCAAAAATTTAAAACCATGGGAATGAAGCTCTTAACACTATGAACAAGATTAATAAAGAGCACTTAAGAAAATGAGGACATTTGCTTACCAAAACTCAAGCTTTTCTCTTTCTCTTTCTTCCTTGGTTTCGCCGGAAATGGAGAATGGTGAGAGAATGAGATGTGGATAATGATGATCTAATTTTTTCCCCTTTTTCCCATGCTTCAATCGACTTGGAGGGAGAGAGGGAAGAGAAAATGAGCTTTGAATGTTTGACTTGATCTAAAGGTTCAAGTTTTGCCACATGTCATGGTCTCATTCTCCCCTACTATGAGTTCATATAAACTCATCTACACTAGATTCCGCCCCATTGGTCATTCAAGAGTCAATCCTAGCCATTGATTTTAAGTTACCTATAAATTTCCTCTTCGGTAATTGACCAATTAGTCGATAAATTTACCATTTTACCCTTGATTATCACAATGTTTATCAAACCATCTTCAAACATATTTATAGCACAATGCGCATTATATACCTCAAAAGTATTTAACTAATATTAATTACATCACTTTTGAGGTCATTAGCCCTTAATTACAATTCAGGATATTACAATAAGCGCTTCCTAAAAATGCCCAAACCTTTTTCGAGCCACTTTTTTAGGGATTGGGCTGGGCATTTTTTGGCCAAGCTCGTGTAGGCATACCGAGCCACTGGGCACTATGCTTAACCCTATGCTCAGGTACTCTTTTGCCTCAAATTTTTAGTAACTTCTGAAACATTTCTTTATGGTATTCCATGGGCATATTCTGCCTAATCTGGCCATGCTTTCTTGCTTCTTCTTCTTTTTTATTCATGTTAAAGTGTTATCGCTTGATCCTTAATACAAGAGTTAGATGATTAATTTATGAACATTAAGAAAATTAATAAATAAGTGTTGGTTTCATTAAAATATTCTTTGTAATTATATGCATTAGAACTACATTTTGATGAAAACCCCCTTAATACCCACAATAAAAAAAGATAATTTAGGGCAAAATTTATTAACTTGGGAGACAAATCAGATTGAGGTATTATATTTAGAATTAAAGCAAACCCCCTGTTCAACTTTTATATTAGAGACCAAAGGAAGTATTATTTTAAACATCTCATTTGTGAATGATGTACTAGTGTTTCATGAAGTAGCATGAGAAATATTATACTCCTCCAGTCCATAATGTAGGACTTAATTAAAAGGTTGATCTTAGTTCTAAATACAATACTTATTTCCTATATTTGTCAATTATTTCCTTATTTACTCCTATTAATGTCCCCTCAACAATAATTAAGTAAAACATATATGGAGGGAATTAAAGAAGATGGGTGTTTTAGAAAAAAAAAAAAGTGTGATATTAACTAACTTAACAACTTTTTAATCTAATCAAATTAAATAAATATTTCTTATATTAAAAATTAGAAGGAGTATCACTTTAGAATTTGGTTCAATCTACGTAGGAAATGAGGAAGAACATCAATGCACTAGCGGCAGACAAGGAGAAAGTAGTAGCTTGGGAAGGAAAACAATGTGCCTAAAAATTTGAAGTTTTTGAACTTGTAAAACTTTATTATATCTTATTTTTTACAGAAAAGAGTCAATTTTATTAATTTTCAAAAACATATTACACTCACTAATTCAACAAAAAAGCAAAGAAATAACAACCTATACATATCCCCTATGAAAGTAAACAACAGAAAAACAAAAGACAAATACAAATAGAAACTAGTACTTATAGTAAACAGTACAAAGACTCAACCTATACCTCCTTTGTCATGGGCTTCATTTGCCTTGAGCTTCCCTTCTGCTACGACCTGAATCAACCAAGATCAACTTACTCGAGGGTTGCTGCTGTCACCAGCCACCCATTGGGCTCCACCCCCTTCTACTAGCAATTGCTAGAAGTTTGCAGCACAATTACCTTGGCGAGCAACCAAGGAAAATGTAATATTTGGCCTTTCTTCAATTAATATCAAAACCTTAACCAGTGTAGCTGCACTTTGCCACTCCACCTTCTCTACTACTTTGGCATTCACACATCTCTTCACAATCCACGTCAATACACATTCCATACCCTTTAAAATGATCACTTGCCAAGATTGCATTAGAGCTAGACATTCAGCATGAAAAGCAGTGTTACGTGTGTGAATGGTCAATTAAATAGTGCAAGTGTACACTGTCGTAATCAAGTAATATAGAAGTGAGTAGAGTATCGTTCCCACGAGGATTGATCACTAAGTATCAAAATTGATAATTTTAATTCTATTTAGTCGATCGATAAATTGGTGATTGAGAATACAAATAAAAGAAAAATAATTAAATACGCGTGCAGATGATATGAAAACAAATATGAGAAAAAGTCCTAGGGATTAGATTTCACTTAACAAATTTCGGATTGAATCACTTATCTATTCTAGCCCAATTTATTCCACATGATTGATAGTCGAGTTTCCCTAATTTAATTACAAGCCTCTTCCAAGGTCAAGCAATTCTATAATTAATTGCTAATCCAATATATTCCTATATGAATTTAAGAAATTAATTATGCATTAAGATTTATGGAACTCAACAAGACTACACAACTCATATGAATATATTCCTATTTCACATGCAAGTCATGGTTTTAATTATAGGATCTACACACATGCATCTCCTTCCGGTCTCAACATGCATATTGAAATCATTCAAAAGGTGGCCAATCAAATGAAAGCATTAAGAACAATAATTAAAACTCAATCATGAAGGAGAAATTAAAACTAGATTTAATGAGTTAAGATTCAATCCGCCATTAGTAAGTTACGTCATCACCCTAGGAAAATTAAAATTTAGCTCATGATAAAATTAAAAACAAAACCAAAATAAATTGACATTACATAAAACTAGAATGAAATCCTAATAAATACTGCATAAAACTTGAATATTAAATTCTCAAACATACATATACAACCAAAAGATGCATGAAAAATGTAAAAATCTAGCCGTCCCTTTAGGAGGTAAAACCTTCCATGTAGGTGGCATACAAAAAGTAATACTATCCTAAGCCTTCCATAGAGGAGGCATGCAAGAAGAAAAGAAGAGAGGAAAGTAATGGATATGAAAATATGGTGTGTGTGGAGAAGAGATGAGAGTAATGGATCTCAATTGGTGTGTCAAATGTGAAGGAGATGGTGGCTATATATAGGGAAAAATGGAGTAAGGTAGATGAAGTGGTAGATGAAATGTGATAAGTGGATTAATAGATAGAATATGGTAGATGGAGTAGTAGGTGAAATGTGATTGGTGGATTAATAGATAGAATGTGGTAGATGGAGTAGTAGGTGAAAAGGAAGATGAAGTGGTAGATAAAATGTGGTAGGTGGATTAATGGATAGAATGTGGTAGATGGAGTAGTAGGTGAAAAGGAAGATGAAGTGGTAGATAAAATGTGGTAGATGAAGTAGTAGGTGAAAAGAAAGATGAAGAGGTAGATGAAATGGTTGGTGGAATGGTAGATGATTCCCTCTCTTCAACTTTCAAGCAAAATTCAAAACCCTTGGAGATAGAACTGGAATTTCGTCTCAACATAAAAGTTGTAGAGCTCTTTCTTAGCTTTTTATCCATATAAAGAATGTCCCGATCCGACATCTAGAGCTCCAGATATTGCCTGAAAACTGAAAGAGGGTCTAATTTAGTATTTTCCAAGAAATTCTATTTTATGCCAAAATCATTATTTATTTATAAATTACACCCAAATTTATTAATTGAGCTCAAATGTCATCCATAAAATCATCATATAAGGGAAAATAAATATGCAAATATTTTACTTATCAATTTCCCCCACACTTAGCTCTTGGACGTCCTCGGACAAGGAGTGACCATTAAGTGCTTCCAACAAAATTAGAAGTGTCAAGTCATAAGCAAGAACACAATTGAAAAATAAAGGAATCATAGTATTCATGAATCAACGAAAATATAAACTGGTAATTTTATTTGAAAATGAATAAACTGAGTTCGTAGTTATGACTCATTCTCCCAATCTCTCAAGTGTTTAAGGGTAAGTGTTTCGCTCAAATTCAACCGAAAAAAATTGCACTACCATAGGCTTGCTAAAAATCTCAATCTCCAGTACCTAATTCACATGCATAATTCAAATCAAAAGGACTTATTAAGGGTTGTAATGGGGTTAAGGTAAAGGAATGATATGAAAGGCTAAAGAAATAAAGCAATTGAAAAATGGGCTACTTGTAAATTTATCTCATCAGAACAACCCACAATTCAAACACTTAACATTTTTTTTTTCATAATTTTTTCCTTTTTTTTTCTATTTTTTTTTTATTGAATTGCAACTATAAAGTTGATGATAGATACACCCCCACACTTTGTCAAAAGCCCATTTCACAAGAATTTCAAATGCTCAGCTAATTTTTCGAATAAGGTAAAAGCACTTGATATATCATTAAAGCATATGTTAATGGATTAAAAACAAAGAAGTAGTCAATTAGGCTCAAAGGGGCTTATCAATGGTATAATTGCAAGGTTGGCTATTTGGCTCTGGCTAAAGAAAATGAATGCCTTTATCATTTTTGAATGTGCATGTGAGATGTAATTTCAACCAGATTTAAAGCAAGTTCTAGAGTGACAACTTAATAGGTGAATATCACACACAAGAGAAATAATCATTATAGGCTCAGAAGCTCACGGCTAGGGATTTTTAAACTCAGTTCATTCAATCTCAAAATTCATCTCCAATTACAACAATCAGTTGTTCATTCATGCTATAAAATCTCTAAATTCAATTGATCCATACTCAAAACTTGCGTACTTCTTAATATCATTACAAAAAACTTGAACAAGAATTTTTTTTTTTTTTTTTTGAAAAAGATAAAAAAAAATTGCAACCAATAAAATGCTACTAATGAAATGCGTCTCAGGAGTTAAGAATAACTCCTTACTCTGCCATTTTTTCCACACCCCATGCATCTAATGGTTTTACTAACTAACAAAAGAAAAACAAAAAAGAAAAAAAAAATATTTTTCTCCTCCCCCAACCTAAATCAGACATTGTCCCCAATGTCTTCTAGAGCTCAGAGAAGGTTTTTTTTTTTTTTAAAACATAAACACATAATAAAGTAAAATCAAAATACTAAGTGTAAAACCAAGAGATTAAGGAAAGTTACAACCGAAGAATGGTATCTGGTTTCTGCTTCTGACTGCTATCTGAAGATTGCCCACCTATTTGCTTGACGAGTAGATCTGGTTTAGGTTCATAGGTTTGCATTTGATCGAGCAGCTGATCAGCAGTTGATGCAGAAATTATGGAATGACGAGTCGCTTGGGGTATGAATCCTGTTTCCACAGCATGATCAAGAAAAGACAACAGATTATCATAAAAACCATTAACATTTAACAATCCTAATGGCTTTTTGTGATAGTTTAACTTAGCCCAATATGCAACGCTAGAAATGCCATCCAACGTCTCCAAACCACCGGGTAGAGCAATGAAAGCTTGAGCATGGTAAAACATTAGTCCCATTTGTTCAGGCAAGCTCGAAACCTGTAACTCTTGTCCTAAGGAAAAAGTGTGATCTTCCAACTCCTTCACCCTTACACTTAAACCCTTGCTTCCATTCATAGATGCAGAAATGACCACACTTCCCTTTAGGCCCTGGATGCCTCCCCCGTACACAAAGTTGATTCTTCTGGCAGCTAATCCAATTCCCAGTTCATTTGCTGCTGTTATAAACTCTCCTCTCTTGCCCAAATCAGTTTCACCAAAAATGCAAATAGATGTAAATCTACATTTTTGTGAAATACCCTTTTTCTCTTTCTTTCTCTCGGACCATATATGCTCACTAGTGGAAGACTGCATATTTACAAGTGGAAGTGGATATGCTACAAGTAGAAGAGTACATGCATATATAACACTAAAACAGCGACAACAAAATCACACAAATCACACATTTTTCAAAGAAGTTTGAAAAAAATTTCCGACACAGATGACCGGTGGGCCATTGCGTGAAGAAATTAAACAAAAAGAGGAAAGAAAGTCAAAAGATAAAGTAGAGTAGGCAGAAGCTATCGACAAGATAAAAAAAAATTGACAAAAGCTATAGAAAAGATAAGACGATTAGACAAAAGCATGATTATGTACAGTAGTTGTGATTTTGGCTCACATCTTCCTCTGGTTTTACGTCCAGAAACGGCTTAAACGCTTTCTATGAATCGAGGATTTGCTTCCCATCCAGTTTTCTTATAAACTGGCAAACAGGGTCTTTTAACGTCAGATTCCCAAGACGATAGCGCTCCTTTTCTCTGTTGAATATGTCTGCTAAATCAAGAAGAATACGATGAACATCACCACTCGGATGCGTCTCAAGAGTTTGAATGATATCATCCAGTGACTCCTTACTCAGCCCATCCTTTATAAATTTAATTTTATCTTCTCGATTTACAGAAACCATACCTTTACTCCTACAGCGCTGATCACAATTCCACCTTGCACATTTATAGCAAGTGTTCATCCTTTTAGCTCTTCTCTTTTTGGAGTAAGAACTTCTTCCCATTCCTGGCAAAGGTTTAACAAATGAATTATGAATCTCACCTGCTAAACGTACCTTAGCTTCAATGATCCAGCGTACATCCTCAGGAAGGCCCAAACGATTGAATATCATCATCCTTTCAAGTCGACTGTTATAGATCTTCCTGAGCACATCTTTGGGAAGAGTGGGGAACCTGTTCTTAAGATTTGCAAGGGATTCCTCCATGGTAACTTAAAATGAAATTGATGATGCCTAAAATTCTCAACCCAGTGCAGTGTGTTTCGATGAGTAGGAAAGAAAAATGAGAGAGCAGGAAAGAAATTTTTAGAGAGTAGGAATGAAATAAGTGAGTAGGAAAGAAAATTGAGAGAGTAGGAAAGAAATTTTGAAAGAGTAGGAATGAAGTTTTGGGTTGCCTCCCAAATAGCCACCCTTCTTTAACGTCTTTAGCTAGACAAAGATTAAACAATTTTTTTTTTAAAATTTATTTTTCTTCTGTTTTATTTTTATTTTTATTTTTTTTAATGTTTTTCTTTTTTTTTTAAATTTTATGAGAAGGAGGACTTACCTGTTGGTTCCTCAAACGTGATGACAATTGTCAAAGTGTTGAGTACCCATCATTATACTCCTTTAAATGTTCTTGATTGTAACCATCAAAGTGGAATACATCATCAGGAGCTACCAGAAGTCCTGCAAAATCACAACAAAACATCCAACCAAATCTTGGGTTGCCTCCCAAGCAGCGCTAAATTTATAGTCTTCAGCCAGACTTCCAAAACACAAACTACTAATCAAAAGTATCAAACACCAGGATTTCCTTTTCTGCATTTCTTTTCAAGCAATAATGTTTCATGCACACGAAATGATCATTCAAAGTAATTAATTGTACTTCTTCAATCATAAATTTTAGAGTACAATTATTTACTGAATTCAATGAAAGCACAACATGCATGTATTTGCAAACAGATTTAGGATTTTCCAAAATTTTAGAGCATCCCATAAAATCCACTTGACTCTCATCAGTAAGAGTCAACACTTCAACAGGAGAAACATGAACAATAACTTTTGGAACATCCTCATTAGTTTCAACATCAAAGTCACAAAGATGAGGCTCCATAACCGGAATCTCAATTGGACATTCACTGTTCTCTCCAAAAGTGATTTCAAGTTCCTTAACACATTCCACAAGAGCTAAGGTTTTATTCAATTCCACATCCTCAATTTCCTCACAAAACTCATCATCAACATAAGAAGTGGTCATCATGCTTAAAGAATTATCTTGCCTCATGGTTTCAAGTGACGCAATAATTTGACTCGCATATATTCCAATATTTTGAACACTTGACTCAACACTAGTGGCAAGTTCATTTTGCTTTCTACCAAATCTCTCTGTTGATTCCACAAACTCCTCACATAATCTTTCTAAATCAGA
Organism: Inga oerstediana; assembly: GCA_963210345.1. Classification (NCBI taxonomy): domain Eukaryota; kingdom Viridiplantae; phylum Streptophyta; class Magnoliopsida; order Fabales; family Fabaceae; genus Inga; species Inga oerstediana. Next base: position 14,497,185 of record OY723411.1, on the reverse strand, counting down.
CTTTTCCTTATACTCAAGAGTTTGTTCTTTAATATATGGATAAGAGTAGAAAGGAGGATTAGGACAATACCTGACATATGGATCCAAAGACTCTTGTTGCTCTAAAATTCCACCAGGATAAAATGAATGATCAAAACAAGTTTGGTGCATATTGAAATCATCTCCCATATAATAACTGGTAGTGCTATATGGATAATGCTCATAGGGATGACACTCTCCAAAATAAGCACCAGAAAAACAATTATAAGGAGAAGAATTTTCAATCCAACTGGCATTTTCATGTCTCATTCCATCCACATGCATTCCAGAAAAAGAACTAAGATATGACAAGTTATCACCAAATGAATGCTGTGAATAATTCATTTTTATTTTGAAATTTTTTTTGAATTTTTTTTTTTTTTTGAAATTTTACATGCAGACTAAATTAGTATTAAAATTACTTGGTATTGATATTAATGAAAACAATCCCCGGCAACGGCGCCAAAAACTTGTTACGTGTGTGAATGGTCAATTAAATAGTGCAAGTGTACACTGTCGTAATCAAGTAATATAGAAGTGAGTAGAGTATCGTTCCCACGAGGATTGATCACTAAGTATCAAAATTGATAATTTTAATTCTATTTAGTCGATCGATAAATTGGTGATTGAGAATACAAATAAAAGAAAAATAATTAAATACGCGTGCAGATGATATGAAAACAAATATGAGAAAAAGTCCTAGGGATTAGATTTCACTTAACAAATTTCGGATTGAATCACTTATCTATTCTAGCCCAATTTATTCCACATGATTGATAGTCGAGTTTCCCTAATTTAATTACAAGCCTCTTCCAAGGTCAAGCAATTCTATAATTAATTGCTAATCCAATATATTCCTATATGAATTTAAGAAATTAATTATGCATTAAGATTTATGGAACTCAACAAGACTACACAACTCATATGAATATATTCCTATTTCACATGCAAGTCATGGTTTTAATTATAGGATCTACACACATGCATCTCCTTCCGGTCTCAACATGCATATTGAAATCATTCAAAAGGTGGCCAATCAAATGAAAGCATTAAGAACAATAATTAAAACTCAATCATGAAGGAGAAATTAAAACTAGATTTAATGAGTTAAGATTCAATCCGCCATTAGTAAGTTACGTCATCACCCTAGGAAAATTAAAATTTAGCTCATGATAAAATTAAAAACAAAACCAAAATAAATTGACATTACATAAAACTAGAATGAAATCCTAATAAATACTGCATAAAACTTGAATATTAAATTCTCAAACATACATATACAACCAAAAGATGCATGAAAAATGTAAAAATCTAGCCGTCCCTTTAGGAGGTAAAACCTTCCATGTAGGTGGCATACAAAAAGTAATACTATCCTAAGCCTTCCATAGAGGAGGCATGCAAGAAGAAAAGAAGAGAGGAAAGTAATGGATATGAAAATATGGTGTGTGTGGAGAAGAGATGAGAGTAATGGATCTCAATTGGTGTGTCAAATGTGAAGGAGAGGGTGGCTATATATAGGGAAAAATGGAGTAAGGTAGATGAAGTGGTAGATGAAATGTGATAAGTGGATTAATAGATAGAATATGGTAGATGGAGTAGTAGGTGAAATGTGATTGGTGGATTAATAGATAGAATGTGGTAGATGGAGTAGTAGGTGAAAAGGAAGATGAAGTGGTAGATAAAATGTGGTAGGTGGATTAATGGATAGAATGTGGTAGATGGAGTAGTAGGTGAAAAGGAAGATGAAGTGGTAGATAAAATGTGGTAGATGAAGTAGTAGGTGAAAAGAAAGATGAAGAGGTAGATGAAATGGTTGGTGGAATGGTAGATGATTCCCTCTCTTCAACTTTCAAGCAAAATTCGAAACCCTTGGAGATAGAACTGGAATTTCGTCTCAACATAAAAGTTGTAGAGCTCTTTCTTAGCTTTTTATCCATATAAAGAATGTCCCGATCCGACATCTAGAGCTCCAGATATTGCCTGAAAACTGAAAGAGGGTCTAATTTAGTATTTTCCAAGAAATTCTATTTTATGCCAAAATCATTATTTATTTATAAATTACACCCAAATTTATTAATTGAGCTCAAATGTCATCCATAAAATCATCATATAAGGGAAAATAAATATGCAAATATTTTACTTATCAAGCAGTACAAGCTTTAACTTTCTTCCTCAATCCTCTTAAAAATTCCCCATTGCTACCTCTGCATACCACTCCTACACCTGCACAATTATTACACTTCAGAAAGGCACCATCAACATTAACCTTAACAATGCCTGCATCAGGTGCTTCCCAGACCTCCTTCCTCACCCCTCCATCATCCCACTTCGCTTACCCGTATTTGACTCTTTCGCTTTCCATACCCCTATCACCAACATGGAAGCCACTGTTATAACCTTCTCAACATCAACTCTTGTTGCATTAAACACCCAATCACACCTCCCCTTCCAAATTCCCCAACATATTTCAGCCACAAGAGTTTTACTTTCTTCATTAATTCCTTGGGTAAGCCTCACTTAGATCCCAAAAACCAGAAAAAATATCAGAACCCACTCTTGTTCGTGGAGCTTCATTTGGAGTTGTCAATACATGTTCTTCTATTGCTCTTCTACCACCTAAGCCTCCGAACATTGGACATACGGGGAAGTCATTACTCACCTTGAGGACAAGGAAATTTCAAAGGGGCAGTATTGATAGAGTAACTAACAGGCTGGAAATCATGAGCGATTAATTTAGGGGGATTGAATTAATCTGATTTGTTTTATTAATATGTATTTTACTTGTTTTAGTAGTGGTTTTAGTGGCTTGTTAAGTGTTGAGCAAGTTTAGAGTTAAGTGGAGTTAGTAAGAATTATATACTGAGTCAAAATATTTTATTTATTAAATTAAATATATTCAAGTCAATTATTTCCTAAATTGTGGTTGGTGATCCTAACTACTTTTAGGAGTCATTATTATCTTTTTTATCTATAAATATTGAGTCTTCGTATATGTAAAAGTGAGTCTGGAATACATAAAAACCTATTAGAGAATTACTTATCTAAGTATGAAAGATTTTTCTTGGGTTTTAGTTGTCTAATGAGTTATAGATTCTGGCTCATCTTTCTATTAAAGATTTACCATATTCTTTATTTTATTCTAAAATTAGATCATAATTTCATAATCTGATAAAGATTTATCCTTTTAATGTTTATCCTCTTATTCTTTTATCTTTCCCCAAAAAAAGCGTACATATTGCTTCACCCGTCCTCTCCACATCTACAATATATTCTTACTTGATCAAATCATGTAAATGCCCTTGAATTCTTTCCATTCACCAAGTGAACGAATTGGGTGAATTCGATAAAAGAATGACATAAGAAAATATAGTTATAAATTCATTTTAAATGATTATCACATATTAAGAAATGACAATTAAATAATTAAATGTCATACATTGATAAACTTTTTCAAATTTACCTCTATTAAAATTCTCTCTTTCTATGCCTACAAATCATTCTTACCACTCTCTATTTTATCAATGAGAATTTTTTGGGCCAAATTTCTAACAAGAATCAAGTAAGAGTAATTGAAAAATTGTAATTAATAACTCTCTAAGTTCAACTTATGTCACACCCTTATCTTATTTTCACCTTTTTCAAAGTCTTAGTGGAAATCGATACGCAGTTCGATGGGCAACGCAGGAATAGTATGAATATACTAATAATAAGTGCATGATTACAGAAATTCCCCTATAAGGGTTCATACATAATAATTACAAACCTTGTAGCCGTACCGAGCTCTAGGGTATCAAAACCCATCCCAGCGAAAACGGAGACATCTTCCCGTCTTCATTCCACCACTGCAATCCTTCCGTACAGTTCTCCTATTTGTTTTCAACATATCTTCTGTCTCCTTCCGTCTAAATTGTTGGTTGGGGAAGGTGAGATTCAGGAGAATCTTAGTAAGAAAAAGATACCATAATGTATGCATGATATATACTATGTGTATGACATGTTAGCTTTAACTAGATGCATACCCCATAATGACATTTCTGCATGCTCAATGTTTCATGCAACAAAACTGTGGCCACAGCAAAACAGAAACAGAGCTTTGTTTATTCAGTTATGCTCTACACAATCAAGTAAAGCAATCACATTCATCATTACACAAGTAGGGATATCAATTACATACAAATAAGGTAAGTCCCCTACCTTAACCCTTTTCCGCCTCGAAACGTGTGCCTCGTAAAGTGTGCCAATGACTAGGCTCTCAACTTGATCCTACAATTCCAAATATGCAATTTAAATACTTCCATAGTATTTCTGAGGGTTATATTAGCCTATTTTAAAAGTTTACCAAAATGCCCTCGAGTACCCGATCCGGCGCTGCTGTACTCGGTCGACCATACTTTTCCCAAAATTTAGACTTGAGCTACTATGACATAATTTTGCCCAAGGAATCCATTTCAGAACTCAGAATTACCAAATTCACTTCCAAAAGACGAGAATGCCCTTGGCAGCCCCGCTTTAAGGGTTTCAGGGGCGTTGTCGAAATTATGTTTTTTTTCGAACTTTTCTGAAAAAGTGACCAACTGTAACCCCATCTAATTTTCCCTCATGAACTCAATGGAACCATCAAATCATTGAAAATCTAACTCTAACCCCTAGATCTCAGCCTTGCCGAAATATGGGTATCCTCCAGGGAAACTCGGGGTTTTTCGATTCTAACTCCGCAAACATGTTCTTTTCTAATCCTAAACACTTTATTAGCTATTTTATTATGCTACATCTACCATTTAGACTAAGTTTTGGCAACATAACCTTTATGTCTCATCTTTTCAAAAATTTACAACCAAAGACAATCCGGCGAAATTTCACCAATTAAATTGCCCACAGCCGCCAGAATAGTCAATATACGAAGGTTTGGAAGTTACCTCAAACTCCCACTAGCTTTTCCTTGACTTGGCTGAAAACCCTAAGCCCTTCCACGCCAAATTTGTGCTTCCCAACCTTTAAATATGTAGAAAAGTAGCTTAGAATTGGAGTTATACGTGTTAGGAGCTAAATCATCGGAGGAATCGGCTTTCATTGTGAAATTTCTTCTCTTTCTCTCTCTAAATACTCTCAACTCTTCTCTCTGTTTAGAGCTGCTACAACATGACGGAAATGGGAGGAAGATGAAGATATGAAATATTTGATAGTCCTTGCTTATGTCATCTCCTTAAATGCTTATGTCATAATTCCAAAAATAAGACTTTCTGTACAAGAATTCCTAATTTCATGTAACTTGATACCTTAAGTCAAATTGACATGCAACTAATATTTTCCTTTCTTGTTACATGTAATGGCATCCCAAGGATCCCTCCTTTAGGTCCAAATTGGCTTCACAACTTGTTCAAGTTATATATACACATAAAGTCACAATTTTTGTCAAATTTGCATTTTTTTCTCAAATTTTCCATAAATTCCTATTTAATTGACCAAAATATTCTAAATATATTTTCCCCCTTTATTTTCCTTAATTAATTTAAATTAACTTCAATTAATCAAAAAATAATTAATTTTGTGCTATTTTGGCAAAATTACGATTTTTCCATTGCATTTTCTTTCATTTTTGGATTTCTGGCATAATTTCTGCCCAAATTTTGAAAATTTATAACTAAATTTGCAGACATCAAATTGGAGCCATTCCAAAGGCAATGAAACCCTTATTGAGTCTAGTTTCAAAAAAATATATATTCTTTAGTCAATTAGAGGCACATCATTCCCATAAATTCCATCTTTGGACGCTGCAATAGAAACTTTCCAGTTTCACTGGGTAAACTTCAAAAATTCATAACTCTTTGTATATAGTTTCAAATGATTCATATGATCTATCAATTTAAAGCTTAGGATGTGTACTTTTATTTTGTAAAATATCATAATTGTTGCTCATCATTTGGTCTTTCAAAATCTCATGACAAACTCACAGCCTCGCAGGAAATTTCATTGGAAGCATAATCACTTTCTTCAAAATTCACCATCTTATTTACTTTAATTACCCAAATATATAAGAAAAAGTAGGAAATAGATTTGGGACACCTACTAAACTAGGGTTTAGCACTCCACTTAATTCAAACTTATTCTCAAGCTTCCGATATTAAAATTTGGGATATTACAACTTATATTTAAGACAAAAATTTCTTCCACAACAGACTTATAATAAGAATTAAATTGGTAAATGAAACCAATGTCTCATAATTAGATATGGAATTAATTTCTCCACTTTTTCTTTACCTCTCTTTACGCACGTTCTATATAATGGTACAAAGGTTATTGAATCGGGATACGAATCGTGAGACGAAAAACCTATTTTTGGAATGGTGAATCAAAACGTATTATGAATTATAACATTCATGATCAATTTTAAAGATGATATTAATATAATTTTTAAATAAGAAGATATCAAATGTTTGTATATATTAGCATTTTAAAGACAAATAACATTTCATGAAAAAAGAAATAAAAATAGGGTTTTCATTGGGATGAGTGAGAGGAAATCTATAATAATTATAGAAGTAAAAGGAAATTCTTAAATAAATCCGTACAAAATCTTAAAAAGAAAATGACAAAAAGGGGTTTTTTAAAGTTGAATAGCACCATATCCGACCCGATCTATGCACAACCTTGTTCATCCAGAATTGCATGAACCGCTGGCATTATGCAGTTCCTGCAATTCTAACTTGTATTGCTCCTAGAATCACAAGATACATGCATAAATAACATACATTATCGTATTTATATTTTTTTCACATGATTTTGAATCGAATCGTGAGATACTTCGAGATTTATAGGATTCTAACTACCATAGGTACGACATTGTTTTTCAAACTTATACTTTATGGAACATATCCATAAAAATTCATTAATAAACATACCCGGCCACTTTATTGAACAAGTTAGATGATCCAACGCATTAGTTTTCAAATTTCACATAACCGATTTCATTTTACAACAACTCGTAGACTAAAAATATCCAAGCACATAAAGCAATTGAATTGTGGTTATCTCAACTCTAGACTAAAGCTTACCAAACTTTGGTGGTCTTCCAGACAACACTTCAATCCAGTTTAATCTACACATTTACAAATAATGGCTTGTGAACATCATAGTTTAACTTTTCCCCCGTTTCCATTAATTAATAGTAAAGTTCATCTTGAAAAATATATAAATGTACATAATCTATTTTGATTTTATTAAAGTCTTAAAAACTTATTTAAAAAACAAAAATTAGGTTATAATTAGACATAGATCTCATGTATTACATTAATTTTTTTTTTAATATTTAGAGTAGACACTAATAACATGAGATTAGAAGTTGAATTGAATTCACGATCTTCTACTTATAAAGATGTTTTTATATCACCAGATGATTAATTAGGTCATTGTTATAAATATAATATTTGTGTGAATATCCATATATCTCCATTATTTCTATTTTCTCCAATAACTCACATTAATCTCTTGTTGTCATCAAATCTGTAGATCGATATCGATTCTATTGAGATTGTAAAGTTATGTCTATAAATAGAGGGCATGTATTATATACTATATACACCTTAATAGTGAATAAGAATTATCCTCTTTTGCCCTCATATACTCTCTTTCTCTTGTTGTTTTTCCTCTTTCCTTTTTATTTATATCATGTCACAAAGTTCTTTTTCCGTTCCGTATAGCCTTAAAAAAATGGTTTCATCAAAGGCAAAGCCACCCATGTATTCATAATTATCTCCAAACATTTATGGTGGAGCTGTGAAAATTTTTCCCCAGCATTTGATTTGTACTATAATGAATGGGCTTCTTCTATTTTCTCCTTTTTGATGGGCATGTTGCCGCAGGGGGATGGAAATTAATATGAAGCAGCTGAATCTTACCAAGTTACGCCTACTAATTGATTTATCATCTTCAATTATAGATCTTTCATTTCAAACAATCTTCTTCTCGTGCAAATGTCTGTGGTATATCATATTTATAATTCTGTCTTTAAGATTTGATTGCTTTGCACACTACAAAAAAAATGAAAATTAGCGATGGAATTTAGTGACGGAATATCATTCGATCGCTAATCCGTCCTTAATCCCCTACAAATTCCGTCACTAAAATTAGCGACGGAATTTTTCCGTCACTAAATTAGCGACGGAATCACATTCCGTCGCTAAATTCCGCCTCTAATTCCGTACCTAAAATTAGCAACGGAATTTTTCCGTCACTAAATTAGCGACGGAATAGAGACGGAATCACATTCCGTCGCTAAATTCCGTACCTAATCCGTCTCTAATTCCATCATTAAAAATTAACGACGGAAATAATCTAGCAACGGAATAGAGACGGAATTACATTTCGTCACTAAATTCCGTCACTAATCCGTCTCTAATTCCGTCATTAAAAATTAGCGACGGAATTTTTCCGTTCATAATTTCCGTCTCTAATTTCCGTCACAAATGATTAATTTTTATAATAATTATATTTTTTTATAATTATAAATTTATAATATAAATATTAAAATAAATAAATAAAATTATTAATTCAGATTTATTTTTGAAATTGAAATTATAATATAATATATTTGAATTTTTAATAATATATTATATACAAATAAAAATAAAAATTTTATAAATGCAAACAAAAAATAAAATATATCATAAAATGAATAAAAAAGATATTAATAATAAAAATTTAGGTAGAAAAATTACATAAAATAAAATAAGAAAAATAAATTCAAATATTTAATAATAGATTAAATTTTGTATTTCTAATTTTGTTCACAAAGCAAAATATATATATATATATATATATGTATGATTTTGCATTTAAATTAAACAAGTTTTTCTAAGCTCAACTGGTAAAGGCACTGGTACACGCGTGAGAGGTCAAGGCTTCGAATCCCAATTTGGTCACAAAATGCAACCAATTTGTGACTTGGACACGTGGCGCGCGATGGAGGGTGACACGTGGGGGTTGACCGGGACATGTGGAGGGCAAAGGCGAGGTGGCGGCGGCTGACAGGGACACGTGGCATGTGGAGGCTCATTGTGAGGACATGTGACAATTTAAATTATATAAAAAACATATTTTGCGACGGATTAGAGACAGAAATTCCGTCGCTAAATTCCGTCTCTAATTAGAGACAGAATTTAGCGACGGAATTTCCGTCTCTAATTAGTGATGGAATTTAAAATTTCGTTCCTAATTAATTAGTAACGGTCTTTTTACCAACGGAACAAATTCTGTCGCTAATTTGATTCCGTCACTAAACTAATTAGTGACAGAAATTCTGTCGCTAAATTCCGTCGCTAATCCGATGTTTTTTTGTAGTGCATATTCTAAATGAGTCTTTGAGTATTTTAATATGAATTAACTATGTTTATCGAATTAATCTAAATTGATTGCATTATTGGTTCCCTTTATCATATAGTGCCCTAAAGCAAGTGAAATAGAATTTATGAATATGAATTTATGTTTTGTTCTAAGTTGATTTGAAAATCCTTTCAAACACAATTTGAGACTTTGTTGTTTTCCCTCCTACTATAGATTTTCCCAGTGAGGAGATTTTTATTTTTTATTTTTATAGTTTTATTTTAATTTTATAATAAATATTTGACTGAAATATAGATAATTCTTTTTAATTACTCCGATTTGCTTTTTTGTATAACCATCTAACACCCCCAGAATTGCATCGGAGATATAAATTGTTCGCGTAAGTTAACCCTCAGCCTCAGCCTTGGCAAGGCTATGCTCTACCATTAAGCTATTTCCTCTAGTAACCGGTAGCAGTGAAGTACTATTGAGTGTGTGTTTGGATTATCTTTTTTTAATAGCTTTTACGACTTATGAAGTAAGTGTGTGAGAGGAGTTTTGTCTCGGGTTGCTCAAACCATGGTTTGGAGGTTTGTCAAACACACACTGAGACGGCATTATTGAGTCTTGACCAAAAAAAAAAAAAGCACTACTAGGCACTTCACGTATCACTTGATATGGACGACTTCTTTTTAGTAGAAAGCGAAAAAGAAGAGCAAAGCCAAAAACATAACCAAGAACAAGAGGAGAAATGACAGGATGGAAAAGTCTACTTCTAATCTCAGAAAACATCCGAAAAAACCTGCTATGAAACCACTTAAAAGGGTTGAAAAATTTAGGAACTTGGAAAACATGAAACATGTTTTATACGTCGATAGTACGACCTGTGTGTTTGTTCTTCTTTCATTTTCTTTCTTAGAAAGCACTCACTGAGTTACTTACGAATCAAAAAGATTGAGGCTGACTACGGCCTCAGATGATTAGGCAGCGACAGGATTCGAACCTGCAATCTTTAGGTCATGAGCCTAATGAGTTGACCAATTCCTCAACCTTGCTTTTGGGCTTAGAAAAGAGGAGGTGAATGAGCGGCAGCAAGTTGTCATTTCGATGAAAAGACAAGAACAACCAAGAGACAAGATGGGAATGGGTTGCAAAGAAGGAAAGAGCAAAGAACAACCGGGAGGACATATGAGTAGATGTCCTCCAAATGATTATGACTCTTCAACTTCACATGAGCCTTTACAAATCTCAATAAGAAGACCACAAGCTAAAAGGTTTAAGTAAGCATTGATTGGGCTAGTTCTAGAGGCTTTTACAAAGCAAATGACAATTGGATCAATAAATCTAAATAAAAATATTGAAAACGTCACTTATTTCACATGGGCTGAAAATAGAGATACCGGTCATATTTTAGGCTAGGAGACATTAAATTTAAGAGCTTGGACCAAGTACTATATATGAGAGGATTCATTTGAGCCTAAATAAACACATTTTGGGTTTTAAATGCTTATTATATGTTGTTTATTTTATTTGTACGAAAATTATGAGGTAGTTGGTAGATTTAACTTTCGGATTCCTTAGTTCAATGTATTAAGTTTTTGTTTTTATTTTCTAGGTTAAATTTAATGCAATTTGGTCAAATTTTCAATATATCCTTTAAATATTTTGTAACCCTAATTTGTAGGGAAGACTGGAGACTTGACTTTTGGGATGAAAAGTTACATTTCTACATTTTGTATCTTGAGAGTGGATTCTCTCTAGGGTTCTTCTTAGAACTAATAGACTTATCAAGGCTCGATCAACCTTATAACATCTTCCAACACTTTAGATCCTTATTCTTTTATGTTCAAGGGTTCAAGTAGATCATCGCTTTGTTTAGCTTTCTTGGGGTGAGTATATTTTCGATTGATTGTAGGTTCGTAGGATCTTTTTCTTGTGGGTTCGCACTAGGACACTCCAAACACATTTATTTTCACAATTTGACAAAAAATATCTTTCAATTATCTCATATAGTGTAAATACTTAAAATAAGTCAATCCAAACAAGCATCAACGGGGTGTTTGGATTAACAAGGTAAAAGTGTCTTTTATTTCATTGAACTTTTGCAAACTTAACTTGGAGTTAAAGTTAGATAGCGTAATGTGATTTATATTTAGATTGACTTTTACAAAAAGTCACTTCGATAAACTAAAATTTGTTTGGGTGTTTAATAGGAAAGCAAGTTTAAATATAAAATGAGTGCAAATGATATAAATTTTATTATATAATATGTATTTATACTATATGTATATAATGCAATAATTTTTATAAAAATATTCAAATTAAAAATATAAAAATAAAATGGTTAATGTATTATTGAAAAAAAATTGGAAAATACTTAAATTTTAGATAAAATTGGGTGAATGTTCCCCTTTTGATAAGGAGGGTCTAAATCAAATATTGGTCCTCTGTATGTATAAAATTTGTAGAGTTATGATACACCCTACACCGTATGTATAAAAATTTATCAAATTGTTATATCACCAATTAAATTTTATAATGGGAAATTTTACCAGTTTTTCAAAAATTTTATTATTTGATTTTGTCCTTCTTTGAATATTTTTATAAACATAAAATTATTGAGTCTTTTAGAGTAATCTCATCAAAGCAAGTTAGTACCACTTGAAGATCCTTCTTTTTTCTTCATGGTCATTTTTTTCTGGGTTTGTTTGAGAAGGTGATAGGGGGCAAAAACGTGCCTTCAGACTTCAGAGGGTTAAGGCACAATGGGAGTAAAAATGCATGTTTGGAAAGGCGTTTATGCAATATGACTTTTGGGCCAAACACACGATATTAGCCAAGCTAGCTTCATGTTTCTTTTCAAAAAAAACCTGCAGCCATTGCCGTAGAGAGAGAAGAGGTGCATGGGAAAAAAGGAAGGGAGATTTACACTTAGGTCCCATGCAAGGAAAAAAATGAAAAAATGGTCCCTATAGATTGCAAAATAAAAAAATGGTCCCATGGAGTTGTCAATACAGGCTCCTGGAGTTGTTAATGACAACTCCAGGAGCCTGTATTGACAACTCCATGGGACCATTTTTTCATTTTGCAATCTATAGGGACCATTTCTTCATTTCTCCTCTTCCTTGGGACTTCACTGTCATTCTCCCAAAAAGGAAGGGGTTCCGTACCTGGTACCTCTTGCTTTCATAAAAAAAATAAAACTTTTATAAAAGACCCAACAACTTTAGGTTTGCAAAAATATCCTAAAAAACTAGATGATAAAATTTAATTATGATAGTCCACTCTAAGCTCAATTGATTTCCATCATTAATATTTAATTAATCTCTAAAAATCTACAAAAATAAAATAAAATTGTTGTAAATAAAAAGAAAGATAAGAGAGAATATGAGAGGATGAGGAGAGAGTAATTCATATTCATTATTCAATGTTTGTCTAATGCATAATACATGCCCGCTATTTATATGCATAGATTTACAATCTCAATAGAATCTATATCTATTATCTACATATGTAATGAGAATAAAGATAACTATATGATACTACATAGAATATTAGATAACATAGATAAATGGACATCTACACAAATATTATATATTCATAATACTCCAACTTGGATGTCCATTATGTATGAATGTGCCTCATTGATACATTGTCCAGTACTGTCTCATTAAAACCCTTTCTAGGAAAACCCAATGGGACAAAACCTAGAAAAGAGAAAAAGGGTACGGCGTATATTAACTCCCCCTCTTGATGACATTAGTAGAGATGTCTAAGTCTTGATGACATCAAGGACATGCTTTTCAAAGATTGCAGCTAGAAGAGACATAGTGAATAAATCTGTTAAACTCTCACTGGAACGAATATGCTTGATATCTATTTTGCCATCATTTTGAAAGTCACAAGTAAAGAATTTTGGTGAAATATACTTCGTTCTATCTCCCTTGATATACCATTCCTTTAGTTGGGAAATACATGCAGCATTATCCTCATAGATGACTATCAGGATCATTTTACTCGTAGATAAACCACAAGTGATTTGTATGTGATGTATTGTTGATCTTGACTATACACATTCTCAACTCGATTCATGCACAGCAAGAATTTCTACATGGTTAGATGATGTGGCTGATATAGTTTGCTTTATAGATCACTATGAAATAGTTGTATCACTAGTTATGAATAAATATTCTATTTGTGATATATCATCATGTGGATTAGACAAAAACTCAGCATTTGCATAGCCAACAAGTTCGTGCTTGGGTACATTTGAGTAGAATAATCTCATATCCATTATACCTCTAAGATAATAAAGAATATGCTTAACTCCATTCCAATGTCTTCATGTTGGTAAAGAACCATATCCTACTAATAAATTCACAACAAAAGATATGTTTGGTCAAGTGTAATTAGCAAGATACATTAGTGTTCCAATTGCACTAAGATATGTTACTTCTAAACCAAGTAGTTCTTTATCTCCTTCTTTGCTCACAACTCGAGATCTAAATGGGTCTTTATTCTCCTATAAATACCTTATAATCATTAGGGTACATAATGGATGTGACTACCATGTAAAAATGCTCCAAGACCTTCCTTATGTAGACTTCTTGATATACAAAGATCCTATTTTTCAGGTACTCAATCTATAAGCCAAGAAAAAAATTTTATTTTTTCCAAGTCCTTCATTTCAAATTCTTTCTTCAAACAATTAATTTCCATTTGAAGCTCTTTTGTAACACCAAAAATTTTATTCACCAAGATTATATTGTAATTATTTTATATATTCAATGAAATGGTGAATATTTAAGGCTAAAGGAATTAAATATTGAAAGTTGAAAGTTGAATAGTGTTTTCAGTGAAATCGTCTGCGAGGCAGTGAGTTTGTTATGTGATTTTGGAAGAACAAATGATGAGCAAAAATTATAAAATTTTATAGGATAAAAATAGACATCCTAAGATTTAATTTAATATGTCATACGAATCAATTGAAGCTATGTACAAAAAGATATGAATTTCTGAAGTTAGCCCAGAAAATATGGAAAGTTTCTGAAGCAGTGGTCAAAGATTGAAAATCTGGGAATAATATGATCCCAGCTAGTAAAATTCCATATTTTTTCTTGAAACTAGACTCAATAACGATTCCATAACATTTGGAATCACTCCAAAACAATGTCTATAAATTTAGTTATGATTTTTTAAAGTTAGGGCAGAAAATCTACCAGAATTGGCATTATTCTGAAAATTGAAAATAAATGTGTTAGAAATTGTGTAAATTGTGGAATTAAAGATGTCAAGTGTCATTATCATATGAAGAGGGGAGTAGGCTATGATTTATGAAGATGAGCACATGTCAAATAGCTATATGAACATGGTAATGTGGCAATGGTAGAGTGCATTGTTGGGTTAGATGATGAGTGTATGGTTGAGTGTACACCGCATGAAGCCATGGTTGAATGCATGATGGAAATTAGATGGAGCAAGTATGTCATAATGGAAGAAGGTATGGGTAGAAGTATGGTTGTGACAAGTGTCACCACAAGACTCCATCTTGAAAATTAAGGGCTAAGAGGAAAGAAGAGACAATTGATTAAAATACTTCTCTTCCCTTCCTTTTGTGTATTTTGGCCGAGCATAAGGAAAGAAGAGAGAGAGAGAGCTTGAAGACTTAGAGAGAAGGAGGAGCTTAAGGAGGCTAGAAGCTAAGGTAAGACATTGTTCTTAAGCTTTTTCTTTGTAAGTTTCCATGAGAAAACTCCACTAAACCTTGTTTCTTCATGAAATCATGATCTTGAAGACACCATTCTTAGCTCAAGGAGTGAGAGAGGAGACATCTAGAGAGAGAGGATTCAAGAACTCAAGAGATAACCTCACAAACCTTAGATCTAAACTAGTATGGTGTTGTTGTTGAAGTTTGTTGTTGGTTTGGTGATTTTTGGTTGAGTCGTAAATTTGGAAAAGCCTTAATCCTAAGGGGTTATGCTGCCTAAATTTCTTTGAATCATGATTAAGAAGTGTCTAAATGAGTTAATAAAGGATTAGAAGTGGAGAAGTACAAGTTTTAAAAGCTAAAACACAAAACTCCATTTTTCCATTTTTTTGAGAAACTTTCGGTCAGCACTGTTCCAGGGGGTAGGAGCTGGATTTTCATGAAATATTGGATTCAGTGGGCAAAAATAGGTGGGGTTACAGTTGATCATTTTTTCAGAAAAGGCCAAAAAAGCATAATTACGAAAATGCCCCTAAAACCCTAAATCAGGGTTGTCAAGGGTATTTTCGTAATTTGACACTGAATTTGGTGATTTTGAGCCTGGAAATGGATTCCTTGGGCGAAATACGTTAGGATAACCCTAGTCAAAATTTTAGAAAAATGTGCCATCGACCGGGTACGGCCGGGCCGTACCCAGCTGGGGTCTAGGGGACAGTTTGGTAAATTTTTACTATAGACTAATATAACCACCAGAAACACTATAGAAGTGTCCAAACTGTACATTTGACGTTTTAGGACTGAGTAGAGAGCCTGAGGGATTGGCACACAAATTGATGCACGTTATTCGAGGATCAGGGAAGGGCGCTTAAGGTAGGGAACTTATCACTCCTGCATGTATTTGATATTTGTGGTAGTGTATTGATGCATGTTATTGCTTTGCTTGATTATGTGAAACATATATGAATGATTGAAGCTCTGTTTTGTTTATGCTATGGCCATAAATATGTTGATTGAAACATTAAGCACGCAGATATGTCATTGTGTGAGCATGAGTTATGTAATGCAAGCATGTCATGCATTAAGCACTTATCTTGCATGCATATTGGTATTGTTCTCCTACTAAGATTCCCTAGAATCTCACCTTCCCCTACCAACAATTTAGACAGGCAAAAACAGAAGCTATACTAAGAGCAATGAAAAGAACCGTACGAAGGGGATTGCAGTGATGGAACGAAAATGAGAAGATGTCTCCGTTTCATTGAGACGGGTTTAGACACCCACGTAGCGCTGCGAGGCTACATTAATTGTAGTTATCAAGTACGAACTCCTATGGGGAATTCCATAATCATATACATAATATCAGTATATTTATACTATTCATGTGCTGCCCACTGAACTGCGTATCATTTTCTGCAAATACCCTAAAATAGGTAAAAATAAGATGAGGGTGTGACATCTTCGAGAGTACAAATGATGTTGATATCATCAACATAAAACAACAATTATAGCAAACTTAGTTCCAAATCTCTTCATAAAGATTCATGGGTATATTGGATCATTTTTGTATCCTTCTTTCAAGAGATATTCACTAAGTCGATTGTATCACATGTACCTTGATTGCTTCAAGCCATTCAAGGACTTGTTTAATTTAATTGAGTATTGTTCTCGAGGACTTGAATGTGACACTTCTAGGATCTTGCATCCTTCAGGGACTTGTACTTTTAGCACCCGAGTCCTTCAGGGACTTGTGCTTCCGGCACCTTTCCATAAGACCGATCCTTTCTTTGTTGGCACTCGCTAATGGTCTTTGGCTCATAATCCTCATTATCATTCATTACATCATATGCTATATTAAAAGCAAAGATGTCATCAATATTGACTTCATTTTGGTCCCATCATATTTCTATTCTTAACATAATTTATTGAAATCTCATTATTTTCACATATTTCAGGTACCTTAGTCTCTTCTGAGACTACGATATTCTCTTTTGGAGATGTCTCTTCTAGAGATAATCACTCTTTAAGAGATGGCTCTTATGAAGCTACTAACATTTCTTAATTATCCTCTACTTGACCATCGATATTATTAGCTCCTTTTATCTTTCAATGATTTTTAACTTTAGAACTGATGAACCTTCCCCGCTTCATGCATGCTTAAGATTCATTCACAATAGTTTGTCTTTTAAGGACATGAATTCTGATAAGAGCATTAGCAACTGGGACATGTGACTTTGTCAATTTCTTTATATCAGTAATTTTTTTTTGCATTTGATTAGCTAAATTCTGTAAATGAATTATCTTTTGAACTTCCAGTTCACATTTTTTGTATAAGGATTAAAATGAGCTAATGATAATTCATTCTAGCTAATATTTTTATCTAACTGCTTGTTTTCTCCCCTAATATTAGGAAAAGTGATTCATCAAAATGACAATCGGCAAATCGTGCCCTAAATAAATCTCCTATAGATAGCTATAAATATTTTATGATCGAATGAGATTCACACCCAACATAAATTCTCATCCTTCTTTGAGAACCTATTTTGGTGTGTTGTGCTGGTGCTACGAGCACATATACTGCACACCTAAAAATCCTAAGTAGGAAATATTAGGTTCCTGACCAAAATCCATTTGTAAGAGGGAAACATTTAGATAACTTATTGGCTTAATGCGAATTAATATTGCTACATGCAAATTAGCATGGTCCCAAGCAAAAATTGAGATATTAGATCTCATAATCGGCAGGTACAACAGAAGAATTTTAAAATTTTAACTGATCCTAATTGAGGATCTATCAACGGCATTTAAACTGAGTTAGAAAAATTCGTACCTTTTTCAATCAGGGTTTTCGATCTCTAGGAGCCAACACGTCAGGTCTGCTCCCTCTACCGGCATCCACACGAATGCTCTCCAACACAGACTACGTGCTAGCGCCTCCAATGTCTCCTAAGGTTTCCCTTGCGGCTCTAAATTCTCATTCATGTATGAGTATATCTGCTTTATCAAGTTTATAACCTATGAGGGCTATATTCGAATTTCAAAATTAATCTTTATTAATTTTAAAATTAATTAACAATTAATTATCTTGATGAGCTAATTAAATAAATTAAGTTTAATTAAATAAGTCCAACGGTTTTAATTTAACCTATTTATTTAATCTAAATAAAGAACCATTAGATTTAATTTATCTTCATAAATTAAATTTGAGATACTATATCTCTATCATGTTAGTTATTAAATCTAATTTATCTTAATAAAATTAAATTTAAAACTAACACAATATAATAATATCATATAATATATATAATAATATCATATAATACACACACACACACACACACACATATATATATATATATAATATTATTAACGAATTTTATATTATATATATAAATATAAAATTCATCTACCCTCGATTAAACATTATCTCATGTTGGGTCATTCTTGTGTTCGACCCTGTAGGCCCATATGAAGTTGGCAGTGGGCCAATAATTGTACTAACCCACAAGTCGCAAGCGGCCTCTAGTAAGATATTACGACTACCCAATTCATATGAGGACTGTTAACATGATACAACCATTCATACAACCATGTCACTTCCCTTTTGTCACACGATATATCGGTCGAGGATGAGGCATGGATAATGTCATCCTCTTATTCCTGACTATTACTTTCTCGATTCTTGAATAGTCTGACAATAGAAATGGAAACTCCTTTCCATCGTAGTATGACCATACATTTCTTAGACTCACTCATCGAGGGGCCCAGTAATATCTCTCTATTAATGTGAGGGACAAATTCCATCTTGAATATTCATATTCCTCTACATGAAAAACCCACCAAGCCCGATCGTAGCCTTTATCATCACTCTGTTAAAAGGGCATTGTGATGTGGTTATACATGAGAAAAGCTTATGACTTGATCTATGTAGCTTTCTCATAGTAAGTCGATCCAGCACCTTGTACTCTTACAAGTGCCTAAGACTTTGATTCATATCTCTATATCTTATTAAAGTTATAGTGGTATTGTTTCATCTCTGCTCCCCGTATAGATGACCGACTAGGGACATTTTAGGATAATTTTTATGATATATCCAAAGATACAATTATCACAGTTAACATGCAAATAATATGATAATAGAATGGAGAAATTTTATTAAATTAATAATGTTCAAAGTATAATGATTGGCCCTTATGGCACAATTTCCAACATAAAGGTCTTGAATTAGTTGCAAATGTTTAATCAATGATTCTTCAAGTCTATTTTGCGTATGAACATGAGCTACAGGATGTTCAACACCAATTCTAAAATACAGACAATATTCATTAAAAACTTGAAAAGCAAATTCACCAGCATTATTAAGACGTATTTTCTTAATAGAATAATCAGGGTCATGTGCTATTAATCAATCAAATGAGCAAGCAATCTCACAAACACTATGTTGCAAAAAGATAATCAACAAACATGCAACCATTTAGTTTATGCATCAATTAAAACAATATGGTAACTAAATGGTCTACATGGTGGGTGTATTGGCCCACAAATATCTCCCTGTATCAGTTTTAGAAAAGTGAGAGATTCACTTTCTATTTTGCTTGGTAAGGGCCGAATAATTATATTTCCCTTTGAACATGCAACATGAGAAATCATGGGATTGTGGCATTTGCTTACGCTTTAAGGTATGTCCATATGAATTCTCAATTATTTTTTGCATCAAGATTGACCCGGGATGGTCTAAGCAGTTAAGCCAAACATTAAATTCATTAGTAAAGTTTTGGTTTATATTGGCAAACATCTAGTTTACAATAGCATGTGTTTCAATTGTACTTATTAATGTATAATACAAGCCAGAAGAAAAAGCAAGAAAAGTTTCTAATATGCATTTTCTACCAGAAACGAAATTTGTGATATCAATACATTACTGATTATTTTTTAGTTGTTGTTTCTAAATGGTATACTTTTTTGAGGATATCTTTGACACTCAATAAGTTTTTTTAAGACTTAGTAGAATAAAATTCATTATCAATCTATATAATTTTGTTCCTTTAAGTAACAAAATATTAGCTCTTTGGGAGTCTTCAATCAAATTTCTACTATCAGATATAGTCTGAACATTGGCCTCTCGCATTATCAAAGAAGAAAAATTTTGTCATTTCTAAGTATGGTGTGGAATGTTAAATTATCAATGAGACATAAATCTTTGAGACTTATGTCAACAAGACTCATTCTTGGTTAAAAGAAACATAGAAATAAAGAAAAGCATAATTAAAAATGAAATACATAAAATAGTAGCAACTGTAAACACACTAAATTAGCAGTTCAGATAGACAAAGATAATTTATGCTAAGAAATCAGCAACATTCGAATGGGTAATATCCATGTCACCATACTCAAAATTGCTAGCCTGATTAACATGATTTATCTCAATCTTTGATCTTTTACCATTATTTTAAGCATTTCTTTGTAAATGTCAATCGAGTGTCTTGACGTGCAACAAGTACATGACCAATGACCTTTGTCATCACAGCGATAACATGGATTTTCAGCATATTTATTATACCTACTAGTTTCTCTTTTGTGGTTCTTATAGTCTTTCTCCATTCAAGTGGGAATTTGAACCACCATGATTACGACCATGGCCACGTCCAAGGCAAATAGCCACATCTAAACCCACGTCTATGGCCACAATTAGATTCATCCGTGACTACATTCACTTCTGGGAATGGAGTCAAGCCTGTTGGACAGGATTTCATGAATTTTTTCAACAAAAGCTCATTCTTTTGTTTGGCCATATGGAGGCAAGAAATTAACTCAACATATTTCTTAAACATTTTATGGTAATGTTACTACAAAAGCAAATTGGATGTCTCCATTCATAATGAGCCTTTGGAAGGATAACCATCTTCTGATAGTCATACCTTTCTTTTAAATTGTTACAAAGAAGAAGTGGATCTTTTATGGTCATAGATTCAGTTTTGAGACCTTCATGTATTGGTGGCGTAGAAAATTCTTAGATCAAGCAAGATAAATAGTCCTTTTCAGTAATGACAAGAGTCACAAATTTAAAATTTCACAAGATTTAACATAGCTTAGACTAATGCAATAAAAGGAAATTCATAAAATATGAAATATAAAAATGTAACTTAATAGCACAAACAATAATACCAAAAAAATCATAAAGACAAGAAATAATTCTTAAAGTAAGATATTACAACAAAATTAAAACTTTATAGTTTCAGGCCATTTAATTCTCATGGCTTCAGGTCAATTAAACTCAAGATGAGAAACTAAATCTATATAGCTTCTATCCATTTATTTTCAGGATAAATAAAAATTGTTTATGGCTTCTGGCTAGACAATATGATAAAAGACGAAACAGTATATGGTTTCTGGCCATATAATAAGATAGAAGATGAAAAGGGTATATGCCTTTTGGCCATATAACAGGGAATCAAAGGAATATGGCTTCTGGCCATAGCATATCAAAATAAGAAATCTGTCACGCCCTTATCTCAATTTCAACCTTTTTCAGAGTATTTGCAGAAAACGATATTCGGTTCAGTGGGCAACACAGGAATAGCATAAATATACTGATAATAAGTGCATGATTACATAAATTCCCTATAGGGGTTTGTACATGATACTTACGATTAAGGTAGCCGCACAAGGCTACTAGGGTATCTAAACTCATCCCAGTGAAACGAAGACTTCTTCCCGTCTTCGTTCCACTACTGTAATTCCCTTGTACGGTACTCTGCATTGTTATTTACATATCTTCTGTCGTCTCCTGTCTAAATTGTTGGTAGGGGAGGGTGAGATTCGAGAGAATCTCAGTAGGAAACAGATACCATAATGCATGCATGATTGATGCTATGTGTATGACATGTTAGCTTTATCTAGATGTATGCCCCATAATGAGATTTCCGCGTGCTCAATGTTTCATACAATAAGACTATAGCCACAGCGAAAACAGAAACAGAGCTTCATTTATTCAAATATGCTCTACACAATCAAGTAAAGCAATCACATACATCATTACACAAGCAAAGATATCAAATACATGCAAGTAAGGTAAGTTCCCTACTTTAACCCTTTTCCGCCTCAAAACGCGTGCCTTGATCTACGTGCAAACAGCTTGGGGCTCCATATTCGATCATACAATGTCAAATATACTATTTAGTCACTTCCATAGTGTTTCTAGGGGTTATATGAGTTTATCTTGAAAAATTACTAAAATACCCCCAGGGTCCCGGCCCGGCCCGGCCCCGCTATACTCTGTCCGACCGTACTTTTTTTGATATTTTGACATAGGCTATTCTTACATATTTTCACCCAAGAAATCCATTTCTAGACTCAAAATTATCAAATTCAATGTCAAATTATGAAATTGCCTTTGGCAGCCCTACTTTTAGGGTTTTAGGGGCGTTTCCGTAATTATGCTTTCTCATCCTTTTCCAAAAAAATGCCCAACTGTAACCCCACCTAATTTTCCCTCATGAATCCAATGTAACCATCAAATCATTGAAAATCTAACTCTAAGGCCCTCAAACATCCCTGGCCGAAATTATGGTGTTCTCTGGGAAAAATCGGGGTTTTGCGATTTCGGCTCCGTAAACGCGTTCCTTTCTACTCTTAACCACCTTATTGACTATTCCATTAGGTTACAACTACCATTTAGTACCAATTTGGGCAGCATAATCCCTAGGGAAACCCATTTTCCATTTTTAACACCAAGGACAATCCGGCGAAATTTCACCGATTAAATTGTCCACAACAGCTAGAATAGTCAATATACAAAGGTTTGGAAGTTACCTCAAACTCCCACTAGCTTGTCCTTCTTGTGGCTGAAAACCCTAACTTCAAAACACCAAGATTTATGCTTCAAATACCTTACATCACATAGAAGAGAAGCTTAGGAGAAGGATTATACACGTTAGGTACGAATTCACCGAAGAAATCGACCTTTAAAACTCTCAAACTTTCTCTCTCTCCTTGGCTGCTATTTCACGTCAGGTATGAGGCTGAAGGAAGAGGATGATAATTTTAATAAGATATCCCAATTTAATTAATTAATTTTCCCAATTTCGGATTTTTACAAAATTTTGGCAGATTTCTGCCCAAACTTTAAAAAATCATAACTAATTCTAGAAAAATCGAATTGGAGTGATTCGAAAGCCTATAGAACCCTTATTGAGTCTAGTTATAAGGAAAAATATATACTTTTGCTAGATGAAATCACAAAATTCCGAGAATTTCAATCTTTACATGTTGCTCCAGAAAATTTCCAGTTTTTCTGGGCTAATTTCAAAAATTCATATATTTTTGTATATAGCTCTAATTGTGTCATATGACCTATCAAATTAAAGCGTAGGATGTCTACTTTCATCATATAAAATTTCATAATTTTTTCTCATCATTTGATCTTTCAAAATCACATGACAAGCTCACTACCTCATAGGCGGTTTCACCGAAAACATAATTATATTCTCCAAAATTCACCATTTTATTTTCTTAATACCCCAAAGATATAGAAATCATTAGGGGATAAATTTGGGCTTCTGCTAAATTGGGGCTTAGCAGTCCACTTAATTTATGCTTATTCTCAAGCTTCCAATCTCAAATTTTGGGGTATTACAAAATCAAAGTGACTTCGGGTCATATAATTTCATACTAGGAAATTAAAGCAATATTGCTTCAGGCCATATAATTTCATAATATCAAATTAGAGGTGTATAGCTTATAGCCATACTAAAATAACAATAATAATATAAAAGAACTTGTAAAAGATATATAAGATATAAAAACATAACAATCTCCAATCTTAACTATGGAATAAGATGTTTATAACAATCAGTAAAAGTATCTTTTTAATTTTATATAGTGCGACGAAGGTAGAGAAAATCGTTAAATTAACGATGAGAAAATCATACCTTCATTAAAGCTTTCATGCTGATAACGTGTTATAAATAACGAGAAAGATATGAGAGAATATGAGAGGAGGAGAGAGTAATTCTTATACACTATTCAAGATGTGTCTAATACATAATACATGCACTACTACAGATTTGGGCATTTATAACTCCTAATACATAACGGTTAATGTTGGAAGTGGCAAGCACAGCAGAATAATTCTAAAATTTTTGCTGATCCCAATTAAGGATCGATTAATTATGTTTAAACAGAGTTAGGAAGAATCATACCTTTTCGAATTTGGAGTTTTTGATCTCTAGGAATCAACACCTCCGATCAGCTCCCTCTACCGGTATCCACACGAATATTATTCCAACACGAACTGCGTGATAGCGCCTCCAACGTTTGCTAGGTTTTTTTTACGCCTCTGTATTATCAATTTTATAACCCATGAGGGCTATATTCAAATTTCAAAATTAATCAAGATTAGTTTCAAAATTAATTAACTCTTAATTATCTTGATTAGCTAATTAAATAAATTCGGTTTAATTAAATCTATCATACAGTTTTAATTTAACCTATTTATTTAATCTGAATAAAAAGCCAATAGATTTAACTTATCCTTATAAATTAAATCTAATATATTATATCTCTATCATGTTAGTTATTAAATTTAATTTATCTAATAAAATTAAATTTTAAACTAACACAATATAATAATATTATCATATATGTGTGTGTGTGTGTGTGTGTTTTGAAAATACATACATATATATATATATATAATATTATTAATTTTCTTTTCATGAATTTTATATAAATATAAAATTCATCCACCCTAGATTAAACATTGTCTCACGTTGGGCCATTCTTGTGTGTGACCCTGTAGGCCCATACAAATTTGGCAGTGGGCCAATAATTGTACTAACCCACAAGTCGTAAGCAATCTCTAGCAAGACATTACGACTACTCAATTCATATAAGGATCTTTAACACAATGCAACCTGTCATACGTCCATGTCATGTCCCTTTTGTCACACAATATTTCGGTCAAGGATAAGACATAGATGATGTCATCCCCTTGTTCCTAACCATTACTTGCCCGATTCTTGAGTAGTCTAACAATAGAAATGGAAACCCCTTTCTATCGTAGTATGGCCATACATTTCTCAGACTCACTCATCGAGAGGGTCTAGTAATATCTCTCTACTAATGTAAGGGACAAATTCCATCTTGACCATTCATATTCGTCTGCATGAAAAACCACCAAGCTCGATCATAGCCTTTATCATCACCCAGTCAAAGGTAACTTTTGACTTGTTCAAGGCCTAGCAATTCTCATGTAGGAATCCATGATGGGCTCAGGCCGAAGGGCATTGTGACATGGTTATACATGAGATAAGCCTATGACTTGATTCATGCAGCCTTCTCATAGTGGGTCGGTCCAGCACCTTATACTCTTACAAGTGCCTAAGACTTTGATTCATATTTCCATATCTTATCAAAGTCATACTGATCTTATTTCACCTCTACTCCCGTATAGATGACCAACCAGGGATATTTAGGACAATCTTTATGATTTATCTAAGGATACAATCATCACAGTGAACATACAAATAATATGATAACATAATGGAGAAAATTGATTAAATTAATAAATTCAAAGTACAATAATTGACCCTTAGGGCACAATTTCCAACAATTACAACTAATAAACATTATGTATGCCAATATGGAGGCCGAGTAAGGACACATAACACTTAAAAGTAATAGTTAATTATGCGCACCATCATGTATTATGAAGCAAAATTCTTGAAAACACAAAAATAACGGTTGTAGTTAATAACCATCATTTATTTAGTGACAAAAGTGACTGTTTTTTGAAACAACCTTCATGTAACACTTACAAATGATTCGTCTTCGAACTTTTCATCAGCAAAAACACATACATAACAGTTATCTCTATTAACCGTAAAGTATGAATAACAAAAATGACATTTCATAATAAACAACAGTCGTGTAAAGTACAAATCTAAAAAGCACCTTTTCAAAACATCATTCTGTCCAACATCAAGTACCAGTTCTCCTAAAGTTAAATACTTTAAAACGAAGTATTCATTTTGTTTATAGTAGTTTTCTAAAAAGCACCTTTTCATAACCTCATCCTTCTCTCCCTCATCATGATCAAATGCTAAAGAGCTTTTTCCATTCGCCCTCCTCCTCATCCTTATGCTCGCCCCCCGCCTCCTCCTTCTCCTCCTCCTCGTCATCCTCACCCTATTCATCCACAAGCCTCTCATCCTCCTCCTCCACTACCTCCACAAGCACTTCCCCCACCTCATCTTCTGCCTCCTCCTCCAATGGAGGCTTTGCTGCAGATGTTGGCTAGTCTTTACCACTCCACAAGGCATCTCACTAGACACGCCCACAGTCTGAACAGGAAGTTAGACCTCATCCTTCATCACAATCAAGATATATATGATCACTTCTAGTCAGACCCTTCTTCTCTTTCCTAAGACTTTGATGATGTTCCGAGTAAGGTGGAAGGGCAAGAAGAGGCAGAGGACAAAAGTAGTGGCGATGACTGAAAACCACTACTACTTTTTTATTTTTGAATATTAAAAAATAATTAATCATTAGGGCAATGTAGTCCAAAAATATTTTTTAAAAAAACAATTATCTCTTCACTATCATTATGTAAAACCCATCACTTTTCAGAATACCATGTCAAATACCTAATGGTTATTAAGAAATCACCGTCACCATTTACAAAACAGAACAACTATAATGTGTTCAAAAGTTCATTACAGTTGTAAATTAAGAAGCATAATAAAAGACCACCAATCATAATGGTTATAAGCTTAGAACCATAAGCAAGGGGGAATTAACCTCTCTTGTTCGCACTCTCATTTATTCACACTCTCATTTTCATTTTTTAATTTTTTGATTACACCATAAGGTTGAATAATCAATTTTAAATACTATTAAAAAAAGGTCAAATAAGTTACATTTATTATGTAAAACCTGTCACTTTTCAGAATACCATGTCAAATACCTAACGGTTATTAAGAAATTATCGTCACCATTTACAAAACCTAATATTATGATGTTAAAACCGTGAAATTTCATTCAAAGTTTCATTACAGTTGTAAATTAAGAACTATAAGGAAAGGCCATCAATCATAATGATTCTAAACTTATAACTGTTAGCAAGTTTCATTAAGTCTTTTAAAATAGGTACCCGCTATCTTGTGCCTCTTTACTTTCCCAAGTTATTACACTTAACACACTTATCTTTGGTCGAACGTTACCCACCATCCTAAGAACCACACAACCCTAGTTGACTTTTCTACCGATCGACACTCACATCCCATAAACCACATTTTCCACTGCTTTCTTTGAACTTCGGTCCAACAACCGTGCGAGTAGCTTCAATTGCCCTAACTTGCTTTTTCGTTTCAGAGCCCTAGCTAGGTCGCATTCCTTTACTTACTCTATTCTTCTTATTTTAATGTATGACTTCTCTTCTGTATTTGATTCTCCATTCTACATTCTGCATTCTCCTTATTTTTTACTTCACCTTGCCTAGGTAGGTTTTAACCTTAGTTGTGCATAGAAAAACCATTGATCTGTTCCTTGTGGCTGACTGAATGTGATTTGTTTTCCAGTTAAAATGGCTAGTTCTACTTCTCATGGCATTGATAAGGCCTATTGTTCTAGTAGTGCCTCTAGTTCTAATGGTCTTAGTACTGGTATTCCAACTAGTACTGATTTTCTCCCTACATAACCCAAAATGAGACCTCAAAAAAGGTGTTAGAATGAGTGCAAGATATAGTTAAGAAGGGTTGTTGTGCCTTGACTTTTATGAATGAAGCAAAGTTTTTGAGGCAAAAATTTCACGTGACATGGAACATTGAAGGTCAACCTCTTCAGCCGTCACACTTCAATAGTTATATTTGCTCAAATGAGACCTCAAAAGAGGTGTTAGAATGAGTACAAGATATAGTTAAGAAGGGTTGTTGTGCCTTGACTTTTATGAATGAAGCAAAGTTTTTGAGGCAAAAATTTCACGTGACATGGAATATTGAAGGTCAACCTCTTCAGCCGTCACACTTCAATAGTTATATTGGCTTAACGACAAAGACCAACATTCCTATCATGGAGGGTAACTAGTGTAGGGTACAAAGAGATTATGCAGGCTTTATTTGGGATAATATCAACGTAACTTATATATGCCTACTAATTACTTGCTATGTACTTGTAAAAAATGTTCACTTGCATTATGTGTTTCGCAGTTTGCATATAATGTAGACGGAGATTACATCAGGGAATTTGTCATCAAGAAGGCTAGCAATGCACTATGCACATTCTGTCATACATTGACAAAGGCATATTTGCAGAATCTTGAAGAGGCTAGCAAGACAGAAGTTCCTGTGGATCTTCAGTTCACCATCAAATCAAATGATTGGAGAAATTTTGTCATCTCATGTCGTGACCCAGTATTCCACGTAATTGTTATTTGTAATTTATAAGACCTCAATGTATCTGTTTAATATTAACTTGAGTGATGTATGTTTTTGTAGGAATTAAGCTAGGTGAATAGGAGGAGTAAAGAACAAAAAGTATCCCCATAAGGGAAGGCAAAAGGGGTATGCTCGGATTGTTAAAAAGTTGGCTGCTAAGAGTGAGGACGGAAGTAGACCTCCTCGTCATAAACTTTAGTCAATGGCAAGGCAAAATAAAGATGGCTCTCATGACAATCAAGTGAAGGAGATCATCGATAAAATGGTAAGTATTAATATTGGTCCCCAATTATAAAAGTAATGTCTTCAATTAACTATCAATATTAACATTCATATTAACTTCCAAGACCCCTACTCAGTCTAAGAAGAGGAAGCATCCCACGCCTAATGATCAATTCAGGAAGAAGTCTTCCTCATAAGATAAGCCTATTGGTCAATCTACCCGGAAGTCCCTCCAAGAGTTTGCTAGCAAGATCTTAACTTTAGGCCTGTTTACACATATCAAATTTAATAGAGGTCTTCAACCAAGAAGGCCAAGAGGATGTTATAAGCCAAGAGCTTGTTTCTGAGGTATTAAACAAAGACATGGTAAATTCAAGCTCTGTCAACTTCTTTATGAGGTATTTCTTCAACTGTGATTGAATAGTTAGATGCTTAGAACTTTGATTACATTTTGATATGTTGGTTTTGACATTTCAAGCACCTGTACCATAATTACTTTGTTCCCCACAGCCTCCAGGACAAGATCAAGTTCATCCACCCTAACAAAATCAATAACCAAGGTAACGGCATAAAGGAAGTTCTCTAGCAACAACAGGCGAGGTTTCTGGTGATAAATTCATCAAGAGGGCACCAAACAGAAGGGATACTTACTTCTTTACACCTTACATTCAAGGGTGGGAACATCATTAATTCTGCTAAATTAGTTTTTATTTATTTTATAACTGTCCTGATGGTATGATCTATTTTGTACTTAGGGAGCACTAGATGCTCATATTGGTAAATCCAATTCACAAAAAGATTTGGTTTTATGACCCTATGGGTAGGGGTCCAGACAGGAGACCATACATGTAGGAGACATTTGTAATATCCCAAAAAGTGATTAAGGGCTAATGACTTTAAAAGTTGATATAATTATTGTTGAATAAACACTTTTGGAGAATGTGTGATGGGAATTTGGATATTTTAATGATTCCAATGGCTTCCTTGTGAAAATTCATGTGGGGAGAGTGTTTATTGTGAAATTGGAACCATTGGGAACAATCGTGCAAAAGTTGAAAACTCTGTCCATTGAAACTCTGTACAGGGCAGCCAATTTGTATGGACGTTTTAAATAGGCAAATGGTGTCTAAAAATTCTGAAATTTTCCAGTATTAAAGTTCACATGTCAAGCTTCAAAATGAACATATAATTTGTATCATTTTGATTTGTGAACTAAGAGTTTTGGATTTTTGAAGTTTGCCCAGCGAAATTAATTATTTTCTGGAACAGTATGCAAAGATTGAAATTCTGGGAATTTTGTGGTGATTTTCAGTAATGGCCAATATTTTTCCAATGAAGAGGAC
The DNA here is from genome assembly GCA_963210345.1 of Inga oerstediana. Classification (NCBI taxonomy): domain Eukaryota; kingdom Viridiplantae; phylum Streptophyta; class Magnoliopsida; order Fabales; family Fabaceae; genus Inga; species Inga oerstediana. The sequence continues at coordinate 14,467,147 of OY723411.1, read as the reverse complement.
TTAGATATCTTTCATTTGGCTTTGGAATCACATCATTTCAATTTTTCTAGAATTAGTTATGATTTATCAAAGTTCGGTCAGAAAATCTGCCAGAAAATCCGAAAATGGGAATTATGACATCATCTCATTAAAAGATGATGTCAGCATGGATTATTAATCAAATTGATCATCTTCTTCAGCCATTTCACGCCATTTTCAGCTGCAGCAAGAGGAAAAAACGTGAGAGAGAGCTTGGAGAAAAATAGAGAGAAGGAAGGAGAAATCTCACAAGGTAGGTCGATTTCTTCAGTGAATTCGTACCTAATGTGTATAATCCTCCTCCTAAGCTATTCCTCTATGTGAATTAAGGTTTTGAAGCAAGGAAATTCATTGTTCAAATAGGCTAGGGTTCAGCCATATTTGGGAAAAGCTTGTGGGAGCTTGAGGTAACTTCCAAACTTTCGTATATTGCTTATTCTGGTTGCTGTGGGCAATTTAATCGGTGAAATTTCACCGGATTGCCATTGGTTTTAAAGTTTGGAAATGATATGGCCTAAGGGTTATGCTGCCCAATTTTGGTTCAAATGGTAGTTATAACCTAATGTAATAGTGAATAAAGTGGTTAGGAGTAGAAAGGAACGCGTTTACGGAGCCGAAATCGTAAAACCCCAATTTTTCCCGGAGAACATGTATATTTCGGCCAAGGCTGTAAATGGGTCTTAGAGTTGGATTTTCAATGATTTGATGATTCTATTGGATTCAGTGGGCGAAAATAGGTGGGGTTACAGTTGGGCACTTTTTCAAAAACGGCCGAGAAAGCATAATTACGGAAACACCCCCTAAAACCCTAAAAGTAGGGCTGCCAAGGGCAATTTCGTAATTTAACATTGAATTTGATAATTCCGAGTCTGGAAATGGATTCCTTGGGCGAAAATATGTCAGGATAGCCCATGTCAAAATTTCAAGAAAAGTACAGCCGGACCGGGTACGGCGGGCCCGGGCCGGGTCCCCGGGGGTATTTTTGTAAATTTTCATTATAGACTCATATAACCCCAAGTAACACTATGGAAGTGTCTAAATGGTGCATTTGGAATTGTAGGATTCGATATTTGCCGCCCTCGTGAGCCAACTGCGCTGAAGGACGTCAGGAAAGGATCAGGTAGTGACTCTCTCTCTCTTATACTGTGTGTAATGCTTTGTATGTGTGTGTTATCATGGTTATGTGATGATTTCTTTGATGCTGCTGCGGTTACAGCTGGTGATAGCTGTCGTTTACAGCGCAAGCTGTCGTTTACAGCGCAAGCTGTCGTTATTGTGATTACAGCGTAAGCTGTCGTGATGAAGATTACAGCGAGAGCTGTCGTATTGTGTATACAGCCGTGAGTGCTGTCGTTTGTGGTGAAAACCATGTATCTTTGAGATTGATGTTGCTGTTGTTGCTGGTTGTGATTTATATACATGCTTGGTATTTATACATTGTATGAGTGGTTTGTTACTACTGAGATTCTCTCGAATCTCATTCCTTCCTATGACTAACCTTTCAGACAGGGCATGTGGCTCAAAGGAGAAGAGGCCGACCCGGAGCACTTAGGACCCTTAGGGGTATGTTGATTTTGGAAATGTTGGTTATTTCTTTTGAATTCGGGATTACTGTATAATCTGAAATATGAATAGTATATTCGATTTTGGATGTAATCCCCTAGTGGATACTTAAACCTCAGGTTATATATGTATAGAATCCGGGAGTTACCGGGGAATTGGTTTTACACTCTGTCATACGTGAATGTAGATAAACTGCACAGGTGATTATATTCGAATTTTGAAATGGAGACCAGGAACAGGAAAGAGATTTTGAATGATTTTGTGAAAACCCTACCACAAAGTAGGAGATTGAAACGAGTTTAAGTTATCCGAAGGTCTCTAATCTACTTTAATTATTTAATATCGAATTATAATTACATGATTAAAGGCAGGGTGTTACATTTTGGTATCAGAGCTGTAGTTCCTGGCAAGGGTAGAGTTTGCTAGGATAGCTCCCTTAGTTGATCTTAGTGATAGTAGATGATTGGTGAATGGTTGTGGTATATACACATAGATTCTCTGCTATTGTGGATGCATAGGAGATTGGTGGACTATGTGTATACATTATCTGTGGTATTGACGTGGAGAGGATGGGTTGGTTAAGGACCAGAGGGGTAGGATTAATGAATTAAGAGAGAATGAAGCGGAATGAAGACCAAGCTCAATCCACTCAGGAAGAGACTGCTGAAGAGTCATGTGGGGTACCAGCTCGAAATGAAGAGACTGCTGAAGAGTCATGTGGGGTACCAGCTCGAAATGAAGAGACTGCTGAAGAATCATGTGGGATACCAGCTAGAAAATAAAGAGATCTCTAATACTGGGTTTCGTTGTTTTGCAAGCACCTACCTCCAGTATCCAGAGGGAGATTTGATCCCCAAGCAACTGAAGACTAACTGAATCAGCTGGAAAAGATATTTGAAGTGCTTTAATGCTCGACGGAGGTATCATAGTTGGCTGTGTGTGAGTTAGGGGGGATGCAAATCGATGGTAGCGGAATATCACCCCAACGTTGTGAAGCAAAAATATGCCATTGACTTGGGAATTGTTTCAACAAGAATTCAATGAGAAGTATTTTCCCAAATCAGTGCGACTCGAGAAAGAGACTGAGTTCTTATCAATCAAGCAGGGTGTCACGGAGATCTTTGATGATTGCTAGTCTCATTTTATCCGGCTAGCTAGGTATTCCTTTTATCTACGGCGAAGAGATGATAAGGAATGTAGTTTGGATATGCTAATTCGTGGGTGCGGCGTGAATTGAGGAAGTAGTTAGACACCTATTAATTCATGGGGTTTAACAAAACGATAGAAGAGTATATAAGCATTGAGAATCATTTAAAAGATTCATATCCTGCCAAGGGTACCAGTAGCCGCAGTGAACCCAGTAAGCATAATGCTTCTCATAAGTTGAAGAATTAGGGGTTCTCATCCAAAGGTGATGGTATGAAGCCCTATCAGCCTAGGAATCGTGAACCATAGAAAGCCTTCACGGGGTGGATATGTCTTTGTTGCAACCAGGTACATCAAGGCCGAACGTGCAAGGGGCGAGTGATATGTTATAATTGTCAACAACCTGGACGCATTGCTAGTGAATGCAACCGGTCGCCGGTTGAGCGAAGGTCTAGGACTCAGAGCAGAGTGTTTGCTATGATACACGAAGAAGCTCAGAGGCTCCCCGACCAGATCCAAAATAAACTCTTTCTCGATGATAGGTTATTAGAAATTTTGTTTAATTCGGGTACAACTTATTTTTTTTCATTGTGATGATTGTGTGAAGCGCCCGGAACTGTGTGTATAAACTGCTAGTTGAACTAGTTTTGACAATGTTAATGATTGTTAGGGCTATGATTCCTGATGCTTGTGTGAAGTGTGTGAGAATTATGGAAAGGCATGTGCCTATAGTTGATTTGCTGTGATTGCGAGGTTACCAATTGGAAGTCCTATGGGATCTTAATTGGTTGACGGCAAGAAATGTACTTGCTGTGCATATGAATTCGATAAACCACATCCGTCGACTGTAGTTAGGTTGGTTCATGATGATTTTCATTAGTGACATTTGGATATGCTGTACATGTAGCCATAGATTGTGGTCTCATGGTTGGGACAGGAAGTAGAATGTATGAGTAGTTTCTAGACTCTCGTTACAACAATATTTCTAATTAGAGATGAGTAATGGAAAGAGCTATCTACGGAGGATTCAGATCGGAAAGGGCTATCTGCGGAAAGTTCTAATAGGAGAGGGCTACCTATGGAGAGTTTGATCGGAGAGGGCTACCTATGGGGAAATCTGATCGCAAAGGGCTACCTACGGAGAGTATAGTACCGTAGTGTGGAGCCACCGTGACGACAAACCCTAGCGTGAAGCCGCCGTGACGACAACCCTTGGAGTGCAGCCGCCTTGATGACGAACCGTGGAATGCAGCCGCCGTGATGTTGAATTGTAGATTAGCACTATGGAAGCATTGGTTCTCCATGATGTGGTATTGTGATGACTCCCACAGGGAATGGGTTTTCCTGAGATAAGAAGTCATATGGCTCTGTATGATTCAAGTTGAAACGGGCCAAAGTCAGGCACAGATAAATCTGGATTGTGAGGGCTGTCAAGTGTAGTGGGAGGTTCCTGTGGGACTCCTACTAAATTAATCTAACAGTGTTAAGGCATAGATGAGGGAAAAGACCTCAGAGTGTGCAGCGGAAGCATGGTGAATGTAATGCGCTTGAGAATTATGTTGAGCAGAAGCTTGAACTTGCAGTAAGAATGATGTGTCAATCATGGCTTCGGGAAGTAAAACTTCGATGCCAATTTATCTGGTAAAGGGGTCTTGAAGGATCCTAGTTTGGTGAAAAGAATTTGTGGGGGTTGGAATTATTAAAATGCCTGGTTCCAGCTTGTTGCAATTGTGCATTGTGAGTCTCTCACCTGCGGCCACATAGGGTGATTCCTATGGCGGAGGACCATTCCGCTGGGGCGGTAGTTACGGGGGATTGACTATTTGTGAGTCGCGAGGCTATGTATATGCACTGCCACGCCAATAGTCCCTGAGTCGCTAGCAACGGTTCGGGTAAAGACTGTGTGTCTTCCCGGCGGTAAAAGGGGATGAGGGTGGAGTGTGATTGTGAATCTGTGATAGTTGTGAACAAGCTGGGATTAGGGTGTGGTCGTATGGCAGAGCAGAGCTAGTTCAGCTGATGGTGAATTCGACAACATGATCGGGGGTTCTCACTTGTGGGGGCGCTTACCCCGGCATGGCCAGCATGGCTAGCCACCAGGCTGGTTGCACCGGTGTTGACCCTAGGCCGAAAGGCGGTGCGTAAAATTAGAATCTGCGATGCATATTGGATATGGGAGTTGCGTGAATGCTGGAAGGGCCATGTGTATTTGTGCAAGCGGCGAGAGCTGAGATATTCTTGTAAATAGTGGTAAGTTATGTGATTGTGAATCTTGTGATGTTAGTTATGCATCAATGTAAAATCTGCTGTGAATGTTGTGGGATACCCAAAAGTCCTGGTTGGATGAGGGTAATGCTGTGAAAGTTAATACAGCAAAAGATGAAGTGTATATGAGTACAGCTAAGGCTGTCGGTTTTGTGTAATGAATTTGTGATGCTTGAGTTATTCCTGCAAGAAGGGTGACTAGATTGGGCAGGGTGGTGGCATATGCCTCCTAACTGCTATGGTTGTATGAGATGTGCTAGTTCACTTATTAACTGAGGGTTGCAGTAGTTATATTACGTAACGATAATGTTTTGTGGCAATCAACGTGAGGCGATTGCATTTGTTAACCATTGTATGGTGATTATGAGAATTCCGAGTGTTTTTGTGGGAAATTGAGCACTGCACAATAAGTTCGTTTGAGATTCTTGTGAGAATCAAAGTGTGAAGTATTGTTTGTGTGGGTGGTCTAAAAGAGACTGTCCCAATAAGAAATGAATTGTAAGTTCGTTTGAGATTCTTGTGAGAATCAAAGTGTGAAGTATTGTTTGTGTGGGTGGTCTAAAAGAGACTGTCCCAATAAGAAATGAATTGTAAAACGGAAGCCATCATGAAGGGGCATCTAAAGTTGTGGTTTAAGTTGTGTAGCAAATTTCGAGGACGAAATTTATTTTACGGGGGAAGAAATGTAATATCCCAAAAAGTGATTAAGGGCTAATGACTTTAAAAGTTGATATAATTATTGTTGAATAAACACTTTTGGAGAATGTGTGATGGGAATTTGGATATTTTAATGATTCCAATGGCTTCCTTGTGAAAATTCATGTGGGGAGAGTGTTTATTGTGAAATTGGAACCATTGGGAACAATCGTGCAAAAGTTGAAAACTCTGTCCATTGAAACTCTGTACAGGGCAGCCAATTTGTATGGACGTTTTAAATAGGCAAATGGTGTCTAAAAATTCTGAAATTTTCCAGTATTAAAGTTCACATGTCAAGCTTCAAAATGAACATATAATTTGTATCATTTTGATTTGTGAACTAAGAGTTTTGGATTTTTGAAGTTTGCCCAGCGAAATTAATTATTTTCTGGAACAGTATGCAAAGATTGAAATTCTGGGAATTTTGTGGTGATTTTCAGTAATGGCCAATATTTTTCCAATGAAGAGGACTTAGATATCTTTCATTTGGCTTTGGAATCACATCATTTCAATTTTTCTAGAATTAGTTATGATTTATCAAAGTTCGGTCAGAAAATCTGCCAGAAAATCCGAAAATGGGAATTATGACATCATCTCATTAAAAGATGATGTCAGCATGGATTATTAATCAAATTGATCATCTTCTTCAGCCATTTCACGCCATTTTCAGCTGCAGCAAGAGGAAAAAACGTGAGAGAGAGCTTGGAGAAAAATAGAGAGAAGGAAGGAGAAATCTCACAAGGTAGGTCGATTTCTTCAGTGAATTCGTACCTAATGTGTATAATCCTCCTCCTAAGCTATTCCTCTATGTGAATTAAGGTTTTGAAGCAAGGAAATTCATTGTTCAAATAGGCTAGGGTTCAGCCATATTTGGGAAAAGCTTGTGGGAGCTTGAGGTAACTTCCAAACTTTCGTATATTGCTTATTCTGGTTGCTGTGGGCAATTTAATCGGTGAAATTTCACCGGATTGCCATTGGTTTTAAAGTTTGGAAATGATATGGCCTAAGGGTTATGCTGCCCAATTTTGGTTCAAATGGTAGTTATAACCTAATGTAATAGTGAATAAAGTGGTTAGGAGTAGAAAGGAACGCGTTTACGGAGCCGAAATCGTAAAACCCCAATTTTTCCCGGAGAACATGTATATTTCGGCCAAGGCTGTAAATGGGTCTTAGAGTTGGATTTTCAATGATTTGATGATTCTATTGGATTCAGTGGGCGAAAATAGGTGGGGTTACAGTTGGGCACTTTTTCAAAAACGGCCGAGAAAGCATAATTACGGAAACACCCCCTAAAACCCTAAAAGTAGGGCTGCCAAGGGCAATTTCGTAATTTAACATTGAATTTGATAATTCCGAGTCTGGAAATGGATTCCTTGGGCGAAAATATGTCAGGATAGCCCATGTCAAAATTTCAAGAAAAGTACAGCCGGACCGGGTACGGCGGGCCCGGGCCGGGTCCCCGGGGGTATTTTTGTAAATTTTCATTATAGACTCATATAACCCCAAGTAACACTATGGAAGTGTCTAAATGGTGCATTTGGAATTGTAGGATTCGATATTTGCCGCCCTCGTGAGCCAACTGCGCTGAAGGACGTCAGGAAAGGATCAGGTAGTGACTCTCTCTCTCTTATACTGTGTGTAATGCTTTGTATGTGTGTGTTATCATGGTTATGTGATGATTTCTTTGATGCTGCTGCGGTTACAGCTGGTGATAGCTGTCGTTTACAGCGCAAGCTGTCGTTTACAGCGCAAGCTGTCGTTATTGTGATTACAGCGTAAGCTGTCGTGATGAAGATTACAGCGAGAGCTGTCGTATTGTGTATACAGCCGTGAGTGCTGTCGTTTGTGGTGAAAACCATGTATCTTTGAGATTGATGTTGCTGTTGTTGCTGGTTGTGATTTATATACATGCTTGGTATTTATACATTGTATGAGTGGTTTGTTACTACTGAGATTCTCTCGAATCTCATTCCTTCCTATGACTAACCTTTCAGACAGGGCATGTGGCTCAAAGGAGAAGAGGCCGACCCGGAGCACTTAGGACCCTTAGGGGTATGTTGATTTTGGAAATGTTGGTTATTTCTTTTGAATTCGGGATTACTGTATAATCTGAAATATGAATAGTATATTCGATTTTGGATGTAATCCCCTAGTGGATACTTAAACCTCAGGTTATATATGTATAGAATCCGGGAGTTACCGGGGAATTGGTTTTACACTCTGTCATACGTGAATGTAGATAAACTGCACAGGTGATTATATTCGAATTTTGAAATGGAGACCAGGAACAGGAAAGAGATTTTGAATGATTTTGTGAAAACCCTACCACAAAGTAGGAGATTGAAACGAGTTTAAGTTATCCGAAGGTCTCTAATCTACTTTAATTATTTAATATCGAATTATAATTACATGATTAAAGGCAGGGTGTTACAACATTCAACCAGTAAGTTATCCATTCATCATCTTTTATAATTTAGTTCAACTTACATGTTTTTATACATATAATTTTTTATTATATCTTCTCATAGCGGTGTAGAGGTATCGCACAAAGAATAGTCTCAACTGTAGCAATTGCAACCTCACCGAAACAGCTTCAGATATGCCTTCCAATGGCAGCATCCGAAGGTATATATATTATGCACCAATGACTATAATATTAAATTGAAGTGCACATATAGTTTATATATATGACTGATTGACAAATTTTTCTTCTCATTTCTTTATAGTACCTAAAGCGACAGGACATGAGCAGTGATTATAGGTACTATGTAATACAGTACATAAAGGACATAATCACACACGATCCTGAAAATATTGATACAAATAAAGTATATTATATACTCAATTCATTCATATATACACTCAATCAGCTATATATTACAATATCTAACTTCCATCTATTATTTCCTTTTCACACAGTATTTTAATACCTCATGTACGATGTTTGCCAACTCACAAATGGAAAAAATGGCTGAAGAGTTAGCGGCATCTGTGCAACATCAGTTTGAACTTAAATAATACATAGTATGACTGTAAATTTATAGATACTGACGATTTGTTTAATTTTTTTTAATATTTTGGTTTTAATAGTATATCCATGTACATGAATACTGTAAATATATTATAATTTGTTGTATTGTTCTGCATATGAATGAAAATGTAAATATTTATTGTGATTCATTCTGTAAATGTATATGCAGGGGGATCTCGAAAGTAAAACCCCCCCCCCCCAATTTTTTTTTAAAAAACACACTAGCTTCTATAAATCACGATCAACTATATATAATGGTTATTTAGAAAGAACCATTATAGAGTATATGTTAGTAGAGATATAACGTGTAACATCCTGAAATTCAGTAAATCAAGATTAGGCTATATGAAGGTTAAATATTGAACAAAGCCTAACATAGGTTCAAGTTAGAGAGGGAATGGCGTTTTGGAAAAAGAAAAGGACTAATGGAAATCTAATTAATATTGTCTTTTGTAAGGGCAAAAATGAGATTTAGAATTTAATCTCAAGGATAGATTAGGGAAACAAAAATGAAGGTTCAAGATTTGCCCTTAAAAAAGTAAAGATAATGATGATGGGAGTAATTAGTTATTTTATTGTTGGAGCCACAACAAGTTGACACATGGCACATGCATACATAAGTAAGACCAAGTCAACAATACTTCCTCCTCCTTTATGCAATCAACTTGGTTAAGACACAAAGGAAAGGAAGAAAGAGAGAATTGAATTAATGTAATTCTTCACTCTTTCTCAATAAAAATGTCCATAAAGGCATACCAAGAGAAAAGGGGATTAGTCAACATGTTCTCATCCTTTATTCATTCAAAAAGTTGGCTAAGACACCAAGTGAGAGAGGGGGAATGTAATTAGTACAATTCCTTACCTTTTTCCCAAGAGGGGGATGGTCAAGGACATAAGAAAGAGAGAGAATTTAATCAATTAGTTTCCTCACTTTTTTTCAATGGGAAAGTCAGTTAAGACAAGGAAGGGCTGAGGAAGCCTTTTGGTCAAATATTCAACTCACTTTATCTTTGGACATTTGTCCACCTTCCTAGCCATACACCCTCACACCTCATGTGCACACATGCAAGATTAAGTTAATATTTTATCTTCCCTTTACTCAAACATTTCGGTCAAGATACAAAAGTAAGAGATAGAGAGTTTAATGAAAACATTCCCTCCCCTTTTATGTCAAAAAAATTGGCCAAGATTTCAAGAGAAAAGGAACAAAGAATTTGTGGGACACATGGCAATCCTTTAGGCAAGTACTCACATACACATGTGACTATTAAATTTCTAACACTTCCTCATCCTTCAAAGTCAGCCAAGAAGAGGAAAAAATAAGAGAAAATAAGGGGAAAAAGAAAGAAGAGAGAAGGAGACAAAATTGTAAAGAGCCAAGGAGCAAGTAGTAAAGGTAAGAGCTCTTAAGCCTTTTACACCATCTGGATCACCTTTCTAGCTCAAAGTTCCTTCACAAATATTGTTCCTCTCATCAAGAGCATCATTTCTATTGTTTTAGTTTCTTGGGGAGAGGTATTTAGGACTGCCAAGAAGGTGCTGAAGTTGGAGGAAGCAAGAGAGAGCTAAAGCAAAGGTAAAAGGTAAGCAAGAGCTTTGATTTAAACTAAGAATCTTGGAATTTGGTTGAGTTTTTGTGATGGAGTTATGCTTCCCTATTTTTATTAAGAAGAAACCATGAGGTTTTAGAAATGTTTTGAGCGTGAAAAAGATGTTAAAAGAAGCCTTGGCATAATAGAATAAGGTTTAGCAAGTCTTATGATTGAAAGTTGGAAAAATCATTTTGATCTTCCCTATGAAACCTTTTGGCTAGATCAGGCCAAGAGGAAAGAATTGTATTTTGCTAATTTTGATGTTTCCAATGGGTTTAGAATGGAAAATTGTGTGGGAAAAAGTTGTGAAAGTGGCTTTGGAAGCATTAGAATTGAAAATGGAAATTTTGCCCAAGAACCCCTAAGTTTTGGCCAAGGCTAGTTCATGGGGAAGGAATTGGTTTTTGGTAAATTTGGGAGTAAAAATGGATTCTACATGTAAAATTGTGTAGGAATAGCTTGTTCACATGATTTTAGAAAGATTGGATTGAAAATCCAAAAATTGGAATTTAAGAGTAAGCAAGTGTCATGCTGCTAAAATTGAGGTAGGTCGTTTTAAGGTTGGTTTTGACCAATCAAATCGTGTCCAATGGCTATGCAATTTTGTACGTAGATAATGCACGTCCCAATCTTTAAAATGAGTCATATAATACATTAATTGGACATCTAGACAGAAAGTTATGAATTCCTAAAGGTTAGGTATCAAAACTGGAAAGGAATTCTAAGGCAGTTCAATTGGTCATTAATTCTGAAATTTCACACCACAAATTGGCATTAGTTAATATTTTTATTATACAGAGAGCTAAAGAGCTTCACATAGAAGCTGGAACTACCTTAATTGGACTTTCCTAGATTTAGATATGAATTTCCAAAGTTTCCAGTCGAATGCTGGAAATTTAGTTTTAAGGAATTGCGGCTTGGATAACCTAACTTAGGAATGCTCAAGACATAAATGCACAAGAATGTCAAAGATAACAAACAAAAGGAAGATAAAGGACAAGAATTAGAAATGGTCAAGAATAAAATAATTTATATTTTTGTTCATAGAAATGGAGAACATTTCAACCCTTTGTAAATTCTACATTATAGGCTTTGATAATTGCCCGAGTTCGGAGAAGAAACTTGTTGGGAAAGGTAATATACGGGACGAGCAAACTGGTAGTAACTCTTTCTCTCATATCATATGTATTATTTGCATGAATGTTGTATTTATCATCAAATATGTTTGTTTTAAGAGCATTCAGACTGAGCATACCGGGCATTGACCCGAAGAGACTATAAGGCCTGAGCATACCGGGCAATGACCAGAAGAGGCTATAAGGTTTAAGTATACCGGGTAGTGACCCGAAGAGGCAGTAAGCCTATGAAACCAAGCTCTGTGGTGGTATATTTTGTGTGTGGTACTATATGATAATATGTTAAATGTTGTTTGTTATAAATGTTTCATATGTGATGGTTGTCACACCTTTATCTCATTTTAACCTTTTTCAAAGTATTTGCAGAAAATGATATGCGGTTCGGTAGGCAACACAGGAATAGTATAATTATACTAATAATACGTGCATGATTACATAAATTCCCCATAGGGGTTCGTACATGATCATTACCATCAATGTAGCCACACAGGGCCACTTGGGTATCTAAACCCGTCCTAGTGAAACAGAGACATCTTCTCGTCTTCGTTCCACCACTGCAATCCCCTCATATGGTTCTCTGCATTCTTCTCAGCATATCTTCTGTCTTCTCTTGTCTAAATTATTGATAGGAGAGGGTGAGATTTGAGAGAATCTCGGTATGAAAACAATACCAATATGCATGTACGATAACTGTTTAATGCATGATATGCTTGCATCACATAACTCATGCTCACACAATGACAAATTTGTAAGCTCAATGCTTCGAACAATATACTTATGGCCATAGCATAAATTGAAACATAGCTTCAAATCATTCATACATGTTTCACATAATCAAGCAAAGCAATAACATGTATCAACACACTAACACAAATATCATATACATGCAGAAGAGGTAATGTAACCCCCTTCAAGATTACGGCCGAATTTAGTTCGTAAACATGTAATTAATGTAGAAGTAGATGTTGGAAATTGTGCCCAAAGGGCCAATAATTGTACTTTGAACATTATTAATTTAATGAAATTTCTCCATTCTGTTATCATATTATTTGCATGTTAACTGTGATAATTGTATCCTTGTATAATTCATAAAGATTGTCCTAAAATGTCCCTGGTCGGTCATCTATGCGGGAGCAGAGATGAAACAAGATCAGTATGACTTTGATAAGATATGGAGATACGAATTAAAGTCTTAGGCACTTGTAAGAGTACAAGGTGCTGGACCGACCCACTATAAGAAAGCTACATGGATCAAGTCCTAAGCTTTTCTCATGTATAACCACGTCACAATGCCCTTTGACCTGAGGTCATCATGGATTCCTACATGAGAGTTGCTAAGCTTTGAACTAGTCAAAAGTCACCTTTGACCGGGTGATGATAAAGGCTACAATCGGGCTTGGTGGTTTTTCATGCAGAGGAATATGAATGATCAAGATGGAATTTGTCCCTCACATTAGTATAGAGATATTGCTGGGCCCCTTGATGAGTAAGTTTGAGAAATGTATGGCCATACTGCAATAGAAAGGAGTTTCCATTTCTATTGTCAGACTACTCAGGAATCGAGAAAGTAATAGTCAAGAATAAGAGGATGACATTATTCATGACTCATCCTTGACCAATATATCGTGTGACAAAAGGGACGTGGCATGGTTGTATGACAGGTTGCATCGTGTTAACGATCCTCATATGAATTGGGTAGTCGTGATGTCTTGCTAGAGACCGCTTGTGACTTGTGGGTTAATACAGTTATTGGCCCACTACCAACTTCATATGGGCCTACAAGGTCGCACACAAGAATGGCCCAACATGAGATAATGTTTAATTAGGGTGGATGAATTTTATATTTATATATATATATATATATGTATTTATGTAATATAAAAAAAATTCGTTAATAATATTATAGAGATATGTATTTTCAAAATACATATTATATATATATATATATATGTATATATATAGTATATGATATTAATATATTGTGTTAGTTTTAAATTTAATTTATTAAGATAAATTAAATCTAATAACTAACATGATAGAGATATGGTATCTCAAATTTAATTTATGAAGATAACTTAAATCTAATGGCTCTTTATTTGGATTAAATAAATAGGTTCAATTAAAACTGTTGGACAGATTTAATTTAAACTGAATTTATTTAATTAGCTAATCAAGATAATTAATAGTTAATTAATTTCGAAATTAATGATGATTAATTTTGAAATTTGAAAATAGCCCTCATAGGTTATAAACTTGATAGAGCAGATATACCCAAATACATATTAGAATTGAGAGCCGCAAGGGAAACCCTAGGAGACATTAGAGGCGCTAGCACGCAGTCTCGGTTGGAGAGCATTCGTGTGGATACTGGTAGAGGGAGCGGACCTGACGTGTTGGCTCCTAGAGATCGTGAAAACCCTGAATCATCAAAAGGTATGAATCCTTCCAACTTGGTTTAAACGCCGTTGATAGATCCTCGATTAAGATCGGTGAAAATTTTTAGGTTAGGTAAGCCATGTTGTGTCACATTTAAATTATGCTTTTGATTAGATCATTGCATGAATACTTTTGTGTATATATGTATTTATCTGTATGATATACAACCACGATTGCATCCATATAAACAAAACTAATTAATTAAGCCCTCTGAATCAAATCTTAAGTCATAATGCCGTCAATTAATGAATACTTGTCAAGACCTAGAACGCTCAATTGTGGAAACAACCAAAGTGGATGCACTTGAGTTATCTTGATGAGACAAGCATGAGTAATGGTACTGCTTATAATATTCATTATTGTTTGGACTTAATTGAGATTAACAAAACGGTTTTGCATCTCAAGGCATTAGATAGGATTAAACATGCGGGATCATATGATGGTCGAATCCCATAAACATCTAAGAGTTACATGTGATGTAATTGGTAAATAGGTTACCTACCTAAATAACTTGAATTTAAGCATCTTGCCAAAGCGGACTTAAGTTTAAGCCAAATATGGATCTTAGCCCACTAATTGTTATTTTGAGGGTTGTTAACTTAATGGGAGATTACTAACTAACTTTGCATATTTTAATTGTAGAATCATGTCGACTAGTAATACTGCTACACTATCATTGCGATCGGTCCTTGAGAAGGACAAACTCAATGGGACAAACTTTCTTGACTGGTTCAGGAACTTGAGAATTGTTCTCAAGCAGGAAAGAAAGGCTTATGTCCTAGATCAACCCATTCCTGAGGAGCCTGCAGCCAATGCTCCAAGAGCTCAGAGAAATGCTTACTCAAAGCATAAAGATGACTCTGTGGATGTAAGTTGCCTGATGCTTGTCACTATGGTTCCAGAGCTCCAAAGAGATCTGGAACTCATAGAGGCTCATGAGATGATTGTCCATCTTAAGGAAATGTTCCAACAACAAGAAAGACAAGAAAGGTATGAGACCACAAAGGCCTTACATTCCTGCAAGATAGCTGAAGGTATATCAGTTAGTACTCATGTGTTAAAGATGAAAGGCTATATTGATCACCTTGAGAGGCTTGGATTTCCCATGAGCCAGGAGTTAGCTACGAATTTGATCCTCAACTCACTCCCAGAGAGTTATAACCATTTTGTTATGAACTACAACATGAACAACATGGAGAAATCAATTTCTGAGCTGCATGGGATGCTCAAAACTGCTGAGCAAAGCATTAAGAAAAAGCCCAGTACAGTTTTGATAGTTTAGAAAGGAAAGGGTATGAAAAAGAAAGGGAAGGGCAAATGGAAGGGTAATGGCTCAGGTGGTAAGATCAAAGAGTCAAACAAGCCCGAAACCAAGCCTGCACCCAAGAAGGCAAAGCCTCTAAAGGAAGGAGTCTGCTACTTCTGCAATGAACCCGGTCATTGGAAGAGGAATTGCAAACTCTACCTGGAAGATCTGAAAAAGAATAAGAAGGATAGCAAGGCTATCACTTCAGGTATTTATGTTATAGACATTCATTTTTCTACTTCCTCTACATGGGTATTAGATACTGCATGTGGTTCTCACATTTGTACAAATGTGCAGGGTCTAAAGGACAATAGAAAGTTGAAGAAGGGCGAGGTGGACCTACGAGTTGGAAACAGAGCAAGAGTTGCTACTTTAGCCGTAGGCACTTATGAATTAGTTTTTCCCAGTAGGCTTTTGTTAGTTTTGAACAATTGCTATTATGTTCCTGCTTTGAGTAGTAACATTGTTTCTCTTTCATATTTGGATAAGGAAGGTTACACTTCCATTACTAGGAATGGTAAATATTCTATTTATCGTAATGACATTTTCTATGCTAATGGTGATTTGCATGTTGGTCATTATATATTAAATTTGGAACATCCTAATAATGGGAATATCTATAACGTAACTACTAAGAGGATAAAATCAAACAATTTGAATCCGACCTACCTATGGCATTGTCGTCTAGGCCATATAAATGAGAAACGCATTTCTAAACTCCATCAAGATGGATTTCTAAACTCATTTGATTTTGAATCATATGATACATGCAAATCTTGCTTATTAGGAAAGATTACGAAGGCACCTTTCACTGGGCACAGTGAGAGGGCCACTAAATTATTGGGCCTCATACATACAGATGTATGTAGACCATTAAATATAGCTGCCATAGGAGGTTATGTCTACTTCATTATATTTATAGATGACTTTAGTAGATATGGCTATATCTATCTAATGAAACATAAATCTGAATCTTTTGAAATGTTCAAAATATTCCAAAATGAAGTACAAAACCAACTTGGTAAAACAATTAAAGCACTTTGATCTGATCGAGGTGGTGAATATTTGAGCCAAGAATTCATTGACCATCTTAAGAGTTGTGGGATAATCTCATAATTGACTCCTCCAGGAACACCACAATGGAATGGCGTTTCTGAACAGAGGAATCAAATACTATTAGATATGGTTCGATCTATGATGAGTCAAACAGATCTTCCACCATCCTTTTGGGGACATGCCCTAGAGACAGCTGCGTTCACACTAAATCGTGTTCCATCTAAGGCAATTGAAAAGACACCATATGAGATATGGACTGAAAAGAAACCAAGTTTATCTTTTCTCAAGATCTGGGGATGTGAGGTATATGTTAAGCAACAAGCCTTTGATAAATTAGCGCCCAGATCCACAAAGTGCCTTTTCGTGGGGTATCCTAAAGAAACGAAAGGATACTATGTCTACAATCCCACCGATAACAAAGTGTTTGTTGTTCGAAATGGTAAGTTTCTAGAAAGAGAGTTTGTCTCTAAAATAACCAGTAGGAGCGAGGTACATCTCGAAGAAATTTGAGAGTCACAAGATAGTACAGAACCACATATGGAAATTAGAGAAGACTCACAACAAGTTGCTGGGCCTCCTCAAGTACACGGCATCAGCTTCAGAGATATGGATTTCTGATTACTGAAGGCCGTGATGTGTTGCTCATTGAGCAAAATGAACCCACCACCTATCGAAAAGCCACAGTAGGACCAAACTCCGAAAAATGGCTAAATGCCATGAAGCCTGAAATGCAATCCATGTACGACAATCAGGTATGGACCTTAGTCGATCCACCTGAAGGTGTAAAAATCATCAGGTGCAAATGGGTTTTCAAGGAGAAAACTAACATGGATGGCAATGTAAATGTCTTCAAGGCACGACTGGTTGCAAAAGGATTCACTCAAACTCATGATGTAGACTATGATGAAACCTTTTCCCCAGTTGCAATGGCCAAATCAATCAGAATCCTTCTTCCTATTGCAGCATATTATGACTATGAATTATGGCATATGGGTGTCAAAACAGCCTTCCTTAATGGAAAGCTGCTTGAGGGTGTGTACATGACACAACCTGAAGGTTTTGTTCGTCCAGAGGACTCTGGTAAACTTTGCAAGCTTCAAAGATCCATTTATGGATTGAAGCAAGCATCTTGGAGTTGGAATCATCGTTTTGATGAATTAGTCAAAGAGTTTGGATTCATTCAAAACATCGATGAACCTTGTGTTTACAAGAAGGTTAGTGGGAGCATAGTTGTATTTCTAGTGCTTTATGTAGATGACATCCTACTCATTGGGAATGATGTTCCTACCTTGCAGAGTGTCAAGTCTTGGTTAGGAAAGTCCTTTTCAATGAAAGACTTAGGTGAAGCCACCTATATCTTAGGGATTAGGATCTATAGGGATAGATCCAAAATACTAATAGGCCTAAGTCAGAGCACATACATAGACAAGATACTACATAGGTTCAGTATGCAAGATTCAAAAAGGGGTTACATGCCCATGTCTCATGGCATCCATCTTAGCAAGGATCTATGTCCCAGTACACCTGATTAGCGAGATCGCATGAGTAAGGTTCCATATGCCTCGGCCATTGAATCCATCATGTATGCCATGTTATGTACTCGATCAGATGTCTCATTTGCCTTAAGTATGACCAGTAGATACCAACAAGATCCTGGTGAGGGTCATTGAACTACCGTCAAGAATATCCTAAAACACTTAAGAAGGACTAAGGACTTATTTTTTGTCTATGGTGGATTAGATGATGAGCTCTGCGTAACCGGTTACACAAATGCAAGTTTCCAGACTGACCAAGACAACCTTAAATCGCAATCTGGATATGTATTCCTCCTGAATGGTGGAACAGTAACCTGGAAGAGCTCCAAGCAGAGCACTGTAGCAGATTCTACAACAGAAGCTGAGTATATAGCAGCATCGGATGCAGCTAAAAAAGCCGTTTGGATCAGAAAGTTCATTACTGAAGTAGGGGTGGTGCCTACCATCTCAAATCTAATAGATTTGTTCTGTGACAATAGCGGTGCTATTGCACAGGCCAAAGAGCCTAGGTCACATCAAAGGACCTACTCAAGCGATTTCATCTTATTAGAGAAATCAATGATAAAGGTGATATAAAGATATGCAAAGTAGCAGGAGAAGATAATGTTGCTGATCCTCTTACTAAGCCGCTTGTACAGGCAAAGCATGAGCGTCATGTTAAGACAATGGTAATCAGGCAAATTAAAGATTGTACCTAGGGCAAGTGGGAGGATGTTGGAAATTGTGCCCAAAGGGCCAATCATTGTACTTTGAACATTATTAATTTAATAAAATTTCTCCATTCTGTTATCATATTATTTGCATGTTAACTGTGATAATTGTATCCTTGGATAATTCATAAAGATTGTCCTAAAATGTCCCTGGTCGGTCATCTATACAGGAGCAGAGATGAAACAAGATCAGTATGACTTTGATAAGATATGGAGATACGAATCAAAGTCTTAGGCACTTGTAAGAGTACAAGGTGCTGGAACGACCCACTATGAGAAAGCTACATGGATCAAGTCATAAGCTTTTCTCATGTATAACCACGTCACAATGCCCTTTGACCTGAGGTCATCATGGATTCCTACATGAGAGTTGCTAAGCTTTGAACTAGTCAAAAGTCACCTTTGACCGGGTGATGATAAAGGCTACAATCAGGCTTGGTGGTTTTTCATGCAGAGGAATATGAATGATCAAAGTGGAATTTGTCCCTCACGTTAGTAGAGAGATATTACTAGGCCCCTCGATGAGTAAGTCCGAGAAATGTATGGCCATACTGCAATGGAAAGGAGTTTCCATTTCTATTGTCAGACTACTCAAGAATCGAGAAAGTAATAGTCAGGAATAAGAGGATGACATTATCCATGACTCATCCTTGACTGATATATCATGTGACAAAAGGGACGTGGCATGGTTATATGACAGGTTGCATCGTGTTAACGATCCTCATATGAATTGGGTAGTCGTGATGTCTTGCTAGAGACCGCTTGCGACTTGTGGGTTAATACAGTTATTGGCCCACTGCCAACTTCATATGGGCCTACAGAGTCGCACACAAGAATGGCCCAACACGAGATAATGTTTAATTAAGGTGGACGAATTTTATATATATATATATATGTATGTATTTATGTGATATAAAAAAAATTCGTTAATAATATTATATAGATATGTATTTTCGAAATACATATTATATATATGTATATATATAGTATATGATATTATTATATTATGTTAGTTTTAAATTTAATTTATTAAGATAAATTAAATCTAATAACTAACATGATAGAGATATGGTATCTCAAATTTAATTTATGAAGATAACTTAAATCTAATGGCTCTTTATTTGGATTAAATAAATAGGTTAAATTAAAACTGTTAGATAAATTTAATTTAAACTGAATTTATTTAATTAGCTCATCAAGATAATTAATTGTTAATTAATTTCAAAATTAATGATGATTAATTTTGAAATTTGAAAATAGCCCTCATAGGTTATAAACTTGATAGAGCAGATATACTGAGATACAAATTAGAATTGAGAGCCGTAAGGGAAACCCTAGGAGACATTAGAGGCGCTAGCTCGCAGTCTCGGTTGGAGAGCATTCGTGTGGATACCGGTAGAGGGAGCGGACCTGACGTGTTGGCTCCTAGAGATCGTGAAAACCCTGAATCATCAAAAGGTATGAATCCTTCCAACTTGGTTTAAACGTCGTTGATAGATCCTCGATTAGGATCGGTGAAAATTTTTAAAATTCTTCCGCTGTGCCTGCCGATTCTAACAGTAGAGACCTTAGATGATTTGGGACTTAAACCAAATTAAACTTTCCAAAATCGGGGTTTTCAAAAACCTTTCCAAAAACCTGTTCATAAGGTCTCACATTCACATTATAATTACCATATGGCCTGTACAAGTTGATTTCATTCATACATATCAGAGTACAGCATAAATTCCCGACACACTCGGGTTATATTAACTCATAAAAGGGTTTATACAAAGGCACAAAGCCCACATACCTTTTCCCTTATCTTGGGGATTACACAAAACTATACAATCTATCCCAATACATATACAATTGATCCAACAATATCCAAATGATTTACATGATAACCAATAACCAAAAAGGAACTCCTAACACGGAGCTCTACCCGCTCTTCGTCACCTGTTTGCCTTTCAATCCTTCAGCCCGATCTAAAATGTTTAATTTTGGGAGAGTGAGATTCTAAGGAATCCCCGTAGTGTCAAATCAATCATAATATGTACAACAATAAGGCATGAAATCAAATCATTATCCACACAGAGCAACTACAACGCAGTTACAATGGCAATGGTTAGTATGACACATGTCATCCCTTACGATTGCTCACGCTGAATTGCTCACGCTGCATTGCATCACAACAATCCACACAATATATTTCACCACAGCTGGGATTCATATAAAGCATTTCATAACGCAAGCCATACAGGCAAGATCAACACATAGCCCATGATTGGATTCACAAACACCGCCCCACGGGTCGGATACACAAAAATCCATGTCGATTACGATGGCAGTTCAACGGCCAACCTAGAGATGACCAACGTCAATCCCTATACGGCTCACGTTAAAGTGCTCACGTCGTAATGAACCATGGCACACAATTCACAAAGTTCAATGATAAGTTATGCATACCAAAACATCATACACAATATGAGAGAAGAGTCACTACCTGGTTTGTTCCATGCGTACTTTGTCGTAGGTCTATCCCGAGGAGGGCAAATATCGTATCCTATAATTATAATTAGGGACGAAGAGTTATTCTCTATTCCAATACTCAATTGACTTCACAATACTTAGATTTGGTTATCATTTATGTCCTATAAGTAGTTACAATTGGCTCTAATAAAAGCCCTAAAGGATTGGGAAACACCGGGTTGGAAACCACTTTTCAAAATCACAATGTGCTGAAAACAAGGGGTTGGCTGCGGCCAAAAACATCACAGAAAGTTTCTAGCTGCGGCCAAGAATTTTCTGGCTGCAGCCAAAAATAGCCTAGAAGTGTTCTGGCTGCAGCCCAAAATTTTCTAGCTGCGGCCAGACAGTGGTCCGAAGGTTCTTGGCTGCAGCCAAGAATCTTCTGGCTTGCGCAAGGAAAACTCTATTTCGCAGCTAAACTTCCAAAAATTATAACTAATTCTAAAAAAAATTGAAATGAGGTGATTCCAAAGCCAAATGAAAGGAATTTAAGTCCTATTTACTAGAAAAATATGGACCATAACTAGAAATCACCACAAAATTCCAGAATTACCCAAAACTCAACACTACTCCAAAACAGAGTCCAGTTTTTATTCCAAACTTTAACAAAGCATAACTCTCAGTTCACAAAATAAAATGACATGAATTATATGTCCATTTTGAAGCTTAGGATGTGAACTTTAAGACTAGAAAGTTTCATAATTTTTAGACACCATTTGGTCATTCAAAACATTCGTGCAAACTGACTGCCCAGACAGAGTTCACACAAGACAGATTTTCCAACTTTCTACCAAAGTGTCCAATGGCTCCAAAATTAACAATCAAGCCTATTCTCATACAATTTTTCATAAGTACCATAATGGAAACCTAAAAATGACCAAAATCACAACCCAATCACATGCCCTGTTTTGCCAAATGCAGCAAAACTAACACAAAGGTGCCAAACCTTACATTTAAGCTTCAATCAAATTTTATCCATCCAAGATACATCTCATAGCATCATATCCATGACAACAACATGCCAATAACACATTGACCCTCAGTTTCGAAATTCAAACCCAAATTTCCAGACAATCAAAACTCAACCAATGGCTATAAAACCTATATAGAAAGGTTTATCTTACTCACCTCTACAACTTTTCCCAAAGGAGTTCCTTGATTCTCCAAACTCCAAAATCCCTTGAGAGCTCAAACAACACCAAATGACAAATCTAAAACCATGAAATTGAAGCTCTCAACACAAGGAATAAGTTTATAGAAGAGCATTTTGGCATTTGAGGCCATTTGCTTACCTCAAAATCCAGCTTTTTCTTTCCCTCTCCTAAGCTCCAATGGCACTGAAAATGGAGGAAGAAAGAGAGAGAAGAGAGAGATGGAGAAGGAGAAGTAATAATGATACTCCCTCCATGTCTTGTCCAGCGAAAATGAGGGAGAGGGAGAGAGAGAAATTAAATAAAATACTCCCCCATTTGACTTTTCTCCTTTACACTCATCATACCTACTTTTGACACATGTCACAAGCCTATTGGTTCTCACCAAATAAGTCACCAATTAGCTACTTTAATCCCTCTATTAGCCATCTTAATTACACTTCTCATTTTCTCTTAGCTAGTAATTAATTTCTCCATTAATCACTAACTAATTACCCAACAATTTCATTCTTTCAATTTTCACTAATCATGGCATATTAATTAATATTACCACCAAACACATAATTATTCCACTTTAATTCGATAACTATCCTCAATAATTATCATTAGCCCTTAATTGAAATTTGGGGCGTTACAGGTAAGTTCCCTACCTTAACCCTTTTCCGCCTCGAAACGTGTGCCTCGTAAAGCATGTCAACAGCTCAGGCTCCATATTCGATCCTACAATTCCAAAGGTACCATTCAGACACTTCCATATTGTTTCTGGGGGTTATATGAGCCCATTATAAAAATTGACCAAAATGCCCCCAGGGACTCGACCCCGCCGTAACCGATCTGACTGTACTTTTCCTGAAATTTTGACATGTGCTATTCTGACATATTTTTGCCCAAGGAATCCATTTTCAAACTCAGAATTATCAAATTACAAAAATACCATTGACAACCTCACTTTAAGGGTTTCATGGGCGTTTTCGTAATTATGGTTTTTCGGCCTTTTCAGAAAAAGTGACCAACTGTAACCCCACCTAATTTCACTCCTGAACTCAATAGAACCATCAAATCATTAAAAATCCATCTCTAACCCCTTTAAACTAGCCTTGGCCGAAATTCAAAATTCCCCAGGAAAAATTAGGGTTTTTCAGTTTCGGCTCCACAGACGTGTTCCTTTCTACTCCTAATCACTTTATTAACCATTACATTAGGTTAGAACTACCATTTAGTATCAATTTTGGCAGCATAACACTCTAACACAACATTTCCAAATTTTACAAACAAAGACAATCCAACGAAATTTCATCAATTAAATTGTCCACAGCAGCCAGAATAGTCAATATACAAGAGTTTGGAAGTTACCTCAAGCTCCTTCTGACTTTTTCCTTTTATGGCTAAACCCTAGCCTCTTTGAACAATGAAATTCCTTGCTTCAAGACCTTAATTCACATAGAGGAATAACTTAGGAGAAGGATTATACACGTTAGGTACGAATTCACCAAAGAGATCGACCTACCTTATGAGATTTCTCCTTTCTTCTCTCTATTTTTCTCCAAGCTCTCTCTCATGTTTTTTGGCTGAAATGGCGTCAGGAAATGGCTGATGAAGATGGAGAAATTGCTTTTAATCCCATGCTTATGTCATCTTGCCTTATGATGATGTCATAATTCTAAAATTTGACATTTTCGGATTTCAGAAATTCTGCTAGATTTTCTGCCCTAACTTTGAAAAATCATAACTAATTCTAAACAAATCGAATTGGAGTGATTCCAAAGCCTATAGAACCCTTATTGAGTCTAGTTTTAAGGAAAACTATAGACTTTTACTAGCTGGAATCACAAAATTCCCAGAATTTCAATCTTTGCATATTGTTCCAGAAATTTCATAGTTTTTCTGTGTTGTCTTCAAAAATTTATAACTTTTTGTATATAGCTATAATTGAGTCATATGACCTATCAAATTAAAGCTTAGGATGTCTACTTTCACTTTGTAAAATTTCATAATTTTTTCTCATCATTTAGTCATATAAAATCACATGACAAGCTCACTACCTCATAGGCAATTTCACCAAAAACATAATTACTTTCTCCAAAATTCACCATTTTATTTTCTTTAATACCCCAAAGATATAAGAATCATTAGGGAATAAATTTGGGCTCCTGGTAAACTGGGGCTTTGCAGTCCACTTATTTCAAACTTATTCTCTAGCCTCAAATCTCAAAATTTGGGGTATTACAATGGTTGTTTAGCATGCTTTATGTTTATATATCATATGATTGAATGATTGTTGCTACTGAGATTCTCGTGAATCTCACTCTTTCCCTAAAATGACATACAACCAAAGCGAGTAGCTTGAGGGGCAAAGAAGTGGTAAGAGCTGATTAGTGAGAAGGTGGAAAAGCAAGGATTAGGAATCCGTTGGTTATCTGTGTATATATATATATACTATTTACTTACGCTTAGGATTTTTGATAGCCTCATACTACTACAACTAATGTATAACCAAGTCGAAGATAGTAATTGTACTAGAAGTGATAGTGGTAGAGTAGATTGCATAGCGAGATGGTATCAACGCCCCAATATCGGAATTGAATTAAGACTGGGCAATTGTATGTTAAAAGCCCTAGACTAATCATCAATATACTAGAAATGAGCATATAATTGATAATGCTAAATGGATTTAAGGTGTGATGAGTCATAATAAAGTTGTGAACAACTATTTAAACACTTCCAAAAGTTTTAAATTTTTAAAAAAAACTCATTCAATTACATATTCGAACTCAGTGTTGAAGGTGGGATTTTAAATTGTTTTCAAAAGTATATTTCTTCCTAGGATGAAGACCTGGCTTAGTGGTCCATACTCATTGTGTTAAAAACTCATCTAATGAATATGGAATAAGTGTGTTACACAATGGTTGTTAAATTGGAACTGATATGTATCATGCAAACATTATCATATATTATGATGGTTGATTGCGTGTGCCCGTTAATTATTATCATAGTAATAGGCATATCATGGCCTCACCGAGTCTCAATACATAAGGGGTGTTATATTAATATCATTATAATAGGTCGAGAATAAATAACGGTTAAGAACCGTAATGTATCTGCGCGGAGCTTTTATAGCATATATAACGGTTTGGAACCGTTATGTATAGTAGTTAATAACCATTATATATCGTCATTTCTGTAGTAGTGACATTTGCCATTTATCGGCATAGGTTTACAATTTCAATAGAATCTATATATATTATCTACAGATTTAATGAGGATAAAGATAACTATAAAATACTTGAGATAATATTAGATAACTAAGATAAATGGACATCGACACAAATATTATATATTCAGAACAAAAATAATATTCAATAGTCATATTTAATTAATCTTTTAAGCAAAATTCATAGTTGGCAATTTGTTTGAGAAATAATAGGGAAAAGTTGAAAAACAAATTCTATTGACAATATTAAATTATTTACAAAATTAAGAACCTAGGCCTACTTTCACCAAAAAAAAAAGTTATTAACAAAATTTAAATTTGGGGATTTGTTTGAGAAATAATAGGAGAAACACAAATGTAAACTTGCTTTTCAAATAATCATCCAAACTTGCTTTTCAATCATTTTCCATATAAACTTGATTTTCAAATAATCATCCAAACAAGTTTCAGTTTGAAAAATAGTCACTTCTATCACCATCAATTCAAATATAAATAATATTATACTATTTAACTTTTATTCTAACTTAAGTTTTCAGAAATCATATTAAAAAATAGTCACATCTATCACTCTAATCCAAACAGGCACTCTATCTCGTTGGGCAAATGAAAAACAATTCATTTTGACTTATGTTTATAAGTATCTTTTGCCTTAAAACTCAAATTGATCAAAAGCTTATCCAAACAAAATAAATGAAAACAAGCCTAAAGCAATTTTTCACGGAATTTTTTCTTATGATTTTTGTTTGGAGAGAAATTGGAGTTTGAGGCTTAAATCGCGTTTGGGCAACACAAGCGCAAGTGAGGTTTGTGAGGTTCCATGGAGTGGACTGACATATAACATAATCATTATCTCTCCAATCTCCATGTCTTGACTCGCAGGTGCAATAGTTAAAAATATCAACCTAATTAAATTTGGATTGTTCACTGAATTGGTTGGGGTATTAGGTCAAAGATCAGTGAATCAGATCAGAGTTAAAATGGAGTTAACCTGAAATTAAACCAATAAAAAATTAAAAATTTTAGGATTATTAATATAAAATTTTAAAAAAAAAATTAAAAAATCATTTTTCCCTTTTAAAAAATAAAAAAATATTGACCCGGACTGACATACCTGCCAGTTGACCAGTTTCCCGTCCGAATCAAGTCTGAAAACCTGGGAAAATACAGTTCAGTGCCAGCAACCTAACTCCATTATTTTTTTTCCAACTAGAGGCGGCAGGACTTTAACGTAAATATTGATGTCATACAGTGGCGTTTCTGGAATTTGAATCCCTCCATATTCATCTCGCGGTCTCCAATCGCAGCAAAGCTTCTACAAGACATCTGATTGGTCCACTCTCAAACTAATTAAACACCCGTCAGTACCTGATAGTTTCCCGGGCCAACTCTGACACGTGGCAGGAAGTTGTTAGTTCTCGATGTTCTTACACAGTCACTATAGATATACATATCTGACTTAAATATATATATATATATATTAAAATGCGGAGTGACCACCTTGAGAATAAAATATTACTCTGGCCAAAGGACGTCGCGCATCTCTGAATTCGAGAGACTTCGGCGACTTCAATAATGGCCGACGAAGAGAAGAGACAAAATCCTTACCAGGCAGTGTTGGATCGGTGTCAAAGTTTAGAGGCAAAGCAAGCGAAGCTACAAGAGCAGTTCAGTGAGCTGAGACAGGAAAGGAATTCGAAGGTGAAAGATATTGAGGAAGACGTCATCGTAGATTCAAACATGAGTTTGATTTCTGGATTCTTCTCGTCTGCTAGTGCGTACAAAAGCGTGTTGGAATGTATGGGTAACGCTGTTTTTGTATACGACGCGTCGCCTGGAGAGATCATATACTGGTATGATTCTTGTTTTTTGATAACCCTGAATTTTTTGCATTTCCACTAGGTTGACTTAGCTGTTTGTGAGAATTTTCTTTTTCGAAATAAGAAAATTCTTTTAAGATTCATGATGTTACAGTTTTCAATGAAACAGTGACGTACTGTGGGGGGCGGGGGGGACAGTATCGTATCTTAAATTTGATTTGGAGTCCATTGAGAACGCTCCATTGTATACGTTTCAAATGTAGATGTGGTGTTTGATAAATGGTCAGGGAGAAACAAGTTTCAAGTTTAAGCAAGTCTACAGCAGTGAGACTGTGAGAGCATTTCTCAATGAAATAGGGGAAGGGAAGATTTTCATGATGCGTCCTTGTTGCATAGATATGCCTAAGATTAATGCCCAGCCTTCTGTATTAGGTTTTGAGTTAGAGATATTGGAGAGAGTAGGCTTTACTTGGGATCGAGGGTCTTGAGGAGAAACTGCTCCTTCTTATTGGTCATACGTTCTGGCATAAAGCAAGGATCATTGGGTTTTCTGAACCTTTTCTTCCTCCTCCTTTTTTTTTTCTTGGTGAAATTTCTCAACCAGGCCATTTCTATTTTCTGATATTTGATATTGGGTTAAGGTACAAATTTGCTTGGAAAGTTTTTACTCAAGAGTAATGAAACCCCGGAAGTTTTTTTGGGTTTAATGTTATCCCAAAAATGTTAAAATGAAACAATATTATTCTTTACCGTTAAAAATTTATAGATCAACATCAATTTTTTAACCATTAACTTTTTTTAAACGGTAGAGAGTAACATTGCTATGTTTTAAACTTCTAAGATAACACTTAATTCAAAAAAAACTTTTGGCACAATATTGCTCTCGATGAAAATTTCCAGAGTATATTTGCACCTTGCCCTTTGATAAACATGTCAAAGCTAAACTTTTGGTAATTAGCCTTTGATACTGTTTGATGGATTTGCTGCGGTCCGCTGCCAATCCTTTTCTCCCAAACTTTGATGTAGTTTGGGGGGTAAAGGGGCTGGTTTTTTTTTTTAATAGTATATAGTTTTTTGAAATATTTTTTTGGATGTATCTAGTATCTTAAAATATTTTTTAAGTAACATGTAGTATCTTAAAATAATTTTTAGTACTTTAACCCCTTAAAATATTTTTTCAGTTGTACCCAGTGTGTTAGCAAACTCATTGCAATTTAACCCTTAATGTATTTTTTCAGTTCCAAAAATCACTTTAAAATATTTTTTTGATGTTTTTAACCCTTTAAAATATTTTTTAGTGCTTTTAACTCTTTAAAATACATTAAGAGTTAAATTGTAATCAGTCTGCTAACACACTGAATACAACTAAAAAAATATTTTAAAAGATTAAAGTACTAAAAACTAATTTAGAATACTACATATTACTTAAAAAATATTTTAAGATACTAGATACATCCAAAAAAAAATATTTTAAAATACTATATACTATTTTTTTAAAAAAAAAAACAGCCCCTTTAACACCTCAAACTACACCAAAACGGTGTAGTTTGAGAGAAAAGGACTGGCGGCGGGCCGCTAGGCAGCTGCCCGCAACCAGATCCCTGTTTGATGTGTTGGAAATCAACATATATAGTACGAACACTCAAACCCTCTGAGGAAAAATTAACAAAAAAGCTTAAAAGGGTTAGTTTAATATTTTAAGCTGAGGGCCTAAGCTTGAATACCTATCGTGCTCCTCAATGAGAAGGCATGCTGGGGTGGAAGCATGAATAGTGACGAATTCACACCCACTTCAGGCTTTGACATCATGCCAAAGAAGCAATGGACCAGAGAGATTAAGTTGTTAGGTGAGGACCAAAAGTGGCCTTTTTCTCTTACCTTGAAAACTTTCGTCTGCCCTTCACTTTCTAATTCAACGGCAATCAAATCCTTGAAGTTCTTTTTTTTTTTTCGTTTAAAATTTTGAACGATTACCTGTGAAATTTAAAATTTTCCACAATGCTCTTGGACTGAGACTGATCTTCATTTCAGGAACCATTCAGCGGAAACTCTGTACGGATGGAAGAAGCACGAAATCATTGGTCAAAGAGTTGCTGAGCTCTTAATCACTGAAGAATATCATGCGCCTTTAAGGAAAATTCTAAAAGGGTTGACCTCTGGTTCGCCATGGTCAGGGCAGTTTCCTTTTAAGAAGAGGGCCGGTGAATTATTTATGGCAATGGTGACAAAAACTCCTCTTTATGAGGATGGTGAACTCGCTGGTGTCATCACAGTTTCAAGTGATGCAGCCTTATTTAATTGTATAGGTTCTGAAAATATAAGAACTAACTGCGAGAAATTCGGTGTTAATGGAGCATCTGGAGTACAGAAGTTGAACTTCAAGAGGATACAGTGGCATCCACCGCCATTGATTGCACCAGTGCCACAGATTGCATCATCTGTTTCCAATTTGGTTCTTATAATTTTCGTTTATAATTTTTAATTGCTTTTTCTTCACGGCTCCTTCTGATTTACATTTTATCTCATTTGCTGAAATTATTCATAGAACACTTTCTTAAATCTTCCAGGCATCAAAGCTTCTAGGTCGACATACAGATGATACGTCAGCACATGAAGAAGTTGATAATTTAGAGAAATGCAGTATATTTGTATGTTTCTTTGCTCTGCTTGAACATATATTCAATTAGTACGAAAATCATTTTTCTAAGACGTGCCTCCACATTTTGCTTTTTAGGAAAGAAAATCAAATTCCAGTCATCACCATGGAGAAAGAGGAACAGTAGGGAGGACCTCGGAGAGGGATGAATCAACTGCTGGATTTTCTAGACCTTCCAAAATTGTAAAATAACCTTCTATTTAGCCATTTTAGAGTTAATCTATATGCTTACTACATTTCATTAAAGATATGGTCGGGCATAAAAAAAACTTGATTCGGCCACGTTTTTGTTCAAGTTCACATTAATAAAATAAAATCTTATCGGAGACATCCATTAGTTTCATATTGTCTTCCTCGCTTGGTTTATGAATCTTAGGATGGACTAAATGGCTGGATGGTACATTGTGGAATTGAAGCAAATAATCTGTATTAATAAAGTGAATATTCTTGATGAACCATAGAGTGCAATAATTTTAGTCATTTATAGTTAGTGCCTTGTTATGATCCATAGTTTGTAATAATCATTTCAGAATTGTAACCTATTAAACCATTTAGGCAATTAGGCTACTCTTTTCGGTTCAAGATGTCTGATAAGCTGTCTGATTAAAATTTGTCAGGCGGCCAGTGTCTTTGCTAAGCTGCAGATAAGAAGTGAAAAATGTGGGAAAGATAATGCAAGTGTAAAAAATAATTGCTCAATTGATGATTTAGCAAGCAAGGAAATGAAGAATAAAAATGAATTGGCTGGATGTTCACAGGCACTAAGCTCACACCAGAATGCTCGTAACAGAGAGGAGAAAGGAGAAAACCTCAATATAACTAATTCTTCTTCTACTAAAGAGACAGCATACTCGAAAGCTCCTGGATATACAACTTTTCATGTTTCCCAGGATCATTCTGTTGCTGCTTCATTAGGAGAGTGCCATGAATGTCATGGTTCTTCTGTTCATGAACACCCATTGTTAAGATTTGGCTCTTATTGTGGCCCAAAGAATTTGGAGCCAGAAGCAACAAATTCAGTGACAGAAGGTGATGTGCAAAAGCAGCAAGAAAGAGTGCAATTACCAAGCTCCAGGGATAGTACAGGGAGCCATGGAAGTTCATCAAGCAAAGGGGATAATGAGTCAAATGTAGCTGTAGAGTGTGAAATCCAATGGGAAGATCTTCAGTTAGGAGAGGAGATTGGACATGGTAAGCTGGAATTCTAAAATGATTTTATTTGAAGTTTGCTGGGCTGAAGTTCTGCTAATGAAGATTCACACCATGTCATAAATACGTTACCAATAATGTTAGTTTAAGGAGCAATCTCAGAAAAGCTAATGTAGACCACTGGTACCACTTTTCAGTTTTCTCTGTTCGGACAAATTCCTTATACCACAAGTAAGCCGAGTACAAGGGAAAATACTAGGTTGAGTGGATGATTATTTGATTATATTACCAGCTAAAGGGAAATATTTTATTTATATTTTTGTGGAGGTAAGGAAGCCAAAGAAAATTTTGATGCAAGAGTCTTAAAGTATTTATATTGATCTTATCTCCGACTTGCAGGTTCTTATGCTACTGTTCACCGAGGGATTTGGAATGGATCGGTATAACTACATGTTTACATAATCGTCTATTGTTACAGTACGTGGGAGCATTAACACGGCACCTTCCCTGAAACTTCTCTTTTTATTAGGATGTTGCTGTTAAGGTTTACTTTGGCAATGGATACACTGAGGATACATTAAAAGACTACACAAAAGAGGTATCTCAAAAATATCTGTTCTTTATTTTT
Source organism: Inga oerstediana (assembly GCA_963210345.1). Lineage (NCBI taxonomy): Eukaryota > Viridiplantae > Streptophyta > Magnoliopsida > Fabales > Fabaceae > Inga > Inga oerstediana. Next base: position 14,435,534 of record OY723411.1, on the reverse strand, counting down.
CATACTTGTGAAACAACAAACTGGATCCGGATCCTCTTGTATGCATCTTTCAGATTGATATAATGAAGAGATTGAGGCATCCTAATGTTTTGCTGTTCATGGGAGCTGTATATTCACTGGAAAGGGTTGCCATAGTCACAGAGTTTTTACCAAGGTAAGATAGGACATCTTCAGGTCAAGGCTGATTGTATATCATATTTAGTCAATGAACTTGCATTTAGTTGCACATATTTGTATTCATGCCTACATTCTGTTGAGTTTTTGTGCTATATGATGATGACGTGGGTAACAATAGGTGGATCTTGTTATTGATCTATTTCAATTATGGTTCACCAGGCAAGGCATTTCCAGGATTAACTATAATTAAACAGTAAAACATCCGTTATTCATTCCATTTTGTATCTTACATTGATGTTTATTATGCATGATAGGGGAAGCCTCTTCAAAACACTTCACATGAACCACAATCAGGCATTAGACCTTAGAAGGCGTCTAAGGATGGCCCTCGATGTTGTGTGTTACATCTCTCTCTCTAAAATTTATTTATTATAAGCTAGTAGCTTTCTGGGCCATCACTTTTGAAGTGTTCATGTGTAAACCGGTCTATTCTCTTTTTCAGGCCAAAGGCATGAATTACCTTCATCACAGAAATCCACCAATTGTACATAGAGACTTGAAGTCTTCTAACCTTCTTGTCGATAAAAACTGGACGGTTAAGGTAATGCGTTCTTGCTAATGCCTTTGTTAGATTCAGGCAGGCTGGATTTGTCTATGTGTCAATTAATAAACGAATCTTAATTTTTGTCTCTCAGGTTGGAGACTTTGGCTTGTCAAGGTTGAAAGATGGAACTTTCTTGAATACAGTATCTGGAAGAGGCACTGTAATGACGCACTCACTTTTTCTGTTTCTACATAGAACATCTGATTTGAACAGTTGTAACAAGGAAAAAAAGGAACTTTCTTCTTCTTCTTTTTTTCCTGTTACAGTATATTGCAACTTGCCTGCAGTGTGCTCTCTTTTGCTAACAAGGCTTTTTTTTTTTTTTGTTATCAATATGCAGCCTCAGTGGATGGCTCCTGAAGTCCTTCGAAACGAACCTTCAAATGAGAAGTAATTTCTACAAACTAAAGACTTCAATGATCACGTTAAAAGCTTAACATTTACTGACAAAATAGGTTAAATTAAGAAAAACCTTATATAATCCCAGACAGAAGTCACCCCCACAACTTTGAAATATCATAAATGGGATGCATAGTGCTTTATTATATGATGATTTCATTTCTTTCTTGAAACAGATGTGATGTGTTCAGTTTTGGCGTCATCCTTTGGGAGATAATGACCCAATCTGTTCCATGGAACAATTTGAACTCCTTGCAGGTCTCTCTCTCTCTCTCTCATTATTGCTCAGAAAACTCAAATGTGAGGAGAATTAGGGTCTGATTCTACAGTTAATTTTGCATAACCATTTCGTTGCATGATGAAGGTTGTTGGAGTGGTGGGCTTTATGGATAGAAGACTGGACCTGCCGGATGGGATTGATCCCCACGTAGCAAATATTATCCGTGACTGCTGGCACAGGTGCTTCTTCTACAACCCTTGTTTCTGCTTATAATTTGAACGGATTTTGATTTTGGTCGATATATTTTCAAATCAATGGTTTTAATCCTTATAATTTCATAAAAATTTGATTTGAGTTTAACAACTGGTCCTTGTATTTTTAACAAGTTTTAGTTTTTATTTCTATACATAGATTAAATCCTTATAAAACTAACTATAGGGACCAAACCAGCTATTTAAAACTATAAAGACCAAAACAAAAATTCCATCAATATGTAAAAGCTAACAATAGTATTAACTCTGTGTATTCCCTCTTACGTAACTAAAACTAAAATCCGTGTCACTTAAATGAATTTGAACAGTGATCCAGAGCAACGCCCCTCATTTGAAGAGCTAATACAGAGAATGATGTCACTTAACAGCAGAGCGACAGCCATGTCCGTTAAGAAGATTTCAGCATCCTAAGCATGTACGTAATATATATATACATATATGTACTTGTATAGATTTGAGATTGTTGTAGCAGTGAAAAGTTGAGCTCTATAACTTGGGCAGCAATGATACTTCCTGCCTTCTCAAAGGGGAAAGAGGGAATAGAAACAAAAGGAAATCAGTTTTAGTACGTAGGGACAATAGATGATTATTTATTGTATGATTAAATATTATTACTCTAATAAAATAACATTATGATAATTTTAGTAACTGAATATGACCTGTCATGCTTGATATAGTAGTAACTGCTTGGCTTTATTTGGACAACAGTACAAGTTGAGTTTCAAAAATGACAATGTTGAGATATTAACAAAAAGAATAATATTCAGAATGAACATATACAAGGAAATGTTAGTGGTGGCATCTATGGAAAATTGTTTAAGTTGGTCAGACATATACAAAAAAGATTATTAGAGGTACTTTTGAAGAGATTGGATCAGAAAATATGAAGTTTTTGGAAAGGGATTAAAAAATTAAATAAAACACTTAATGAAATTCTTAAATGATATATTTTAACTAACAATATATCTGGAATTAGGTTGTGGTGGCCTTTATGTTCCCATCGCATCTTTTGGGATAACCACAAGACAAACTTGTGGGATGGTATTGTCACTATCCCATGGTGTAGTTATGCTGTTAAAGATTGAGAAACATCCAAAGGGCTTGTGGTCCTCCCCGTTCACCGACTTTTCAAGATTCTAGTTCACCGTACTTACATTTTTGTTTACCAGGTCAATTGGCAAAAGATATTCCAATATCTCTCGTTTTTTTTCCCCAACTATTCCTAGATCTCGCTTGCTCCCAAGTCCCAGGTCGAGTCAACTAAAGAGAAAGCCTAATTAAATTGACAACTTGTATTCATTAAACTCATTTTTCATATTGGGAAACAAATTGTAGTTTGTGAAGTTTTTTTATTTTCTTGGGCATGTTTGGTATGGTGTTTGGATTGCTTATAAGTTGTTTTTTACGTAAATCAAGATAAAACTCCTCTCACATATTTACCCCGTATACCGTAAATCACGATTGAAAAGTTGCTTTTAAGCATTCCAACCGCCATTCCAAACAAAAATACCTAAAGTATCTCAAACGCGGTATGTTTTTCAAAGATGAAAAATTATCCATAAACTTTAAAAATAAAAAGAAAAAATGTCAAACACAACCACCATTTTTTTTTATGAGGATATAACTCCTTTTGATGTTCATAACGTAAAGGGTTTTTGTAATATCTTGAATTTTGGGTTTAAGACTTTAAGGATAAGTCTATATCAGACAGACTACTAAACCGAAGAGTCCCAAGAATGATGAGAGATAGAAAGACAATCAGGGATTATGTGATCCAGCCCTACAAGGCAGAGGGCCCAGTATGCGTAGGCAGTAGGAATAAAGTGTTGATGCAGATGTGCACAGGACACATATACGGTGCCATTGGGTTGATAGAAAGATGCCACCTAGTTATGTCATGAAGTATGAGACTGATTGGTCAAATAAAATATGTCGGTGTAGATATGCATATGGCATTTCAGTGCAGACATGAGTACCCTACATTTTTGGGAAAAGACACTGGAATGTGGCACCATGTGGGGTCCACACACACTCTAATCAGGATGTCATTTGACAGGCCTCGATATGCATGCCACAGTCCGGACTAAAACCTGAGTAAAATTCTGAGTAAGCACCGATAAAGTAACTTTAATAAAGTAGGTCATAATGTGTAATGATTACTCTACTTTTGTGGTGGATGAATAATAAAATGACATTTGTCATTAAAGTATACAACATCATGACAAACAATATTCACACTTTTTTGTTGGCATAATTAGAAGGTGACACTTGTCCCTTCATCATGAGGTGTCCTTCTTACCTGTCTATTGGCATTCCAAGATGATGACATGTGGCACTGAAGTCAGGGGAATCCACCGATCTCCCACCCGATCGCGTACTTGACTTCCCGAACATCGAACCCAGGAGTCTGAGGAAATTGTTAGGCCGCTCTTTCCCCTGACATGTAAGGACACATAAAGAGGGGAAAAAAGATGTTTTTAGGACACTTGTCATCATCTGGAGCAAAATCAGGACACATGACACCATAGGATTAAAGCAAGTGATACGTGTCACTTTAAGACAACTCAACTCCCTCTCTTCTCTTATTAAATTTCGGCTAAGGCCTAAAACTGAAGGGGAAAATGAGGAAAATCAAGAGAAAATAGAAAAGGAAAGAGAGAATGAATAATGTTGTGTTCTTGAGCTCCAGAGCTGATTCCGACCCCGAATCGTCATTATCATTAGGTAAGTCCTTCAGAAAAATTGTTCTACTCACTAAAAGCTTTCTTTCTATGGTTTCATTTTTCTATTTTGGAGGTGTTTTGTGTCGAATAGTTAGCTGGAATGCTGCTAGAATACCGAACCAGTTGTAAAAATGCAAAGAGGTAAGCGTATGCTTTGCTTTGAACCGATTTAATTGTGATTTTGTCGAGATTTTGTGGATTCTTAAAAGGCCTAATGTTTCAACCAAAGGGTATTTTTGAGGTCATGAATATATGATGATATATAGTGTTTAATGATAAAATAAGCCTAGTTTAAGTGATATCAAATTTGAGTTATGTGAGTTAGTCTATTTGTGATGCATTTTTTACTAAGCAAATGATATCCAATGGCTATTAAATTTTCTAGATTTAAAGTAGACATTATAAGCTTTAATTTTATAAGTCATATATTCCATTTAGATTAATATATTAGGAGATATGAATTTTTGAAGTTGAATATGTAAAACTAGCGAAAATCTGTGACAGTGTAAGTTTATTGGTGATTTTGGATTTTGTGCGTGTAACTAGCTAGAAGAAATATTTTTTCCTTAAAATAGACTTAATAAATGACAGATAGAATTTTCAACCACCTAATTTAGATATTTGTAGCAAAAGATATGAATTTTCAAAGTTTCTTGAAAATTCTGCCAACTTTTGGAAATTGTGGGAAAATAAAAAGGTTATGATGTTTGGTAATTAAGTTGACCTCTAAGGGTTAAGTTAAACACTTGGAGTTAATGTGAGCCCATTAAATACCCATTGGGCCTAATATATTAACTTTAAAGTTAACTAATCATAGTGTCTTGAGTTATAAAAATTTGGACAAGTATAGGTCTAATGATAAGGGACATGTCCTAAAGGCTAAAATAGCCTATTGGACATTTATTTGTCATAGCTCTAATAATATGGTCATTGATCTAGGCCCATGAGATGACAAAGAAGAGACAATGGAAGCAACTTCAATGGTTGGAAGAAAATGTACCAAAAAGGGAACTCGAAGATAAAAGGTAGTGGACTTATCCTACTTATATGTCCTTGATATTTAGGTTATGTATTGATGTGAGTGATTGCTTTGTTTGATTATGTGATGCATATATGACTAATTGAAGCTCTGTTTTTATATGCGCTATAGCCATGAGCATAATGTATGATACATTGAGTATGCAAATATGTCATTGTGTTAGCATAAATTCATATAAGGTAGGCATGTCATACATTAAGCATTTATCTTGCATGCTAAGTAGTATTGTTTGTTACTAAGATTCCCCCGAATCTTATCCTCCTTCAACCAACCATATAGGTACGTAATCACAAAAAAGGAGTGCAGGACAATGTGCCAGATGAAGAAGTTGTGATGAGAAGATGAACCCTAAGACGCGCTAATACATTATGTATAATTAATATTTGAAATGGTTATTTGTATAACCTACATAACGGATGGATGTTTTTTCGAAGCACAACAATTGAACTAATAATGGTTATATTGCACAGTACGAACCCATTAGTTAAGTAAGTGTAGCAGTTTAATAAACAGAGAGATATTTTAATAATACGAAATGAAAAGAATTAAGTAACCCCGTGAATAAAGTTCAACAATCTGATAAATACGTTCTTTACCAAATAAATAATGGCCCAAGAATAAATGTGAAAAATTTTATCCAAGAGATTATTTACTGTTCTCTTGAGGCGTAATAATAATGATGTCACTTATGTTGCATAATAAAGGGGTATAATGAACGGCTGTTACAGTTTTTGCCTCTATTTATAAGTGTGTTTTCTAATATTTAAACTTGTATTCTTAGTATGTGTTTGAAACAATATAAATGATTTTTGCAAAAGTAAAACTTGTTTGAATTAGTTAAATTATAAGTGAATTTTATGATAATGGTAAGAGAGAGAGTGTGGAAAAATATTTAAAAAATTAACTAAATATTTAAAAATTACTTTAAAATATTAGGTGCTACTGGAAAAATATTTTAGAGTGGATGGAAATCAATAAATCAATATTCTAAGTTTTGGGTGCTCTTTACTACTAAAAAAATACATTAAAGGCAAAATTGTAGTCAGTTTCTTAAGATTGGGTACAACTGAAAAAATATTTTAAGGGGTTAAAAACACCAAAAAATATTTTAAAGTAATTTTTGAAGGTGAAAAAGTATATTAAGGGTAAAATTGCAATCAGTCTGGTAGCACACTTGGTACAACTGGAAAAATATTTTAAGAGGTTTAAAGTACTAAAAAGATATCTTTTGATGTTTCATGCTATTTAAAAAAATATTTTATAGGAAAAGTCAATCGCTAAAAGCTTCAACCATTGACTTATGGGAAAAGTTGCTTTTACTCTTATAAACTATTTTCACCAATCACATTGCCAAATAAAGGGGAAAAAACAGATCTCCAATCAGGCTTATAAATCCTAAATCAGACTCATGGGCTATCAAACGCATCACCAAATGGGTCTGTTTGGGAAAGCGGCTTAACTTCCCAAACGTACGATAACAAAAGAAAAGCACAATTGAAGTAAGTTTGAGTGTTTGAGTTCACATTAAATGATAATGTGTTTATAGGAAAAAAGTTTTCTTATAAAAGCCAACCGACCCTACGTTTTTTTCCTCCGTACGGTGAGAGCCAGTCACAGTAGCTGAAAAGAAGACCGTTAGAAGAGCATTGCCAGGCACTCTTCATTCTTTTGCTCTCTTCTTTGTGAGTTCTCCCACTCCTCCATCCATCTCGTTCTCTCCGATTACCTCCACCGCACCGGTTTCTTCCTTCCGCCTCCCAACTCTTCCAACACCTGCTGGGATAATTTCCAAAAATTCATCAATCAATACCGCCCCAACCTGAATGTTCACACCACTTGTGGCTTCTAAACAACCTAGATCTCCCAGGGATGCAAGAACGTCACCACTAAAGATGATTTCTTGTCCCAGATTCCGTCCTCAGTGATTCAGGACGCCGGCCGAAATTGCAATCAGTCACTAGAAAATAACTCCCCTTGCGCCCTTTGACAGAGGCGTTGCCCAGTGCGTATTCCTTATGAGCTTCAATTCACCAGGTTCTCCCAATAATAAAAGAACGATTGTTATTGTAATAGCTGTGATTGTTTGTTTATTGGCCTTGTTGCTAGTGATTGTTGGGCTCTGGCTTCACCGAAGATTGAAAAAGAAGGGCAAGAGGGGTATTAGCAAAACTGAAATGGGTGTTGTCGTGTCTGGGTTGGATTCTATAAAGGAGAGCACCACTTTTAAATATAGATTTATGTATTTTTAATTAATTACTTTAGTGTTTTTTTTAATAATAATTAAACTTATTTATTGAAAATTTTTTTAAAAAATACCACTTAAACTTTATAATCTCATATAAGGGCCCGTTTGGTACACTGGAATTGGAGGAGGTGGAAATGGAATTAGGTCTCAATTCCATGAAGGGGTTTGTTTGGTATGATGGAATTGGCTCTCAATTCCAATTCCACATGGAAGCCAAATTAGCCAATTCCACCCAAATGAATTCCATCCTAGAAGCTAAGATTTGTAATTCCACCTTCACATTTCCCTCAATTAGCCTCCTCACTCCATCGACAGGGTATATTAGTAATTTCATATTTTAAATATAAATATTAAATAAAAATAATATCTGAATTCCATGTACATACCAAACACACTTTTAAACTCAATTTCCATATCCATATCCATCAAAATCAATTCCAGTGTACCAAACGGGCCCTAAGTGATTTAACAAAAACTTGAGTTGTCAATCTTTTTTTTTTTTTTTGTGAGCAAAATCAATTTAAGATTTTGAAGTTCAAGTGGTATTTATATGTCTTTTTTTCTTTTTTATTTTATCAAATTTTATTTATATATTTTCACTTTAATTATCATAATATATACAAGTAATACATATATGTAGTATTTAATAAGATACATACATTTTTCAGTTATTTTCCATCAAAAATCACTTTTCAAATCCAAACATATTTAAGGTTAGAAAAAAAATCACTTTTTAATAATAATTGAAGTTTTTTTAATCAAATTTTATTTATGTTTCTTCACTTCAAGTATCTTAATATATATAAATAATATATATACATATATATACATATATATATATACATATATATGTACATATACATATATATATATATATACATATATATATGTAGTATTTAATAACATCCATATCATTTTCAATCATTTTGCATTTAAACGGGCTTTTTAAACTCTAATTCAAACATATTCAAGGTTAGAAAAAAAATCATTTCTGCCACTGCTAATCCAAACACAAATCACATTTACAATTTTACTTTTAATCCTACCTTATTTTTTCAAAAGTTATATGATAAAAAAAGACCACTTCTCCACCATTATTCTAAACATGCATTTATTCTTATAAAATAAAACCGTTTATCCGTTCAAGTTCAGCTAAAAGCTTATTAACAGTAAATGACAGGGTAACCCATGTTTTTACTCTGGTTACTCTGGGCATGTATGGCAAGTTAACCCACGTTTTTACTCTGGGCATTTACATTCCCCTCACTGCGAGATTGTACATTACCTACAATTTAGGCGCACGTGAAGTTCAAGGAACTGCATATCCTGACAACGGTGATGGAACATTTCCAACACACCATAGCTCTTTGTCCGCATGAGAAGCGATTTTGTTATCTAATCTACCTTCTTAAAATAAATAAATAAATTTCTATTTCTTAAAAAAATATGGAAAAATCCCTATAAAACACCCTTAAAATAGAAAAATCTCTAATTAGTACATTAAAATAAAAAATTTCAGATCAGTCACGCATCAGTACGGATGAACAGTGCGGGCGGCGTTAAAAGATGATTTTGCTCTTCAGTCCTCATTCTCGCCACTTCAAAAATAACAACAAGCGGTTTTTAATTAACAACTCCGGATTCTTGATTAACAACCCCATATTATTGTTTCACAACTTCCTTATTTAAGTTTCAAGGCCAATAATAACACCTCTTTTTTTATTAACAACACGCCCTTTTAATTAACAATTCCGTATTCTTGATTAACAACTCTATATTCTTGATTAACAACTCTGTACAATCTTTTTACTTTCACAATAACAACACCGGTATTGTTATTAACAATACCATATTCTACATTAACAACTCCCATTTCTTGTTTCACAATTTCATAATTTAAGTTTCAAGGCCAATAACAACATCTCTTTCTTTATTAACAATATTATATTTTACATTAACAACACTATATTTTTGAGATGCGAATATGTGGAAAAATAAAGCGGAGTTGTTAATCAAGAATTTGGAGTTGCTAATAACAAGATCGGTGTTGTTATTGTGAAAGTAAAAAGATGAAATTGGAGTTGTTAATTAAGAACCGTGTGTTGTTATTTTTGAAGTGGCGAAAATGAGGGCTGAAGGGTAAAATCGTCTTTTGGCGCCTCGCCGCACTGTTCATCCGTACTAACGCGTGACTGATCTAGATTTTTTGATTTCAATGTACTGACTAGGGATTTTCCTATTTTAAAGGTATTTTATAGGGATTTTCCCAAAAAATATTTATAAACACTTTGTTTAGAAACTATTTATTCTTAAAATTTTTGTGTTAAATACTTTTAACAATTTAAGCTCAGTCTTTAAAAATAATTAGACTGTTATGAATAATTTTTCCTTTTATTTATTATAATTTTTTATGTCTAAAATTGTAGTCGATTTAAGTAAAGATTATTACAATTTATTAATTAAAAAATAAATTTATGAAGAGATCCATTCTTTAACTTATGGTTGTTTAGTTAAGATTCTTAGATATGATATGTTGCTGGTGTAGTAATTATGTTTTGTTATTCATAAAGATTTTGACTAAATTGACTGTAATTTTAAATATTAAAAACTATAACATGTTTGATTCCAATTTTAAATGTTAAAAATTATGATTTATTTGATTCAACTCTATTACATGTCTACAATGATAAGCAAGATTGTATCACTAGGATAAAAATATTTCAATACTTTTTAATCCATTAATAGGATTTATCACTATAATAATGGTTATAAAATTTTTTTTTGCCTGCAATAATGGTTATAAAATATTTGATAATAGGCATTTATACTTCCCTTATAAATATTTCTTACCACTCATTTTTGCATTTTTAATTTTCAGAGTTCTATCTATTCTCCCATTCATTTTTCATTTTCCTTGTCATTTCTCTCCCTCCTCAACCGACTACGTGCTCGTTTGAAATAGCTTATTTTTTGATAATATATACTTATAAATCGTGATTCACGGTATACGAGGTAAGTATGTGAGAGGAGTTTTATCTCAGCTTGCGTAATAAGAACTTAAAACACTAAACCAAACAAGTCTGTACACCTCCACCTCTATTATAGACTTATAGTTTAAGCGCTTGTTAGGAATAGTGATTTGAACATTTAAAAATAATTTTTTAATTGTGATTTGTAGTATACGAGGTAAATATGTGAAAAAAAAACTTTATATTAATTTATATAAATAAACACTTTTAAAAATAAAAAACGTGATCCCAAATAAATACTAAATAAACAACAACATCACTTACCACTGTCGATGTCTAGCGGCATCATTGTCTCTATGCTCATCCCCGCCCTTTCCATGAACATGGCGAACACATCACTCACAATAGTCTTTGCCTAGCACCACGATTGTGAACTAACAAACCTAGCATCCAACTATACATTTAAGTAAAAAATCTAATGATAACTTTAAATAAAATTAAAAAAAAAAACATTTTTCTCAATACTTTATAAATAACACTAAAAGAGTCCATTGTATTCTCATTACATCGCATTGTATTGAAAGGTACACGTCATCCAACCAAACAGGTCCCATATTTCTTTGTAAAAGAAATCATATTAAAATATTTTTTTTAACCAGAAAATCATATTAAAATAGTTTATATTCAAGGACATCATAAAAAAATAAATACAGTTGATCATCCTCCACCACCTGATTATGATTAAGAGGTGAAAAATGATGAAAGAATGTTAGTCGTGGTATAATCTTTTGTGTATTTTGAGGATAAGGAACGATATTCAGTTTATATTCAAAAATAATTAAATACAGTTGGTATCGTTTGGAATAGTTTATTTTTTGGCAATAAGTGCTTATAATTCGTAATTCACGGTATATAGATAAGTATGTGAGAGGAGTTTTATCTCGACTTACGTAATAAGGACTTATTTTTTAAATATAAGCTCTTCCAAACACACATTAATAAGGAAGACGAGAAGCGAAAAGTTTGGAATAAGTTCGGAAGGGAGCATGCGCGTGGTGGTGGTGGAGAGCAGAGTAGAGGATTCTTCATTGGGGCGGCAGACGACGACGTTTCTTTGACCATTTTTGAGTCCACAAAGGATGCCAAGCATGCAGGCGGCAGCTGCACGCGCGTTGAAGCCCAAGTGTGAAATCTCAAATCTGACATACAGATTTGGTACTTTGATGGGTCCGGCTGCTGTCCTTCTCTTTAAAAGAAAAAATTAGTACTATCGGATTAAAATATTAATATTTCAGATTTAATATATTATTAATATTTTAATAATATTATTAAAATATTATTAATCTAAACTATTAAAATCTTAATTTAATGATCACGATATAAAAAAGGATCATCCTTCTTTTTTTACAGAAAATAATGGTAGCCAGTTCAAGCTTTATGGATCTTTATTCCTACCTACTACCTCCCCTAGTTCATTCATTTTAAAATACTAGTTTCATTTTATAAACCAATAATTGATGGTTTGTTTGAATTAACGATGATAAAAAAAATCTTTTATTTCAATTGATTTTGATATACCGAAGTTAGAACAAAAGTTAATTAGTATATTGTTTGTTGGTATATGTTTTTTTTATAAAAAAGTTAGTTTAGTATAAAATTGTTTATATGATACCTCAAAAAAGCAATTTCACAAGGTTGAAATATAAAGAAAAACTAAAAAAAATAAAAATTATAAAAAGTTGTTTTTTTTTCCATCAAAAAGTTGTTTCACTTTTAATTTGACGATTGGCTAAAAAAATTGGATTTACTCCAAGTCATCTCAAACATCATATATTGGGTCAAAGTGACATTCTATGGTAAAAGATACCATATAAAGTGATGCCAAACAATCATCGAGCCTAAGGAATAGAAATTGTTCCTCAATCCTCACAACTAGAGTTGGAGATGTGAGTTAACCCGCAGGTTGCGGTTAGGCTTGCATCAATCCGTGGATCACACGGTGTGGGCCTGTGCAACCCGTATTTCTATGGACTAACAAAATGTCAATCCTAACTCATAGTGTGCGGGTTACAGGCCAGCCAGCGAGCCTACATTTTTTTTAAAAAAATTCCTATTTTTTAAAGGAGGTCGAAAATATGAGACATATATATATATATGAGTCATTAAATTTACTTTCCTAGCATCAATCATTTTTCTTATAAAAATTTAATAACATAATCTATAATTCAAGAGATAAAGTTATCAAATTTGTCAAAGTTTATAAACAAAACATAAACTCATCATCAAGCAACCAAGATATAATAATTCTGTTTAAAGAAGAAGGGAAGAGGCTAAGATTTTTTCTCTTTGGATTGAGAGGTACTAAGATAGGAGTAAAATTACAAAATTATTATATGCAAAAAAAAAAAAAAATAGCGGGTTGGCCCGCATCAACCCGGGGGCTATGTGGTGCGGGCTTGTGCTGTCTAACCCGTCAAAACCCACGAACTCGCGGGTTGAACTCGCGAGTTGGGCCCATATTACCGGCTCTACTCACAACAAAGTAAAGTTTGAATTCCTACTGATAATAACACTTATATTGATAATGCTTTTAAAAGAATTATCTTCAATAAAAAAATACCTATAAGCTAGTGTGCTGTCATACGGTATTTTATATATATTATAAAAGAAATAATTAAATTAGTTATTTATTCACAAAATTTATTTGAAAAAATACCTTAAAAAACTTTAAAAAGGTGTTTCAAATATTCACAATATTAAAGAGGTGTCAGTGCCTGATTTGTCCTTTTCAAAATTAAATAAAAATGACAAATATATCCCTCTAAATTTAAAAAACATAACAAAGAATTCTAATTAGGGCTTAAGAAGTTCATATAAGATTTTAACATGTTCTGATAAGGTTTTCATAAATTCAAATTCAAAAATTACCATTTATTATAATGGCAAGATATTAATTATCAGTTTTGTTAAGGGTTTCACAAGTTTAGGTAATTTTTTAACAAGTTCTGATAAGTGATAATATTTTAACAAATTTCAATTCAAAAATCACTATTTACTACAATGGCAAGGTATTAATTCTTATTTTTTTATAAGAGTTTCACAAATTCATATAAGGTTTAAAAAGTCATTGATAAGATTTTCTCAAATAAGTTTTAGTAAGCTTTTCACAAATTCCTATTAAAAAATCACCTAATGGCAAGGTTACATGTAATAAAGGTTTAATAAATTCAGATAAAGTTTTAATAAGTTTTGATAAGATTTTCATAAATTCAATTTAAAAATCACCATTTATTACAATAACAAGATATTGATCCTCACTTCTAATAAATGTTTCACAAGTTTATATAATGTTTTAACAAATTTTGATAAGATTTTTATAAATTTCAATTCAAAATTTACCAATTATTATGATAACAAAGCATTGATTCTCAATTTTAATAAGGGTTTTATAAATTCAGATAAAATTTTAACAAATTCTAATAAAATTTTCACAGATTTCCATCAATGCCACCAGGTGTTTTGATTCCCATGGCATTCAGTGAGCGGGAAAAAAAAAAAAACCCCAACTCTCTGGATACAGTGGTAGAGATTGAAGAAAACGGAGAATAAGATTTTCCGTGGATGGATGAGCATGTCCAAGGGCAGATGTGCCGTTTCAATTTACTTTAAAAAGGATAATTTAAGCTCTCTTATTTTTAATATTATGAATATTAGAATCAACTTTTCTGTCTGTCAATATTTTAAAAGTTTTTTACAAGAAATTTTTTCTATTTATAAACTCTTTTAAAATAGGAAGAATTGTGAATAAATACCTTTTAATAAATTAATTGTCAAATGTTACCTTAAATTATTATACTTGAATGGAAGATATTTTATACACAACGAAAGATATTTTATATACAAAAAAGATTATTTGCATATAACGAAAGATCGTTTGTACATACAGAAGATTGCTTACAAACTTAATAACATTCGGTAATTAATTTGTTTTAAAGGTATTTTGGGGCGATTTTCCTTTTAAAATAGGGAGAATGACAAAAAAATATCTCTTGAATTTTAAAAATCCCAATTAGTCTATTAATAAAGATTTACGTTATCAATCCCATTATTATTCTTGTCAATCCCATTATCATTCTTGTCAGCGAGATTTTGAAGTTCAAATAGTATTTTTCTGTTATTCTCACTTTAAAATATATCTTTTTTAAATTTTACAAATAGCGAAATAATTCTTTGATTTTTTTTATAGGGGAGATGATTCCTAGGTAAGAAAATGGGATCTGCATTGGATTGACTGGTGAAGAAAAAGGTATGGAAAATGGATGTGAATCCGTACTGTCACCGATATTTTTGTGTCAGAAGTCACAGTCAGCCGTCTTGTTTTGCCAATATACAAAACTCAACAATTAAATATTTAATTTATATTTTAAGCTTTTTGACGTGACTTTACCAACCTTTCTGGCCCTTGATCGATTGGATGGGAACAAGCCATACCTCTCTTCTTACTTTTTACAGTTTTTTCTGCCTCTTCTTCTAACCAACTTGGTTTCCCAATGCACAATGATGTTTACGTATGGGAGTATATATCGTCCTCCCTACGGGGGAATTTTCAAAATGGTTTTATTTCAGCCAAAAAAGTCATAAACAAATGCACTTAATTAACTTTTTTTCCGAATCAATATATACTTAAGAGCAATCGGGAAATAAACCGTACATTGTTTTGTTCTCATTTTTTTCTCTTAAGTTACTGTTCACAAGAACAGTAACGACTCCTTCCCCAAACCAAGTTCATTGTAGTTGGCTTAGTTTAATTTCAACTACTAATGAACAGTCCTTTATTACAAAAAGTAGTTTCTAAAAAAACATCACATCATATTTGCTTTTCCCATTATCATTATCAGTCATTGAATAGGAGTTGGTAAAGTTTGAGAAATCATTAGGAGTGGGTCAAGCATTTGCTCGACCAAAACCATCTCATTCGTCGTCGTTCAGTCCCTGTTAGTGAAGAAAGAAGATTGAGCTCTTACCCGATAGCAATGTATTTGTTCCAGGAGCTGGGAGTATGTTATGGACGGGAGCCCAGGTAATCATTCGGGCATTTCAGAAAGAACAGAGTCTCCTTTTTTTTTTTTTCATTTTTCCTGCTTCTACATTCGCTCTTTTCAGCTTTTTTGCTGCATTCTCTTTCTTACACGGTTTTTCATTTCTTCTACAATCAATTGATCACTACTAAAGGCTTGATGTTGTAGCTCCTCACAATAATGAAGTCACTCTTCTGGTGAAGGTTGATCGTGAGTTTTGGAGGACAGATTCTAATATGTATGGGTCAGTCTGTGGTTATCCGAGGAAGATCTCATCGATTGATTATGATGCTTCGATGAAAAGGTTTTCTTTAATGCAATAATGATTATGCTATTTTGATCAAACAACTTGATTTGGAGCATCTGAGCTTGGAGTGGGTGAAGATCTTCCGTTTGAAAGATGTCGCCTTCACTTTCTCTTTGTTCAATTGGTGCTTCTGTAAGTCTGAGCTCAGCAATTGCTTCTTTCCTCACCCATAGTGATGTCTTTCTTCTAGAAACCAGAAAAATGCTGTAGATGGAAGATCAAGCCATTATATGTGTAATGAAGGAAGGCTCTGTTTTTTCCCTTTTTATTTGCTTGCGATTTTCATTTGGTTCACTTTTTCTTCATCCCATCATCTTATACTGTTTCTTCTATATGTTTGTTTTTAGATGTGGAGTCTAACCCACAGCTATAGATCCCCACGATTTGTTTTCGAGAAATGGTTCTGAACGATCTGAGGTGAGGACACAGTATATAATAATCACACCAACTATGTTTTTTTAGTCACTTGCAAGTTTTTTAACATCAATAAGATCTACATTATAAGGGATGTAAAAAACATGAATTATGACTTCATTTTGATTAATCCATTGTAAAGAGTTTTTATGCCAAAACATATGGTTGATAATAACCATACTAGAACGTTGTTTTACGACATCTTTGCTGCTATGCCACTGGTGTGTCTATTCTAATTGCAATATAGAATCATACTTTGGTATATAAATATTTTTATCTACCTTTTAATATTGGTGGTTGTGATGGAATCAAGTTGTTTTATTTTCAAACTTATATTGCTTCATAGTTTTCATGATCATATGATATAACATTTGTTCTATTTCATTAACTCACAGTATATGGTTTTAGATTTATTTTCAAAAGAGTAGGCATTGTTGCATTCTATTTCTATATATTCTCATCATTGGCCATAATTGTGTAATCTATCTATATCTGAAGATTATTTGAGGGGAGGGAATTGGTTTAGTCCTTGCCTCATTAAAATATTTAAAATGTAGCCAAGTAGGGCTTCCAGTATCTGACTTTCAACATAGTGTCTTAAACAAGTTTTCATGTCTTAAATGAGTTTCAATATTGATCCATAATCTTGTGCTGATTGCTTATGGATATACTGCAAATATCTGTTTTTCTTTGCAGTTTTTGAAGATTTCTTATAATAATATAGCATAAATGTGGCTTTCAAAATATGTTTCTTTTGCGGGAGCTACTTGCATTCTTTTTTGGTAATTTTTAAAATTATTAATAATCCTGTTTTCTTGCTGAAACATTACATTTATACAATACATGTTTATATGCGGGTGAAGTTAAGGAAACAAGTGTAAGTCCTTGCAGTTTTTAACTGTTAATATTTTGTGTTTGAGTAAATTATAAATACAACCGAATTAGATTGTTTTAAGCAAGTTGTTGCTTTCATATTGTCATTTTATCTGGGATGACTTTCTGTTAACTAAGTCAGGGCTACTTTTGTATGACCTTTATAAAATGAAGGTGTTGTAATTAGTATACCACTAGATATCTTTTCTTTGTATGCTTGTTGTTATGTTTAATCGTTGCTCTTGTTTTCTTTTATTTCTTTTGTAGCTCTACAAGATTATGAAGGAGCACAAGAACCCTAAGGTTCTTAGTGAGGGGATTTTGTGGATGGTTTCTGCTGTTGATGATTTTGGAGTATCACACCTGAAGCTTAAGGTTCAAAATTAAATGTGGGAAGGAGTAGTAAAGACTTCATAGTATCTTGGGAAATTATCCTGCATATCTTAGTGTCTTTTTCTTGATTTTGTGATACCATGCATTTACAGGGAAAGTGACAATGGTCAACAAGGGTTTTTTGGAAGTTAAAATTCAGTGAGCTTCTTCCATTTAGGGCTTTGTTGCTGTCAAAGAGGCGTAGTAGGAAGTTTAGCATGAAATGTTAAGGGCTATTAGCATATTCAATCAATCTGGAAGGCTCTAAGGCCAATTCATTTTTATGCGAATGAAAAAAATATTAATTGTGATTCCAGTTATGATATAATGTGGTTTTTTTTTATGGTATGGGATTGTTGGTGTTCATATGCATCAGTTTACAATGCAAGGGTTTAATGGCATTTAAGTTATGGGCATGGACCAAAAATAAATTGTGATTTCATATTGTAGAAACCATCGGAATGAGGCTTTATGCTAATAATCCATTGGTTGTATTTATATGCATTATTTGATGTGGGAAGTGCATTTATACTACATGCAAAATTTTACCATCAACATTTAGAAGCTTTTCTGAATGAAAGTGACTCATAATTTCTTCATCTTTACTCAAATTGAAATAAGGGAGAAGTAGATTTAATGAAGGGGAGTCATTTCTTTCTTTTGCATAAGTCATCTATCAAGGTCTTGCATATCTAGAAATCTCTGTGACACAGGTAATTGTTCATAATTTAACTGAATCATCTTAAAAGCCTATCATTAAATGTGTCCTCATCAAGATCTTTCCCCTGATCAGTTTTAAATGCAACATACATTATATGATGTGACAATTGGTTGTAGCTTCTGTCTATGATTGCTAAGGAGGTAGGTGATACATATGCTCCATACTTGAGTAGGTATCAACAGTGACCTTCTTGATTATGAACAATTACCTGTGCCATGAAGATTTCTGTTGTTGTATACAAGCTTTTTCTTTATTTTTTGTTACTTTGATTTCCTAGGGAAGGTGACAATGGTCAACTATTGTGGGCTTTGTTGCTGTTAAAGAGGCGTATCAAGAAGGTGTAGGAGCTTGATCCTGGCCTTTGAAAGATCTGTGAGTTCCAGATTTTTGTTACTCACACATACACACCCATATGTTATTCTATCATTATGTTACAGTACTACAGTTATTCACATCGGTTGCAATGTAGAAAACTCAATTTGTGTTAAGTAATTTAATTTTAGACTAAATAATATCTGCTTCTTTTGTTTGTGGCTAAAGTGTTATATTTGTATTTAATCGAGTCTTCAAATTTTTCAATTAGTATTGCACTTTTCTCAAAATGTTTAGTATCATTTGTCATTAAGGATGACAAAAATATATTTGCTTGTGTTTTCTAACTCGGGGTGCTCCATTTTTGTCATATTTAAATTCTTTTTGCGGTGGATTATTTATGTGGCTTTCTTTATAATGGTTTATTTCTGCATGGGTGTTGATAAGGTGGGATTATTTGATTTAATTTGATATTTGTATATTAATTGTATATTCCCTGATTTTTCTTTTGATTGTTTAGCTATCATTGTATATTAATTATAGTTGCTTTTCTTTCCCTCTAACTTTTCAAATTTCAAAATTTGAAATTCAACTTACATAACCTTTTTGAGGCCTTATTTTTTTTTGCCCATTTTGTAGATATTATTTAATTTTATTTGATTATTGTATATTAGTGATATAACATTGTATATTAATAGTATCTCCTATATTTCTGTTGAGATATATGCGTATTTGCCGGTTACTTATGTTTAGTGTAGTTAATTTTTTTTTATTACTGCTGAATCATATCTGCACAAAGTGAAAATTATGGTATGGTTTTTGTATGTATTTTGTGACCGCAGATGGTGATTAGCGGTGAATGATGTATGGTTAAGGAAAATGTGAGATAGTTGCATTAAAATTATTTTGTATTAATTTGGAGCATATACATGATTTATGAATGTAATAGAAGTGAATATATGTATGGTCAGTTTGTGAGTTAAAAGTTGTAGATGTTGCTCTGCGCAACGCGTGGGGGATTGTTGCTCATCTTTAGGAATAAAGATCTGTAAAGAGACAAATTTAATAATAAAGTTTTTGTAAAAGGGTATATGACACAATAATATTTATTTGGGCGTAAAAGTTTACATGAAGGTATTGTTTGGATCGATGCAAATGGGGGTGAGAAAAGAAAATTTGAATTTTCTTTTTGGCGGTGCCCATTTGATTCGCCATTTGCCCTAGAAAATATTTTAGCTCCGGCCCCTATTTTCCCCTATTTAAATGAAAATCAATTCCCATAAAAATGATGAGAACCAATTTTCTAGAGCCCAAGGAACTCGGCCAAAGAATAAAAAGCCCTTGATGTGACTGCCGATTTGATATAAAGTTGAAGGCATTGAGTGAAATTCACAACATCGGATCTAAGAGCACATTCAAGGCATTGGAGAGAAGAGACTACCACAAGAGTACTTTCAAAAACTACGACGGGAGCACCTTTAGTCATCCTCCAAAGCCTCTCCTTGCGACGAATGATTCAACCGAGAGCTTTGCCTTCCACGATGGCTTCATTGCCTGAAAAGAGCCGTATCGATGAAAGACTTATAGCGGAGCTAAATACAATCCGACATGCGCAACAAGGTGGCGCTGGATTGATTCAATTTCTTGACGCTTCCATCACCACTCCGATCATGAAGCTCACCACTTAGGGCTTGGCAACCAAACATTCAGAGAGTGGAGAAATTCGATCAATTCCTTTACCTAATATAAAGGAGGTTATTTTCATTGTGGGAACAAATTCACCCTTCCCAAAACCTTTTCCTTCACTTCATTCTATTAATCCGACCCCATTATATTCTACTCCTCACTATCAAACTGCAAAATGCAACATTCTCAACCATTATAGGCGTAACCATCTAAAAGTAAGAATTTTAGTGGGACTGGTGGTTGTCACTCACACGAGAATAATGTGTTCGCCCAACCAACAACCGTCACATTGGTAGGTGACATAGTCCCACTGTCATCCAACCACATAGTCACAAAGGCCAAGAAGTTCATCTTGCTCGTTGAGAATTTTGCAAGAATTGGTGAATCAAGAAGAAGGAACAAGAAGATGAAGACAAAAAGGTGTGGATCAACAGGTGAGAATAAAGTTAGATAACTATCATATAACCATGATGTACCCATGAACAAAATAAGACCACAAAAATTGGTTGCACCCACATATAGGTGATAGGTATGTAATGGTTAAGAGTAAAGTTGTTTTGGTTGCATGTAACCATAGGTCACCCATCACACGTATATGGTTAAAATTGTTTTCATTCATTTATGTATGACCACAAAGCAACTTGTGGGTATCTCATAGTTATTGCTCTATTGCGATGAGAAAATAAGGGTAAACAGAGTTCTTTCTTCCACATTTTTACTATATGCGGCCTATGGTGGTTAAGCCGTGATTATGCGGGAATTATTTGAAGTGACTCATGACCATAGGTTGCCCATAGAGTGTATATAGTTAGAGAGGCTAAAGTGAAAACATAAGCTTTTAAATAATATTTTGAAAACAGGGGCTTTTAAATAATACTTTTTAAACATGAGCAGAAATGTCTTTTAGCTCATTTTCTTATTTCATTTTCTTCCAATCAAACAAAAATTTTCTTATCAACCCATTTTTTTCCAATGCCAACCAAACACCTCTGTGGCAAAATATTTTCCATTTCTTTCCATTCCATTCATTTCCAACATTTTCTTTGACCCAAAGGGGCGTTAAGTTTTACAAATGAAGCAAAATTACCACATAAGCTAACCTCCCAAAACTTCCGTTACTTTTCCTTTTTGTGGGTCCCACCTGCTGACCAACTCATCCTCATCCTACACAACCCAACCTTTTCTCTCTTCCACGTCATCTTCAGTCCCCTTCTCGTCACTCCTCTCCCTCATCCCTCATCGGCGGCGCCTCCCCTAACCTATCAACTCCCTTCCTTCCTCTTCCATGTCGCCACCCTTCCTCCCCATACTTCACTCTATAATAGAGGCTTTTGTTTGAGTATATCATTCTTGCTGAAGGTGTATGCTGATCAATGGGTGGCTTGAAACTTGACAGTGAGGAAAAAAAAGATGAGGGGGAGTTTTCATTTTATAAAGAACAATGACTTTCTTTGTAAAAATGGATTTAGATTGAACGAAGGAAGAATTTTGCTTCTATTATTTTTTTTGCCATCAAATAAACTAATTATATTAAGATCAACAGAAATTACAATGTCTTGGAAGAAAAAAAACACAACCAACAAATTGAAAATACTGAATAAACTCCACACATAGTAATTAGAGATGATAGAATCATGAGCCAATAAAAAGTCTTCAATGTAGCAAGAATATAACACATTATAAAAAAAACATCTTGAACGTTTGACGCCAACGAGACTTACAGTTGCAGAGGTCGAGAAACCCAATCCAGAGGGCAAGACCATCTAATGAAGCTTTGGCAATCCATCCGACTACCAAATCTGCTTTGATGGGAATCCATATAAAAGAATGGTTCTTGATTAAATTCCTTGAGACAATAGAATTCTCAAGAAGAGCAACAAACATATTAAACACAAAGAAAACACTATCAGTGCGCCAATTAAATAAAGAATCACAACTCTGGCCCAATGATGAACAATGTTGCCATACCCATTGAATAGGCACATGTCCAGCCCGAAAATGAACAGTGTTGACAATCACACTGAACAGGCATATGTATAGCCAATAAAGAATAGCGTGTATAGACTCACTGAACAGACTTAAGTTGATGATTCTAAAATGATCATCTAATAACCATACATTACAATTCAAACCAACACAATAACAAGCCTCCCTCCCACATACATCAAACCAATTATCACTGTTTTTAGAAAGGGACCCAATATCCTAAATTTGAACACTGTGATCATTCATTCCTTTTCTTCCCCACCTACTAGCCTTTTTCACCAATTCAATCAAGATAATGACAACTTTGTTGAAATTTATTAGCTTATAATTTGTTCTGTCTAGAAGATAAATATATATAGCCTCCCAATATTGCCATATTAACCAAGCCCTAACTTGTACCAAACCTTCTAGATAATCATCAATACTCAACATATCAAAGCCAACAACAAAGCGAGCCATACTATCATTCTCAAAGCACAATCCCAAGACAACATCAATATAGAAGCTTTGAAATTTGAATAACCCATTAACTTCAGAATCCATGGATCTTAGAATAGCAAAAGATTTAGCATAAATCCCAGTTACACTTATAGCCCTTTTGAGATGGATACATGAATGTTCGAGATTGTACTTCTTAAACTTTGAATAAGGAATATGCTTATGGTTCAGAAAGCTAATAATAAAGGGTATAGATAGATTTGGTAGGTAAACCTTCGGTTTCCTTGCATCAATTAAAAAACCTCAACTCCCACCCATTAACTTATCTGGAGATGTCTTCCATTCCATTGAGAGTTAGTAGAACCCCCACCTCAACCCATATGGCACCGTCGAGAGCCTTGGAGTCACCCACAGGAGATCAAAATCAGAGATTGTAACATAAGAATCTCTTACCACACCATAACCCACTCTCTAGAACTCGTAAGGACTCTTCTAATTAGTTGATGATCCTCCTCCTCCCTATCAGCTTTTTGTTTCTATTGAAGTTGGATGTTGAATCATCTCCTCTCCATTAAGAATCAATTCCTCCCAACTTCTCGCATGATTATCCATTACCTCAGCATATCGGCCGACACCACCACCACATAGGTGAAAGAAAAGGGACAAAACCCTAGCACTCTCTAACTTGGGAGAAAAAGTTCATAATTAGAAGATGCATTTTGCTTTTATTAACACCTTGTAATAAGGCACATTAATGGATGAGTGGTGGGGTAAGGAGGGAGGAGGTGTATGGGACACACCGGGATGGGGGATGAGGAAGACGAAAGACAAGAAGGGAGCTGAAGATGATGTGGAAGAGAGAGAAGGTTGGGCTGTGTAGGATGATGATGAGTTGGTCAATAGGTGGGACCCATAAAAAAAGGGAAAAGTAATGGATGTTTTAGGAGGCTAACTAGTGTGGTAATGGTGCCCCTTCTAGAAACATTAATGCATATTTTTACTTCCAAATACATTTTATGGTATCAGATGCCCCTTGTCAAAACTTTGTTATTAAATTTGCCCATTTGCCCGAATAAAAATTAAAGTAAAAATCAACTAACATAACTTCATTCATAGGGAAAATGATAGAAAAATATTGTCAAAATTGGTAAAAGACAAATAAAAATGTTGAATTTCTATAATTCTAAAGGGACTGATTTGAAAATTTTGAAATGTTGCCAAATGTAGGAAATTACTTAATTGTCCTTAGTTTTAAAAAATAATCCTTAAACACCCTTGTCGGCAGCAGGCCGACGAAGCTTTGGCGGTCTGATATTTTTTTGTTTTTGAATTTCTCAAACAAAAAGCGTTAATATGTCTACTTGAGTTGTTAATACGCATACTAAAGTAATAAATAGGGTACTTGTTAAATATTTCCTAATAACTAATTTAGTTTTACTATTAACAACTCCAGTATACAAATTGACTACTTTAATTTTGATATTGATTACATTGCGTCGGCTGCTGGAGCTCTAGCGGTCTAATATTTTTCTCTCTCTAGCGGTCTAATATTTTTTTTTTGAATTTCTCAAGCAAAAGTCATCAATATGTATACTTAAATTGTTAATATGTGTACTAAAGTAGTTAACATAGTATTTGTTGAATATTTCCTAATAACTACTTTTGTTACGCTATAAACAACTTAAGTATCCATGTTGACTACTTTAGTTTCAATATTAACTACCTTAATTAAAGAAACAAAAGTAGTCAATATGGATACTTGAATTGCTAATAGCCAAATAAAAATAGTTATTAGGAAATATTTAACAAGTATCCTATTTACTACTTTAGTATGCATATTAATAATTAAAGTATATATATTGATGACTTTTGCTTGATAAATTAAGAAAAATTATATCGTGGGAGCTCTGACAACCGGTCGCTGGTAAGATCACTGGAGCTTCGGTGTCGGTCGCCACCAATGGTCACTGGCGCTAGAGCTCTGGCGGTTGGGAAGGGGCTTTGAGGATTTTTTTTAAAAAAAAATTAAGGGCAATTAGGTAATTTCTCACACTTAGCAATATTTCAAAATTCCAAATCAGTCAGTCCTTTTGAAATTATTGAAATTCAACATGTTCATTTGTCTTTTACCAATTTGGACAGTATGCTTCTATCTCTTTCCCTTATTTTATTTGAGTAGAATTTTTTAGAAAAAGAAATCAGTTAACATAAATTTAATTTGATAATATATTAAAAAATCAAACTTAAAATATTCAAATATAAAATTAAAAAAAAGGTTAAAAATTAAAAGTTAGAAAAAATTACTCCAACTTTAAAGTGATTTTTTTTTAAAAAAAAATCAATATGCTATAAAAAGTGTTAACAATTGGGACGAAGAAGGTGCTTCCGCGTAGACCCTCTAGCCTTGAAACTAGAGTACCATGGAGCCATATTTTTTGGGAAAATTTCAATCATTGACCTCTATAGCCAATTTATATCAAATGACTCCCAAAAAATTTTAAAACTTCACTGCAAGTCTTTGAAACAAAATTAAATTAAATTTTATACTAAAAAGACATAACTGCCTTTCCTTATTTATTTTATACTACCACTAGAGGCAAGCCTGACGCCAAAGCTCCGGCAACGGACCCCTTAATGCCAATCGACCAGTGGTTGGGGCTCCGGTGATTGGAAAAAAAAGTTTCGTCAAAGGGGGCCTAGCGGGGGTTTGAACCCACCTCACACCCGAAAAGAGGTATGATCACCATACTACCAATGCCCTTTAGGGTCTATTTGGTGTGAGGGATTTGGAGAGGAAGGGAGGGGAGAGAAAATTTTTATGAGTTGAATTTTAAAAGATTGAAGAAGTGGGGTAATAAAATTTTAATAAAGAGAATATATAAAATAAAAGAGTAATAAAAATTAATTAAAAGTTTTTTAACCCCACTTTTCTAATTTTTTTAAATTCAACTCAAAAAAATTTTCTTTCCGCCTACTTTTCCTCCCCTCACCTCAGACCTACTTAGGGTCTGTTTGAAAAAGTGGTGGGAAGGGGAAAACATACACTCACAGTGGGAGTGTTTAATGGTGTTTGGATTGGTGATTATCCTAATGTTATTACCCCAAAAGCAACTTCTAAAAAGAAGCTAGAAGGAGCTGCTTTCACGGTGAATCAAGGCTTCACGGTGGATACTCTTATTTCTACAAGAAGAAACCAAAAAGAGAGAGGGGAGAAAATATTTCCATTGGGGGGAAAACTGGACGGCCACGGTTCAATCCTCTTGTGGACCGATCTCTTTTGCTCTCCTTTGAATTTTTTTCCTTGACAATGGCGAAGGAGGGACCTTTGCTCTGTATTCCCCGCGATGCCGGCATTTGATATAACATTTAATTTCATTTTGCCCCAAGTTTTTATAGCGAAATTTCAGAATTTCTTAGAGGCCATTTGATATAAATTTGCTCCAAAAGTCCTTGATAGAAATTTTCTAGAGAATCTTGAATGTAACACCCCAAATTTTATATTCACTAAATATATTATAATTATTTGGGAAATTCAATAAAATGGTGAATATTCATGAATTTGGAATTTATGAATTTCATAAATGTTCAATTTCATGGAAATTGGGAAAAAATAATTATGGAATTAATTTGGGTAATTTAAAAAGCCCAATATTAAGGTCCAAAAATGAAGTAATATTAGATAAAATATTTGGTCCAAAAATAGATGAAAATTGGCCAAAGAAAAATAAGAGAAGAAATTGGATTAGAAAGATAATGGCAAAATCGTAATTTTGCCAAAATAGCACAAAATAAATTATTTTTCAATTAATTGAAGTTAATTTCAATTAATCAAGGAAAATAAAGTTTAAAAATATATTTAGAATATTTTAGTCAATTTAATATGAATTTATGAAAAATTTGAGCAAAAAGTGCAATTTTAACCAAAATTAAGACTTCACGTGTAAATGTAATCGGAACAAGTTGTGAAGCCAATTAAGACTATAGGGAGGGACCCCTAGGAGTCTCCTACATGTGGCATGGAGAAGGAAATATTGGTTGGGCTTAATGAGTATGATTACATGTACATAAGTTTATGCACATAAAAATTAGTTTTTGAATTTTTGGAAAATTAATAAATAATTACATGTCATACAATATATATGATAAAGTAACATCATCCTCTTCATATCAGCCCCTAAACCGACGTTGTTCAGCTGAAACTAAAGTGAGAAAACGTTGAGAGCACTTGGAGAAAGAAAGAGAAGAGAACTTACGAGGTAAGCCAATTTCTTCGGTAAATTCTTACCTGACGCGTATAACTCCGCTCCTAAGATATTCTTCTACATTCTTCAAGGATTGTGGAGCTCAAATTTGGGTGTTCAAGGACCTAGGTTTTCAGGCAAGAAGAGAAATAGCTAGTGGGAGTTTGAGGTAACTTCCAAACCTTCGTATATTGTCTATTCTGGCTGCTGTGGGCAATTTAATCGGTGAAATTTTGCCGGATTGCCATTAGTTTTAAATTTTGAAAAAGTGTGTGCCTAAGGGTTATGCTGCCCAATTTTAGTTCAAATGGTTGTTATAACTCAATTAGATGGTTAATAAAGTGATTAGGAGTGGAAAGGAATGCGTTTACGGAGCCGAAATCACAAAACATTGATTTTGCCCGGAAGACTCCATAATTTCGGTCAGGGCCAGATCTAGGGGTAGGAGTTGGATTTTCAATGATTTGATGATTCCATTGGATTCAGTGGCCAAAATTAGGTGGGGTTATACAGTTGGGCACTTTTTCGTAAAAGGCCGAGAAAGCATAATTACAGAAACGCCCTTAAAATCCTAAAAGTAGGGTTGCCAAGGGCAATTTCGTAATTTGACATTGAATTTGGTAATTTTGAGCCCAGAAATGGATTCCTTAGACGAAAGTACATCAGGATAACCCTAGTTAAAAATTTGGAAAAACGTGCCATCGGGTTGGATACGGTGGGGTCAGGCCAGGGTCCTGGGGGCATTTTGGTAAATTTTCACCATAGGCTAATATAACCACAAGAAACACTATGGAAGAGTCTAAAATGATACTTGGATAGTTTATGACCTATTTCTTGTACATTTACTATTTTAGGACCGAATCGGGAGCCGAAAGTCGACACGTTTCATGAGGCACACAAAAAGGGGTCGATAGAACTTCGAGGTAGGGACATTATCCTTCATATATTATACCATAGTTTTATGATTGTGTGATGTCATTGTTTGTAAATGCGCTTTATTAATCAACATGTTTTGTCCAGAGAGGGGCCAGAAGTGCTAGAGGTACTTACACTGGAGTTGGCGGAAGACCAACCGGTGTAGATTAGTGGGGCTGGGCCCTACTCATCTATACATGTAGATGATATGTTTATATTGTTCATTAATTGATGCATACATGACATATATCATATTTACTTTTCGCATTTTCTATGAACGATAGCATGTTTCTACTGGGATTCTTCAGAATCTCACCCCTTTTTCTAAACTAAACATCTCAGCGGCCGCCAGTGGATCAAAAGACAAGAATGTAGACCAAGGGAAGTGACTGGCATGTGCCTCGAGGCAAATACAAAGTTCATGGTTATAGATAGTCTATGTCTAAAATACTTTTGGATATTTTATAATAGTGGTGTATATTATCGCATTCTGTGTGGTTGACTTTGGACTTTTAACAAATACTTTTATCAGTATATATGTACTCTTCTGTATGTCTGTGGAACTTGGTTTCTATTACTCTGTGTATATCGAAATGGAAACGGGTGTTGACATTGAACACTATTTGAAATTCAGAAGAACTACAAGAAGGAGCCATTGAACAACTGGAAAAAGCCTAAGACCAATTAAGGAAAGTATAAGGATTTGTGTTGGTTTGAGGGGAGGGGAGGGGAGGGATTGTGCTCCCCTCCCCCTGATTGGCACCAATAAAATTGGAGGAAAAAATTTTCCCTCCCCTCCCCCTTAAGACCCTCCCCCTCCAAAATGGAGGGATTTGGAGGGGAGAGATAATATTTTGACATGTACAGGCTATTTTACCTATAAATATTTTTATAATTCTTAAATTACACTTTGCCTTTCTTCTTCCTCTTCACAATCTTCACCATGCCTCTGAACTGCCAACTTCCATCGTCCCCTTTATATGTCTCTGCCATTTCAACCATCACTAATAAGTTTAATTATTATGTAAATATATATTATAATTCTAATATTTATAATGTTATTTATTAAATTTTAATAATTATAAAGTTAAAATTTTATATATTAAATCTCATTTATAATTATATTTTATTAAGCACTCTCCCAAGTTTAAAGAACAATTCAAATAGCATAACGGTAATGTTGTCCATATAAAAATATTTTTCCTCCACTCCCTTTCTGAACCAAACAAGGTAACATTAAAATCTCTCAATTCTCCTTCCATTTCATTAATCTAAATGAGGTAATATTAAAATCCTTACATTCCCCTCCCCTCCCCTCCCCTCCGTTGAATCAAACAGACCCTAAATGGAAGCATATTTGTTTCGAGTGAATGACTATTCTGAGATAGAATGAGAAAAATTGAATTTGATTAATTCAATTAATACAAATTTGAAACAATTAGAACATTACAAAAATGAAATCAATTGTTTTGAACAACAAAGGGTAATTAATCAAGCCTCACATTGGGTTTTCCAACAAGGTTTATAAGGAGCTCTAGGAACTCTGAATAGTTGCTTGAAAAATGAGTTACATTTATGTACTACATCACACATCCTAGATGAAATAAAAAATTTGGGGTTTCAACAAGCTATTGCTACATCCATTTCATGAGGAATTGATGATCTTTCAACAATACCTTGTAAGGGATGGCTAATACAAGATGTTGAACAACAAATATTTATTTTGGAAAAACATTATCATTATGCAGTAGAAATATTATGCCAATCCATTGAGATATGGTATGCTACAAGTGAATTTTTGTGACAAAAAATGTTTTCCAAATAAGATCTGGATCCACCCATTCCCAAGTCATGGTTCAAACTTCAAACAACAAATATGCCTAGTTGTCCTCATCAATTACCACCTCACTTAGTAGGTGATGATGGTTGATTAATTACCACCTCACTTGAGTAGTTGTCATCATGCACAATATCTTTGAAAGGGTGGTTAGCAATGCTACCCCTAGCAAATTAATGGCCTCTAAAAAATCTGTGTGAAGTAATATCTTCTTGAAGTTCCTATGTCTGTATAAATGAAGACCACGTATTATTCCTAGAATTTTAGTAATAGTGGTGGAAACATTGGTGAGTTTACACCTGGAGTCACATATCCATATGTTATCATTGTCCTTGATGGCTCCTCCACATTCGCTTCGGCCATCATGAAGTACAAACCCATTAACCTCCAATTGGATATAATTGCCTGGATTCACGTATGACCTCTACGTGTTAGAAAAACTACTTGTATAGAAGGCACAATTTTCTAGCAACTCCTTATCCAAACAAGCACAAAATAGACTATCATTTGCTTTTACAATAAGTTCATTCCCTGAACAATCAAACAATTTACCACAGCATGTCACCCAAATATCCCAACAATATATCAAAACATGGTATCCTATTGAACTTTTTTTAGTATGGGGTTGGCCCACTGCATGCTTTAAGTTCCACTTGACACAATCTCCACCCTATAAAGAGAAGAAATTAAAGTATCCCATAAATTCCCAACGCATTAGAGCAATCTCTAATAACATGCATTGAGTCTTCATCCTGTATTGAGCCATCTTTATCATTAGATTTCAACATCTGTGTTCTTCTTCTTGTTTTTTTTTTTGTTGAATTGAAAGGTGGCAAGCTTTAAAACTTGACGAAAACTAGTATTGAACTAATGTTTCAGTAATACTTAGTATTATGAATTAATTTTTTGTACATCAATCATTTTAAAGTATTTTTTAAGGAGGATTTAATATTTTCTTCATTTTTTCTCTCGTACAGGATTTGAATGTAATTCTACCTTGTAATTTTCTCTAAAACTTAGATGTGAAAGAGAAAAAAACCGAAAATTAATGAATTGAGCATTTACTAATAATTTTTGCTAAAGAATTAGCTGTGTAATACTAAAATCGTTCTTAGGGGAGCAATTTCAATCTTTCATTTGAAAAAAAAAAAAGTTGTTCGACATTGAACTCATTCTTTATGTGAATGATATCTTTAAAATTCTAAAATCATTCTTCGGAAAAAAGATTTCTGGTAGCATTTTGATAAATACTCCACACCTTGCAGCATTTTGGCAAACTTTTTTACTGTTTGTGGTATTTTGATAAAATATTAAAATTTCTGTGATGTGAGTATTGATATCCTATTGGAAAAAAATCCCATTTAATTTAATACATTAAAAATCATGTAAAATTATAAATAACAGATAAAAAGGAAAAAAACTATAAAAACTTGTTTAAAATTCAGGTGGAACTATAAAAACAGATAAAAAGTATAAAAATGTGATTAAAATTTAGGTAAAATTATAATGATTTATGAATTAATTTTCTCAAAAAAATTATCAACTAAATTAACTTGCCATCACCCTACACTCCTATTTTAATTTTTACCTCCCCGAAATCCATTTTGTATCCTTCCCCTACGTGATGCATCCTTCAGTTCACAACTTCACATTTGGCAATTATTGCAGAAAACACTAATAGCTAATGGCAAAAAAGAAAAAGAAAAAAAAGAAAAAACTAATAGCTGTTGATAGGAATAGTAAACAAAAATAATACAAATTCAAATAAATGTGACTATGTGAGCGCAGTTATTAAGAAAGGAGAAAAGCTTTGGAAACATTTAATCAAATGAAAAAATTAATTACTACATAAAAAATACTCCTATATTCGGTCAGTGTTCTGTCTCATGAAAAAATAAAAAATAAAAAATAAAAAATCGACATGATGTGAGTTGAGCTTCACAGTCCACAATGTTCAGCGCGTCATTATCCATTCCACATAAAGCGAAATTTCCTTGCACGGAGCTCTACCCTGTAGTCTGTAGTCCGTACCCTCCCTCTCTCCATGTTTCTCTCTCTCTTTCTCCCTTCCACACGCCTTCCCTTCTTGGTCCCGTCCATTTCTCTTTCCGACTTCCACGTCTCTCAAATGCTTCTTCCTCCTTCAACATTCACGCTGAAATCTTCACTCTAAGCTCAAAAAGCATTTTTCCCTCCTCAATCAGTGAGAATGGGCAAGGCATCCAAATGGTTTCGCTCTGTTTTTGGTCTCAAGAAGTCGTCAGAGTCCTCATCTTCGCCGTCACCGTCCACTCCGACTGTACCACCTGGCTCAGCTTCAAAGCCACTCAAAGACAGACGCCGGTGGAGCTTCGTCAAGTCTTACAGAGAATCCGGCACTGCTAAAGCCTCCGACGTCCACCACACAGCGTTCAGAGATGAAGCGGTTCCGTCGTCCGGACACATCGACGGCGTGTGCCCTGACATGCACGTAATGTCGGTTGCTGCTGCCAAGGCTGCTGTGGCGGAAGCGGCAGTCGCTGCTGCTCAGGCCGCTGCCGCCGTTGTCAGGCTTACAAGCAGCGGCAGGTGCCCTGAGAGCTTCGGGACTCGTGACGAATGGGCAGCCATCAAGATTCAGGCCGCTTTCCGAGGCTGTTTGGTTAGTACCTTGTATCATTATTGTGCCGCTTTTCCGTTCTTGTTTGTTTTCAATGCCTTCCACCTCCACACGGGGTTGGGTCTAGTAGAATCACAACGCGGCGCCCACATTTAATGCTCAAATCTCGAATGAGATTGCCTCCCACACTTAATGCTCAAATCTCGAATGAGATTGCCAATAAAAGGATACATATGCTTTAAGGGCGGGAATACCTTCCACCTTTAACTGATTCGTTAATGCCATTATTTTCTGTTCAACAACGAAAATCACGTCGAATTTACCGGGATTGGTATAGAATCAATATTTTACGTTTTGAGTTACTTAAAATCACGCCAACCATGAATTGTTTATTTTACGTTTTCCAATAATGCAATTTTTTTTCTACTTCATTTGGATCTGAGAAAGGTCAAGAAAGAACGACGGTACTTAAAAATAAAAATAGCAAACGTTTATTACGGTTTTGTAATTTTGCATATAAAATTAGAACTTAGAGGTGGTTCTTTCTTTGGATTTTATAAGCTTGTATTATTTGCGAAGTAGAATCCAGCCTTAGAAATGGAAGATATTGAACAGTGACTAGCTACGTTTGTTTTTACTTCCCCAAAAGGATATGACTGGGCTGGGCTGCCATGCAGATTTGGTTTATTTGCAGGACTCGTTGTCTTTTTTGTGTATTCATTGGGTTGTTGAGTAGTGAGAAAGCCAATTTTCCTTCCATTTTTAATTTCTTGTCTTCTGGCTCAAAACACATTGCCTGAAAAGTTTTTGGCTACAGAATTTTTCTGTTCTATACTGAGCCAACAATTAATTACAACAGTAATGTTTTGACAGGGACCTGGTGCTTAGTGAACTGTGTCCATAGCTTCCATTTCCTCTGTGACAGCGTTTTCATAATTATCAACAACATTAATGGTGCATTTTCTGTTAATGTTTGGTGTTATTGTGATTCTCTTTTCACAACCCAAAACCACCTTCCTTTTTTGTATGCAGGGAAATCCTTTTCTCTGTTTTGATTGCAAAGTCAAAACATTCATATTCTATTATGTTTTTTATTATTATTTTAGGAAAAATCTTTATATATTTCTACTTGAGTTGTTAATGCTTTTAGAGTATTAATTTTCACAGAAGCAAACATTTTCTGTATCTCATGGGTTGTCCAGTGGAAATTCAATATTCAATAGAATAGAATACAACCACTCAACTATGAGCTAACATTCAAAATAATTCAAATAGGATTGTAAGGTCCACCTCTAAAATGAACTTTATAAATGTTATTTTCTTGTCTTCTTTTGATGTGGATTTGGTTGGAGAGGAGAATTTGATGAATAACCCAGTGGACGCCGGTCTTCTGCATGTGTTGTTGCCTGCTTGATTAGAATAATTCCTTCCATTCTGGTGGGACCTAGTGGGTTGTGGGGCCCAAATGGGCATCATTAACCTTAGGTCTTCGCCTTTGAGTACGTTGGCATTTATTGGGCAGAACGAGTGTGTGAAAGAGCCATGGTGAGTTGACCCAAAAAAAAATAAGAAAAAAGAGCCATGGTGTGAGGGTGCTTCCGAATGTGGACCCTAATGGCTTTTCCAATAGTTGGCCTCAATAAAAGTCACTTCAAAAATAATTAATATTTATTTATCAATTTTGTTCATATAATTAATGTTTAAATGTGATTTCTCTCTCTCTCATTCGAAATCTAATTTAATACGGATAAAGTTGAAATTTTTTTTCAATTTAAGACTTATTCAATGAGTTAACTATATTTTCTTGATTATGATAAATTGGTTGAAATAATTTATTTTGTGGACCAGAAGGAGTATTAAAATTGGGGCATGTGGATCACTACACATTGCTGTAACTTTAGATACAGACATACTATAATGTTGGTTTGAATTTTTATATATATGGTGGCGATCTTGTTCAAAATTTGCTCCAAGTGTTGTCTCTTTGTGGGGACGGTTGGTATGAAGTCCTTGTCTTGTTGCTGTGCTATTTATTTCCTGCTTAATCCCTATGTCAAAGCTCTTTAATAAATAAGGGGTGTCCTAACTGCTTCATTAACGAAGGTCACTGATTGTGATGAATTAAGACATGTTTGGAAGGAACTAAGTGACCTTTTCATTTATAAGGAACTTCGTGAATCAATTGCAATAATACTGTTTTAAAGTTCTGCTCCCCATACTTTTCCATGTTGAAACTGTGTAGGCAAGGAGAGCATTACGGGCATTAAAAGGATTGGTGAAGCTTCAGGCATTGGTGAGAGGTCATATTGATAGGAAGCGAACAGCAGAATGGTTGCATAGAGTACATGCTCTTGTTCGAGTACAGGCACGTGTCTGTGCCGGGCGAGCTCAAATTCTGCAGACACCATTTTCAAATTCCAAGTCATCTAAAGCAGATTTCCATGTAAGCTAAATTAGCTGTTCGTTCCCCAAGTTTCCCAGATCTTATTTGCAGTTTTCTTAGTATAGCTTCATGCCAATTGAACACTTTAGATTTATAAACTGCTTTAATATGTACAATGTCTAAAAAGCTAGCGATTTTATGTTCATGCCATTCAATAAAATAGTGATAATGTAGCATACAACAAATTTATTACTACCTCTGATTCTTATGTAAGAGCTAGTTGACTAATTTGGGTAGATTAAGGAAGTTGGTTATATAAGTTATTTATAGTAAATATAGGTTGGTTTTTCTAAAATACCATTTTTTTCACCATGAGTACCCTTGGATGGAAACTCTTTATTGTGTACAATCAATAGGGATACTTTGGGAAAGAAATATAAATTTGGGAGGCAAAATGGATTAGGGTCTTATATTTAGGACCAAATTTAATCCCCAACTGACTCTTATATCAAGGACTTGAGGTAGTATTATGCTGTTTTGCTTTATCCTTGTATGATCATCAATTGATTATTAGTAATTCCCCAAATGTCTTCCAATTTATAGGGTCCAGCAACGCCAGACAAATTTGAAAGCCCGATCAGATCCAAGAGCATGAAATTTGATCATTCATCATCACTCAAGGTATTTTCTTGCCAGCAGATTCTCCATTTTCTTTCGCTTTCACATATATCTTTCAAGAAGGGAAGAATCTAGATTCTATTCTCTTGCAACCCCTTCCTCAATAGGTGGGATTTAGCTGGATTATCTAATATAATTTGCCTAATTGTTGAAAACTTCTTTACGTTGCAGAGAAATGTATCCAAGTCCCATTTTCAGGTCCATGGGAATCAAGGCAAATGTTGGGACGATGATAAAAGCGACAGGATTCTCGAGATTGATTCTGGGAAACAACACTTCACGGCGAAACGCCGGAACCTCTTTCACACCATTAACTATCCTTCAGTATGTGATAATCACAGCCAAAGTTTCTCTACTGCAAAGGAGTCAGTAAGTCATCAATCAGGTCACAGCATGTCTTCGTTCGACGAAGGTGTCGTGGATGGTCCTCAACTCTTGTCTGTCTTCTCAAAAGACTATGGCCTCAAAACTAGTCCTTTGACTCCGAGCAGAAGCGATGACTCAAGAAGCCATCTGAGTTCTTATTCTGACTACCCAAGCTACATGGCTTACACTGAATCTTCAAAGGCAAAAGTCAGGTCACTGAGTGCTCCAAAGCAAAGGCCTCAACAATATGAGAGGTCTAGTTCATCTAATAGGTACTTAGTTCAAGGATTTGGTGAATCAAGATTGGCCACCCAGAAAGCATTTGCATTGCATGCAAACTTCACTAGCAAAGCCTATCCGGGTTCTGGTCGTTTGGACAAGTATGGTATGCCAGTGGGGTATAAATACTGACTGTTTATGGTTTGTGTTGAAGGGTTTTGTACCTGGCTTTGGTAGTAGTGTAGAAGTTGATAATGCTAACCTGTTTTTAGCTGTTTCCTAGGTTTGTTTACTTTTGAACTTGTAGTAGAAATCTGTGATAATATCAAGTGATACTTCACCAATTTTGTTATTTTGGTTGCAAAGCTATCCTCATTTCCACCGTTTGCATCTGGAATTTTGAAAATTGAGGGCATATTCTTCAATCAAAACTTGAGAGGATTTTAGTGAGTAGTTGACATTGCGCACTGGGCCAATCCCCTTTTTTTTTCTTACTTAAAGCGAAATGATTTTAAGTAATGAAAATGTCTTGCAATGTATGATGATAATGTTTTTTTGTTTGCCAACATATGATAAGAAATACTTGAACTACTATTTGAAAACCTGGAAAAGAAATCGGATGATACAACTGAAATTGAATAGGATTTAAACAAATCTAAAACCTTGAAGATATCTTGCGCAATGATCTTATTTGACTATCCAATTGAGTTATGTAGCTGAATAAATAGTTTCTTCTCACGGAGGGAAGATGTTTAAATACTGAGGTCTCATTTAACAATTAAGTTGTTAATGAAATATTTTTTTCACAATTCTCCAAAATTGAAGAACTTTCTCATCAAAATAAATAATTTGATGACATTTTCTTCTTCCTCTTCGGCTCTTCTCTTGAGTTTTTTAACCAATACGCTCCATTCAAATAGCAAACTAGAGAATATGGAATTCTCTGTCACATCATTTGAACGGCCTGATTTAAGGAAAAGAGCATTAGAGATATTCAAAGCCATCCTCATTTCCACCGTTTGCGTCTGAAGTTTTGAAAATTGATGGCATATTCTTCAAAAAAAAAAAAAAAAAAACCTTGAGGGGATTTTAGTGAGTATTTGACATTGTGCACTAGGCCAACTCCCAAGATCCAGTGGCAAAATAAATTTGACTTTAAAATTGTAAATCATAAACTTAAAAACAACCAAATTACCAATGGTGGCATTACCCCCGTTACAAATAATTTACAATTTTAAATGTTTTTTTTTTATCTAGAGGGTATGTATTTATACGATGTTTGGTGTGAATAATAAAAGTTAATTGAATTTTATGAAATTTTAATGTATACATGAAATGCTGGTTAAAAAAAGTTTATACCCGAAATAGTTGAAAATGATCTATGTTCAAGATGATAATATTTTTCAAAAATCAAAAGTTAAGAGCGTATCTAAATTGAACTAAGTGGCTTCTGATGTCCTATATAATTATAATATTGTCATAATTCTTAAATAAGGTGTCGTGGTGTAGTTGGTTATCACGTCAGTCTAACACACTGAAGGTCTCCGGTTCGAGCCCGGGCGACGCCATTAAACTTCTTCGAAACTTTTTGCCCATTCTTTTCGAATAACAACTTTGACAGGCCCGTTAAGACAAACGAAAACCTTTGGGGGCCCATGGATTCTAAGTTTCTAACACTCTTGAGGTTATTTCCGATGGAAAATGTATTCTCTTCCATGTGGGCAATTTAAAAATTCCTTGGAATGCTAAGCATTTTCTTAATTTATGTACGAGTTTTAATATCCTCTTTTTCTTTTGATACACATACGAGTTTTAACATCTACAAATGAGAATTTTGTAAGAGAGTCAAGTAGGCCATTTATAAATATCGTTTATCTAGAGTGAATTTAATAAGAACACATTATAGCATGCGATGCAAACGCATTTGACTGAAGTGTCCAATTGATTTAGCAATCGATCATAACCCTACTCTGTATTTGGGAGCACATTTTGTCCTCCTAATTTTTATGAGCACTTTTATGATCTCATCACCATTCTGGATAGTATAAATTAATTTTGAACAGTTCAAATTTAATTTAGGGAAATTATGCTGAGAAGAGGCACTTGGATTGCACTTGGATTGCAAAAAACTTATCTCCATCAACCATCTCCAGTCCTGAGTTACTCATCATTTTCGTCTTGATGTTCAGAATACTTGCATTAGACTACATTCATTCATATCTAGATATTACACAAACAGATTTATGACTCAAGCTACATTAACCTTTTTTAGGCTGATGCATTACTAATAATTGACACAAGCGTCTGAATATTAGGAACATTTTCACCATCCCAAAAGTGTAGATGGCAAAATGATGACAAAATCAGTTGTAGTAAGGGCATTCTCAAACAGCTTTAGCTGTTTCACGAACCAGAGAGAACTTGGCCAACAGACCACACATCTGGAGATAAGAACCAACTCCATCACAAATTCTCATATGAGCAAACCCAGTTTCCTGCAAATTTAAGAAAACAAAGGCAATCAGATGCTTCTTTTCAAAATACAAAAAAAAAAAAAAAAGCCAATTGATGGTGTCTACCTTCATGAATTCCAGTTTCAGGTACTCAGCCATGTCATAATTTTTTATTACACGAAAAAGTGTTGTGATTATATCGGTGGGCGAGTATCCCAAATCATAAAGTTGCTTGAGGCCCACACAAGCTTCATCGAAGTTTCCTTCAATCACATTACGCACCATATTTTTCACATGCAACGGATGCGGTTGATCACAAACCTGAAACCAACCACAGTTGTCAATGAATTCCACGGTATAATTACTCTCAAAGATCACAAACCATTGCTGATTCTAACCTTGAATACATTTTCTTGGTTAACAAATCGGAACCCACTGTGTGTTGCCTGCAAGTTATTCAATGCCTGCCTCATATCACCATCCGCAGTGAAAATGATGGCTTCAAGGCCCTCAGGGACATAGGGGACCTTCAACAATAGCCCACTTCAGTCATGCATTTCCTCCAATAGTAGAATAAGAGGCCACTAATAACCTCTATCATAATAATATAGATACTTAACCGGAAACCAATATAGTTGTGACAAGCAGGGTATTTCTAACCAGTTTATCTCAAAGTGGACAGAAACATTAAGAAAACTTGTCTATGATATTGAATAACAATGTCAAATCAAACCAAAGAATTCACGCACAAAATAATGCATTTTTAACTGCAGTGGAAGTCAGATAAATTCAGTAACATCAAAAAATTCATGACAATACCCTCATAACAGCAACATTCAAATCAGTAGTTCATGTGTTCCAGAAGTAGATTAAGACATAAATTGGCGTCAGTGAAATACTACAACATATCTCATACCCTAAATTTTACTTCAAACTGATCAGAAAGTACAGCAAACCGCTTCAAATGAAGAAATTTAAACATGAAAAAGTACTCAAGTGGCTTACAAACAGGTTAGATCATAAAAAACTAGGAATGTTAAAGCGTGTCAACATTACTATGATGTAATCGTTAGGTTTGATTTGTAATAAAAAAAATAAAGCGTGTTAACAGATGTCAGATGATTCAAAATTCCTCAAACAGCATTAAACTATGATTTTTGCCAGTTGTCACCATGAGGCAAATTAATGTGTTCAAATATCAATTAAAACTTTCAAAAAAATTCAAACCTTTAAGGACAATGACAATAAACAGGTAAGTATAACATACATGCATGCCACATTTTCTATAAATATAGAAGTCAAATCCAAGCAACGAGTGCATTTCTAATCAGGAAACAATTATTTTAGGATTTCCGGAAAGCAACTTGATAAAAAGAGGAATTATACTTCTTGAATGCCCTTCAGCTCATTGCTTTAGTGGCATGGTACGGCTGAAAAAACTAAACTAAAGAAGGACCAACAAGAGATGTGTGGAAGTAATAAAGGATGATAGTAATGCAAAATAAAAGAGAAGGAGGAGGAGAACTGATAGAGATAAAAAAATTATAAATATGTAACATTAATCAACAGTTTTATGATAACATGGGCATGAAACTTCAGCAGCACCACTGAATGTAAATAACCAATATAGAAACATAATCAAGAACATTTTCAACCACAAGCTGGCAAAAATAAGAGGGGCTAGATCTAATACCCCTTAACATACAATTCCACAAAAGAAACTTACAATGATGCAACGCAGAAAATTTATGTACCTTTTCAGCTTCAATTACTACCATGAGACGACCAAGTATTTCTTGATCGGATAATCGAGAAAAGCGCACAATAGCACATCTACTCTGAATTGGTTCAATAATTTTAGATGATGTATTGCATGCAAGAGCAAAACGAGTGGAATTTGAATATATTTCCATAGTCCTTCTCAAAGCTTGCTGAGCTCCTGATGTCATGCTGAATCCCCCAACAGAAAACATAGAAAAAGAAATGACAGAAAGTGAGAAAGGGAAAGTAAAACAATTGCTGACTTTGAGTTTATAAACAAGCTCTTCGGTGAAAAACTTCTGCATTAAATTACCATTCCTATTTACCTATCAGCTTCATCCAGTATCACTAGTTTGTGTCGCCCCGGAGGCAGAGTCACTTTCTTTTGTGCAAACATCTTGATCTTGTTCCTCACAACATCAATTCCTCTAAAGTAAAAAATGACTAGATTAACGTTTTGGAGCCACATGAAGCAAAATAACTGCCATCAATTAACCAAATGACCAACCTATCATCTGATGCATTTAGCTCAAGAACAGCTTCCCTGAAAATTTGTCCCAGAAGTTCATGTGCAAGCGCTAGAACACTAGTAGTTTTCCCAGTTCCAGGAGGGCCCTAAAATATCAGTGTACATAGTTTAAAACAGGAGTGGCTCTTCAGGTAAACAGAAGAGGAAGGAAGCAACATAAAAATGATTCATTTAATTGAAATCAGCAAGCATGGTTGTTGATTCCAGCCACTAAACGCCAATCCTCATCCTTTTAATTTTATAATTTATGAGAAAATAAAGCACAACTGAACTAAATGTATTGATTTATTTCATTCCTAAACAAACACTTGCAGCAAGCAAATATTTAACACTCAAATGTGCATATGTTAGACTCAACCAAAGAATATGAAGATAAACTCGGGTTCGATTAGCAAAACACAAAAATTGATTTTGATAGTTCAAAGTAATTTTGACCTTTGAAGGCTACAGAAAGAATAGATAAGAAATCAAATTATAGGAAGCGGCGATTACACTTCAAATGAACTCACCAAGTGCAAAAGAAAGAGAAAAAGCTTAAGAAGGGCTCATACCGCTAATATCAAATTGGGCATATTGCCATCACGAGCAATAACTTGGAGCCTGGATACGGCATCTTCATTACCAACGATGTCGGTGACCTTGGAGGGTCGATACTTCTCAACCCAAGGGATGTCATAGGAGTTGCTTCCATTGTTATTGGACGAAGAGGCAGCCATTGATGAGTTGTGCTGAGAGTGTGAGGGAAATTTTCCCATGGTGTAACCCCTTTATGAAACACGTGACCAGAGGCTTCAACAATATGCTCTATCAGAAATGCTAATAATCCAGCCAACAGTGCCCCCAAGCCTCTATTGAGCCCCTTGCATAATGTTTCCCCTGCAAACCCATCAACTCACAACAATAATTAATCATCCGAAGCTAGCTATGATTCAGTTATGAGTTACATGAGTCAGAGATTGAAAACCACATACATTATTATAAAGTTTCCTTAAACAAACTAAATGCAGACCAGAAGGATCATGGCAAAGAGAATGTGTGCGCCAAAAATTCTTCCTACATATTGTACTGGAAAAATTAAAGTAGTATCTATAGAGTTGAAGAAGCAATACTTCATTCATGACACCGCTATTAACAGTTGTCAAAACAGAGTACACACATTCAATGATGTCATCATTATGGACAGAATTCACCAACATATCACAACATGGACCTAGAAAGACAATAAACAAAATACATTTTATAAGACAGGAGATGACAACAATGAGTCAATGAGAAATTGCGAGACCCACCAAATCCAATGGCAAGATGGAGGCTGGATCCTGGATATGCATAAAGAAAGAGTAGAGTGGTGACAATGAAGTAGAGACAACAAAATAAAAAAGGAACACCAAGAAGAAACAGACATTAACTGTAGATAAGCATATAGAGTTGATGAAGTATGAAATGCAATAAGGTCTCTGTGTGATCATATTGCTTCATATTTCTAA
The DNA here is from genome assembly GCA_963210345.1 of Inga oerstediana. Classification (NCBI taxonomy): domain Eukaryota; kingdom Viridiplantae; phylum Streptophyta; class Magnoliopsida; order Fabales; family Fabaceae; genus Inga; species Inga oerstediana. The sequence goes on along the minus strand of OY723411.1, from coordinate 14,393,291 downwards.
ATGGAATTCAAATAATTTTGAATTCAACAATATCCTACAGGGTTTCTAAAAATCATCCAATGCAGCAACTAGCTAGTGGCAACTTTTTGACTGAAGAACAACAAATTCATAGATAAGATGACATTGAAACTGATAAACAATGTTAGATAAATGGAGAAAGGTTCAGTAATTCAGCAGGCATTCTGTAAGTCAACAGGCTGAAGTAGATAGAGAGAACATTGAAGTAAAAGTAGCAATTTATTCGGTTTCTTTATAGTATATTGATTGATGATGGGACTGAACAGTGTAATGTCCTTCCATTTGTAGCAGGACTAGTTTATGATTCTGAATTCTGGAAGTTCAAAGGAGTTGAACTTTCAATGTTATGAACACAAATCTAGTAAGTCTTGCTTGCCATTTATATATTTTTTATCTCAATGAACATTTAAACTCATCCAAAATCTTTGAGAAAATTAAAGGGGACCAATAACTGACGACTAATTAATTAGACAGGAAAATATTACAATAGTTGGTGAATTTATCCTGACAACCAACAGCAACAGGCGATATGTTGAGACAGTAGCTCCAAGTTTTGCTAAGGTTCCAAGAAAAAACACAAGATGATGTTTGCTAATAAGCACAAGACCTTCAATCATCTAAAAATACTTTAACTTGTTTAGAGGAAATTTTTTAGTTTGCTGTACAAGGATATCATATTTATATTTTGTTCGTGGGTGTGTCCTGTATGCTATATATACCCCTAACGTTGGATCCATCGAAGCAATATAACTTATAAATATCACTGAAATATCACTGTAATATGATTGGTCATGTACATCACAAGAGCAACCAAAGAGAGACAAGCATAGAAGAATCTCAAGAAGATTCCAATTCCATATATCTTTTTAACTCCAGAAAAGGGGGGAGAAAAAGGACGAAAAAACGAAAAAAAGGTCACACATGAGACAAATTAATGTCCACTAGCTAACAATCATATACAAGGCATATATGTGAATTAAATTAAGAATCTGAAGCTTATAATCGTTTATTAGTGGAACAACTAGTCCATGCAGAAGCAGTATACAAGCTAGTGTTCTTCCATCCAAGCCTAAGAGTGCCATCAGCTTGAGCAAGAGTGTAGTCATAGTCATGAGAGGGGAAAACATGTTCAATATCAATGGAGCTTGAGCCGTAGAATTAGCGCTCATCCGGAAATCCTCAAACCACAAATGACAAGAAAATCCTCAAAACAGAACAAAGAGCAAAAGCCCAATGAAACTTAAGAGCACTAGATCTCTCCTATTCATTTGTAAATCATATAAAAAACCCCAAGTGCAAAGAACTAAAGTAGTTACTATATCTGATACATACCTTTGATTCTTTCCCCGAGAGCGAGAATCCGATCCCGAGAAGCAGGGAAGGAGAGGCCAACGACGGCGCAAACGGCGAGGGAGGAAGAGCCGAGACGAGACGAGATCGAGACTTGAGGCGGCTCCGTCGGCGAGGAAGAGAGAGGCGAAATCCAGGGAAGGCGAGGCCGGAAGCGAGGAGGCGACAGGCCTCTGAGACGCCGGCGTCTCACGTCTGACGGCGAGAGGGAAGGAGAGGACGGAGGAGGAGGCGGCGACGTACGAGCCGAGGGGGTTTGGCGGGGGTTTTTCGGGTCAGGCTTCTCGCCGCTGCTTTTTTATGCGCTACTGGTCCTTTTCTTTAAAACGCAGTCGTTTGGGGAGGAAAAAGGCAAGAGAAACAAAGCACTGTTCAGGCGGGAACGGGGCATTTTTAATTCATTTACCGCGGGAGAATATGACGGCATGTGCGAGAAGAATAAATAAAGGAATTAGCTTCAGCTGATAAAAAAAAAAAACTGATAAAAAAAAAAAAAGGAGCTGAGCTTTAAAAAATTTCTAACCAGTTTTCTTTTTTATTTTTATTTTAAATTTGTACCTTTCTAATATTTGTAATGAGTAATAACTAAATTATGGAATTGATCTTTACTAATTAATTATAGGGTAAGGTATACATTTAGTCCTTTATGTTTGCTTATATCTGTAATATCCCAAAAAGTGATTAAGGGCTAATGACTTCAAAAGTGGATGTAATTATTGTTGAATAAACACTTTTGAAGAATGTGTGATGGGAATTTGGATATTTTAATGATTCCAATGGATTCCTTGTGAAAATTTATGTGGGAATGATGTTTGGTATGAAAATGGAACCAATGGAAGCAAAGATGCAAAATCTAAAATTCTGTTCAGTGAAATTCTATTCTGGGCAGTCCGTTTGTGTGAATGTTTTTAATGACCAAATGGTATCTAAAAATTCTGAAATTTTCCAGTCTTATAGTTCACATCTCAAGCTTCAAAATGGACATATAATTTGTTCCATTTTGTTTTGTGAACTAGGAGATATAACTGTCCAAAGTTTGGGATGAAAACTGAACTATGTTTTGGGGCAGTGATGAGTTTTATGTAATTCTGGAATTGTGTGGTGATTTTTAGTAATGGTCCATATTTTTCCTATAAAGAGGACTTAAATACCTTTCATTTGGCTTTGGAATCACCTCATTTCAATTTTTCTAGAATTAGTTATGATTTTTCAAAGTTTGGGCAGAAAATCTGCCAGAAAATCCGAAAATGGGAATTATGACATCATCTCATTAAAAGATGATGTCAGCATGGAATTACATATGTTATCATCTTCCTCAGCTCATTTCTGTCGCACACAGCAGCTGAATGAGGAGTGAGAACGTTGAGGTTTGTAGAGAGAGAAAGGAGAAGAAAAATCACAAGGTAAGCCGATTTCTCCGACGATTTAGCTTCTAACGCGTGTAACTCCGATCCTAAGCTACTCCTCTTTGTTCTTTAAGGTTTGGAAGCTCAAAATCTGTTGTTGAGCACTTAGGGTTTTCAGCAATATTTGGGAAAAGCTTGTGGGAGCTTGAGGTAACTTCCAAACTTTCGTATATTGCTTATTCTGGCTGCTGTGGGCAATTTAATCGGTGAAATTTCGCCGGATTGCCATTGGTTTTAAAGTTTGGAAATGATGTGGCCTAGGGGTTATGCTGCCCAAATTGGGTCTTAATGTTAGTTGTAACCTAATGTAATGGTTAATAAAGTGGTTAGGAGTAGAAAGGAACACGTTTACGGAGCCGAAATCGTAAAACCCCGATTTTCCCTGGAGAACTCATAAATTTCGGCCAGCCCTAGAAATGGGTCTTAGAGTTGGATTTTCAATGATTTGATGGTTCCATTGAGTTCATGGGCGAAAATTAGGTGGGGTTACAGTTGGGTACTTTTTCAAAAAAGGCCGAGAAAGCATAATTACGGAAACACCCCTAAAACCCTAAAAGTAGGGCTGCCAAGGGCAATTTCGTAATTTGACATTGAATTTGATAATTCCGAGTCCGGAAATGGATTCCTTGGGCGAAAATATGTCAGGATAGCCCATGTCAAAATTTCAAGAAAAGTATAGCCGGACCGGGTACGGCGGGCCCGGGCCGGGTCCCCGGGGGTAGTTTTGTAAATTTTCATTATAGACTCATATAACCCTAAGTAACACTATGAAAGTGTCTAAATAGTGCATTTGGAAATTGTAGGATTTGATATTTGCCGCCCTCGTGAGCCAACTACGCCAGCGAACGTCAGAAAGGAACGAGGTAGTGACTTTTCTTTTGTACCATATATGATGCATTGTATGTGTGTTATATCATTGATTTGTAATGAATTCGTATGCTGCGACATCTATGGATTTGTGTGAGCACTGTCATTCCAATAGTCCCTGAGTAGCTAACAACGGTTCGGGTTAGGACGGTGTGCCTTCCCGGCGGAGAAAGGGGATGGGGATGAGGTGTGATATATGTGATTATGTGAGCCGAAAGGCTATTTGTGGAGGCCGATGGGCCATTTGTGAAAGCCGAATAGCTGTATGGGCTATAAGGCTATATGTATGCACTGCCACGCCAATAGTCCCTGAGTAGCTAACAACGGTTCGGGTTAGGCGGTGTGCCTTCCCGGCGGAGAAAGGGGATGAGGGTGGAGTGTGATTTGTGGTGCTGCTGCTGTATGATGATTTGCTTACATGCTGTGTGCTTATGTGTGGTATAAATGTTTTGTTACTACTGGGATTCTCTTGAATCTCATTCTTTCCTTTAACTAACCTTTCAGACAGGGCGAGTGGCTCTAAGGAGAAGCGTACGACCCGGAGCGGTTAGAATCCTGTAGGGACATTTATTTTGGTTATGTTGGTTAAACCTGTTGGACAGGGTGTCTGTATATTATGTTGGTTATAAAGAATAGTTGAACGTAGTTGTGTAGTCCCCTATATGGAGGTTGTAAACCCTTTTTGTGTATGAATGGAACCCGGGGGTTGCCGGGATTGCTATTAGATATTCTGATATGAATGAATGTGAATTAACTGCACAGGTGATTATATTCGATAATTGAACTTGAGACCGGAATAGGAAAGAAGTTTTGAAAATTTTATAAAGTCCCTACTTCACAGGGAGTTCTAAATGAGTTTTGAACTATTCGACGGTCTCTAAACCAATTTAATTACGTAATATCGAATTATAATTACGCTATTTAAGGCAGGGGGTTACAGCAACAACGTTCTTAATACACATCAATAGTGTCCATAGCATTCATTCCTAAGAAACTTAACAAGTGTATCCTTCATATCCTTCATTGCCACGTACATTTCCCTTGCACATGGATCCCTCATAAGGAGGCGTGCATAGCGCATATAGAAGTCTTCATCATTGGTTATTTCAGTGACTTGATTCAGATGATTCATGACTCCCGATATTGAAAACTCATTCGCCCGGGCTTCTGCAGCCATCCTTGCTGCACGGGCCTCTGCTTTCATCCTTCCTGCAAGTTCCACATCAATGTCAGTGGCATCAGCTATCGTAGTTAGGGCGTCGGCAATTTTACTCGATGCAGGTCCTTTCTTTTTCATTGGGGCACCCCTCTTCCTCACCCCCAGTGAGCTTGTCGGTGTACCAGCACTACTTGTTTTCTCTCCACCACTTATTCCCTTTCCTCTGTCATTATTCCCTCCACTGCCTCCACTGGTGTTATTGAAATTGATTGCATTGAAGTCCCCACTCAATCCAGTCGCTGTCCCTAACACCTCATCACTGTCTCCTGACCCTTCTTCCATTTCGACATCAGGGGTGGTCTCGGTAGGGTTTGGGAGAGACATAGAGGAAGGTGCCCAATTATTTGTTCCCGTGGCCGCCACAGATGAAAACAGGCGGGTTAATTCCTCTTGGAATTGGAGGCCATTATTTCTGAATTTATCGTAACCGGGAACTTCCTGTACGTGAATCACCAAATTCGTTACACAAGTTCATAAAAGCACGATGTTATGGAAATAAAAATGGCCGTTCGCATAAGTGAATCACTAACCAATAGCTTCTTCTCCCACCAATCATCGTCAGCCACAATAGTCTTCTTCTGATCATCCCATCCAACTCCTGTTTCATTCAACAACCGATCCCACAGTTGCCACTCCTTTCGAAGGGCATCGTATTTGTTTTTGAACTGCCCCTTGTCGTATAATCTGCCTGTCCTTGCAATAAAGCCTTCAGATATCTCTTTCCACCCCTTCTTTTCGAAGCTAGTGTTTTTTCTTGTTCCTTTCTCAACTTGTTCTATGCATAAGTCAATGAAAATTTTCGTGCTCTTTACATCCCAGGATGCTTTCACCTTACTCATTATGCTGCTAAGTTGACAATTAATACATGAAATGGACAAGGAAGCAGAAATAGTAATGCAACGTACAAATCACCATTCATATTTCTTTCAATAAAGCAAAGAAGAACAGTGAAGATTTATGGCATTATGCTTTGGACAGCATTAAATGGAAAACAATTATCCAAGTGACAAATCCTGAGATGGAAGAAAAATCAGTTCAGCTGCTTACTTTTATTATGGTTATGGCATATAACTGTATTGTTTGTTAGGCATGAAAAAGAATTATAAGTTCAGCACTAGTTGAGTACGATGAACACCATGGAAGGTGCACTAGTTGAGTTCAAAGAAAAATCATGGATTTTGTTTAAAACAATGAATCTTGAACTCTGTTAATACTTCAATAGGGACTTAATAAGTAGCAAGGACTCAAAGGTCAAATGCTAATTACTCACCGCTTGCTTTGTTGAAGCAAACTTTTTTAATACCCCTGAACTCTCAACTTTGCAAGGTGACGGAAGGATTTTGATACTGAGTCATGAAGACAAAATAAAAGATTGTGACACTGAGCGATGAGGATTAGATAAGATTTTGATACCGAGCTATGAGGCGGAAAATCGTTTCACAGTTTAAGCTTAGCAATGACTAGTCTACCTTATTTCCAGGTTTAACAAAAGGAAAAACAATTGGCATGGTTTTTGGGACTTCACTATCAAGTTCTACAATATAAGATACAGAATAGCCTTCTGGACAATAATGCCATTTGGTCTTTGCTAAAGTCTTGTCCTCAGTATATAAAGCCCCCAAGTGCAAGATTCATAGAGAGGATCATTGTGAAAGAAAGAATCTCTTCAGTTCACTTCCTTGGTAATTTGTGCCGGGTTTTTCCTATTTTGAACTTCGTTGATAAATTAAATTTTAACTCATAAAAAAAAATCCGGAATATCAGTTTTTTCATCAATTCAGTGCCCCTACACCTGTTATTATCAGAAGATATGAAAACCCAAAAATTTCACTACACTCTTGTCTAACTAACTGGGCCAATATCAGCTATGTTTTTCATCGTGGGAAGGTCCTAAAAGTAATAAACTATATCTAATGAATATGGGTATTTTGCAAATTTTATTGTCTATATATTAATAACTATTATAAAATGGTAAACCTTGAACTTAACAGATGAAAAATAGCATATATGAAAATACACGATACAAGCATGATTCTGTCAACACAAATGAGAAACAGAGAGACACTTTTGTGAAAGAAAACAATCAAACAGAGGATCCAAGTGTGTCGAAACTCGAGACATCTTGGGGAAGTCCACTGCACCATAACTAGAGAATCAAACAGATGATTCTGTATAGCTCGAGAAGAAACAGATCGAGACAGACCAGAATAAACGAGAGATATATAACCACAACACCATAACCACTGTACCATAACCAGAGAACAGAAGCCCACCACAGACACAGACGAAAATTACACACAAACGGAATTATGAGCTATCACCACAAACCACACACGATTCTGTATACTTGGAAGAAGTCGCCGGAGCTCAGAACCACCACAGACAGAGGAGTAGCCACCGAACTCGCCGGCTAGATCTGGATCGCCGAACCTCTCGAAGTCGCCGGCAAGATTTCTGAAGCGATTTTCTGTCGAAAATATGTTCACCGCTGGAAGTTCACCGCGAGAAATATGTGTGTGTTTCAGATCGAAGCCGCGAGGCCAAGCGTTTCCGATCTGCAAGAAGGAAAGGGAAAGGGAGAAGGAAAGGGAAGACTCGACCGGAAAGGGAAAGGGAGAAGGAAAGGGAAGACTCGATCGACGGAACGGAGGAGAATGAAGGATGACGGGAAAGGCAAAGGGAAAATGTGAAAAGCAATCGCAGGTAAGAATGAAGGAAGACGGGAGAAGAGAAAAGGAAAAGAGAGAGAAAAGGACAGGGGCAGGCTTGATAATTATTACTCCCAACGGTAATAAATTTGTCTGAAAAGTGGTGTAAAATAGCTTCTCGTCAGAATAGATTTTTTCCTAAAAAACGGGATTGTGGAGTAAAAACGGGATTATGTAATATGTGAGAGTGTTCGGATACCTTTTACTTGAAACCTTGGTTTAAGCACACAATCGATTTTTTTTCTATCTGCCGAACACACACTTGTACATATTGCAAACACAACTTAGCTCCATCGGGGTCCTCCATTTTCATTTCTCCTCCATGATTTCACCAGTTTTTATCTAACTTCATACAAGTCCACAAACAATTGGATATCAAATAACACAATCAATATGAGCAAAGATGGAAAATATATGACAATGGTTAGCAAAACTAAAAACACTTCCAGGAGGGGAAAAATTGAAGATGGAGATAATGGAATCGGTGTCGCAAAGGCCACAAAGTCTACAATTTTTATCTGCTTCTCTAACCTTCTCTTGTTTTTCTTCTTTGTCCCATATCAGGCAAAGATGTTGCCACTGTTGGAAGCTTTACCTTCGAACTCATACCCTCTCAATGCTTTGATGTGTTACAAAGGTCGTGGGTCTCGACAGTATCGTATGGATATGGAGATATGGCGGGCTTGCAAATGTTAGTCGGCCAAGGAAAAGAGAGTTTGTGTGAGTGAGTGACTATGGGTAGAGTGGAAATAGGCCATGCGGCTTGTGGCCTGGCCTGTGATGGGCCAATTTAGGCTTGGCCTATCAAGTTAAAAGGCTAGGCCAAGGCCAAATTGAAAGCCTGTTTTGCTTAATAGGCCAGGCTAAAGGTTTAACAGGCCTGTCAGGCCAACCTGAGCCTGTTAAAGTCTTAAAAAAATAGTAATGGTAAAAGGGTAATTACCCACAGCAAATCTACAATCCCTAACGCTAATCCCAAAATCACGATCTTCATCTTCATTCTTCATTCTATTTTAAGACATACCTCACTTCCTCAGTTGAGTTCCAGAGCAAAATCATGATCTTCATCCACATCTTCATTCTTCATTCGGTCATTCCTCTTCTTCAACCCCACAGCAGCATCGCTGGCACCACAGCTCTCCTCTCTTTGGCATCGCATCTCGCACAATCACAAGGAATAACTCTCCTTTCCCTAACTTCATCCGGGCATCCACAGTCATCAGTCGACCTTGGTCCTTCCCATGGTCGTCCTATCTCTATCATCTCTCTGTCAGGCCCTCCTTTCTCCATCATCTCTCAGTCAGGTGTCAGCTGTCACTCATCAGGTAAGTATTTGGTTTGTGTATTTATTATTGCGATTTGCTTTTGTTGTTCTCCTCTTAGCCTGTGTAAGATTTTTTAAAAGTCCAGGCCTGCTTAATAGGCTAAGCTTAGGCCTAAAAAAAGGCATTTGACAGGCCACAGGCCAAGCTCAGGCCATCTTGTTATAAAACAGGCCTGGCTTGTGTCCACCCCTAATGGTGGGGGGAAAGATGAAGGGTGAGAGAGAAAGATAAGGTTGCCATCTGAGCGCGAAGATATAGTTCGAGACTGCGGAATCAGTGGAAGTAGCAACGGCGATGGAGGAGGAGGAAAGATAGAAAGCAGAGATTGGAGAGGAGAGAGACCGAGAGAGAAGGAGGTTTTGGAACAAAGAAAGAAGAGGGAGCACTTAGAGGGGAGAAAGGGATGAGAAGACGAAGGAGAAGGAAGTAGTTTACTTTTTTTAATATAAAGTATTTTATATTTCTTATTTGTTATATTTTGTCCCTTTCTACATCAACATTATTATCCTGCCATATCACCCATTAAGGCCAAACTTTTTTCTTTGTCAATTTTGAACATAGTCAACATTAATAGAGTTAATAAATGTGGTAAAATTGCTCCATTTTGTAAAGTTTATGTATATTGTAGCACCTATAAAAACTTAATGATGCTAGATGCCCTTAGCATAGAACGTGGTTGTTAAAATTGCATCATCGCCCTATTTTTTTCCTTGCCCTTCACTCACTCACTCACTCACACACACACACACACACACACACACACACACACACACACACACACACACACACACACACACACACACACACACACACACACACACACACACACACACACACACACACACACACACACACACACACACTATATTCTTACCCCTATTTGGATGGAGGGAGTAAGGGAGGAAAGAAAATTAGGGAGGAAAATAGAGAGAGAATGGTGTTTTCCCTTGTTTGAATGAAAGAAGAAATGTCGGGGAGAAAATGGGGTGTGGGACCATATCATTTGCTCTCCAACTTGTCTCTCCACATATTGAGAGAAAATGAGAACAAAACTCATTTTCCATTATTTGCCCTTACATGCATTAGTAAAATTTATTAATAAATGTCATACACGCGACTAGGGGTGAGCATGGTGCCTAGGAACCTGATATGCCTATCCGAGCTCGGTCAAAAATTGCCCTACCCAGCTCAAAAGAAGTGGCCCGAAAAAAATGTAGGCATTTTTGGGTAGGGCAAACTATCAGGTAGGGCCGGACATCGGGGCAAGGGGTACTGCCCTGCCTGGAAAATTATATACAATTTATGTAAAATATATATTATTTTATATAAAATAAATAATATTCTATACATATTATTTTATTTAATATATATATTATTTCATTTTTATGAAACAGTTTATATTATTATTTAATATTTATCTACCACAGTTTATATATAACTCATTGCTTTTTGGATGGACGTGGTTTTTTGATTTGAATGGGTGATACAAAGCATTAAAAAGTTGAGATCAAAGACAAAAAATTTAGTTTCTTTGGAGTCTTTATCACAATTGCACCTATTCATATCAATCAATATTCATACACAAACACATATTATTTCATAATTTGTCATGTAATTATTAAGACATATGTTAGTTTTTTTTTTTAATTTCAAGACTCAAGTTCTAGATTTATTTTGAGATATCTCAATGTGTGAAATTATGGAATGTATTTGAAGTTTTCAATAGTACTTATTAGGCATAATTAGAGTTTTTCTACATATGGTATTGATTAGGGAGTTACCACTTGGTCAGGGAAGCTTGCCCTACCTAGCCCTCCCATACCTTGCCCGAATTGGTTACGGCTTCTATCGGGCATGGTAGGGTATCGGGCTGCACGTTTATCCTTTGGGCAAGGCATCGGGTAGGGGTCTTACCTTGCCCAGCCTTGCTCATGCCCACCCCTTATACATGCATTTAAGAATAAGTTTTTCTTGTTTTTGAATTTGTCACTTTCTTTCTTACTTATTTATTTATCATTTTATTATATTTAATTTTAAAACATTTAAAAATAAAAAAAATTATCTACGTGTCATTTTTCCCCCTTAACAAATAACTTTTTTATGAAATCAATTTTTCAAGATATTACATTCCATTTTAAACCTTTCACTTTTTAATAATAATTTTAGATAATTTATAAATTATCCACTTTTCTTACCTTGAAAAATAATTTTAAGAAATATTTTGTTTTAAATATAATAACATCAAAATATATCTTACCAAATAATTTGGTTATAATTTATATGATGATGTTATTAATTAATATTAATATGATGCATTGTGATATTTAATTGGATAAATATGATATATTTTTACATAAAAGGGTATTCTAGTTATTCACACACTTGCTCATTTTTTTCCTCTCTATTTTCTCTCATCCATCCAAACAATGGGGGGTAACATTTTCTCCCTAAGTTTCTCTTCTCTCCATTTTCTCTCCTACCATTCTCTTTCCTCTTAAATTTTCTTCCCATCCAAATCGAGCATACATCTCTAAGAAATTCAAAAGGAGAGTGGCAAGGAGAGATCTTCCCGCATGAGGGAGAGACATCCTGGGTGGGGCTTTAGCCATGTATGCATATCTATATTGAGGCAGTGAGCATCCTTTGCAAGTTATTATTATATATTATATATATATATATATATATATATATATTCTGATAACTATTTTACATTACTCACTTATTGTTGGTGCCGTATGTATAGAGGGTTTTATCATGACCGGGTGTTGACTTTTTTCCATCCAACTCCTTTTTTTTTTGTCATATTTTAATTTGGTAATAGATTTAACAAACACATTTAAATCAATGAGATAGCATGTCAAAATTAATGTTATGATCCTTTAAAATGTATGTAACTTTTTAAACATATACATGCGTAAGTACAAATTGTAAGAGAAGAAGGAAAAAATATATAAATAAAGAGATAAGGGCATATTTGTGAGCTTATAATTAGCTCCCATCTCCTACCATGCTGAACCAAACAACAAAACCGAATCTCCCCCTTACTTTTTCATTTAACCAAGCAAAGCCAATAACCTCTTCTTACCTACCCCCATCCACCTTTATAGGTCGTTTGGTACACGGAAGAGGTCAAAAGGGAAAGTAATTTAAGCAAGTTCCCTTGTTTGGCAACCAATCTTCCCAGGAACTCATTCCTGTGCCCACCAATCTTCCTTTAAACATGGGAGATGAGATCCCACCAAAATTGGTGGGAACTCAGGTTCCCTCTATGTATAGTAAAAGTTTTGGACAAATTTGCCTCTTTAAAATTGGTTAAAAGCATTGAGGTGCCAGGAGCTCAACTCATCCTCGGAGTTGTGTTGTTCAGTCACGAAAGAGACTTGGAGGAGGAAGTACTATTAGGCCTGAACCTGAACTTCTGTATCCCATTGGGATTTGTTGCTGAATATCATAATACTTCATCATCATCATTCGAGCACCAGAAATTGGAGTGGGTGATTGGAGTTAAACCAGAGGAAGCTGTTTTCTTCTCTAGTGAATTTCATCACTTGAGAGAATAGAGAGGAGGGTTCTTGAAGAATGCGACTGATTGGAGCAACTATGGGTTCACAATATGTTGGGGTCTTGAATAGAGGGAGGCATAGTGCACTATTCACTTTCATCTTCGTCATCTAGGGGCTATCACTATTTCTGTGGACAACGACAATCATGGAGCACAACAAAAATCATGGAGGGCAAGTAAAATTCAGATCACATTGTGATATACTATTTCCCCAGTTTTACCCTGAAAAATAGGGGAGTTGTTTACCACGAAAATCATGGAGGGCAAGGAAAATGTTTGGCCATCAAACTTGAATTTGCTCTTGTAAATTAGAATTTGATGAGAAAATTCGAATTTAATTTTCTTGCTATTTTCCTTGCCTTAATAAAGTTTAAATATAACTTTGTTAATTTAAATCCAAATTCAGTAAATAACTTTTTATTATAAAGCTCTTTGAATCAAGTTTCTAATAAAATAATACTCATTCAAAAAATATTTATATTTTTAAAGTTAGGATCAAATTGGTAAACAAAGCTCAAAACATTTGAGCTTTAATGATTTAAATAAAATAAAAATATCTAAAAATATTTAAATAAATGAATATTCCTAATATTTCTCTAACTCTCTATATCATCCATTATCCCATAATTATCGGTGATCTATCAAATAACTACCTCTATAATGATTTTTATATTTATTTTGAATATTTATATTGCTTATTTAAATTATAATTTTTCTTCATTTTATTTTTTAATGTTTAAAAATATATTGTTATATATTTTTAAAGTTGGGATCAAATTGGTAAAGAAAGCTCAAAACATTTGAGCTTTAATGATTTAAATAACATAAAAAATATCTAAAACTATTTAAATAAATGTATATTCCGAATATTTCTCTAATAATTCTGATATCATCCATTATCCCATAATTATTGGTGATCTATCAAATATCTACATCTGCAATGATTTTTATATTTATTTTGAATATTTTTATTTGTTTATTTAAATTATAATCTTTCTTCATTTTATTTGTTAGTGGTTAACAATATATTATTGTATTTTTTTTAATCTTCTTCGCAGTTGGAATCAATTGATACAACAATGGCTGCTACGATTCAACATTGAGGTATTCATCTTCGATTTGTTAAAACAATTTTTTTCCTTTTCATTTTTAATTAATTACTTTTAGGCCCTGTTTGGTTGGAGGGGAGGGGATGGGAGGGGAGGAAAAATGAGCCCCTCCCCTCATTTGGTTTGGAATTTTGGAAGGGAGGGGAGTAAAAATTTGCTTCTCTCTCCCCTCCCCTCCCCTTATTTTGATTCCCTCCAAATTGGGGGGTTTTGGAGGGGAGCCAAATATTGGGACTAATTTGCCCTCATAATCTTTGTCATATCCCATCAATGTCCATGGTTGCAACTCATGCCCTCTCCGCTGCTGTTGCTCCTAGTCTCTTGCCCTCAATTCCCTTCCTCTACTTTCTGCCAAAAACGTAAATTTGGACTTTATTTTTATGTTCTCATTTTTTACACAGTAACATATAAGAAATCCTGATGGTTGATAGTTTCATCTTCACAAATCCTAATGCACATTCGGCTCAATAAATTTTGTCAGCAATTGAATTTTGAGAACCACGTTATAGGGTGATCTAAATAATTTGCATTGTTGTTAGTCATTTTTGGCTAAAGCATCGTTACTGGAGTCATCTTTTTTTAGAGTCAAATTAGCCCTTCGTTGAAAATGTAGTTTAAAACAAAAATTATTATATCAGTTGTTGTATACATATTAAGGTGAGAGTAAGTTTTCAAAAATTATATAATTTATATTAAGGTGTAAATTAATTTAAATAATTTATATAAGTAAAAATATATAAACTAATATATAAGGGTAAAATGGTAAATTACATATTATCTCCCCTCCCAGCCCCTCTTGAACCAAACAAAAGATCATTAAAAAACCTTCTCCTTCCTTCCCCTTCAACCAAACCAAACAAGGTAACCTCATATCCTTCCTTTCCATCCCCTCCCCTCCATCCCCTCCCATTGAACCAAACAGGCCCTTAGGGTAAAATGGGTATTTTCCAATTCTTTCCCAATTGTCATCCCTCAATTTTCTTCTTATCAAACAACCCATCTTTCTTGAGCCCTAAAAACCTTCCCTTCCCTTCTTTTCCTTCCTTTAAATTCCTTTCCTTCCTTAAATCTTCCTCATACCAAACGGACTGTTAATGAGCCTCTCCTACCCTCCCCTTTGTGGAACTAAATACACCCTTTGATGGATGAGAGAAGGAGAGGTCGAGAGGATCAGAGATTCAGAGGAGGCTTTTAGGGTTTCATTTTTTCAACCCCTCTCTCACATTTTGTTTCACACACACACCTGACACCATGTTACTGACTATATTGCTGGCTAGCTTGCATTAGCTCGTGGGTTGTGCAATACGAGCCTGTGCGACCCGCTCTTTCATAAGTTGTAAAACTCTTAACTCTAACCTTGCCTCAACTAGCAGGTTGAACTTGTTTTATCTGCTCTATTCTTATGTATGAATCATTAAAAAAAATTATTTTGGCAAATAAGGATTTTATAATAAAATGTCACTGCGTGCAAAAAAAAAATGAAATGAATTAAATATTATAGTAACTGTTATTAAATATTTTAAATTAATTTTTTTCATTTAACACAGTATAAATGATATTCTTACTGCTTGCTCAATAAGGATCAGATCTTTATATCTTAGGCTTGCAGTGATTAGATTAAATTAATTAGATTAGTTAATAAATTGAATAATTAAATAGTAAATATTAGATAAAATGATTAAGGTAATTAAGGTAATCATGTTAGCTAGAAAATTCAAACGAAATAATGAAGTAACATGCGTCAATCAATAACACCCCAAACTGCTTCCTAAAAAAAATTGACTAAGTAATGGCTTAGGTATGAATATAAGACAATATTTGCAAGTAAAATGACAACAAAGATTAACAGTTGAACAATTTATAATTAAAAACATGATATGTATGGCTAAAACGCACAAAATAACCGCACTAATGGTGGAGCGGGGTGCCTAATGCGCATTAGCTCATGCACACTGTGATATGCACAATCTTAGTTGTTCATTTCATCCACGGTGATAAATATTTCACCAATCAAAACGAAGTTATTTTGATTAGTGAATCTTGACCGCTTACTCAAAGCCTCAATCACAACTATCCATAATGTTTTATTTAAACTTCTTCTTACGTCGTTTTGATTAGTGAATCTTGACCGCTCACTCAAGGCCTCAATCGCAACCATCCATAATGTTTTATTTAAACTTCTTGCCCAACACGTTGTTGCAAATAGAGCTCGCTGAAATTCACCTTTGTGGTTGAAGCAAGCACAGGAAAACTCTACTGAGGTGGGGGTAAGGCTAAAGGCATGTTTTTTTTAATAGCTTTTTTGATATTTATGAGTCCAAAAATGTTTCAAATATGCTGATTTATGATAAAAAAAAACCTATCTTTTTGAGTTTTTATGGAGAATGTCTAAATGGGCAAAATCTTTGAAGGATGTTTTTGTTTATAGGCTACTGTTATATTCATTGTTAGAACAAAAAAATATGGTGTTTATTGTGTTTTTCATTTAAAACATATACTCTTTGTTGAATCTCTTCTATTTCATCTTCATCTGAAAAAGTTCTTCTACTCTGTTAAAATTTATGTTCTGTTTTAGCAATTTGTATGTTCATAGGTTTTCTTTTTTCATTATTGTGTGTCTGCAAGTATTTGATCATGTTCTACGTGCAAAAGATTTTTTCTGTTAGTAGCTCAATGTCACAACACAAATGAAGATGATATGGAAAAATTCTCTCTCTTAAGGGTGCTTTATGTTTAAGACTCTGGATGCTTTTGGAGGTATAAATTTATCACTTTTTAAACTCATTTGATGTAGTTTATTTTTTTCCAAAAACATTTATATGTAATTTGAGTAGATTTATGACTTTTATATGTAAGTAGGTCCTATATTTAAGATTGAAGGAATATTTCATATATGCATAACTATGCATAATATATTGACTCTCTTAGGCTCACTCATTTCTTTCTTCCTAATGCTAATTGCTATTTTAGTTTTGTTCTTCGCAATATACAATCCTTTATTCTCGTTGGTCTTTGGTTTTATAAATTTAATTGGAGTAAATTTACAAATCACTTTTATATGTATTTTAGTTGGAGTCAAATTTTTTAGTTTGACTTTGGGTTTTGATGTTTGTGTAGATTTAACGGGATAGATATCAACTTCACACCAAGAATAAGTCTTGAATTTGAAAATTTAGATGAGGCATATGACTTTTGGACCAATTATGGACGTGAAAGGGTTTTAATGTCAAAAAGCATTGTCAGCACCCGTTTCCATTTCGATATTCACAGAGTAATAGAGACCAAGTTCCACAGGCATATAGAAAAGTACATATATACTGATAAAAGTATTTGTTTACAGTCCAAAGTTAAGATACAAAAAGTGACAATATTTACAACATAAGCTATCTATAACCACAGACTTTAACTTTACCTCAAGACACGTGCCAATCACTTTCCTTTATCCACGTCCTTGCCTTTTGATCCGCTAGCACCCGCTGAGATGTTTGGTTTAGAAAAAGGGGTGAGATTCCAAGGAATCTCAGTAGGAACATACGATCAACACATAAAATGCGAAAATTAAATATGCAATGCACCGTATCTAGTAAAATGAAAACTCATATTATCCGTGTGTGTACATAAAATTCAGGACCAACTAACCCGTTGAAACCCCTACATGTACCTCAAGTGAGTCCTTGACTACAGCTAGGTAAGACTAGTGTACCTCAGCTAGGTCTTAGACCACAGCTAGGTAATGTGCCTCCAGCATGTGTTCAGATCACAAAATACAGTAACACGCATTATACAAATAGTCACATAGTATATGAGAGATAGTAGTCCTTACCTTAACCTCGTTCTTGTCTCAAAGGGTCCGCCTAGTAAAATGTGTCAACTATAGGCGTCCAACTCGGTCCTAAAACATCAAATGTATAAGAAATAGGTTATAACTTATCCAAGTATCATTTTAGACACTTCCATAGTGTTTCTTGTGGTTATATTAGCCTATGGTGAAAATTTACCAAAAATCCCCCGGGACCTCGGCCCAGCCCCGTCGTACTCGGCTCGATGGCACGTTTTCCCAAATTTTTGACTAGGGCTATCCTAACGTATTTTCATCCAAGGAATCCATTTATGGAATCAAAATTACCAAATTCAATTTCAAATTACAAAATTGCCCTTGGCAGCCCTACTTTTAGGGTTTTAGGGGCGTTTCCATAATTATGTTTTATCGGCCTTTTCTGAAAAAGTGCCCAACTGTAACCCCATCTAATTTTCCTTCCTGAACCTAATGGAACCATCAAATCATTGAAAATCCAACTCTAAGGCCCTCAAACATCCCTGGGAGAAATTATGGTGTTCTTCGGGAAAAATCAGGGTTTTACGATTTCGGCTCCGTAAACACGTTCCTTTCTACTCCCAACCACTTTATTAACCATCTAATTGATTTATAACAACCATTTGAATCAAAATTGGGTAGCATAACCCTTAGGCACACACTTTTCCAAAATTTAAAACCAACAGCAATCCTGCGAAATTTCACCGATTAAATTGCCCACAGTAGCCAGAATAGTTAATATACGAAGGTTTGGAAGTTACCTCAAGCTCCCACTAGCTTTTCTTGCTCTTGGCTGAAAACCCGAACCTTAGAACACCAAATTTGAGCTTTCCAAACCTTGAATAACATAGTAGAGTAGCTTAGGAACGAAATTATACGTATTAGGAACTGATTTACCGAAGAAATCACTTACCTTTGCAAGTTTTTCTTCTCTTTCTCTCTCTAGAATTTCACACTTTCTCTCACTAGTTCAGATCTGGTTGGGCACGAAAATGAGCTGAGGAAGATGATGGTAAAGTGTTTTTATTATATTATATGACTTTTTTTAATGATTTATGGAATTTCCAAAAATTCCAAAATCAATTTTATGTACATAAACCCTATGTACATGTAACTAAGCTCATTAAGCCCAACCAATATTGCCTTCCTCTTGCAACGTGTAGGAGACACCTAGGGGTCCCTCCCTATGGTCTCAATTGGCTTCACAACTTGTTCCGGTTACGTATACACGTAAAGTCTCAATTTTAGTCAAAATTGCACTTTTTGCTCAAGTTTTCCATAAATTCATATTAAATTGACCAAAATATTCTAATTATATTTTTAACCTTTATTTTCCTTAATTAATTGAAATTAACTTCAATTAATTGGAAAATAATTTATTTTGTGCTATTTTGGCAAAATTATGATTTTGCCATTACCTTTTTAATCCAATTTCTTTTCTTATTTTTCTTTGGCCAATTTCCATATATTTTTGGATCAAATATTTTCTCTAATATTCCTTCATTTTTGGACCTTAATATTGGGCTTTTTAAATTACCCAAATTAATTCCATAATTATTTTTGCCCAATTTCCCATGAAATTGAACATTTATGAAATTCATAAATTCCAAATTCATGAATATTCACCATTTCATTGAATTTCCAAAATAATTACAATATATTTTGTGAATATAAAATTTGGGGTGTTACAAGCATAATTTCACTTATAGTAGGAGGGACAAGTCTATCATTACTGGTTATAGATGTGTATGTAGTAAGCAAGGAGTGTGACAGCCAGACAAGAGGGATTATCCAATAAAATATCCTCGAGCAGAGACTAGAACGGAATGTAAAGCAAAAATGTATGTGAAGCTTGTGAATGGAAAGTGGAGAGTTAGTGAATTTGTTGGTGAACATAATCACCCTTTGCATTCTAAAAAATCAGCACCTCTCCTGCGATCTCAATGCCAAGTAAATGCAACTCAGGGAAATGAAATAAAAATGGCAAATGATGCAGGGCTTAAACAAAAGGATGTGTAACCCCCTTCGTAATTATATCCAAAATACGCGATTAAAATGAAATAGCGACCAATAATAATCAAATAACATTTACTAACCCATCACATGACGGGGTTTTCACAAATACCTTTCGAAATCATTTATAAACTTGGTCTCCTATTCACATTTCAAATACAATTACTACGCGAAGATAAATCACATTCATATAAATATCAGAGTGCACAACATAATCATCCCCGCAATCCCGGGTACAATTACCCATTACAATTCTTCAAATGGGGATTACATAATCACATCTCAAATTTATAACCCTATATTCAACTGAATCATATACAGTCTTCACAACTCATTGATAACCAACTACCAACTCTCATCTCGAAGGAGCCTAGCCGCTCCTTCCACGAGCCACTTGCCTTGTCTAAATTGTTGGTAGGGGAGGGTGAGATTCAAGAGAATCTCAATAAGGAAACATTATCAATATGCAGGCAAGATAAGTGTTTAATGCATGACATGCTTGCATCACATAACTCTGCATACATACAATGACGAATCTATAAGCTCAATGCTTCGAACGATACACATATGGCCATAGCATATATTGAAACATAGCAAATCATTCATACATGTTCCACATAATCAAGCAAAGCAATAACATGCATCAACACATTAATACAGTTATCAGAGCATATAGGAGAGATAAGTTCCCTACATTAACCCTTTTATGCCTCGAAACGTGTGCCTCAATCTACGTGCAAACAGCTCGGGGCTTCATATTCAATCATACAATGTCAAATATACTATTTAGACACTTCTATAGTGTTTCTAGGGGTTATATAAGGCTATATTGAAAATTTACTAAAATGCCCCGGGGACCCGGCCTGGCCCCACCGTACCCGGTCCGGCTGTACTTTTCCTGAAATTTTGACATGGGCTATTCTAACATATTTCCTAAGGAATCCATTTCTGAACTTGAAATTATCAAATTCAATGTCAATTGCAAAATTACCCTTGACAACCCTACTTTAAGGGTTTCAAGGGCGTTTTCGTAATTATGCTTTTTCGGCTTTTTCCGAAAAAGTGCCTAACTGTAACCCTACCTAATTTTTGCTCCTGAACTCAATGGAATCATCAAATAATTAAAAATCCAACTCTAAGACTCATTCTTAGAGTTAGCCAAAATTCTCAAGTATTCCGGAGAAAATTAGGGGTTTTCGGTTTCAGCTCTGTAAACACGTTCCTTTCTACTCTTAACCACTTTATTGACTATTCCATTAGGTTACAACTACCATTTAGTACCAATTTGGGCAGCATAACAGCCCCACACACCAATTTTCCATTTTTGAAACCAATGACAATCTGGCAAAATTTCACCGATTAAATTGTCCACAGCGGCCATAATAGTCAATACACAAGAGTTTGGAAGTTACCTCAAGCTCCTACTAGCTTTTCTGAAGAGTGGCTGAAACCCTAGTCCTTCTTAACCATGAAAGTTAAGCATCCAACAACTTAAAGAACATAAAAGAGAAGCTTAGGAGCAAGGTTATACACGTTAGGAGTTAGATCGTCGGAGAAATCAGCTTACCTTGTGAGATTTCTCCTCTTTCTCTCTCTAAGAGCTCTTAAATTTCTCTCACTAGTTTCAGCTGGTTCAGCATGTCAGAAATGAGAGCTGAAGTTGATGAGAAAATATTTAATTCCATGCTGATGTCATCTTTTATTTCGATGATGTCATAATTCCTATTTTCGGATTTTCTACCCAAACTTTAAAAAATCATAACTAATTCTATAAAAATCAAAGTAAGGTGATTCTAAAGCCAAATGAAAGGTATTTAAGTCCTATATATAGGAAAAATATGTGCCATTACCCAAAATTACCTCAAAATTCCAGAATTACATAAAACTCATCGCTGCCCCAAAACAAAGTTCAGTTTCCAACCCAAACTTTGGCCAGTCATATCTCCTAGCACACAAAACGAAATGGCACAAATTATATGTCCATTTGGAAGCTTGGGATGTGAAATTTAAGACTGGAAAGTTTCAGAATTTTTAGACACCATTTGGTCATTTAAAAAGTTCACACAAACTGAATGCCCAGAATAGAGTTTCACTGGACAGAATTTCAGATTTTGCATCTTTGCTTCCAATGGTCCCATTTTCATACCAAACATCATTCCCACATAAATTTTCACAAGGAATCCATTGAAAACACCAAATCAATCAAATTCACATCACATTGACATATTTTCACAACAATCTCAACATGTTAACACAATTCACATTTCAAAACCTAACATTGCAACTTTTCAATTCCAAAGTTCCAAACCAATTTCAATGACATCAAAACACACTATGACACCATTTCCAACACAATATCCCATTCAATTCTTCCCTATATTCTAAGTCAATTTGGATGTTAATCCACAATTGAACTCAAATACCGGATTTTGGCACTGCTCACAAGACACACGAATTACATTCGAGTGCCAAATCAGATCATATTCTCCAGAGGGGTTATTTATCACTAACAACATCTACTTTTGGAGTCATTAACCCTTAATCACAATTTGGGATCTTGCTAAACCAGAGCTTAGCAATCCACTAATCTCAGGCTTATTCTCTAAGCTCAAGTCTCAAAAGTCTCAAAAGTCGGGGTATTACATGATGCATTTAATTTAATGAGCAAATAGGTTGGAGGTAGAGCCAATATGGGGTTTACAAGAGAGGATGTCAAAAGCTATTTGAGGCAAAGGAGGCAACGAGAAATGAAGTATGGAGAAGTTAGATGTCTATTACAATATTTTCAACAACAACTGATAGAGAATCCATATTTCTTTCACACTTATCAGATGGATTTTGATGATCAAATAACAAATGTGTTTTGGGCTGATCCACAAATGCTAATTCATTATGCATGTTTTGGTGATGTTGATTCATTTGATACTACATATTTCACAAATCATCAAAATATACCCCATTGCTGTATTTTCAAGTTTCAACTATTATAGAACAATGGTAATATTTAGTGTTGCATTATTGTACGATGAGACAATAGAGTAATTTAAATGGCTTTTTGAAACATTCTTGTAGGCTCACAAACAAAAGCAACCACATACTATTTTTACCGATCAAGATCAAGCAATGGCTAGAGCACTACAAGATGTAATGCCTAAGGTTAAACATGAGTTGTGTATTTTCCATTTGCATAGAAATGGTGTCAAACATTTAGGGAACTTGATGAAAGATGGATCACATTTCATGATTGATCTTAACAAGTGCTTGTTCAACTATGATGAAGAATCTGAGTTTGAGGTTGCTTGGAGGAAGCTACTATTGACTTACAATTTGGAAGAAAATTCTTAGTTGTCTTCTATATACAAGATAAAAGAAAAATGAGTCGCTTGCTGTAACCCCCTCCGTAATTATATCCAAAATACGCGTTTAAAATGAATTAGAGACCTACTGAATAATAAAACTCATTTAATATCCTATCTTTACGATAGGGTTTTCACAAATACCTTTCGAAATCTAATACACCTGGTTTTACATTCACATTTCGAATACAATTACTTCACGAAGATAAATCACATTTGTATAAATACCAAAGTGCACAACATAATTCTCGGCAACCCCGGGTTTCATATCTTCACTAAAGGGCATATACAAGGCATATTAGGCCATTACAATTTCCCAAACAGGGGATTACACAATATCCATTTCAAATACATATCCAAAAATACTCATCCGAACATATACACATCTGTTAGAGCAAGCGTTTCACCCAAAAGGGGGGGGGGGGTGAATTGGGTGATACTAAAAATTTCGTTGCAAATATAAAATTTGACAGTGAAATTAAAACAGTAAGGAGTAAGGAGAAATATCACCGAAGTGTACACCGGGAGTTATACTGGTTCGGTCACAACCACTTTGACCTACGTCTAATCCTCAGAGCTTCTCTGAGAGTTTCACTAAAACTTCCAAGATTCAGTGGGTTCTTGGCACCTCAGTACAAGCAAGTTCCCTCACCTGGACACTCGATCCCCCTTACAAGTTGTAATCCAATCCCAACTCAAGGTTCCACAACCTTAAGTTATCTCAATAACAAATATTGAATTTGAATGAAATATCTCTCTCTCAGAGTGAATAAGAATCACTGAAGCATAGAAATACAATTACAACGTAAACAGAGTAATGAACTTGATGATACGTTTGTGTGTGTTCTTGTTGTTGTATTCTCTGTTTGGATGTTCCCATATATATAGATATGTTGGTGAAGCCGTTGGAACATTTTCCTTTCGTCCGTTGGAGAGTACGCAGCCAGCCACTATTGACTTTTCCAGTTTTTGAAAAATATCCGTTGGCGGTAGGTGGCATTTGAACTTCTCATTTGACTTTCCTTACTTGATATGATTTCTTCATTGTTCATCTGTAAATAAGCTAAGAATACTAATACAATGAAAGATTAATCATATAGGAAGCAAAATAATGAACGTTGGAATGATTTCTGAATTTCTGGGTTTGCTTACTCGAGTATCCCTTGAAGTTTACTCGAGTACTTACTTGAGTATCATCGGGAAAACTTTGATTAATTTCAAGTCAACAAACAAATACAAGAATACTCGGATAGTGCATGGAATAAACTAAATTTCAAACCTTTGGAAATAGTTGTTTACTCGGGTACCTACTCGAGTAATACACTCTTAACTTCATAGGTTACTCGGGTACTAACTCGAGTAAACCTTCAAATAAACTTTTGGTTACTTGATGCTTTACTCCAGTAATGTTGGCAGGATTTCAAGGCCGAGAGCACTTCAAGCTTGATTACCTTGTTACTCGAGTACATACTCGAGTAAACTTACTTTTTGTGCATAACTTACTCGGGTATTGGCTTGAGGTTTTCCTTCAAACATAACACTGCATACTCGAGTACATACTCGAGTAATCCACTTAGAATAAAACATTAGATACTTACATATTAGAGTAATGACTTGAGGAAAATAAGATAAAATTAGATCAAGTTATTCGAGTACTACCTTCAGGTTTTTGCTTACCTCAGTGAGTTACTTGAGTATCTACTCGAGTAACATTGGCAGGGCACAAAATGCCGAGAGCAACACATTTTCTGAAACAGAGTAACTCGAGTACATACTCAAGTATCATTGGCAGGCCGAGAGTGACTTGAAAACTTTTACATAGTTACTCGAGTACCTACTAGAGTAACGTTGGCAGGCCGAGAGCAACTCCAAGTATTTTACCTGGTTACTTGAGTAACATTGGCAGGCCAGAGCAACTTGAAAACATTTACACTATTACTCGAGTACTTACTCGAGTAATGTTGGTGTAATATCCCGATTTGTGATTAGGGCTAATGGCTCTGATAATTGTTGTAATTAGTGTAATTAAATACTTTTGGAAATTTATGTAATATGAATTTAGTGTACATACATGGGGTATATAAGATCAATGATTGTGATTCCTTGACCATGGGTCGGTATCCTATGCTTTGCGGTTATATGAGCTTAAAGTGGAAGTGGATGACAAGTGGCAAGAGGGTAGCCATTGGATGTGGCACTAAAAGACAAAACATTACTTTTTCTCTTCTCTCCCTCTTGTGCGGTTGAGTGTGTGTAAGGAAGAGAATTTTCATCATCTTCACCATTTTCTCTCTCTCCTCTCCTTCCTCCATTTCTGGCGCTGGACAAGCAAGAAAGAGGAAAAGAAAAGCTTTGATTTTGGTGAGTTGTGATTCTCTAATGCTCTAATCCTCTTCTCTAATATTGTGTGTCTCATTGAGAGCTACATTGCGGTGGTTGTAGAGTCTTGAATGGTGTTACTTTGGGCATTGATTCAAAATTGAAAGTTGAAGAATCAAGATTCTAGATTGGGCAAAGAGAAGAGGTAGACATTTAGAGCATTCTGATGTATTGTTTGTGATTTTTGGCTAAGTTGGTAAAATCTGGAATTTTGCCCTAATTATGCCTATTTTTGGAAATATGAAGTTCATTATGATTGATGATTGGAAATGATTTAGTTTGGAGATATATGAACATTTGATGCATTTTGGGTTAGATAGAAATTGATTGGGTTTGAAATTGTTAAGTTTGGAGATTTTGAGAGTTTGGTGTTTAATGTCACCCACAACCAAAGCATGATAATGGAATAGGATTTTGGTGATTTTGACATTCCCATTGGAGTCCTTGAGTGATTTTGTGTGGGAATAACCTTGGTTGTTGATTTTGGATTCATTTGGATCACTTGGGAAAAGTTGGAAAATCTGTTTGTTTAAGCTCTGTTTTTCGCTGTCAGTTTGGACGAGCGTTTTGAGTGACCAAATGGTATTGAAAAATTGTGAAACTTTCCAGTCTTAAAGATCATATCCCAAGCTTCAAAATGGACATATATTTTGTGTCATTTCGTTTAGAATTCTGTGAGATATGGTTGTCCAAAGTTTGGGATTGAAACAGAACTCTGTTTTGGAGTAGTGTTTAGTTTTTGATGATTCTGTATTTGTGTAGTGATTTCCAGTGATGGGCTATATTTTTCCTTGAAAGAGGACTCATATACCTTTCATTTGGCTTTGGAATCACCTCGTTTCGATTTTTCTAGAATTAGTTATGGTTTTTCGAAGTCAGCCCAGAGTCAGGAAATTTCTGGGCCGCGGCCCAAGTCTTTCTGACCTGATTTGGGCCGCGGCCCATGAGTGGTGGGCCGCAGCCCAAGGAATGGTGGGCCGCGGCCCACCCCTATGTTCCAGCATTTTATGTTTTTGAAAAGTGATCTTCAACCTTTTGTTTCCCAACCTTTTAGGGCTTTCATTAGAGACATATGTGGCCTCTTAAGAGTCCTAAATGATAACCAACTTAGTGTATTATGGGATTAAGTAATTGGAAAAGAGATTGATCAATTGTCCCTAATTTGATATAGGATTTGATATCTGTCGTCCGCGTGAGACCACGGTAACGGAGCCAGTCAGGAAAGATACAGGTAGTGACTCTTTCTTTATACCTTATGTGATACATTGTATGTGTGCTATGTCATTGTTTTGAAATGGATATCATATGCTGCAAGTTTATGAAAATTGTGGAAGCACCACTATACCAATAGTCCCTGAGTCGCTAACAACGGTTCGGGTAAGGGCCGTATGCCTTCCCGGCGGTAAAAGGGGATGAGGTTAGGGTGTGATATATGTGTATATGTGGGCCGAAAGGCTAATTGTGAGCCGAAAGGCTATTTGTGAAGGCCGACGGGCCATTTGTGAACCCCGAAAGGCTATATGTGAGCCGTGTGGCTATTCGTATGCACTGCCACGCCAATTGTCCCTGAGTCGCTATCAACGGTTTGGGTTAGGACGGTGTGTCTTCTCGGCGGTAAAAGGGGATGAGGGTGGAGTGTGATTGTATTGCTGTGATGTGAGATGATTTGTTTACATATTATGTGATTGCATGTGGTATGAAATAGTTGTTACTACTGGGATTCTTTAGAATCTCACTCTTTCCAAATGACTAACCTTTTCAGACAGGGCGAGTGGCTCGAAAGGGAAGCGGACAACCCGGAGTAGTTAGGTTACTCCGAGATCTTAGTGGCAGTTGGTTATCTTTATTTTGGTTTTGAGATTACCAAGCGTAGACATAAAAAGATGTAAACGTATATTTTGGTCATGTAATCCCCATTATTGGGAACTTGTAAACCCAAGTTATATATGTAAGTAACCCGGGGTTGCCGGGATTTTGGTTTCCGCACTTTGATATTTCTTATGTACTCTGATTTCTCAAGTAATTATATCCGCCCGTGAATGTGAGACCAGCAATAAGTATGTTTCGGAATTGATTTTCAAAATACCCCATCTCTTGGATGTGGGACTATAAATTGTTATTTCATCTTATTGGTCTCTATTTCACTTAAATTTCATAATCCGGATGTAATTACGGTGAGGGGGTTACAGTTGGCAGGTTACTGGAAGGTGCCTCTGGTTACTCCAAGTTTTGTCTCATTACTCGAGTACATACTCGAGTAATGCCTTAGAAAAACTGCTGTTGATCAAGTTTCTCAGCTTTTTCTCTTGGCCTTTCTTCATTATTCCAATGGTTACTTCAAGTGATGTTCTTCCTGTTATTACTTTATTCAAACTCATTTAATTAAATCTTTTTCAAACCATTCTTTGTTATCATCAAAACATGAGATCTAACAACATCTAGATAACCAAATATACATCCAAAACATATATAGTCATCCCAATCCATATAAAAAATTTTATTGCATATATGTCCACACAATTTTCTATGAAGGTTAAGAAAATTCGAAGTGATAACAGCACTGAATTTACTAATAATGAGTTGAAGTCTTTATTTCAGGAAAGGGGGATGGTTCATGAGACCTCATGCCCCTACACTCCGGAGCAAAATGGAGTGGCAGAAAGGAAACATCGAACCATCATGAAAATTACATGCAACCTCATTTTGCAATTTGGCATACTAGTGCAATATTGGGGTGAATATGTGCGAATAGCAGTGTACTTGCTTAATAGAATCCCCTCAAAGGTGCTTGATTATAAAACACCCTATGAGAAAATCTATGCGGTAGAGCTAGATATAAGTAACTTGAAGGTATTTGGGTAATTGGCACACATGCGACTAACTTGAGAGTAAGTGATATACTCTAATTGAGATCTATTCCTACTGTGTTCTTAGGTTAACCTGAAAACCAGAATGGTTTCTTACTTCTTGACTTGAGAAATAAGAACACATTTGTTAGTTGACATGTTAACTTCATGGAGGATAAATTCTCCTTTAAGGATAACATTATTGATAATAGGATTTCAAAGAAATGTTTTGGCATGAGCCATTTGATTTGGAAATTAAACATGTAACAGCTACTAACCCAGTTGATATGTGTAGTTAAAATAGCATTGAACCCAATAGAAGAGAGCTTACTGAACATGAGAATCAGACCCTATTTACTCTTCAACAACTCTTAGGAGCAATAGAGATAGGAGGCCGCCTATATAGTCAAAGGATTATGTGTGCGCCCTAATGAAACCTCCTTCCAAATGTGCATATCCTATTGCTAACTATTTTTCTTATTCTAATGTTGTTGCTAACTACATGTGTTTCTTGTGTACACTTGATTTGATTTCTGAATGTAATAGCTATGCAGAGGCAATTAAGAGTCCAGAATGGATAAAGGCAATGAGAGTCAAGATGGAGGCTAACAAAACATGGGATATAGTTCTACTTCCAAAAGGTAAGAAAGCTATAGGGTGTAAGTAGGTCTATAAGATTAAATATAATACTGATAACACAATTGATAAGTATAAGGCTCACCTAGTTGTGAAAGGATTTACTTAACAAGAGGGAATAGACTATCATGAGACATTTACTATGAGAATTATATTGAAATTGGTAGCTATGAATCAATGGAATCTATATCAAATGGATGTCCATAATACCTTTTTACAAGGTGATTTAAATGAAGTGGTCTATATGAAAATACCTTAAGGATTTGAGGTTAAGGGAGACCATTTAATTTGTAAACTAAATAAATCTTTATATGGCTTAAAGCAGGCTTCACGCCAATGGAATAAGAAATTGTCTAAGGCTTTGATAGAAGGCGGTTTTCAACAAAGCAAGAATGACTACTATCTATTTATTAAGCATTGTGCTGATAGAATTATTTTGATTTTAGTATATGTTGATGATTTGCTTATAACAGGGAGTTTTGAGTTTGGAATTGAGGAAGCTAACCAACTACATCATGATTATTTTAGAATTAAAGATCTTGGTTTGATGATATATTTTTTAGGCATTGAGCTTGCCAAGTCTAATAAGGGAATAGTCCTATCTCAAAGGAAATATATATTAGATTTGCTTGCTGTAATAGGTAGGAGTGGGTGCAAACTTTTGAGCATCCCTATGGCACAAAGTTTAAAGCTGATAAGGTTCAATGAGATAAAGGATAAACAGGAGGAGCCGCTTCTAAATCCAAAAAGATATCAAAAATTGGTAGATAAACAAATTTATCTAACCATCACCTGTCCTAATATCTGCTTTTGGGTGCAGGTACTAATTCAATTTATGCACTTACTAACCAAATATCACATGGCAGTAGCTAGGAATGTCCTCTAATACTTAAAGGGCACCTTGAGGCTTGGATTGCTTGTCAGCACAAAAGGAAAACCAATTTTGGAATGCTGTTGCAATCCTAATTTTTATGGAATACCAAAAAGCAGGTGACAGTGTCAAAATCTTCAGCTGAAGCTAAGTATAGAGCATTAAGCATGACAATTTCAAAAATAGTATAGTCAAGAGGATTGCTTTGTGACTTGGGAATAAACCATTTGGATCCAGTATAGGTTTATTTTGAAAATAAATCTGCCATACACATAGCAACAAATCCAATATATCATGAACGTACTGAGCATGTTGAATTGGATTGCCACTTTATTCATGAAAAGTAGGAATCAAATGAGATAAGTCTCTGGCATGTAAGCTGTAAGAATCAACAAGCGGACCTTTTGACCAAGGCTATTGGAGGAGTTGTGCAAAGAAGTTTATTGTCCAAGTTGGGAACTTTTGATATGTTCCGTCCCCAATATTGAGGGGGAGTGTTAAGAGCTTTTTTGTTTTATTTTGTTTTTAAAGGTTTAGGAATTAGTTAAATGTGTGTGTTTAGTATTACAAAATTATTTTCTGTCAGGGATATTTGTTTTGTGTGGGCCCGTGTTGTTAAGCCCAATTAGTTTAGGACCTTACTATGTATAAATATTGGTTGAGACTCATTGTACAGGTTAAGTTTTTTTTTTGGTTAATAATAAAGACTCATTGTACATCTCTTTTCAAAAATCTAAAACCATAGAGATGAAGCTCTCATTACTATGAACAACCTTATAGAATGGTGTTTAAGCATTATAGGACAATAACAAGGCCAAATCTCACCTTTTTCCTTGCTCTTTCCTCCAAGCTTTGGACAAACATGGAGCATGGAAGAAAGAGAGAGATGAGATAAAGAAGATGATAAGCATTTTTGACCGACCTAAAGGAGAGAGGAGAGAGGAGAGAGGGAAGAGTGTTTGAAATGTTGACCAAGGTCAAGGGCTCATGTGGTGACACTTGTCAAGATCTTGCTTCATCTCTCATGAGCTCACATAAGCTCATATACACATGATTCCACCCTTTGATCTCTTGCACATTCCATCACAACTATTGATCTTCAATTTAC
The DNA here is from genome assembly GCA_963210345.1 of Inga oerstediana. Taxonomy (NCBI): domain Eukaryota; kingdom Viridiplantae; phylum Streptophyta; class Magnoliopsida; order Fabales; family Fabaceae; genus Inga; species Inga oerstediana. The sequence continues at coordinate 14,362,704 of OY723411.1, read as the reverse complement.
TAATGAGTTTCCTCTTCGGTAACTGACCAATTGGTCGATAAATTTCCCATTTTGCCCCTGATTATGGTAATTGCTCTTAAATCACCACCAAACACATTTTTCTCATTCCATCACACCAATCATGCGCCCTCCCCTTCTCTTCAATGCATTTTAAGCTTTGTCACACAAGTTAAGCTTAAATACAGGGTTTGGGCACTGATTGTAACACATTCAAATCACAACTTATATCGTATTCTCCAAAAGTGTCAGTTTAACGATAATCACATTCACTTTTGGAGTTGTAATCCCTTAATCAAATTTTGGGATATTACATTTCTCTCTCCGTTCAATAAATTTCATCCTTGAAATTTGTCACACCACTTAAACCATAAACTTGGATGCCTCTTCATAATGGCTTCCATTTAACAAATTATTCCTCATTGAGATAGTCCCTTCTAGACCACCCACACAATCGGTGCGCCACAAGTCTCATTCTCGTAAGAATCTTAAACGAACTAATATGTCGTGCTTAGTTTCTTTCTAACCACACAAACACTCAGAATTCTTATAATCACCGCACAATTCTGCTATCACCCTATATTGGTATAGCACCATATCCCGGGCATAAACACAATTACAACACAGTTACCATGAAACCATAATTGGCCCATTACACAATTGCCGCATGAACACAATTACCACGCAATTGCTAAATGAATGCAATCGCCTCCACATACAATAGCCACAACACCATTATCATATATCTACATTCGCCGCAAGCCCCAGATCTTGGAGGCTAGTGCATATCACACAACCTCAACAGTTGGAAGGCATAGGCCACCACCTTGCTCGATCTAGTCACCCCCCGTCCAGGAGTAACTCAAAATTCCACAGGTTCACTACGCATAAACAACAGCACTTACGGCTGTATACACATTACAACAGCTTCCACTGTAATCGCAACAATACCTTAGCTTTCACTTTTTTCACTTTCACAACATTACCCTTACCTGTACACCCACCAGTGACTCCGCTAGTGGTAACCGGGACCTTTAGGTATTAATAATAACATCAAGCCACTTTGGAATCTCAATCTCTTCTATCTGAAGCACCCTACTATAACGGCTCACCTTGAGTCTCAGTCTCTTCTATCCAGGCAGCCAACCAAACACATTTTTCTCATTCCATCACACCAATCATGCGCCATCCCCTTCTCTTCAATGCATTTTAAGCTTTGTGACATAATTAAGCTTAAATACAGGGTTTGGGCACTGATCATAACACATTCAAATCACAACTTATATTGTATTCTCCAAAAGTATCGGTTTAATGATAATCATATTCACTTTTAGAGTTGTAATCCCTTAATCAAATTTTGGGATATTACATAATATTTAGAAGGAGTATGTAAATTTATTTAATTCCATAATTAGTAATAAATTGCAAATAACTATAATGCCCTTATAGTAAATTATTTTTAAAAAATATTATTACAAAACCTTTACCTCTTCTAGTACGAGTATCTATTCTTCCCAATCTTCCTCTTCCTCCATGATATCATAGAACCTTCATTGACCCAATGGTAGAGATTCTCTACCAGCAGCGGAAATTCTCCACTAGAGGCAACAATTCTCCCCTTAGAGGTGACGACCATGCTCAACCCTTATTGATGTTGCTTGAAGCTTCTCAACCTTGATATATAAGCTAAATCAACAATTATGAAGTTTTAGATACAGAAATCTTCATTGACTTTTTTGCCAACAATTTTTGTTGATTTTTTTGTCAATATTTGGATGTGAGTTCAATTAACCGGCCATTTCATTCCTTTATTTAGTTCAAGGTGATGGTTTTTTTAATATTGTTTTCATCCTCAAGTTAGTTTTTTTAATATGGACAAGAAAATATATTCCAATTACACTTTCTTCTTTTTTTAAGAGGACGATGATAGTTGCAATTGAGATCAATCGAGATTTAGGTTAAATTTGATAGGGATATTTTTTGTCTGAAAAATATTATGAACAAAGATTTTTTGTCTCTAAAATTTACAATCCCAGTATTGAAAATACAATACTGAGGGATGTGGCTTTGGAGTAATCCCATTTTCGTGGACTCCCAATCCCAAGTTATTCTCAATCCCTCATACCAAACAATATAATTTAGCCCAATTCTTGACCCAATCTCAATCCCTACCCCTAGTACCTCATACCAAGTACCATAAAATCATGGCAGAATGGTAAAATGAATGTAGGTCAAACGATAAAAGCTTTTTAATAATTTTTCTAGGGATTGAGCATGAATGTTTAAAGTATTGAGAGATATTTCATAGCTATTATATATATAGCAATTAGATATCAATGAATTTCTAAGGATTATGGATTCTGCAAATTGAAGTCAAGTTTTCTTTTTATTATCTAAATCATTCAACTTTTCATTTTTTTATCTGAATTGTTCAAAATGAAAACCTTGTTTAGAAAAAAGTATGATTTGGAATTATTTGAATTAGCTTAGTATATTACTGTTTTGCAAGTTGGGATTTCCTATATTTTTATTAAGCTTAAACTATTTTTCGCTTTGATTTCATTAAGTGATAGATTTTACGTGACAAGTTGGCTGGAAACAAGGCTGTAGGCTTTTCATAGGTGTTGATAAGACATTTTTAAAAGGAAAAACTAAAAGGATTTTGTTAACACTAGTTGGGGTAGATGCGAATAAATCCGTATACCCAATAGCATTTACTTTGACTGATAAAGAGAATGTTGTACACCAGTATTGGTTTATTCAATTGCTTTGTTCCTCTTCAGGACCTGGTAATGGTGATAATGCAACATTCATGTCAGATGTGCACAAAGTACAACAATACCAACACAATGAGAAAAAATAACCGAGAGGAGCCACTAACAAATGCAGCATTTGCAGAAAATAAGGACACAACAAATCCACGTGTGATGCTAATCATTCTGAAGTGGTGATTGAGGAGGGGATAGCAGAACAATTTGTTAATCATTCTCCGGATCCTCAAACTAAATTACCTATACCAAATGAGAAAGAAATGCAAATATCAATTGCTGCAAATTCTAATATACCAGAGGGTCTAAGGAGGATTCAACTAGTAGTTTGTGAATGCCATATTGACAACCAATGTATTTAGTTTGTCTATGGGATACATTATTTTGGCACCAATGTATTTTGCAAATTAGGTACTGATTTTGGGTGTAATACTTTTGCTTTGAGACACAATTAACTTACTGATCTTACCATGCATGCCTCCAACCTTTGATTTCTGACTCTTTTTTAATTAATTTCCCACGCCAATATATCACAACCCTTACCAGTGGCTTCAACAAATTAGTGATTCCATATGTAAGATGTTGCCTCAAAATGCCATTTTTCTTGATAGCAATAAGAAGCAGCACATGTAACACCCCAAAATTTTTATTCACCAAAATGTATTGTAATAATTGGAGATATTCAATGATATATAATGGTGAATTTTGGCCAAAGAAAGGAGAATTTGGAAAAATGGTTGGAACAATTAGTATTTCCCTTTTTCCTTCATAATTTTTGTCCAAATAAAGGAAATAAGAGGGAAATAATTAATTAAATTCTAAAGTATGCCAATTGTCAACACTTAAGCCAACAAAAATATGTAATAATTGTTGAACTTGAGCATGTGATATTATCATAAAATAATAATAATTATTTTTTTTAGCCTAGCTGGTATCCAGAGCTTCGTCTTGACTAATCCGGATCCAACCCGCGTCGTGCACCTGGCATGGTAGGTAAGTCTCCTAGCGAGGGCTCTCTGCATTCAATAGGTCTTGAACCTGAGACCTTGCTTAAGCATAATCGAGTCGTTTACCACTCAAACCAACACCTGTTGGTTAATAATTAGTTACATAATTGACTAAGGCAATTGAAAGAAGCCCATTTGTTTCCAAAAGGACCTAAAATGGCGTGTTAGGCTAGAAGAGAAGAAGATGAAATTTGGTTCAAAGTCAATTGGACTTTATGACACAAGTTTGAAGGAGATAAGGTCAAGTACCAAAATGATGTCATAAACCAATTTTACTACCATTTATTAATTAAGGGAAAATATCTAAGATAATTTATGAAGCAAAGCTTCATCTTTTCTTGCTCATTTTTATCCAAAGTCAAGGGAAGAGAGAGAGAGAGAGAGAGAAAACCTTAAGGAACTCAAGGTTAGAGAGAAGGCGGAAGAGGAAAATCAAGGAGAGGCTTGTGATTTCTTAAGATTATCTTCTAAAATTGCATAAGCTTCTTCTCTAATCTCTTCTTCTCCATGAAAATAATTGTTTATCAAGCTAATCTAAAGATTGAAGAGAGAGTGAATAGTAACTTCTAGAGAGAGAAAGCAAGAAAAGCCAAAGGTAACTCTATAAACTTTAATCTTTGGTTGTTGTTGGAATGATTGGTAGCATTGGGGTTGATTTGATATGATTTGTAAATTTGGAAAAATGTTAACCCAAAGTGTTATGCTGCCCAAATTTAGTTTAATCATGTTTAGAAAGTGATTAAATGGTTAATCAAGTGATTATGAGTGAAAAGAAGTAAGCCTTGAAGTTGAAACACAAAAACACATTTTTCGTTAAGAACCTTAATTTCGTCCAGGTGTTGAATCAGGGGTAAGGAGTTGGATTTTGGAAAATCTAATTATTCCATTAAATTTAGAATAGAAAATTGTGTGGGAATATAAGTGATCATGATTTTTGGAAGTTTGTACACAAATAGGGAATTTACTGAAGTGTAAAAGCATGCTGTTTTGTTATCTCCTGCAAGGCAGTGTTGTTTTGTCATGCATTTCGTCGACCAAATCAATTCAGAATGTAATGAAACTTTCCAAGATTAAAGTAGACATCCTAGGCTTTAATTTTATAGGTATTATAAGTGATTTCAACTTATTAATTGAAAGTTATGAATTTTCAAAGTTTTGCTATGTTTTTAAACTTAATTCTGGAGCAGCATGGGAATTTATGAAATTATGGAACTTCCATGGTTTAACTTTTCCAATCTCATGGGTACTTTTATGAACTTCCATGGCCCTCTAAATAGCCCAAAATAAAGAAAATGCAATGAGTTTAAAGTAGTACATGAATGAGTTTCAACCTAATTCTTGTACATTTAATGTTTTACGACTGAATTAGATGCCTGTAGTTGGCACATTTGACGAAGCGAACCATTTGAGACTAGGAAAAAGTTCAGGTAAGAACATTCCTTCATACATCATGTCATAGTTTATATGATTGTGTGGATACCATTGTTTATGCTTTTATTAGTCAATATGGTTTGCCTAGAAGGCGCAGTTAGTGCCGGGAGTGCACTTACACTGGGAGTTGGGTAAGAATCCAACTAGTGTATGATTAGTGGGGCTGGGCCCTGCTCATGTATACATAACGATGATGTGTTATACTCTTCATTAATTGGTGCATACATGGTGCATATCATATTTACTTTTTACATTTTATATGAATGATAGCATGTTTCTACTGGGATTCCTTGGAATTTTAACCTTTTTTCTAAACAAAACATCTCAGCGAGTGCCAGTGGATCAAAAGGCAAGGATGTAGACCAAGCGAAGTGATTGGCATGTGTCTCTAGACGAAAACAAAGTCCGTGGTTATAGATAGTCTATGTCTAAAATACTTTTGGATATTTTGTAATAGTTGTACATATTGTCTCATACTGTATGGTTGAATTTGGACTATAAACAAATACTTTTATCAATATATATGTACTTTTCTGTATGCATATAGAACTTGGTCTCTATTACTCTATGTATATTGAAATGGAAACGGGTGTTGACAGCACACATGTAGTATTTGTATATATAGGACGTCAACTTCAATAATAATTTAGGTGTAATGTCTTTACCTTATTTCCACATTTTTCAGAGTGCTTTCGCGCAGTTCGGTGAGCGCTTTCGCCCAGTTCGGTGAGCACATAGAAATAGCATAAAAATATTGATAATAAATGTTTGATTATAGGAATTCCCCATAGGGATTGTACATAATGCTTATAAACTTAAAATATAATAAAAGCTTGCAGATAACCAACTACTTCTCCTGGGCTGAACCAGAACCTTCTGTATTTTCCTCTTGGAGTCCTCTTCTCTGCTTTCACCACATCTCCTGTGCCCGCCTATCTAAATGGTTGGTTGGAGAGGGTGAGATTTGAGAGAATATTAGTAGTAAACAATTACCATAATGCATGCATGATATATGCTAAGTGCATGACATGTTAGCCTTAACTTGATGCATGCCACATAATGACATTTCTACTTGCTCAATGTTTCATATATCATACTCATGGCCATGTCATAAATAGAAGCAGAGCTTCATCATTCAAAATATGCTCTACACAATAAAGTAAATGAATCACATGCATCACTACACAAGCATAACTATTAAATAAATGCAAGCAGGGTAAGTTCACTACCTGGATTGCCCTCCCTTGCCTGTCTAACAGTCCAACTGTGTTAGGCTCAGGCTACTATCCGATCCTAAAATCCCAAATTTACAATTAATGAGTTATTACTCATTTATATATTATTCTAAGCTCAATGTGCTGGTTATCTTTGCTTAAAACTGCAAAATTATTAAAATGCCCTTGGGGACCCGTTATAAGCCCCTTTGTACTAGGTCTAACTATACCTTACCAAAAATTATGACTTAGGCCAATCCTACACAATTTTACGTGTAGAATCTATTTTGACCTCAGATTTGTCAAAATCATGCTCAAATTACAAAATTACTCATAACAGCCACTATGTTAGGGTTTATGGGTAAAATTGTCACTTTACACCCTAAAGCCTTCACACTTCATATTATACATGATCCCTACACAAATTTCCATTCTAAACCCAATGGAATAATCACAAACACTAAAATCTAGTCCAAACACAGCCCAAAACAGGTTTTAATGAAATTCCATAAAAATTGGGAAAAATGGAATTTCTCGATTTCAATTACCAAACTCCTTCTTTTCATTCCTATTCACTTGTTTAACCACTTAAACACCTCTTGAACATGATTAATCAAAATTTGGACAGCACACCCCCTTAGGGTTTGGCATTCCCAAATCACAATCTAATACAAAACAAAGCCACAAATCGACCAAAATAACAACATCAACCTTGAATCTAACAAGATAATAAGGTTTTATGGCTTTCCTTTGATTTCCTTCTTTCTCTCTCTTACACGCCATCTCTCTCTCCTTCTTTCCTCTTGATTTGTCTTGTTACAAGTGCATTTCAAGATGGCATAGAGATTAGAAGAGGTGTACAAGAGATTGAAGACAAGAACAAGTGAATTTTACAACTAAACGCACCTTGATCTTGCTCCGTGAATCTTGCTCTCTCTCTTGTCTTCCATGTTCTCTAAACTCTTTCCCTCTCTTGTTCTTTGTTGGCTGGACGAAAATGAGCCTGGGAGGAAAGATGAAGAGCTTAAAAATATCATCATCCACCTCCTTAATAAATAATATTTAATTGTATTTTTAGCATGCGACCAAAGTCTTCATCTTTTGCTTGGTCATAATTATTTCTCACTCCTCTTGCCAAAGTGATGAAAATGAAGCCTCTAAAGTAACCAAATGTGCTCTTGAATTAGCTTCATCCATTCCCTTGTAATTAGTGTGTAAGGGCCATTTATTTCAAACTTTGCTTTTGACTTTTCAACCCTATTTATGTTCAAACACTTATTTTCTCTTTCCTTCCTCTTTGTTGGACGAAATGTGCTCTTGAAAAAGGAGATGATGATCTTAGTAAATATCTTCTTGCACTTTCATAAAATATTATATTTAATTGTCATTTTAACACATGATAAACTTTTGACTTTTCTAACTTCATTTACTTTAGACAAAAGTTATCCCAATTAAAGGGAAAAATAAATGGCTTCTTGTTTTATTGGCAATTTACCATTTTGCCCATACATTTTTGCTAATATCTTTTTAATTTTTCATCTTGATAAAATGCTAAAAGAATTTTTATCAAACTTTGAAAATTCATATCTTTATTTATAGATATCCAATTACAGTGGTTCCAAAGGCTATGCAACCCTTATTAAGTCTATTTTTAAGGGAAAATATTTCTTTTAGCCAACTGAATGTATAGCATTACAAAATTGCCATTTATTGGACACTGTCACATAAACTTGCTAGTTTCATTTGACTAACTTCAAAATTATATAACTTTTAGTATACATGTCCAAATAACTTGTATAACTTATTAAATGAAAGCTTGATATGTCTAATTTTATTCTGAAAAATTTCACATTTATTGGACATCATTTAATTATCCAAAACTATCATACAACCAGACTGCCACATAGGAAAATACACTGGCAGTAAATCCAAATTTTACAATTTGTGTTCCAAACATAATCATATTGTGTGTGACCTCCAATTGCATTATTTTGTCATTTTATGTGCTCTTTAATTCACCACTTAATTCCATTAAATGCCACAAAGTGCAAGGAACTTTGGTAAATAAAATTTGAGATGTTACATTAGGTCACTAAATATCATAATGAAATAATAAAATCATACAATACATAACCACACTTCAAATTAATTTGAATAAAAACAAACAAACAGCACCTATGTAATTAACAATGCCATTATCACTAATTTAAACTTAAATTCCCTCTTTCTAATTTCATTATGATTCATCTCATGTTTGAATTTAACCTTCCTCAATTCATCATGTATTCCATCTAACTCTTCATAAAACTTTTGTTCATCATTTCCTCTTTGAAGCCTGTTATTCTCATCATAAAGTCTGTCAATATCATCAAGTAGCTCCTTAATCACAATATTTGCCCTCTCACTAAAGTCGTCGTCATGCCAAGCAAAGTATCCATACCCCCATCCTGTCATTGTATAATTTTTTATATTAGAATTCAAAAGCTGCACCCCTTTCCACTCTAAAAAATTGAATGATTACTTGGTAATAGTTTCGACAACCAAAAAGTCTCCTCCCTAGGTTGGCTTCTGTCCATGCCGTCCATCGGGGTGCCACCAACTTGTGATAGCAATACCTTCTTGGACCTTCATAATCACCCTAACAACTAGATTGCCTTAGCAAACATTTCTTCTATCTAGTTCTTACTGTAGAAGATGAAGATGTCGCCATCACCCAATATGACGTCCCCTTTTCCTTCACTTTCGAACAGCATCCGTTGTTGCTTCACTTTCGAATTCCATCCCCTGCTCCTTTACTTTCAAATTCTGTCCCCTACTCCTTCACTTTCGGGTAATTCTAAAAAATTTTATCCACTTATTGCTTCTTCAAGGACAACCTGAATGGATGCTGTCTTTAATGGAGCAGAGTTAGGAACTTGTCCTGTATTTAATGGAGGAAAGGGATGGAATTAAGACGCCTCACCACAGCCACTTACCTTGATTGTTGATTTTAATGGAGTTTGACTTGGCCAATTACGTGCTTGAGGAGGAGGACAAAGCACTTTACAAAAAATTCAACGATCATAGTAGATTACATATGGAAAAATTGTGGGGCCCATTTAATAGTGATCTAATGGAGTTTGAAGCCCATTTAACGGTGTGGCAAGGTTGCCCTTTATTTCAAACTATGTGCATTTTGCCCCTAAAAAAACTTTATAGAGCTAGGTGCCCCCAACACATTGTTAGAATTCATGTTTTGATGATAATAAATATTAATGAATTGTTTTGCAAAGGAATATCAAAGTTTAACAACTTGATTAACATTGAGCCAAATTGATTAACAAATGCATTTCATAGATTGACAGAAACTTGTTGCTATAGAATAATTGATGCACTCAAGTTTAGGAGCAAAAATCGAGTTTTGCATCCTACAAAACTCGAGCTATGGTAAAGAAAGTGAGTTTGGCCTGTAAACTTCAAGTCAACTCTTGTAAGTTTTGTCCAGAAGTCGAACTAGAAATTGCAACAATCTGATATGAATTAGAGAACTCAAGTTTGTGGTAAGAAACTCAAGTTTTGAATGAAAACTTCAAGATAACTCTTGCAAGTTCTATCCAAAAGCCAAACCAGAAATTGCAACAATATGATATAAATTAAAGAACTCGATTTTGTGGTAAGGAACTTAAGTTTGGCCTGAAAACTTCAAGTTAACTCTTACAAGTTTTATCCAGAAGCTAAGTTAGATATTGTAAGAATCTGATATGCACAGAAGAACTAGAGTTTTGGTAAGGAACTCGAGTTTGGCCTGAAAACTTCAAGTTAACTCTTGCAAGTGTTATACAAAAGCTAAGCAAGAAACTTCAACAATCTAATATGCACTAGAGAACTCAAGTTTTGGTATGGAACTCGAGTTTAGCATTGTAGCACTTCCAGGTAACTCTTGCAAGCTTTAGATAGAAGCATTCTGAAGTTGCATTGACTAAAGTTGAAACTCGAGTTTTCCAAGTAGAACTCGAGTTGTCACTATAGAACTTCAAAGTAACTCTTGTGAGTTTAGAGAAATAGGAGTTGGAACTTGAAAATTTTAGGTAGAGAACTTGAGAGGCACTTGAATGTTATCATTGTTCAGTTCGTAAAAATTTGGAGAGGACTTGAGTTGGCAACAAGAACTCGAGTTCATTAGTTACAGAAGTAGAATGTGAAAGAGGCAAGCTTCACCCAAGAGGGGGTGAATTGGGTGATGTGATAAATGTTTCGCTTGATGTGGTGATATGTAAATAGTTGTAGACAGAGTAGAGTTGAGAAGATTAGAACACAGAGAATTACACTGGTTCGGCCTAAAAATCAGGCCTATGTCCAGTCCTCAGAGATCAAGACCTACTGAGATTTTCACTATTCTTCCAAGATTCAATGGGCTCTCAAAATGCCACAAAACAACAATTGTCCTTGAACGGACTACGAGCAGAAATATTCTCACACTAAGAAATTTCTCTCCCTCTTATGACAAGTTTTACGTGCAGGAAAACAACCTATGACCTTTCCCACTTGCTTACGTATACAAGTCTTATGAGCAGCAACGTTCTCTCCTGCTTATACCACTGTAAGTCTTATGAGCAGCAATGTTCTCTACTGCTTGTATCTTATAAGTCTTATGAGTGGAAGGTTTAACTAGGAATTCTCTCAACTGCTTCTCTCGTAAGGATATCTACCCTCTCAAGGTCCTAATACCTTGAGATCAAATGAAAATAGAATTTGAAATGTATATAGACTCTCTTACAAAGCATGTATGATAAACACTGAAGATCAATATGAATAACAGAGACTCGTGAATTTGCTTGTGAATTCTTGTGCTTTGTTAACATTGACGATCTCTGGGACTCTGTATTTATAGATGTTCGTTCTTTGCCCATTTGAATAACGATCATTGTGGAGCGGGGCATGTTACTGTGGAACAGCATGCGCACGTTTGAAAACTTTAAATGCGGTAGGTACGTGCTTGTCATAATGTTGTCTGCCGTTGTTTGACTTCCTTCGCGTCTGTTTATTTCAACATTCATCCTCCTGTATCACACTTATAATTTATTCAAAATGATGTTAAATAATAATAATAATTGATGATAAGATAAATAAATATCATTAAACCATATTCGGATTGAACGATGTAAGACTGGTGCATTTTGTCTTCTGGCAGAGTATCACTCGAGCATGGATGGGCTCACTCGAGTGAATACACATATTTTCTCCTTGTTCTTCAGTTTTATGCTTGCACTTTCCAAGGATTTCAGAGAGTTAATTTTCTCACTCGCGTGTGATGTGGGGCCTCACTCGAGCACAACTCCTTCTGCTCTAGTGGCCTTGCTTATTACACTAAGAGACCCGTCTTTGGACAACACTTGCATACCATTATAGCAAGAGTGAGATTTTTCACTCGCAGGTGATGTGGGCCCTTACTTGAGAACACATACTCCTGCTCGAGTGAGAAGGATATTCTCATGTAATATACTCTTGTTATCAGCACTTGCAACAGAATTTGAGAGAGTTAGATTTCTCACTCGCGAGTGCTGATGTGTCACTCGGGCATACTTGTACTTCTCTGACCTTTATGACTCTCGGCCAAACACTTGCACTCCCTCACTCGCTAGTGCTCGAGTACAAAGCAGCTTCATGCTCGAGTGTTGGTTACAATGCTCGAGTACATCAGTAAGGATGACAGGAATTGCTCTCGGCCAAACACTTGCAGTCCCTCACTCGCATTGCTCGAGTGAGAAAGAGTCTTCTGCTCGAGTGCTATCTCCAGTGCTCGAGTGCATAAGTAAAAATGATAGTAGTTTGCTCTCGAGCAAACACTTTTTGTCTATCACTCGTATTTGCTCGAGTACAAAAGAGCTCCATGCTCGAGTGCGAGTTCTTATGCTTGAGTACATCAGTTAAATCTGACAGCAGACATCACAGAACTTTGCCATATGCATTTGGTAACTTTGTAATCATTCCTTAGACTTATAAAACTATGCTTTGCACATAATTGCCTTTTGTTATCATCAAAACTTGGGATCTAACATTCTCCCCCTTTTTGATGATGACAAAACCTTTGTGATGAGTTTTAAGAAAGAGATTGATTAGAGTGAAAAATTTTTAAAATACAACATCAATGTTTCCAAATGCCTATTTTCACCAAAGTTTAGATTCAAGTTCAGATTTTTGCACTTGTCTACATATGTTCCCTGCAGTACTTCCACTGAACACTTAATAACCAAGATAAGCATAGTATTATAGAAACAATCAAAAACTTGAACAGGAAAAACTTGATAACATGAAAATAGCCATTAATGATAAACTAAGAAATGTACAATATTCAGCATAAATCATTAACTACCCATAAAGCCCATATACAACCATAATCCCAATAACATCATCATAATCCTACCCCATTACACAAAAACTACCCAAACACCCAATACAGAAAAACCATCACACATCCTTTTCCCCCATTTTGTCAACATCAGAAGGGGGTTAAGGAAAAGTGAGATCGGATGATGGGACAAAGGGCACCATGGCAGTGGAAGGATCGATTGGCACAGGCACAAAGGGTGGAGATGATGGCTGAGGAATAGAGGCTGAGGGTGGTAGTAAAGGTGACCGATCATAAGTTATATCAACATTAGAGTCTGGATCGGTGAAAAGAACATGTGTCTGTGGATGAGGAGGTGAAGTCGAGGCAGGAGTGGTCTCAGGTGGCACTTCTGAAGATGCAGTCGGGAAGTGAGAACGTAAGAAGATCTCCATATCAGTTATCCTTCGTGACATGTTATCCTGAGTCTTGAACATCAAGGTAAAGTTGGTATTAGCCTTTTCTACCAACTTTAACACCTGTAACTCCATCTTGTCTACCAACTTCTCATACTCAGTCATTAATTCCTTCTTCAAGCCAGACACAGCTTGATTGATCACTTCAGTCAAATGATTGGAGAGTGATGCATTCAGGAAAGATGGAGGAGGAACTTGACCTTGAGCAGATGACTGAGCCTCATCACCTCTTGATGGAGTGGCTTCCCTCTGAGATGTAGCCTTAGTTTGACTCACTGGAAGATTGATACTCATATGAATCAGCTGAGTCTTGCCAAACCTTGGAATGATCACCCTCTCAGTTCCTTCCAAGTACCATATCTTATTTTTCATAAGGATGAGGGATACAATTTGAGGATATGGTATAGTTGCAGATTTTGATGAAGAAAATCAAAATCTTCTCATCTCACTGAAAATAATCTCCCCCACATTTCTGTGTTTCCCGGCTAGGAAAGAGGCCAACAAATAATAATCCTTTTGAGCAAAATAGGTAACATTTTTGGACTTGTTAACCATGCTACGAGAATATATATAGTGAAGGGCTCTGTGAGAATCAGGCATGTCAATAAGCTTAAAATTAAGGGGGCATACTTGGTCATTTGGTCTTAAAAGCCGGAAGGCTTCATTGGCTGAGAGAGTGGGTAGATCTGGAGGTGGTGCAACATACCCAAGTAGGTCATTAATAATCTTAGTAGATATCATAATGAATTGACCTCTAACAGTAGTAGATACTGCTTCCTCAATCAATTTTCTAGCCCTAGACATAATGTTATGGGTTTTCATGTTACAGTAAAAGGTTTTCACAACAGAGGGTGAATATGGAATATGAATATTCAGCCAGGGAGTATAGAATCCAAGATAAGAAGATAAATCCAAATGGCAATTCTTCTTCAAGTAATCTAAGTCCACATAAACTATAGGACAGAAATGCCGATGTGCAAACTCAGTATCGAATACCTTCTGTTATAGTGCCTTTAGTTCCTCAACATTGAAACCTTCAGGAGGACTTGTGACTTGCTCTTCCTCTGGAGCCTGTGATGTAGAAGGTACCCTTGAAGCAGCCGCACTGGATTGCCCAACATGGTGTGAACTTGAGACACCGGCTTGAGAGGCAATTTTTCCAACCAATTTGTCAAGTTTTGACCTCTCCATTGCTTCTCGGAGTTGCATATTGAATGTGTCATCGGAGGAAGAAAGGATTGCTGTGGTTGCTCAGTGTCCTTCTTCATTTCTCTTCCTTGGACCTCTTTTGATTGAGACCGGGTAACTACTGGTTCTTTGAAAACCACACCCTTTGGTTTCTTTTGTGGAGGTTGATCCTTCTTGGCTATTTGAGGCTTAGGATGAGGTTTCTGTTAGATCTCATGTTTTGATGATAACAAAGAATGGTATGAAAAGGAATTGAGTAATAAATAAGTTTGAACAAAGCAATAACAGGGAAAAGCATCACTTGAAGTAAGCATTGGAGTAATGAAGAAAGGCCAAGAGAAAAAGCTGAGAAACTTGATCAGAAGCAGTTTTTCTAAGGCATTACTCGAGTACGTACTCGAATAATGAGACAAAACTTGAAGTAACCAGAGGCACCTTCCAGTAACCAGCCAACATTACTCGAGTAAGTACTCGAGTAATAGTGGAAATTTTTTCAAGTTGCTCTCGGCCTGCCAATGTTACTCGAGTAGCCACTAGAGTAACCAGGTAAATACTTGGAGTTGCTCTCGGCCTGCCAACGTTACTCGAGTAGGTACTCGAGTAACCATGTAAAAGTTTTCAAGTTGCTCTCGGCCTACCAATGATACTCGAGTATGTACTCGAGTTACTCTGTTTCAGAAAATGTGTTGCTCTCGGCATTTTGTACCACTGCCAATGTTACTCGAGTAGCTACTCGAGTAACTCACTGAGGTAAGCACAAAACCTGAAGGTAGTACTCGAATAACTTGATCTAATTTTATTTCATTTTCCTCGAGTCATTACTCTATTATGCAAGTATTTAATTTTTATTTTAAGTGGATTACTCGAGTATGTACTCGAGTATGCAGTGTTATGTTTGAAGGAAAACCTCAAGTCATTACCCGAGTAAGTTATGCATAAAAAGTAAGTTTACTCGAGTATGTACTCGAGTAACAAGGTAATCAAACTTGAAGTGCTCTCGGCCTTGAAATCCTGCCAACATTACTGGAGTAAAGCATCGAGTATCCAAAGGTGTATTTGAAGGTTTACTCGAGTTGGTACCTGAGTAATCTATGAAGTTATGAGTGCATTACTCGAGTAGGTACCCGAGTAAACAACTATTTCCAAAGGTTTGAGATTTAGTTTATTCCATGCACTACCCGAGTAAACTTATATGTGTTTGCTGACTTGAGATTGATCAAAGTTTTCCCGATGATACTCGAGTAAGTACTCGAGTAAACTTCAAAGGATACTCGAGTAGCTACTCGAGTAAGCAAACACAGAAATTCAGAAATCATTCCAACATTCATTATTTTGCTTCCTATATGATTAACCTTTCATTGTATTAGTATTCTTAGCTTATTTACAGATGAACAATGAAGAAATCATATCAAGTAAGGAAAGTCAAATGAGAAGTTCAAATGCCACCTACCGCCAACGGATATTTTTCAAAAACTTGAAAAGTCAATAGTGGCCACGCACTCTCCAACGGACGAAAGGAAAATGTTCCAACAGTCTTCACCAACATATCTATATATATGTGAACATTCAAACAGAGAAAAGAAGAACAAGAACACACACAAATGTATCATCAAGTTCATTACTCTGTTTTACATCATAATTGTATTTCTATACTTCAGTGATTCTTATTCACTCTGTGAGAGAGATATTTTATTCAAACTCAATATTTGTTATTAAGATAACTTAAGGTTGTGGAACCTTGAGTTGGGATTGGATTACAACTTGTAAGGGGGAGCGAGTGTCCAGGTGAAGGAACTTGCTTGTACTGTGGTGCCAAGAACCCACTGAATCTTAGAAGTTATAGTGAAACTCTCAGAGAAGCTCTGAGGACTGGACGTAGGTCAAAGTGGTTGTGGCCGAACCAGTATAACTCCCGGTGTACACTTCGGTGATATTTCTCCTTACTCCTTACTGTTTTAATCTCATTGTCAAATTTTATATTTGCAACGAAAATTTTTAGTATCACCCAATTCACCCCCCTCTTGGGTGAAAACGCTTGCTCTAACATTTGGTATCAGAGCGTAGGTCTTCTTGTTAAGGTATAACAACCTAAGAAGGATCCAATGGCAAGCATGGGTGAAGGAATTCTTCCTGACGGAGCATCCATCACTAGACCTCCCGGTTTCAATGGAGAACACTTTTCTTTCTGGAAAGCTAAATTCAGAGTGTTCGTGATGGCTACCGAATATGGGCTATGGGATGTAATTGAGAATGGAAACTATCAACCTACAAAGATTGTAGATTCTCAGAAAATTCCAAAGACGTCAGCGGAATATGATGAGAATGACAAGAAACTTATCACTCTCAACTGAAAGGCAATTCTGATGTTACAAAGTGCCTTGAGTCAAAGTGAATATTCAGAATCTGCACACTTCCAACAGCAAAGGAAATATGGGAAGCTCTGGAAATAGCTCATGAAGGAACTTCAGGAATAAAGGGGAATCGAATCAACAGCTTGGTCACTGAATTTGATTTACTTCGAATGAAATCAGGTGAATCAATATCTGAATTCGAACTTAGATATACTCATCTTGTTAACCAACTTGCAGCGCTTGGGAAAGTTTATGATCAGCATACTCAAGTACGAAAGATTTTGAATATTCTTTCTAAAGAATGGGAGGCCAAAGTTACTGCGATAGAAGAAGCAAAAGGAGAATCAATGAGATTAGTTGCTTCTCTATTTGAAAGTTTCTCTGAATATAAAAGCAAACTAAAGTTCAAGCGAGAACTAGATGACATTGGTGACAAGAAAAAGAAAGGTCTAGCACTAAAAGCGAAAGAAGAGAATCAAGATGAGGATGAGGAGTTTGACGATGACGAAATGGGATTAATCATAAAACGATTCAGAAAGTTCTACAAGAAAGGTCAAGGATTCAAACACTTTCAGAAAGGAGGAAATAGTAGCAAAGATCATATCATTTGCTATGAATGTGGAAAACCAGGACATATCAAGTCGGAATGTCCAGAACTGAACCAAAAGAGCAAAGAAAAGAGAAAAGGCAAATTCTTCAATAAAAAGAAGGCATTTGTATCTGCTATATGGGGTGATAGTTCCTCTGACGAAGAAAGTGATGAAGAAGAAGTAGCAAATATATGTCTTGTTGCTCAAGAAGAAACAAAGAAGAGGTAAATGATTCTGAACCTACCTATGATGAATTACTGTCTGAATATAATGCTTTACATTCTGAATTCATCAAAGTAGTTAAAGATTTGGTTGTTTTCAAAAAGAAAAATAAAGCTCTTGAAATTGAGATTAAAGAACGTTCAGAAAAGGATTGTGAAAATTGTTCTTCTTTGAAAAAGAAAAACATTGATCTCACAAAAACTCTTGAAAAATTTACACAAGGAAGTGAGATGCTAAATGTTATTTTAAAAGCTCAACAATTTGTAAATGACCGATCTAGAATTGGATATGATCCAAAATCAGATAGAAGGAAAGGTAGAAAGAAAGCAGGAGGTAAGTCTTATTTGAATTATTTCCAGCATTCTGTACATACATCAAATCCTTTTGCATTTTGTAACTACTGTAATAGAAAAGGACATTATACTTCTTCATGCATCCATAAGAAGAAAGGAACAATAGGAACCTACAAATGGGTACCTAAAGGCTCATATGTTCAGAAAATTATTTGTATTAACCCAAAAGGACCCAAAAAGATGTGGGTACCTAAGACTTAGTCATTTGATTGCAGGTATGTCTCAAAGCATCCAAAAATAGCAAGTGGTACATAGATAGTGGATGCTTTAGACATATGACCGGGGATTTCGAAAGTTTGACTACATTGCAACCTAAGGAAGGTGGAAAGGTAAAATTTGGAGGAAATCAATCCGGAAAGATAGCAGGAATTGGTGAAATAAAAAATGACAAAGGAATACAAGTCAAAGATGTGTATTACGTTAAAGGCTTGTGTCATAATTTGCTGAGTGTAAGTCAAAGTATAGATAATGACAACTGGATAATATTTGATTCAGAGGAATGTCTGATTATCAACAAGGAAGACTTACAACTTGATAAGAAAAATATCAAGGCAAAACTCAGAGCAAAAAGGGAAGGTAACTGCTATAGTCTAGATATTAGTAGAAACGAATCTGAAAATTGTTTTCTGAGTAATGCCGATGAAAGTTGGCTATGGCATAAGAGATTGGCTCATGTCAATATGCATCAACTAGGCAAACTACTCAAAAAGGATTTAGTTCTTGGATTACCCAAAGTAAATTTCAAAAATGACTTGATTTGTGATGCATGTCAAAAGGGTAAACAAACTAAATCATCTTTCAAATTGAAAAATGAGATTTCTACAAATAGACCACTACAATTATTACATATGGATTTAGTTGGTCCAGCAAGAGTAAAAAGTCTTGGTGGTAACTTATATTCATTGGTCATTGTTGATGACTTCTCTAGATTTACATGGGTTATTTTTCTATCATCAAAGGATGAGACCTTTGAAGAATTTATTGTGTTTGCCAAGAAAGTGCAAAATGAGAAAGGTATGTCCATTGCAGGTATTAGGACCGATCATGGTGGAGAATTTTAAAATCAAGCCTTTGAAGAATATTGTGATACTAATGGTATTGATCACAATTTCTCTGCTCCAAGGACACCTCAACAAAATGGAGTCATGGAATGCAAGAATAGAGTGCTAACTGAAATGGCTAGAGCAATGTTAAATGAAAAGAATGTGTCTCAAGTATTTTGGGCTGATGCTATGAGTACAGCATGCTACATTTCAAATAGAGCATATATTAGAACAAAACTTGGAAAGACACCATACAAGCTATACAAAGGAAGAAAGCCAAACATTGCTCATCTACACATCTTCGGTTGTAAGTGTTTCATACATAATAATGGTAAAGATAACTTGGAAAAATTTGATTCTAAAACTGATAAAGGAATTTTCCTAGGATATTCTAACCGAAGTAAAGCATATAGAGTTTTCAATAAAAGAACATGTGTTGTTGAAGAATCAATTCATATTGTATTTGATGAATTTGAATCCTCTGACAAAACCATTGATGGAGAACAGGAAGTTGTTTTAAATCAAGAAAATGGTCAATCTATTTCTAAGTCTCTTATTCCAGAAGTTGATGAAACTAAGGAAGAAGAGCAATCTCTAGGTCAACCTAAAGCTTGGAAATACAATAGAAGTCATCCCTTAAAACAAGTTATAGGAGATGTGAATGAAGGGATCAAAACTAGAAATAAAATTTTCAATGAAGTAAGTTTTTCTGCATTCATTTCTGAGATTGAACCTTCTAACATTGATGAAGCCCTGTCAAATAATGATTGGGTTATAGCAATGCAAGAAGAACTAAATCAATTTGAGAGAAATCAAGTTTGGGATTTGGTACCCCGACCCAAGGATCATCCGATCATTGGAACTAAATGGGTATTCAAGAACAAACTTGATGAATATGTAATTACTGTCAGAAACAAGGCAAGGTTGGTGGCCAAAGGCTATAATCAAGAAGAAGGGATTGATTATAAGGAAACGTATGCTCCAGTGGCTAGATTGGAAGCTATACGTGTACTCTTAGCCTTTGCATGCATCAAAGGACTCAAACTCTATCAAATAGATGTAAAGAGTGCATTTCTAAATGGTTACATCATGGAAGAAGTGTATGTAGAACAACCTTCAGGTTTTGAGGATGTTACTAAACCTGACCATGTTTTCAAACTCAAAAAGGTCTTATATGGTTTAAAACAAGCTCCTAGAGCATGGTATGAAAGGCTCAATAAGTTTCTTATTGATCAAGTTTTGTACGGGGAAAAGTTGACACAACACTCTTCATAAAACGAAAACACAATGATATTATAATTGTTCAAATATATGTTGATGACATTGTTTTCGGTGCTACTAATGAATCTCTGTGTAAGGAATTTTCTGAGATAATGCAGGGAGAATTTGAGATGTCAATAATGGGAGAATTGAATTTCTTTCTTGGTTTGCAAATCAAACAAAGAAAGAATGGAATCTCCATATCTCAAACAAAGTATTTAAAAGAGCTATTGAAGAAGTATGGAATGGATGAAGTAAATGGCACGGACACGCCTATGAACTCAACAACGT
Organism: Inga oerstediana; assembly: GCA_963210345.1. NCBI lineage: Eukaryota > Viridiplantae > Streptophyta > Magnoliopsida > Fabales > Fabaceae > Inga > Inga oerstediana. Next base: position 14,342,206 of record OY723411.1, on the reverse strand, counting down.
TGCTTGATGCTGATGTCAAAGGGAAAGACTACAACATCACAAAATATAGAGGAATGATTGGATCATTACTCTATCTTACGGCAAGCAGACTAGACATCCAATTTAGTGTTGGCATATGTGCAAGATATCAATCGGCACCACAGGAATCACATGCTGAAACGGTCAAACGAATCTTTAGATATCTTGCTGACACACCCGAATTAGGTCTGTGGTATCCCAAAGGAAGAAGTGAATATCTTGTTGCATATTCAGATTCAGATCATGGAGGATACAAGACAGACAGAAGGAGCACCAGCGGATAAGGACAATTTCTTGGAGGATCTCTTGTATCATGGTTTAGCAAGAAACAAAATACAGTGTCTCTTTCGTCAACGGAAGCCGAATATGTTGCAGTCTCAAGTGTTGTGCACAAGTGATATGGTTAAAACAACAGCTACAAGATCTTGGTATTTATCTCAAAGAAATACCAATATATTGTGACAATACCAATACGATAAGCTTGGTGAAGAATCCAGTTCAACACTCTAGAACCAAGCATATCGATGTCAGACATCACTTCATCAAAGATCATGTTCAAAAGAAAGATGTGAAAGTGATATTCATCCCTACTCATCTTCAACTAGCTGATATTTTCACAAAACCCCTTGCAAAAGATCAATTTCTATACATTAGAAGAGAATTGGGAATGGTAAATCCCAATGAGTTGTAAGTTATTTAAGTTTCTCATAATATTAGATGAAGTCATTTGATAATGTTTTGATGATTATTAATTTAAGCATCAGAGTGTATAGAAAATTGTTTTACAGGAAGGTAGAAATTCTGTTTTGAGAAACAAAAATAGAGGTTATCACAGAACACATTTACTCGAGTACCAACTTGAAGTTATGACTAACAGAGAAGCATTACCCGAGGAACAACTTGAAGTAAAGTAACACTTTACTCGAGTATGTACTCGAGTAATGGACTTCAAAACTAGAAGTAACGGATCAAGTTACTTGGAATTTAAATCTAGCGGTTCAATTACAAAGAAATGAAGAGTCAGAAGTTGAAAAGACAGGTTACCCGAGGCGAGCCTCGAGTAAATTTGAAGCTTACTCGAGTAAGGACTCGAGTAACTGCAAGTTCATATTTCCAAATTGAAGAAAAATGACTCAAAACTGCTCAAAATTGGTTGCAAATGATCGAGGGAACATACATAGATAATTACAATATTATTCATGCCAGGTACGCAATTTAAATGAATTATTTTAAAGATTTTCTGTATGATCACTCGAGTAAGGCCTTGAGTAAACTTGAAGGTTACTCGAGTAAGGCCTCGAGTAACGTCGGGTTTTAGGTCTTTAACTGTCGCAAACTCGGTCATTTCCATAAAGTCTCCTCGAGTAAATCACTATACTCTCTTACAAAAACTTTTCACAATCAATTCCTTGCTTCATTTCTGTCAAAACCCAACAGATTTCATCACCAAAAACTTCCTATTTTGCTCAGATTCTCAGTGCCCTAACTCGCATCTTTTGGCCATGTTTTTATGAAATTTTCATATTTCTCTGATTCAATATGGTTAGGACCAAGAATCTTACTCCCACAGATTCCTCTGAATCCCAATAACACGCTAATCTCTTTCTTCTCCTCCAACTAAGAGAAGAAAACTTACCCCGAGATCAAAAGCCAAAATCCAACTCCAACCTCAAGTTCAATCGAAACCAAAAGGGGTTGTGATCAAAGAGCCTATTGTTACAAGGGCTCAATCCAAAAAGAGCACCTCAACTGGGAGAGGAAAATGTGATAAGTCTCCCTCACCTACTCCCTCTGATTCCTCTACCCCCTCTTTCACACCAAAGCCTTCTAAAAAGCCCAAGTATGACAAGAATGTGGCTAAGGCTATGGCAAGCATACTTGATCAAATGGAGAAGGGGCAGTCTTCCAAGAAATCCAAATTGCCAGAAGAGGAGATCACCGACCCTCCAAAGGGATTCAATGTCAACAAGTTTGTGGAGTCTCCAAAGTATCTATCTCAGTTTTCTAGAAGGAAGGTGTGCAAGACACATTATGTGGACCTCAAGTTACTTCAGGAGGTATTGAAGCATGACCTTAGTCCATATCTAGATCCTTTTATGCCTTGGCTATCCATTAGATTACCTTTCTATACAAAAGTGATCACACATTTTTACTGTAATCTTGAGATCCTAGATGAGCCAAACAGAACCTCAGCAGAGGAAGAGATGACCACTATAGTGAGAGGCCAAAAGATCCTCATTTCACCTTCTAGGATAAATATGTGGTTAGGGATAGAGAACCCCCCAGATGATGTCTACTCCCAACTTGAACCAAACCAAATATTTTCTGTCCTTAAACCCGGAGAGTTAATTGGCCCTTTAAATTTCAAACCGAGTGACATGTGTGATCATCACAGGGTTTTATGGTACATCTACTCTAGATCCTTAGTGAACAAGGCCAACAACTACACCCACTTCTCTGATAGGGACTTTTGGTGGTTTGCTTCACTTCTCCTGAAGGAACAGAAGGATTTGGGGGAGTATATCTTCTCTGAAATGAAGAGGTATAGGGTGGATGGGAAGGCTACAACACCAATGCCATATCCTCAGATAGTGTCACTGATTCTGAAAGAGAATAAGATATGGTATTTGGATAGCAAGGAGCCTATTGAGAGGATGACTCCGGTTGGGAGAAATTAGATTGGAAAGCTCAATATAGACATCCCTCTCAAAGGCCCTCTGGAGTCTGAGTCAAAGAAGAAGAAGAAGACTGAGGCTGAGACTAGCAAGATAGATGACACTCAATCATCGGCTCCAGCTGCCACCACATCATCACCATCCTTTCGCAATGCCACTCTCCAGTACTTCATGGAAAACATGCTCAGAGGATTCCATGTGGATATCGCCAACACGAATGCTGAATTGATAACCAACATGAACTACAAAATGGCAGAGTTGGTTGAGAAAATGGATAAGAGGCATGAGGAGTTGCTAGCTGAGCAACGTGCCCAGGGTGAGATACTGAGATTGATTCTGGCAAGATTGGACTCATTGGGTCCCGGACCTTCTGCCGGTCCATCTTCTTCTGCACCTCCACCTCCAGAGAACCCTTCCTCTGATACTCCTCTCACTGAGGATGAACCCTCTATTCCTCCAGTCTCTAGTCCACCTGAGCTTCAAGCCAAAGACATCATTTATTCAGTGGATAACCCAGACACCAACGAGACCATACATATCATCATTGATGATTCCCCTCCTAAACCTCAGCCTGAAACCGCTCCTAAACCTATTCCATCTCCTATCCATACTGAGGAAATAGCTCCCTCCTCCTCCTCTAAACATCATACTCCTGAGGTTGAGACCACTACTATGGTTGTCTTCCAACCTTCTTCTATTCCTCCCAGAGATGATATCCATATTCCTCCAGTGAATCTTCCTGAACCAGAATCCTCTAGTTCTTTTGATTCTTCTAGTTCAGATGGTTCTATGGTTTATCCAGTGAACCCTATCTCCATGGTCAAGCCTTCCAATCCTCCTCTTGAATGATGAAGACAAAAAGGGGGAGAAGACCTTGAGAGTAATTTTATGGAAGTGTCTGTGTTTATTTTGGGTATTTGGGTGTATATGGGTTTTAGGGAGTTTTTTTTAAAAGCTTTAGGTTGTTTTTAAGTTTTTAATTCTTGTAAGCTTTTTATCTTGTAATGCAGTTTAAGTTTAATGCAAGTTATGATTTCATTTCATGTCTATTTTAGTTTTTTAAATTATGATACATTGTGGGACTAATGAGCTTGTTATGTATGCAAGGTGTAAGTAATGACTTTAAAAATATTTTTCAAAATTATCATTGAATTCAAGAAGTATTTAACTTCAAAGATCTTGTTCAAAATTACCAAGTTTTGTCATCATCAAAAAGGGGGAGAATGTTAGATCTCATGTTTTGATGATAACAAAGAATGGTATGAAAAGGAATTGAGTAATAAATAAGTTTGAACAAAGTAATAACAGGGAAAAGCATCACTTGAAGTAAGCATTGGAGTAATGAAGAAAGACCAAGAGAAAAAGCTGAGAAACTTGATCAGAAGCAGTTTTTCTAAGGCATTACTCGAGTACGTACTCGAGTAATGAGACAAAACTTGAAGTAACCAGAGGCACCTTTCAGTAACCTGCCAATGTTACTCGAGTAAGTACTCGAGTAATAGTGGAAATGTTTTCAAGTCGCTCTCGGCCTGCCAATGTTACTCGAGTAGCCACTCGAGTAACCAGGTAAATACTTGGAGTTGCTCTCGGCCTGCCAACGTTACTCGAGTAGGTACTCGAGTAACCATGTAAAAGTTTTCAAGTTGCTCTCGGCCTGCCAATAATACTCGAGTATGTACTCGAGTTACTCTGTTTCAAAAAATGTGTTGCTCTCAGCATTTTGTACCACTGCCAATGTTACTCGAGCAGCTACTCGAGTAACTTACTGAGGTAAGCGCAAAACCTAAAGGTAGTACTAGAATAACTTGATCTAATTTTATTTCATTTTCCTCGAGTCATTACTCTAGTATGCACATATTTAATGTTTCATTTTAAGTGGATTACTCGAGTATGCAGTGTTATGTTTGAAGGAAAACCTCAAGTCATTACCCGAGTAAGTTATGCATAAAAAGTAAGTTTACTCGAGTATGTACTCGAGTAACAAGGTAATCAAACTTGAAGTGCTCTCGGCCTTGAAATCCTGCCAACATTACTGGAGTAAAGCATCGAGTATCCAAAGGTGTATTTGAAGGTTTACTCGAGTTGGTACCCGAGTAATCTATGAAGTCATGAGTGCATTACTCGAGTAGGTACCTGAGTAAACAACTATTTCCAAAGGTTTGAGATTTAGTTTATTCCATGCACTACCCGAGTAAACTTATATGTGTTTGCTGACTTGAGATTGATCAAAGTTTTCCCGATGATACTCGAGTAAGTACTTGAGTAAACTTCAAAGGATACTCGAGTAGCTACTCGAGTAAGCAAACACAGAAATTCAGAAATCATTCCAACGTTCATTATTTTGCTTCCTATATGATTAACCTTTCATTGTATTAGTATTCTTAGCTTATTTACAGATGAACAATGAAGAAATCATATCAAGTAAGGAAAGTCAAATGAGAAGTTCAAATGCCACCTACCGCCAACGGATATTTTTCAAAAACTTGAAAAGTCAATAGTGGCCGCGCACTCTCCAACGGACGAAAGGAAAATGTTCCAACGGTCTTCACCAACATATCTATATATATGTGAACATTCAAACAGAGAAAAGAAGAACAAGAACACACACAAACGTATCATCAAGTTCATTACTCTATTTTACATCATAATTGTATTTCTATACTTCAGTGATTCTTATTCACTCTGTGAGAGAGATATTTCATTCAAACTCAATATTTGTTATTAAGATAACTTAAGGTTGTGGAACCTTGAGTTGGGATTGGATTATAACTTGTAAGGGGGAGCGAGTGTCCAGGCAAAGGAACTTGCTTGTACTGTGGTGCCAAGAACCCACTGAATCTTGGAAGTTATAGTGAAACTCTCAGAGAAACTCTGAGGATTGGACGTAGGTCAAAGTGGTTGTGGCCGAACCAGTATAACTCCTGGTGTACACTTCGGTGATATTTCTCCTTACTCCTTACTGTTTTAATCTCATTGTCAAATTTTATATTTGCAACGAAAATTTTTAGTATCACCCAATTCACCCCCTCTTGGGTGAAAACGCTTGCTCTAACAGTTTCTTGGTCGGAGTTCTCTTTTTGGTTTTGGGTTTAGGAGGAGGTGTAGATGAAGAAGACATTCTAGGAGATGAAGGTGTTGGTACCAGAGTTGCAGAAACACTAGCAGTAGAATGAGTGGGAGAGGGTGAATGAGATCTTTGGGCAATAGCAGGAATCTTAGTTCTAGCCATTTAGAAATGAAATGGAAGAAACAAGACTCAGGTTTTCTGAAGATTGAGAAGAAAATTTTCAGAAACTTAAGGCACAGAATGAGAAAAACTGAGGATAAATCTCACCTTTTAAAGAAGACTGAAAAGTTGAAACGGTGATTTGAGGCAAAAGGAGACGTTTAATCAATGGGTAATGGTTAGAGGTGAAGAGATGCGACCTTCGAGTGACGAGACACCTTGAGTGAGAGCAGGAAGTATGACGGTCTAAGCTATCACGTAACTGATATAAGTGGCAATACTCGAGCAATAACCCTAGTGCTCGAGTGATGTTCATACAGTGCTTGAGTTTGCTCATACTGTGCTCGAGTAACATTTAGACAATTTTGATAAAACATGTAAAAACGTACCTAGTTTAAGGATTTCTTGCTATATTTTTCATCTTTGTACTCAAATCCTCCAAAATCATTTGAGTAACCATGCTTTGAGTAGGCACTTGTAAGAAATTCTTCCTTTCTGCTCAAGTACTCATTCTTCACTTCAAGCATGTTCATACCATGCTCGAGTGAGGATCTTTCTTACCCGAGTGAGATCAATTTTCACTATTAACCCTTATTTTACATGCTAAGAAACAGAGTATTTTCAATAGTTCTGTGCTCGAGCATAGTTGACTGACTCGAGTGAGCATGTGCTAGTCACTCGAGTGACACTTCCTGTGCTTGAGTGACAGACCTACAAAAACAATTTCTAATGCTCTGATGCCAAAGTCAATATGGTTATCATCAAAAATACATTTGATTAAAATAATTAACAAGAAAATGCTTACAACTCATTGGGATTAACCATTCCCAATTCTCTTCAAATATATAGGAATTGATCTTTAGCTATTGGCTTTGTGAAAATGTCAGCAAGTTGAAGGTGTGTTGGTATGAATTCTACTTTGATATCCTTCTTTTGAACATGATCTCGAATGAAGTGATGTCAGATGTCTATGTGTTTGGTCCTTGAATGTTGTACAGGATTCTTGGCTAAGCTTATGGTGCTAGCGTTGTCACAATAAATTGGAATCTCATTTAAGTATATCGCCAAATCTTGAAGTTGTTGTTTCAACCATAACACTTGAGAACAACAACTTGCTACAGCTATATATTCAGCTTCAGTCGAGGATAATGAAACTGTGTTCTGCTTCTTGCTGAACCATGATACCAGAGAGCCTCCAAGGAATTGACATTGACTACTAATACTCTTTCTGTCAGTTTTATATCCTCCATGATCTGAATCTGAATATGCCATTAAATATTCGTTTCCTCTTTTTGGATACCATAAGCCAAGTTTTGAAGTGTCTCCTAGATATTTGAAGATTCTTTTCACTGTCTCTGCATGCGATACCTTAGGAGCAGATTGATACCTCGTACACATTCCAACGCTGAACTGAATATCTGGCCTACTTGCTGTAAGATAGAGTAATGAACCAATCATTCCTCTATACTTAGTAATGTTGAAGCTAGGACCTTTTACATCAGCATCCAATAAAGTTGTAGAACTTATTGGAGTATAAGCTGCATTAGCATTATCTAATCCATACTTCTTCAACAACTCTTTCAAATACTTTGTTTGGGACACAAATATACCATTCTTCTTTTGCTTGATTTGAAGTCCAAGAAAGAAGTTCAATTCTCCCATCATGGACATTTCAAACTCTCCCTGCATAATATTAGAAAATTCTTGACACATAGATTCATTAGTAGCACCAAAAATAATATCATCAACATAAATTTGAACAATTAGAATATCATCTTTGTTATGTTTGATGAAAAGAGTTGTATCTACTTTTCCTCTGACAAAATTTTGATCAAGAAGAAACTTGCTTAGTCTTTCATACCAAGCTCTAGGTGCTTGTTTCAAACCATACAGAGCTTTTTTAAGTTTGAAAACAGATCAGGCTTTGTTTCATCTTCAAAACCAGGAGGTTATTCTACATATACTTCCTCCATAATATAACCATTTAGAAAAGCACTTTTTGCATCTATTTGATAAAGTTTAAAGCCTTTAATGCAAGCAAAGGCTAAAAGTACTCGTATTGCTTCCAATCTTACCATTGGAGCATATGTTTCCTCATAATCAATACCTTCTTCTTGCTTATAGCCTTTGGCCACCAATATTGCTTTGTTTCTCATAATGATTACTGATTCATCAAGTTTGTTTTTGAAAACACATTTGGTCCCTATAACCGTATGATCTTTAGGTCGAGGAACCAAATCCCAAACTTGATTTCTTTGAAATTGATTTAATTCTTCTTGCATAGCAATTACCCAATCATTGTCAGATAAGGCTTCTTCCATATTAGAAGGTTCAATTTCAGAAATAAAAGCAGAGAAAGTTACCTCATTGAGGATTCTATTTCTGGTTTTGACACCTTCGTGAATATCTCCAATTACTTGATCAATTGGATGATCTTTAATATGTCTCCATGCTTTTGGTTGAGCATGATCATCGACATCTTCTATATTTTGAAAATCATTTGTTTTAAAATCATTTTTTTGAAATAGTTTTGTTTTTCTTTATCAAATCCATTTCTTCTTTATCAATATGTTTTGTCTGAGAATCAAGTTCATCAAACACAACATGAATAGATTCTTCAACTGTACATGTTTTTTTATTAAAAACTCTATAAGCTTTACTTCTATTAGAATATCCTAGAAATAAACCTTCATTAGATTTTGAATCAAATTTACCTAAGTTCTCTTTACCATTGTTGTGAATGAAGCACTTACATTCGAAGATGTGTAGATGAGCAAGATTTGGCTTTCTTCCTTTGTAGAGTTCATATGGTGTCTTTCCAAGTGAATTGCGAATATATGCTCGATTTGAAATGTAGCATGCAGTACTCATTGTATCTGCCCAGAACACTTGTGACATTTCTTTTTCATTAAGTATTGCTCTCGCCATTTCTGTGAGGACTCTGTTCTTTCTTTCTACTACTCCATTTTGTTGGGGTGTTCTAGGTGCGGAGAAGTTGTGATCTATTCCTTCATTGTTGCAGTAGTCTTCAAATAGTTGATTATCAAATTCTCCTCCATGGTTTGTCCTAATAGAAACAATAGAAATACCTTTCTCATTTTGGACCTTTTTAGCAAACGTAATAAATTCAACAAATGTTTCATCTTTTGAAGCAATAAATATAGTCCATGTCAATCTTGTAAAATCATCGACAATCACTAAAGTATATAGATTTCCTCTAAAACTTTTTACTCTTGCTGGACCTACCAAATCCATATAAAGTAATTGTAAAGGTTTGGAAGTAGAAATCTCATACTTTGTTTTGAATGAAGATTTAGTTTGTTTGCCTTTTTGACATGCTTCACAAATCATATTATCTTTGAATTTTAGTTTAGGAAGACCAACAACTAAATCTTTTCTAATCAGTTTGTCAAGTTGATTCATATTAACATGAACCAGACGCTTATTCCATAACCAACTTTCCTCTGATCTGCTAAGAAAACAATTTTCAGAAGAATTTGAATTTAAATCAATAGTATAACAGTTACCGTCCCTTTGAGCTCGGATCTTTGCCTTGATAGATTCTTTGTTTAGTGGCATATCTTTCTTGTTTACTATCAAGCATTCTTTTGAGTCAAAGATCACCCAGTTATCTTTGTCAGTGCTTTGACTTACACTCAAGAGGTTGTGGCATAATCCTTCAACATAGTATACTTCGTTGATTTGAACACCATTGGATTTTCCCACTTCACCAATTCCAGCAATACGTCCAGATTGATTACCTCCAAATATTACCTTTCCTCCTTCTTTGGTTTCCAGTATGGTGAACTTATTTTTGTCACCAGTCATATGTCTCGAACATCCACTATCAATATACCACTTGTTTGCTCGTGATGCTTTGGGACATACCTAGAGTAAGGTGATCAATTTTTAGGTACCCACACTTTCTTGAGTCCTTTGTGGTTAGTATGTGATGCATGTGTTCCTTTCGGAACCCATTTATATGTGCCAATAACTTGTCCTTTCTTAAAATAACATAATGAAGTATAATGTCCTTTCCTATTACAATAGCTACATGATGCAAAAGGATTTGATGTATGCACAGAATTCCTAAAATATTTAAGATAAGTTTTACTGCTATTCTTCTTATTTCCTCTATTCTTATCATGATCAAACTTATATCCAATTCCAGATTTATCAAATGAAACTTTCTGAGAATTTAGAATAACTTTAAGAGTTTCACTTCTCTTAGTAAATTTTTCAACAATTTTTGTTAAATCTCTTATTTTCTTATCTTTCTCCTCACATATTTCACACGATGATATGACAGTATTTTCTAATTCTTTTACTTTCTTCTTATAACTAATCATTTCTTTAGCTACCTGGATGAATTCTGTATGCAATGCATTATATTCAGATAACAATTCATCATAAGTAGGTTTAGAATCACTTACCTCAGAATCTGATTCTTCTTCTTTGGCTACCAAGCATAGATTTGCTACTTCATCATTGTCGCTTTCTTCATCTGACGAACTATCAACCCAGATAGATGATATATATGCTTTCTTTTTCTGCTTCTTTTTGTCTTTGTTTCTAAAGCATTCGGATTTGATGTGTCCAGGTTTCCCACATTCATAGCATACTATCTGTTGCTCTTTGTTTTATTTCTTGCTTGGTCCACCTTGATAATTTTTAAAGTTCTTTTGACCTCTTCTATAGAATCTCTTGAATTTTCTCACGATCATTCTCATTTCATCATCATTAGGGACATCTTCATTTTCAGAAGATTCTTCTTCTTCCTTGATAGCCTTAAGTGCAACTCCCTTTTTCTTTTTATCATCGAACTCTTCTAGTTCCTTTTTGAATCTCAACTTTCCTTTATACTCGGAAAGACTACCAAAGAGAGCAGCTACGGATCTCATAGACTCTCCTTTAGCTTCTTTGATAGCTGTCACCTTCGCTTCTCATTTTTTCGTAAGAATATTAAGAATCTTTCTTACCTGGGAATTTTGGTCAAAAGATTTTCCAAGTGCAGATAATTGATTAACAAGATTAGTATACCTGAGTTCGAATTCTGATATTCCTTCTCCAGGTTTCATACGAAATAGATCATACTCTGTAATTAGAGTATTGACTCTATTTTCTTTGATTCCGGATGTACCTTCGTGAGCTATTTCAAGAGCATCCCATATATCTTTGGCAGTTGGTAGAGTACATATTCAAAAATATTCCTGTATCATTAAAATAGCTTTACTATTTAATGTTACTAACCTTTTATCATCTTCGTCAAACTCCTCTAGGCTCTTCTTAACGACTCTATCTTCGATTTTCTTCATTGGAACATAGTCACCATCTTGTATTACATTTCATAAACCTTACTCATTAGCCATCACGAACACTCTGAACTTAGCTTTTCAGAACGATAAATGTTCTCCAGCAAAACCACGGGGTCTAGTGATTGAAGCTCCGTTTGGAAGAATGTTTCACCTATTGTTGCCATTTATCGGATCCTTCTCAAGCTGTTAGGCTCTTCGGAGAAGATCTTGCTCTGATACCAAATAAAAGAGGCAAGCTTCACCCAAGAGGGGGGTGAATTGGGTGATGTAATAAATTTCTTGCTTGATGTGGTGATATGTAAATAGTTGTAGACAGAGTAGAGTTGAGAAGATTAGAACATAAAGAATTATACTGGTTCGGCCTAAAAACTAGGTCTACGTCCAGTCCTCAGAGATCAAGACCTACTGAGATTTTCACTATTCTTGCAAGATTCAATGGGCTCTCAGAATGCCACAAAACAACAATTGTCCTTGAACGGATTACGAGCAAAAATATTCTCACACTAAGAAATTTCTCTCCCCCTTACGACAAGTCTTACGTGCAGAAAAACAACCTATGACCTTTCCCACTTGCTTACGTATACAAGTCTTATGAGCAGCAACGTTCTCTCCTGCTTACACCACTATAAGTCTTATGAGCAGCAACGTTCTCTACTACTTGTATCTTATAAGTCTTATGAGTGGAAGGTTTAACTAGGAATTCTCTCAACTGCTTCTCTCATAAGGATATCTACCCTCTCAAGGTCCCAATACCTTGAGATCAAATGAAAATAGAATTTGAAATGTATATAGACTCTCTTATAAAGCAAGTATGATAAACACTGAAGATCAATATGAATACAGAGAAAATATGAATAACAGAGACTCGTGAATTTGCTTGTGAATTCTTGTGCTTTGTTAACATTGACGATCTCTGGGACTCTGTATTTATATACATTCATTTTTTCCCGTTTGAATAATGATCATTGTGGAGTGGGGCATGTTATTGTGGAACGGCATGCGCACATTTGAAAACTTTGAATGCGGTAGGTACGTGCTTGTCATAATGTTGTCTGCCGTTGTTTGATTTCCTTCGTGTCTGTTTATTTCAACGTTCATCCTCCTGTATCACACTTATAATTTATTCAAAATGATGTTAAATAATAATAATAAGTGATGATAAGATAAATAAATATCATTAAACCATATTCGGATTGAACGATGTAAGACAGGTGCATTTTGTCTTCTGGTAGAGTATCACTCGAGCATGGATGGGCTCACTCGAGTGAATACACATATTTTCTCCTTGTTCTTCAGTTTTATACTTGCACTTTCACAGGATTTCATAGAGTTAATTTTCTCACTCGCGAGTGATGTAGGGCCTCACTCGAGCACAACTCCTTCTACTCTAGTGGCCTTGCTTATTACACTAAGAGACCCGTCTCTGGACAACACTCGCATACCATTATAGCAAGAGTGAGATTTTATACTCGCAGGTGATATGGGCCCTTACTCGAGCACACATACTCCTGCTCGAGTGAGAAGAATATTCTCATGTAATATACTCTTGTTATTAGCACTTGCAATAGAATTTGAGAGAGTTAGATTTCTTACTCGCGAGTGCTAATGTGTCACTCAAGCATACTTGTACTTCTCTGACCTTTATGACTCTCAGCCAAACACTTGCAGTCCCTCACTCGCTAGTGCTCGAGTACAAAGCAGCTTCATGCTCGAGTGTTGGTTACAATGCTCGAGTACATCAGTTAAATCTGACAGCACACATCACATAACTTTGCCATATGCATATGGTAACTTTGTAATCATTCCTTAGACTTATAAAACTATGCTTTGCACACAATTGCCTTTTATTATCATCAAAACTTGGGATTTAACAGAATGAATTACAGAGTTATAACTATTAATCCAAATATAATTAAATGTTATTTATTCATTATATTTTCACTTGTTATTGTACCTAAACGCTAACTAAGATATATTTCAAGTATGAAATGGGAGATTAAATGTTCGGATTACATGTTCAAATGAAAAAGTCAATTATGGCGAACATGATGATTACATGCCGAATATCGGCTACCAACCACAACAAACAATTGACCCACTATGAAAGACTATATGAAAACTCAAACATATACATCTTGCTCCACAACGAGATATTCCACTTTACAACGGGACATCTCGCTCCATAATGGGACATTCCGTTCCAATGACTAACTCAAATCAGCTATAAATACATAGCGTTAGAGACAAACAAAAACAACACACAAGAACATATACTGAAAAATTCACAAGAGTCTCTTATTTCTTATTTCTACCTTTATTTATATTGTATTTAAGTGATTATCATATCTACTCTGTGAGAGAGTCTGTGAAACAATTTCAATTATATTTTTCAATTGATCTCAAGGTAGAGGGACTATGAGATGGTTGATTTCTTTATAGGGAAGTTGTAGAGAAAAATTCTTGGTAAGACTTTTTGCTTGTAAGACTTACAAGGTGCAAGCAATAGAGAACGTTGCTGCTCGTAGGACTTACAGGAGTCTAAGCAGGAGAGAACGTTGCAGCTAGTAAGACTTTCACAAGTAAGCGGGAAAGGAAAATTCTTCGAAATTGTTCTGCTCATAGGACTATCCGTAAGGGGGAGAGAAAATTCTAGGTGTTACCCCCTCCTGTGATTATATTCGAAATATGTGATTAAAATGAAATAGAGACTAATAATAATCAAAACTCATTTACATTCCCATCTATAAGATAGGGTTTTCACAAATTTCTTTCACAAACACTTTAACCTGGTCTCACATTCATATTTCGAATACAATTACCTCGTGAAGATAAATCACATTCATATAAATATCAGAGTGCACAATAATAATCCCGGCAATCCTGGATTCATACCTTCACTAAAGATTCATAGGGCACATATGACCTTTACAATTTCTCAAATAGGGATTACACAATACTTATTCCAATTACACATTCCAACCTATCATGCGAACATATACATCCAAACATATACAGTTTTCCCAACATCTAACGTTAACCAACTACCAAATCCAAATGCCCATAAGGAATTCTTGCCGCCCCTAGCCGCTTGCTCCATCCTTGAGCCACCTGTCCTGCCTAAAATGTTAGTAGGGGAGGGTAAGATTCGAGAGAATCCCAGCAGGAAACAGATACCAATATGCATGTAAGATAAGTTTTTAATGCATGACATGCTTGCATCATAATAACTCATGCTCACATAATGATATATCCGCATGCTCAATGTTTCAACAACATACTCATGGCCATAGCATAAATATAAATAGAGCTTCAATCATTCATATATGTTTCACATAATCAAGCAAAGCAATAACATGTATCAATACATAGACACGAATATCAATACATGCAGGAGAGGTAAGTTCACTACACTTATTCTTCTATGTGTGATCCAAAATAGCTTACTCAAGATCAGACGAACATCAAACCATGATCAGGGTGAATATCAAACCCTATAACCAAATCAAGGACATAGGGTTATTCATTATTCCAAATCCTTACTTGAATAACACTTATCATTGGTTATCATTCATGACCTTTAGGTGGCTAATCAAAGCCTAAACACATGCCTAAAGGCTTGGGAAAACACTTGACCAAAGACCATCTTTGGAAGTCCAAAATGTCATTTTTGGGGGGTTGGCCGCGGCCAAAGACAGGTCCGAAGCATTTGGGCCGCGGCCAAGAAAAATCCTGTTTCTTGGCTGAATTTTCAAAAATCATAACTAATTCTAGAAAAATCAAAATTAGGTGATTCCAAAGCCAAATGAAAGATGTTTAAGTCCTCTTTACTGGAAAAATATGGACTATTACTAGAAATCACCACACAATTCTAGAATTACACAAACTCCACTACTGCCCCAAAATGAAGTCCGGTTTCCATCCCAAACTTTGGCAAAGCATAACTCTCAGTTCACAAAATGAAATGACATGAATTATGTGTCCATTTTGAAGCTTGGGATGTGAAATTTAAGACTAGACAGTTTCAGAATTTTTCAACACCATTTGATCATTCAAAACTTTCGTGTAAACTGACTGCCCAGAACAGAGTTCACATAAGACAGATTTTCAACTTTTCTACCAAAGTGTCCAATGACTCCAAAATCATTAACAAAACCTATTACTGTACAATTTTCCATAAGGAACACAATAGTAACCTCAAAATGACCAAAATCACAACCCATTAACATGCCCTATTTTGCCCAATACACAAAAACCAACACAAAGTGGCCAAACTTCACATTTAAGCTTCAATGCAATTCTATCACTTCAAAACACTAAACAAGGCACCATTTCCACAACAATAACATACCATACTCCCCCATGACCCTAAATCGTGAAAATTAGGGCACAATTTCTATAAATTCAAGGCCCAACAAATGGCCACAAAACTTATATGAAACTGAAGCTTTTACTCACCTCAATAACTTTCTCAAAGGGAGTTCCTTGTTTCTCCAAACTCTAAAATTTCTTGAGAGTTCAAACACCACCAATGGCAAATCTAAAACCACAAAAATGAAGCCCTCAACTCAAGGATCAACTTTAGAGGAGAGAGTTTTGGAATTAGAGGTCAAGATCTTACCTTTTTTTACAAGCTTTTCACCTCTTCTTTGGCCTCCTATGGCAGTACAAATGGAAGAGAGAATGAGAGAGATGAAGAGTGATGACGAAGAAGGGAAATGATGATGAGGGATGGCAGAAAATTCTACCCCCAAGCCTTAATCATGCACACAAAGAGAGAGGGAGGGAGAGAAAGCAATAAAAAATGTGGGTTTGACTTTTCTCACCCACTCTCTCTTCACCCACCAATGCCACTTGTCCAATACTCATTGGTCCTCATAAAGTTAAGTAACCAATTAGTTACTCTAACCAATTCCATTAACCATTTAGTTACTCATCTCATTTCTCTTAGTTAGTAATCAATTCCTCCATTAATCACTAACTTATGGCCCAATAATTCCATTCTTTCAATTTTCCACTAATCAGGGCATATTAATTAATATTTCCACAAAACCCATAATAATTCCAATTTAAATCCACAAATTATTCTCATTAATCATTATTAGCCCTTAATCAAAAATTAGGGCGTTACACTAGGGATTAAAATATTTCTGCTCGTAGTCCTTGTGAGGATAGTTGTTGTAATACGACATTCTAAGAGCCCACTGAATCTCAAAAGATTAGTTAAAATCTCAAAAGGTGTTGATCTCTGAGGACTGGACGTAGGCCTGGGGTTAGACTGAACCAGTATAAATCTCTATGTGCAAATTCTCTCATCTATACTCTTTCTTCATTTATTTCCATAACACCGTAACATCCAAAATTTTTATTACATCACCCGATTCACCCTCTCTTAGGTGAAACTTGCCTCTTTCACACATAAGGTTTCTTTTTAAATTTTCCCTTTGCCCATAAATAAATTTAAACAGTTAAAATCTGAACTACACAATTCATAATTGCAATACAAACAAAATTTTATAAAATTAAATTATAAAATACTATAATAATTGTTTTAGAAAATATTAAATTTGATCTAAGTGTGAAGATGGGATTTTGAGAAAAAGGATTCTGAGAGTATCCTCTTCTCCATTTATGATACTCATCTTTTGTTATTAATTTCTTTTGGATGTTGATGGCTATCACCGTTTATGATACTCTTGCTTTTTTTTAATTTCTTTTGTATGTAATTAAAATAATATGTAATGCCCCTAATTATTTTCACCCTACTTCAAATTCCTAACCCCCACCTTCAAACCTATTTAATGATAATGAAACCCCCTCTTTATCTATTTTTAACACAAATACTTTACCAGCTCAAATACCTTCCCCATCCTTTTCAGTGTAGCATTATGCAACCAATACACCTTTCACATGCCCTGAGTTACACCTTTTGGCTGCCTTGAAAAAGGTACAATTTAATACTAATTAATTTAAATGTAAATTTGTTATTATTATACCTACATGCAATTCGTTATAAGTGGTCTCATTTGCAGATGTGACCACAACCAAGCACCCTCCCTATTCATTTATTTATTTGCAGCTAAAACAAAATTGCAGATTACACATTTTCATTGCCGCGTGAACCTTCCAAAGTTCAATGTGATCACTATTGGCCATGCAAAATTCTATGAAATCAATGAGCAAAAGGACATATGGGTTATTAACGCAATGGTTCTTAAAAATTTTGTTCCTGCTTGCCACATGCTCATTGGAAGGTTGGCATGATTTTGATGAATGAGCAGGTACATATGTAGTGCCTTTCCACCATTCCATGTGGTGCTTAACCCGCTATTACTAATAGTAACGTTTGTAATACTTGCAGGGTAACCAATCGACGGTTTTGCAATGCAACAGAGATTGCTAGAACGTTACATGAAAGAGATCAAGGAGGGAGAAGTCTACCACATTGAAAATTTCTCAATCATTGAAAGTTGATTTAATAGTAGATATGCTCAATGGAGAGTAAATAGATAGGGAAATCAATGGAGACACCAATCTCCCCTCTAGTCCGTATGATAAGTCACTTGTGTAGGAAAAAAATTTTGTCTTAAATATATATGTCACTTGGAGGGTTATTGATGGCTATTTTCCAATTTTACTTTTATTTAATTTCTGTTAGAATGAGAAATAGATGTGAGAATGATTTGAAAATGTATAAAGTGAGGAAAAAAATTCAGTAACAAAAGTGAGAAAAATTTTAATTAAGGTAGATTTGAAAATTTTTCTCACTTTAAGACATATTTAATGACTAAATTGTTAATTCTTAATAAGTAAGAATAAGTTACAATACACATGACTTATAAGTTATTTATAGGGATTGAATTGGTATATACAATTACTATCAAAGAGTCTGAAATAAATTGTCTTAATAAATTACTTTTTATGTCATGGAAGTGGAACAATATTAAAAATATAAACTCTTTTGATGTATTTCAAAACATTAAGGTAGGTTTGAAAATTTTTCTCACTTTAAGACATATTTAATGACTAAATTGTCAATTCTTAATATGTAAGAATAAGCTACAATACAAATGACTTATAAGTTATAATAGGGATTGAAATGGTATATAAAATTACTAGTAAACAGTTTGAAATAAATTGTCTTAATAAATTAATTTTTATGTCATGGAAGTGGAACAATATTAAAACTATAAACTCTTTTGATGTATTTCAAAGCATTAATATAATGATAAATAATAGTTCTAGGCTACTAAATATAGGAGTTTGTTGGAGGGTTGATCTTAATATGAAATATAAGAGCTTAATCTATTTTATTTTTAATATTTATATTTTTTTTCAAAATAATTTATCTAACTTATAAATTGATATATATTCTACTATTTTATATGCATGTATGTGTATTTTGGGGAATCAGATCATATTTGTTATAATTATATTCAATAATTTACCTCTTCCTTAATTTATCCAAGTTAAGTAATTCTTATATGGGTTAAAACAATTTTTGTTCCCTCAAGTTTGACTTTATTTTAGTTTTAGTGTCTCGAATTTTAAACTATAATTTTATAAAATACTTGACTAAAGTATACTTTAAATCCTTTAAGTTTTACAATGCATACTTTTGGTCCCTTAGTTTTATAAAATATACTTTTAATTACTTTAGCCAAAATACTTTTAGAAAAATTACTCCTATTTGAACCTAATCTAGCTAACTTGAATTAAAACTAAATTAGTTGGAGTTTAATATAATTTCAAATTTCAGATAATTTCCTACCAAATAAAAACTCCATAGAGCCTAGGAATTAGTTGTCACTTGGAATGTAACCAAAACCAAGAAATTGGGGGCTTTTCTTGATATGGACTTGGATTATCTCCAAAAATGAAATCTAAATATTATTTTATTTCAATTTTAAATTGTTATAAAAATTTGAATCATTCAAATTTCAACCCATTGTTAGTGAAAAAAAATTCAATTTAATAGTTTGAAATGATAAATGAAAAAATGGAGAAGAAAAGAAGTATAGAAAATCTAAAAGTATATTTAAACAGAGAGGGACCTCTCCTCTTCTTTTCCTATCCTCTTCCTTTCTCTTCCTTTTCTAACCACAGGATCAACAAATGAATAGTCTAGATTTGGTTTTATATGAAACATTTTTGTTTTTTTTTATTGTAGTATTAATTTATTCATAGAAAATTTAGCAATTTGAATTTAATTAATTGTTTTCTTGATTATAATTTAACCTTTTGCTAATTATAAATTTATAAAAGATCAAATATTAACTATTCAAATATTGATATAAAGATTATCACTTATCAAGAGGGAATAAGAGGGAAAAGGATGGAAAGGGAAAAGGGGAGGTTCCTTAACCTTTTGGCCGTATTTGGTATGGAGGACTGAGGGGTTGAGATTGAGATTGGGTTAGAGATTGAGCCAAATTACATTGTTTAATACGTGGGACTGATAAAAACCTGGGATAGACAATACCACATAAGTGATACTCAGACAAACCAGCCTCTCCCCTGTAATTACTTTTTCAATTCTGGGGTTGAAAATTTTAGAGATAAAAATATTATTATTTATAATAATTTTTGGACAAAATTATTCTCTCAATTTTGAGATTGTATTATTGCTCTTGCTATCTCCATTATCATCACCATCAACTCTCACCGTTGTTCACACCATCTATCATTGTTGGCCATCGCTCACACTATCGTTGCCACCGTTGCCATCACTATCAAAAAAGCCGCAGCCTCATCATCGATGGAGAAGAAACCACTGGTGATGGAGAAGATGAAGGCATCCTAAAATGCCTCCCCCAGTCACTACCCCTCCCAACTGTAACTTCAAATGAATCTCACCTTCAACTTGACTAAATCTCATCTTCGGCATTGACTAAATCTATCAATTGAACACCCTCTTGCTTAGATCTGAATTTGATTGAATAGAAGGAGGAAGAGGTCTGGCGGAGATGAAGAAAATGGAAAGAAGGGAAGGAGAGGAAGAGGTCCGACGAAGATGAAGCCTTCACAGAAATGAAGATGTGTGAAGGACTTATGAAGGAGTTTGAAGTGCGGCAAAGAGAGCATGCAAGTCACAGGTCACAACGAAGATGAAGTAAATATTTTAATAGGAATATTGGAAGAAATCTCGATGTCAAGGTATTTTTTATTTTATTCTTTTAATAATAAGGATATTGTAGTCTTTTACAATTTAGGAATGATTTTAAAATAAAATAAAAGTAAATATTCCCTCCAGATATCATTTCATACCAAACTTAACTTTAAAGCCTCATTCCCTATGCCAATACTAATTTCACTCCTAATGCTAGTTCTAATCTCAATCTATCAAAATTCAATCCTACATGCTAAACAGAGCCTTTGAAGCTGACTCAACCACATTGATGTTCACCCAAGTGCATATACTTCTCCCCTTCCATCTATCTAGAATATTTATTTAGTTTGTGTTTTAACAGTTATCTAAATTATTAATTATTTTTAACTCAAAATACCCTTATCTAAAATATAGGTTAAATCACACTAATATGGCAAAAATTAAAGGTTAAAGCATATTAATATAATAAAATTTGATTTTTTTGGCCAAAATAAAAGCTCATGCAAAATAGGCACCGGAGGAAAAAACGTCATATGCAAATAATAAAGAATCATAAGATTGAATTACTTGGGATCCTTTCCATATGTCAAGGGCTGTGCAACATGTTGGATGGGCTGCCTGGTCTGCCCATTTATTTTTAACAATCACGGGCTAGCCCATGCCGGTCAAAAGCCCGTCAACACCCATAACAAATAGGTTGAACTAAACCTGTATGGGTTTGAATGGACATGAGCAACCAGCTAGTATATATCTTTTAATGTCACCTAGAGCACTTGGGAGTCATAATCATATTTAACAGATATTTATTGCTGGCAACAGCAACTGCCAAAAAAAAAAGAAAACGTGAAGAAGTTAACAAGGAAGGAAGGATGATGGTGATTACTCCGGAGAAAGAAGAAAAATCAGGAGGGGAAAATTTTTTTTTTATAAGGGTCAAGAGAGTCTTTTCATAATTTTTATATTTTCTTTTAATTAAAAATAACTATCATCGCATGATTCGCTTATGACAAACTAAACCCAATCATGGGAATAAAAATTGCAATACAATGCATTGCATTACATTGCACTATTAAGGATGCCTTCAATTGAACCAAACAGGCCCTTAGTTCTTTCCTTTACCTATGACTTTACCTCATTCCCCTTTTCTTTCATCCTCCATTTTCGATCGAGTTTCTCCATTGACATTTTTTTTAGTTGACTGATTTCTTTTCAGGTGGAGAGACATAACATGGGCTTCCTAACTTTTCTTAACCCCTTGCTTATTCTGCTTGACAACATTTATTTCTCTACTTCTAGTTATTTTAATTTATATGGTCATGTTTTTCATTGTTTTGTTTTTTACCTTCATGTTTATGGGTGTTGTTGTAATGCCCCAAATTTTGATTAAGGGCTAATTGCATTTATTGAGAATGATTTTGTGAATTAAAGTTGTTTCCCTTGTTGAGAGCTTTCATCCTATGGTTTTAGATCTTCCATTGGAGATGTTTTGAGCACTCAAGGAAATCTAAAGATTGGTAAAGCAAGGAACTCCTTTGAGAAAGTTGTAGAGGTGAGTGAGATAAACACTTTGATATAAGTTTTGTGGCCATTTGGTTAAGTTTTGAAATTATTGAATATTGCCCTATTTTCAAAAATTAGGGGTGGTGTGTTTGAGTTGTTGTGGTCATGGATATGATGCTTTGAGATGTATTTTGGATAAACAGAATTGAATTAAAGCTTAAATGTCAAGTTTGGCAATTTTGGATTTTGTTTTGAATATATGCCAAAAACAGAACATATAGATGGAGCGGGAATTTGGTTGTTTTGATATTTCCATTGGTTTCCTTGTGGAAAATTGTGTGGATTAGTGTTAAATGTGAATTTTGGACCATTGGAAACTTAAGTTTAAAAATTATAAGTTTTGGTTAGTGAACACCCTGTGCAGGCAGTTAGTTTGCATGGACGTTTTGAATGGGTAAATGGTTATGAAAAATTATGAAACTTTTCTGCCATAAATTTCACATTCCAAACTTCAAAATGGACATATAATTCATGTCATTTCGCTTTGTGACCTAGAAGTTATGATTTTCCAAAGTTTGGGGTTGAAACTTGAAGCAATTCTGGAACAGTAAGGAGAATTGTTGAATTTTGTATTTTTATGGTTATAGGAGTCAATGATTCATATTTTTCCTATAAATAGGACTTAAAAAATTTTAAATTGGAGTTGGGATCACCTTATTTTGATTTTTCTAGAATTAGTTATGATTTTTGGAAGCTAAAACAAAAAAGTCTAATTTTTCCAATTTTTGCCTAAACTTTCGGCCAGCACTATTTTGAGGGGTAGGAGCTGGATTTTCATGAAATAGATGGTTCCATTGGATTCAGTGGGCAAAAATAGGTGGGGTTACAGTTGGTCACTTTTTTGAAAAAAAGCCGAAAAAGCATAATTACTAAAACGCCCCTAAAATCCCTAAACCGGGGCTGTCAAGGGTATTTTCATAATTTGACACTGAATTTGGTGATTTCAAGCCCAGGAAATGGATTCCTTGGGCAAAAATACGTCAAGATAGCCCTAGTCAAAATTTTGAGAGAACGTGCCATCGGGCCAAGTACGGCAGGGCAGGGCCGAGGTTCGGGGGCATTTTGGTAAATTTTCACCATAGACTAATATAACCTCAAGAAATACTATGGAAGAGTCTAAAATGATACTTGGATAGGTTATGACCTATTTCTGTTATATTTAATATTTTAGGATCGAGTCGAAAGCTGGAAGTGGTATGTTTTACGAGGCACACTAAAAAGGTACTCTTTGAGATAGTGCTTCCCAACCCTTTAGGCAGTTGTTTGGCCTTCTAGTAGCCACCTAAGGGACTTTAATGATAACCAAATCAAAGTGTTGTTGAAGTCATTTGAGTATTGGGATAAGTGATAACTTGTCATCCTTAATTATGACTTTAGGATTTGATATTTGCCCAGAACATAGAAGGCCTATGCCTGCTCAAGAATGGAAAGACCAAGGTAGTGACACTTTATCTTATATCATGTTTAATGCATTACTTGTTTGTATTTATCATTGAATGAGAGAGGGGAGGTGGCGGTTAGCTCGGCCTTGAATATTGAGATTGCTACACTGTGATGTATGCTTACTTTGTTTAATTATGTATCATATACGTAAACTATTGCTACTGGGATTCTTTTGAATCTCACTCTTTACAATTAACCATTTTAGCCAGGGCAAGCGGGTCAAGGGACAAGCAAGTGAACAATAGTGACCAGGATTGCCAGCGGTAGTCTTAGCTTTTAGTTTTTGGTTATCATTTTGGACAACTGTGTAAACATGTTGACTATAGAATTGTAGTTGTTGTGTAATCCTTGGTATGGGAAACTTAAATGGGCAAAGATGCCCTATAAAACCCTTTCGTTATTAAATATATCCAGGGTGAATGTCGAAAAATTTGCTACCACTATGATATTATGTATGTGACAAACCGAACAGGCCCAATGTTTTTATTTAAAAATGAATGGAGATTGTATTATACGAGTTTTGTAAAAATTTTTAAATTATCTTTGATCTCTTATTCAATTATAAAACGTGTTTAAACACTAATCCTGTCCTTAATGATGACGGGGGTTATATTTGTGGTATTAGAGCAGTTTTCCTGGCAAGGGTAGGTTTTTCTATGATAGTCACCTCAATTCCTTGTTTAGAGATGATAAGGATTAATAGTTGTTGGTTGTATACACATTAATATTCCTATTATTGTTAGTATATGAGTTTAAGGAATATGTGTATACCTTTATTGTGATTTCTGACTTGGTGAATCATTTGTAGATTTAAAAGCCTAATGGTTCGCTTGAATGTTAGAAGTGGACTTAGAGGTGGAAGAGCTTAATGACAATCCACCTGACCCTGTGCAGGAGATGATGGGTCTAATTAGAGAGCAAAGAGACATGATCAATGAGCTAAGAGAAGAGCTCAGAAAAGAAAGGGCCAAGCAAAATGAAGAAAAGGCCTAGAATACACACGAGGAGACCCAACCAGAGGAAACATCTGAGGGGTCAACCGATTCCATGAGTCCCCACCTCACACTGAGCAGAACCAAGGATCACATGGGGTGCCAGCTCAAAATGAGAGAGACCTTCAGTTTTGGGTTTCTAAGTTCTGCCAGCACCTACCTCCTGTGTTCAGAGGAAAGTTTGACCCTCAGGGAGTAGAGGATTGGTTATTGCGGTTGGAGAAAATCTTTGAGGTGATTGAGTGCTCAACCGGGGTGAAAGCAAAACTAGCCATCTATAAGCATGAAGGGGATGCGAACAGATGGTGGAGGAATATTGCTATGACCCTACGGGCTCGGAATGTGCCAGTGACTTGGAAGCTTTTCCAGGAGCAGTTCAACGACAAATGCTTCCCAAAGTTTGTGAGAATTGAGAAGGAGTCTGAATTTTTGGCTATCAAGCAAGGTGATAATGAGACCTTTGATTTGTTTGCCACTTCATCAAATAGAAGTTATTTTGGGTATTGATTGGTTGACGGCAAACAATGTCATGCTGGATATTGGGAATAGGAAAATAGTTTATTTTGCTCTGCAGAGGGATGCTAATTAAACAATAGTTTGAATTTCCTCTCAATGGCTAAGGCTGAGGAATGTTTGAAAAAGGGATGCCAAAGGTATATGGTGTTCTTTTCTATTCAGGGAGAGTTAGATAAAGCTCTAGAGAGTATACCTGTAGTGAGAGATTTCCCTGAGGTGTTTCCGGACGATCTTAGTGGATTACCTCTAGAAAGGGAAGTGGAATTTCCAATTGTGATAGTGCTTGGAGCTAGGTCCATATCCAAAGCCCCATATAGAATGGCCTCTAATAAAATGGTGGAATTGAAGAAACAAATTGAAGATTTTCTTGAGAAAGGGTTCATCCAACCCAGTGTGTCGCCATGGGGAGCTCTGGTATTATTTGTCAAATAGAAAGATGGAAGCTTGAGGCTTTGTATAGATTACAGAGAACTTAACAAAGTAACTGTTAAGAACAAGTATCCACTTCCGAGAATTGATAACCTATTAGATCAATTGTCTGGATCATGTGTATTCTCTAAGATTGATCTAAAGTCGGGGTATCATCAGTTATGTGTGAAGGCAGCGGATATTCTGAAGACTACTTTCAGAACAAGATACAAGCACTGAGTTCCTTGTAATGCCCTTTGGTTTGACTAATGCACCGGCAGTATTCATGGATTATATGAATCACATCTTCCGACCGTATCTTGATCAGTTTGTGGTAGTGTTTATAGATGACATCTTGATTTACTCTAAAAGTAATGAAAAGCATAACCGGTATTTGATAATTGTGTTGAGAATCTTGTGAGAAAAGCAACTCTATGCCAAGCTGAGTAAGTATGAGTTTTGGCTTAAAAAAGTGAAATTTCTTGGCCATGTTATCTCATGAGAAGGGGTCTCGGTGAATCCCAGTAAAGTGGAAGTAGTACTTGACTAGAAGAAGACAGAAACTGTTTCCAAGATTCACAGTTTTCTGGGTCTTGCTGGTTACTATCAGAGGTTCATTCAGAAATTCTCTCGGATTGCATTGCCAATGACCAAGATCATGAGGAAGGATCAACCATTTTTATGGGACGAACGTTGTGAACAGAGTTTCATGGAGCTGAAGGAGAGGTTGACTACGGCACCGATATTGATTATACCTGATCCCAGTGAGGCTTATGTCGTGTACAGTAATGTGCGTAAGCAGGGGTTAGGGTGTGTCCTGATGCAGCAAGGACGTGTGGTGGCCTATGTGTATGACCCAATTTGTGATTAAAGGCTAATGACCTCCAAAGTGGATGTAGTTGATGTTAAACAAACACTTTTGGAAAATGTGATTTGAATTGTGATTTGAATGCGTTATAACCAGTGCCTAGACCCTGTATCTGAGTTCAATTATGGAGTAACAACTAAATTGAGCCAAAATAAAGGGGAGGGCGCATGGCTAAGAGAAATGAAGTAATAAGTTGTGTTTGGGTGATTTGGTGAGTATTGTGATAATCAACAGCAAAATGGAAAATTCGCCGACCAATTAGTCAACTACCGTAGAAGGAGTCTACTTATTGGTAGGAATCATTGTGGCATGGTTAGTTGTTTAGGAAATTATGTTAGAATGATTATATGTACGCATGTACATAGAAAGAGTTAGAAGAAGACCCAAGATTGTGACAAGTGTCCAATTGGAGGCCATGGATGAAGTCAAAATTTCAAACTTATTTCTTTTCTTCCCTTTCTCTCTCAAAGTCGGTTAATGAGCATGGGAGGAAGGGAAAAATCTGCATCTTCATCATTCTCTCATTTTCTCTCTCTCCAACTCCATTGTCGTTGAGCTCAAGGTAGAAAGAGAAAGCAAAGGTGAGATTTTTTTACATGGTAATTGGCCTCTAATACTCTAGACCTCTTCTCTAATATTGTCCACCTTAATGAGAGCTTCATCTTAATGGTTTTAGATTTTTGAAAGAAGGTGTTTTAGAGCTTGAACAAATTTGAGAATTGAAGAATCAAGGATATAACCTTGGCAAGTTTAAAAGGTGAGCATTTGTAGCATTTTGGCATATATGTTGTGATTTTTGATTAAGTTTTGATATTTATAGAATTTTCCCTGTTTTAAGTGTGCTTTTGGAATGTATGAGTTGTATGATGATTTATGGTAGAATTGGTAGTATATGGTGCCATTTGAATGTTGGAATTGATTTAGAACTTTGGAAGCAAGTTTGTTACAGTAAGGTAATAAGTTAAAATGGGATTTTTGGTGTTTTGAGGTTTCTAATGGGCTCTTTGTGTGAAATTATGTGGGATTAGGCTTATACAGAAGTTTTAAGACCATTAGACAACATTTGGTAAAAATTGGAAACTTCTGTCAATTGTTGCGTTTTGGCTTCTGATAGAGCCCCACTCGAGTGAGAAAAGGCCTCACTCGAGTGCTACAGCATATCTCCTCTTTTCCTTTAGTTTTCCGTTGCACTTCCATGCCAAAAAGCAAGAGTGTATTTCCTCACTTGCGAGTGACAGGGGTCCTCACTCGAGCATACACTGCCTCACTCAAGTGTGGGTGTGATTGGCACCTTGAGCCCGCTTCTCGGGGTAACACTCGCAGTTCATTTTTCAAGAGTGTGACCTAGCACTCGCAAGCATTGAGCTGTAACTCGAGTACCAGGGACATCACTCGAGTGCATTTCCCACCCTAGAGTTTCTTTTGCTCTTGAGTCGTCACTTTCTATGTCTCACTTGATAGGACTCGGGTGAATATGAGGCTATCACTCGAGTGTTGGGTTCAAGAATCGAGTGCTATGATCACTCTCTGTTCTCTTTGTTGCTCTCTGACAAGCACTCGCACAAGTGTGCCCTCGTGCTCGAGTACAAATCACTCTATGACTTGAGTGCATCATCTATCATTCGAGTGAATTGCTTGAAATCAACATTTTTGCTTCCAAAAAGGGAGTCTTTCGTATAATTCTTCCAACCCTTTAAGTATTTGTCTAAATTTCTAGTGGGCACCTAAAGGACTTAAATGACAACCAATCTTAAGTGTTTTGAAAACAAAAACTTGAAATGGAGATTGATATATCATCCTTGGTTTTGGTTATAGGTTTTGATATTTGCCCTAAGCGTGAACAGCTTGTCCTAGAGAATCGTTAGAAAGAACAAGGTAGTGACTCTTTTTCTTATATCATGTGTAAAACATTGTATGTATGTTTATCGTGCTATGTGATGAGTTCGGATGCTACTGTGAATACAGCAGGGAGGGCTATCATCATTGTGATTACAGTGAAAGCTATCGCTTAGTGTTTACAGCTATGAGTGATGTCGTTATCACAGCGAAAGCTATCGCATTGTGTTTATAACCGTGAGTGCTATCGTTTATGGTGAAAGCCATAAATCATTGTGCATTGTGTTATTGTTGCTGATGTTGATGTTAATGATTTGCTTAAATGCTATATGTTTATATATTGTATGAGTAATTTGTTACTACTGGGATTCTATCGGATCTCATTCTTTCCTTTGACTAACCTATAGACAAGGCAAGTGGCTCGAAGGAGAAGCCAACAACCAAGGGCGGATAGTACAAACTTAGGTTATAGTTGGTTGTCATATTTTGTTTGGGAATTATTGTATAATTTGTAGATATTATTTTGGATATGGTTTTGTAATCTCCTCATTAGGAAATTGTAAGGAGCAAGTATGCTCCGTAAACCCTTTAGCTATGATATGAAACCCGGGGTTGCCAGGGATTTTTGTTGTACACTTTGATATATATGAATATGACTTAGCCGTGCAGGTAAATTATATTCAAAATGTGAGTATGAGACCAAATCGAACAGGTTTTGAAAGAAATTTTGAAAACCCACTTCATCTCAAAGTGATTCTTTAGTGTGAAGTTTGAGGACTTATCAGGTATTGAAATAACCGCCAGTCTCTAATTTAATGTAATTATGCATTCTCGAAATATAATCACGGTTTATAAGGTAGGGGTTACATTATGCCTCTCGTTAGCTCAAACCGCATGAGATGAATTACCCCACTCATGATCTAGAACTTACGGCAATAGTGTTTGCATTGAAGATTTGGCGTCATTACCTGTATGGTGTGATAGTGAAATTGTACTGCAACCATAAGAGTATCCAATACTTGTATGATTATAAAGAACTGAATATGAGACAATGTCGGTAGATAGAGTTGCTGAAAGATCATACCCTGGAGATTAAATATCATCTAGGTAAGGATAATGTCGTCGTGAATGCTCTTAGTCGGAAGGCGGTGCTTGTGGCAACGATGATGATTCAGGAAAGGAAATTGATAGAGGATTTTCAGGACTTCAATCTCTCGAATGATATCCTGTGTGCCAGTTATGACATTGTCCAAAGGGAGAATGAACTGAGGACTGAAATTGAAGAGGCTCAGATGCAAGATGAGCAAGCCCAGTCCATCCGAGCTATGATTGAGCAAGAAAGGACTCAGGATTATGATTTGTCACCTAGTGGACTAATTCGTTACCAGAAGAGAATCTATGTTCTACTGAAAGCTGACTTGAGACAAAGGATTTTAGATAAGGCTCAAAAGAGTCGGTATACTCTTTACCTAGGAATGACCAAAATGTATCACAACTTGAAGTCTATGTACTAGTGGTCAGGGTTGAAGAGTGACGTGATTAAGTATATAGCGCGGTGTCTTACCTATCAGAAGGTGAAGATTGAACACCAAAGACCGCCAGGATTGTTTCAGAGTTTAGAAATTCCATAATGAAATTGGGAGAGTGTGACCATAGATCTAGTGGTGGGTTTGCCCAGGATCAGAAACTATGATGTAATTTGAGTGATTGTAGATCAACTCACGAAGTTAGCACACTTCATACCGATTAACGCTAGATATTCTCTTGATAGGTTGGCTGAAATATACATCAAAGAGATAGTAAGGCTCCATGGTACACCGAAGAACATTATTTCTGATAGATATCCTCGGTTTACTTTGAGATTCGGGAGGGCTCTGCATGAAGCTGTGGGTACACAGTTGAGGTTTAGTACGGCATACCATCCTCAGACAGACGGACAGTCGGAAAGGACCATTCAAACGCTAGAAGATATGCTGAGAGTGTAACACCCCAAATTTTGATTAAGGGCAAATTACGATTATTGTGAATGATTATGTGGATTAATGTGGATTTGAGATCCGGATTAAGTATTAGGAATGCCTAACACCTTGTATTTTAGCATAATTATGTGATGAAATAATTATTGGGCTAAAATAAGAGTAAATGGCTAATGGAGGGATTAAGTGGCTAATTAGTGGTTTACTTTGTGAGATTGCATGAGATGAAGACAAGTGTCAAGTTGGGATGAAGCAAGAGAGTGTAGAAAAGTCAAGAAAATATTTTAATATCATTTCTCTCACTCTCCCTCTCTCTTTGTGTGTTTAGGCATGGGTTTGGGAGGCAAAAATATGATCCCATCATGCTTCATCATCATCTTCATCTCTCTTCCTTCTCTCTCTTTTGTTCAGCCATGGCAGCCCAAGGTGAGAGGAAGAACTTTGTGAAAAAGGTGAGTATTTGACCCTCTAAATGGCTTCTAATAGAAAAATGCTCTTCCTTAAAGTTGTTCCTTGAGTTGATAGCTTCACTTTCATGATTTTAGATTGGTCATTTGGTGGTGTTTGAGCTCTCACGAAATTGTAGACTTGGGTGAACCAAAGAACTTCTTTGGGAAAGTTGTTGAGATGAGTGAAAGCTTCATTTTCATATAAGTTTTGTGGCCATTGGTTAGGCCTTGAATTTCTGGAAATTTTGCACTAATTTTCGTGATTTAGGGTTATGGGGGAGTATGATATGTTGTTGTTACGGAAATGGTGCCTTGTTTAGTATTTTAAAGTGATAGAATTGCATTGAAGCTTAAAAGTAAAGTTTGGCCACTTTGTGTTGGTTTTATGCATTGGGCAAAACAAGGCATGTCATTGGATTGTGATTTTGGTCATTTTGAAGTTACCATTGTGTTCCTTGTGAGAAATTGTATGGGAATAGGTTTGGTTATTGATTTTGGAGTCATTGAACACTTCGGTAGAAAAGTTGGAAAATCTGTCTTGTGTGAACTCTGTCTGGGCAGTCAGTTTTCATGAAGGTTTTGAATGACAAAATAGAGTTGGAAAATTCTAAAACTTTCCAATCTTAAATTTCACATCCCAAGCTTCACAATGGACATACATTTTGTATCATTTTGTTTAGTATTCTGTGAGATATGGTTGTCCAAAGTTTGGGATTGAAACATAACACTGTTTTGGGGCAGTGATGCGCTTTGTGTAATTTTGGTATTGTATGGTGATTTCAAGTAATTTTCCATATTTTTCCTATGAAGAAGACTTAGATACCTTTCATTTGGCTTTGGAATCACCTCATTTTGATTTTTCTAGAATTAGTTATGATTTTTGGAAGTTTAGCCAGGAAACAGAATTCTCTTGGCCGCGGCCCAAGACTTTCTGTGAATCCATTGGCCACGGCCCATGGTTAGGCTGGCCGCGGCCAACCCCCAAAAATCAATATTTTGGACTTTTAAAAGGTAACCTTTGGTCAAGTGTTTCCCAAGCCTTTAGGCATGTGTTTAGGCTTTGATTAGCTACCTAAAGGTCATGAATGGTAACCAACTTTAAGTGTTATGAAAATGAGAATTTGGAAAAGAGAATGATCCTATGTCCTTGATTTGGTTATAGGGTTGGATATTCACCCTGATTATGGTTTGATATCCGCTCGGATCATGAGTAGCCAATGCTGGAGCACACGTGGAAGAATAAGTGTAGAGAACTTACCTCTCCTGCATGTATTGATATTTGTGTTTGTGTATTGATGCATGTTATTGCTTTGCTTGATTTTGTGAAAAATATATGAATGATTGAAGCTCTGTTTCTATTTATGCTATGGCCATGAGTATGTTGTTGAAACATTGAGCATGCAGATATATCATTATGTGAGCACGAGTTATTGTGATGCAAGCATGTCATGCATTAAACACTTATCTTACATGCATATTGGTATTTGTTTCCTACTGGGATTCTCTAGAATCTCACCCTCCCCTACCAATATTTTAGACAAAACAAGTGGCTCGAGGAAGGAGCAAGCGACTAGGGGCGGCGAGAATCCCTTATGGGTATTTGTATTTGGTAGTTGGTTATCGTTATATGCTGGGATAATTGTATATGTTCGGATGATAGATTAGAATGTATAATTGGATATTGGATGTATATGTACTTGGATGTCTATTGGGTTATTTGGTTATGTATTGGAGATGGATTTGTGTAATCCCCGTTGTGGAATTGTAAAGAGCGTATATACCCTATGAATCTTTAGTGAAGGTATGAATCCAGGTTTGCCGGTATTATTATTGTGCACTCTGATATTTATATAAATGTGATTTATCTTCATGAAGTAATTGTATTCGAAATATGAATGTGAGACCAGGTTAAAGTATTTGTGAAATGTATTTGTGAAAATCCTATCTTAAGGATGGGAATGTAAATGAATTTTGATTATTATTGGTCTCTATTTCACTCTAATGTTGTATTTCGGATATAATTATGGAGGGGTTACAGAGAGCGTGTGTCTTAGACTTCAAAGTAAAATGGGACTACTTTCTTCCATTGGCCGAGTTTGCCTACAACAACAATTATCATGTGAGCATTCAGATGGCTCCATATAAGGCCTTGTACAAGAGGAAGTGCCAATCACCATTGTGCTAGACAGAATTGTTGCAGAAGAAGTTGCATGGCCCGGATCTTGTTGATCAAACCTCAGAACATATCACAATTATCAGGATAAGGCTCCTTACAGTACAAAGTCAACGAAGAGCTATGCTGATAAAAGGAGAAGGCCTCTGGAGTTTGATGTAGGGGATCATGTTTTCATGAAAGCATCTCCGGTCACAGGTATCGAGAGAGCAATCAAGCAAAGGAAACTGAGCCCAAGGTATATTGGTCTATTTGAGATTCTGGCAGGAATCGGGCCTGTAGCGTACCGGATAGCCCTACCCCCGAATTTGAGTCGACTTCATGATGTGTTCCATGTCTTACAGCTCAAGAAGTACCAACCAAACCCTGAGGATATTATTGAGTATGAAGAGATCAAATTACAAGAAAACTTTACTTATGAGGTAGAGCCAAAATGAATCATTAATCAAGAAGAGTGGTGGCTCAGACACCGAAGCTTACCATTTGTCAAAGTGGTCTGGAAGGGAATGTCGCCAAGGGAAGCAACCTGGGAAGTAGAAGTGGACATGAAGAAGTGATTTCCTGAGTTTATGCCCCAAGACGTGTAACAAATTTTAGGGAAAAAATTTATTGAACGGGGGGAGAATTGTAATGCGCCAAATTTCAATTAAGGGCTAATTGCATTTATTGAGAATGATTTTGTGAATTAAAGTTGTTCCCCTTGTTGAGAGCTTTCATCCTATGATTTTAGATCTTCCATTGGAGGTGTTTTGAGTACTCAAGGAAATCTAAAGATTGGTGAAGCAAGGAACTCCTTTGAGAAAGTTGTAGAGGTGAGTGAGAGAAACACTTTGATATAAGTTTTGTGGCCATTTGGTTAAGTTTTGGAATTCTTGAATATTGCCCTATTTTTGAAAATTAGGGTCTTGGTGTGTTTGAGTTGTTATGGTCATAGATATGATGCTTTGAGATGTATTTTGGATAGATAGAATTGAATTGAAGTTTAAATGTCAAGTTTGGCAATTTTAGATTTTGTTTTGAATATGTGCCAAAAACAAAACATATAGATGGAGTGGGAATTTGGTTTTTTTGATGTTTCCATAAGTTTCCTTGTGGAAAATTGTGTGGGAATAGTGTTGGATGTGAATTTTGGACTGTAATATCCTGATTTGTGATTAGGGCTAATAACTATGAGAATTATTGTAATTGTGTAATTAAA
This sequence comes from Inga oerstediana, assembly GCA_963210345.1. Classification (NCBI taxonomy): domain Eukaryota; kingdom Viridiplantae; phylum Streptophyta; class Magnoliopsida; order Fabales; family Fabaceae; genus Inga; species Inga oerstediana. The sequence goes on along the minus strand of OY723411.1, from coordinate 14,308,447 downwards.
CACTTTTAGAATTTATGTAATGTAAATTTAGTATAAATGTGTGTGGTATTCAAGATCAAGGGTTGAGATTCCTTGGCTATGGGTCGGAATCCTGTGTATTAAGCTTATGTGAGCTCTTTGAGAGAGTGTGCAAATTTGGACAAGTGGCATGTGGTGAGCCATTGGATGTGGCACATGAGACAAAATAGCACTTTTTCTCTCCTCTCTCTCTCTTTTTCGGTTGTGTGTATGGGAGGGAAAGGAAGACATCATCATCATCCTTGTTTCATCTCATCTCTCCTCTTTCTCCATAGTTTCCGGTGATCAAGGGAAAAGGAAGAAGAAAAGGTGAGATTTTGATGCTTTGTTTGATCTCTAATGCCCTAAATCTTTTCTCTAAAGTTGTTCATCTCATTAAGAGCTTCAACTTGGTAATTTCATAATCTTGAAATAGTGTTGATTTGTGAGTTGGTGGAAATTGAAAGTTGGAGAATCAAGATTCTGGATTGGGCAAAGTGAAGAGGTAGGCATTTAGTGCATTTGGTTATATTGTTTGTGGTTTTTTGGATAAGTTTAGAAAAATCTGGAAAATTGCCCTAGATATGCCAAATGTTGAACTTATGGATTTCATTGTGTTTGGTATTGGAAATGGTTTAATGTGGAGTTGTTTGATTGTTGGATATAATCTGGAATGTTGGAATTAAGTTGAATGAAATATGGATATTGTGTATCATGGAGACCTTAGTGTTTGATTGTGGTCAAAATGGTTTTGGAGTGTTTTTGGAGTTGTCAATGTGTTCCCTAATTAGTGCTAAGAGTGTAGGAGCTTTGGGAGGAGTTTGGGAACCATTGGGTATAAATTTGACCATCTGGTATTTTCTGATATCTTCTGCGTTTTTGGTCTCTAAAGTACAACACTCAAGCAGAGGAAGATCATGCTCGAGTGCTGCGTGAGTTTTTCCCTTTATGCTTCAAGTTTTGCCTAGATTATTTGAATGAGTCTCAAGTGCATTTCTTTGTTCTCGAGTAAGGGAAGATCATGCTCGAGTGAGCTTGGGTTTGCTCGAGTGATAGTGTGAGTCCAGTGTTGGGGTTGTTCTCGGGTCCTCACTTGCTGATTGATGCCAAGAGTGTGCTCTGACACTCGCAAGCACGGCCGTCTCACCCAAGCACTGAGGTTATACTCGAGTGAGCTTTTACCTCTGGTGTGGTTGGTGCTCTCGAGTTGTCACTTGTGGGGCAGCACTTTCGGGGACTCGAGCATAATTTGGGTCATCACCCGAGTGCAAAGCTTGGTGCTCGAGTAATGTGAGCAATTCCTGGCTGTGAAGGTTGCTCTCTGTCAAGCACTCACGGGTGAGAGTTGTCCTCACTCGAGCACAAGTCTCTCATCACTCGAGTGAGGTCGTCTTCACTCGAGTGAAGTGGTCAGAAATCAGTGTTTTGCCTTCGAAAAAGGGGCCTTTGGGGTAGTATCTTCCAACCCTTTAGGCATATGTTTAGGTCTCTAGTAGTCACCTAAAAAGTCCTAAATGATAACCAACTAAGTGTTTTATGAAATTAAGAACTTGGAAAAGAGATTGATCGGTTGTCCCTAATTAGGTATAGGATTTGATATCTGTCGCCCTCATGGGACTGCGGTACCGGAGCCAGTCAAGAAAGATACAGGTAGTAACTCTTTCTTTATACCCTATGTGATACATGGTATGTGTGCTATATCATTGTGATGAAATGGATTTCGTATGCTGCAAGTTTTGTGAAAATTGTGTGAACCATTGCTATACCAATAGTCCCTGAGTCGCTAACAACAGTTCGGGTAAGGGTTGTGTGCCTTCCCGACGGTAAAAGGGGATGAGGTTAGGGTGTGTTATATGTGATTATGTGGGCCGAAAGGCTTTTTGTGAAGGCCGACGGGCCAATTGTGAAAGCCGAAAGGCTATATGTGAACCGTAAGGCTATTCGTATGCACTGCCACGCCAATAGTCCCTGAGTCGCTAACAACGGTTCGGGTTAGGTGTGCCTTCCCGGCGGTAAAAGGGGATGAGGGTGGAGTGTGATTTGTGTTGCTGCTGTTATGAGATGATTTGTTTACATATTATGTGATTACGTGTGGTATGAATAATTTGTTACTACTGGGATTCTTTAGAATCTCACTCTTTCCAAATGACTAACCTTTTCAGACAGGGCGAGTGGTTCGAAAGGGAAGCGGACAACCAGGAGTAGTTAGGATTACTCTGAGACTTAGTGGTAGTTGGTTATCTTTGTTTTGGATTTGGGATTACCAAATGTATATGAGATGTAAATGAATATTTTGGACATGTAATCCCCGTTTTAGGAACCCTTAAACCCATTATATTTATTAAGTAGCCCAAGGTTTTGCCGGGATTTTAGTTTCCGCACTCTGATATATATTATGTGATTTGATTTCTCAAGTAATTTATTTATGAAGATGTGAGACCAAGATTATTTATATTTTGAATTGATTTTTTTAAAATACCCCATCTTGTGAATAGGGATTAATAGTTGTGGATTTCATTTTATTGGTCTCTATTTCACTTAAATTTCGTAATCCGGATGTAATTATGGTGAGGGGGTTACATGGACTATTGGAAACTTAATTTTAAAAATTGCAAATTTTGGTTTGTGAAAACCCTGTGTCATTTTGATTTGTGAGCTAAGAGTTATAATTTTCCAAAGTTTGGGGTTGAAACTGTAAGTAATTCTAGAACAGCAAGGAGAATTGTTGAATTCTGTATTTTTGTGGTTATAGAAGTCAATGATTCATATTTTTCCTATAAAGATGACTTAAAAAGCTTTAAGTAGGACTTGGGATCACCTCATTTCGATTTTTTTAAAATTAGTTATAATTTTTGGAAGCTAAAACACAAAAGTCTAATTTTTCCAATTTTTGTCTAAACTTTTGGCCAGCACTGTTCTGAGGTGTAGGATTTGGATTTTCATGAAATAGATTGTTCTATTGGATTCAATGGGAAAAAATAGGTGGGGTTATAGTTGGTCACTTTTTCAGAAAAGGCCGAAAAAGCACAATTACGAAAACGCCCCTAAAATCCCTAAACTGGGGCTGTCAAGGGTATTTTCATAATTTGACACTGAATTTGGTGATTTTGAGCCCAAAAATGGATTCCTTGGGCGAAAATATGTTAGGATAGCTCAAGTCAAAATTTTGGGAGAACATGCCATCGAGCCAGGTACGGCGGTGCCGGGCCGGGGTCCTGAGGGCATTTTGGTAAATTTTCACCATAGACTAATATAACCACAAGAAACACTATGGAAGAGTCTAAAATGATACTTGGATAGGTTATGACCTATTTTTTATACATTTAATATTTTAGGACAGAATCGGAAGCCAGAAGCGGTACGTTTTACGAGGCACACTAAAAAGGTGGTCTTTGAGATAGTACTTTCCAACCATTCAGGCAGTTGTTTGGCTTTCTAGTAGCCACCTAAGAGACTTTAATGATAACCAAATCTAAGTGTTTTTGAAGTCATTTGAGTATTGGGATAAGTGATAACTTGTCATCCTTAATTATGACTTTAGGATTTGATATTTGCCCGGAGCGTAGAAGGCCTATGCCTGCTCAAGAACGGAAAGACCAAGGTAGTGAGACTTTATCCTATATCATGTTTAATGCATTGATTGTTTGTATTTATCATTGAATGAGCGAGGGGATGTGGCGGTTAGCCTGGCCTTGAATGATTGAGGGGACGTGGCGGTTAGCCCAGCCTTGAATATTGAGATTGGTACATTGTGATATATAATTATTTTCTTTATTTAATTATGTATTATATACATAAAATGTTGCTACTGGGATTCTTTGGAATCTCACTCTTTTCAATTAACCATTTTAGCCAGGGCAAACGAGTCAAGGGACAAGCAAGTGAACAAGGGCGACTAGGATTGCCAGCAGTAGTCTTAACTTTTGGTTTTTGGTTATCATTTTGGACAATTATATAAACATGTTGATCATAGAATTGTAGTTGTTGTGTAATCCCCGGTATGGGAAACTGAGATAGGCAAAGATGCCCTATAAAACCCTTTCGTTATCGAATATATCTCGGGTGAATGTCAAAAAATTTGCTAACACTCTGATTTGTGTATGTGACAAACCGAACATGCCCAATATTTTTATTTAAAAATGAATGGAGATCATATTATACGAGTTTTGTAAAGAGTTTTAAATTATCCTTGATCTCTTATTCAATTATAAAACGTGTTTAAACACTAATCCTGACCTTGATGACGATGGGGGTTACAGTTGTTAAGTGTATATTCCACGATAGGCGTACCTTGCACTTTTTGTTGCCTTTTTTTATCTTCTTGTTCTAATCGGATCTGGTGCATTAGGCACCAGGTCTTGTGGTTACATCTTAATAGACTACCAGAACATATCTTCCACAGTATGTAGATTTTATGGAGGTTGAAGATACATGTTACATACTTATTTGGAATGGAGATTAAAGTCTTTAAAAGTAACTGTTCAATTGTGATTTATTATATATAAAGTAAATATGTATGTCTTATAAAAAAATTATATATGAGAAATTTTTTCTCAACTTATATAAACATGATTATGAATGAATCATGATTCTAAATGTATTCGGTTGGAACATTGTTTGCTTGTTTTGCTTTTCAGTGTGTCTTTTAATTTCTGTTTGTTTGTCCGGTCCATGTTTGTCATACGTGGCTTGCAAGTTGGACATGACTTTGGTGATCTTTTTTATATTTATTTAATGAATTTGATCTTGATAAAACGGATTGGAGTTTTATATTAATATAAAACCATATCAATTAACTCAAATTTAAGATTACAAAGTATACATTGATAATAAACCGAATATGAGAGTGGGGGCATTCATGGATCAGCATCATCTTTTTAGTGTGTGTTTGATATTGCTTATTAAGGGTCAATAAGCACTTATTACGTTAGTCGACTTCTCTCATATATTTATCCCGTATATTATAAATCATGATTTATAAGTGTTTATTGTCTAAAAATAAATTATCCTAATGCCATAACAAAACATGATTTGACATAACAAAACAAAAATCTATTTAGTGTCTATTGATTAATTAGGATTGAAGATGCAAGTGGGTGTGTAGCATATGCGGATCATCATTTCGATTTGACATAATAGGAAAAAGTAATCTAATGAGTGTCTATTAGTTATTGTTTGTCAATTAATGACGTAATAACAACAAATTAGAGATGCATCAAACCAATTCTCAGAAGTACGGACACAAAGTGTGTGTACATATTTATAGGAAAATGATATAAAAAGAACTTGAAAATAACAGAAAAAATACTTGAAAATTAGAAAATCCATTTCTCATAATATAAAAGTAAGTTGTGAATTGTCTATCAAATATAGTTATTTTATTAATTTTAGGCAACTAACAAACATGTTTTGAGATTTTTTAATTTTTGGATCTCTTTTCTATCATTGTTCCTGTATATATTCCTTTCAATGGAAGATTGTGCGTGAGACCTGTTGGGCCACAAACTTTAATGAATCCATTCTTCTTCACAATGATTCTTATTTTCCAAAAGAAGGAATTTAATTTTGAATTTTTTTTTTATAATAATTTTGAATTATTTTTAGAATGACAAATTTAGATTTAAACAACAGAAGATCTAAGGGCACTAAATTAATATCAATATCTGAAAAATTGAATCTCCACAGGTATGTCAATGTGGCTGCCAATGTTTTCTTTAAAAGGGGAAGAGGAAAAATGGTTTTAACATATTGATATACATGAGGAGATTCTCATAATCTCACATGGTTCATTATCAATGAGAGATTTTTTTTAAAATTTTTTCCTAATAACATTTACTAATTTAAACCTATTGATATAAATGAGAGATTTTTTTTTATTTTTTAATTTCTATTTTTCTATTCTGCGTAATCACAAGTCAATCACCATAAATGCCTTTATTTAGCTTTGAATTGAGATTTTTCCAAGTTAGCACGGTATAAGAATCAAGGAGAATTTTTATTAGGACAAAACTTAGGTTCAGTTTTTTTATGTCCATTAGATTCAGTTAGCAAATAAAATGTTGCCACATGGATTAATTTTACACTTCAGCACTTAACCCCACTTAACGCCAAATGATTCTGTCAAACCACCGTTAGGCAATTAAATTTCTTCTTCTCTGTGGGAACATTCACGGAAGAGTCCAGCTCCCTTTTCTCCACACCTGATGCTCTCACCAAAATGGATTAATCACATTACGCCATTACCCAAAGCCGAAGAGAAATTCATGGCTTCATCCATCCCAACATAGCTCTTCCTCAACATGGGAACACCACCACCCCTCTCCCCCAGCATTATTCTCCGACTTGCTACCTTTTAGACTGGACATTCTTGAGAAATTCTTCCTCACCGACGGCACCGTCGTACTTGCGGGCTTCTGATGGTCCTTTTGCAACACGTTCACATCCCGTTGTTGTGTCGATCTACAGGTTCACATCTAGTTCTTGTATCAAAGCCTCCATCAACGGTTTCAAAAACGCCGCGTGTAAATGGTGGTTTTATCATCCATGGCGACTTTGTTGCAAGCTAATTTAACAAGAGAGTCGGAATTGCAGAGGCTCTCGGGGATGGTGATGAACATTTTAGAGAGCTCAAAAGAGAGGATCACCATGGCAATCAAAGAGAAACATCAATAGATAAAAACATTGCTTCCAGATCAACAATTTACAATTGCCAGCAAGGAGGAGAAATTTAACTGCCTAACGGTGGTTTGACAGAATCATTTGGGGTTAAGTGGGGTTAAGTGCTAAAGCGTGAAATTAATCCATGTGGCCGGATTTTATTTGCTAACTGGACTTAACGGACATAAAAAATTAGGCCTAGGTTCTGTCCTTTTTATTACTATTTTTTATTGTGTTCTTTTTCTTTTTGGTTAGGCCTAGAAAAAATAGAGTGTTCACAGTTACCTCTTTTTATTTATTTCGTAGCTAAGAGAAGAAAGTTTTTTTTTCTTCTATGAAGCAAGTAAAGAAAAGAATATGTATTTGGTACGGTTAAAAGAACAAGATACCACTTGAAACCCAAAAAAGGTTCAGACAAAAAACAGTTAGGGATTTGGTCTCCTCTAAGGGAGGAGATATAATGAGATCGTCACCAAAATTTTTGAACGAGGGTAATTTTGGGAACCTATTGAAAAACAATAATAGTCTATAAAGATCAGATAGAGTTCGGGAGTCCATTGTATGTGGGAAGGTGTTAAACACCTCACTCTAAGTCAATTATTTAAAAATTAATATGGCCTTTTAATTATGTTATAATTACCCACAAAAAGAAATTAAGAACATACTTACAAAAATTAAAACAATAATAAGATGAGAAATTTGTTTATTTATATTATTAGACTTGACTTAAGAAGCTTACGTGCCTTTTAGTATGATGAAAGTCCACATAGTTTGAAGATAAAAATACTGTGTCATTTGATTGGTATTTTTTAAGAAAAATTTCTATTTGATTTATTTTGGATTTTTTTTTTTTGTTTTGTGTTTTTTATTAAGAAAAAAACCTCACACGGCACTGAGGAAACTATAAAAACCTCACACAACATCAATTAAAAAGATGGGATACAATGTTGGGGAAGAGGATAAGAAAGCACCCAAAGTTCATCATGAAATTATACTAAATGAAGCCCAATAGAAAGTGGATGGAATTAAAGTCCATACTTCAGCCAATACATATCAAGCTAAGAGAGGAAGGATGCATGCCTCCTAATCTTCTAGTCTACACAACACATAAATATTAGTGGGTATATCATCATAATGGCAACAATAAAACATCCTAATAACAAGTGTAAGAGGGGCCAAAGAGAATAAGTAAAAAAGAATAGAACAAAGGAGTGATATGACGGAGGTGATGGAGCACAAGAGAAGAGAAACAAAATAAGAGAGGTTAGCATTACAAACCAAAAAAAAAATGATAGGAGGAGTCAACACAAGGAAAGAAAAAGAGAAAAAATAAGGAAGAAAGAAAAATAGAGGAAAGAGGAAGGTAAACCAATAATGAAATAAAATAATAATCCAAATCATATTGAATTGTACATTCTAGTCATTAGTACTGAAGCATCACATTTATGACACCCAAACATAATAGTATAGGTTTTTTTTTGGGTATGAGGAAAAACAAGATATAAAAAAGATTATCAATAGATTTCACTCTCTTTAGACATCTTTAATTATTCTTTACTTATTTTCTCTCCCCATTTTCTTGTGTGTTTTACTCTTCAACTCCTCTCCTTTGTTTGTATAGGCATCCCCTTTACTTTGTCTCATTAATGCACACATTTTTTACATATTTTATATTTTTTGTTTAATGAAACTTCATAACTTGACGCCTAATCATCATCAATGAAAGAAATTTTTTAAATTTTAATTTCTAATTTTTTTTTTTATATTTTTTCCTAATGACATTTCTTAATTTAAACCTATGAACATAAATGGGATTGTTTTTTTTTTAATTTTTAATGTTTCCTTCTCGATAATGAGTCAATGACTCCACATAATGATAGTGAACATTAATGAGATATATGATTTTGAAATTTGCTTGTATGATCATTTAGTGTCTGTTTGGAATAGCGGTAGAAACTGTATTTCCAATGTAATTTACGATTTACGAAGTATTGAGAAGAGTTTTATCTTAACTTGCATGAACAAACTTTTTAAATGTGAATCCAAATAGGCTCTTAGTGTAGGGAAGACTTTCCCAAACCAATTGCAATCTACTTATCAAAACTCAATCACAAAGCAATCATCATAAATAACATTTATTTAGCTTTGAAGAAGATTTTTCCAAGTTAGTACAGTGAAAGAATCAAGACGAATTTTCATTACCATTATTTATTTATTCATTCTTTTTTAAAGGTTGGGCATAGACAGAATAGAATGTTTACAATTTCTTTTATGTCTTGCTTATATTCTATAAAATATTATTTGAAGAACCATTTTATTTCTGCTTTCATTATATTTTTGTTCCCATTTCACTATTCTTGACCTTCAATAGGTGGGTCAAGTAGATAATTAATTAATTAAAAATTTCTTGATAGTTATTGTAAATTAAAAAATCATTTTAAAAGAACTTTTCTGATATTGATATTAATTTAGTGCCCTTAGATATTTTGTTGTTTAAATCTAAATTTGTCATTCTAAAAAAATTCAAAATTAAATTATTTTTTAGGAAAATAAGAATCATTGTACGAAGCAGAATGGATTCATTAAAGTTTATGGCCCGCAGGTCTCACACACAATCTTCCATTGAAAGGAAATAAGGAATATATATACTGTGTCCGTACTTCTAAGGATTGGTTTGATGGATCTCTAATTTGTTGTTATTGCGTTATTAATTGACTAATTTGTTTTTTTCTCTGTTATGTCAAATCAAGATGATGATCCGCAAATGCCACACACCCACTTGCATATTCGATCCTAATTAATATGACATACAATAGCAAACAGACACAAAATAGATTTTTGTTTTGTTATGTCAAATCAAGATGCCGATCCATGAATGCCCCACTCTCATCTTCGGTTTATTGGTAGTGTATTACTCCCTTCGGGTCTAATTATAAGATAAAATTGATTTTTTTAGAGAAATTAAGGAAACCAATTAAATTACTTTAGAGTATTTATATTTTTAGTATATTTAGATTATATATTAGTTTATTAATCAAATTAATTAGTTTAGAGAAAAAAATATAAAATACTCTAAAGTAATTTAATTGGCTTCCTTAATTTCTCCAAAAAAATCAACTTTATCTTATAATTAGAACTGGAGGGAGTATTTTCTAGTGGTAAATTTATGAGTTAATTCATGTTTTATTTTTTGTAAATATAAAATTTCAATCTATTTTATCTTACATATTTTAAAATTTTGAAAACTATCTTTATTTCTTTTTGAGCTGAAGATCAAATTCATTAAACAGAGATAAAAAAGATTACATAAGTCATGCTCAACTTGCAATTCACAGATGACAAACATGGACCGGAGAAACAAACAGAAATTAAAAGGCACACCGAAAAGCAAGACAAGCAAACAATGCTCCAACCTAATACACATTGTGTAACACCTTCCTTAACGTAATTATTATATGAGTTTAGGTGTATAATGGATTCGAACCATTCAATCAGGTTTATATCTTGGGACTTACAAACCTTTGAAAACTACTTAATTCCCTATTATAACACAGGGTTTAAATATGTCGTTGAATGGGTTTTTCCTTGAAAATTTTGTTACTTTGAAATAAATTCACAAAGGTTCGCAATTGCATCATAACTTACCCATTCTTAATTCCTTTTATTAATATCAGAGCACATTTCTACTAATATTCATATTCTATTTGCTAGCTATTGGGCTGTTATCTTTTGGTCGCCTTATTCAAATTTCTTTAACACATTAAAGATCGATTACTGACTTGCTACACGCGCATACAACTGTTGTTATTATAGCAACAACAAGTACTGTAGTTGTGCCCTCAAGTTATTTACAACATATACAGTAATCAAAATAGATAACCAACAAAAATTCTTAATCTTCTGGTCGCATCCTTTACTCATCCGTGACTACTTTCTTGCCCTTCAAGCAGCTTGCCTTAGATGTAGGTTAGTTATTGGAAAGGGGTAAAATTCAAAAGAATCTCAATAGTAACAACAATCATTCATATGATACATAAATACATAGAGCATGTTAAACAATCATCACATAGGCATACTCAGTCATCACATCAAACATATTCATCAATATGCAGTCATCATATCATACATAAGAGCTACCTGGTCCACATGTATAGGACCTACCCGTCCTTGCAATGCCAATGATTAAATTATACATGCAAAGCAATACATAAGTTATAAGAGAAAGAGTTACTACCTTAGCCTTTCTGGTCTTGTTTCGTTCTGGTTTTCAGCACCCAGTGCAAATATCAAGTCCTATAAATTAGAATTTACAGACAACGAGTTATTACTTATCCTAGTTCTTAATAATTTAGACACTTAGATTAGTTATCATTAGGATTAGCATACTAAGTCAAATGAAGAGCCATTAAGGTCAAACTAACCCAAATTGGTTATTTCTACCCTTAGAGTTCTAGGTAATTACATTGCGCCATTACCTTTTTATTTTCGCACATTTACTAAAAGTTGGCAAAATTTTCAACCAACTTTATAAATTCATATCTTTTTGTACAAATGTTCAATTGCAGTGGTTTTAAAGGCTATGTGACCTAGAGCCGGTAATACGGGCCTAACCTGCAAGCTCAACCCGAGGGCCCGTGGGTTGGGACAGGGTTAGGGTTGGAAAAATCCTAACCTGCAGAAATGCGGGCTGCACAGGCCCGCACCGCTCAACCCACAGGTTGTCAGGCTGGCCCGCTTATATTGTTTTTTTTAACGTGGATGCTTTGCTCAGTTGGACTTTCAGTTGTTGCCTATTAGGTGTTGGGCTTTGACAGTTGGGATTGGGCTGTTTGGGGTGGGAAATTTTTTTTTTGGGTTAATAATGAGTTCATGACCTCACAATCCTCACTCATTACTTATTGTTAGATCCAACTTCCAAGTCCAACTCTCAAAACTAATGGAAAGGTAAAATAAAAATTTGTGCGGCCTGCAGGCCGGTTTGCGCACCTGCACCTGTGGGTTAGGGTTGGTGTTTTTCCAACCCGTAAGAGTGCGAGCCTGCGCACAGCCCATAGGCTAGTGCGGGCCAACCTGTAACCCGCGGGTTGGCCCGTTTTACCAGCTCTAATGTGACCCTTATTAAGTTTATTTTCAACAAAAAAATATTGCCCTTAGCCAATTGGACTCACAACATTCCAAAATTACCATTCATTAGACAATGTCATAGAAACATGCCAGTTTTACTTGACTAACTTCAAAAATACATAATTCTTAATGTGCTAGTTCAAATGGCACAAATGACCTATCAAATTAAACCTTGATAAGTCTACTTTTATTCTAAAAAGTTTCATGGCCATTGGATCACATTTTTTCATTCAAAAACTCACTATAACCAAGCTGCCTCCTAGAAAACGAAATCTGGCAGCAATAAGTTCAATCCCAATTTTTGGATTTCAAATCCATTCTTTCTAAAATTATACCAACAACCTATTCTTACACAATTTTGCCCAAGGAATCCATTGGAGACCTCAAAATTAGAAAAATCATTCTTTTTCTTCATGCCTTATTCTAACCAGAAATTAGGGTTCAATATAACAATCCACCAATTCACTTTTTAACCACCAAACTTAGCTCATATGCTTTTAAATCATCATGTAATTACACGTATATGATCAAAGCTTCATGAACCCTAGAAAACCCTAAATGACCAGAATTAGGGTAGCAAAAGGATTCCACAAAAATTCACCAACCAACACAATACATACATCAAAATTAAGCCTAAGCTCACCTCTTTCACTTTCTAGGGCTTATTCTTGATTTCTCCAACTTTACCCTTAAGTGATTTTCCTGATTAAAGGCTCCATGAAGTTGTTATTTCTATCACTTGGTATCCTGATATTGCTAATTATCTAGTTGCATATATTTTTCCAACTGACATGAATAAACATCAATTGAATAATTTAATGAGGGACGCTAAATTCTATATCTGGGATGATCCTTACTTATGGCACATTTGTAATGATCAAATTATTAGACGATGCATCCCTGATGATGAATTTGAGTATGTACTAAATTTTTGCCATACTCTTGCATGTAGGGGATATTTTAGTGCTAAGCGTACTGCTAGGAAAGTTTTGAAAAGTGGATTGTTCTAGCCTAGTCTATTTCATGATGCCCATGAATTTTGTAAGAAGTGGTCCAGGTGTCAATTTGCGGGTAATATTTCTAGGAAGCATGAGCTGCCTCAACAACCCTTATTATTTTGCGAAGTCTTTGATGTTTAGGGAATTGATTTCATATAACCTTTTCCCACTTCATTTGGTTATCCGTACATCCTGCTGGCTATGGATTATGTGTCCAAGTGGGTTGAGGCAATCCCCACTTGTACTAATGACTCTTTTGTAGTGGTTTCCTTTGTTTGGTCTCACATTCTTTGTAGATTTGGAATTCCTAGAGCTATCATTAAAGATCAAGGAACTCATTTTGGTAATTGGAGTTTGTAGAGCTTACTTAGCAAGTATGGTGTGATGCATAAGGTAGCCATCCATACCACCCTCAGACGAATGGTCAAGCAGAACTGTCTAATAGAGAAATCAACCTCATTTTAGAAAAGACGGTGCAACCCAACTGGAAGGATTGGAGTAAAAGGCTCGATGATGCATTTTGGGCATATCACATAGTATATAAGATTCCCATTGACAAGTCTCCATACAGAATTGTCTATGGCAAAGCATGTCATTTGCTAGTAGAGGTAGACCACAAGGCATACTAGGCAATAAAACGGTGCAACCTCAATCTTACTAGTGCTGGTTTTGAAAGAAAGTTGTAATTACAAGAGCTTAAAGAGTTCAGAAGAGAAGCTTATGAGAATGCTCGAATTTATAAGGAAAGAACTAAAGCAGTTCATGAAAAACTCGTTATGAAGAGAGAATTTCAAGTGGGCAAAAAAGTTCTACTCTAAGTTTCTAGATTGAAACTTATGCCTAGAAAGCTCCGCTCTAGATAGGAGGGGCCTTTCATTGTCACTGATGTTTTGCCCTATGGAGCTGTGAAGATCAAAAGGGAGCCAAATGGAAAATGTTTTGTCGTCAATGGACACCGCTTAAAGCTGTTCTTTGACAGATTCTCCACTCAAGCAGTGGAGGTTGTTGCATTGTGTGACACCATGTAGACCCTGGTTGTATTCCTTCCTTCACTCTTTTATTGTCCATTGCCATATTACTCATTGTCATATTACTGAGTTGAGTTATGCTGCATATTACTTGTCTTTGTGATATGCTATGACTGTTTTGCATTGCGGATAATGCACTGTTTATGTGTAGGGGAGGGATCAACTGTTTTGAATATGAAAATTGTAAGTTTTAAGTAACTTTAGTATGATGCATTCTTAATTTGAAAAGTAATTGATCATGTTTTGAGTTAATAGACTAAGTGCCAATGAAATTAACTTTGGTGGATTTAGGCTAGCAATCATATACACCTAATGAGATTTTGAGACTAATGCATTTTTTTTAGTTTGTACCCCCTATCTCTTTACTTGATCTAGAACTTGACTTGAATATTATTTGATGCCACTATTTATGCATGTGTATTCATAAAGATGATAAAGGCATTCATTTTATTTTAGCTAGATAAGCCAAAAAACCTACCCTTTTCATACATATATAATTTGTTCTACCCCTTTGAGTCTATTTTTTTTCCATTTTGCCTACACCCATAGCCGTAAAAAAATCTCTACCCTTTTGAATGTCTTGGGAGTTGAAGATCATTGCATTATATCTGTTCTAGATGGAACAACATGTATAAAATTAGGAATTGAGTCATTGTGAAAAGTATGGTAGGTTATCTTGAAAAGAAAAAAAAATAAGAAAAAGAAAAAAAGAAAAAAGAAAAAAAAAGATATGTAATAAGATTCTGCTCCGTTGGTTTGAGCTGTGCTTAGTAACCGGGGGTCTTTATCACCAATGTTGATCTTCGCATCAAATGACTTATAAGAGCTATGAGCGTGCTAGTAGCATCTTGGTGCTAATTGAGTTATAAATGTTTGAGTATCCAGGCTTTTATATCACCAATATAAAGGTTCGCGTCAATAGAGCATATATATGACAGCCCAAGAAAGTTAAAGAAAAAACATGAAAAGAAAAAAAGAGAGAGTTATAACCCACTTCAAGTTTGACTTTATTTCTTTCATGTTGTATTCATTGTTGCATAATTCTCTTCATCCGCTAAGATATTCAACTTTGTTTTCCCATATACTATATCCTTTCTTTCTAAACCTTAGCCCCATAACAACTTAACAAAAGTCCTTTGGATTTATGCTTACATTTGTTTTGCCAGTGGTGGAAAACTTAGATTCTTGTCAAGCCTATGGAAAGAGTACCGGATAGGGTGAATTTGAGTATAAACACAAGCCTATACACTTTTGAGTGATGAATGACATACACATTATCCTTGGAAAAGAGATTTCTAGCTTATGTCCTCTTTGTCAAATAAATTGTCATGAAATTTGTTTTCTTGATTCATGAGAAGATCACTTGGATAAAAGAGGTGTTGAAATGCTTTTGCTTACTTTTTACTTGTAATTGGAACATTCACTTTCGAAGCTTCTCCCTTGGTCTTGATTTCTTTTGCATAGGAGTGCAAATGATAAGTGTGGAGGAGTTGATAAATAATGAGATTTATTTTGGTAATGATTTTAGGCTAATTAGGATTTATTAGATAATATTTGTATTATTAGCCAATTTTAGAAAATAATATAAATCTGAATTAATTATGAGATTATTTGTCTGAAATTGTTAATATTTTGATTGTCTATCTTGTAATTGAATAATATTTTTAAATATATAATAGATCACGATTTTATTTAATTCTTACAAGGCAAGAAAAAACATATTAAAAAATCTTGTGGTATAGAATTTTTCTTGGAAGCCAAGAGAGAATCTAATGGATAAATTTTATTAAGCTACTTAAATTTTAATGGACTTTAGGTTGATACTCAAAACTCTCCTCTCCTTCCTTAAAATTGAACCTAACCGCCACCCATTATTGAGCATGCTCTCATTAAAAGCCAGAGCCCCTCTCTCACACAAAAACACGTTCTATCACGCTGAAACAAGGACCTTCAGCTTTATTCATCTAATATTCATCGAACCCACCATGTACAGCAGAGGGATTCATCATCCACCACCCGCCATCTTCATATAGTCTTCCACCTTCAAAATCCACATGCCCACTCACTATCTCTTCTCTCTCTTTCCTCACTCTCACACCAATAACCTCTTGGTAATTAGAGCTGAGAATTCAGGCCGAAACCGTCGGGCCAGAACGTTTAGGCCCAAGCCCGTCAAAGGCTGAGCCTATGATTTAGAGGCTGAAAATGAAAGCGAGCCTAAAAGTAGGGCCGGCCCTTTTAGGCCCGTTTAACTTTTTTTTTTTAAGCAAGCATTGGTCAGAGAGTAGAGTTAACATAACCTAACCCTCAGATCAGAAATGCTCTCACACTGACTCAGACCTCATTTGAAGCTTCTCTTCTTTGATTTTCTTTTTCTTTTTTTAGCATGTGTACACCAAAATCCAAATTAGGTGTTCTATTATTACTGATATTTAAAGCTTGTAGGCTTATTTGATTGTGGTTGTGAACTTATTTGATTGGTTATGAACATTAATTATGGTTTGGACTTAAGTCTTAGTGTTTGTGTTCTATTAAACTTGGATAATATTTATGTTTTAAATTAGGTATTTTAGTCTTTAAGAGAATAAGAAACAAAAAAGGCATGGCAAAAAAAAAAAGCAAATGTACCTAAAGCTCGTGAGCCTACCTTAAACAAGCCGGGCCGCTATAAAAGGGTACGATTTTGGATCAGGCCTAAATGGGCTCGAGCTCGTAACGGGCAAGCCCTGCAAGAACGGGCCAGCCCATTTTCCCAGCTGTATTGCTAATAATCGCAATGGCAGAGGCTCATAAAAAGAAGTGGAAAGAGAGAACAAATTCATGGCTGCTTAAGCTAGTTGGGAGACAATTTGGGGAGGAGCGTGGAGGAAGCTAGAGCCTGAGACTTGTACTTGAAGACTACAAGGGAGTATCTTTCCTTTTTATCAATTTATTTCAAGACTTTAGATTATTTAGTTTTAAATGATTTTGAGTTGTACTAATTAAGAACAATCTAGTTTTAGATTATAGACATATCTCTTTTAGATTTGATTGATATTTTAAAATGTTTTGTGCTTCAGACATTTGTTGGAATTTTTGTTTGCAAATCTTTGGATTGTCAATTGAATTATTAATTGAGTTTTCATTATTAATTTAAGGGTTAAGGAGCAAATTTACCAACAAAGTTTTGTCCGAGGAGCATCTGGCACAAATATATTTTAGAATAGGCAAAAATACCAATGAACAATTAAAAAAGGGCATCCAGTACAAAAACTATTAAATCCGTACTAACGGCGTTAAATTATAAGAGAAAAAAAACCCCTAACGGTGTTAGTACGGATTTAACGATTTTTGTGTTGGATGCCCTTTTTTAATTATTCATTGGTATTTTTGCTCCTTCTAAAACACATTTGTGTCAGACGCTCCTCGAACAAAACTTTGTTGATAAATTTGCTTCTTAACCCTTAATTTAATTGTCAATTTGGGTTTAACCTCTTGATTATTTAATTTGGTTAGTTAATTGTATATTTGTTTAATTAAACAATTGCAAACATAATTCCCAAAACTATCTTAAAACTATTTTGAGTGGTTTTAATAGATTTAATTAACTACCTCTTATTCTATCATAAGTTTTCCAATAGATTAGATATTATTGAACTTGAGGGTTTATCATTTTGAATTAGGTGATTAATTCTATTAGTTCCAATCTTTTGTCAATCTCTCTTTGGTCTAATATTTTGATATGGGCTAAGAAAGCTAAATCCATGTGAATCCTAAATTGTCCCCTTCATTATCATAATTGAATTAAATCTTTATTGTTTGTCTTGCTTTTAATCAATCTTTTCTTTAGGATTTTTATTTCTCTTTCATAAACCCCCCAAAAATAGCGGTCATATTTTTATAGATTAATCTCATTCACACATAGGTCTTAGAGTCAATTGCATTAGTGCATTTATTTAATTTAATTGTTTTTAGATAATAGTGTCTTACAGTCTAGTTTAGATCTATTCCATTACATTTTTTATCACTTGAAAATCAATCCTAAAGAAAATCACGGCTTGCTCCTTGGGAGAATGACCTAGGTTAAACCTAAACTACTACATAATTAATTTGTACCTAGTTTAATTGATTGCTTTAACGACAGAAGCAACATCAAGCCTTTTACGGTAGGGAGTTCCATTGAGCCTAGCCACAAAGCCAGTAATGCCTTGATCCATCCCAAAATACATGGTTATACTCGATGTGTTAGCTTTTGTTCTATTATATAACACACACACACACACACAATTGCCTAAAAATTTAACGGTTCTTACATAAAAACTATTATATGTATATACATTATATATGACAGCTGTTTCATTAAACCCGTTAGCATTTATAGCAAATAAATAACAGTTGTGCTATAACAACCATCATGTACGCTAAGCTTTATATAACGGTTATTGTGAAAACACTATTATGTATTTTAAGGAGTTTATAAGGGTTGTTTACTCGAGGCTGTTATTTATTATGTCAGTATTACAGTATATATAATGGTTATTTACGTGAGCCCATTTTATTATTATTACAGCATTACAAACAACATGGCCTCATCACACCTCATCCATTATGAGTGTTATATTAGAATTGTTATAATAAATACTGAATAAATCATGATTCGGAAACGTAATGTATCTTCGCCGAGTATTTATAGAATCCACATATATGACAATTCGAAACTATTATTTATGACTGATAATGACTACCATATATCACGATTTCTATAATAGTGATATTAAAATAGCACTAGATAAAGATGCCATGTATGGCAACCAGACAGGCTTAGATGTTAGAGCTTTCCTTCATAAAAAAATATTAATAAATTAGTTAAGTTTTTTTTTTGTCAATAATAAATTAGTTAAGTTAATTATTTGTAACAAATACGTATTGCTTTTTTTTTTTAAAAAAATATCTTGATGGATAATTTGAGAAAAAGTTTATAAATTTTATGATCATGACAAATCTCTCAACTAACTAAGCTACTACCTCTTTTTCTAACTGTAAGACCTAATTTGTAATGCAATTACACTAGAAATTAGGTACTACATTTAGCATAGAAGGAATACTAAATTTGTGACAAAAGGGAGTAATAAACTTATCTTTGAAAGCCAAAATTATGCAATAGTACAACACTAAAAGAACGTTTATCACACTGAATTATGGGTGACCAGTTCTGTAGAAGAATAACCCACATTATCAAATTATTTACAATTCCCAAGGTTTTTGTGAATGAGTTGTGAGTATTTGAAAGTTTTTTGGGCTTAACATCACCCCGAAAGTGTTAAAAAAAAGAAACATTGTCAAATTATTTACAATTCCCAAGTTTTTGCGTGAATGAGTTGTGAGTATTTGAAAAAAAATTTGGTTTAACTTCACCCTGTAAGTCTTAAAAAAAAAAAAGGAACATTATCTCCTAAGTCCAATGATAACCAAATGGATGTCTACCATTTATATCGGATCTTATGACACATATGATTCCACATGGACATGATTGTTCTTTTTTCTTTGGAAAAATTTCAAAAAACTACATTGAAAATAGTAAAAGGACAATTCAGTACATTGAAATTGGAAAAGGACAGATCAGGCGGTGTCAGACGGACAGAGGAATCTGGGATTTTGAAATCTTGACCAAATGACGAAAATGCCCTTCAGCCCTCCATCCCCACTTCAAAATAACAACATGATCCTCGTAATTAACACCTCCGGATTTGTCATTAACAACTTCAATTCTTCTGTTACAATTCACAAGTTTTAGGGCCAATAACACCACCGATCTCGCCATTAACAACTCCGGATTCGATATTAACAACTCCATTTTCTTCTTTCTCACTTAACAAATTTCAGAGCCAATAACAACACTCATCTCTTAATTAGTAACTCTAGATTCGAAATTAACAACTCAAATTTCTTCTTTCACAAATAACAAGTTCCAAGGCCAATAATACCATCGATCTCGCCATTAACAACTCCGGATTCACCATTAACAACTCCTATGTTGTTATTCCGACTGAGGGCTGAAGGGAATTTTCGTCATTTGGCCGAGATTTAAAAATCTCAAATTCATTTGCCCGTCTGACACCGCCTGATTTGTCCTTTTCCAATTTCAATGTACTGAACTGTCATTTTGCTATTTCCAATGTAATTTTTTAAAATTTTCCCTTTTTCTTTAGTCATTTTTGCTTCAAAAGTTTTTATAAAAGAAAAATATTACCCTAAAAATGTTAAAAAAAAGAAGCAATATCACCTAAATTTAACAGTGAAACAAATCAAAAAACATATGGAAGGCTAATGAAAAACTGAAACGAAGTACATGACAAAAGCAGGGGTCATCAAAAGCAAAACCCCCTGTTTATTTTTTTTAAAAAAAAAATATCAGATCAATACTTATCAGTTATAGTGTAAAACCTGTCAATTATTAAAAAAACATTTAATGGTTATTATGAACAACTATTACGTGTGTTAACTATATAATTGATGGTTGCTTACATGAACTCGTTAAGTATTTATGCCAGTATTACTCACATGACCTTATCAAGCTTCAATATATAATAGGGTTTATATTAAAACCCTTAAATGTGTTAATAAATATATAATGTTTAACCGTTAAATATTTGCTTAAAAAATATATAACGTTTCCACACATAATGATTCAGAATCATAATGCATAGACAAAATAATCATTGAGTTTGGACTTTTTCTAGAGCAGTGTCTCTTTACCAGGGTTCATTAACCCGGATCGGATCGGCCAGTCCAGCCCGGAAACCGGCGAACCAGCCGGTAGATCAGTCCGGTCCGGGTTACTAATTTAAAAAATAATAATAATTTTTTGATTTTTCCTTTAGAATTTTATACTATAAGTCTAAAATTTTCAATTTCTTACCGGTTTGATCCCAGTTTAGCTCCGGTTTGGCCCCGATTTGACCCACTAACCCTTAACCCAGTACCCCAACCGGTTCAATACCCGATCCGAGTTTTAATATCTTGCTCTTTACATGTCCTAACCAACTGATGGAAGTTGATCATAATGCTCACTGAATCCAAGTATGTTTTACATATTCTTTACTAAATTTCCAACACCGTTTGAATTCTTATTTCAACTCATAATAGTAGAAAACAAGAGACATATCCCTTTTAGCTAGATTATAATACCCCCCCCCCCCCATTTATGAGTATTTACATGCGCACGTGAATTCAAGACATCATATTTAAGGGACTTAACCATCTACTAATTGTGTCAAAGTAATGATAATTGAAAACCACCCCCACCCAGGAAGATGACCAAATGTAAAATCTCTGCCCACCTGCACCTTATTAATCATAGCATCCAAAACAACAATATGAGTTGCTTTTTTATTTGGGCCACCCAAGTGATATTCCATTGGTGGATTTGTTTTAGCTGATTTTTTGTGAGACACTATTTTCGGGGATATTATTGACGTTACATCAAGTTCTTGTTCCACGTTCTTTTGCTGTTAATTTCAACATAATTATATGTTGGAAAACATAATTTCAACATCATTGTATTAAATGAGGAATGGCCCATATATATAACCATCAATATATAATTAAATAAAATAATTTAAAGAAGTACTGCAAGGGGATGGCAAAAAAAAAAAAACTTTGAAAGTTAAAATCATGAAAAAGTGTAAATGCCTTTAGAAAAGAAAAATTATATATAATTTTTCACTTTGTAGCCCTAAATTTGTTTTGGATATTTTTATATATTTTAATTAAATCATATTGTTTTAATCATGAATAGGTTGACTTTGATTCAGAGTGTGTTTGGATTAGCTTCTGAATAGCTTCTAGAGAAAAAGTGAAAAAAAATGATTTTAAAGAATAGATTCTGAGCATGATAGATTTTGGGAAAAAAAATAATTTTGATAAAATGACAATGTTTGGATATTATTATCAGAATCACCTTTTTATTGTCAAATGACTAAAAAAGATATTATCTTTTGTGATAATTTCATATCAATGATAAGATTATATTTTTATATATTTTTAACATTTAAATTTCATAATAAATACCAAAAATGAAATAAATCTGTTTAAAAAATTAAAATTATAAAATTTGTCCATATACTAGGGTCAAGCTTTCAAGAATTTTCCTACACTTTCATAAAAAAAATTAATATAGTAATTTTTACAAGCTTACATACAACGGGACATTGAAGAAGATTCTTATTTTGTACAACATTTTCAGGCACCTTGGTACAGGAATAAATTTCAAGAGAGAAAGTGAGAGGTATGGAGATATATGAAGACAACTTTATAATTGATAGGGTATCAACAGCAGTGAATTGCACTTATAAGTGGGGATAGGATTCTCGAGACGAACACCGTAACAAAGACAAAACAAAAAGATAAAAAGGACAGAACATTATTATTGGCCTGACAACCATCAAAAAGGGTAAAAGAATAGCTTCTTCAAAACCATAGTTTTAGTGCCCAAAATCATGATTTTGAGGAAAAAAAGGATTCTGGGTTTTTTGAGAGTCTATGGGTAATAAGTTTTAAAAACATGATTTATCCTTCAGAAACTTTTTTTTTTTTTTTTTTTGCTTATCCAAATACTCACTCAATCATTGTTGGATTACTCACCTTTAAATCACTACCTCCATCAATTCAATTATCAGTCTAATTTTCAGCTGAAATTAAAAGTGTTATTTAAAAAAATTTCAGATATTTGATATGGGGATGTGGATGTTTCTCCATGCTCTCTTTACTGATAAAGATGGGCAAGTTATGTTCTTTCGTCGATTTGGAATCAATGAGCTTCCATTGTTTCATTCCAATAGATATTTTGTTAGACTTTTATTGGGTTGATTCCCCTTCTGAAAATTTTATTTTAACAATTATCAAGGAATGGGCCCATCGGTCTTACTTTTCTCCCATCTACAAACACTTGGTTTGGTTTCACTTTAAATAATGCATTTTTATGAGATAAAATTATTCTCACGTATTTTATTTATAAAATACAAAATCAATTCTCCACCACAGATAGAAATTAAACGTGCATAGGAGAGTGTTTGGCTAGCTTATCTCAAAATCATGGTTTTAGTGGAAACATAAATTGTAAAAAATTATTGAGTGTTTGGATTGTTGCCTTTTTATTCGTTACTAGAAAAAAGCTTTTTAGATCGGTAAAAAATGGCTATTTAGATTGAGTTTAGATCTGGTCTTATATTGAGTGTTTGAAAAGTCTAATACTTTTAAGATCGGATAATAAACAACCGGTCTAAAAATAATATTAAACATAAAAAAAAAAGAAAAATCCAAATTTCAAAATCATGGTGTAGAAGTGATTTTTGTATTTTTATTTTTTAGAATGGCTTCTTCTGTGAAGATTTTGAGATCCAGATAAGATATCATAAAATCGCATAAGAGAAGCTACGATTTTGAGATCTCAAAATAAAATCCATATCTCAATAAAATAGAAGAAGATAAATTTGAAAAAAAGAAAAAGAAAAAAGCATATCTAATAAAATCGCAACAAACCATAAAACAATAAAAATAGCAAAAAAAGTAGAAAATATTATATCAAACGGTATATTCAATTTCACCAGATTTAAATAACAATAATATATTCAATAAAATTAAAACAAAGAGAAAACAGAATTTGGCATTATCTTGGAAAAAATGTGGTAGTGGCATAGACAAGCGTAGATATGGGTGACAGCTCGATGATAGCTTGAGATTGCGCAATTTGAATATGAAGAGCATAGATCTGGACATGATGAGCACGGATCTGGACATGAAAAGCATAGATCTAGAAGCTAACGAGTGAGAAGAAAAAGAAAAGCACGGAGAAGAAAACTAGTGTTGAGGAAGCAGCTAAATGAAGGTAGAGAACTTGTTGCTCTTAGGGTGTGTTTGGTTTGAGGGGAGGGTAGGGGGGAGAGGGGAGGGGAGGGAGGTAAAATTACAATATTGGACAAAAAAATCCAATATTTACCCTCTCATTCTTTTAAATTTTGGTTTCCCGCCCAAATTTTACCTTCTCATTCCTTTTAAATTTTGAGTTCCCGCCCAAAATTTAAATACCTTCAACCCAAAAAGGTAATTTAACCCCCCTCTCCTCCCTTCCCTCCCCTACCCTCCCCTCAAACCAAACACACCCTTAAAGTAGTTTGGGAGGAGATCATGAGTGATGAGATAAGAAAGGGGATGAGAGCTTCAAAAAAATGGCAAACGAAGATGAAAAGACGCAAAGATCGTGAAATTTGATTTCAAATGGGCGACCCAGCAAAGTCTTAATTATTTTTTGGCTTAGATCATTTTATAGACTAGTTGTACAAACACGAGGTTTAAAAAGTATATTTTAGTGTGTGTTCTGATTAGTTTTTGGAGAATAGCTTTTACAGTTTACGAGGTAAGTATGTGAGAGGAGTTTTATCTCGATTTGCGGAAAAGTGCTTCTGAAACCACGGTTTTAGGGGTAAAAGAACACAACTGGTTGCATGTAGAAAAGATCTAAAAGCCTATAAATATTATTTTTATAAAAAATATTTTAATGCCTTTTAGACCGATTGTAAAAGCAACCGGCTTTGAAAGTATATTTTAAACTTATTGTATGTGATACTGGTTTAAAATTTTACATATATTTATAAAAATGCAACCGATTATAGTTTTTAAAACGTCTTTGCTTACAAGAGGTCTAGATGTGGTGGTCAGTGTGTGTTTGGATTACCTTTTGAGAATAACTTTTACAATTTACTAGGTAAGTATGTGAAAGAAGTTTTATCTCGATTTACGAAAAATAGCTTCTGAAACCATGGTTTGGGTATTTCCCAAACACTCACTTAATGGTCTATTTTCTAGTAGTGATTAATACAATGTTTCATCCTTATACTTTGTCCTCATTTTAGTTTGGTCCTATATAATTTTAAATCATAAATTCTGATCCCTCAAGTTTCTTTTTGTCTAAAATATTTAGTCCCTATATTTCAATAAAAACTTGAGTCATTTTACCCCTAAGAGACTTAAAGCTTATGGTTCAAAACTATAGAGACAAAACCAAAAGAAAGATAAATTATAAGCATCAAACATTATATTAACCCCTTTTTAAGGTTAGCTGATATAATTGCCAAGGATGCAGATGAAGCTCGACGATCTAGCATTGATGCTGGTTGTGGTTCTGTGGCAAGAGAGGGCATTGGCTGAAGAAAAGAAAACTGATGAAGAGTGTGTTTGGGGGTGGCGTTTGGGCCCTCAACCGCTCAATTGGCATATAAAAGCCAATTGCCAATTTAAAAAAAATTTGTGAGTGTTTGGTTTCAAAATGGTCAATTGAGCTAAATCATATTTTAATAGCTTTTACTATAAGTTCCAAAACTCAGCTTTTACTAATTTAACTTTTGGAGAGAGTGGGAATGATTAAAATATTTTTTCAGTTGTGTCTAGTGTGCTATCAGACTGATTGTAATTTTATCCTTAATGTACTTTTTCGGCTATAAAAAGTAATTTCAACTATTTTTTGGTACTTTTAACCCTTAAAATATTTTTTTAACTGTACCCAGTGTGTTATCAGACTAATTGCAATTTTATCCTTAATGTACTTTTTCAGTTGCAAAAATTATTGTAAACTATTTTTTTGGTGCTTTTAACCCTTTAAAATATTTTTCCACTCACTCTCTCTTACTATTATCACAAAAGTCACTTGTACTTAAGTCAATCTAAACAAGTTTTACTTTTATAAAAGTTATTTATACAATCGCTATTCCAAACATAAATCACTTTACATAATCGGGCTTTTACCAAATATAAGATTACCAAAAGCTAAATTGATAAATATCATTTTTCCTATCGCTATTCTAAGCACACATGATTTGTAATTGTTTTGTTTTTACTTTAGTTTTGGTTTGTACTGTTATGACTGAGATTGAGTATGTGGCTTTCTGGTAACTGTTTGTATTGAATTCTGGTTTATTTTGGTTAATAAAATCATATATTTTGGTTCAAAAAGAAGAAAATTAACCCCCTTTTTTCCAAAAACTTGGTTTTGGGAGCATCCAAACACAATTTTCACCCACAATGTTCTATGGATGTGACAATTTTTATCAAATCTTTTTGCTATAGATATACTCTTCTAATCTTATTTTTAAGGTAGATCGAGAAGATATTCTTATTATAATTGTAAGTCACATTATTAATTTTTTCATATGAATATATAATTTTACTACTCATTTATTAATAGGTAAACTTTATTCATATATGATATTTTATATATTAAATAAGGATAAAATTAAAAATTTATTAAATTTTTGGATAAAGGTGTAAATATAATAATAAAATTTTTAATTATAAACACCATCACAATTTGTTGTTTTGGGGATCCCTTTAAGCTCAATTGAATACCATAAGTTCAATTGCTAATTCAAAATTCAAAATTTGAGTGTTTGGGGAGGTCAATTGGCAATTGAGCTTTTGCTAAAGCCTAATTAGTGAAAGCTCAATTGGGAAAAACTAGAGAATAAAGCTTTTGTTAAAAGATAATGGCATTTTGTGTTAGATTGGGTTGTTTAGAAATTAGTTATATGATATTGACTTTTCTCATAAAATGTTTTTTAAATAGTATGTAGTTTTTGAGTGTTTTTAACCCCTTAAAATATTTTTCTAGTTGTACACACTACCTAGTGTGCTATCAGACTGATTGCAATTTTACCCACTTTCTAGTTGTAAACACTCAAAAATATTTTTGAGTGTTTTTAACCCCTTAAAATATTTTTTCGGTATTTTTAACCCCTTAAAATATTTTTTTAGCTGTACCCAGTGTGTTATTAGAATGATTGCAATTTTACCTTTAATGTACCTTGTCAACTCCAAAAATTATTTTAAAATATTTTGTTGGTGTTTTTAACCCCTTAAAATATTTTTTCAATTGTACCTAATGTATTATCAGATTTATTACAATTTAACCCTTAATGTACCTTTTTAGCTTCAAAAATTACTTTAAAATATTATTTTGTGTTTTTAACTCTTTAAAATAATTTTTCAGTTGCACCCAGTCTTAGGAGATTGACTACAATTTTACTTTTAATGTATTTTTTTTAGTAGTAAAAAGCACCCAAAACTTAGAATACTGATTTATTGATTTCCATCTACTCTAAACTATTTTTTAGTAGAACCTAATATTTTAAAGTAATTTTTAAATATTTACTTGATTTTTTAAAAAATTTCCACCCACTTTTTCTTACTATTATCACAAAAATCACTTGTGTTTAAGTCAATCCAAACAAGTTTCACTTTTGCAAAAGTCATTTATATAACCACCAATCCAAATATAAATCACAATATACAATCTGGCTTTTACCAAAAGTAATATTACCAAAAGTTTAATTAAAATAAGTCTAATTACCAATCGTTGATCCAAACACACAGATAATCCTTAAAAAGGGGGCCAAATTTTGCACTCTGTTAATCAAGCCTAACATCCATCCTTTTTTTGAGTTGTAGGTCCCACAATGCTTCCAGCTGGTGTGTAGTGCGAACTGGACCGATCCATTTGGCTAGGTGCAAAGTTTGACTGACTGATGAAATCATCCCGACTCAATAAATAAAAGGATATGTTTGTTTTAGTGATTAGATTGTGTCTACACCCGTTTCCATTTTGATATGCGCAGGGCAATAATGAATAAGTTCCATAGGCAACAGAAAAGTACAATTATACTGATAATAAGTATTTGTTTACAAATAGTCATTAACAGAGTATAAGTCGATAATAATAACAAATATGTATAGAATGTCCCAAAACTATTTCACATACAGACTATATAAAACCACTATATTTATCTTGGAAAACGTGCCTGTCAGTTTTCCTTCTCTACATCCTTGGCTTTGGATTAGAAAAAGGGGTGAGATTTCAA
Source organism: Inga oerstediana (assembly GCA_963210345.1). NCBI lineage: Eukaryota > Viridiplantae > Streptophyta > Magnoliopsida > Fabales > Fabaceae > Inga > Inga oerstediana. Next base: position 14,280,757 of record OY723411.1, on the reverse strand, counting down.
GGAATCTCAGTAGGAACACAAATAAAATGCGAAAATTAAATATGCATTGCACCGTATCAAGTAAAATGAAAACTCATATCATCTGTATGTGTACACAAAATTCAAGGCCAACTAACCCGTTGAAACCCCTACATGTACCTCAGTCGAGTTCTTGACTACAGCTAGGTAAGACTAGTGTACCTCAGCTAGGTCCTAGACCACAGCTAGGTAAAGTGCCTTCATCACGTGTTTAAGTCACAAAATACAGTAACACGCATCATACAAATAATCACATAGTATATGAGAGATAGTAGTTCCTACCTCGAAGTTCTATCGACCCCTTTTTGTGTGCCTCGTGAAACGTGTCGATTTTCGACTCCCGATTTGGTCATAAAATATTAAATGTACAAGAAATAGGTCATAACCTATCCAAGTATCATTTTGGACACTTCAATAGTGTTTCTTGTGGTTATATTAGCCTATGGTGAAAATTTACCAAAATGCCCCCGGGAACCCGGCCCCGACGTACTCGGCCCGATGGCACGTTTTTCCAAATTTTTGACTAGGGCTATCCTAACATATTTTCGTCCAAGGGATCCATTTCCAGACTCAAAATTATCAAATTCAATGTCAAATTACAAAATTGCCCTTGATAGCCCTACTTTTAGGGTTTTAGGGGCGTTTCCGTAATTATGCTTTCTCGGCCTTTTCTGAAAAAGTGCCCAACTGTAACCCCATCTATTTTTTCCCACTGAATCCAATGGAATCATCAAATCATTGAAAATTCAAATCTAAGGCCCTCAAACATCCCTGGCCGAAATTATGATGTTCTCCGGAAAAAATCGGGGTTTTACGATTTCGGCTCCTAAACGCGTTCCTTTCTACTCCTAACCACTTTATTAACCATCTAATTGAGTTATAACAACCATTTGAACTAAAATTGAGCAGCATAACCCTTCTAATGTCATATTTCTAAAATTTACAAACAAAGACAATCCGGTGAAATTTCACCGATCAAATTGTCTACAGCAACCAGAATAGTCAATATACGAAGGTTTGGAAATTACCTCAAGCTCCCACAAGTTTTTTCCAAATATGGATGAAAAACCTAAGTGCTCAACCACAGATTTTGAGCTTCCAAACCTTAAAGAACAAAGAGAAGTAGTTTAGGATCAGAGTTATACGCGTTAGGAGCTAAATCGTCGGAGAAATCGGCTTACCTTGTGAGATTTCTTCTTCTCTCTCTCTCTCTAAAACTTGAACGTCTCTCTCTCACTTTCAGGTCTGTTCTGTACATGAAAATGGGCTGAAGATGAAGATGAAGATGCAACATATGTTTTATAATATATAACATTATGCTTTAATTGTTTAACAATTTTTCCAAAATTCCAAAGATGAAGTTTTATGTACATAAACCTTATGTACATGTAATCATACTCATTAAGTCCAACTAATATTTCCTTATTTATGTCACATGTAGAAGACACCTAGAGGTCCCTCCCTATGGCCTTAATTGGCTTCACAACTTGTTCCGGTTACGTATACACATATAGTCTCAATTTTGGTCAAAATTGCACTTTTTGCTCAAATTTTTCATAAATTCATATTAAATTGATCAAAATATTCTAAATATATTTTTCACCTTTATTTTCCTTAATTAATTGAAATTAACTTCAATTAATTGGAAAATAATTAATTTTGTGATATTTTGGAAAAATTACGATTTTGCCATTACCTTTTTAATCCAATTTCTTCTCTTATTTTTCTTTGGCCAATTTTCATATATTTTTGGACCAAATACTTTCTCTAATATTTCTTCATTTTTGAACCTTAATATTGGGCTTTTTAAATTACCCAAATTAATTCCATAATTATTTTGCCCATTTTCTCATGAAAATGAACATTTATAAAATTCATAAATTCCAAATTTATGAATATTCACCATTTTATTGAATTTTTCAAATATTTACAATATTTTTTTTTGTGAATATAAATTTTGGGGTGTTACAGATTGTTTATAAGTTGCTTTTCACATAAATCGAGACACAGCTTCTCTCACATACTTACTTCGTATACCATAAATCACAATTGAAAAGCTGCTTTTAAATATTCCAATCGCTAATCCAAACGAGCACAAAATCTTATCTGACAGCCTACATTTAATTAATTATTTTAAATTTTTACTCGACCTACCCCGCCTTTTAATCTCCCTCCCTCCCCCTATTTTCTTCATCATGAAGTCAGACAGTGGGCAAGGTTGGATCTTGCTACAAGGGGCATGTTGAGACCTCAAGAGAAGCAATAAGTGGTGTTGGTGGGGTCAGAGTACCAAAACTCGACATGGTGAAAACGCATTACCTTGAATTGATCAGATTTTGAGTTGGTTTTTAGACTAAGTTCTTAAACCCAACAAGCTTGAACCCAGCAACAAGATTACTACTTGGAGCCCCTATTTTGTCCATTGCCGCCATTGATCATCTGGAACCCAACTCCACAGCCTCTGGGTTTGTTTGGCACAACGGTAAGGGAATAAAAACGCGTGGTAAGAAGAAAAAGCCCGGTGAGCATCAAATGAGGGTGTTTGGATTCACGACAATATTGTTAGGCTTTAATGAAAAAAGTGAGTTAACATCTGAAGCTCGAAACTCCAACTTTTTCCCACGGTGCGGCAGAAATATGTTATTATGGGGGTAATTAATGCCCAACGAATTCCTTACCAATTTCCTTAATGCTTCTCTACTCCACTCATTTCTTTATCACTTCTCATTTTCTCACTGAGGCCTCCTCAATCGTGCGTGTTCTCCCTGATCTGCAAAGTCCGATTGCTTATGGTAGTATAGTCGGCATTTAGCGTCAGTGTCGTCAAAGGCTATGAAGCTCATCGCCGTCTGTGATTGGTTAGCCGATCGTCCTTGTTCGATCCGCCCCCTGTTCTGTTGCACCTTACGATCTGTAGTCTGTCCTTGGAGTTTGGTGGCCAAATCTGTTGGTGGGTGTTCCGATCGGAGCTAAACGGACGTCGTGTGGTCACTGGAGCTTCTATGGTGTAATAGGTTTTTTCCTTATGTCGAGTTTTTTCTCTGCTTTGTGGTTTCTGCTATGTGGTTGCCGGATGTGAGTCGTGTAATACCTCGAATTTTGGGATTGGAGGCTTTGGAATAAGCCTAAATTGAGTGGACTACTAAGCCCGATTTAGTAGATGTCCCAAATCTATTCTCAAATGTTCCTTATATCTTTGGGGCATTAAAGAATAAAATGGTTAAATTTGAAGAAAGTGATTATGCTTACGGTGAAATCGCCTATGAGGCAGTGAGTTTGTTATATGATTTTATATGACCAAATGATGAGGAAAAAATTATCAAATTTTACAGGGTGAAAGTAGACATCCTAAGCTTTAATTTGATAGGTTACATGACTCAATTAAAGCTATATGCAAAAAGATATGAATTTTTGAAGTTAGCCCAAAAAAACTGGAAATATTTTGGACAACATCCAAAGATTGAAATTTTGGGAATTTTGTGATTCTATCTAAAAAAAAGTCTATATTTTTTCTTGAAACTAGACTCAAGAAGGGTTCTATATGCTTTGGAATCACTTCAATTCGATTTTTCTAGAATTAGTTATGATTTTTCAAAGTTTGGACAGAAATCTGCCAAAACTTTGTACGAATCCAAATTTTGGAAAATTGACAAATGAATAAAGTAATATTATATAATATAAGATATAACATCATCATCTTCCTCCCAAGCTCATTTCTGGCATGTTTCAGCAGCCAATAGAGAGAGAAAGCTTGAGACATTTTTGAGAGAGAAAGAGAAGAGAACTTGCAAGGTAGGTCGATTTCTTCGGTGAATTCGTACCTAATGCGTATAACCTTGTTCCTAAGCTTCTCTTTCATGTTCTTTAAGGTTGTTGAAGCTGAATTTTCCTTGTTAAGAAGGGCTAGGGTTTAGCCATATCAAGGGAGAGCCAGTGGGAGCTTGAGGTAACTTCCAAACTCTTGTATATTGACTATTATGGCAACTGTGGCAATTTAATCGGTGAAATTTCACCGGATTGCCATTGGTTTTAAAATTTGGAAATTGAGTTGCCTAGGGGTTATGCTGCCAAAATTGATACTAAATGGTAGTTCTAACCTAATGTAATGGTTAATAAAGTGATTATGAGTAGAAAGGAACGCGTTTACGGAGCCGAAATCGCAAAACCCGGATTTTCCCCCGAAAACCCATATATTTCGGTTAGGGCTGTAAATGGGCCTTAGAGTTGGATTTTCAATGATTTGATAGTTCCATTGAGTTCAGGAGGGAAAATTAGATGGGGTTACAGTTGGTCACTTCTTCGGAAAAGGCTGAAAAAGTATAATTACAAAAACGCCCCTGAAACCCTTAAAGTAAGGCTGCCAACGGTATCTTTTGTAATTTGACATTGAATTTGATAATTCCAAGTCTGGAAATGGATTCCTTGGGTGAAAATATATAAGAATAGCCAATGTCAAAATTTCGGGAAAAATACAGCCAAATTGGGTACAGTGGGGCCGGGCTAGGTCCCCGGGGTATTTTAGTAACTGTTCAAGATAGACTCATATAACCCCAATAAACTCTATGGAAGTGTCTAAATAGTACATTTGACATTGTATGATCGAATATGGAGCCCCAGCTGTTTGCATGTAGATCGAGGCACTCGTTTCGAGGCGGGAAAGGGTTAAGGTAGGGGACTTATCTTACTTGCATGTATTTGATATCTTTGCTTGTGTAGTGATATATGTGATTGTTTTACTTGATTGTGTAGACATATTTGAATAAATGAAGCTTTGTTTCTGTTTTGCTGTGGCCATAGTTTTGTTTCATGAAACATTGAGCATGCAGAAATGACATTATGGGGCAAACATCTAGTTAAAGCTAACATGTTATACACATAGTATCTATCATGCATGTATTATGATATCTGTTTCCTGCTGAGATTCTCTCGAATCTCACCCTCCCGTACCAACAATTTAGATAGAAGAAGACAGAAGATATGCTGAAAACAATGCAGAGAGCCATATGAGGGGATTAAAGTGGTAGAACGAAGAAAAGAAGATATTTCCTTTTTATTGGGATGAATTTAGATACCCTAGTAGTCTTGTGCAGCTACATTATTTGAATTTATCAGGTACAAACCCCTCAAGGGAAATTATGTAATTATGTACATATTATCAGTATATTCATGCTAATCCTGTGTTGCCCACTGAATCGCATATTGTTTTCCTCGAATACTTTGAAAAAAAGGTTAAAATAAGGTAAGGGCGTGACAAGTCGACTTGCACTTTCCCTGTTTTGGGTTCACGGTTTGAAGCCTCACAAGTTACCAGCTTCGGTGCTTGCTGTCTGTTTGTTGCCATTGGTTTTTGTGTCTCCCTCTGAGGTAAAGTCTCTATTTTCTTTCTCTATTAAATTACCGAATCTGAGATCGTGGCTTTACTAGCATGGTTTGTGGAAGAAAGGGAGAAATATATATCTATATCTATGCGTATGTAAACATTCTGGAGAATCAGGCTACAGCAACATACATACACATATGTTCATAAATATCATATTATTATGACGCCAATGTTTATTCCAACATCTTTCCCAGCTGAACCTAATGCAAAATTGATATGTCATCTATATAATGAAGTTGTTCGGCTGTTACAATTTAAATAATTATGATTTAGATATTATTAGCTTATTAGGATTTAGATTTATTATATATCTTATTAAAAGTTGGATTAAGTATTTGTCTTGTTAGGATTAGATATTTGAGTAGGATTAGGATTTCCCATGACTTATAAATAAGGTAGTTGTCGTTATTTTTTTTCCCTATATGAATTGCAAACTCTTCATTTCCTATTTGTTTTCATGTGTAACATCATTCATCAAAAGCAATGTAATAGAATGCTTGTATTTTTTTGGGTACTTACTTTAATTTTAGGGAGTCACACATGTGATTTGCTGCACAGGAACAATAGCTTTTCCTTTAAAGCGGTGGGATGGAGATAATACTCCCGAAAGAGTTGGTAAGAATTTTTTTATTAAATCACAACTTGTGGCAGCATAATCAATTGATAAAGGAAAATTAGATGAACCAATTCTGTGTGTGAAAGCTTGTATTGGTCACAAGACTAGCCCAACGCGGAAGCAAAGAATGTGGCAGGTTGCATGTGATTTGAAATTGCAAATTTGCTTTTTTGCTTAGATCATATAATGAAATAAGGTCAAAAGAACAAAAAAGAAAAGAAAAAGAAAACATCACTCATGGTTTAATTTTGATCCGACTCTATTTTTCTGAAGATTGGGATGCAATAAGGAATATGGTATCTGCATTGCCCTTCTCAGTGAAGATAGTTATTCTTGTGTCATCAATTGGCGTGACTAAGTTCAAAGAATTACCGTGGAGGTAAGAATACTTAATTATGCTGTGTTTGGACATTTTTCTTCCTTTCCTTAAGTTCCATTCATGATAAATAGCATGAACTTGCTTGTCACTGACCCGAAAGAATAGCAATCTCTGTTTCCCTTCTTTTCCTCTTGTTTCTTCATCTATGTGTATGGGTGTTGTGTTGTGGTTTCTTTATCTCTGTATTAAATTATTGCCATTTGTGTCTCTTTGTCGTGTGTTGTCTTGTATGCCTCGGTTTATAGACATTTTTCATTCGGATACTACTGTTTTCTTAACATGTTCTTTCATATGGTTCCATGGTTTAGATAGTCCAACGCTAGCGGAAGAAGATAGTTAAGGAACTCAAGGTTGCAACAACAAAAGCAGGTTCAATCTCTACTTCTGGTAATCCCAATTTTCTGAATATCTTCTTTCATATTGCTTAATACGTGGCTGTGGAAAGGGATCAAATATAGTTGCCTTCTCTGAAATATTTATTTAGTTGCCTTTCCTGCAATGTGATCCACTGTTGGCTATGAGTTGCTCACAAATTTAGTTGCAATATCACATATATGTATGGGAATGTGGTCCATTGTTGGCTATGAGTCCAATGGTGTAATTTATATGCCTTTTATCTTCTTTGTGATTATATTTATGTGCTTCATTGTCCATTATCCCATAAAGTTGCGCCTTTTATATGTGCTTCAACTGTAATGAAATGGTTTAATATAAGTTAATCTTAACTTGTTCATAGTTGACATAGAAGTATGAACAAGGAGAAACACAGAATAACATGGGATGTAAATACCACGGGGATTTTCATACATGAATGCATTGATCAAATTTACAAGAAAGAACGTCAAGGATCTTCATTCACAAAAGATGGGTGGAAGAACATTATGTGTGCATTCAATGAAAAAACAAGACAATCATATGACAAGAAGCAACTGAAAAATAGGTTTGATAGCTTGAGGAAAGAATGGAAGGTGTGGGATAAGCTATTCTTAAAAGAGACGGGCATATCGTTTGACTCTACAAGGAATATGGTGATCGCTGAAGATGATTGGTGGGAGAGGAAAATTAGGTGCACAAATGTTGTTGTTGTGATTGTTATTAGTCTTATTATGAAGAACAATATTATGATTACTATTTGTATTATTTTAAGTAAAACATTGATTTTGGAAGCTTGTATGCATGCAGGAGAATGTGTAGTATGCCAAGTATAGGTACAAAGGCCTAATGTTTGTGAAATAATTGATGTAACTCACATCAAGTGTGTGGTCAATCAGTTTGAGCAGGAGAGATATATAGGGAGAAAGGGATATCCGACACAAAATATCATGGCTATATGTGATTGGGATATGTGCTTCACTTTTGTGTTGGTAGGTTGGGAGGGAACTGCACATGATGCTCGTGTCTTCCAAACTGCTATCTCTACTCCATCTATGAATTTTCCCCATCCACCTCAAGGTATATCTCCAACACCTAACTGATACATTGTGTCTTTTCCCCCCCTCACATTTGCTATAATTTTACAGTGTAAATACAAATTCCATCTTTTTATCAGGGAAATATTATTTGGTCGATGCTGGCTATCCAACACCTGTTGGATATCTTGGCCCATATAGACGTGAGTGTTATCATCTTCTAGACTTCAGGCTACGCAAGGGATTTGCAAATCCCAACGAGATGTTCAATTATTATCATTCAAGTTTGTGGACTACTATAGAAAGGACGTTTGGAGTCTAGAAGAATAGGTTTCAGCTCTTAGGGGAAATGAAGTCATATAGCTTTGAAACACAAGTCTACATAGTTTGTGCTACAATGGCTATACATAATCTTATCCGGAGAAATTCCCAAACAAATATGGATTTTCGAGAAGCTGAACGAGGAAATATATCTCTACTCCATCCATGAATTTTCCCCATCCACCTCAAGGTATATCTCCAACACCTGATTGATACATTGTGTCTTTTTCCCCCCTCACATTTGCTATAATTTTACAGTGTGAATACAAATTCCATCTTTTTATCAGGGAAATATTATTTGGTCGATGCTGGCTATCCAACACCTGTTGGATATCTTGGTCCATATAGACGTGAATGTTATCATCTTCCAGACTTCAGGCTACGCAAGGGATTTGCAAATCCCAACGAGATGTTCAATTATTATCATTCAAGTTTGTGGACTACTATAGAAAGGACGTTTGGAGTCTGGAAGAATAGGTTTCAGCTCTTAGGGGAAATGAAGTCATATAGCTTTAAAACACAAGTCTACATAGTTTGTGCTACAATGGCTATACATAATCTTATCCGGAGAAATTCCCAAACAAATATGGATTTTCAAGAAGCTGAACGAGGAAATATACCTTGTCAAGATACAAATGATCCAAGTGATGTCGCATCCACATCAACTATCCATAGATTATCGTCAACACAAATGAATCATGTTCGTGACACAATCAGAGATCAACTTGTTAGGGGTAGATGATCCACTAATGAGACATTTCATGTATACATTTTAATTTAGATATGAATTTATCCAATTGTAATTGAAGTGGCTTTAGTGTTTTTTTTTTCAATAATAATTGAAATTTTATTATTTTACCAAATTTTATTTATATTTTTTCACTTCAATTATCACAATATATACAACTAATATGTGTGTGTGTGTGTGTGTGTGTGGAGTATTCAATAAGATTCATGCCCTTTTCAGTCATTTTCCATCTTAACGGGCTTTTCAAACACTAATCCAAACACGTTTAAGGTTAGAAAAAAAAGTCACTTTTTCTACTGCCAATCCAAATACAAATCACATTTACATTTTCACTTTTTTCTTATCTGACTTTTCTTAAAGTCAGATAGCAAAAAAAGCTAATTTTCTACCGCTAATCTAAATGGGCACTCTATCTCCAAATTCGACTGCAAATCCTACCTCGCGTTTGTCACCCCCCATGGCCGGATGTGGTTTGTTCATATGAGAAGGAGGTTTTTTCTTTTCAGTTGGAGAGTATTTTGGTATTTTGCCTTTAATGGACTCATTTTGCCACATTTGAGTGTTGGAAACATTGTGGGACCCTTAGCACAAAAAAGAAACAAATATTAGGTCTCTTATTTAATTTTAAGGTAGAGTTAATAAAATGTAAAATTTTTCTTGAATATGGTGTAATATATTAGAAGTGACTTGTAAATATCTCTAAATAAGTAATTAAGGCTATGCAAATGATATTGACAATAAATTTCTCTTAGATTGCTTTCTTTTATATACAACACCCCAACTATAGTCTCAATGATAAGTCACTTATAGGAAAAAAGTTTGATCCCAAATGTTAGTTAGTTGAATGGTTATTAATGGTCCTTCTCTAATTTTACCTGTATTTAATTTTTCTGAGAGAGAGAGGTGCAAATGATTTGTAAAAATTAATTATGGTAAAAAAAAAATACTCCTATTGAAAACCTAATTTAACTTAAATTAAAACTAAATTAGTTGGAGTTGAATATAATTTCAAATTTCAGATAATTCTACCAAATAAAAACTACGTAGAGCCTAGGAATTAGGTGTCACTTGGACAGTGAGCAGCCAACACCAAGAAGTTGGTGGCTTTCCTTTCATATGGACTTGGATTATCTCCATCAAAGAAATGAAATTTAGATATTTCTTTGTTACAAGTTTTAATTGGTATAAGCTAAAATTTAAGTTTTTGAAACTTTGAATTTATTCATTCAACATATTATTGATAATTTTATAAAACTTTAAAGTGCTCAAATGTTAATCTAACAGTTGTTTGTAAAATAGTTCAATTAAACAGTTCAAGTTCAAGATGAGAAGAGAAAGAAAAAGTGGAGAAAATCCAAGTGCTCCGTATTTTTGAAGCTGACTCAACGACACGTCGTCGCCGTTGATGTTCACCCAAATGCTTGTACACTTCTTCCCTTCCATCTTTCTAGAATATTTATTTAGTCTGTGTTTTAGAAATTATCTAATTTATTAATATTTTTAACTCAAAATACCCTTATCAAAAATAAAAATTATTGTTGTATAAAAAAAATTTATTAGCGCAGAATATTTTGTTTTGACTGTAGACTCAAGTTTTAACTTGCCAGTTTATATGAAAAAAGGGTTAGATTAAATTGAGAGGAGTGTGTCTTTTCAGCATAATCATATACACAACTTTTCCCAAACTTTGTTGCGTATTTAGTTTTCCGTAATCATTCCTTTGCTGTCTTGGCCGAAATAAAAGACCATAACAAATATTGGCACTTAAGACAGAAAGGCCATAATAATGAAGAACCATTCATAATACTGAATTTTTTTGCCAACCATGCATAAATACTGAATTATCTGCTTCCATAAGAAATCACATAGCCACCCATAAAACTCGCAGAACCACCCAATAACATTTAAATACAATTATTTAAGAAAAGTCTTAAATAAATAGATTTTACTAATATTGAACAGTGTGCATGTATAATTTACAGTGTTTTGAAGACCAGACCAAATCGGATCGGCTAGTGTTAAGTCGGTGGTCTAACCAGTCCGGTCACAGTCCAACCTTTTTAAAATTAAATTAATTAATTTTTTTAATTTTATTTAGAAGTTCATATAAATAACTATGAAATCTTCACTTCCTCATCAGTCTAGCCTCGGGTTAGCTTCGATTTAACTCCGATTTGATTCACTGACCCTTAACCCAGTACCCCGGTCGGTTTAGTAATCGGTTCGAGTTTCAGAACCTTAAAATTTACCACTCATCTTCTGAATAATAATAATAATAATAATAATAAATAGATATTATTAATGAATATTTTTATTATTATTATTATTTACCGCTCATCTAAAATGACGAGAAGTGGTACTCATTCATCCAGTTATCTCTGTTTTTGTTTTTTTAAAAAAGGTGTCTTTATAGCCTATACATACTGCTTGTTTTTAAATGGAAATTTTTTAATATTTTAAAATTAAAATGAAATAAAATTACTATCATCCAATTTTTTTTATTTGATTAAGAGTTTCCCTCTTAAAATTTAGAGGGTAAATAGTTATCTCTTTTAATAAGTGTATTTATTTAAATTTGTATTCTTCTTTTTATGTGAGGCCATTTACCACCTTATCTTATTAGTTAAGTACTATCATCCAACTTTAATTTTAGCGGTTATATTCAAAATGAGTTTTTTCAAGCGAGCAAGTTAGCAAGTATGCTTTTGAAGTGTGATTTTATAAATTTTATATTTCATATAAAGAAATTCAATATTAGATGTTGAAAGTCATAATGATTTTGATAACCATTTCTTTACTTATAATCTCTATGATTGGTTTTAGCTGAATATGACTAATAAGGTAGGGGTTGGATAATTGTGATTGGATCAGCATATTTAATTAATTATTTATTAAAAATATTCACATTAATTATATCCATATATATTACCAATATATCAATTTTATGAATTGCATTTATTAATTTCCGATATCACAAAATTATCTAATTAATTTTAAATAGTGGACATATTTTCCTAAAATGATTCACATTAATGATTTTAATCTCTACAGTAAGTAATTAATGCTGTATCAATCTTATTCATTAAATGTATCAATAATTTACGAGGTTATGAAATGATCTGATCGATATTGATTAATATTAACATTTACTTGGTGTACATCAAAAGAATTACGTATTGTTTTTATTTTTTTGGAGCAAAGAATTGCGTATTGTTGACTGTTATAATTAATTTAGATAGTCTTACGATAGTTAACTATGCTATTATTAATATTTCTTAATACAAATTGATAAAATATTAAATAAATAAAAAAATAAGAATTAATTATCAATATTAATTTGCAGCTTATTACTTGTGAATTTGTCATTAACAATTACATAAATACGTCGATGTCAAAAACTTGATAAATTTTACAAAATATTCACATTTGTTATTCGAATTTGTAATTGCTAGTACCAATATTATTCATTGCATGTATTAATTTATTAAATTAAAAAATTATCTAAATTTGGATTCATTTTAATATTCACGTTGATCGAAAGAAACACATTTAATATTGATATTGATGATTCAGTCCAAGAAAAAAATATTGATATTGATGATGATGATTAATCGGTCTAATAAAGTAAGTCAATGATATTAAATTTGAAATTCTTAATGAGTAATATTTAACACACACACACAAACACACATTGACCTTGAATTTAATATATATAATAAAAATCATATTTTTGCTCAAAAAATAAAAATAAAAATCATATCAATTAAGTTAGCACTAATTACTAAAATTAATTTTTGACCTTTAATTTGAACTTATTAGAGGACTCACTCTTAGGAAATAAGATAATATATATGTCATTCCGTCGCTTGGATTTGAACCTAAGATGTTTTGCCCTGCTTTCTATTATTAAAATCACTTAATAATTTTCTTTCTTTATATAAAACATTTTTAAAATAAATTTTAATGCCAACTTTAAAATAACATTTTTTAGGAACCGAAAACAACAATTTGGCAATGAAACAATGAACGAGGGCCATTGTATGAAATATTGAAATGGATAAGCTGATAAGTTAGAGGTCATTATCCAAATCCGACTGGAAGACACATAATACACTTGCCCCAATTAATAATTAATTAATCAATTAATTAATATGACATAAAAAAAATCAGATTTCTCAATATTAATAACTCAACATTTATTTTGTGCCACGTACACAAGGAATATATTTTATTCACACACGCACAAGCGCAAGCAAGCGCGACAGCGCGGGCATATATATACTCTATCTTATTTTTATTATAAGATACTAATTAATAAATATTTTTAATTTTTTTTATAAGGCACTTATAAGTTTTTAAGAAATATTTAATTTATTTTTTTATGTATATCTATATTTAATAAGAATGGTAAAAGAGAATAATAATTAATAGATATTTGAGTTTAATGTACTTCCTCCGGTCTTAATTATAAGATAAAGTTGACTTTTTTCGAGAAATTAAGGAAGCCAATTAAATTACTTTAGATTATTTATATTTTTATTTTTTTCTCCAAACTAATTAATTTGGATAATAAACTAATATATAATCTAAGGATACTAAAAATATAAACACTCTAAAGTAATTTAATTAACTTCCTTAATTTTTCTAAAAAAGTCAACTTTATTTTATAATTAGGACTGGTGGGAGTAGTTAGTAAAAATATTAAAATTTATTTAAATTTTAAGATAATTTTACTATTTTTAATTATTTTTATTGATTCAGAGAATTGATATTTAGTGCGGATCCTACATATATGTACTCCTCCTCCTCCTTCTTATAAGTTATTGGCGTCCATTGCTCACCACGGCATCGTCTTCTCTCCGTCCGAATCAATCTCAGCTGTCGAATTCGCTGTCCTAGGAAACAAACAAATGGACACCACCACCTACGACTGAGCGCTTGCCTCCGCTTTTCCTTCTCCTTCTTCTTTCTCTTTCTCTCTCTCTTGTTTGTAATAGGAAAGTTGAAACTAATTTGCTCAGAAATTTCGAACCTTCTAGTGTTCTCTCATTGTTCTCGTTTCTTCGATTCATGATGGGGATCGGCTTTTCGTCCTTGTTTGCGGACCGGAATGGGTCTCAGATTGTGCCGTCAAAACCTTCTTTGGGGGATTTGCCTGAGAGCTGCGTGGCTGAGATTCTCGGATATTTGAATCCTACGCAGATTTGTGAATTGGCTAGGTTGAATCGGACCTTCCGTGGCGCGTCATGGGCTGATTTTGTTTGGGAATCGAAGTTGCCTCCTAATTATGACGTTCTTCTCAGGGAAATTTTCGATGATTTACCGTGCGATTTGGGAAAGAGAGAGATTTACGCTAGGTTATGCCGAAAAAATACTCTTGATGAAGGCTCAAAGGTAAATGGTCCATTTGCTATTCCGTTTGTTCCGAGAAATTTTAATGAAAGAATTGATATAAGGAGATTTGCTGAATCAAACCATCTAGACCTCTCCTGTGGATATTATATTTTGCTTTTTCCTCCCAAAACAATGAAAAAGTTTCTAATCCTGAGATTTCAAATTCTGCATCCCTGGTTTGGGCTTTTGTTGCGTTTTGTTGATGAAAATGTTTATCGGATTGGAGTGATTTAAAGTAGTAGTTGAAATCTGTTAATTGGAGGACAGGGGTCGTTGCTCTGTTTTCTCTCTTTATTTGATTTTTCTGATATGCGACTTCAGATTCGTGATTCTTTTTTCCCATTAATAATACTATTTTCACCCTTAATCCTCAAAATACTTTTCTCCCGTCCTTCGTTTCGCTTGTAAAAGAATTGGTTCTTGTTAGGGTTTCATTTCCCCCCCTTTCTCTGATGAGTTTTAACACTTGGAATTTTGCAGAAAGTCTGGCTGGATGGAAGCACCGGCAAGCTTTGTTTGTCCATATCATCCAAGGGACTTTCAATAACCGGGATTGATGATCGCAGATATTGGAATCATATCCCGACCCAAGAATCTAGGTGAGATTCTTCACGATGAAAGGAATAGTGGATATATTGCAATTTATTGGTCTGTTGATGAGTTTATACTTATTGATCCTTGCTATTCCAACTACATATCTTTTCCTATGGGATGGATAATAATTTAGAAGTAAAAGGTTTTTGAAAGGCTTTATTATGTTTTTAGCATTTAAATCCTGTTAAAATGGGTAAAAAAAAATTGAAAAACGATAAAAGTTGTATGAAACTCAATGAAACATATGGAGAAAGACTGAAAACAAATGTTTAGAGCCTGATGGAGCCATAGTAATCATGACTTATGTACAGTGCAGCTTCCTTTTAGATTGAATATTGATGATTCTTCTATTATTTGTCCTTTAAGATGCTGGACGTTTATGTATTTTAAGAGTGTGGGCTTTACTGAACTCTTGATTTTGTCACTCTTGGACTGAAGTTGAATTGCATTCATTTTTCATTATAAATCTCTCTATGGTCTTCCAAGAAATACATTCATCCCAATCGAATCATTTCAGTCACCTGGAGTTTAATGTACTGATGCATTTCAAGAAAAATGTTTTATCTAGGAAGTTAGAAGGTTCTTATTAGGAAATTAATGGTAAAGTTTTTCTGTCAATCTATTGCCACTTGGGATATTGGGGTGACCAAAGGCAGTTTGTGAG
This sequence comes from Inga oerstediana, assembly GCA_963210345.1. Taxonomy (NCBI): domain Eukaryota; kingdom Viridiplantae; phylum Streptophyta; class Magnoliopsida; order Fabales; family Fabaceae; genus Inga; species Inga oerstediana. The sequence goes on along the minus strand of OY723411.1, from coordinate 14,265,234 downwards.
GTTCACTAATCTTCTGTTATATTGTATATGCACCTGATTAAAACACAAGAAGCCAGTAGCCTTATAATTATAAGATGTGGAATCATGTAACTCATGTTATACATATACGGATGTTGACATGCTCTTGTGAAGAAATATAGACCCACAAGCCATTGAATGAATCTGATTGTGCTCCTTCCTTTGTTACTCTCATTTTGATGGAGCAAGTCTTGAAGCTTATATTCATTTTTGGGTTAAAAAAAGGTCAAGTCTAGTTTAACTGAGCGTCAGAATTAAACCTGGGCTATTTCCATTGCTTGCAGGTTCCATACTGTTGCATATCTTCAGCAAATCTGGTGGTTTGAAGTTGATGGTGAACTAGAGTTTCCATTTCCAGCAGGAACATACAGCCTATTCTTCAGACTACATTTGGGGCGAGCCTCAAAAAGATTTGGGCGAAGAGTTTGCAACACTGAGCATGTACATGGTTGGGACATAAAGCCAGTACGATTCCAGCTATCGACTTCAGAGGGACAGTCTAGTTCATCTCAGTGTTTCCTGAAAGAGCCTGGGAAATGGGTGTTTTACCATGCAGGCGATTTCGTGGTTCAGAATGGGAATGCGTCCACAAGAGTTAAGTTCTCTCTGACTCAAATTGATTGCACGCACACAAAAGGTGGTCTGTGTGTAGATTCTGTGCTGGTATATCCATGTGAGCTCGGAAAGGTTAAAGCATTTTTAAACTGTTCTTAACCATCTGAGAGTAGGGAATTAGACTGTGAGTGTAAGATAAATGTTTCAAATAGGAGATTAGGGCGGCTTAAGGAGAGCTAGAGAATCGAGTTTTAGAATGGTTCTTTTAGAATTAGTTGTTTATAGGATGTGGTGTGAAATCTACTACTTTAGTGAAGTAATGCTACTTGATGTTTTGGTTCTGATCTCAAGAGCTTCAAGAATTTTTATTATTGTTTTTTTTGGCATTGTTTGAGTATGCAAGCATCATTAGGTGGTTTAAATTGACATGTTTGAATCATTCTTCCTCCTCCTTTTTTCAGTGTTCTTAAACTTGATAAATTAGAAGCTAACCACATTTAATATGATGTTGAATACTACTACTGATGAATGGGGCTGGCTGCATAAATCCCATAGTGTCATTGTGCTTTGTCCGAGACGAAGTCTACCTATAAGTCATTAACAGAGGTATCCCAATGACGTTTTAGCTTTATGCATAGGTATCTTTTTATTTAAGACAATCCTTAAAGCACAATCGGGATTAAAAGTGAGTACTTCAAATAGGGATTCGAATCTTGACTCGTGATGTTGTCAAAAACTGATGCCTTTTATTAGAGTTGAACTACAGGTGATTAATGACTTCTTCAAGTGCAAATGTCATAGAACTAATCCTTTTTGTTAGATTTAAACTCATGGGTGATTAATGACTTCTTCAAGTGCAAATATCATATTGAGTTACTTTGATAAATTTAGTTGGCAGAAAAGAGATTTGATATGTTTAATTCCAATTAGAATGAGCTCATTGCTTTTTGCATAGAACTTACGATGAGCTCATGAATAACTTAATTTTTTTTTTTTTGTGTTCATGTAATTATTTTGAGTTTTTAACTTTTTATATGTACGAAAGCAAATTCTTAAAATTTCTTGTGAAACCCGGGTAGTCTTTGGCAGTACAGTAACATCCCAATTGAAAACTAATACTAACATGCAAATGAGAGGAAAGGATCGGCCCCTCTTTCTTCGGTTTTTGCTTTCTTTCCTTGTCCTTTTTCCTTCATTGCAACCTCTAGTATCATCAGGGTTATTTTGCTATAAATTAAAAGCCTAATTACATAAATGGCTTGACACTATTGTGTTCTATTTAAAATTAGATGTTTGGATATGTAATTAACCAAAAGATCATGTTTTGTAACCTCATTAAGTATTCGTTTCAGTTTTCTTCTACCTTTTTTTATATGACTTCGTACTTGCTAGCCTTCTAATTAGTGTACTCAATGGCCTTCTTTAAACTTTTTTGAACAGATTCAAAATACATGTCTTTCAAATAACTTTTTTATGTACCAAATAAAGCACCCTAAAAAAATGTTTTGGCAATGTTTTTATTTCAGTAAGAAGTCACAAAAGTCTTTAGAATTTTACTGAATTTGTAAAAGATGACGATCAATATTTTTATTTTATTTATTTTTTTAATTCAAGGGATAGAAAAGAAAATGGATGGGATCGTTGGCGGAGCCCATGTATTATCTAAAACGCTAGGTGTGTTTGGTTTATGGGGGCGCGGGAGGGGGAGGGAGGAATTTTACCTTTTTTCGCTTGTTAGGGGAAGGAGAGGGGATTATTTGTAATAAGAGTAAAAAATAAAGGGAGGGAAAGGAATAAGGATCAAAATTGTGGTTTTCTTCTTACCCAAAAATTTAAACCAAATGAGAAAATAAGGTATCTCCCCCTTCAAACCAAACACACCTAATGTAGCCCTATTTCCTCCTCTGAATCTTCTAAAGCTGTTGAGGATATTTACGTCGGCGAGATTATCACTAAATGTTTAAAAAAAAAAACAAAGAAACATAACTTCTTAAAAAAAAGGCTATGAAGTAAGTTACTCCTCCTATCTTTAATATAAGATATATATTTAAAAAGTTGATCTTGGTCTTAAATATAAGATTTAATTTTTATATATGTCAACTTTTTTTTAATTTACGTCCTTTAATACATCTTCAATAATAATCAAGAAAGAGAAATGATGAGAAAATTAAGAAAGATGACTAGGGTATTTTAGAAAATATATAACATATTAACTAACTCAACTAACCTTTTTTAATATAATTAATTAGATAAATATATCTTATATTATTAGGAAAATAATTCTTTACCTGTCTTCCAAAGCTGTTTCGACTTCCAATTGGACCACGGCTAAATGACACAATTATCAGACTATTTTGTGATGTAACCCTATGGCCCATACAAAGCTTTGCCGTTTTATTCTTTGATGCAACAAATCCCCACCAACATCTACATTAATTCTTTGCAGGTTGGATGGAACATCTATGAGGATAAAAAAAAAAAAGAAGGGAAAATCACTCCTAGGTCCCAAGCAAGAAAGATAATATCAGAAAGGTCCCTGGGTACAACCCCAAAGCGCACATTCACAACCTGATGAGTGCGTTTTTACAACCTCGAGGGACCTTTCTGATATTATCTTTCTTGTTTGGGACCTCAGAGTAATTTTCCCTAAAAAAAACACATTCGCGCGCACACATGTGTATTTGATGTAGGAAAAAAGTTAATTGGTTAGTAATTACAATTTTTCAACCATAGAAATTAGTTTCTATACTCATAATATGTTACTTAGGGTTGATGTATATACTGACAAAATCAAATTAGATATGAGTTGCGAAAAAGTACAAAATAAAAGAATTTTTTTGTGGGTTAAACATGCTTTCGGCCATTATAGTTTACTGCAATTTGGATTTTTATCTCTCAAATTTATTTTATCTATAATCATTAGCCTCTGTAGTTTTAAAAAGGATTTAGACTTAAAGCTAACACCGTCAATTTTGTTAATAGGTCACTGACTTCGTTAACTTTACTGATATGACGCGAAGACTCGACAAGACATGGAATTAATGCATTTATATAGGTTAATGAGCTGGATAAATGATTTAAAAATTTAAAAAAAAAAAAGTTGGGTCTTAATGCCCGTTGAAGTAGATTTAATTGTGTGTTGTATTATTTTTAATTGATATGTATATTTATAATATTAAAGTACTTAAGTACCCTCTACTGGCGGAAAAAAAAAAAGTACTTAAGTACCCTCAACTGAAAAAATCCGAAAGTCATTTTTTTCCTCTCCACGGTTCATCCTCTTCTTTCTTGTTCTACTTTCAGAAATTGAACCAGAAATCTATCATCCAGAATCGAACTTAAACAATCAGAGGAAGTGTGTTTGCTGTTATGTTAAACCAAAAATTGCTGTTGTTGTCAAATCCAGGCCGAAGATAGATCAGACTTCCTGAACTTGCGATAGATTTGGTGACGCCTAGAAAGGCTACGTATAGAAAAGATAGACAGAGTCCACGGTAAGAATATGGTTGGTACGATGAATATACACATTGATGTATAAGACCAAACACATTTGGTCAGACTTAGTGTGTGCTCCTATCTCCAAAACTATGGTTTCAGAAGCATTTTTCCGTAAATCGAGATAAAGCTCCTCTCACATACTTACCTCGAAAATTGTAAAAGTTATTCTCTAAAAGCTAATCCGAACACACACTTAGAAACTATTTTTTGGTCTAGTTATGAAAAAGATTGTGAGAAGAACTATGGATTCAGTTGTCAAGGCAACAACTTGCCTTTGAAAGGATACTTAAATATAAGACCTAAGTAAATAATAATGAAGTTAAGGAAGTAAAGCAATAGACAGTGTACCTGTCAACACCCATTTCTATTTCGATAATCGAAAAGTAATAAAGACGGAATTTAATGGGCATACGGAAAAGTACAAATATATTGATAAAAATATTCGTTTACAATTTCGATATCGTTCGTCAATGGAAACAGAAAATACAATGGAAGTTTAATATTTACAATTTTCGGCAAAATATCTCAAAATAGACTAATTATGACCACGATCTTGTCCTCGCCTCGAGACCTGTGCCGCTCACATTCTGGCGTCTACATCTTTTCCCTTAGACCCACTGGTACTCACTGAAGTGTTTATTAAAAATAGGGTGAGATTCTGAAGAACCCCAGTAGAAACATGTTATCATTCATAGAAAATGCAAAAAGTAAATATGATATATGCCATGGTACGCACAAATTAATGAACAATATAAACACATCATCATCATCATGTATACATGAGTAGGGCCCAGCCCCACAATCTACACCAGTTGGACTTCTGCCAACTCCCAGTGTAAGTGCACCTCTGGCACTAACTGCCCCTCTCTAGGCAAATCATGTGGATTAATAAAGTGCATTTACAAAACAATGGCATCCACACGATCACATAACTTATGCCATAGTGTATGAAGGATAATGTCCCTACCTCAATGCTTTATACTTTTTAATGGTGTCTCGTAAAGCGTGTTGTCCCGACGTCCGACTTGGTCCTAAAATATTAAATGTACCAGAAATAGATCATAACCTATCCAAGTATCATTTTAGACTCTTCTATAGTGTTTATTGTGGTTATATTAGTCTATGGTGAAAATTTACAAAAATGCCCCCAGGAACCCGGCCTGACCCCCGCTGTATCCGTCCCGATGGCACGTTTTCCCAAAATTTTGACCAAAGCTATTTTGACTTATTTTTGCCCAAGGAATTCATTTCTAGGCTCAAAATCGCTAAATTCAGTGTCAAATTACGAAAATTCCCTTGACAGCCCCTATTCAGGCATTTTAGTGGCGTTTTCGTAATTATGCTTTTTCGGCCTCTACCGAAAAAGTGCCCAACTGTAACCCCACCTATTTTTGCCCAATGAGTCCAATGGAACCATTTATTTCATGAGAATCCAACTCCTACCACCATTTCTGGTCTGACTGAAATATTGAAGGGAAAATAGAAAAATGTAGCTTTTTGTTTTAGCTTCCAAAACTTGTACTTTTCCACTTCTAATCCTTGGTTAACTCATTTAAACACTTCTTAATCATGATTTAAAGGATTTTGGGCAGCATAACCCCTTAGGGTTATAACTTTTCTAATTTTACAACTCAATCCAAAAATCACAAAACCAAACAACAATCACCAACAACAACTTCAATACACTAAGAAGTTGAGATTTTTGAATATTACCTCTTGATCCTTGATGTTTCTCTCTCTATGACGTCCTCTCTCTCTCCTCAACCTTGAAGATTAGCTTGCTAAACCATGATTTCCATGAAGAATAAGAGATTAGAGGATGACTACACAAAATAAGAAGCTTAAATCACTTTAGAACACAAGCTCTTACCTTGATTTTCTTCCTCTTTCTCTCTAGCCTTAGGAGCTTCACAAACTCACTCTCTCTTCCTTTTCTCTATGGCTTGGATGAAATATGCACAAGGGGAGGGAGAAAATGTGTTTTAGTATTTGAGTCTTCTTCCTTCCTAACCATTGATTTAATCAAGGGCCCAAATTGTGACACTTGTCACCATCCTCTCTCCCCTCATGATCATTCCATTAGTTACTCATTAAAATTTGAACCAATTTCTTCATGTTTGGTTCTAAAAAAAATGTCCACCCCCTCTCTTCTTCAACTATTCCATCATTCCTCCAACTAAGTCAAAATGTGCACTCCACCATGTCATCATGTTTCTTATTTCTTCACTCAAGCTTCCATCATCATGCACTATACCATCATTCCATTTTTGTGTACACTCAATATTGGTCATGATTTCCTTCTACTTGTGACATGTGATCATGTATCAATTAATATTCCCCCCTTTCTTTCATGTTGGACGAAAATTAGAGAGGAAGAGGAGAGAAAATGGTTTTACACAATTCCATAATTCACACAATTGATTTTATGTATAATCCCCCTTAATTTCTCAATTCTTGATTTATTCCACCAAGAATAATCACAATATGCTTTTTCCTTTATTTTCCTTGATTAATTGAAATTAACTCCAATTAATTGGAAAATAATTAATCTTGGGCAAAATTGGCAAAATTATGATTTTGCTATCCCCTTTGTAATTTAATTCAATTTTTGAATTAATTTGTCTATTTCCTTATGAATATGAATATTTCAAAATTCACAAGATCCAAATTCATGAATATTTACCATTTTATTGAATTGCTCAAATAATTACAATATATTCTTGGTGAATATAGAATTTGGGGTGTTACAATACCTTTGTCATTCATGGAATAAGAACACAAATTGTGTTCTTCCATCATTCAAGGAGCCATATGGCTAGAAAAGTTTCCATGAGTAATTGGGAATGAATAGTGGATAGAAGGATTTAAGCGACAACATCTTATGACGTGGATTTTAAATATCATAGTAAGGCAAAACATACATTTGATGTATCTCTATTAGAGATATGCTTTTAGAGAAGGAAAGAAACATTTCAATGACCTTCTGCTGAAAGATTGTTGGTAGATCCTCTTATTGAGCCCATAGCTTGATATTCATTGAGTTAGTGAAAATCATAGGACACAAATAGAATATAAGATCTTAAACATATTTTATCTAAAGATAGAAGAAATAGTATGTATACTATGCGTACATACATTAAAGTTATACACTTTTGTATGTCATATAAGTCAGAAAAGGTTAGTTCACTCATATGAACAACCGTTTTCCCACGTTTTGTAGGGGCATAGGAGGATAGGACGAGCAAATGATCACCATGAGATAGTTAAAAAGAATTTTTATGTTTGAGTCGTCTCAGTTAAACTAAGCTGAGATCCATATGGGTATATATACATAGAAAATGGATAGAAGAATACAAACCTAGAGCCTGGCAAGGAAATCCTTTTCACAAATGAGATTGCAAAAGATTTATTAAGCAAAAAGTTTCTAGTTCGAATGTTGAGTACATTTATGTCTATATGGTGAAAGAAAAAAAATTTTGACATATACAACAAATTGATTACCGTAGCATACAATTTATACTGCATGTGCTTGAGAGTTAAACTGCAACATGGGAAGTAAGTGAAAAATTCTTGGTTCACTACTGTGTGAGTCCCTGGAAAGAAAAATCCTTCCACGATGCCCTTAAGATTTAGGTGGCATTATAAAATCTTGGTTTAGTGACAGTTACTTGAGTTGAAGCTCTATGATCACACATGATTAAGTCAGACGAGTGAAACCTAGGAAGGCAACCAAGTCAAGATAGATTGATGGTTAGTCAAAAAAGAAGATTTGGTCCTACACACACGAGTTGTGCTAGTATTTGTGGTCGACCCCTTACTAGTTCTCTGTGTAATTTGTAAGTGCGGATACTATACGTATGGAAGGCAATCTGAGTTAATTAATATATTAACTCGAGAGGTATTATATGTATGGGAGAATCTGGGCATCTGAAGCAACAAATATATATCTTACAGATACATAAAGGGTGTTCTTGAATGCTAATCCAATGTGAGGGATTTCTAGTTTCACAAGCACGACATTTTGAAGACATTTTGCCCATGTGGTCACAGTAGACGCTAAGTATAAAACATGAAAGAAAAATAGACTCACGATGGGAGCCCCATCAAGTGTGAGTGGAATATGTTGGACTTTGGGTTTAAGACAGCCCTTGATGGACCGGACTCTGTAATTAGGAAATAAGTAACCCTATCAAATAAGACATAAATCAGAATTAATTATAGATTTGTTAATTGAGAAATAAGTAATTGTATATTAGAAAATTAATCAAGAATTAATTTTCTGATTATTACTTAGAAAGCAATTTAGAGTGTATATAACTTTCTAATTGGTGGTTTCCCTAGAACTCTGTAAATAGGAAGTGTCTCCCTCAGTTAAATATCACCCATGCCATCGAGCTATCTGGTAATCTCTCTTCTCTCCTACTATCTTTCTTGTTTTGGTGATCTACTGTGCCAATCCTATTTAGGCTCTAGTAGCATAATAATTGCATGAGCATTATTATGTTCAAGTTATAGAGCACTGAAGCATTGACCCGAATCCGAATGTGGATTCACCTCGGTATGTAAGTCTCTTCTCTCTCCTTAATTTTTTCCGTCATATATACATACATGTATGCATGTATGCGTGCGTGCGTGCGTGCGTGTAAATTGATATTGATTTATGAGATTGGAAAAATTGTGTTGACAGCTTGTGAATTGATAATGACATGTGATAATCCATTGTAATTATATTTCTTGAGTATTGATATGAGAGGGGATGGTGTTTGTAGATTTGATGGGAGGTTATTCATAGAAGAAATAAGGGGATGAATTCTTATACAAAAAGGGGGAACACGGTGGGTTTCTAGGTGTATACTAGTTTGTTCTTTTTTATATTTATGTTTAGTAGGGCCTTGACATCCCACTAATACATTAGAGGAGGAATCCATGGTCCGATCTTGTGCTATGTGGATTTTTACTGGTTCATATCACTTGATCAGTGAGCTTGTTAATTTGAACTATCAGTCAAATAAGTGAGTATTAGCTCATGGGTTCAGTCAGAAGAAATAAGATGAGAGGAAATAAAGGAGGATTGAGAATAAATTGTTGTTATTCATTTTTGTGCACCCATGTGTTAAATATGAGAATGAGATTATGATATTGTAAATTGATATACATATAACCATAAAGATGTTTTTGATAATTATATGAATTTGTAACTGTCCCACTTGGCACCTCATGAGCACTTATTCGTATGCCTGATGAGATGAATTGTTGGTTGTTGAGGCTTTTGTCTCACTCCATTGATTTAACATTTTTCCAGGTGGTATTTTGTATTTTGGTCCATCAAGGAAGACTCCATAAGCTTAAGCTACTTCTTCTGCTAAGAGTAATGTTTCTATCTTTTTTTTCCTTTGTTTATGTTGGATTATTGTATATTGCTATGTTAGGGCTCATCCTATACACTTTTATTTATTTTGAATATTTGATGGAACTATATACTTTTGAATTTTAGTAATTGGATAACTCTTGATGATTTTGGATGGTTTAAAGGCCTTAGTATTGTGTTTTAAAACCTGTGGATCCACATCTTGGTTTAATTTGGATATTTTGATATGTGATGAAGAATTATTTAGTTAAAGAATTGGACTTGATAGTGAATGCTTATTTTGGGTTTCAAGAAGTCCAAAGCTCAATTGTATTGTATGCATGATAGTGTTTATATGAATGGTTTGATTAAACCCTTAGTTAATCATTGTTATAAGAAAAGGATTTTACACACATCATCAGCTACTAACATCATTTCTCTCATAAATTAACAAATTTTAAGTATATAGACTAGTACCTGTAATTGAGGAAAACTATTATGTCCCAATATAAAAAACAACAAAATCTTTATTAAAAATGAGATAAAATTATAACAACTTGCCTACTTACAGATTAAAGAAAACAGCCATTTGGTAAATTGAAGAAGAACATGATCAGAAATAACTTAAAATGAAAGACTAAACCATCACTCTCCCTTAAATCTTGACAAGGGTATGTTTGACTTTTTGATAAGGATTACATGGAGCATGATCCTTTCCAATTTTGTATATTAAAACCGTATTGAAATCCCACATTTGTCGCTTACCAAATCATAAAATTCGTTGAACGGCACATAGTACTGTATTTATTCATTTTTTGGACTGAAAAAAATGTAACCAATATATACATGAAAAGATTACAAATATGACCCGATGGTAGAGGGGTAAAATAAATCATTGGTTTCAAATCTGATTACAAAGCACAAAACTTTGGAATAACGTTAAACTCAATTTTATCATATACCAATACGTGTATTACACACATTTAGGGCCAGCTAAGGTTACATTAAGTATGCCAAATGCTAAAATTTAGAATTGAAAATTTGGACTCCTTGTTATAAGTCCAATTTGTCAAAATTTTTGGTCCTTAATATAAATTCATCCTAATTGTCATTAATGATTGCTTTCCAATTTTATTATTATTGAAAATGGAAATATGATTTTACAAAAATGAAACCCGATGATCAAGCTTGGCTGGAACTGGAGTCCCATATGTCAACATCAAAGAGTGGAAGGGGGAGCTCGTGAATATTGGATTTGAAGAGATATGGAAGAAAGCTCCATATTGCAATAGGTCCTATAACAGTCATATACCTGATTATAGCTTGAAATTGCAAAATAGATATTAGGCAAAAGAGCAAGATAGGGGTATGCAAAAAGGACGACAACAAGGAGAAACCCATATCTTCAATTGAAACTAACGATCACAACAACTCCGTTAGATGTTGATGTGTTTAATGATCCATATGCCACTTGTTGATTGGAAAACTAGATGTACTGGATATAAAAAATTGAATGTAAGCTTTATCCTAGGGGTGAGCATGGTGCCTAGTGGCCCGGTGCGCCCACCCTAGCCCTGCAAAAAATTACCCAACCCAGCCCTAAAAAATTGGCCCGAAAAAATTTTGGGCAGCTTTGGGCGGGCTAATAACCGGGCAGGGCCGGGCATCGGGCAAGGGGTGCTGCCCTGCCCGGAAAATTATGTTCATTTATTTATAATATAAAATTTCATATCAATTAAATATTATTTCATATATATATATTTTTATTTAAAATATATATTGTCTGTTGTATAATACTCTTCTGGTCATCTCTTTTTTGCCCTAGCCACTAAACACTATTTACAAGTAGATTTCTTCCTTCCTTCTTTATTTTGTGATGTATTAAACTATAGTTGCTTTTATTTATTTTTTTTTCCAGATGCTTCATCATTTGATCAACTTTTGGAACATTGAATTGATGCAAACTACTTTGACTTCACAGCTTTAATTACAATTATTTTGTTTCCTTATTTATAATGGATTATGGATGTTGTTTAATTTTTAAAGTATGGATATTTGTTAAGACATGTGGTAGTTTTTAAATTTCAAAACTTAAGTTATAGACTTATTTTGAAATATCCCAAGACGTGGAATCATCAAATGTATTTGAAGTTTATATTACTTACGGCGAAGTTAAAACATATGGTATTGGTAACTATAGGAATATTCATGAAATTTATATGGAATTATTTTTTTCATATGTGGACAAGACAAGGAGTTATCACTTGGGCAGGGAAGCTCACCCTGCCCAGCCCATCCTTGTCCAGCCCAAAATGATTAGGGCTTTTAGCGGGCAGGGCAGGGCTGGGCATCGGGCTACAAAATGCAGCCCATTCATCCTTCGGGCTGGGCATCAGGTATGGGTCTTGCCCTGCCCAACCCTGCCCATGCCCACCCCTACTTTATCCTTTTTTTAGTATTCATTAATCATTATTAAATATAGACAAATTTAAAAAAGTCAATTAATTCAATGAATTAAATGTCATAACTTCTATTTTTTAGTACGTGAGATTTGGTCAAATTAAATTTCTAATAAGAACCAGAGTGGTATATGTATATTTATAACATGGCAGTAGGAGTATTTCTCTTATTGCTGGGTGAGTATCGTTCACAGCGTCTCCCTCCTCGACTCTGACTGGTACTTTTTGTTTTGGTCTTTGTTTTTTGTGTTTTTCTTTGAGCTTTTGATATTGGTGTTGCTTGTTTTTTTTTAGCAATAAACATATTTGAGGCTTCGACGGCAGCAAACTAAATCTAGCATTTTCAATTCATGTTTGTGAGAGTTTGGGTTTTGACTCATGATGACTACAATCTTACATCTTGATGACACCATCTTTCAAAGGATTATTGTGGGTTATTGGTAATGGCAAATCCAAAGTTTACATGTATGTTTGGATTAACTTATTTTTCAAGAATAAGTATTTATTATGTAAGTCGAGATAAAACTCCTCTCACATACTCACCTTATATATCATAAATCATGATTTATAAGCACTTATTGTCTAAAAATAAACTATCCCAAGATATTGTGATTATCTCTCCTTCATCTTCTTTACTAGTGTATGTGGGTGCTTTTGCTTTAACGAAATCTTCTCATAAAGGTTCTTTAACAACCATGCATGATTGGATTTTTACCAAGGAACGAAAAACCGGACCGGTCAATGAACCGGTCACAACACAGGTTCAAGGGTTAATGGGTCAACTGGGGTATAACCGGTAGTTGAACCGGTCATATTAAAATATTATAATTTATTAGTAATAATATACATTAATATATTTTTAAAATTCTATATATAAAAATAAAGATTTTTAGAAAAACAAAAAGCTTAAAATCTATTAATATTAGTTATAATGCTCATACTTATGCAATTATATCTCATTTTTAATAATTATTATATCTTTTTAAATAATTTTTTTCATTATCTTCTTCAGTTTTTTTAGATTTGTTCTTTTTTTACATATTTTTCTTTTCATTTTAGTCTTCAACCTTCCATTTTCCCCTCAAAAAGCAAAAAAAAAAAAACTTAAAAAAAAAAACGAAACCGGTTCAACCGGTTCGACCACCGGTTTTACCTGTTCTGACCGGTCGAACCGGTTTCAGACCGGTTCAACCGGTTTGATGGTTTATCAGCAAACCGGATCGGACCATGGACCGGTTCCCGGTTCAACCGGTCGAACCGGCCGGTCCGGTCCGATTTTTTGTTCTATGATTTTTACCGATAAGAGGGGTGGGTTATTTGCACAATTCAAATGATGAAAGCATAAACTTTTCATTTCACAAATAGGTAAGTAAGGGCTTGTTTGCTATGAGGGGAGGGGAGGGAAAGTAGGTGGAGGGAAAATTTTTTTGCGTTGAATTTAAAAAAAATTAGAGAAGTGGGGTTAAAAATTTTTAATTAATTTTTCTTACTCTTTTATCTTATATATTCTCTTTATTAACATTTTATTACCCCACTTCTTTAATCTTTTAAAATTCAATTCATAAAAATTTTCCCTCCCCTCCCTTCCCCTCCAATTCCCTCACACCAAATCCCACTTCTTCAATATTTTAAAATTCAACTCAAAAATTTTTTTCCTCCGCCCACTTTCCCTCCGACCAAACAAACCCTTGAAGAAAGGAGGGGAACTCTAATTTTATTGGGCAATGAAATGTGGAGGAGCTTAGCAAAATTGCACTCCAAAAGAATTAACACCACAAAAGGTCAAAGCTACAAATATTATCTAGATCACAACAGGGAATGGATCCCCTCCAACCTCCCCCTATGTTTGCTCAAAGTATCTCATTAATTTGTAAAAATAATTACAAGAGGATTTATTAAGCACACATGAAAGATCCATACCTGTAGAGATATCTTTGTAAAATTTTCAGTGATCTCAATAATCTCCAGAACAGACAAATTCATAATCAATTGGGTTCCCTTAGTTTTATACAGAGTACAGTGAGAAACAAAGAGAATGCAAGAATTAATCTCCCTTCCTTAATCTCCGTGTGGTGAAATAAACAAGAATCACATTAACTTATTAAGTCTTTAATCATAAATTTATTCTAAAAGGCAAATTGATAAATTAAAGTTGGAAAAAAAAATAAAAATAAAGAAACTCAATTTCCTCATGGAGTGTGGAATAACATAGACTTGTCAATAGCCTTTTAATTTAGTGGCATGAGAACGCTCATATAAGTGGAGGTCGCCAGTTCAATCCTGTTTGTATTATAAAATCACGAGTGCCTTTCCTTTTAATTAAAAAAAGAAATTAAAATGTAAATTTACTAAAGAAGTTTTTTTCTTAAGAGCGTATGACATAATTAAATTTTGAAAGGAATAAAAATACTAATAAAAAATTTAAAATGGTGCAGATTTACAAAGATTATTAAATTTCATCAAATGTTTGTTAGGTTTTATTTCAAATTGATTTTGGGTGAATTTAACCGATATTTAATAAAATTTAACGACTTTAAAGAATATGTATCATCTTAAATTATTTATTAATATTTTTTTCTATTTCAAAACTTATAAGTATCAAACGCTTATTAAAAAAATTTTATTGATAAAATTAGACCTTAACTCTTGAAACAAAATAAAAGTGATCACTGATGGCAAAAAAAACAACAAAAGTGATCACAGCAACAATGATTTATGTTTAATTGCCTTGCTTTCCGTATGTACTACCAAATATACCTTGAGCTGGCTCTCCGATCTGTGATGAGAGGGCATTTATGTAAGTTCATCTCATTAAACAGGCATATGAGCGAGATTAAGATAAAAGCCTGATTATTTAGAATAATTATTGGAAAAATGGAGTTTATCAATTTAGTTTTTATTAATTTTATTTTTGATAAAAGTCTGATTATATAATGTGATTTATGTTTGGAACAACGATTGTATAAATGACTTTTGTAAAAGTAAAACTTGTTTGGATTAATTTAAGTACAAGTGACTTTTATAATAATAATAAGAGGGAGTGGGTGAAAAAATATTTTAAAGAGTTAAAAACATCAAAAGATAGTTTAAAATAAGTTTTGGAATTAAAAAGTACATTAAGTATAAAATTACAATCAGTCTGATAACACACTGGGTACATTTCAAAAAATATTTTAAGGGTCAAAAACACAAAAAAATAGTTGAAATTAATTTTTGTAGCCGAAAAAATACGTTAAGGGTAAAATTGCAATCAGTCTGATAGCATACTAAACACAACTGAAAAAATATTTTAATCATTCCCACTCTCCCAAAAACTCAATCAATAAAAGCTCCAATATTAAACTTATAGAATAAGTTATTTTAATCATCACAACTCAATTGACAATGGTGGAATCCAAACACTATTTTTTTTTTTTTTCCAATTATCAATTAACTTTCTCCTCCCAATTTTTTTTCCCATAATGTTGCTTTCGATATTTCCGAAGCGGAAGCCTTGTTTGGTAATCTGTGCTCACCCACTGCCGCTCAGCTACAATGAAGAAACCAGAGCAGTATAAGAAAAGAAAGGCTAAGGCATTGAAATTCGAATTCCATTTCTAACCGAGACGATAATCTTTTCATTTTCTGAAGCTTAAGGCACCATGGACCTTGACATGGACTCCATGGCGGCGGCTATAGGGGTTTCAGTCCCAGTGCTTCGTTTCCTTCTCTGCTTCGTCGCCACAATTCCGGTCAGTTTCCTATGGCGGTTCGTTCCCGGTCCATTTCCCAAGCATCTTTACTCTGCCGGCACCGGCGTACTTCTCTCCTACCTTTCATTTGGATTTTCCTCTAACATACATTTCCTGGTCCCGATGTTGCTTGGTTACGCTTCCATGCTCCTATACCGGCCCCGATGTGGAATTATCACCTTCTTCTTGGGATTTGGTTACCTCATTGGCTGGTATGTTTCTTGTTTAATTTGTTTCTCGTTCCTTTCTTTTTTGCTGCCAGTGTGCCCTTACTGAGTGGTCACCTTCTTGCTCATTAATTGAAGTGGGGTCGTACTTGGATTTTAATTAATTTGCAACGAACTTGGTTTATGGTGATTTTAAATTCAGTGTACTGAAAACTCATTGAATCTGCCTTAATTTCTTTTTCACTGGTACTTTATAACCTGAGGTTGTAGTTGTACATTGCGCTATATTTATCAATGTACTGAAAACTTTCGCGCCTGCAGAGTTGCGAGCCCTCTTTTTTGTTCAATAATTTGATGATTGATGATGTGCGTTTGTGTAGCCATGTGTATTACATGAGTGGCGATGCATGGAAAGAAGGTGGTATTGATGCCACTGGTAGGTGCTAACTCATAATTTTCGGTATAAATTCGTACTTTGTTGCTGTTATTTGCAAAATTGATTGTGTTGGTCAATCAATAAATGCTTTCTTGTAATAGGAGCATTAATGGTGCTGACACTGAAGGTCATCTCCTGTGCAATTAATTATAATGATGGATTATTGAAAGAGGACGGTTTGCGTGAGGCTCAGAAGAAAAATCGTTTAATTAAGTTGCCTTCAGTCATCGAATATATTGGTTACTGCTTCTGCTGCGGCAGTCACTTTGCTGGTCCAGTTTATGAAATGAAGGATTATTTAGACTGGACAGAAGAAAAGGGGGTACGTTTATGGGGAGTTCCTTTTTTTATTTCATTTTAATTAAAAATATAAGTCCCTCGTTCCTCGGGAATTTGTGGGCCTACAATTTATATTTGTAGTCATGGTTTTATTTGTTTGGAAAAAGTGGGTCATTTCTAGTCTTTATTGTTTATAGATTTGGAGCAAGTCAGGAAAAGGTTCATATCCATCACCATATGGAGCAACTCTTCGAGCTGTTCTCCAAGCTGGTTTTTGCATGGCCATGTACTTGTACCTGGTACCATATTTTCCTCTTTCCAGGTTTACCGATCCTATATACCATGAATGGGGGTTCTGGAGGCGGTTGGGTTACCAGTACATGTCTGGCTTTACAGCACGCTGGAAATATTATTTCATTTGGTCAATTTCAGAGGCTTCAATTATCATTTCCGGCTTGGGTTTCAGCGGCTGGACAGAGTCTCCACCAAAGCCATGTTGGGATAGGGCTAAAAATGTTGATATATTGGGTGTTGAGTTTGTAAAGAGTGCAGTTGCATTGCCTCTTGTGTGGAATATACAAGTCAGCACTTGGCTTCGTCATTGTGAGTTTTATGCTTAGCTTCAATGCTTTTATAACACTGGTTTATTTAGCTATCTGTTGCTTATTTGCATCTATTAGTCTAGGCAAAGAAACTTGATTTTTGATCTTACCTGCACAATTTTTCTTTTCTGCTAACATTCAGGTTCGAAGACCTATTAAGTGCCGTTAAATTAACTTTGTGTACAATCATATTTTATTTAAAATTTATTAGATATTGTTAAAACTTTTCTTGGAATTCACTTTTAATTTGTTTCTTGGAAGTTTGAAGATGATTAAGCAGGAGACTTGTTTCAGACCCTTTTTTAATTTTATTTTATTTTATCATACCCTGTAAAGCAACAACAATATAGATTACCTGTATCCATATAAGACTACGAAGGGTTACTGTGATAATATGGATACATCTTATTCTTTTTTCCCTGTAGATGTTTACGATAGGCTTGTTAAGAAGGGGAAGAAGCCTGGTTTCTTTCAGTTACTTGCCACACAGACAGTGAGTGCTATTTGGCATGTAAGTACAGTTTTATCATCATTTTAAAATTAATAATATTACTGTATCTTTATCTACACTATTACTGCTTCAAGCCTGCATGTTGTCTGATCATGGTAACTAGTGCTTCAAGATTTATTTTCTGCATTTTCTTCCTTTAAATTATTGTTTTATAAAACCCTCCTTACCTTTGCTAATGCATGTCTAAATTTGAGTAAGTAAATAATCACAACCTGAAGTTTGCTGCAGTTGATGACCTATACCTTAACTTCTAGTATATTTTGTTGAACAAAATATGTGACCTCGGAATTATGACCTTTTTTACCAGCAGCATTTAGCGAACTGAAGGTGTGAAACAACTTGATGTGCCTGTATTCTGTTTTAATTTTTGCTTCATGTATTGGGTCCCATGATATATTAACTTCTGTTTGAAATTGACTTTATTATTGCAGGGATTATATCCTGGCTACATCATATTCTTTGTTCAGTCTGCATTAATGATCGCTGGTTCCAGGGGTATAAATTGGATTACTTTCGTTTGTTGCCATCCATCTTTTAAGGGAGTAATTAACATTTTTGTCTTCTTTTCATGCAGTCATTTACAGATGGCAGCAATCTGCACATCCTCTGGCTAAGAATATTCTGGCGTTTATGAATTTAGCCTATTCCGTTTTGGTTCTGAACTACTCTAGTGTGGGTTTCATGGTTAGTCCTCTCTCTCTCTTCCTTATTCTCAGTGTCTCATGGGTCATCATGTGTTGTTTTATTATTATTATTTTTTAAGTTAGAGAGGCAAACACTAACTACTTAAGGTTACAAGCGGGATTGAATCTGTGGCCTCCTACTTACAGGAAAGCTTTCATGCCACTAAGCTACAAAGCCATTGGCATGGGTCCTTTAATGTTGACACGCACAAATACACCCAACATAATCAGAATTTTCAAATGAAAATATTTTTTGAGTTTGATATGCTTCCTATCCTATGATCTTTTTTGAACAGGTGTTAAGTCTGCATGAAACTCTGGCCTCATATGGAAGCGTGTATTATATTGGAACTGTTATTCCCATTGCACTGATTCTTCTTGGGAACATAATCAAACCTGGGAAGCCTGTCAGATCAAAACCTCAAAAAGAGCAGTAAGGTAGACAATCAAGCATTCTCTTCCTGGAACTTCCAAAATAACATCAAGATATTAAAAGAGAGCTGTGCTGTGTCCATGGTTTTCTCTCCTGGTGTTCAATAATCTGTAACAGCTACTTTATTTTGTCTTCAAAATGGTCACTTCTATGTACTTTTTGTCTGAAATGTGTCAACTAGTGAGGCTAATTTTTGTCTGCTTATAAACAACTTTTAACTGCTTGAAGTGTAATTGTTACTGAGGAAATCAAAATCTAGTTTTGTTGCTATGGCTGTGGAAAATTTATGTAATACTTTGGTCTTAAAAGATAAACCCATTTTGTAGTTCAAATTCAACTACAAATTATAGGGGGGAGTAACTGTTTCTCTAATATCTCAGTCCTAACCATTAATACAAGTTGGAGTCTACCTTATTTCGAGTGTATGCTATAGCTCTACTCAATTAAATCAGAAGGCAAAAGTTGGGGTGAATTGTGATATTTAAATTCAAATTCGATGGGAACGTGGATAGATTTGACTAATTTATTTATTAATGAGTTTTTATTTTCATAAAATATCATATTTAATTATGTGCATGAGAACTAATTTCATAAATTGGAATCTTCATGTCTGTTTTTGTGGTTGGGCTTGAAACTATTTCAAGCCCATCATCCCGGCAAAACTCTGACAAAAAAGGTTTAATCTTTTTCCATAAGGTGAAAATTAGGAAATGGAATCTAAGTCCTTTGTCTCAATAAGGTTCATAGAAACATGGGATGGGCTTAATATTGACAATTAAAAAAATACTCCCTCAGTGATGGCAAAAACATAAAAAAAAAAAAAAAAAAACTCCCTCAGTACTTAATATAATATATTTTTAGAGAGTTCACAATGATTCTAAATATAAGATATTTTTATATTTGTTAATTTTTTCCTTATCTACTCATTGATATTGTATCAACAATGATTAAGGAGGAGAAGAGAGAAAGACGGAATTGAGAAAGATAATGGGAAAATCCCTGAAAAAGAACTTTGAAATAGGGAAAAGACAAAAATGTGATCTCAATTTCCATATTCCCACAGAGGTGTTAGTGCCTGATTTGTTTGTCATTTTTGAAATCAAAATAAAATTACACTACTACCCTTGAAATCATCTTCTCCTTCGACAAAAGCATCTCCTCCTCTGGCGACGGGGCCTCCTCCAGTAATGGCGACTCTTTCTCCAACGATGGCGGACTTTATATCTTCGATCTCTACTACCATATATGGTTCTCACTCGCGTTCACATTTGTTCATTGGTTATTCCTCACTCTGTTTCAGACAAAGAAAATAGGTGAGAAACAGAAACTGGACTTCGAGTGCATGTTTTGGGCATGTTTTAAATGGATGAACTCGAGTTTTTTATTTAAAAACTCGAGTTCAAAGCATCACTAGCGGGCAACCCGCTAGTGATACTTCATCACTAGCGGGTTGCCCGCTAGTGATGCTTTGAACTCGAGTTTTTAAATAAAAAACCTGAGTTCATCCATTTAAAATATGCTCAAAATTCGAAACCAAAACTTCACCCTCTGCTGCATTCACTACTCCTTATATCCACCCAAAAATCGTACCCAAATGTCGACCACTGCACCGCCTTCGCTCCTCCTCAAATCCACAACACCAACTATTGAGACACACTCCTCCCTCATAGCAACAAATCCAAATTTTATAGACGCCGATTTCCAACCATCTCAGGCAATGAGTATTCGTATTGTCCCTCCCCCTCAAAATCGACCACACCTATGTCGCTGCCACTAGCCTCTCTCACTACCATGGATCCAAGGTCAACCAACGGCACCGAACGACGGCAGCAGGAGATGAAGAGTCCCGACTACGTTTTCGCGCTATACCTCCCTCAACGTTTTTCAGTATAAAAAATCCTAGGGTTACTTCAGTCATTTCCTTTCGATTTGTAATATTCCAATTCAGGTACTCACACGTATATGGAATATGGAATTTCAGAGCACCTTTTTGTCTTTTCCCTATTTCAAAGTTCTTTTTCAGGGATTTTCCCAAAGACAACTAAAATGTTTAGAAAATATATGTCATATCAACTAACTTAATAAACTTCTTTAATTTAATTAAATTAGATAAACATGTCTTATATTAAGGACTGAAGGAAATAAGTATTATGGGATTAATATTGATAGTTAAAAAGTATAATTACGTTGAATTTAAAAGATTATAGGCTGTATAAGAAAAAAAGATTACAGGCTATATTACTTTAATTTTTTTTTTAAAAAAATTCTCATAATTCTTCGAGATGAAAAATAGCTTTGACCCATTTTTTATGGATCTTTTTTTTTGGGGGTAGATTTTGTGGATCTTCTTTACAATACCTTTAAGTTTGTAAGGTCTAATTCGTTGGACAAAAAAGGGCTTAAGGAAAAGCGAAAGAGACTGAAAAGGAGAGAGCTTTCTAGAATAATTTGTACTGATCCAAAAGATGTTTGGCAAACATGAAGAAAAATGAGGTTATTTTGTTTGATATGGAGGTTTGAAAAGAATAATTAAAAAAATTAAATAACAGCATCTTAGCTTGCTTGATCATTCTATATATAAGTGTGTGTATGTGTGAACAAATGTCTTCACCTGATCATCTCATTAATGAAATGTTCTGCATCTCATCATAGAAAGATAAGAAAAATTATTCTACATCTCAACAAAGGACAAAATAGTTATAGTAACTGATAATTTAGGATAAAAAATAAAATACGTTTTACATCTTAAGAAAGTTTTCTTTAGGATTTTCTATATCCTCTTCATACGGAACTAACTTTGTCCTATGGTGCCAGGATGAAAATGCAAAAAAATGCATCTAATTGCCTGGCATAATATCATGAAGAGCAAGAAACTTGGAGAGCTGGGCATTAAAAATTTGGAGCTTCAAAATAAAGCTTTCATTATGAAATTATGCTGGCAGTTGATCACACGGCCAGAGGCATTGTAGGTTAAATGCTTGCAAAGTCAATATGGGTGTGGAAACAATCTTTTCCCAGAGGTGGCTACAAATTAAAACAATCTCAATCATTAACTTGGAAGGCTATAGTTAAGTT
Organism: Inga oerstediana; assembly: GCA_963210345.1. NCBI lineage: Eukaryota > Viridiplantae > Streptophyta > Magnoliopsida > Fabales > Fabaceae > Inga > Inga oerstediana. The sequence goes on along the minus strand of OY723411.1, from coordinate 14,243,440 downwards.
GTGGGAGTTCTTTCTGCGAGGTGTGGGCATGAAAATCGCAAATGGTCATGATACTTTCTTTTGGTGGGACTTATGGAATCCACTTCTTGTTCCTCTCATTGAGTTTGCTAACCAGAATCTTCATGAAATCAATCCTGGAGATAAAGTGGAGGACTTTGTTTTACCGAATGGTAACTGGAATGTGAAAAAATGCAAGTTATACCTTCCCCAATGGGTGGTGAACATACTAGTGCAATTGCCACCCCCACATGGACACAATATGGATTCAGTCATTTGGCGAAATTCTTCAGACGGTAAATTTTCTGTTAGGGCAGCATATAACCTCCTTTCTCAACTGGAGGAATTCAGTGGTTCTCAGGTCTGGTCTAAGATCTGGCGTTGGCAAGTACCGGAAAAAATTAAACTCTTCTTCTGGTAGGTTACTCATGAAAGATTGATAACTAATTCCCTAAGAGCCAAGAGAGGGATTTCAGATAGTGCTTATTGCCCTTTGGGTTGCCCTTGTGAGGAGAGTTTTATACACATATTGCGAGACTGTGAGTGTGCAAAAAAAAGTGTGGAGATATTTTATTAATCCTAACCAATTGTTTGCTTTTTATAACTGTGATTTGCAGGGATGGATAAAATGGAATATACATTCTAACCCAGCTAGGCGTAGATTCACTCACTAACCATGGAGCAGAATTTTTAGCCTGGTGAATTGGACCATTTGGAAGGCATGATGCAAGCATGTCTTTGACGGATCTACATCAACAGAAAATGGAATTGTTCAACAAGTGATGTTTCAATTAATGGAGACAGTATCCTCTAGAAGATTTCTTCATCAACTATATCAATATAGTCATCTTTCAGCAACTCAGTGGAGACCACCTCCTATTGGAGCAGTTCGAGTAGATGTCAACGCTTTAGTTTCAGTCGACAATCAAGCAGCATGCGGTGGATTCATTTGAGATGATAAAGGCCAATGGATTATTGGTTTCAAAAAATCACTTGGCCTTTACCTAGTATCCATAGCAGAAATTTTAGCAATTAAGTCTGGTCTTGAAGTATGTCAAATGCTGAATCTTAATGATGTACAACTATTCTCAGATTCGCTTGAAGCATTAAATATTCTGATGAGAGATAGTTGTGATAATCATCCTTACAAACTTTTGATTGAAGACACTAGACAGCTTCTATATGCTGATTGATCTATGCAGATTCACCATGCATCTAGGGAAATTCTTCAATGTGCAGCATTGCCTAGACCAACAGATTCTACTCTTCTCGGAAATACAGGAATGTTGTAGGATTCAATTTTTGAGAGATCTTACTTGTGTTGAGGGGAGATGTTCCCCTAGTATGTAATATTTTGTAATAACTTTTTTCAAGCTTTCGCTTGCCTCATGTACGTGAAAAAAAGAAACTTTTATTCTTGTCAGACATGATCTAAGTACATATGATTGAGAAGTTTCAAGATTGATCCACATTCCTTGCTCATCAAAAAGATGAGTAAGGGAATGTTCATCACCCCAATTTTGGGTTTATTTTTTTAATTTTTTTTTGAAAAAATACTCCATGCACTAAAAAAATTGGATGCTACTGAAAAATATTTCAGGATCTTGGTGTTGCAGGAAAAATATTTTTGAATGCAGGACTAGAAATTAATTTAATTTGAGATAATAGGTGGCAAAAATAATTTAGAGTGCAGCATACAATTTAATCCAAATAAATAAGAATGTATAAAAAAAAAAAAGGTCCACCTCAAAATTGGGGTGATGAGCAAGGAATGAGGACCCGTTTCAAGATTGCCTATATAGAAAACCTTTTATTTATAAGCCGTAAGCCAACGTAAAGTATTTTTTTGACCGGTGTAAAAAGATCTTTCCACATTACTGTATAAATCTAAAAATGATGACTTTGTAAATAGATATCTAAATTGTTGGAATATTTTTAAATAAAGAGATGTGTTTTTTTGTAACGTCATGTTTTAATAAATTAAGGGATTTATATGAAAAGTTGTGTAATGAATTACAGTACTAACATTATGTTTGGAGGGAGAGAAAAGTTGGTGTAGGAGAAAATGGATGGGGGAGAGAAGTAGAGTTGGAAATTTAGGTAAGCTCGCCTCAACCCATTGGCTACACAGGACAGACTTGTGTAGGTCGCCAAGCCTGCTAATTATTATTAATTTATTGCTTTTTGAAATAATCTTTGTCACACTCCTTTTCTTTTACTTTCTTACTCCTTTTTTTTTTTCACCCACTCATACTATGCTTCCTTTCTTTCTTTTTTTTGATAGTACATGAAAAAACTACAAAAACACCTCAGAAGCTATCTTCCTGAGTCAACATAAGATCTTGACCTATAATGATCAGTAAGTAATAAGCTCGTAATTACAAACGGAGGTGATTCCGTGATATGGAGATCTATCGGCATATTCCAAGCTTCCTTTGCCATAGCGTCTGCAACTGTATTGGCCTCTCGATTACAATGTAACATTTCAACTTCCCAGTCACGATCCATCAACGCTCGAATCTCCATGATAAGTTGAAAATCTGGATGTTCTTGAGACACCGTTGATTGAATAAGTTTCATAACTTCACTACAATCACTTTCAATCAAGATTTGTCTGTATCCTCTATCCCAGAAAATTTTAAGACCCCACAATACACCCCAAGCTTCTGCAGAGACCACCGTCCCTTGGCCAATTCAGTACTTTGTGTCAAGCAACCATTCTACTTTCACATTCATTCCTCTTTTACTCACTCACATAACAGAAATATATAAACAGCTCTCTTTTTAATTTAAAAATGGTAGAATAAATAAATATAGTATAAAAATAAAAGTGAAAAAAATGTCACATAAAAGCATGAGAAACAAATCAAACATGCCATAAAAAAGAGAGAATAAGAGGGTTTTTTTTTAAGAAAAATATTTTAAAAAATAAAAAGGGTTATTTAAGCAGGCCAATCTGAGGGCTAGCCCGCTGTAGCCTGCAGGTTGAACGGGGCAGGCCTGAGGGTTGCAACCCATTTTTCCGGCCATGGAGAGAAGTGAGGGGAGAATATCATTCCTCCTTGTTTTTTTGATAATAAAAGATATTCTACAAATACATCAGAAGCTATCCTCCTAAGTCAACATGAAAATTCATCCTGTTTACATCATTAATTAAAAGGGCGGTAATAGCATCAGGGGGCGAAAATGTGATATGAAGATCAATCGCCATCTTCCAAACTTCTTTTGCCATAGCGTCTGCAACAGTGTTAAACTCCCGAATGCAATGTGAAATTTCCACGTCCCAATCTCTATCCAGCAGCGTTTGAACCTCCACAATAAGGGTGTTCCCGAGAAACGTTACCCTGAATTATATCCATTACTTTACTACAATCAGACTCAATCATGATTTTTCTGTATCCTCTATCCCAGCAACTTTTAGACCCCACAAAACACCCCAAGCTTCCGCCGATACTACCGTTCCTTGCCCAATCTGATACATAAACCCCATCAGAAATTCACCATTGTGATCTCTCAACACACCTCCACACGTGCAAGTCCCTAAGTTGTCATTCCTAGAACCATCGGTATTAATCTTCACCCACCCAAGCGGTGGTGGCATCCACTGTTGTTGATTCCTTTCTGCACTCTTATTTTAAATCAAACTTGTATTTCCCCATGTTAAGCAGGCACGAGCACGGGCTAATATGGCATGACTACTCTAAGTGTTGTTACTAAAACATCTGTCATTTCGAGCTAACAAGATATGTCGGCATAGTACCGAAAACCAAAGACGAAACTCGAATCCCTGTATAACTTCTTTTCTCCCCGCACACCATGTAAGCCAGTCATTTCTCTCAAAAGATCCAAAGAATTGATCACGCCAATCCAGAGGTAAGAATCCTTTCCATAATTCATAAGTGAAAGGACAATCCTGCAAAACGTGGAGAACAGACTCACTTGAGTCATGGCATATATCATAAAAACCCGTCGGATGACTACCTCACTGATAACGCATTAAGTTTGTCATTAGGCGACCATGAAAACACAACCACAAGAAAAAACGGTACCTTTGAGGGACTTTCAATTTCCAAACACATCTCCTCCAGTTATTACTGTGAGGTTGTGGGTTGCCTACTAGATATTTGTAGGCGGATCTGATGTTGAACATTCCATCTGAAGACCATCTCCATACCGGAAAATCCTCCCCATTACGCTGATTAATATTAACACGTGCAATAGCTGTACATACATGACTTGGAAGTAGGTCCTAAAACTTTTTCTCATATCCCACTGTCCGGATGAAGTGATACAATAAGCTACTTTCCATTCAGTAGCATCTTTAGGCAATTCTCTGATTACCAAACTCTGAAGCTTATCAAAATGCGGGACCCAAATGTCATTCCAGAAAGAAGTGTTCTGTCCATTGATAACTCTTTAAGTTAAGCTATCTTTGATCTTGTCCCAACAGTTACGAATACCCCTCCACGTACTAGACTCAGACCGGCGCTTCTCAACATTAGGAATAATATCATTCCCGGCTTTATATTTTTCACGCAAAATCCTAACCCAGAGCGAATCTCTTCTGTTAATCATATTCCATCCAAGCTTCATCATGAACGCCTGGTTCTGGTACCGAGCCAACCTAAGACCAAGGCCTCCATTCTCCTTACGTGCACACACACTATCCCAGGAGACTAGATGAGATTTTCTGCTTGCTGAGCTACTACCCCAGAGGAAGTTACGACAACGTTTGTCAATTTCATCACAAAGTCCCAAAGGAAGAGGCACTGTCTGCATAGCATAAGTTGGCATAGCCGACATAACAGACGACACAAGAGTATGCCTGGCAGCCATCGATAACATATTAGACTTCCAATTGGCCAGGCGAGCATCCATCTTATCCAGAAGAAAACTGTACATAGCCTTTGATCTTCGTTCATGTAAAATTGGCATTCCCAGATATTTCCCCAGATTTGACGTCGAAGTAAAATTTAGAAATTCACTGATTTCTCTGCTTTTTATATGATTTACATTCTTTGAGAAGTAAACTCTTGATTTTCCAGCATTTACTTTCTGTCCCGAAATGTCACAGAAGTCATCCAAGATAGCCTTAATAACCCCTGCGTTATCTAGATCTGCTTCTGCAAACAAAATAAGATCATCAGCAAAAAAAATATGAGACAGGAGTACCTCGTTTAGAGAGCCTAAACGGTTGCCAAACACCCTCTTCAACTGTCGTTTGTATAAGATGCCCCAATCTTTCCATCATGATAACAAAAAGATACGGCGATATTGGGTCACCTTGTCTAACCCCTCTGGAAAGGCAAAATATATTTGTAGCTTCTCCATTCCAAAGCAATTGCAAATGAGACATCGACATACAAGCTTGAATAACTTTGCTCAGATATTCAGGAATCTTGAGTTCTTTTAGACAGTCGTAGACAAAATTCCATCTCACCCGATCATAAGCCTTCTCTAAATCAATCTTGATGGCCATGAAACCCTTTTTTCCTTTTAAAGACTTCATAGAGTGAATGATCTCCTGCACAAGTATAACATTATCTGAACTCTGATGCCCTTTAACAAAACTACACTGATTCGGGGCTATCACCAAAGGCATAATTGCCTTGAGTCTGTTTGATATAACCTTCGTAACAATCTTATAAACAACATTGCAAAGACTTATAAGACGGAAATCATGAAACGTCTCTGGATGTTCCACCTTCGGAATGAGAACAATCTGAGTTCCATTGATTTGTCGTATCCACATCGGATCATTGAAAACTCTTTTCACTAATTCAATCACTGACAGTCTTACAGTTTCCCATTGGCTTTGGTAAAATAGCGGATTAAAACCGTCTGGCCCTGGTGCTTTCAACGGCCCCATATCAAACAAAGCTCTTTTAATCTCTTGCTCTTCAACCGATCTCCCCAGAATATACAAATTTGTATCGTCAATCTCAGGATAAGTGCATCCGAATACCAAAGATCCATTATAATTATGGGTTTCTGTATACAAAGTTTTGAAGAATTGGCTTCCCAATCTCATAATTTCCGCTGCATTATATGTCCATTCCCCAGATTCAAGCTTTAATGCTTCAATTTTATTCCTTCTTCATCTGCCATTAGCCACAGAATGGAAGTATCTAGTATTACGATCTCCATCCACATACCAATTAGCCTGAGAGTATTGAAGCCACATGACTTCTTCCCATGCCAAAAGTTTTTCAAGCTCTCCCCAAAGCTCCCCTCGTAACTTCTCAAGGTGCTCCGAGTTACCTACCGAAGCCATCTTTGCATTAATCCCATCTAATCTACGATATAATCTGTCTTTCATATAGGATATATTGCCGAAAACCTCTTTATTCCATAACCTCAGATCCTCAGTAAATTGTTTAACAGATCCGCACCAGTCATCCTCCACCTCCCAGTGTGAATGAACAAAATTATTGAAATCATCATGCATAACCCAGGGAGCGAAAAATCTAAAAGGCCTTCGATTCTTTGCCGTAAGAACATGAGATTCAGTATCAACCAACACCGAACAATGATCGGATTTATATTTTGGCAAATGTGTTACTGTGGCATTAGGATTCTTTCTAAACCAGCAGTTATTAACCAAGGCTCTGTCTATTCTGCTCTGGCTATTCAGATTCCCCCAAGTAAATTGAGGTCTATTAAAACCAATATCAAGTAACTCGCTACTCAGAAGCCAATTCTGAAAAGACCTATCAATACCATTAGTCTTCCTGTGATTCTTACTCCAGTGTTCCTCTGGATGAGAAACAGCATTAAAATCACCAATCACAACCCAGCCTCCCATAGTCAATTGCCGAATACCCTCAAGAGTTTGCCACAGTTGACGTCTAATAACTATATTAGGGTGCCCATACACCACAGTTAGAGACCACTCATCCCTGGTACCTTTATTAACCACCCCATGAATAAATTGATCCCCTGAAGAAGTAACAGAGAAATTTAAAGTAGAATCCTAAAACAACCACATACCTCCACTAAAACCACGAGCTTCAACCACGTGCATATTCATCCATCCCAACTTCCTAGCAATGAGCTTAGCTTTAACCCCTAGCTGTCTAGGCTCCAACAGGGCAAATAAATTAACTCCATGTCTGGCAACAACATCACTAAGTAACCTTCGAAAGGAGGCACCACCGGCACCTCGAGTATTCCAAGTCATAATAATCATTAAAAAATTAATAAACTAAGAGAAGAACACAAACAACCCAGGCATTATTGAGACAAATGTCCCTCCTGAACATCCTCAATCCCATGCATCACCACATCATCAACACCTCCAAGTGGACTAATTCGAGGTACACTGGTCTCTTCTCCTTTTGCACCTGGGTCAATAGGATTGGAGGCTTCTAGACGAATAGCGGAGGAATTGTAATCTAATTTTATAACATTCTTCTTTCTTCCTGACCCCACTTCCCCACTTAAATTACACGACGTTCCAGCTTCTTGAGTTTTCTCCATACTCAATATTTCTTGGGAAGCTCCCTCCTCAATCCCTTTCTTTTTAACTACTTGGATCCCACGTGTTTTATTCAACTTACTAAAATGCCCAACATTATTCACATCATCATCACTAATCTCCTTTTTTCTTACATTTGAAATATCCGATCTATTATTACCCTTGCTCCCTTTATTTAGAACAGGTAGCTTACCAGTTTTTTCTTTTGTATCCCGCGACCTATCTTCTGGCTTTGAACTAACACGAATCTTCCCCTGACATGCGTTATCACAAGAACCTCCATCAATAATTGTCATGTCTTCAACATTCAGAGCCTCAAAACGAGATCCTCCTCCCATATTTCTATAAGGTAAATCACGCTTAGCCTCATGACTATAATTGCCATTCCTTGCATTCGAGTTCCATTGCCCCCTTCTCCGACTTGGCGCCACCATCCACTCCCCATATATTCCAGCAGTTATTTCGGAGGATGTGGACGATGGTGTTATAACTGTAGAATTCGACGTGTTATCCGTGCATGCTGACTTTGACGTATTTTTTATTTGATTATTTGGGCAATGTTCAGTATCATGACCATACCGCCCACATGAGAAGCAAATCAAATGCAGACCCTCATAAACAATCTTCTTTTCTTTCCCATTAATCATTATGGATGGAAGCAAAGGTGCATTCAAATCAATTTCAACACATATACGGGCAAAACGCCTTTTGGTTTGCCTAAGGGTATTATTATCCACTTTTAGAACCCTTCCAATTTGGTTACCCACCACATATAAAATACCCTTATCATAAAAATCAATAGGGAATTTAGGAATTCTTACCCAAACTGCAATTTTGGAAACCTCACTAGAATCGGGATCAAACTCTGACTTCCATGGCTGCATTGCTAGGTAATGATCCATGTATAACCAAGGGCCTCCTGTTAACGCAAAATCATAGTCCTCCTTATTGCTCATACGAACCAGAAAATACCCAGAGCCTATCTCAATAGTTTCAACCTGCCCTCTACGTCCCCATAACTGTTGAAGTTTTCGACCCAATTGATCCTCCCGCACCATTCTGCCAAGTAATCTAACGAACAACGATGTAGACCATTTCCGTGCTAGCTTCATTCTAAACTCCGTAGACAATGATATTTGGACCTTTCTTTGTTATCTCCGCCTCAATTCTGGATTTCCATCCGTCTCCTTTCCACCATTCTTCTTCTTCATCTGAACATTCCTTCATTGTCTGATCTTCGACACATGCCTCCTTATATGATCTTTTTGGTGCTTCCGGTATAATTGTTTCCTCTTCAATATCCTCATCCCTCATCCAGTCCTCAACCCGTGGGGCTAATAATTGCTTATCTGTGAACTCTTCATCATCATCTCGAATTTTCTTTGAATTACGTTCCAAGGCATCACTCTTCTTCATCATTGGCACCGAAACCATTCTTTCAAGACTACAATCCTTCTTACGTTCAATCATGTCTAACAGCTCCAAAGCCGTCCAGACGATGAAAAAAATACAATTTTGCACAAATATATTAAGAACAAAAAAAAACAAAAACAAAACAAACAAACAAAAAAAAAAAATTTCTTTTCTTACCTCCTCAACGGAAACTACACCAGATTTGGATCTGCACCGGAAATGGGATGAGATTGACCGGTAGCAAATCCCCAATTCAAGCAAAGAATCAAGATCTCTCGCCGAACGCAAGAGAAAAGACTGTGATGAAACTTTTTCCGCTAAGCGTCAGTACCGATGTCCGCAACAAGCCTCCATGGAGTTAAAGAGGAAAGGCTTCGAAGTTCGAACAGCATAAGCCAGATCTGAATAAATCCATGAAGTCGCCAGAATCCACAACTTCTTCGCAACTGGAACGAACTTGCTGAACCAAATCTACTACTTTCTGCAACGTCGGCGAAACTAGATCTCTGGAAAAGGTGTAACGGGAGAAATTGATCCAAACAAAAAGGAAAACTCAAACAACGATCTGCACGGCTCTTCGCGTCTCACGATGCTGATCTTTCATCTTCGTAATCACTATTTTCCTCCTTGTTTTTGGAATTTTGGATAGAGGGGAGAAAAGAGGAATGAGAGAAAGGCATGATAATTGTAATGAAAATAATACCTGTAATTAATTTTTAACCCATTTTATAAGTAATGCAATGAAAAATAAATTCAAATAAAAAATAACACCATCAAATTAAGGATTAAAGTCAAATTAAAATGAAATTATTTTTCACATTATATTTAAAAATCAAAATATTAAGCCAAATATATTTCCTCACAAAATCAAATAATAAAAAGAAATTTAAAATAAAAATAAATTTTTATTATTGTTATTATTTGTATAACAATTTCATTAATATACGGAAAAAAGAAAAAATGATATAAAAATTACATGTAAAATGAATACCAATTAAAATATTAATTAACATAAGTGTGCATTAAGAAAAAAACCATGGATAACATAAACATATATCACTTGCGTAGGCAAAAAAGAGGAGGAGAAAATATTTTCCTGTACAACAAATATCAATTACAATTACAGCAAACTACCCACGCTCTTTAGAATGCTACTTATCTCATGGTAATGCAATTTAATCAAAGATATGAAATAAGATTCAATATGTGTGCACATAGTTATTCCACGTATAAGCTGCTATATTTTCTCTTAAAATCGATTTTTGTATGTAATCTTTTTCTTGTGACGAATGATTGTTTGTGTCATCGATGTACTCAAGTAACAATTCACGGTCAACCTGAGCAATTAGACTCTCATGGGGATCTGCATCCATCAAAAAGTTATGTAATATATAACAAGCTATCACAATGTAAAACATAGTTTGTAATGAATATTGGGTTTCAGTGCCACTAACTATTATTGGAAATCTTTTTTTAAGAACACCAAATGTTCTTTTGATCACATTCAAATGTTATTTCGATCACATTCTGCAATGAGGCATGTCGATGATTGAATATTTCTTTTGCATTTTGCTATGATCTTGTTGAATATTCTTTTAAGTGATAACAAACTCCTCATTAAGGTGTTAATATAGCACGCTTGAAGGGAAAGCCCGCATCTCCCAGATAGAATTTTCCTAAAAATATGTATGTGTGTGTGTGTATATATATTATTGGTAAGAAATGAAAATTTAAATAGTAAACTAAAGAGACCCAAAAATGCAAGTTAATTCCTTCGGAAACATTATATTCCTGCTCAATAGCTTATGGCAATATTAGCAGCAAATTACCAATGGAAGTTGGCGCAGATGGGTAGGCATCTGCGCCACACCAATCCGTTTCTGGGTTCGATCCCAGAAAACGGAAGGTGTAAAGAATTTCTATTGGGAGCTCTCTCCCCTGGGGCGCCTCAAAGAGGTGAATTCCTGTCGGGCCTATCAGATTGGGGGCGCCAGGACTAGTCGGTTGTCAGGGGCCCATGTCGGTAAATCCGGCATTGGCCTTCAGGTTAACGCCGGATACCTGGAAGGTGGGTGCACCGAAGGCCAAAAATGATCCATTGCATAAACCATCAAAAAAAAAAAATATTAGCAGCAAATTCAAAACTAATAACATGTAAAGTAATCAAGTTTAATCAATATTAGCAGCAAATTCATAATTAATAACAGGTAAAGTTATCAGGTTTAAAATTTAAATAGTAATTAAACACACTGACCTTGCATTTTTTAAAATTTTGGAATCAAAGGCTCTTCCTTCCAACCAGCCAAGACATAAGTGAACCTCATATCAAAAGAACAAGTAGCAAAAACTTTTTGTGTAGGGAAATCCTTTCGTTCTCGAAATCAGCAACTTCATTTTTAGGCACTTTTGCCCGAATAGGAGTTCTCAAGTACAATCCTACACATTACAATATAAAGTTGGTTATGAGTAGAGTAATTAAGAAAAGTAGGACATTCATGCGATTTGATATTATGACCTTGAAATATGGGTGAAATCTATTATTGGTGTGAATTTGTGAATGAACTCTGAATCCAGAAGGTTGTATAAGAAACTCAGCCTCAAGTGAAATAATGGCTCGTAATACATCATGAAAATAAAAAGCCATGAATATGTTTTTACAATTATGTGATAATATGTGGAGGAATTTTGCCACTTGCTCCTTGAATGTAGCATGACAAGAATATTTTACTCTTCCAGTGTTTCGAAGTTTCTCACTTGAAAGTTGAAATGAAACTGTGCCCATGCAAAGAATATTGCGACATTTATTTGTTTCTTATAACAACTTCATCGATCAATTGTCTTCTCATGTCATCTCTTTTCACTTTTTCTACAAGTTGTACAATGAAACATACAAGTTGTACAATACACATATACGCTTACGACTTTCCCAGTAGTTAAGCTTTCATTTGTCACTCGTATCAACTCTCTAACTTCAAACTCAAAAGCTCTGGATGTCTACTATTTCCCTACAAAATTTCATGATCTAACTCACTATTTTGCCCTGTGACTAAGCTTTCACATGTTCGTGGCTCATACAAGCATATAAACTAGCTACCTACTAACTACTTTCACCGTATACTTGCCATTTTCTTCACTTGAAACTTACCTTGGGCTTGAGAACAACCCTCCTTCTCCTCCTTATGGAGGTAAGATACGTACCATTACATATATTGACTTTCAATAACTCAAACAAAAATATTTACAACAGCCACATAATATATTTAACTTTAACAAAATCAAAATAAACCTCTCTAGAGCTTCCACCTTCAAGTTCTTCCACTAACTTGCTCTTCCCCTTGGCAGTACTTGCATGTGAGATTCTCCTTTTGATTCTACCTCTTCTTCCTCCTTCAAGATAGAAGTCTCTCTCTTTCTCTCTCTCTCAGCCAAGCTCCCTCTCTCATTAAAACCAGATATACAACCACCACCTTCCACCCTAATTTGCATTAAGCAAAGGAAAGAAAGGCGGGATGAAGTTCTAGATACCTACCTCCATCCAAGACTAGCCTTGCATGTGGGTGATCGGCTGTTTGCTCCTCCTTCGACTCCTTCGATTCCCCTGTGTCCCATTCTTGCCCTCTCTTTCTCTTTGCTGGTGTGTGCATCGAGCCTTCTTCTCTATTGGTATAACTTTTTGTTTGCTATTAGTCATCAGTATCTCCTTTATGCTCTTAATCAATTATGAAATTACATTCACTAAATTAGGACCATATATCTTTTTCACAAGCTCTATTTAACATAGAGAGGACTTGACTTCTCCTTACATTAATCAAATCATTTTTCCTTTACTTTGTCACTTTTAATTATACCTTGGGTATTTATCTCTTAATACTTAGTCTAGTCATACAATTCTTGGGGTTCATTTTGTTTCTCTTACATTCTTGTCCCATCTTTAGCTTGCCTAAATGCATTTTGTTCAGGACTTCTTGCTTTTAAACTCTACTAACTCTTATTTTACTTTGTTGACCAAATAGAATTAAGCTCTATCTAATTAACAATAAGGCTATCAAAAGAAAAGTTAAGGATACTCTCTTCATAATAGTTAGCCAAACTCAAGAGGTCTCTGTATTCTAGACTCATCTCAGGTTATTGTCTTCCTAGAGAACTGCTATACTTTGTGGCTTAATAACTTTCCTTGAGGTCTACTGTAACTATAAGATCTAACAGTGATCTCGAGATCTATTACGATCTACTTGAGCCCGCTTTTTAGATCTAACTGCAATCTTGGGGATCTAACTGTAATCCCTCTCTGAGAAGTTTAAGACCTAAGAATAAATTTATTGAATAACTTGACCTCTTCTTAATCTGGCAACTATATTGATAATTCTCTGAGATTGATAACAGATGTCAGTATTGCCTTCTTAGGCCTTACTCATTCCTTTTGGTAACTCTAGAACTATTTTCTTAGATTTTCAATTTCCTCAAGCCTTATTCTTTTTTCTCTATTTTTGGCCACCTTTTGCTCTCTATTTTATGCTTATATTGAAATAAGGTTGACTCCTCTGCTGCTTTTTCTTTCTTTGAGAGGACATATTGCCCTTATTAGAATAATGTCAACTTCATTATTCTGCTCTTGGTGACTCTTGGAGGACTACTTGCTTTTATTAAGCAATGTCAACTCCTTTTGCTTTGCACTATCTGCAACTCTATTCTATTAGAGGACCAATTCCCAATTTCTTGGGAAATACTCCATGGCCAAGATCTTTTCTTCATGCTATGTCAAGAAATTATCAATTTTTAAGTCTTTTGAAAACTCTAATAATTGCTTATCATATTTCTTCAATTGAAGAAATATTAGCGACACCCAGAGCATGACATAGAATACAAATATAAGCTTGCAAGATGATATATCATATGAAATTAAGCTAGAGCAAATCATTAACAAGCAAGTGAAACAACTGAGGAACAAGAGTATACCACTAATAAAAGTCATCTAGAAGAGGGTTTATGACCCAGAGAAGTAACGTGAAGAATGATGAAGGCATGAAGAAGCAATAGCTTGAGTTAACTACTTAAGGTATTTTTAAATTTTGAGGACAAAATTTATTTTATGGGAGAAGAATTATAACATCCTAAAAATTTGAAAAGATATTTACAAGGTATATTTGAGGTGTAGGGATGTTATCTACAAATTAGAAAATAAGAAATGAGATAATTATTAAAAATGTTTAAAGACCCAGAAAAATTAAGGAAAAATGACAGATAAGTGTTTTGGGAAACAAATGAATTTTTGAAGAAGTTTATGTGCTCGTTTGGAAAAGCTTATTTTTGGGCAATAAGTGCTTATAATTCGTGATTCACGGTATACGAGGTAAATATGTGAGAGGAGTTTTTTCTTGGCTTGCGTAAATTGGGCTTATTTTATCAAAATAAGCTCTCCCAAACATGCCTTTCTTGAAGTAGTTATAGATAATCTTAAAGCTATTTTCTGGAATTAACGGCCTATTGTCTTGAGAAATTCAAGACAAATAAATAGAGGTTATTATTTGGCCCGACAATTTTAGGGAAATTACTTCAGGACTAAAGAAGAAATTTAAGGGGGAAAAATCCTTATAAAGTGTTATGAATTAATTTTAAGAATTTATTCAGTAATCACATGCCGATAAAGAAAGGGGAAATGGTAATTTCATCATCTAAGTCCAAAAATAAATTTGGGTGGTGCTTAGGTCAAAATATGAAGTTCAAGATGTGCCTATATGAAGAAGATGAACTGTTTCAGATTTTAAAGACATTGATACCGCACATTTTTGGTATTAGTCCTTACTATGGTTGTTTATCTATAAAACAATTATGAAAAAGCGAAATTAGTGTAGTACCCAATCAAAGGGAAATTCCCCTCAAACACTGTAGATGTTCCTTGGAATTCAAACAAATAAAAAGTAACAAATATATCATCACTTGGCTCAAAAGTTTTTTTTTAGGTATATGTATCCTCCTATTGAAGACAATTATGTTTGAGGCACTGTCGGGCATTAAATGTGGGCATCTCTCTCAGCGGAGATTTAAATCTTGGTTCGCCATGTTTTATTGGACTAGCTCCTTCTGTTAGATCCAACTCTCGTTGGTCAAGGCTCAAAAGTCTTGATATCAATCTTATGATCCCTTGAACTCAAACCTTTGCTTTCAAGAGAAATCTATGAATATTTTTATTGCAATATCACCAAATATAAAAGAATGATTCAGAAACAAGAGCTTGCCTTTTACTATATCAGTGGAGCTCCACAGTCCATCTACCTTACAAATGCATCAGGAGGAGCTTCTTCTGGAATCTGTAATAAGAGACAAACAATATTAAAGAGAAGAAATATATGGCAGGATATATCAGACTGAATCTCATTACTTCAATTTTTCTTTTAAAAAAATTCTGTCATAGAATTGGAATTACACATAAAAAATCAGTGATTGTTGGATCTACCAGCCTCTCAAGTCTGAATCACTTTTATGCCTTTATTCAATTTACACGAAGGAATTTTGATATGGTAATATAATAAATCACGATCGGAAATATGATCATAAATGTTCAAGCTGACAGTTTCCCAACTTAATTTAAGAGTGTATAGGACACCAATGAGCTTGTAGCTCATATGGAATCTTAAAATGAGATGGCCATGATGTCAAAAATTCCATCCTTATCTCACTTTCCCCGCCTCCTATACTTGTAAGCCTTGTGTCTTTTTTGCATCACAAAAAAGGGGTAAAAAACAGAAAAGAAAACCATAGCATAGAATTTTACCTCTCCAGGAAAGAAAAACATCTACAGTAATAAATGAACATTCACACTGTAAAGTAAATTGGTTTCTAATTCATAATCGTTTGGCCTTTATTGTGTTCATCATTCACCATCTTAGCAGTAGGGACTTTTCTTCCGTGATGAGAGTTGAAATAGCAATATATAAGACAATGACTTATAGATAATCATATTCAATTCAATAATGGAGCAAACGTCTAAAGTTGGGATCCTTATACTCAGTAATAACATCATTGAAGAGAAATAAAGATAACTGTAAGGGCCGGTTTGATTTGAGCCGAGGTTATGGAAGGGGAGGATAAATGCTCCCCTCGCTTTATTTGATCTGAAATTTTAGAAGAGAGAGGAGTTAAAATCCCCCCCCTCCTCTTTCTTTCTTTTATTTTGGTTCCTTTTAAATTGGGGTTTTTCGGAGGGGAGCCATTTGTTTTGACCTTTCTGCCCTTATGATGTTCAACATCTGGTCAGCGCTTTTGGTTGTTACTCCTACCTTTTCTCTTCTTTTTTGTGTCATTCTGAGCAGCATTGCCAGCGAGAATGACGAGAGGCAGCAAATCTCTTCATCAGCTTGGTGAACAACGGTGAGGTGGTGACGGAGTTGGTCGAATAAGACGTCCAGCAAACAGTTTTGAAGAACGACAGGGGCTTCTTGCATTTAAAATAGAAAATGGAGTTACAGAATACACTTGCTTCTATTTCTTCCATCTACCTTACTCTCTCCTCGCCTCAACAAGTCACTCGCTGCTTAAAAACCTCCTTGCTTATTTGTCTTCTTTTTCGATCTACAATGAAACACAACCCAAATTTTTGAGTTAAGAATTTACAAATATTCATTTATTAAATAGAAACAGAGTTGGGGTTGAAAGGAGGAAGCTTTTTTTTTTTATAATTATTGAAAGTCTGGAAGAGTTTGAGAAAGATATCTTATGCTTTTTTTTCACCTGAAGAAAGTCCCTTATGCTTAAAACACGTATTCGGGAGGAAATATTATAAAATTTGTTAATTTAATTTTTTTAAATATATTAGTATATATCTGGCCAATTAATTAAAAATAAAAATAGCATTATATCATACCCATATTAACCTGGCGTTGGGGTGAGGCTTAACTTTTATAAATTATGTAATTTTTTTAAGATATAAATTAATTTATGTAACAAGAAAAAAAAAATATAAATTAATATTTTAGGATAAAATAATAAATTAACTAACATCTCCCTTTTTATTTTTTCTTAAATCAAATAAGTGATCATTATAAACCTCTTACATTCTCTTTTCACTAATCAAATCAAACAAACAAGATAAATCCCTTCCCTTCCGTCCTCTCTCCTAAAACAAAAAGGCCCTAAATGACAAGACCTCGTGGCCTGTCAATTGTTGAAAATATCCAATATAAAATCCAATGTTCCTAAAAATTTTTTATAAAAAAAAAAAAAATCCAATGCCAAAAACATTTCAGGACAAGCAGCAAGATAAAAAACCTCTTTATTCATCTAACGAGTAAATGCGGGCAACGCAAATGAGGATGGTAAAAACTGTAATTTCAAAATTAAACGCATAAAGGCCTCACATGATTAAACATGTTTTGACTGAAGCGCAACAAAAACAAAAACAAAAACAAAACAAAAAACAAAACAAAACAAAAAATAAAACCAAATCTGAACTAATTGCAGGATCATAAGCAGAACACCTGAGTATGCTGTGCAAGAAACATAATGCAGTAGAAAAGGAGTAAAAAGGGTGAGAAGGATTGTACATGGTGGAGAAAGAAGCAATCCACTGAATGAAAGAGGTGCCGAAGCCGAGGCCACCAAGTTTAGAGGAAAATGAAAACCACACCAAAGTATTTGGGGAGGAAAGTTAAAGATGAGAAACCTAAATGCAAAATAAGATTCGAGGCATAGAACTGTGAAATCCCAAGGCCCGAACCAAGGAAGAAAGAGAGAGAGAGAGTAAAAAGAGCGCACAAGAAGACATGTTCATCCCAATCAGAAAAGCATTGATGCCGCCGACGAGGAGATCAAGCCATTCGTCATCATCGGAGGCAATGGTTGTCACGATTACCTTTGCAGTGAGGAGATAGACGCAAAATGGAAAGAAGTGAAGTGAACAGTCATGAATTTGTAATCGGGTGAGGGAAGGCACTTGGGGAAAAATCATTTTCTCCCCAAATCTCTCCGGGGTGAGAAAATTTTGGGTGAAAAAACCACGGGCTCACATAACTTTTTTCTCTCCACTTTTCTTCTGCCTTTATTTTCTCCTCTAATCCGAACAAGGGAAAATTAATTTTCCCCTTCATTGTCCCCCTTACTTTTCTCCTCCCTCTTATTTTCTCTCTAACCAAACACACTCTAACAGTCACTAAGGTTATGCCCTTTTAATTTTTAGTTTTTAAATATGTGTGTGGAAATTATCACTTGATGAAAATGTTGTATTGTATTTATAAGAAAACTCTACATAATATAAAGTATAACTCTTCATGTATGTCTATGCATAAACCAATAAATGGGATTCATGAACCTAACAAATTGTTATGATTTTTAATTGAAGAGGTATTACTTCAAGAGGTACCACTTTAAGGAGGCACCACTTCATGGTTATAAATACCTATCACCATCAATCCATTCACTCATTAGACATCACACCACACAACAACGAGTGATTGATCTTATTGCCTTTGTCTTTGAGTGCACTCAAAGATAAAATTAAATCATCACTTTGTAAAAGTCATTGTTATCTTAGTTTGAGTATTAGGAGTGTAATTCATACTCAAGGGTCTTTATTGTGTTCTGCAGAAAATTTACTGGTTAATCCAAATTGCATTCTATAAGATAAGTATAAGTATGGGTGAATTAAGCCTAAAGAAAAGTGCTGCTCACCTCTTAAATACATTGAGCACTATTTTCTTCTTTATCCTTTATTCTTTTGTACTTATAAGAGATCTAACCCCTCCAACATAAATCATATCTCCAAACTTTTGATTGTTCTGAATCTAATTGTTTTGTTTGCAGAATTGATTATAAAAATAAAATGTTTGATAAGGGATATGATTTTTTTTTGGTACAAAAAAGTTTAGGTAGGTTCGACACCAATTCCCTATCAAGGCCAAGGCATGGCCCCAGGGCTCTTCGAGCACTTACAAGGGATTTACGATATCTCCTACTAACGAGGTCTTCTCGTCGATCAGAGAGTTCGAACACACTCTCTTATGATCGGGGTGGCAAAACCTTAAATAAGGATATGGATTTTGAAAATGAAGCTGAAACTAATGCTACTGATAGACAAAAGAAAAAAAAAAAAGAAAGATTTGAACCAGATTATTCTGTGCATGACAATGTTGCAAAGAAGGCTAAGACATGCTCATATAATGTTTGGGTTATTTTATTAAAATTGTCATACAAGACCGAAAAGGAAAGCCTACATGTAATGGGTGTGGACTTTTGGTTTTTTTTTGGTTGTTTTTGGGGGGGGGGGGGGGGGGGGGGGGGGGGGTTGGTTAGGAATTGTGGCACTTCAACCCCCTGGCATCATGTGGACATGGGCTCGTCTTCCATTTGTTGCTGCTTCTTTTTTGAAAGGGCTTATAATTTTTTTGTAATATGGGACGATAATAGTGATCAAATAAACAAATGTGTAAGAAGAGGGTTGTTCTTTTGTGAGAGAAATGGCGTTGAGACCCTTATTAATAATAAACCAGACTTGCAAATAGTTAGGTGCTTTAATGACATATTAACATCTTTAATGGTATGGGTTAGCGATGACTTTGTGCCATGTGGGAGTGCATATAGTCAAACAAAGTCATTAAATAGTTGAAATTAACATCGTTTAACAGTAGGATAAGATTGCTACGATTTGAAAACTTTTTGGGCAATATCAAATCCAAAGAAACTTCTAGGGCAATATTAAACCCGAAAAACTTTTAGATACCTAGTGTTTTTGAATGAACTTTCTTGAACAAATTTACATCGTAACCCCTAAAAAAATGACATTGATGACATGGAGACCTTTCAGCTCTATATATTTAATCAACTAACAATCAAACTTAACCTAGATAATAGTTAGGGAAACATTGCTATGATTTGTAAATTTCCCAGTTGATATTGAATCCCAAACAAAAAAAAATCCCAATAGTTAGCTCTTCTGAGTGAAACTGATACGAGTGCAAATGATGTATTTAATTGTGCAAGTGTACACTATCGTAATCAAGTAATATAGAAGTAAGTAGAGTATCGCTCCTACAAGGATTGATCACTAAGTACCAAAATGAGCAATTTTAACTCTATTTAGTCGATCGATTAGTTGGTCATTGAGAGTATAAAATAAAAGAAAGACAATTAAATATGAATGCAGATGATATGAAAGCAAATAAGAGAAAAAGCCCTAGGGGTCAGATTTCACTTAACAAATTCCGGATTGAATCACTTATCTATTCTAACCCAATTTATTCCACATGATTGATAGTCGAGTTTCCCTAATTTAATTACTAGCCTCTTCTAAGGTCAAGCAATTCTATAATCAATTGCTAATCCAATATATTCCTATATGAATTTAAGCAATTAATTATGCATTAAGATTTATAGAACTCAGTAAGACTATACAACTCATGAATATATTCCTATTTCATATGTAAGTCATGGTTTTTATTATAGGGTCTACACACATGTATCTCCTTTTGGTTTCAACATGCATATTGAAATCATTCAAAAGATGGCCAGTCAATCAAAAGCATTAAGAATAATAATTAAAACTCAATCATGAAGGAGAAATTCAAACTAGATTTAATAAGTTAAGATTCAATACGTCATTAGTAAGCTACGTCATCACCCTAGGAAAATGAAAATTTAGCTCATGATAAAATTAAAAACATAACCAAAATAAATTGACATTATATAAAGCTAGAATGAAATCCTCAGAAATACTGCATAAACTTGAATATTAAATTCTCAAATATAAATACACAACCAAAAGATGCATGAAAAATGAAGAAATCTAGCCGTCCATTTAGGAGGTAAAACCTTCCATGTAAGTGGCATGCAAAATGTAATACAATCCTAAGCCTTCCAAGATATAGGCATGCAAAAAGTAACAAAATCCTAAGCCTTTCAAGATGGAGGCATGCAATGCATAAAATTAAATCTAAAAATTAATACAATGAACTCAGAAATGTTAGAGAAAGATATTTCTCGGTCAGAGAAGGACCTCTCCCTGTCGAAGAAGGAAACTCTGCTTCTCTTCCTCTCCTCTCCATTTGAGCTTGGCATTGATCTCTATTTATAGGGGAAAAAATGTGTGCTACATGTTGGAAATTGTGCCCTAAGGGCCAATCATTGTACTTTAAACATTATTATTTTAATAAAATTTCTCCATTCTGTTATCATATTATTTGCATGTTAACTGTGATAATTGTATCCTTGGATAATTCATAAAGATTGTCCTAAAATGTCCCTGGTCGGTCATCTATGCGGGAGCAGAGATGAAACAAGACCAGTATGACTTTGATAAGATATGGAGATACGAATCAAAGTTTTAGGCACTTGTAAGAGTACAAGGTGCTGGACCGACCCACTATGAGAAAGCTACATGGATCAAGTCATAAGCTTTTCTCATGTATAACCAAGTCATAATGCCCTTAGACCTGAGGTCATCATGAATTCCTACATGAGAGTTGCTAAGCTTTGAACTAGTCAAAAGTCACTTTTGACCAGGTGATGATAAAGGCTATGATCGGGCTTGGTGGTTTTTCATGTAGAGGAATATGAATGAGCAAGATGGAATTTGTCCCTCACATTAGTAGAGAGATATTACTGGGCCCCTCGATGAGTGAGTCTAAGAAATGTATGGCCATACTATGATGAAAGGAGTTTCTGTCTCTGTTATCAAGCTACTCAGGAATCGAGAAAGTAATGGTCAGGAACAAGAGGATGACATTTTCCATGCCTTATCCTTGATCGATATATTGTGTGACAAAAGGGACGTGACATGGTTGTATGGCAGGTTGCATCGTGATAACGATCCTCATATGAATTGGGTAGTCGTAATGTCTTGCTAGAGGCCGCTTGCGACTTTTGGATTAGTGTAGTTATTGGCCCACTGCCAACTTCATATGGGCCTACAGGGTCGCACACAAGAATGGCCCAACACGAGATAATGTTTGATTTAGGGTGGATGAATTTTATATTTATTTATATATATATAATATAAAATTCATTAATAATATTATATAGATATATATATATATATATATTTTTGAAATATTATATATATATATATGTATATATATATATATTATATGATATTATTATATTGTGTTGGTTTTAAATTTAATTTATTAAAATATATTAAATTTAATAACTAACATGATAGAGATATAGTATCTCAGATTTAATTTATGAAGATAAATTAAATCTCATGGCTCTTTATTTAGATTAAATAAATAGGTTAAATTAAAACTGTTGGACATATTTAATTTAAACTGAATTTATTTAATTAGCTCATCAAGATAATTAATTGTTAATTAATTTCGAAATTAATGATGATTAATTTTGAAATTTGAAAATAACCCTCATGGGTTATAAACTTGATAGAGCTGATAGACTCAGGGTACATCAGAATTGAGAGCCGCAAGTTAAACCCTTGGAGACATTAGAGGCGCTAGCACGCAGTCTCGGTTGGAGAGCATTCGTGTGGATACCGGTAGAGGGAGCGGACCTGACGTGTTGGCTCCTAGAGATCGTGAAAACTCCGAATCATAAAAAAAAAGGTATGAATCCTTCCAACTTGGTTTAAACACCGTTGATAGATCCTCGATTAGGATCAGTGAAAATTTTTAAATTCTTCCGCTGTGCTTACCGATCCTACAGTGGCATCAGAGCCAGATCAATTGTGCGTTTAAATTGAGTTTATGATTCTTATACATGTGATATATATGGGATGTGTACGTATGTTTATAAGAAACACTCGAATATGTATGTGATTCTCGTTTTGGAACATGCGTGAAATCGATTCTGAACATGTATATCTTGAAACATGTATGTGATTTTCGTTTTGAACAAGCATGAAATTGGGTAGGGTACCTGAGATCGTAGTTGGCGGCAATCAAATTGGGTCTAGGTTCGGATATCTATTCGGGTAATAGGGATCCGAACTATGGGGAAGACAGACTGGATCAGAAGCGTTCTGGGACCGCCGTGACCACCTCTGCGTAGCACAATATAATTTGATCATGACATTTATTTCTTTTCATATTGTATGAATTCTTGTTGTGGTTTATTATTTATCCTTGTTTGGGTATGGTGAACATCATGGCTTTAGAATTTTACAAAGGTTGTAATATTTAAATACGGCCTGCGTGCCGTGCCTTTCTCTAAATACTCTCGATGTACATTCTCTTCTCATCTCACTCCCCTCGAATGTTTAAACGAGGTTTCTCTCAATGTATTTCTCTTTTTTTAGAGAAGTCCTCTCATTGGCTTGGGAGGATTTTAGGTTAGGTAAGCCATGTTGTGTCACGTTTAAATTATGCTTTTGATAAGATCATTGCATGATTATTTTTACGTTTATATGTATTTATCTGTATGAGATACGACCACGATTGCATCCATATAAAAAAAACTAATTAATTAAGCCCTCTAAATTAAATCTTAAGTCATAATGCCGTTAATTAATGAATACTTGTCAAAACCTAGATCGCTCAATTGTGGAAACCACCAAAGTGGATGCACTTGAGTTATCTTGATGAGACAAGCTTGAGTAATTGTGATGCTCATAATATTCATTATTGTTTTGACTTAATTGAGATTAACAAAACGGTTTTGAATCTCAAGGCATTAGATGGGGTTAAACATGCCAGATCATATGATGATTAAATCACATAAAGATCTAAGAGTTACATGTGATGTAATTGGTAAATAGGTTACCTACCTAAATAACTTGAATTTAAGCGTCTTGCCAAAGCGGACTTAAGTTTAAGCCAAATATGGATCTTAGCCCACTAATTATTATGTTGAGGGTTGTTAATTTAGTGGGAGATTACTAACTAACTTTGCATATTTTAATTGTAGAATCATGTCGACTAGTAATACTGCTACACTTTCATTGCGATCGGTCCTTGAGAAGGACAAACTTAATGGGACAAACTTTCTTGACTGGTTCAGGAACTTGAGAATTGTTCTCAAGCAGGAAAGAAAGGCTTATGTCCTAGATCAACCCATTCCTGAGGAGCCTGCAGCTAATGCTCCAAGAGCTCAGAGAAATGCTTACACAAAGCATAAGGATGACTCTGTGGATGTAGGTTGCCTGATGTTTGCCACTATGGTTCCAGAGCTCCAAAAAGATCTGGAACTCATGGAGGCTCATGAGATGATAGTACATCTCAAGGAATTGTTCTAGCAATAGGCAAGGCAACAAAGGTATGAGACCATAAAGGCCTTACATTCCTGTAAAATGGCTGAAGGTGCATCAGTTAGTACTCATGTGTTAAAGATGAAAGGCTATATTGATCACCTTGAGAGGCTTGGATTTCCCATGAGCCAGGAGTTAGCTACGGACTTGATCCTCAACTCACTCCCGGAGAGTTATGACCAGTTTGTTATGAACTACAACATGAACAACATGGAGAAATCAATTTCTGAGCTGCATGGGATGCTCAAAACTGCTGAGCAAAGCATTAAGAAAAAGCCTAGCACAGTTTTAATGGTTCAGAAAGGAAAGGGTATGAAAAAGAAAGGGAAGGGCAAATGGAAGGGTAATGGCTCAAGTGGTAAGACCAAAGAGTCAAACAAGCCTGAAACCAAGCCTGCACCCAGGAAGGCAAAGCCTCTAAAGGAAGGAGTCTGCTACTTCTGCAATGAACCCAGTCATTGGAATAGGAATTGCAAACTTTACCTGGAAGATCTGAAAAAGGACAAGAAGGATAGTGGGGCTATCGCTTCAGGTATTTATGTTATAGACATTCATTTTTCTACTTCCTCTACATGGGTATTAGATACTGCATGTGGTTCTCACATTTGTACAAATGTGCAGGGTCTAAAGGACAGTAGAAAGCTGAAGAAGGGCGAGGTGGACCTACGAGTTGGAAACAGAGAAAGAGTTGCTGCTTTAGTTGTAGGCACTTATGAATTAGTTCTGCCCAGTGGGCTTTTGTTAGTTTTGAACAATTGCTATTATGTTCCTGCTTTGAGTAGTAACATAGTTTCTCTTTCCTATTTGGATAAGGAAGGTTATACTTCCATTACTAGGAATGGTAAATGTTCTATTTATCATAATGACATTTTCTATGCTGATGGTGATTTGCATGTTGGTCATTATATATTAAATTTGGAACATCCTAATAATGGGAATATCTATAACGTAACTACTAAGAGAATAAAATCAAATGATTTGAATCCGACCTACCTATGGCATTGTCGTCTATGCCACATAAATGAGAAACGCATTTCTAAACTCCATCAAGATGGATTTCTAAACTCATTTGATTTTGAATCATATGATACATGCAAATCTTGCTTATTAGGAAAGATGACTAAGGCACCTTTCACTGGGCATAGTGAGAGGGCTACTGAATTATTGGGCCTCATACATACAGATGTATGTGGACCATTAAATATAGCTGCCAGAGGAGGTTATGTCTACTTCATTACATTTATAGATGACTTTAGTAGATATGGCTATATCTATCTAATGAAACATAAATCTGAATCTTTTGAAATGTTCAAAATATTCCAAAATAAAGTACAAAACCAACTTGATAAAACAATTAAAGCACTTAGATCTGATCGAGGTGGTGAATATTTGAGCCAAGAATTCACTGACCATCTTAGGAGTTGTGGGATAATCTCACAATTAACTCCTCCAAGAACACCACAATGGAATGGCGTTTTTGAATGGAGGAATCGAACACTATTAGATATGGTTCGATCTATGATGAGTCAAACAGATCTTCCACCGTCCTTTTGGGGACATGTCTTAGAGACAGCTACGTTCACACTAAATTGTGTTCCATCTAAGGCAATTGAAAAGACACCATATGAGATATGGACTGGAAAAAAACCAAGTTTATCTTTTCTTAAGATCTGGGGATGTGAGGTATATGTTAAGCAACAAGCCTCTGATAAATTAGTGCCCAGATCTATAAATTGCCTTTTCGTAGGGTATCCTAAAGAAATGAAAGGATACTATGTCTACAATCTCACCAATAACAAAGTGTTTGTTATTCGAAATGGCAAATTTCTAGAAAGAGAGTTTGTCTCTAAAACAACCAGTGGGAGCGACGTACATCTTGAAGAAATTCGAGATCCACAAGATGGTACATAACCACAGATGGAAATTAGAGAAGACTCACAACAAGTTGCTGAGCTTCCTCAAGTAACACAAGGTCCACGAAGATCTGATAGGACACGGCATCAGCCTCAGAGATATGGATTTCTGATTAGTGAAGGCCATGATGTGTTGCTCATTGAGCAAAATGAGCCCACCAATTATCGAGAAGCCACAGTGGGACCAAACTCTGAGAAATGGCTAAATGCCATGAAGTATGAAATGCAATCTATGTATGACAATCAGGTATGGACCTTAGTCGATCCACCTGAAGGTGTAAAAACCATTGGGTGCAAATAGGTTTTCAAGGAGAAAACTGACATGGATGGCAATGTAAATGTCTTCAAGGCACGACTGGTTGCAAAAGGATTCACTCAAACTCATGGTGTAGACTATGATGAAACCTTTTCCCCAGTTGCAATGGCCAAATCAATCAGAATCCTTCTTGCCATTGCAGCATATTGTGACTATGAAATGTGGCAGATGGATGTCAAAACAGCCTTCCTTAATGGAAAGCTGATTGAGGATGTGTACATGACACAACCTGAAGGTTTTGTGTATCCAGAGGACTCTAGTAAAATTTGCAAGCTTCAAAGATCCATTTATGGATTGAAGCAAGCATCTCGGAGCTGGAATCATCGTTTTGATGAAGTAGTCAAAGAGTTTGGATTCATTCAAAACATCAATGAACCTTGTGTTTACAAGAAGGTAAGTGGGAGCATAGTTGTATTTTTAGTGCTTTATGTAGATGACATCCTACTCATTGGGAATGATATTCCTACTTTGCAGAGTGTCAAGTCTTGGTTAGGAAAGTCCTTTTCAATGAAAGACTTCGGTGAAGCCACCTATATCCTAGGGATTAGGATCTATAGGGATAGATCCAAAAGACTAATAGGCCTAAGTCAGAGCACATACATAGATAAGATACTTCATAGGTTCAATATGCATGATTCAAAAAGGGGTTACATGCCTATGTCTCATGGCATCCATCTTAGCAAGGATCTGTGTCCTAGTACACCTGATCAGCGAGATCGCATGAGTAAGGTTCCATATGCCTCGGCCATTGGATCCATAATGTATGCCATGTTATGTACTCGACCGGATGTCTCGTTTGCCTTAAGTATGACCAGCAGATACCAACAAGATCCTGGTGAGGGTCATTGAACTGCCGTTAAGAATATCCTAAAGTACTTAAGAAGGACTAAGGACTTATTTTTTGTCTATAGTGGATTGGATGATGAGCTCTGTGTAACCGGTTACACAGATGCAAGTTTCCAAACTGATCAAGACGACCTTAAATCGCAATCTGGATATGTATTCCTCCTGAATGGTGGAGCAGTAAGCTGGAAGAGCTCCAAGCAAAGCACTATAGCAGATTCTGCAACAGAAGCTGAGTATATAGCAGTATCAGATGCAGCTAAAGAAGCCGTTTAGATCAGAAAGTTCATTACTGAACTAGGGGTGGTGCCTACCATCTCAAATCCAATAGATTTGTTCTGTGACAATAGCGGTGCTATTGCACAGGCCAAGGAGCCTAGGTCACATCAAAGGACCAAACACATACTCAGGCGATTTCATCTTATTAGAGAAATCAATGATAGAGGTGATATAAAGATATGCAAAGTAGCAGGAGAAGATAATGTTGCTGATCCTCTTACTAAGCCACTTGCACAGGCAAAGCATGAGCGTCATGTTAGGGCAATGGGAATTAGGAAAATTAATGATTGCACCTAGGGCAAGTGGGAGGATGTTGGAAATTGTGCCCTAAGGGCCAATCATTGTACTTTAAACATTATTATTTTAATGAAATTTCTCCATTCTGTTATCATATTATTTGCATGTTAACTGTGATAATTGTATCCTTGGATAATTCATAAAGATTGTCCTAAAATGTCCCTGGTCGGTCATCTATGCAGGAGTAGAGATGAAACAAGACCAGTATGACTTTGATAAGATATGGAGATACGAATCAAAGTCTTAGGCACTTGTAAGAGTACAAGGTGCTGGACCGACCCACTATGAGAAAGCTACATGGATCAAGTCATAAGCTTTTCTCATGTATAACCACGTCACAATGCCCTTAGACCTGAGGTCATCATGGATTCCTACATGAGAGTTGCTAAGCTTTGAACTAGTCAAAAGTCACTTTTGACCGGGTGATGATAAAAGCTACGATCGGGCTTGTTGGTTTTTCATGTAGAGGAATATGAATGATCAAGATGGAATTTGTCCCTCACATTAGTAGAGAGATATTACTGGGCCCCTCGATGAGTGAGTCTGAGAAATGTATGGCCATACTATGATGAAAGGAGTTTCTGTCTCTGTTATCAGGCTACTCAGGAATCGAGAAAGTAATGGTCAGGAATAAGAGGATGACATTTTCCATGCCTTATCCTTGATCGATATATCGTATGACAAAAGGGACGTGACATGGTTGTATGGCAGGTTGCATCGTGATAACGATCCTCATATGAATTGGGTAGTCGTAATGTCTTGCTAGAGGCCGCTTGCGACTTTTGGGTTAGTGTAGTTATTGGCCCACTGCCAACTTCATATGGGCCTACAGGGTCGCACACAAGAATGGCCCAACACGAGATAATGTTTGATTTAGGGTGGATGAATTTTATATTTATATATATATATATAATATAAAATTCATTAATAATATTATATAGATATATATATATATATATATATATTTTCAAAATATATATCTTATATATATATATATATATTATATTATTATATTTAATAATATTATATAGATATATATATATATATATTTTCGAAATATATTATATATATATATATGTATATATATATTATATGATATTATTATATTGTGTTGGTTTTAAATTTAATTTATTAAGATATATTAAATTTAATAACTAACATGATAGAGATATAGTATCTCAGATTTAATTTATGAAGATAAATTAAATCTAATGGCTCTTTATTTATATTAAATAAATAGGTTAAATTAAAACTGTTGGACAGATTTAATTTAAACTGAATTTATTTAATTAGCTCATCAAGATAATTAATTGTTAATTAATTTCAAAATTAATGATGATTAATTTTGAAATTTGAAAATAACCCTCATGGGTTATAAACTTGATAGAGCTGATAGACTCAGGGTACATCAGAATTGAGAGCCGCAAGTTAAACCCTTGGAGACATTAGAGGCACTAGCACACAGTCTCAGTTGGAGAGCATTTGTGTGGATACCGGTAGAGGGAGCGGACCTGACGTGTGGGCTCCTAGAGATCGTGAAAACTCTGAATCATAAAAAAAAAAGTATGAATCCTTCCAACTTGGTTTAAACTCCGTTGATAGATCCTCGATTAGGATCGGTGAAAATTTTTAAATTCTTTCGCTGTGCTTACCGATCCTACACTACAGTACTGATACAATGTCCGGAGACTACTACAGTGATCTAGCGGCTGCTACAGTGACTGTTGGCGAACAGCTAAAGTGTCCGGCGGCTTTACAGTGCTTCCGTCGATACAGTGACTTTCATATGCTATAGTGTAACTTCCGTTCGCTACAGTGTTACTTCCGTCTGCTACAGTCTAACCATCTGCTACAGTGATCCTGTTGCTACAGTACTTTCATTTTTTTATTTTTATTTTTTATATTTTTTTAAATGCTATTTATTCCAAAAATATTATTTATTTATCAATCACACCTAAATTTATTATATTAAACACAAATATCGTCCATAAAATCATCATATAAGGAAAAATAAATATGCAAATATTTTACTTATCAGAAACCTTCTGGGACAAATGTGCACTTTGACCTAAGAGAATGACATGAATGACACATTAACCTTTTAACTCAACATACTTGTTCAACTGACTAATCTGGATAATAGTCATGGCAACATTACTACGATTGATAAACTTCCAGGTAACATTGAACCCAAAAAGCTTTTGAATACCTTGTGCCTGCAAGTGAAAACTTCTGAAGTAAATTTGTATCATAATAAATTATTTTTAAACCAAATAAGTTGTATACATTGAAGTTTAGAGAGCAAATAATTAAGAGAAAATCACTGGCAGGTCCTAGGGACCAAAAAAACCACAAAAAAGTCCCAATCCAAATTCCCAAATAAAAAAAGTCCCTTTTTTTGTGATTAATTGGTAATGTGAAATGACTAAACTGTCCCCAATGACGAAATTGAGGAAGAGAAAATGGAAAAAGCTACGGTGTTACAGGTCGTGGAGTAGCAGTAGATGGGGTGCGGGGAGCAGGTGCTGTGGCTTTCGGTGGGCTGTGGTGAAGGGCTAAGTGGGGGCAGCTCTGGGGGCTTGTGCAAAGCAAGAAGTAGCCAAAAGGCCCAAGACAAAAAACACTCGAAGAGCAATGAAAGCCATGGCGAGATCTGAAACTGCAACAGAGAGAAGAAGGAGAAAATGAAAGGCGAGGAAATATGAGAGATGAGTATACTATGTGCTAGAAGC
Source organism: Inga oerstediana (assembly GCA_963210345.1). Classification (NCBI taxonomy): domain Eukaryota; kingdom Viridiplantae; phylum Streptophyta; class Magnoliopsida; order Fabales; family Fabaceae; genus Inga; species Inga oerstediana. The sequence continues at coordinate 14,212,989 of OY723411.1, read as the reverse complement.
TAGGTAAGTAATGCTAAGATTTTGCTAAAGATATGATTTTGACCATTGAAGTTGGGGTTTCACCGTGGTTGGGTAGTGTAAATAAACTTGTGCTTTGTTTTTTGGTAAAAAAATAGAGAGATTGCTCTGTTTTAAGCGGGAATGGTTGAATATAATGAAGGTTTGTTTGTTTACAAAACGCTGATATGAGATAACAAAAGTGTTGTTAATACATGTAGTTATAGTTGTTAATATGACTGTTGTAGTTGTTAATACAAAATGTATGTTACAGATTGTGACAGGTGAGGCATGTGAAATTCTGATATGTTAAAATAAGCTTTTCAAAATAAGTCATGTAGTTGTGAATATATGCATTAGGACTTGTGAAAACAGGCGTAATCTCTTGCCAAAATTGGCACATGTAGTTGTGAAATTTCAAAACTCCTCCAGGGAGGGAAATGAATCAAGGTATGGAAAAAAAGTTGTCAAAATGATTCATTAAGTTAAGAAAATAGGTAAAACCAGTTGTTAAAATTGTCATATACAATTGTGAGAGTTGAGACTTGTGAAACTTGTAATCTCATGCATGTATGAAAAAGTTGTCAAAATGACTCATCAAGTTGTGAAAATAAGCAAAACCAGTTGTTAAAATTGTCATATGTAGTTATGAAAGTTAGGACTTGTGAAACTTTCAATCTCAGGCATATATGAAAAAGTTGTCAAAATGACTCATCAAGTTGTGAAAATAGATAAAACCAGTTGTTAAAATTGTTATATACATTTGTGAATGTTGGGACTTGTGAAACTTGTAATCTCACTTAGATATGAAAAAAAGTTGTCAAAATGACTCATCAAGTTGTAAAAATAGGCAAAACCAGTTGTTAAATTAATAAGGGCTACATAGTCATTTCACACTCCCAATTTATCACAAAAAAGTCCCTATGAACTTTTTTGATTTGGGAATTTAGATTGAGACTTTTTTGTTGTTTTTTTGGGTCCTTCAAACCTGCAAGTGATTTTCCCAATAATTAAATCCACTATTGAAACTAAGAAAAACATATTTTTTTATCTGAAATGGAAAGGACATCTATGATCCTATCTTTGTTTTTGAACAATCTAAATTCATATATTATAAAAGTTATAAAAAAATTTGAAAGGATAAGGAAAAATTGAGAAGACGAAAGAAAATAAGACGAGTATAATTTGCATAAACTTTCTGATGATATATAAAGGGAAAATTTATTTACAAGTCCTTATAGTTTATCTCAACTTATATCAAATCCATGTAGTTTATTTGATTTGAATTGAGCCCTTATACTTTGATCCGTTATAGACATTCATTCTTGAGTTTAAAAAGAATTAATCATAATTTATAATATTTCATTAATTTTAAAAAGTAGTATTCATTTCATTTAATACTCATGCATTTCTATAAATAAAATTTCATAAATGTTATAAATTAAAATGATCGAATGGCTTAATTCAAACAAAATAAATTATCGCTAGAGACCTAATTTAGAATTGAGGCAAACAGTTATATTAATTTTTTCTACACATACACATATATTATATATTGAAAAAATTTCTTTTAACATGGTTTTGATTCTTTGTACCATCGAGTTCAACATTGACGGTTCAAATTGTAAGCAAGTTATACGTTTGTTTGTGAAGGTACTATCTCCTATTATTAATATAAGAGCTAGTTAATTTTTTTTAAAGAGATTAATAAAGCTAATTCAATTACTTAATTATGGCATATATTGTGTATCATTATATTATATATAATTTTTATATTTTGATAAAAATATATCAATTTATAAGTTAGGAAAATAGTTTAATGAAAATGATAAATATAAATATTTTAACGTAACTTATTTAATTTTGTTAATCTCTCCAAAAAAGGTTAACTAGCTAATATAACTAAGTCATATGAATCAGTGAAAGGTGGTTGACTCATTAACTTTACCTGAAAATGAAATATTTTTCCATCTTTGCCCATGTTAGAAGGTTGAATTAGTTAATATAATTAGTGCTAATAACTCTGTTATTAGATGACCCTACAAATTTATATAAAGGGTTTTAATCCATTAGTTAAGAGTGTGTGCATGAAATAATTATACCGAAATAAGGTGGTATTGGTCCTCTCTCACGTCTCTACATGGGGTTAGTTCATCACTCTTAAGTGAGGGTTATTAGTGTAAATAAACCTAAATGGGTTACAATTGTTGTATGAGCTTGCTAGTCTTCTATAAATAATGCATTTGATACGTCATGTTTTTAATTATGTCTGCCTAATCATTGTAATTTACAGTCAATATTTAAGAGCAATGAGAAAAATTACATTAAACTTCAAGTCTTCAATTAATAAATTGTACACCGGAGTAATATTTAGAAAAAAAATTATTAATAACTCACCAAGTAAGTTAATTAATTATATCACGGACTGAAAATTTATGCTAGAAAACACCTTAAATTTGAGCCCATAGGGAGTTGAAGGGAGTGAGTAGGATATCCATTAATTTTCCATTCAAAAGTGAAGAGAATCTGTGTGCAGAAAAATGTGTCCACGTTCAGAAATTATAAAATAATTAATATTTATCGTGTCCCAAATGGCCGGCATTCCTAACAAATACGAAATGTAACTTTCATTGAACATTTCAAAATGTTTTTTTTATTAAGGCTATAAGATAAGAAGACGGCTCGTCATTATATGTTCTTTTCTATATTCATCCTTATAAGCTGTACTCCATTCATCTCCAAGCAATTTTGTAAAATTATATACTTCGACAAGATAGGCACGTAACCTCTTTTAGGATTATCAATTGATCCAAATTCAAGTTCGTACGGGATTTAATTAAGGGAAAAAAAATGCTTATACGTTTATAAGGTGTGTTGAGTAGCCTCTCGCAATTTTATTTTAAATAAGGACGTACGACAAAACTGAGGTCCATTTATTTATATCTATTAGGTTCAATTCTCCCTTCAAATATCGTTAAATAAATTGTCATTATTAATTAATAATTAATAATGGTTTCATACTAGTCCAAAAAAAAAAAGGTTTCATAGAATTTTGAAATTTTATCCATGAATTTTTATTATTAAAAAATACCTGGGATATAAGTAAATGGACCTAAGTTTTGTCCTTTATTCATCTATGCCAATGAACACACACACACACACCTTATCTGAATTTTGTTTGTTAATTTCTCTAAAAAATTGGGGTAATTCCTTGCGTTTTTTAGGGTAGCTTTTGAGCTCTTCGTGGTACGTAAAGATCTAAATATAACAAAGAAAAAACATGATTTTGTTTTCAGTAAAAATTATAAAGTATATAACATTGTTGTTATATATATGTGTGTATGCATTAAAGTTGTTATTAGTTAACTTAAATTAGTCCTAAATTTGTTTAATACTCATTATCCAAATAAGACAATTTTTTTGGGCACAAATGCATGCATGTGTTACATTATAAAACTTGAAAAATTGAATTCAAGATATGACCCAATACACGCCGCGTATATGATTAAAGTATAGGTACATTACAGGTCATGTACGTGTTAAATAGAATTGATTCATGGATAAAAACAAAGAGAAAAGATAAATCTTGAATATGTTAAAAAATTAGATTTTTTTTTATATACATAATCAAATGGTATTAGGTGCAATCAGATTAGATGCATACATTTTTATAGGTTCAATAAGAACTAAATTTTTAATGTATTTCTTTTATTCCATTCACAAGATTTAAATTCTGACTTTATTTAAAAGATATATTAAATTTATGTTATTCGACTACTCAAATAAGATATAATTAAGACTTGAATGCATATTGGAAGTGGACAAATGGAAAGAATGTTTTATTTTTATAATGAATGCCGAATTTGTGGTTTGCATTTGGACTGAGCATGAGGCAAGGAAGATAACTGAATTATTAAAATTTGAAAGGAATTAAATTAATAAACAAATAAATAAGGGAATTCAAATCATAAGCGCCAAGCCCTTGATTTCATACCAATTCTAAAATTTATATATTTGGTCGGCAAATAGTGACAAGATTCATTCACGCATGGATCGGATTCATGTCTTTATATGCCATGAATCAATAACATAAACAAAAGTCAGATTTGGATAGTCTCCAGAAATCTTTTAATTTTCTCCCTAAAGTTTACCTCATTTGTTAACATTTATCTTACAATCTAAATTATTTATATCATTAATTGTGGTTAAGTTGGATGAAAATAATTTGCAACGATTAAGAAAATTAGTTAAATTAGTTATTGTAAGATATGTGTGTTGATTTATTTAAAGTAACTTCTTTAACCATTTTGCGTTGAAACTACCCTTGATTAGAACCCCTATATGCAATCAATAGGAGTAATTTGGAAAAAATTATAAATTTATGATATAAATTGGATTGAAGTCTTATATTTAAAACCAAAGTAAACCTTCTAAGTAGTTCCCATAATAAGGATTGGAGAGAGTATTATACCACTTCGAATCTATTCGGAACTTAGAATTCACACCTCTTGATCACTAAGATAACTCCCCTATCCTTATGTGTTGCAGGGACCGTAGTTTGAATAAGCTGAATAGCTTCTATAAAGGTTTTTTAGGATTAATCGCTCACTTTGTAGTCCCATGCTCTTTTGAGACCCATCAGGCATCCTCATCATTTAACTGTAAATTGGCCACCTATTCTAATCTGAGTAGGAATGCCTCAACTAGGAAGTAGCTTTCATTTCTCAATATGCCACCATAGACAGCATTATTGGTGTAGTGGGAATACGCCCCATCAACCTCAACAACGTACTTTCCATTCGTGTTTCTAACATCCCTGTGATGAAATTATTATAACTGGTAGTTGATATCCATCCAATTAGAGCCAGGAATATGGGCCGGCCTGGCCCTTCACAGGACTGATCTTTCACGGGCTCGGGCCTAAACGAGCTTAAACTTATTTTAATTCAAAAAATTTATTTGGCAAGTTTTACAATTTATTTATTATTTTGCTTTAAATTGAGATACATTATTTTTAAAACTATTAAATTTTTAGTTAAAATAATAATCTAATGTCTAAATTAGCCTTTTTTTTAAAGTTTAAATTAATAAACTATTGTAGAAAATAAAATAAATCAAACTAATTAATAAGTGTTTGCCTGTTATTAATACTCTACTAGGTACTTAGGTGTCTTTCATATTGATAATTTGATATAATGATATTATATTTATTAATTTATTTTAAAAAAATATTAAACGGGCCTAAAAGGGCTAACCCTACTGGGCTACAGGGCCCGCCCTTTTAGGCCTGCTTTACTTTTTAGCCTCTAAATCATAAGCCTGGCCCTTGAGGGGCTCTAGCCTAAACTGGTTGGCCCGACGGGCTCGGCCCGAATTCCCGGCTCTACATCCAACTAAGTTTGTTATTTTCACTAGTCATTACATCCATGGTTGTTAGTGGATTGGCCTTCACAAAAATACACGACAAGATGTGTGTACATAACCAAAGTGTTCCGCTAATGGTAAAAAACCAGGGATAGATTGTGATGTATGTGGGAACAAAAACCAATATGTTGGGCTAAGGGCTGGACCAAGCCCAATAGGAAGACTTCGTCCACTCACGACCCAAGAACAGATCAGCCAGCTCCCATCATTGCACGGTCAAACCCACTAGATTTTTGGATCTGCAGAGATAGGAAATGAACCCACTATTTGCTAAGATTCGAAAATATTGGAACTGACTAACCACATCGCAACTGCTCTATAAATAGGGTACGAAGTTCGAACCCAGATAAGACACAACGGATTTACGATCATGCATCCATTACTCATTTCTTCTCTTTCTCTACTCTTCAATTACTATTCTTGTACCCTATGAAGATCAATAAAGTACCTATTTCCTTCACCTTGTTCGGTTTATATTTAATCTAACCTTCAATCTCTTTGCATTGTTGATACCCTCCTAGACTAGTAATCTTTTTATAAGTTATGGTGCCGTATGTGGGGATTAACAACGGACCCAAAAGGGATTGTTTTGCTTTCATTCATTTTTCAGTTCTTCGTCATGATGGACGTACTTATCATAGAGGATTTTGTAGAAAACACAACCACTAGTGTCCAGTGACGACTTGATGAGATGGCAGCCTTGGTATAAAGATAGACTGAGCAAATCTCAGCTCAAGCTAAGTTAGTAGCACAATAGCAAGAGCAACTCCTTCACTTGCATGGGGGAGAACAATGCCTTACGGGAACAACTGGCCTCAAGCCCCTTATGAGTCCAAACTGCTATCATTCCAACTATGCCACTGCTGGAGACCTTAAACAGACAAGGAAAAGGTGGCAAGTAACGAAAGTTCCATTGAAAATAACACTAATAGGTCCAATAGTGCACGTACACTAGTCACAGCACACCAGGCACGGTCACGGGCATCCTGAGTACGGGCACCCCAAACGTACCAACCTCATTAGCTAGTGAGATGGAGCAATGTAGCAATCAACCACCCAACCCTGAAGTGTCGAACGAAGCAAGCAGAACCAAAGACTCTAAAGCTAGAAGCGATGATACTTAGCTTGCTAGAAGTGCCCTCTTTGATGAAAAAAAGAGCCCCAAATAGCTTTACTGACTGACCATTCATAGACTATATAGCATTGGTAGAGATGTTGAAGAAATTCATGTTCCTGAATGTTTGGCTATACGATGGTTCGATGAACCCTAATGATCACATAGTCTAATATCGGTAGAGAATGCACACTTTTGTCATACTACAAGATGCACGATAGTCATGTATATACAAAGGGTTTGGATCTAGCTTGGTCGGGCTTGTGTTAAGATGGTTCACCAACCTGTAAGAGGCAAGCTTCACCCAAGAGGGGGGTGAATTGGGTGATGTTATAAATTTTTCGCTTGATGTGGGGATATGAAAAATATAGTAGATAGAGTAGAGTTGAGAAGATTTGAACACAGAGAGTTATACTGGTTCGGCCTAAAATAGGGCCTACGTCCAGTCCTCAGAGATCAAGACCTACTGAGATTTTCACTATACCTCCAAGATTCAATGGGCTCTCAGAACGCCACAAGACAACAATCATCCTTGAACGGACTACGAGCAGAAATATTCTCTCAACAAGAAACTTCTTTCCCCCTTACGACAAGTCTTACGTGCAGAAAAATAACCTATGACTCTTCTCACTTGCTTATGTATACAAGACTTATGAGCAGCAACGTTCTCTCCTGCTTACACCACTGTAAGTCTTACGAGCAGTAACGTTCTCTTCTGTTTGTATCTTATAAGACTTATGAGTGGAAGATACAACAAGGAATTCTCTCAACTGCTTCTCTCGTAAGGAAAAACTCCCCTCTCAAGGTCCCAATACCTTGAGATCAAATAAACATAGAATTTTGAATTGTATGAAGACTCTCTTACAGAGCAAATGAATAAACACTGAAGATCAATGTGTATACAGAGAAAAATGATGAATAGCAGAGACTTGGTATGAGCTTATGAATTCTTGTGCTACGTTGTTTTTTTGATTATCCTTGAATCTCTGTATATATAGTTGCTTCAGTTTTTGCCCGTTTGGAAATTCTTCATTTGAGGAGCGGGACATTTGAAAGTATTGGCAGACACGTGCATGTTTGAATAATCTGAGTGCGGTAGGTGCCAGCGTGTTTATAATCATCTTGTCTGCCGTTGTATCACTTTCTTCATGTAGTTTATTTCAAACGTTCATATTCCTGTATAATACTTTTAAATCAATCAAAACAATGTTAAACAATGATAATAAGTAATGATGATATGAATAAATAACAATAAACCATATTCGGAATGAACGTTGTGAAACTTAGCATTTTTGGTGGACAGACAGGGCATCACTTGAGAATGAAAGGCTCACTTCGAGTGATCTTCTATTTTCCTTCATATGCCTCTGTTATCGGGTTGTGCTTGCATAGAATTTCAGAGAGACAAAATCTTCACTCGCGGGTGAAGAGGGGTCTCACTCGAGCACAACTTCCTCTGCTCGAGTGATCTTTCATTTTCAACTGGGAGTGTCTTCTCGGGTCATCACTCGCATACCATTTTGACAAGAGTGAGAATTTGTACTCGCGGGTGATATGGACCCTCACTCGAGCACACATACCTCTGCTCGAGTGAGACGCATATTCTCAAGGAATATGCTCTCAATATCATCACTCACATCAGGATTTCAGAGGGATAGAATTATCACTCGCGAGTGATATGGGCCCTCACTCGAGCACACAGACTCCTGCTCGAGTGAGAAGAATATTCTCAAGAATTATACCTCTTAAACAAGTGCTCGCAACAGATCTGGAGAGGGATAGAATTTTCACTTGCATGCATTGATGTGTCACTCGAGCATATAAGGGTGTGCTCGAGCACACTTACACTTCTCTGTACTTCATGACTCTCGGCCAGACACTCGCAGTCCCTTGCTCGAGCACACAATGCCCACGCTCGAGCATTGATGTCTCTGCTCGAGTGAATGAAGGAAGCATGCTATTACTTGCTCTCGGCTAAGCACTCGCAAACCCTCACTCGCACCTGCTCGAGTGAGAATGACTTCTCTGCTCGAGTGCACACCTTAGTGCTCGAGTGATCCAGTGAACATAATGGGAGAATGCCTCTCGGGTACACACTTTCTGGCTTTCACTCGCACTTGCTCGAGCACAGAGGAGATCTATGCTCAAGTGCAAAATCCTTGCTCGAGCACTCCAGTGCAATTTCACAGCAGATATCAGCAAACTTCAAATATGCATTTGGTAACTTGGAAACTTTTCTTAACCTTCTAAAAACATGTTTTGCACATAATTGACTTATTGTTATCATCAAAACTTGGGATCTAACATTCTCCCCCTTTTTGATGATGACAAAACTCTTTGGGATGAAGGTTTAAGAGAAATGTTTCCAAATGCATATCAAGTTTAAGTTTCAAATTCAAGTTTTCCTGCAATGTTTCCTCTGGACACTTAACAGCCAAGGTAAGTATAGTACAAGGTATATATCTTAATAGTAACTTGCTAATAAAAAAAAATTGAAACATGAAAAAGTTCAATCTTGAAACAAGTACATAATATCAATAACATCAAACATAATAGTTTCATAACATCAAATCAAAATCACATCAAATCAAATTCCTACCCAATACAGAAATCTACCCAAACACCCATATACACCCTACAGAAGCTCAGAAAACATCACACATCCTTCTCCCCCATTTTGTCAACATCAGAAGGGGCTGTGGAGGTGGAACAAAGGATATCATGGCAGTGAGAGGGTCAATGGACTGATCAGAAGGAGATGGTGGTTGTGGTACAGATGATGAGGGAGGTAGTGAAGGCGACTGATCAAATGTAACATCTACATTAGACTCTGGATCAGTGAAAAGAACATGAGTCTGTGGATGAAGTGGTGAGGTATGAGTGGTCTCTGGAGGCACCCCAGAAGATGAAGAGGGAAAATGTGAATGCAGGAAGGTCTCTATATTAGTAATCCTCTGTGACATCTCATCCTGAGTTTTGAACATCAGTTCAAAGTTAAGATTGGCCTTGTCTACCAAATTAATGACTTGTGCTTCCATCTTCTCCACAAGCTTCTTATACTCAGTCACTAATTCCTTCTTTAAACTTGATACAGCTTGATTAATTATCTCAGTCAGATGATTGGACAGAGAGGCATTGAGAAAGGAAGGAGGAGGAATAGGACCTTGTGCTGATGATTGTGCCTCATCTCCTCTGGATGGAGTGGTTTCCCTCTTGGATGTGGCTTTGGTCCGACTCACCGGAAGATTGATACCCATGTGAGTTAACTAAGTCTTACCAAACCGTGAGATGAGTACCCTTTCAGTTCCTTCCAAGTACCAAATTTTGTTTTTCATCAAAATGAAGGAAACAAGTTGAGGGTATGGTATGGTTGTGGATCTTGTTGAAGAACATCGAAACCTTCTCATCTCATTAAAAATAATCTCCCCTACATTCCTTTGTTGCCCAGCAACCAAAGTAGCCAAGAAATAGTAATCCTTTTGAGCAAAGTGGGTAAAATTCTTGGATTTATTGACTATGCTCCGGGAATAAATATAATGAAGGATTCTGTGATTATCAGGCATATCAATAGGTTTGAAAATGAGGAGGCCAATTGGGTCTTTTGGTTTCAGAATTTTAAAAGCTTCATTGGCAGAGAAAGAGGGTGGATCAGGAGGAGGTGCAACATAACCAAGTAAGTCATTTATGATTTTGGCAGAAATCATAATGAATTTTCCTCTAACAGTAGTAGACACTGCTTCTTCAATCAACTCACCGGATCTAGACATAATATTATGAGTTTTCATGTTGCAGTAGAAGGTTTTCACAACAGTGGGGGAATATGGCAAATGGATATTTAGCCAGGGAGCATAGTATTGAAGGTAAGGGTACAAGTCCAAATGACAATTCTTTTTCAAATAATCCAGATCAACATATACTACTGGGCAGAAATGTCTATGTTTGAATTCATCATCATATACCTTCTGAGATAAAGCCTTAAGCTCTGCAACATTGAATCCCTCAGGAGGACTGGTGAGTTGGTCATCCACTGGTGCTTGAGAGGCAGAAGGTGCTCCTGAAGCAGAAGCACTTGGGTGCTTATCTTGATGTGAACTTGAAACACCGGCTTGAGAAGCAATCTTCCTAACTATCTTATCCAATTTGGATTTTTCTATTGCTTCCCGGAGTTGTTTACTGAAAGTATCCCCAGAAGAAGAAGATGATTGGGGTTGTTCTGAATCCTTCTTCTTTCCCTTTCCTTGAACCTCTTTGGATTGAGACCGAGTGATTATGGGTTCCTTGAAGACCACACCCTTTGGTTTCTTTTGAGGAGGTTGGTCTTTCTTTGAAACTTGAGGCTTTGGGTGAGGTTTCTTAGCCGGAGTCCTCTTTTTGGTTTTGGGTTTAGGAGGGGGTGAAGGTGAGGAAGAGATTTTAGGAGATGGAGGAGTAGGCTCAGGGGTTCCAGATTTACTGGCAGCAGAGTGAGTAGGAGAAGGAGAATGAGATCTTTGAGGAATAGAGGGTAGTTTGGTTCTTGCCATTGTAGTGAAAGTGGAAGAGAAGCAAGAACTCTTAGTTTTTGAAAGAAATACAAATGGAGATTAGGGCACGAATGAGAAATGTAGAAGATAAGAATCACCTTTTATAGAAGATTGAAAGGTTGTAACAGCGATTTGAAGCAGAAAGACGTGATTGAATGATGAGAAAACGGTTGAAGATGAAGAGTTGTGTCTTTCGATTGAGAAAGCACTTCGAGTGAGAGTAGGAAGTACGACGTTCTGAGCTCCCCAGTAACTGATATAAGTGACAGTGCTCGAGCATGAACCCTAGTGCTCGAGTGATGTTCATACTGTGCTCGAGTGTGTTCTATCTGTGCTCGAGTGATCTTCTGGAAAAATAAAGAAACAAGTAAAACGTACTTGGATTGTGGATTCCTTGACATATTTTTGTATCTTTGTACTCAAATCCTCCAAGATCATTTGAGTAACCATGAGTTGGATTGCTTTTGCAAAGAAATTCCTCTTCTTCACTCGAGCAGGCATTCCTCACCTCAAGCATGTTCATATCATGCTCGAGTGAGAGTTCCTCACTCGCGAGTGAGTTCAATTTTCACTGTTGTTTCTGTTACCTTCCCTTGGTATTCTTAACTCCTCTGTTAACCTCTGTTTTATATGTCAAAGAGCAGAGTATCTTTAATAGGACTGTGCTCGAGCAGAGCTGTTTGTGCTCGAGTGACACAGCTCATCACTCGAACAGCACTCTCAGTGCTCGAGTGACAGTCCTGCAAAAACAAATTTTGAATACTCCGATGCTGAAGTCAGTATGGTTATCATCAAAAGAAACATTTAATTAAAATTTTTAACAAGAAAAACTTACAACTCATTGGGATTAACCATTCCCAATTCTCTTCGAATATAAAGGAATTGATCTTTTGCAATTGGTTTTGTGAAAATATCCGCAAGTTGAAGATGAGTTGGTATAAATTCCACTTTGACATCTTTCTTTTGAACATGATCTCGAATGAAGTGATGTCGAATGTCTATATGCTTGGTTCTTGAATGTTGTACAGGATTCTTTGCCAAGCTTATCGTGCTAGTATTATCACAATAGATTGGGATTTCTTTTAAATAAATTCCCATATCTTGAAGTTGTTGTTTTAACCATAGCACTTGAGAACAGCAGCTTGCTACAGCTATATATTCAGCTTCAGTCGAAGATAATGAAACTGTGTTCTGCTTCTTGCTGAACCATGACACTAGAGAGCCTCCGAGAAATTGACATTGTCCACTGGTACTCTTTCTGTCAGTTTTATATCCACCATGATCTGAATCTGAATATGCCATTAAATACTCGTTCCCTCTTTTTGGATACCAAAGACCAAGCTCAGAAGTATCTCCTAAATATTTGAAAATTCTTTTTGCTGTCTCTGCATGAGATACCTTAGGATTGGATTGATACCTTGCACACATTCCTACACTGAACTGAATATCTGTCCTGCTTGCTGTAAGATAGAGTAATGAACCAATCATTCCTCTATACTTTGTGATGTTGAAGCTCGGTCCCTTTACATCAGCATCCAACAATGTTGTAGAACTCATTGGAGTATCAGCTCCGTTAGCATTATCTAATCCATATTTCTTCAACAATTCTTTCAAATACTTTGTCTGAGATATAAATATACCATTCTTCTTTTGTTTGATCTGAAGTCCAAGAAAGAAGTTCAATTTTCCCATAATGGACATTTCAAATTCTCCCTGCATAATCTTAGAGAATTCTTGACACATAGATTCGTTAGTAGCACCAAAACTAATATCATCAACATAAATTTGAACTATTAGAATATCATTTTTGTTATGTTTGATGAATAAAGTTGTATCTGTAAGATCAAGTGTTTCACCCAAGAGGGGGGGGGGGTGAATTGGGTGATACTGAAATTTCTTTCGAAACTATAAAACTTTGACACAAAAATTAAAGCAGTAATAAGGAAGGAGAAATATCACCGAAGTGTACACCAGGAGTTATACTGGTTCGGTCACAACCACTTTGACCTACGTCCAGTCCTCAGAGCTTCTCTGAGAGTTTCACTACAACTTCCAAGATTCAGTGGGTTCTTGGCACCTCAGTACAAGCAAGTTCCTTCACACTTGGACACTCGCTCCCCCTTACAGGTTGTAATCCAATCCCAACTCAAGGTTCCACAACCTTAAGTTATCTCAATAACAAATATTGAGTTTGAATGAAATATCTCTCACAAAGAGTAAATAATAATCACTGAAGCATATGAATACAATTTCAACGTGAAAACAGAGCAATGAACTTAATGAATCGTTTGTGTGGATGCTTGGTTGTTCTTCTCTGTTTGAAGGTTCCCATATATATAGATATGATGGTGATGACCGTTGGAACGTTTTCCTTTCGTCCGTTGGTGAGTGCGCAGCCACTGTTGACTTTTCAAGTTTTTGAAAAATATCCGTTGGCGGTGGTTGGCATTTGAACGTTTGATTTGACTTTCATCTCTTGAAGTGATTCCTTCATTGTTTCTCTGTAAATCTACTAAGAATGCTAATACAATGAAAGGTTAATCATATAGGAAACAAATCAATGAACGTTTGAATGATTTCTAAGTTTTTGGGTATGCTTACTCGAGTAGCTCCTCGAGTAACACATGAAGTTTACTCGAGTAGCTCCTCGAGTAACATCGGGAAATCATTTATCAACTGCAAGTTAATGAACAAATATAAGATTACTCGGGTAGTGCATGGAGTAAACTAAATTTCAAACCTTTGTGAACAGTTACTTACTCGGGTAGTGCCTCCAGTAAGGCTTTGTCAATTTCATAGATTACTCGGGTAACTCCTCGAGTATTGTTGGCAGGACTTTAAGGCCGAGAGCAATTACCTTGTTACTCGAGTAGCTCCTCGAGTAATACATTTATTTTTGCATAAGTTACTCGGGTAGCTCCTCGAGTAACTGAGACTTTTCACTATGATTTACTCTGGTAATGCCTTGAAGTTTATCTTTAAAACATTTGAATTTACTGGGGTACATACTGGAGGAAGATGATAAATAGAAATCAAGTTAATCGGGTACAAACCTCAAGTTTTCATTTATCTTAGTACATTACTCGAGTAGCTCCTCGAGTAACATTGGCAGTAGTACAAAGTGCCGAGAGCTTCACATTTTCAAATACACGGTTACTCGAGTAGCTCCTCGAGTATCATGAAAAACTTGAAGGCTGACTGGAAGTTTCTAACCAGGTTACTCGAGTAGCTCCTCGAGTAACATTAGCAGTGGTACAAAATGCCGAGAGGTCCACATTTTAGGATACAAAGGTACTCGAGTAGCTCCTCGAGTATCATGGGGAAAACTTGAAATCCACTGGAAGTTTTCACATGGTTACTCGAGTAGCTCCTCGAGTAACATTGGCAGGCCGAGAGCAACCTTGAAGTTTTACCTGGTTACTCGAGTAGCGCCTCGAGTAATGATGGCAGATAACTGGAAGTTTTGCCTTGTTACTTCAACTTTTGGGTCATTACTCGAGTAGCGCCTCGAGTAATGCCTTAGAAAATGCTCTTCTGATCAAGTTCCTTAGCATTTTCTCTTGGCCAATCTTCACTACTTCCATGCTTTCCTCAAGTACATCTTATTCCTGTCATTACTTAATTCATCCTTGATTATTAAACATTTTCTTTTCAAACCATTCTTTTGTTATCATCAAAACATGAGATCTAACAGTATCAACTTTACCTCTGACAAAACCTTGATTAAGAAGAAATTTGCTTAGTCTTTCATACCAAGCTCTGGGTGCTTGTTTCAAACCATATAATGCTTTCTTAAGTTTGAAGACATAATCAGGTTTTGTTTCATCTTCAAAACTAGAAGGCTATTCTACATATACTTCCTCCATAATATAACCATTTAGAAAAGCGCTTTTTACATCCATTTGATAAAGTTTAAAACTTTTGATGCAAGCAAAGGCTAAGAGTACTCGTATTGCTTCCAATCTTGCCACTGGAGCATATGTTTCCTCATAATCAATACCTTCTTCTTGATTATAGCCTTTGGCGACCAATCTTGCTTTATTTCTCACAATGATTGCTGACTCATCAAGTTTGTTTTTGAAAACCCATTTGGTCCCTATAACCGTATGATCTTTAGGTCGAGGAACCAAATCCCAAACTTGATTTCTTTGAAATTGATTTAGTTCTTCTTGCATAGCAATCACCCAATCATTGTCAGATAAAGCTTCTTCTATATTAGAAGGCTCAATTTCAGAAATAAAAGATGAAAAAGTTACCTTATTGAGGATTCTATTTCTGGTTTTGACACCTTTATGAATATCTCCTATAACTTGATCAATTGGATGATCATTTATATGTCTCCATGCTTTAGGTTGAGCATGATCATCGACATCTTCTAAATTTTGAAAATCATTTGTTTCAAAATCATCCTGCTTTGAAATAGATTTGTTTTTCTTGATTGAATCCATTTCTTCTTCATCATTAAGTCTTGTCTGAGATTCAATTTCATCAAACACAACATGAATAGATTCTTCAATAGTACATGTTCTTTTATTGAAAACTCTATAAGCTTTACTTCTACTAGAATATCCTAGAAAAATACCTTCATCAGACTTTGAATCAAATTTACCTAAATTTTCTTTACCATTGTTGTGAATGAAGCACTTACACCCGAAGATATGAAGATGAGCAATATTTGGCTTCCTTCCTTTGTAAAGTTCATATGGTGTCTTTCCAAGAGATTTGTGAATATATGCTCTGTTTGAAATATAGCATGCAGTACTCATTGCATCTGCCCAGAATACTTGAGACATTTCTTTTTCATTAAGTAATGCTCTTGCCATTTCTGTAAGCACTCTGTTCTTCCTTTCCACTACTCCATTTTGTTGAGGTGTTCTAGGGGCTGAGAAGTTGTGATCTATTCCTTTGTCGTTGCAGTAATCTTCAAACAATTGATTATCAAATTCTCCTCCATGATCTGTTCTAATAGAGACAATAGGAATACCCTTCTCATTTTGAACCTTTTTGGCAAACATAATAAATTCAGCAAAAGTTTCATCTTTTGAGGCAATAAATATAGTCCATGCAAACCTTGTAAAATCATCAACAATTACTAACACATATAAATTTCCGCCAAAACTTTTTACTCTTGCAGGTCCTACCAAATCCATATGAAGCAATTGTAAAGGTTTTGAAGTAGAAATTTCATATTTTGTTTTAAAAGAAGATTTAGTTTGTTTGACTTTTTGACATTCGTCACAAATCATGTCGTCTTTGAATTTGAGTTTAGGAAGGCCTACAACTAAATCTTTTCTAATCAATTTGTCAAGTTGATTCATATTGACATGAGCCAAACGCTTATGCCATAACCAACTTTCCTCTGATCGACTAAGAAAACAATTTTCAGAAGAGTTTGAATTTAAATCAATAGTATAACAATTATCGTCCCTTTGAGCTCAGATCTTTGCCTTGATAGTTTCTTTGTTTAGGAGTAGATCTTTCTTGCTTACTATCAAGCATTCTTTCGAGTCGAAAATCACCCAGTTATCTTTGTCAGTGCTTTGGCTTACGCTTAAGAGATTGTGGCATAACCCTTCAACATAATATACTCCGTTGATTTGAATGCCATCGGTTCTTCCCACTTCACCAATTCCAGCAATACGTCCGGATTGATTTCCTCCAAATGTCACCTTTCCTCCTTCTCTAGTTTCAAACATGGTGAACTTATTTTTGTCACCAGTCATGTGTCTCGAACATCCACAATCAATATACCATTTGTTCGCTCGAGATGCTTTGAGACATACCTAGAATAAGATGATCAGGTTTTAGGTACCCACACTTTCTTGGGTCCTTTGTGGTTAGTATTTGAAATATGTGTCCCTTTCGGAACCCATTTATATGTTCCAACAACCTTTCCCTTTTTGAAATAACACGATGAAGTATAATGTCCTTTCCTATTACAATAATTGCATGATACAAATGGATTCGATGTATGCACAGAATTCCTGAAATATTTAAGATAGTCTCTACTATTCTTCTTATTCTTATTATGCATAGCATTATATCCAATTCCAGATTTATCAAAGGAAACTTTCTGAGAATTTAAAATAACCTTGAGAGTTTCACTTCCTTTAGTAAACTTTTCAACAATCTTTGTTAAATCTTCTATTTTCTTATCTTTCTCTTTACACATTTCATATGATGATATGACATTACTTTCTAATTCTTTTACTTTCTTCTTATAACTAACCATTTCTTTAGCAACTTTGATGAACTCTGTATGCAATGCATTATATTCAGATAACAATTCATTATAAGAGGGTTCAGAGTCACTTACCTCAGAGTCTGATTCTTCTTCCTTAGCTACCAAGCATAGATTTGCTACTTCGTCGTTGTCATTTTCTTTGTCTGACGAACTATCACCCCAAATAGATGATATATATGCTTTCTTTTTCTGCTTCTTTTTGTCTTTGTTTCTGAAGCATTCAGATTTGATGTGTCTTGGTTTCCCACATTCATAGCATACTATTTATTGTTCTTTGTTTTCTTTCTTGCTTGGTCCACCTTGATAATTCTTGAAATTCCTTTGTCCTCTTCTATAGAATTTCTTGAACTTTCTCACGATCATTCCCATTTCATCATCACTAGGAACATCTTCATTCTCGAAAGTTTCTTCTTCTTCTTTGATAGCTTTAAATGCAACTCCCTTTTTCTTTTTATCATCGAATTCTTCAAGTTCCTTTTTGAATCTCAACTTACCTTCATATTCAGAAAGACTTCCAAAGATAGCAGCTACGGATCTCATAGACTCTCCTTTGGCTTCTTCGATGGCTGTTACCTTTGCTTCCCACTCTTTCATAAGAATATTAAGAATCTTTCTTACCTGGGAATTTTGATCAAACGACTTTCCAAGAGCAGATAATTGATTAACAAGATGAGTATACCTTAGTTCAAATTCTGATATACTTTCTCCAAATTTCATACGAAATAGATCATATTCTGTAATTAAAGTATTGATTCTATTTTCTTTGATTCCAGATGTACCTTCATGAGCAATTTCAAGAGCATCCCACATATCTTTGGCAGTTGGTAGAGTACATATACGAAAATATTCTTTTTGACTAAGAGCACTCTGTATCATTAGAATAGCTTTACTATTTAATGTCACTAACCTTTTGTCATTCTTGTCAAACTCATCTGGGCTCTTTTTAACTGCTCTATCTTCAATTTTCTTCATTGGAACATAGTCACCATCTTGTATAACATTCCATAATCCGTACTCGTTGGCCATCATGAACACTCTGAATTTGGCTTTCCAGAACGAAAAATGTTCTCCAGCAAAACCAGGAGGTCTAGTGATTGAAGCACCGTCTGGAAGGATATTTTCACCCATTGTTGCCATTTGTCAGATCCTTCTCAAGCTGTTAGGCTCTTCGGAGAAGACGAGGCTCTGATACCAAATGTAAGAAGCAAGCTTCACCCCAAGAGGGGGGGTGAATTGGGTGATGTTATAAATTTTTCACTTGATGTGGGGATATGAAAAATATAGTAGATAGAGTAGAGTTGAGAAGATTTGAACACAGAGAGTTATACTGGTTCGGCCTAACAACAGGGCCTACGTCCAGTCCTCAGAGATCAAGACCTACTGAGATTTTCACTATACCTCCAAGATTCAATGGGCTCTCAGAACGCCACAAGACAACAATCGTCCTTCAACGGACTACGAGCAGAAATATTCTCTCAACAAGAAACTTCTCTCCCCCTTACGACAAGTCTTACATGCAGAAAAATAACTTATGACTCTTCTCACTTGCTTATGTATACAAGACTTATGAGCAGCAACGTTCTCTCCTGCTTACACCACTGTAAGTCTTACGAGCAGCAACGTTCTCTTCTGCTTGTATCTTATAAGACTTATGAGTGGAAGATACAACAAGGAATTCTCTCAACTGCTTCTCTCGTAAGGAAAAATCCCCTCTCAAGGTCCCAATACCTTGAGATCAAATAAACATAGAATTTTGAATTGTATGAAGACTCTCTTACAGAGCAAATGAATAAACACTGAAGATTAATGTGTATACAGAGAAAAATGATGAATAGCAGAGACTTGGTATGAGCTTATGAATTCTTGTGCTACGTTGTTTTTTTGATTATCCTTGAATCTCTGTATATATAGTTGCTTCAGTTTTTTCCCGTTTGGAAATTCTTCATTTGAGGAGCGGGACATTTGAAAGTATTGGCAGACACGTGCATGTTTGAATAATCTGAGTGCGGTAGGTGCCAGCGTGTTTATAATCATCTTGTCTGCCGTTGTATCACTTTCTTCATGTAGTTTATTTCAAACGTTCATATTCCTGTATCATACTTTTAAATCAATCAAAACAATGTTAAACAATGATAATAAGTAATGATGATATGAATAAATAACAATAAACCATATTCGGAATGAACGTTGTGAAACTTAGCATTTTTTGTGGACAGACAGGGCATCACTCGAGCATGAAAGGCTCACTTCGAGTGATCTTCTATTTTCCTTCATATGCCTCTGTTATCGGGTTGTGCTTGCATAGAATTTCAGAGAGACAAAATCTTCACTCGCGGGTGAAGAGGGGTCTCACTCAAGCACAACTTCCTCTGCTCGAGTGATCTTTCATTTTCAACTGGGAGTGTCTTCTCGGGTCATCACTCGCACACTATTTTGACAAGAGTGAGAATTTGTACTCGCGGGTGATATGGACCCTCACTCGAGCACACATACCTTTGCTTGAGTGAGACGTATATTCTCAAGGAATATGCTCTCAATATTATCACTCACATCAGGATTTCAAAGGGATAGAATTATCACTCGCGAGTGATATGGGCCCTCACTCGAGCACACAGACTCCTGCTCGAGTGAGAAGAATATTCTCAAGAATTATACCTCTTAAACAAGTGCTCGCAACAGATCTGGAGAGGGATAGAATTTTCACTTGCAAGCATTGATGTGTCACTCGAGCATATAAGGGTGTGCTTGAGCACACTTACACTTCTCTGTACTTCATGACTCTCGGCCAGACACTCGCAGTCCCTTGCTCGAGCACACAATGCCCACGCTCGAGCATTGATGTCTCTGCTCGAGTGAATGAAGGAAGCATGCTATTACTTGCTCTCGGCCAAGCACTCGCAAACCCTCACTCGCACCTGCTCGAGTGAGAATGACTTCTCTGCTCGAGTGCACACCTTAGTGCTTGAGTGATCCAGTGAACATAATGGGAGAATGCCTCTCGGGTACACACTTTCTGGCTTTCACTCGCACCTGCTAGAGCACAGAGGAGATATATGCTTGAGTGCAAAATCCTTGCTCGAGCACTCCAGTACAATTTCACAGCAGATATCAGCAAACTTCAAATATGCATTTGGTAACTTGGAAACTTTTCTTAACCTTCTAAAAACATGTTTTGCACATAATTGACTTATTGTTATCATCAAAACTTGGGATCTAACACAACCTACCAACCAATTCTATAGGTTCGTTCACAGACTTAAATGACTTATTCGTCTAACAATTCTCTAGTAGCTGAAAGCTCTAGAAGCAGTTAAATGACCTTTACTGAGTCATCTAATTCAAACGGGAGTTGTTGCAAGACTTTTTTGATAGGTTTAACAAAGAAAAGATCAACATACTTGACTACGATGCACAAACTACTATAGTTTTGTTCTTCATCATGACGGATGCACTTATCATAGAGGATGTTGTAGAAAACACAACCACCAGTATCCGGTGATGACTTGATGAAATGGCAGCCTTGGTATAAAGATAGACTGAGCAAATATCAACTCAAGCCAGGTTAGTAGCACAATAGCAAGAGTAACTCCTTCACTTGATTAGGGGAGAACAAAGCCTTACGGGAGCAACTGGCCTCAAGCCCCCTACAAGTCCAAACTGCTATCATTCCAATTGTGCCACTGTCAGAGACCTTAAACAGACAAGCAAAAGGCAGCAAGTAACGAAAGTTCCATTGAAAATAACACTAATGAGTCCAATAGTGTAGGTATACTAGGCACAGACACTAAACAAAGAACTATTTAAGTACACGTGCTATACCATGGATGACGTGTTAGCCAAAGCATGGGCCTAAATCAAATAGGAGGAAAACGAAGTAAATGCCAGAGAGTCACGCCACTATAATGATGAACCATTAAATAGAAGGAGTAGAACCCAAGGTGGACCAATCATAATTGGAGAGCAGAACCATAATCGTCGACGAACGTAGAAAGAAGCCAATCTAGTAGTGTGTTGGCCCTTCTCAACTAGGCATTACCACCAAGGATAATATACTACAACCTCTCTGTCGATACTAGTAAGGGTGGAAACAACCCAGGCGACCTGTGGCCTGGCCTGTAAGCCAAGCATATTTGACAATAGTAATAGGCTCAGACCTGTTAGAAGGCATGTTTCCCTTAAGAGGAGAGGCTCAGGCCTGTTAACAAGCTTGTTAAGCCTGTCAAGCCGGCCTGGGCCTATTATAGATATACAATATTATGTAAAAAGTAAGTATTAAATGTAACATCCTAATTTTTATTTTTATATGATTTAATTATTATTATGTAACAATTATTTCATGATAAAGAGATTTTATCATGTAATTAGTTGGGTAACAAGAATTTACCTAAAATATGATTTATTAAAGTAAAAGAATTATTAAAAAGATATTAGAAATAAAAATAATATAAAATAAGAGAATTATAATAAAAAGGAAAAAGATTTAAAAAAATAAAAGAAAATGAGTTGAAAAATAAAAAGAAAAGATATAAGAAAAAAGATTGAAAATGAAAAAATATAATAAAAAGTAAATATTAAAAATAAAAAAATGTAGGCTTGTTAACTGGCTTCAGCCTAGGCCAGGCCTTTGTACAGGCCAAGCTCAAGCCTGGAAAAAACCTATAACAGGCCAGGCTCAGGCCTACTTGTTACAAAACAGGCTTGGATGTTAAGCATAAAGCCTAGGCTGGCCTAGCTTGTTTCCACGCCTAGATACTGGTGAGTTAGTCCATCCCCTTTCAAAAATAGGGGATGCGGTCAAATGGCCTCTTAAGACCAAGAAACCAGCAAACCAATGAGACAGGTCCAAATAGTGTGAGTTCCATTCTGACCATGGCCATCGAATAGCTAAATGCATCACTTATAACTGGAAGTGGCAGAACTTCTTAAATGTGGGCACTTGATGGACCACTATCCAAGAAAGTTAAGTCTACCCTATCCCATAACGACACTAATCTTACAAGTCCGATAACTGCAGAACCACCCAAAAACCCTCGAACCATCAATTGTATCATGAGTGGTTCAAAAATCAGTGGTGCCAAGTATTCCTCAGCAAAGTGACAAGTTAGGGCCTTACTAAAAGAACCCAACCAGAAGCAAATGGAAGGCATCCCAACTAACTCAAAGTACTTGCAAATTACATTTTTTGATAACAAGATGGACTAGCTGTACCAACCACACGACGATTTGTAATATCCAAAATTTTGGGATTAGAGGCTTGAGATACGCCTGAATCAAGTGGACTACTAATCCCTGATTTAGCAAGAGTCCAAGGAAGGAGGATTTGCTGCTAGTGCATTTTTTCTACGTGGCAGTCTAGTTGTGTGACATTTTTAGTATGAAAGTAGACTTATAAACTTTAATTTGATAGGTCATATAGGTCAGTTGAAGTTGTACACAAAGAGTTATGTATTTTTTAAATTAGCCAAGTAATATTGGCGATTTTCAGTGGTAGCATCCAAAAACAATAATTATGGGAATTGTGAGCTTTCAGTTGGCTAAATGCTATATTTTTTCTTGAAAATAGACTTAATAAGGGTCATATAGCCTTTGGAATCACACCAATTTAATCTCTTTAAATAAAGATATGAATTTTCAAAGTTTGATGAAAATTCTGCCCAGTTTTCCAGCATGTGTGAAAATGGAAATAAATGTAAGGGCGAAATAGTCATTTGATAAATAAAAGCAAACGACCATTTATTTTTCACTTTAATTGGGATAAATGTTGGCTGAAGTAGGGATCAAGAAAGTTTAACCCAAGTAAACCAACCATAGTTGAATAATTAGCCACTTGCTTTTCAAGGAGCCACAAGATTGTGACACTTGGCACAATCCAGGCTAAGTATTTGAGTTGGATAAGATTAAAACTCCCTCCCTCCTCATAATTTCATCTAGCTGCCCTGAAAATAGAGGGAAAAATATGGAAAAACATCATAAAAAGAAAGAGGAAAGAGAGAGAAGGAATATTGGAAATTTTTGAGTTCCGGAGCCGGTTTCACCCCCGATTCAATATTTCCAACTTCCGGAGTCTTCTCTAACGCTGCTTTACTCGACGAGAGCTTTCTTTTTATGGTTTTGGATTCTTGATCAGAGGTGTTTGGAGCCTTCTACCTAGGGGAAGTGCTGCCAAAATCAAGAAGCGATTGCATAATTATGTAGAGGTATGTATAAGCTTCAATTTGAACTGACTGATTTGTGGTTTTGTTGAGCTTTGACCATTTCTTGGGCTACCCTATGATTTTGTCCAAGCTATGATTTTTAGGGTTATATGTTGTTTTAATCATGAAAATGATAATCTATGAGGATTAGTGATGATATTAGACATATTTGATTGTGAAATTGCAAAATTGTTGATTGCTAGATTGAAGTTTTTAGGAGGTAGTCTGTTTGTAATGAAATTTTGAATGGGCAAACCTAGTCCAAATGTTATGAAACATTTTAGGATTAAAGTAGACATCCTGGGCTTTAATTGGATAGGTATTATAAGAAATTTGGACTAGTGGACTGAAAGTTATGGATTTTTGAAGTTGTGCCTTATTTCTGGGAATGTAATCTGGAACAGTATGGGAATTCATGAAATCTTTAATTTCTTGGTTGTAGATGATAGTGGTTTATATATTTTCTATATAGAGAACTTAAAGAGCTTTCCATAAAACTTTAAACTACTCCATTTCAATTTGTTTAGATTTAGTTATGATTTTTGAAAGTTCAGCTAAGAAATAGGAAAGTTTCTGGCCGCGGCCAGAGGAATCTTGGCAGCAGCCAAAATGTTTCAAACCTTTTCTTGGCCATAGCCAAAATGTTTCTGACTTCCTTTGGCCACAACCAAAGAATTCTTGGCTGTAGCCAAGACCCCCTCTTCCAACATTTCATATTTTTTTTGAGAAACGTTGAATTGTTTAGCCTCCCTAACTTTTTGGACATTGATATATGTAATACCCCAAATCTTATATTCACCAAATATATTGTAATTATTTGGGGAAACTTAATAAAATGGTGAATATTCATGAATTTAGAATTTATGAATTTTTTAAATGTTCAATTTCATGAGAAATTTGGCAAAAATGAATATGGAATTAATTTGGGTGATTTAAAAAGCCCAATATTAAGGTCCAAAAATAAAGAAATATTAGAGAAAATATTTAGTCCAAAAAAAGATAGAAATTGGCCAAAGAAAAAAGAGAGAAGAAATTGGATTAGAAAGGTAATGGCAAAATCGTAATTTTGTCAAATTATCAAAAAATTAATTATATTTTGATTAATTGAAGATAATTTAAATTAATTAAGGAAAATAAAAGGAAAAATATATTTATAATATTTTGGTCAATTTAATATGAATTTATGGAAAATTTGAGCAAAAATGCAATTGTGACCAAAATTGAGACTTTACGTGTATACGTAATCGAAACAAGTTGTGAAGACAATTGAAACCATAGGGAGGGAGCCCTAGGTGTCTCCTACATGTGGCATAAATAAGGAAATATTGGTTGGAGATGATGGAATGGTTACATGAATGTAGGAAGTTATGTAATAAAAATTAGTTTTGGAATTGTTGGAAAATTCCATAAATCATTAAAATGATATATGATATTATAATATATCATTCTCATCTTCTTCATTCAACATTTCACACACAAAACAGCAGCTGAAAGTGGGAGAGAACGTTCAAATTTTTAGAGAGATAAAGGAGAAGAAATCTCACAAGGTAAGCCGATTTCTCCAACGATTTAGCTCCTAACGCGTATAACTCTGACCCTAAGCTACTCCTCTTTGTTATTTAAGGTTTGGAAGCTCAAAATCTATTGTGGAACACCTAGGGTTTTCAGCCATATTTGGGAAAAACTTGTGGGAGCTTGAGGTAACTTCCAAACCTTCGTATATTAACTATTATGGCTGCTGTGGGCAATTTAATTGGTGAAATTTTGCCGGATTGCCGTTGGTTTTAAATTTTGGGAATTGAGTTGCTTAAGGGTTATGCTGCCCAATTTTGGTTCAAATGGTAGTTATAACCTAATGTAATAGTTAATTAAGTGGCTAGGAGTAGAAAGGAACGTGTTTACGGAGCCGAAATCGTAAAACCCCAATTTTCCCTGGAGAACTCATAAATTTTGGCCAGCTCTAGAAATGGGTCTTAGAGTTGGATTTTCAATGATTTAATGGTTTCATTGAGTTCAGGAGCGAAAATTAGGTGGGGTTACAATTGGTTACTTTTTCGGAAAAGGCCGAAAAAGCATAATTACAAAAACGCCCCTAAAACCCTTAAAGTAGGGCTACCAAGGGTAAATTTATAATTTAAAATTTAATTTGATAATTCTGAGTCTGGAAATGGATTCCTTGGGTGGAAATATGCTAGAATAGCCTAGGTTAGAATTCCAGGAAAGATGCAGCCGGATCGGGTCCTCGGGGGCATTTTTGTAAATTTTTAGTATATACTCGTATAACTCCTAGAAACACTATGGAAGTGTTTAAATGTTGCATTTGAAATTATAGGATTCGACATTTACCCAGATCATGAGTAGCTTGTGCCGGCGCCAGTCTGGAAAGAACGATGTAGTGACTCTTTTCCCTCATACTATATGTGATACATGATATGTTTGTTTGATCATTGTTTGTGAGTCTATCACAAGCGGCCTATCGGTGTTGATGGTGGGAGGATCGTACCTTCAGGGAGGTGGAATCCGGGGGATGAGACTATGTGAAAGCCGTAAGGCTATATGTGAAAGTCGAAAGGCTATTTGTGAAACTTTCACCTGCGGCCCATCGGTGTTGACGGTGGGAGGATTGTGCCTTCAGGGCGATGGAATCAGGGGATGAGATTATGTGATTATGTGCATATGTGGCAGCTTGCATGCTGTGCTTTATGCTATGATGCTGCTTGATGATTTTCTTGCATGCTTTGTGATTACATGTGGTATGAGTGATTTGTTACTACTAGGATTCTTTTGAATCTTATTCTTTCCTTTGACTAACCTTCAGACAGGGCAAGTGGCTCCAAGGAAAAATGGATAACCTGGAGTAGCTAGGATTTTGTAGGGAATTTTAATTTGGACTGTTAGTTATCTATTTTGGAATAGGATTACTGTATATTGTTCTAAGATATGAATAATATTTTGGATATGGTTGTGTAATCCCCTAAATGGGAGTTTATAAACCTTTAGATTATATATGAAACTCAAGGGTTGCCGGGATTTTTGTTGTATACTCTGATATATAAATGTAATATAACTGCACAGGGTAATTATATTCGTATTATGAAGTTTGAGACCAGTTAAGGCAAAAATTTTGAAAATATTGGTGAAAACCCTACCGTAAAGAAGGGGTAGAAAATGAGTTTTATTATTATTGGTCTTTATTTCATTCTAAAATACGTATTTCAAATCATAATTATGAAGGGAGTTACAATATACACTTCTAATGACTCTTTATCATGTCTCTAATGATATGATTGGGTATCTAAGGTCATGAGAAGTCAAGAAAGAAGAAATGGAAGAATTTCCAAGAATCTATATGGTTGGAAGAAAAGAGAACCAAAGAAGGATTTAAAGCCATAAGATAGGGAGCTTACCTTATTTGTATGTAATTGATATTTTTGCTTGTGTAGTGATGTATGTGATTGCTTTAATTGATTGTGTAGAGCATATTTGAATAATGAAGCTTTGTTTCTGTTTATATTGTGGCCATAGTTTTGTTGCATGAAACATTGAGCATGCAGAAATGTCATTGTGGGGTATACATCTAGTTAAAGTTAACATGTCATGCACATAGCATCTATCTTACATGCATTATGGTAACTATTTCCTACTGAGATTCTCTCGAATCTCACTCCCCCAACCAACTATACAGGTGTGATAAAGTACAAAAGGGTATTCCAGGGAGTTGCATTGTCTGTATTATATTAGAGAAGTGAAAATTGATCTGTTGTGGATTATATTAGACACTTTGGTAGCCCTGTGTGGCTACACTGTCTGTATAAATATACAAATGAATGAACTAAGAATGAGCAAATGAATAATATGACTAGATAAATGAGCATGAATTACTCTGATTGAATTAAATAAATATAAGAATTGATGAGAAGTAATGAAGTTGTGAGCCATTGAATGACACTTCTGTAAGATTTTGAAAATTATTCTAAAAAACCTACTTAACTATAGGTTTGAGTCATGTCTTGAGGATGGTAACTGAAAGAAGTTTTATAAATGAATAGTGATGAGTGGTTTGAATGCGCTGCGTAAAACTCATCAGATGACCATAAAGGTAAGGGCGTTACATGATCCACTGGTAATTTCTATATACCTTGATAACTTTGATATTAAACTGTGCTAATTGATCCAGGCAGCTCAGTTAATATCATATACCTAAAGACAATCCAAGAAATAGGGGTAGAGTCTCATATAATTCAGACACCTTCAGTACTAGTCTTTGGTAAGGGTGCACCACATGAGACCATTAGAGAAATCAAGTTATTAACGTATGCAGTGGGGTTGAACCTACCATTTAAGTATTAGGTAATGGATTGTTCGTCGACTTCCAACACCTTGCTAGAAAGGCCTGGGATCCATGGTATGAAGGCCATTGTTATTAGAGTATCAAGCATGGCTAGATCTTATAGCTTAGAGTATCGGTTATATGTTATGGCCACATTACGATTTGGCCAAATCACATGACAGGTACTTGGTGTGTCATCACTAACCAAAACCTACATACTAAGCATAATCATCCATCAAGGCATGGTTCGCATGCACACAACTTAACGCCTTAAATGTGCTCAAACATTTGAACAGAGCAAAAACTACTTACGAAACACAGAATTGGCATTAGTTCATCATAAACGATACACTAACAAGCTAAGATGGCTAGGTACATCAAAAGTGGCTTAACAAAGTAAGCTATTAACAGGCCTAGAGAGTACACCTCCAAAAGGGCAAAAGCATAATGAGTTGGCACATAGGCCAACCAAAAGGAAACAACATCCATGGATAGTTAGAAAAGGCACAAACGCCCGTCACTACTTCCCTCTTCCAGCCCCAATGAAAGAACCCTATAAGCGACAGTCAAACAATGTCTCATACTCAGCAATAGCCTGGTTAGGGTCCTACTGGCTGGAATTTCCCTCCTTAAATTCCTTCATTATTTAAGCACACGCCCTGAGTATTGCTTTGATAGCGATCTCCTCGAGTTACTGCTTGAGCTTGTATTTTCCATATGAAGGATGGATAGTTCAAACTTTGTCTTGGCCAACTTCTTTGCAACTAGTTCCCGCTGCACCTCATGCTTCATCTATAGGTCAGTCAAATGAGCCACAGATTACTGTAAGTCCTGGGTAGTCCGATCTTTCCCTGACACTGCCAAGGCTAGTTTGGGAACCACCCTCTTCAAATACAATCATTCCTGGAGACTCTACAAAAACCAAGCAGTAATGAGAATTAATGCATATAAATAAAAGATAAATTAGAAACAGGGAGGCAAAAAGTACCTAGAAGATTTGGTCAACACGAGAAGACAACACGGTTGAGAAATCTTGAGATTCCAATCGAGCTTGGTTAGTTAGGAATAAGAGCTTAGAAACTGACGAAGCTGAGGCAAAAAGGTGGACTCGATGCCTTCACGTTTAGAGGGAACCTTATTGTCCTTCCTGTAATATCTTGAATTTTGGGCCTAGGACTTGAGGATAAGCTTATATCAGGAAGACTATTAAGCACAGTTTGGCAAGAATCCACAGAATGACGATAGATAGAAAGACTATTGAGGACTATGTGATATGGCCCTACCGGGTAGATGGCCCAGTATACGTAGGTAGGAGGATCAAAGTGTCAGTACAGATGTGCACAGGACACATATACGGTGCCATTAGGTTGGTAGAAAGATTCCACCTAGCTATTGCATGGTGGTCGAGTGAAATATATCGGTATAGGTATGCTTATGGCATTTTTGGGGTAAACATGTGTACCCTACATTTTTGAAGAAGATACTAGTATGTGGCGCCATGTGGGGCCCACACACATACTCTGACGTGGCATCATTTTACGGGCTGCGATACGCGTGACGTAATCCTGAGTAAGTCCTGAGTGAAACCCGAATAACACTGATAAAGTAACTTTATTAAAGTACCTTTAATAAAGTAAGTCATGATAGCTAATAATGACATAACGTTTGTGTTGGATGAATAAGAGAGTGACAAGTGTCCTCCCATTATGATAAAGTACAAATTGCTTTTTGTGTTGGCTTGCCAAGAAGGTGACAAGTGTCCCTCTTACGTTTTGCTTTTGAGGTGGTACTCTAAGAAGGCGCCACCTACCCTCCAAGTTAAAGGAATCCACCAGTCCCTTGTCCGATCGGGTACTTGACTTTCTCTAACACAGAACCCAGGCGTCAGGGCAATTCATTAGTCCACCCTTCCCGTGACATGTGAAAGGCACCACCTAAGAGAGAGAAAAAGAAGACAAGTAGCTTGGATGACATTTGGCAAATCTTGAGCTCTTGACACATGGCAAGCCAAAAGGAGATCATATGTGTGATTTAATCCCAAACCTCTATTTTTCTTTAAGATTTCAGCCAAGGACGGAAAAAATAGAGAACAAACGTATAAAAAATAGAGAGAAAATAGAAAGAAGAGAGAAGGTGTGTGAATAGTGAAGTTCTTGAGCTCCGGAGCCGATTTTGACCCCAAATTGCTGCTTTCAGTCTTCAAAGCCTTCATGAATGTTATTCCTCTCGATGAAAGCAACATTTCTATAGTTTTGGATTCTTGATCAGAGGTATTTGGTGCTATCTAGCTAGCCACAGTATTGCCAAAATTCCAAACTGGTTGTAGAATCACGATGAGTTAAGTCTAGGCTTAGATTTGAATCGATTGTCTTGTGATTTCATTGAGTTTTCACGGACCTTAGGGCTGCTTTAAGTTTCGGTCATGTTGGGTTTTTGGGCTCATGTGTTTAATCATGAATATATGATGATATATGGTGTTTAATGATAAAATAAGACTAGTTTAAGTATTGCTAGATTTGAGTTCTATGAGGAAGTTTGCTTGTGACATGTTTTGATTGAGCAAATGATATCCAATAGCTATTAAAATTTCCATATTTAAATTAGACTTCATAAACTTTAATTTGTTAGGTCATTTGTTTCATTTGGATTAATGTATTAGGATATATGAATTTTTGAAGTAGGATCTATAAAACTGGCAAAAATCTGTAATAGTGTGAGTTTATTGGTAATTTTGGACTTTCGTTCATGGAACTGGCTAGAGGAAATATTTTTTTCCTTAAAATAGACTTAATAAATATAGAATTTTGAACCATCTAATTTGGATATTTGTAGAAAAAAATATGAATTTTCAAATTTTCTTGAAAATTCTGCCAACTTTTGGAAATTGTACAAAAATAAAAAGGTCATGTCATTTGGTAATTAAGTTGACCTCTAAGGGTTAATTTAAACACTTGGAGTTAATGTGAACCCATTAAATACCCATTGTTCCTAATGTGTTAAGTTTAAAGTTAACTAACCAAAGTGTCTTGAGTTATAAAAATTGGGACAAGTATAGGTCCAAAGAAAAAGGGACATGTCTTAAAGGCTAAAATAGCCCATTGGATATTTATTTTTTCATGGCTCTATCTAATAATATGACCATTTATCTAGGGCTATGAGATGACAAAGAAGAGACAATGGAAGCAACTTCAGTGGTTGGAAGAAAAGGTATCAAAAAGGGGACTCAAAAACAAAAGGTAGTGGATTTAACCTACTTACATATCCTTGATATTTATGCTTATATATTGATATGAGTAATTGCTTTGCTTGATTATATGATGCATATATGACTAATTAAAGCTCTGTTTCTATATATGCTATAACCATGAGTATGATGTATGATACATTGAGCATGCAGAAATATTATAGTGTTAGCATAAATTCATGTAAGGCAAACATGTCATACATTAAGCATTTATCTTGCATGCTGAGTGGTATTGTTTGCTACTAAGATTCCCTAGAATCTCACCCTCCTTCAACCAACCATATAGGCACGTAAGCACAGAAGAGGAGTACAGGATAATGTACCAGATGAAGAAGTTGCAATAAGTAAATGAAGACTAAGACATGCTAATCCGTTATATATAATTAATATTTGAAATGGTTAATTGTATAACCCGCATGAAGGATGGATGTTTTTCTGAAGCACGATAATTGAACTTGTAATGGGTAATCGCACGAAACGAGCCCATTAGTTAAGTAAGCAGAGCGGTTTAATAAATGAAGAGATACTCTAATAATAAGGAATGAAAAGAATTAAGTAACCCCATGAATAAAGTTAAACAATCTAGTAAATACGTCCTTTACCAAATGAATAATACCCTAAGAATAAATGTAAAAAAATTTAGCTAAGAGATTATTTACTGATTCTCTTGAGCCTTAATAATAATGACGTCGCTTCATATACATAGTAAAGGGGCATAAGGAATGTGTGTTACATTTGTTGGTATCAGAGTATAAGATTCTGACATTTGGCTAGTATGTTATGCTGATGTGAATAGTATCCATGAGTGATACTTGAATAATCCTAAGTGATACTAGGATTAAGAGATATGGATAATGGATGAACTTAGAGAAATAGAATTTCCCCTGACTATTAATTGGTAGGCTGGTATAGAGAAAGGGTAGAGCGGTATATCGGTGAATCAGCTAATTGTAGAATCCCCTACCCAAGGAAGGGGTAGAGTTGTATATAGAGAGTAAAACAGAGCAGCATTGATGTATACCTAGTAAGGAAGGGCATGAGCTTTGATAAATCTGAATATGGATTAAAATGTGACCTGGATTCCAATTGAACTTCATAGTTAAGCATGCTTATGAGAGGGAAATCTCAGGATGGGTGACCCACTAGGAAGTTAAGTTGGTAAGGTTATGAAGACTTGAGGAATAGTGATTGCTTAAGGTTTTTCCATGACTAATGATCATCTAAGTTAGGTGAATCATATTCAAAGGTATATAGGTATAATAGATAGTATTGAACTGGAAGAGGTTAGGAATTGGTACAGAGACCGCATTTATTTAGGTCTTGCTGGTTAATACCGGAGATTGATTGGTAACATCTCCCGAATTGCTTTGTCATTGATAAAGCTCATATGAATAAAAGAATTGTGTTTAAGTGGAATGGTAACTATGAGAGTAAGCTTCTAAAGCTAAGGGAGAGACTGACATTCACACCAGTATTGATTATCCCAGATCCTAGTACAGCCAGTGTAGTCTATAGAGAAGCGACTTAGTGGTCTGCAAATAAAGCAACCGCAATGTGTTGTAGTGAAATGAGTACACGGGATTGGGATATGCCTAACATAGCAGGGCAGAATGGTGGCGTATGCCTCCCATTAGCTGAAGTCTCATGAGATGGAATACCCCACTCATGAATTAGAGTTGGTAGCTATTGTTTTTGAGGTGAAAGAATGGTGATTTGAATATGCCTTTATGATATTGACGATTAAGGTAGAATTAAAATCTCGTGAACAATGCTATACTATGAGAAGATAATCTGAATGTTTTGAGGATTAGAATAGGGACTGTGAATCCTGATTCTAATATGCGTGTATGATGGGTATAATTAAGGAACATGATTTCTTGGCTTAGCAGACGTTAAGGTTCTAAGGTTTTAAGGGTTGAATTGTAAACCTAATAATCAAATGCAATAGCTGAATTGATTTTCTAAGGAATTTGAAATAGCCTGAGTGGCTTGAAGTACTATAATGTGGTACAAAAATGTGTATGAGGTTTCTTAAGGTTGTTAGTTGCTGATCTAGCATAAGAAAAGATCTTAATAATAGAATATTCCTTTAGAAAGATTGAATGAGAATAGTTCTATGATAAAACAGGGAGTAGACATGAATTACGGGTTCACAGTTGAGACAGATATTAGAGAATATACTAGTGGCTTATGGATTCCCTATACATTATAGGTAGATTATCCAGTATGGGAATTAGAATTTTGCCTAGAGCTGGACCGATATCAAAAGTCCATTAAGAATGACCCAAGAGGGGATGGCGGAATTAAAGAAGTAGATTGCAAAACTACTAAGAAATGTAGAACTGTTAGAGAAATGGGTCTGTATGACCTAGTTAATCGCCATAAGATGCTACAATACTAGTGTTGAAAGAAAGACGGGAGTCTTATACTCTGGAAGAACTGGCTTGACGATATAAAGGAAAGCAACTCTTGCTCTTATTTCTTATGTAATGGTTCTGCATATGTGTTTATCATCGAGTAAATTTGTGTTATGAATATACAGTGGGTTGTAAGACCTATTGGACTAGTATGTCCTTAGGCTGTAAGACCTGATGGGCAGTCAACCCTGAGGTAATAAGACCTATTAGGCCTGTGTGTCCTTAGGTCGTAAGACCTTATGTACATTCAAAGTATGGTTGTAAGACCTGCTGTGCAATCTGAATTTGAGATTTTGGGCATGGACTCAATGCATGAGATTTCAGGAGTGACTCGATGTATAAGATTTCGAGCATTATCCTGAAGAGGTTATAAAGCATGAGAATGATGGGACAGTTAGTCCTATTGCAACAAGACCTGTAAGTACATGTATCGGGAGTTGCCCGGGGCATCTTGAGCCGGGTAGGCTGGAGGCAGAAAGTCCATGAGTGCACCTTGTATGGGGAGTTACCTAGGCTATAAGACCTAATGAATATCTGGTGGCAGATGGGTAGAGACCCGAGGCTATAAGTCCTGATGCGCCTAGGCATAGGGGTAATTCCTTAGGCTATAAGACCTCACAAGCTATCTGGATAGTTGATGATGGACAATATGTCCTGTGATTGTTGAATGCCAAATGATTGATTGTTGTTAGATGGTTTGTTTCGTGTGCTTCAAGAACATTACATAAGTATATGAATGGTTTGAGTAGCAAGAGGTAGAGCCTGTAATGAATTTAGAATACCTAGTGGACTATGTGTCCTAGGTAGCAAGATTCGATATGTATTCAGTAAAGATATTGGACGACATGTCCTAAGGCCCTAAGACCTAATAGACTAGTATGTTATTAGGTCGAGAGCATATTATGTATTTGAGAATTGTAATGAGCAGAAGCTCAAAGTTGTGAGCATGGGGGCTACGGCTAACCACCAAAATGGTGTACAAGTTGTATAGGGGTAGAGGCCCTAAGGTACTGGACGACAGTAAGACCTATGAACCTAGCACTGTGGTTGTTTTCTAGTATAGTGACATTAGACTAGTATGTCCAAAGTATATCTTGAGGCTAGTAGAAGATTCAGACTATACCAAGTTGTAGCTAAGGTAGTAAGTCCTGAGATTCTAATGGCATAGGGGTGATTTCCTAGGCTGTAAGACTGGAATATCCAGTGCTGTGGGGTTAGAATGAGCCGTAAGGCTTGATATGCATACAATGTGATTCAGGAAAGTCCTAAAGAAGTTGGAAGGCCTGGTACGCATATAGTATGATCCGAGAGAGTCCCGAAGAGGTAGTGAGGCTAGAGAAACCAAGCGCTGTGAGAATGAACTAGTGAATCCTGCGTTTGAATGCCATATACTGGGTACAAAATGAATGAGAATGTTGTATGATGGTGGCTAAATACTATAGAAGATTGAAGGATAAAATTATTGTGTTATATGCTCTATGAGCTTGTAAAATAATAGAGCTAGAATGAAAGAGATAGACTGAGTGTCTAGACATAATTCCCTGAGGTACAAAGTATATGAAGTTCAAAATTTCAAGGACGAAATTTATTGAATGGGGGGAGAATTGTAATATCTCGACTTTTGGGCCTAGGACTTTGAGGATAAACCTATATCAGGCATGATGAGAGATAGAAAGATTCTCGAGAACTATGTGATCTAGCTCTACCGGGTAGAGGGCCCAGTATGCGTAGGCAATAAGATCAAAGTGTTGGTGTAGATATGTATAGGACACATATACAGTGCCATTGGGTTGGTAGAAAGATGCCACCCAACTATGTCATGAGGCTCCCTACATTTTTTAAAAAGACACTAGTATGTGGCCCCTGTAGGGCCCACACACATACTCTCACTTGGCGTCATCTTGCAGGCTTCGATACGAGTGACGCAATCCCAAGTAAGTCCAGAGTGAAATCCGAGTAGATATCGAAAAAGTAACTTTCTTAAAGTAGCTTTAATAAAGTAATTCATAATAGCTAATGATGACACAACTTTTGTGTTGGATGAATAAAAGAGTGACAAGTTTCCTCTCATTCTGACAAAGTGCATATTGCCTTTTATGTTAGCTTGCCAAGAAGGTGACAAGTATACCTCATGATGACACTAGCTTTTTACTTTTGAGGTGGCACTCTAAGAAGGCGCCACCTAGCCTCTGAGTCAGGGGAATCCACCGGTCCCCGATCCAGTCGGGTACTTGACTTTCTTAAACACTGAACTTGGGAGTCAGGGGAATTCATCAGTCCTCCCTTCGCCTGACATGTGAAATGGGCCACCTAAGAGAGAGATAAAGAAGACAAGTTGATTAGATGACACTTGGCAAATCTCTAGCTCTTACACTTTGACACAAGGCAAGTCAAGAAGAGATCATATGTGTGATTTAATCTCAACCCTCCATTTTTCTTTAAGATTTCAGCCAAGGGTAGAAAAAATAGTGAAGAAACATGGAGAAAATATATAGAAAATAGAAAGAAGAGAGAAGGTGTGTGAATAGTGAAAGTTCTTGAGCTCCGGAGCATATTCTGACCCCGAATCGTTGTTTTCGGCTGATGAAGCCTCACGAATGTTATTCCTCTTGAAGAGAATAATATTTCTACTGTTTTAGATTCTTGATCAGAGGTGTTTGGTGCCGTATAGCTAGCCAGAGTATTGCAGGAATTCTGAACCGGTTGTAGAATCACAAAGAGGTAAGTCTAAGGTTAAATTTAAACCAATTGTCTTGTGATTTCATTGAGTTTTCATGGACCTTAGAGCTGCTATAAGTTTTGGCCAAGCTAAGTTTTTGGGTTCATATGTGTTTAATCATGAATATATGATGATATATGGTGTTTATTGATAAAATAAGACTGGTTTATGTGCAGCTAGATTTGAGTTCTATGAGGTAGTTTTTTTGTAACATGTTTTTTAGTGAGCAAATGATATCCAATAGCTATGAAATTTTTTTATTGAAATATACATCATAAGATTTAATTTGATAGGTCATTTGTGCCATTTGGATTAATTTATTAGGAGATATGATTTTTTTAAAGTTGGATCTGTAAAATTGGAGAAAATCTATGACAGTGTAAGTTTATTGGTGATTTTGGACTTTTGTTTGTGGAATTGGCTAGAGAAATATTTTTCCCTTAAAATAAAATTAATAAGTGATATATAGAATTTTGAACCACCTAATTTGGATATTTGTAGAAAAAGATGTGAATTTTCAAAGTTTCCTGAAAATTCTGCCAACTTTTGGAAATTGTACTAAAAAAAAAAGGTCATGTCATTTGGTAATTAAGTTGACCTCTAAGGGTTAAGTTAAACACTTGGAGTTAATGTGAGCCCATTAAATACCCATTAGGCCTAATGTGTTAAGTTTAAAGTTAACTAATCAAAGTATCTTGAGTTATAAAAATTGGGACAAGTATAGGTCCAAAGATAAGGGGTATGTCCTAAAGGCTAAAATAGCCTATTGGATATTTATTTGTCAATTGTCATTGATCTAATAATATGGCCATTTATCTAGGGCCATGAGATGACAAACAAGAGACAATGCAAGCAATCCCAGAGTACCTAAAGAACTGATTATCACAGCATAAGAGGAAACCCTAGCGAAGCTTTCAGAGAAAATGAAAAGTTGATGAAAACTTTGTTAGATATGATTAGTTTTGATGATATCAAATATAGATGTCAAATATTAAAAACAAAAAGTTTACATAATATACTTATCTTCTACATTGACTAACTACTATATTTAATGTGATATATCTTATAAATTAGTCATAAACCCGATGGTGGGTTGATGTTATTTTGCTTATAATGCGTTATAAATGGAGAATGATTATCAAGAAGAAAATCAAGAAGCAAGGGACTAAAGAAAGAAGAAATTATAAGATCTAATAGGAATATCAAGATTCAAGATTAATCAAGCAAAGAAAGAAGAAGATTGAAGATATTCAAGAAGATATCTAGTTGGGTTATGAAGAATGATCTT
Source organism: Inga oerstediana (assembly GCA_963210345.1). Taxonomy (NCBI): domain Eukaryota; kingdom Viridiplantae; phylum Streptophyta; class Magnoliopsida; order Fabales; family Fabaceae; genus Inga; species Inga oerstediana. Next base: position 14,175,495 of record OY723411.1, on the reverse strand, counting down.
CAAGAGGAAAAATAAGAAGAAAGAGATTGAAGAAAGAAGAACTTGCAAGATCTAATGAGAATATCAAGATTCAAGCTCTTAAAAGTGATATCAGAGGTTTCTATGATCATATGGAGGTTGGAATGGGTTAATTCGAAGCTATGATAAGTTATATGGAAGTTATGGAACTTCCCCAAGGTGTTCCCTTGAGTTTTGGCTCTCTTCCAAGTTTTGGAAGGCATCATTCGAGTGATCACTCGAGTTATGAGCATTTTTTTATGCTTTGTTTTCACAAAGTATAACAGAGGTTTGGTATTTTGGCCATATCTCTCTAAGCACACATCGGATTAAGTTGAAACTAGACTTATAACACTTCTAATACACACTAGAATCACATTCAAAGGAGTTCAGATGAGAGAGATATGATCCTTAGAAGATGCCATTCAAATCAACATCTTATTCCAGAATAGCTTCGATATTTTGGACATTACTCTCAAACTACACATCATATTGAAATGAAATTAGTGCCATTGAAAATAGACTTAAAGAGATTTCCATATATAGGAAGTTTTTCATATTTGAAGTTATATGCTAAGAGTTATGCCTTTTGGAATTTGACACGTGTGAATTCAAAAACTATCTAGTGCAATAGTCACTACTTGGATCATAACTTTCAGATTACAATGAGTTTAGAGCTGATTCTTGTTGCATTGGAATGTAGACAGTAAGAACTTTTTGATGATATGTTATTTACCATGTTTAGAATCAAAATGAAGAGATCACTCGAGTAATGACCAAGGATCACTCGAGTGATGAAGTTAGAAAATGACTTTGATGCTCTTTGCCACATTTTGAAGATGATCACTTAAGTGATGACCCAGGATCACTTGATTGACCACTCAAGTGATACGACAGACAATGTACTGAAGCTTCTAAAAATCAATGGAACGATCGTGCAATTCACTCTTATTACTTCTAATTACTTTAACAATTCATTGTATTAGTGTTTAATGTATTTCTCCATGAATACAATGAAGAAATGATGTGAAGAGACAAAAGTTGACTTTACGGAAGCGGAGCATCCACCGAACTTAACGGGTAGTTTTTCAAATATGGAAAACGGTCAAATGAAGCAACGGGAGTCTAACAGACAAGTTGAAATGCTCAAATAGTCATCAATCTTGATCAACAATAAATAGAAGATCATCTAAAATAGAAATGAGAGACCTAGTACATACATAATCTAAATGCCAACATCCTAACATCAATGCTCATCGCGTATACTCTCTGTTTCTCAGTATTTATCTAATCATTTTATAAAGAAATCATTTGCATTACACTTCAGTATTTATCTATTCACTTCTGAGAGAGAAGATTGATTGTAATCTTTTATCATCAAGGATGTATCCTTACGGTGTGTAAGGGGGAGTAACTCGGTTGTAATAACCTTATGGTGTCAGGGGGAGTAACTTCGTGAGAGATTTGTAAAAGGCTTCACAAGTGCATGGCTAAACTTGTGGATTGTAAAGGCTTTTCTTGTACTCAGATTAAATAAGAAGATAGTGGATTTGAAAATCTCAAGAGGATCCTGGGGACTAGACGTAGGTAATCACTGATTGGACCGAATTAGGATAAATCACAGTTTGCATATTCTCTTCCCTAAGCTCTTATGATTCCAAAATATATTATTTAACCTAACCATTGATTTATGATTCATTACTTTCATACTTATTACTTTCACTAAGATACAAAAAGACTCCAAAGTCCTTAAGTTGTTATCTTACACCAAATTCACTACCTGGCTATCAGCTGGTTCGAACAAACTGATGAAATATGGAACAATGCAATCAAAAATGAAAGGAAAAAGAATGGGCCACGGTGCATGTAATACCCTCAATTTTGGACTAGAGGCTAGGGAATAAGCCTGAATAAAGTAGACTACTAAGTCTAGTTTAGTAAGACTCTCAGGAATGCATAAGAAACATAATGACTTTAGAAACTGTACTTGGAATAGAATATGAAATTTTGGAGCGAATTATTTGAAGAAAGTACCAAATTCCTTTAGGATTGTGTCAGAATGACATAAAACCTAACTCGGATCTAAAGGAAAAGGGAAATGGTGTCTAGAAAGAAGTGATAAAGAGAACTAAAAGAACTAATAGCACAAGAAATAATATTGTCATAATCAAGGACAAAAGAGACAACTGCCACTTGATCTTGAGGTTAAAATTGGAAATCAAAATGAAGGGCTGAGATTTGTCCTTGAAAAGTAAGAAGTTATTATGAGAATGAAAAAGCAATCAACTTCCTCCCCTTATATTATCAAAAATGTCCAAGAAGGCAAAATGGAAGAAAGAAGGAGTTAGTCAAAGTTTCAAAGCACTTTTGGAAGAAGACTTTGGTCAACTTGAACATTTATACCAAAAAGAATTTGGTCAACATTCTTCCATCCTTTTTGAATGTTGATTTCGGTCAAAAAAACAAATAGAAGAGGGAGGAATGAGAAAAACTGAACTCAATTAACCTAAGTCCATTTGGTTAATTAACCACACTTTTTCAAGAAGCTATAGTAAATTGCCACATGTATTTTTCCCTTATTCTCTTGGCAATTTTTGGCCAACTATTTTAAATTGCCACATGTGTGAGGTTTGGGAACCATTGGGAGCAATTTTGACCAATCTGGTATTTTCTGTCATTTGTTGCGTTTCTGGTCTCTGATACACAACACTCGAGTGAGGGAAGATCATGCTCGAGTGCTGCGTGTATTTTTCCCTTTCTGCGTTGTGTTTTACCTGGGTTTGCATGAAGTGAGCTTGAGTACAATTCTGTAACTGCGAGTGAAGTTGGTGGTCACTCGAGTGAGCAAAGGATTGCTCGAGTGATGTTGTGAGAGCTTGGTTAGGGCTACTCTTGGGTTGTCATTCGCTGGCCATTGTTCAAGAGTGTGCTCTGACACTGGCAAGCATGGCCATCTCACCCGAGCACCGGAGGGTATGTTCGAGTGAGCTTGTCCCTCTGATGTTGCATGTGTTCTCGGGTTGTCACTCATTGTCTTGCACTTTCAGGTACTCGAGCAGATTTGGAGTCATTAACCGAGTGCAAAGTCTTATGCTCGAGGGATATGGGTACTTTCTGGTTGTAGTAGTTGCTCACTTTCAAACACTCGCGAGTGAGAGTCGTTCTCACTCGGGCACGAGTCTCTCATCACTCGAGTGAGCTAGCCTAAAATTACTATTTTACCTTTCAAAAAAGGGGTCTTCAGGGTAGTTCTTCCAACCCTTTAGGCATATGTTTAGGCATCTAATAATCACCTAAAGAGTCCTAAATGATAACCAACTTAAAGTTTTATGCAAAGATGTATTGGAAAAGAGATTGATCGGTTGTCCCTAATTTGTTATATGATTTGATATCTGTCGCCCTCGTGAGACCACGGTACTGGAGCCAGTTAGGAAAGATACAGGTAGTGACTCTTTCTTTATACCTATGTGATATATTGTATGTGTGCTATATCATTGGTTTATGATGGATTTAAATGCTGTAAGATTTGTGAAATTATGAAAGCGCCGTTATACCAATAGTCCCCGAGTCGCTAACAAAGGTTCGGGTAAGGGCTGTGTGCCTTTCCGGCGGTAAAACGGGATGAGGTTAGGGTGTGATATCTATGATTATGTGGGCCGAAAGGCTATATGTGAGCCATAAGGCTATTCGTATGCACTGCCATACCAACAGTCCCTGAGTCGCTAACAACGGTTCGGGTTAGGACGGTGTGCCTTCCTGACAGTAAAAGGGGATAAGGGTAGAGTGTGATTTGAGTTACGGTTATGTGGTGATTTGTTTACATGCTATGTGATTACGTGTGGTATGAATGATTTGTTACTACTGGGATTCTTTAGAATCTAACTCTTTCCAAATGACTAACATTTTCAGACAATGCGAGTGGTTCCAAGGATAAGCAACCAACCAGGAGTGGTTAGGGCTAGTAGGGACATACTAGAGTTCGGACCATTGGTTATCCGTTTTGGATTTTGGATTTTGCTATTTCAGTGTATATGATATGTAAATATGAATCTTTGGTCATGTAATCCCCATTTTTGGAAACCTTTAAACCCAATATATATATTTAAATAACCCGGGGTTGCTGGGATTTTGGTTACGCACTCTGATATTTATTATATGATATAACTGCACAGGTAATTGTATTCGAAAGTGAATGTGAGACCAGATGAATTCTGTTTTAAATGTTTGGTTTGTTAACCCCATCTCTTGGAGATGAGTGATTAAAAAAATGATTTTGTCATATTGGTCTCTATTTTGCTTAAATTTCGTAGTCCGGATATAATTACTGTGAGGGGGTTACATTTACACTTGATGAATATGTATGAATATATGTATTAGAATTGAACGGTAATTGGGATCACTGAATCACTGATAACAAGAATTAACTCTAATATTTGGTAAGAAGAACGACTAATGAGTCAAAAATGAGTATTAAATCCCTAAGGAATTAATGATTAATGCTTTCGATACATAAATAACGGGGTATGAGAGACGGGTGTTACAGTGCATATTCCCTATGTCATAGGGGTGGGAAGAACGGCCAGGACTGTAAGATACTCTCGTAGTAAACACACCATTGACTTGGAGAGTAAGGGACTTATTGTGGGAACAAAAATTAGTATTCTGGTTTAAGGGTCGAATCAAGCCCAATAGGAAGACTTCGTCCACTCACAGCCCAAGATCGGATCAGCCAGCTGCCACCATAGCACGGCCAATTTCACTAGATTGCTAGATCCCCAAATATAGAAACTGATGCCACTATTTGCTATGATCCGAAAATATCAGAACGGACTATCCATAGCCTATTTGCTCTACAAATAAGGTAGCTTAAACCCAGAGAGGACATAACGGATTTATGATCTTGCATCCATTAGTTATTTCATCTCCTTCTCTACTCTTCAGTTACTATTCTTGTACCTTACACTACAAAAAAAAAAACATTGAATTTCCTACGGAATTTGTCATGGATTTTTGACGGAAAACGATTTTTGACGTAATGGATTTCCTCGGAAATAATAGCGTGACAAACCAATTTGTGACGGAATTGGAATTCCGTCACAAATTTACGATGGAATTGGATTCCGTCGCAATTTCCGAAGGAAATTCGAGACGGAATTTGCGTTTTGTCGCTAGTTTATTTTTAATTTTTAAATTTTTAAAATGCTACATGGCATGTCCGTATGCTGCCATGTGGCATCTCCAGCGACCGCCATCTCACCACTAGGTCGTGGCAGCTTTGGCTCTGCCACATGTCGCCTCTATATTTGCTGAAAAATGCTTCTCCTCTTGGCCCTAAGAGGATTCGAACCCACGCCCCGCCTGCACGTGCGCAATGCCTTATGAGTTGCGCTGGAATGCTTTTATTAACATTTATTAATAACTAATAATATCATAAATAAATTTTTATATAATCATTTCCAGTAACTTGTATTCTTTCAAATGCCTAAGACTTTGATTGATATCTTCACTATGAGAAAGCTACATTGATCAAGTCATAAGCTTTTCTCGTGTATAACCACATCACATGCCTTTAGACCTGAGGTCATCATGAATTTCTACATGAGAGTTGCTAAGCTTTGAACTAGTCAAAAGTCATTTTTGACCGAGTGATGATAAAGGCTGTGATCGGGCTTGGTGGTTTTTCATGCAGAGGAATATGAATGACCAAGATGGAATTTGTCCCTCACATTAGTAGAGAGATATTACTGGGCCCCTCGATGAGTGAGTCTGAGAAATGTATGGCCATACTACAATGGAAAGGAGTTTCTATTTCTATTGTCAGACAACTCAGGAATCGAGAAAGTAATGGTCAGGAACAAGAGGATGACATTATCCATGCATTATCCTTGATCAATATATCGTGTGACAAAAGGGACATGGCATGGTTGTATGATAAGTTGCATTGTGATAATGATCCTCATATAAATTGGGTAGTCGTAATGTCTTGCTAGAGGCTGCTTGCGACTTTTGGGTTAGTACAGTTATTGGCCCACTGCCAACTTCATATGGGCCTACAGGGTCGCACACAAGATTGATCCAACACGAGATAATATTTAATTTAGGGTGGACGAATTATATATATATATATATAATATAAAATTCGTTAATAATATTATATAGATATATATTTTCGAAATACATATCTTATATTATATATATATATATATATATATATATGTATGTATATATATATTATATGATATTATTATATTGTGTTACTTTTAAATTTAATTTATTAAGATATATTAAATTTAATAACTAACATGATAGAGATATAGTATCTTAGATTTAATTTATGAAGATAAATTAAATCTAATAGCTTTTATTTGGATTAAATAAATAGGTTAAATTAAAACTGTTGGACAGATTTAATTTAAACTGAATTTATTTAATTAGCTCATCAAGATAATTAATTTTTGATTAATTTCAAAATTAATGATGATTAATTTTGAAATTTAAATATAGCCCTCATAGGTTATAAACTTGATAGAGCAGATATACTCATACGCGCATGAGAATTCAGAGCCGCAAGGGAAACCCTAAGAATATTGGAGGCGATAGCACGCAGTCTCTGTTGGAGAATATTCGTGTGGATACCGGTAGAGGGAGCGGACCTAACGTGTTGGCTCCTAGAGATCATGAAAACCCTAAGTTAAAAAAGGTACGAGTTCTTTCTAACCCGATTTAGACGCTGTTGATAGATCCTCGATTAGGATTGATAAAATTTTAAAATTCTTCCGCTATGCCTGCTGATCCTAACACATTTTACCCCTATAGTGACCAAAACCTATTGTTGGAAACTTGAGAGGCCAAAACCGAAATGAGAAAAAAACTTGAAGGATGAAAGATGATATTAACTCTAATTTTTAAATATTTATATGACTAATAATATCATAATTGTAATTTTTTCGAAGATATTTTTTTAAAATTAAATTTATTTAAAAAATAATAACTTTTAAATTTTTCTGATGGAATTAGCTACGGAATTATTCGGTAGCAAATTGCCACAGACAATTCTGTGGCTAATTTCGTGGCAAAATTATTTGTCACAAAATTTCCGTTGAAAATATTCCATGACAATTTTATCAGAAATTTAGTGTTTTAATGTAATGCTATAAAGATCAATAAAACACCTATTTTCCTCACCTTGTTCGGTTCATATTTAATCTAACGTTCAATCTCTTTGCGTTGTTGATATCCTCCTCTCGACTAGTAATCTTGTTACTAATTATTGCAAAAACAATGTACATTTAAGGAGAATCTTAGTGTATCGTCTTTTATATCCAATTACATATGTCGTGTCGATGCTTCAGATAATCCGACGGCCGTATGGTCAAACAATAAGATTCAATTCAATACACACGCACACACAATATATATACTTGTATAATCATGTGTGTGTGTGTGTGTGTGATTGACAATTCAATAATGTACTTCTGTGAAAGAAACAAACCGCTAAGTCATACAACGACAAATATGCGAACGTGTTTTGCTGTCGTTTGTCCTCTCTAATAATTTAAACATGAATTCATTCCATCTCTCGTCTTGTATATATAATTAAATAGAAAATATAGTAACGCTACGTACTATTAATAACTTAATTAATTTTCTTAAACTAAGGGCAAAATCGATTAAGTGAATTAATCACAAGTTGATTATATACAAGTACGTATATTCGTTTTTTTCCCCCTCGAACATGCACGTAGCTATATTCAAACAATAATCAATAAAGGGGGGATGCATATATGAAAGCCGGCAGAGAATTTTCCAGCGGGGTTATTATGTTTTAATTTTAAATATTAAACTCCTTAAAACTTGTCAACCCCCTAATTATATAACCTTTCGGAGTTTTGGTTAATTTCATATGACTAAATATATATATATATATATATTATTCTACCTAACTAAGGTAAATTCAATTCACCTGCCCCCTTATATTACAGATTTAGTGCCTCTAATCTTTTTGAAATGTCTTCAACCTTCCAAATGGGTTTTCCTGGTTTCTTTTGACGATTAGATTTATACATAAAATAGGTGATATTTTGAATGATTTTTTTTAAAAATAATACTCTAAAATTGTGCAGTTTTTATTTATTAAAAAGTTATAAAAAGAGTTTCACATTTGCACTATTTTATACCCATAAAATATCAAAATATTACTAATCTATCCATAAATTTAATGATTAAAAGAACAAAGAAAAAATATTTGAAAAGTTAGGACATTTTAGAGGGCATTAGAAGTACCAACAAGTTATTAGTTGAGGTGGTAAAAGATCTTAATTACCCCATAAAAAAGAAAACACAAATTTAAATTTTAAAAAACGTAATTATATATTAGAAAAGACAAAAATTCTTTGACCCTTAAACTTAAAGGGAACCTTAACCAAATTAAAAAAAAAAGAAAAAGCGCATTAGAGGGAGAAACAGGGGCCCCTAGTCCCCGTCCCCACCAAAAAAAAAAAAACAAAAGGCATTAGAGGGAGTGACAGAGGCCCTGGCCCTCATACCCACCAAACTTTGTTAATTAATGTAGGTTAAAGTAAATACTGATAAATTTTTATCAAAAGTTCACCTAATACCATCAATGATTTTTAGGTATAAAAATATCTATGAATTTCTTAAAATTGAGCAAAAATGCTTACACCATTAATTGGTACAAACGTTTATTTTGTGGGACTCACATTATTATTTTTTGAGGTGCAAAAATACTCATTAACTTTTTTTGAAAATGCACCCAACATCATATACTTTTTTTTGGGTGCAAAAGTGGCAATGAACTATTCAAAAATTTATGGTGTTGGGTGCACGTTTGAAAAAAATTCATGGGTATTTTTGTACTCAAAAAATAATAATATGGATCCCACAAAACAGATGTTTATATCAATTAATGGTGTGGACATTTTTGCTCCATTTTTAGAAATTCATGAGTAGTTTTACATCTAAAAAAAGGTTATAATGTTGGGTGTACTTTTAAACAAAATTTATAGATATTTTTACACCTTAGCTCATTAATGTAACTATATAATATAACTATTCAACCCACAGTCAAATATATTATATATGTTGCGTTTCAAACTTGAGCCAGGACGTTGTACGCCCCCACACATACACACACGTTATATCGAGATATATATATATATATATATATAACATATTTGTTATGATATTGAAATTATTTATAAGCTGTTTTTTATGTAAATCGAGATAAAACTTCTCTCACATACTTATCTCATATATCATAAATCATGATTGAAAAACTGTTTTTAAGCATTCCAATAACTATTCCAAACTAACACAATATGAATCAAGAATAATAGGCCAGGGAGGGAGGCGGCGACAATCAGTTTTGTGGCTTCCATTCTATGAACTACGTACGTACATCGTGTTAATCGATTTTTTTTTTTTTGTTCCCTAAACTTTGTGTGTGTAACATGTGCCTCTCTGTCTTTCAAATTATTTTCCCTCCATTATATTTAATCATATCCGATCCCCATTTCTGAGTTCTCAGTTCTCACTTTCTTCTTCTTACTTATTCACTACCATTAGTGAACACTTCTTTTAATCAATGAAACTACCATTTGCTCCTTCCAATCTTTGATATAAAACTTATTTACTTAATTTAATTATATTAAAAAAGTTAGTTAATATGACATGTTTTTTTTTTAAAATAACCTAATCATTTTCTTTAATTCTCATCATCTCTAATTTACTTGATTATTATTGAGAGAGCATCAATATGAGCAAACTAGGAAAATATTGACACATATAGGAAATAAGTATTGTATTTAGGACCAAAATCAACTTCATAAGTAGGTCCTATATTAAGTACCGGAGGGAGTAATTTCTTAGAGTTGAGATGTTTTAAAAGATTACTGCATCTATATATATATATATATATAGAGAGAGAGAGAGAGAGAGAGAGAATGCAGTGGAAGAAGTTGGTTAGCTAATAATTCATTTGTGGTGGATTATATACTTCTCAAGTCTTTAATATAAAACATGTTTATCTAATTTGATTAGATTAAAGAAGTTAGTTAAATTAGTTAGTATGATATATATTTTTTTAAAAACCCTAGTTATCTTTCTTAATTTCCTTATTCCCTTTCCTCCTAAATTATTGTCGAGGGAGTATCAATATAGATAAATTAGGAAAAAGACTAACAAATATAAAAAATATGTCTTAAATTTAGGACCAAGATTAACTTCTCAAATATATCTTATATTAAGAACCGAAGGAGTATATAATATAATTTTGGTTCCAATTAATTTCATGTCGACAGACAAGTATAATTCACATGGAAATTATGATCGAGGCGATACGTAAAATAAGTTCAACAAAAACATGCAACATTTTCAAATCGATGACGATATGTACGAACAGGACAATATTCTGAATTCACTGTACAAATGGAGTCTTTGACTAATTATTTTTAGCCGAAAGCAGCAGGAGTTGGGAGCGGATCTTATGTGGTTAAACTTGGCTTAATTTAACGTGAAAGAAGTCTCAAATCGAATAGAGTTGAGTTATAAATGAGGTATATGAGTAAAAAGACACATACATATACTCGATGACTTTTTTCCTCGGTGACTGGATACTGTGGGTAAAGATGTAGTGTTCATTTGAATTAGCGGTGAAAAAGTGACTTTTTTTTATCATCTGACTTTTAGAAAAGTAAGGTAGGATTAAAAGTAAAATTGTAAATGTGATTTGTATTTGGATTAGCGATGATAAAAATGACTTCTTTTTTTTTAAACCTTGAACCTGTTTGGATTAGAGTTTGAAAAGCTTGTTTAGATGTAAAATGACTGAAAAAGGCATGGATGTTATTGAATACTATACACACACAGATATATATATATATATATTATTTGCATATATTGAGATATTTGAACTGAAAAAACATAAATAAAATTTGATTAAAAAAACTTCATTTATTATTAAAAAAAATAGACACTAAAGTACTTCACTAAAAATGGATAAATTTATATTTATATTATAATGCATACATGAAGTAGATCATTATTGAATCATCTACCCCCAACAAATTGGTATCTGATTATGTCACGAATATGATTAATTTAAATACAACATTTCAGCATTAAAAAAAAAAGTTTACACGCTTGATATGCTTATCAAATTATTAATACACCATTTCTGATTGTATCACGAATATGATTCATGTGGATATGCTTAGCAAATTGAAAAATTAACATTAAAATTTGATAAAGTAAAAATAGTCAAATTATTAATAAAAAAGGGGGGAAAATATCCACAAGCTAACAAGTCAAAAAACTTCCTCTATGTCTCCACGTATTATTAACTTTTTTTTACCTGCATGATATGCTTATCCTTTTGTTTTTGCTCAGAACCTGATATGCTTATCCACATGCCATAGATAAAGAACAATCTGACGGTAAAAAATAAATAAATAAATAAAGAACAATCCAAAAAGCAAAAAAGACAAAAACAACACTGTTTATCTTCTTCATCACATTTTAGGCGGGAGAGAAAAAAAGCAAAGGCATGTGTGGAGGTGCTATTTTACAGGTCTGGTAGGCGCTTTTCCAAGCCACTAAAGCCTGAAATTGTCATCGAGCAACTGCGAGTTTGAGCTCTAACTCGTGAATGGTACTGTAGTGCTTATCGCGGGAGAGAAAAAAGCAAGTCATGTGGACTTCTTCCAGAAGCCACGTTGTTAGAAGAAACGCAGTATAGCCCGCCGCTTTCCCAAATGGTATACATCACAACCATGGTGCGTTCTCCTTTCTACTGCACGTTTTCGGCCTGAAACGTTTCTCTAAACATGCTCGTAGTGTCATATATATCTGCATGTGTCAAAGGCTGGTTCTAGTACGGATATAGTTTCTCTAGAATAGAGATACATTAGTGAAAAAGGCATGGATGAAATAATTATTTAATTTTAATTTCTTTATTTGTCATTGTAACTGTCTCTTAGATTTTATTTAATTATTTATTATGTAAGTTAAATAGTTGTTTAGGACTTTAGTTATGTAGACTTGAAAAGTTGAATTTCATATTGCAGTTTCCTTTCTCTGGTTTCTCTGTTCTACCTGAGTTCTCTTCTCTCCTTCTCTTCCTGTAAGAATTTTAGGCGTATCTGGAATCCGATAGACTCGTTGAAGTATCCACACGAAACCGGAGCACCGATGCGGACCCTGATTATGTTACACAGTAAATACATCAAAGAGATGAAAAGAAGAGAACATTTTTATGAGAAAATCTTTTAAAGGAAGCATTGTGTATTATATCATCATTAGCCTTATCCCTTAATATCACACCTTATATATATAGTGTAAATACGGCTATATAGAAATAGATGTAACCCTTAAATGTACAGTTACATAGAAATATATGTAACATTTAAACTACAAAGGATATCACTTTTTATAATCCGTGTCTCTCCATGAAATCCCACTTAAATTAAACTTGGGTCTTAATCTATCAAGGATGGACGGACATTTTCCAACACTTCCCTTCTCCCCTCCTTCTCATCTTCTTCCTCTTTCCTTGTCTCTATTATACATCAGATATGGTGTCATACTTCACAACACATACATTAAACAGAAAATCAGCAACGTACTTTATGTCGTTAATCAATGTAGTGGCAGAATTTTGCTGCTAATTATTAGTGACAGTGAAATTTGTGATGTAATTTTAAAATTCCATCAGTAATTCACTATTTTTTTAAAATATATATAATATATACACTCTTTTGTGTGTATGTTGTTTTTCTTTTATTTATGGTTTTAAGTTTTTAATACTTATATATACTTGACGGTAAAATAGCATTCAGCATTCTAATATTATTTATCGATAATCTTATATTTTTAGTAACATCGATCCTACACTTTAATCTTATATATGATGCTTCCATCACCCAATAGATATTATTTTTTTAATGCCTCAAATACCTTAATCGTATTTATGATTAAAGGTGTTGGATACACAGTAAATGATATTAAAAGGTATAGAAAGCACCAGGAAAAAAAAAACATCACGGTGATGAATGCACATAAATAAAATTAGGGTATTGGATTCAACTAGGAAATAACATAAAGGTGCTGAGTGTTACTTTTCTTCTATGTATACTTCATAATATGCCAATTTAAAAAAATATTTAGTATGTCCGTAGTGTATTTCATCTGTTATTTCTGTGATGATCTCTTTTAATCTCATTAAATTGTTAGTGAAGTTTAAGAGTATAATTGAAAAATGGTAGTTAACAACTGGTGAAAAAGGCAATGAGATGAATAAAAAAATCAAGTCTGATCCAGTTTCGAAGTGATTTTATTTTACAGTGAATATAACTTGTAATTTAGCTATCCTCCTTAAATAATGATTGTAATGATATTTGCTTCTAATTTTATACGTATATCTATAGAATGAATGAATAAATTTATGTCTATAATTAAATGTTAAAAGATCATAAGGTTTGCAAACCTCTAACCTTTCTTTAGATCGGATCTTTATTTAGGTTCCATATGTAATATGCTTCTTTTTTTTTTTTTTTTGACCGGATATGTAATATTATGTACTAATGTTTACATTTGTTCCTCTAAATTTACACAAAATTTCAGTTTGATACCTTAATTTTAAAAAGTGTATATTTAATTTTAATAACATTAGTTACCTTTAACAAAAAATACAAACTAAGCAAGTTTAAACGGCACAAAATATGTTTAAATTTTAATTCTTCAGTATAATCTTTTTTATATTTTAAAATTTAAGCATGTTTGATCATCATTGAATTACAAAATTACCATTTAAACTTGCTCATTTAGCATTTTTTGTTAAATGAAACTAATGATATTAAGATTGAAAAGGATTAATAATATAACTTAAGTGATTAAACTGAAACCTGATATACAATTAGAGGATCAAGCTTATATTTTAGTCTATGTTATATTTTAAGTCAATGGATATGCCTTTTAAATTTTTTGTTTTTCTAATTATTGTAAAGTGTTTTTTTAATTTATAATTTAGGACATCAGTGTAATTACTTCTTTAGGGTAATTATGCAAAATCCTTTGTAATGTATATGGCCGAAAATAACAAAATGCATGCATCGAAGGAATATTCAATGTATTGATCCATCATCATCTCTCTTACAATCAAAACAAATTACAAAATATATTGTCTATAGCTAGAAAGAATAATCAGTTTCCGTATATATTAATTTTTGGAAATAATATAATAATAATAATAATAATAATAATAATAATAATAATAATAAGTAAATAAATATCCTTAAACCAAAAATTCAAACAAGTAAACCCAAGTCTTCCTTATCCTCTTCTTCACTGGAATCCGATGACGTCAGCTCCTTCGCTCTCTGAACTTGTCCTTCCCAATTGGTTCTTCCCAACACAAGCAACATCGTCACCATACATGATCCCTGAGCTGCCAACAAGCCCAACCACAAACCTTCGAAATCAAATCCGGCGAAGAACCCCAACCACACAGCCACCGGCATTCCGACGAGATAGAAACATCCGAAGTTTATGTTCGCTCCGAGCTTTGGCCTCGCCGTCCCCCTCAACACCCCACACACCGTCGTCTGTGGACAGTTCCCGAGCTCGCAAAGTCCGATGATCGGCAACACCGCCGCCGTCAAAGCCATGATCTCTGCGTCGTCTGTGAACATCGAAGCCCACACCTTCCTCACCGATATCGCAAACGCCAATGCCGAGAACCCCAGAAAAAAACTAATACAGAGCCCAACAATGGCAGCGATTTTCGCTCTCTGAGGTCTCTCGGCGCCGAGCTCGTTCCCGACTCGGGTCGATACTCCAAAGCTTAAGGAAGAAGGAAACGTGTAGATCAAAGCCGTGGTTTGAATCAGAACTCCCATGGAAGCAACGGTGGCCCGAGGATTCAGAAGCAATCCACAGAGTAATATCATTATTTCATACCACCACCACTCGAGACACATTGAAATGCAGCTTGGAATAGCCAGATTCATAAGTGGTTTCCAATCTCTAAAACAATTCCAAGATAATCCATTCCAAGTTTTCTTGTGTACCCCTGAGATCAAAATGTAGATTACGAGTGACCCCACGAGATTCAAGTTCGTCCAAACAGAGCTTAAAGCAATGCCTTTGATTCCCAGTTTGAGAACAGAGACGAGAAGGAAATTAATGGGGATATGAAGAAGAATCGATAACGAAGCACAGTAAGCTAAAGGAAGCGTTACGGATTGGCTTCGTAGATAGATTCGAAGAGGGTGAAGGAGCGATTGTGCCAAAAGATCAGGAAGAGAATAAAGAATATAAATCTGAGCCTCGTTGGCGATATCTTCTTCTTGGCCGCAAAAGATTAGTATCTTCTTCATGTTAAGCCATAAGAGTGATATGAACAGGGAGGTTAAGAGAAGGAGAGCCACAGTTTTTTGCATTGCCATGCCTAAAAGCTTGAATCTTTTGGCGCCAAAGGCCTGGCCGCAGATGGGTTCCATTCCGATGGCGAGGCCGGAGAGGACGGAGTAACCGGTGATGTTGGCGAAGCCGACGGCGAGGGAGCCGCCGGCGAGGGCGAGGTCGCCGAGGCGACCGAGGAAGAGCATGGAGATGATGGAACGTGAATAGAGCAAGAGACCGGTTAAGACCATAGGGAATGAGATTTCTGCGATGTGTTTTGCTTCGTTGAGGGCCACACACAAATGGGTTTTGTGGGGCTTTTGGATTTCATGTTCCATTGTTGTTGGGAGTTTTGGGATCAAAAGTGCCAACATGTGGTCCTCATTGCTTTCACACAAAGCAGAGGAAGAAGGCGGTGACGACGAGGAGTTACACATAGTATCAACAGTTTCAGATTCACAGACCCGGGGGGGCCGGGGGGGAGAGAGAGAGACCGGGGGGGGGGGGGGGTTAAAAACTAAGATTTGCAATTTGCCAAGAGGGAAGCAAGTGAATTTAAAGGCCAAAGCTCCAGGTTAAATCAAAACAGAACAGTGTCTCTGTTTTTGACTTATTTGATGAAATAATATTTGGGGTTAAATAAATATATACTTCCTCGGTTCTTGATGTAAAAAGTAATTAGGCGGTTGAATTTTATTATAAATATATAACATTAATCTACTTTATCTCTCAGTTTTATTTCACTGTCCAAAATATCTCCTTTGATTACATGTATTAATGGGTTCCCTTTCTGGGTAGTTGTGATTAAAAAAAAGGTATTTGAGGGAAAATAATTCATATTTATTATAAATAATAATTTAAATAATTTCTTTAATATACCTAAATTAATTAATTCTGTCTCATGTCAATAAGAGGAGGCAATAATATATATTTGGGGTAGGTGTATTCTACTAGCTTGGACGTGTGCGTGCAAAGTCTCAAGGACGGCGAGAATATGTAGAAGAAATTGTGAGATATAGGGTTTGAAAGAGTAAAAGTAATTTAATGGCACGTAATTTTTTTTTTTTTTTCAATTTTCAAATCTGAAGTTTTTTTAATAGGACCGACCATATGTCACCATTGGGGCCAGCAAAGGCGAAATATAGAGAAGGTGGTGGAACGGGGAGTGGGGTGAGAATTGGAATTGAAAAGAAATTTGTGCGCAAAGAAATATGGGAAAATTTTAGAAAAATATAATTAAAAATGAAAAAAAAAATAAATTGTTACTGTGAATTTAATTATAAAATTCCATGTCAAAATTTAGGTAGGAATACGAGATTTTCATTTTTGATCAAATTATCAAATTGCTCTGAGTTAAGTTATAAAACATGAAAGTGAAGTCGTTAATTTAAAATATGATGTTGTTAATATAAATATAGATATTGTTATAGATATCTGAAACTTATGTCCTTAAAATTATCCCTGATTTTGAGATATGAAGTTGTAAAATATGAAAGTAAAGTCGTTAATGTAAAATATGATATTGTTAATATAGATATAAATGTTGTTATTGACCTCTAAAACTTGTGTCTTCAAAATAATCCTTGGTTTTTAGGATATGGGGTTGTAAAACATGAAAGTAAAGTCGTAAATATAAAATATAATGTTGTTAATATAGATACAGATGTGGTTATTGACCCCTGAAACTTGTACCCTCAAGTTAGGACATTTTGGTCATTTAGTCAAAATTGGAAATCTCAAATTTCTACTTCAATTTTGACTTGAAATTTGATAAATTCACAGTATTAATTTATCTTTTTCTATTTTTAATTGTATTTTTCTGAAATTTTCCCAAAAAATAAAAGAGGTGGTGGTGAGAGGGCAACGAGTAAATTAAGAAGATGGTATAAATAATACTCCTCCGGTCCTTAATATGAAATATATTTAAGAAGTTAATATTAATTCTAAATATAAAACAGTTTTTATATTTATCAATATTTTTTTAATTTACCTTTATTGATGCTCCCTTAAACATAATCAAGGAGGAGATGAAATAAGGGAATTAAAGAAGATGACTATGATATTTTAAAAAATACACGTCATATTAACTAACTTAACCAATTTTCTTAATATTCTCAAATTAAATAAATAAATAATAACTTAACCCGAAGTTGGAGTAGTAGTAGTAATAATAAATAAATAAATAAGCATGTGACTGCCATATATAAGGTGCGGATCGTTCAACATTTGATTATGGATGGGGAAAGGCATGAAGAACGTTTTCGGTTGGGGACGGTTTGTTTGACTCGCACTTAATAAAATATTGCGTTTTTGTTATTTTCTTGCTTTATTTTTTTGGTGAGAGGGTATCTATTTTTTTAAAAAAAAATTTATATAAGGTTTTATTTTCATCCTTTAATTTTATAAAATACGATAACATTGAAATTTAAAAATTTTGGCAAAATAATTTTAAATATTGATATATTGTAAGTTTAATTTTTTTTAAAATAATGACTTACACCCAAAATATCATTTGAGATGAATAGTGTTAGCGTTAAAAAACCTGAAAATAATATAAGGTAAAGGTATATCCAGCACCCCAATTTTATTTTTAGAGGTGAAATCAGTACCATAAAGTATTTAATAGTGCAATTAGCACCCTACACTATTTTTAGAAGTGCAATCATCACTGTAAAGTATTTAAGGGTGCAATCAGCACTCTAAACTATTTTTGGAGGTGCAATTAGTACCCTAATGTATTATAAATGGAGCAATTACACCCGTTCACTTGGATTTAATATATTCCTGCATTTGTAATTGAAATTAATAATTTACTATGAATAAAAGTCCCCCATGATTTCAACTTAGCTTCTTTTATTTTGGTCTTGAGATTCATCAAGACCAAAACCAAATACTTTCATCACAATGATAGGGGAACTATGATAGGAAAGATAAATCCCAAACCGTGAGTTAATATAAGTTAGTGCAGGGGTACAATTGCCCCATTTTTAATAAATTGTGGGCAAAATTGTATTCTTAAAAACTAAAAGAAGGAATGAACATGCTGAAAATCGTTGAAAAAATAAAGGAAAGAGTGTGTCAGCAAGCAGGATTAGTATTCTGTTAGTGAATGGGTATAATTACTCCATTTTTAATACATTAGGGTGCTGATTACACCTCCAAAAATACTTTAGGGTGCTGATTGCACCTTCAAAATAGATTGGGATGCTGGATGTATCTTTACCCAATAATATACTTTAGAAAATTTTCTTTTTGACAAAAGAGTACTTTATAAAATTAAAGTATCAAACTAAAACATTATGTAAAATAACAAGATCAAAGGTATGCTTTATATCATTTATTATTTCCCAAAGTATTTTTCCAAATTAATGGGTATGTCGGCATATTGCATTCACATGTGTATAAAGAAACTTTGCAGTATTTATGATCAGTATATGTAAAAGAAAAAAAATGAAAAAAATTGTATCTTTGGTTTTCTAATTTTACATAATATTTTATTTTGATCCATTAACTTTATCAAGTGTCGCTTAGATCCTTTTTCCCTCTTGCTATTAACAAAAAACATTGATATTCATTTTTTCAATATTAACAAAATATTTTCAAATATTGATATATTAAGTTAAATTTTTGAAATAATAATTCCTGTTACAATAACGAAACATCATTTGAAATTAATAGTGTTAGAGTATAAGACTCAAAAGATACTTTTTAAAAACTTAAGGGACCAAATTAAAACCTTATATTTAAATTTATAAGATCAAATTAAAGGTGCACTTTTGCCAAAGAAAAATGAACCTTTGTATTTATTGTATACATATATATGAATTTTTTTCTGATCGAAAGTGCTGCTATTATTAATTCAAACACCAGAGTACTGGGAAAATGTACCAAAAAGAAAGTAGCAGAAACTAAATGAAAACAACAAAGACATTAGCCAATGCCCATTCGCGTCTCTGGATGTGGAGCAACCTCAAGATCGACCTTAGCCTTCAATGCATATGAAGTCAGTAAGGATTGCAAAGAAGGTGATGGTTTTGAAACCCACCCCAATGGGCACACCTCCTTAAAAGCCTCAACTGCAAGATGATTAGCTGTTACATTACCCCGACGAGGAGTAAAAGATAAAGAAGAACCAACTTTAGACGGAAGAAGGTTAATAATATCTTGAAGAACGCCACGACACTTCCAAACATACAAATCGGGAGCCTTGGTAGCCACACTATCATGAAATAGCTTGCAATCAATTTCAAAAATCACCTTGTCATGCCCTATATTATGAGCTAGTAGTAGGGCACGTTTTAGAGCAAGCACTTCAGTCATAAATGCAGAAAAAGACTTGATTTTGTCAATGAAACCCCACACAAACTCGCCATACTCATTCCTGCAAATATTACCCAAAGCAGCAGTCGTTTCATTTGGTTTGAAAGCAGCATCACAGTTAATTTTTAGGAGACCCATTGGAGGTAGCTTCTAAAAATGAGCACTGTTAAGATTGCTTGGTTCCAGTCTGGGAGTGAGCACTGTATGAGGCCCTAAACTCATTATTAGCAAACGTATCCATTTCAATTACTGATGTGGGACACGGCTTAACCATAGAGAAAACAAGATTATTTCTTTGCTTCCAAATGTTCCATAGTAGTAGGCACACCAATGAGAGTTCAGAATCTGTTAAAGCGTTACACCACTACAGGAAGAAGATTCCACGACACCAAACAACGTCCGTTTCCAAGAAAACAGTAGTAGAAAGAAGAGAGGGGCAATGGCGCATATCTGGGCAGCTTTTCAACTGCCGTTTATATGAAAACGGTCGTTGAATATATAAGATACAACGACTGTTCTTCAGAACGGTCGTTGTAACCACTTATAACGACCGTTACCTATTAACGGTCGTTGTAATTCATGATTCAACGACCGTTCCTTAAGAACGGTCGTTGTATCTCTCCCTTGGCTTACTTTACCTTTTGTGTTTTGCTTTCATTTCGCGCCTCATTCTCCCGCTGGTCTCTGTTCTTATTTTTTTAGTTTGCTTTTGCTCTTCATTCGCGCGTCCTTCTCCCTGTTGCCCACTCTTCTTGGTCCCTCACTTGTTCTTCGTAAGTCGCGACAATGTCACTCTTCTTCGTCCCTCAGTTGTCCATCCGCCCATCCGCCTCTCAGCTATGGTGTGCCGTCGACCTATAGCTCTTCAACGTGCTTCCTGCATTTTCCAAGTAAAAGACAAATCCCTTTGTTTTTCAATCATTGGGTAGCTGTTATTTCTTCGTTTTCCTAGTTTCTCTGTGACTATATATTGTTGAGGTTCAATTTATAACTACCAAGATGATTCTCTGAGATTTGTTGTGTTCGGACCCATATTATTAAAGATAATTATGTTAGAGATACTAAATTTAATATCTGTTTCAACAGAAATTTAAACATTAATTTATAATGTGGTGAATAACTAGCCATTTCCAATTGAAATCCAGTCTGTATGGAAAACAAAACAAATATTAGTATCTTCAGAAAAAACCACCCAAATGCCCTTCATTCTATGTGCCTCCATTTTCTACTTTTTAATCAACTCACAAGAGTTTATTTCGATTATGATTGATAGGTTAAAAAATAAACAAACTAACTACAGTATCTTTTTAAACTCTAGGCATCTTATAAATTCTTCTTTTTAGCACTCCAAAATTTGGAATAAAGTAAATGCTAGAAAACATTCCGGGGAAATGACCTGTATTGTTCTATTACATATTTATAATATATAACAATATGTAATAAAATTTAATATAGGGGCTTGAATAATGACATTTTTTTAGGTAATGAATAATGAGATATTTGATTCAGTATTAAAGAATTTTTATTTACCTTTGACCAACTCAAAAAATAAATATTTCTTCATTTTCCTAGTTTCTCTGTGACTATATATTGTTGAGGTTCAATTTATGACTACCAAGATGATTCTCTGAGATTAGTTGTGTTCGGACCCATATTAGCTTTTCCAACTCCTGATGCTCTACTTAACTTACTAATAAACCCAATCTACTACATCCCCTTTTCAAGCAATCCTAGTAATCCTAGCAATCAACGTTCTTCCTGCATTTTCCAGGTAAATGACAAATCCCCATGATAGCTTCTTATATATTTAGAATGGCTGTGATTGTCTGTTAATGACTTTTTTTTTGTATATAACCGCTGTTGAAATCCTCTATGGTATGTTAAATTTCTGTTATTGTTCAAAGTTTTGGATGTCTTACATTTAAGGGGAAATGCTGCTGAAATTTTTAAAAAATGAGTAAGCCATACCTTGTCTTGACCTTTATTCATATTATAATGACAATGGGTCTAAAATTGAGTACTGTTGAAAATGGAATAGGTCTGGAGTAGTAAAATGGATCACAGTTGGATGAATGCATTGAGAACTAGTGAAGAATATGAGAAAGGGGTGGAAGAGTTTATTGAATTTGCTAAAATGAATGCACCTAGTAAAAATGGAAAGTATTTTTGTCCATGTGTGAAGTGTTTAAATGAGAGTCGACGGGATATTGATGATATAAGAGATCACTTAGTTTGTGATGGAATAAATCTTCCGTACACAAGGTGGATATGGCATGGTGAGGATGTAACCGCTTGTACGTCCCACAAGAAGGAAGTCTTGGAGGTTAGAGATGACGATAGAATGGAGAAAATGATTCATGATGTGGAGGTAGAATGTTTTGCGCAATCACCTGTATATGATAGCTTGAGAAGTGATGCGGAGACACCTTTGTACCCTGGGTATACTAAGTATACACGCTTGTCAGGTATTTTGCACTTGGTCAACTTAAAGGCAACTTGTGGGTGGACCGACAATAGTTTCACTTTGTTACTTAAACTGTTGTGTGATATATTTCCAGAGGATAATGTACTTCCAAATCATATGTATGAGGCTAAGAAAATCTTGTCTGCGATGGGTATGGAGTATAAAAAGATACATGCTTGCCCTAATGATTGTGTATTGTATAGAAATGAGTATGAAGGATTGAGTAAGTGTCCAAAATGTAAAACTTTGAGATACAAAGTGAAGAAAGGTGCTGGGTGTGGTGATGAGACAAGTAAGAAGCAACCTTTAAAGGTTTTATGGTATCTTCCAATCATTCCGCGGTTTAAACGAACGTTTGCTAATGTGAAAGAAGCGAAAAAGTTGAGATGGCATTGTGATGACAGAATATGTGATGGAAAATACCTTTGGCACCCTGCTGACTCTCCACAATGGAAGAAAATAGATGAAATGCATCCCAGATTTGGTAGCGAACCAAGAAACCTTCTGCTTGGGCTTTGCACAGACAGAATCAATCCTTATTGTACTTTTAGTAGTACACATAGTGCATGGCCGGTTCTGCTGGTGATTTACAACTTACCTCCCTGGTTGTGTATGAAAAGCAAGTACATGTCCTTCTTACCCATATGTTTTGGATCATGACAAGGAATTTCATGGAAGCATGTCATCTCTTTGGCTATATGATTGTCATGATTTAGTTTGAAAGTTTAAGTTTGAAAATTAACTGATGATTACGCATAGGAATTTCATGGAAGCATAGGTATTTCTGGGTTATGTTGGTGCTTTTCCAATGGCATTATATTGGTAGTTGTATCCTGTAAAACGTGAATTCAAAAAAAAAAAAAGATACAATGACTGTTTTTATGAAAAACAGTCGTTGTATCTCTGTTTTTTTTAAAAAAAATAGATACAACGACTGTTCTGGAAAAAACAGTCGTTGTATCTGTTTTTTTTAACAAAAAAATTAGAGATACAATGACTGTTTTATTAAAAACAGTCGTTGTATCTCATATACAAAGACTGTTTAATAACAGTCGTCGTTTCTTGAACTTTCAACGACACTCACATATACGTCCCCTTGAAAACAGTCGTCTAAAGGGTATAAAAACGGTCGTTAAAAGTGTCCCCTACAGTAGTGTTACCTCTACTTGTTAAGTTCAACCACCAAGCATCAAAATTTTGAGGAGCGCCATTTGCCATTATTAACCACAATGAGCACCCAAGCCAGATGCAAAGAGTCCATGAACTTGAAAAGAATAGGTGTTCGATAGTTTCTTCTTCAAGCTCACGGATGGGGTAGTGTTTGTTGGTTGATCTTCGCCTTTTATGCAATGCCTCATTGATTGCAAGTGCCCTATTAAGGATCCGCCACATAGAATACTGAATTTTCGGTATTAATTTAAGGTGACATATTTTCTTCCTACCTTATGCAAGGATTGAAACTAAAGTGCTAGCTTTAATATGGGGGAAGGATGCCTCTTTTATTGTATTTAAATACCCATCTTTAACAGAATACTTGCCATTCCTAGCACCAACCCAATATAGTTTGTCTTCAACCGTATTGGTGGGGATAGGCATAGCAGTAATAGCTTTGATAATATCCTCTAGCAAAAGGTACTTGATCTCTAAAAGGTCCCAAGTCCCATGATTAATCAAGTCCTTAACTCTACCATATTTCACCAAGAGTTTATAGTTTTCATCATTCGGGGTACGTAAGGTAATATTGGGAACCCAATTATCACCCTAAATTCAAATAGAAGAGACATTTCCAATATCCCAAAGTAGATCTTTTTTGAGGAAATCCCTACCATCCAGGATACTAGACTAGCACCATGAAGCTTTTGAACCTTTTTGGACATCAACAAACTCATCTTTATGAAAATATATACTTTTTAAAAGCCGGACCTAGAGATCGTTGGGATTACTAAGCATATGCCAAGATGTTTTTGCTAAAAGAGCATAATTTATGATCATAAAATCTCAAAAATCCATTCCATTATTAGCTTTAGAATAAGTCATGTGTCCCTATGCCTTCCAATGCGTCTTACTGGCCTCCATATTACCATCCCACTAGAAATTGGCAATTAAGCTATTAAATTCTCTACACGCTTGGCAGGAAATTTAAAACAATTTATGGGGAAGATTGGAATAGCATTAACAACAGCCTTGATTATCACCTCTCACCCGGAATGAGATGAGGTAGATTTACTCCATCCTTGCATGTTTGATTTAACTCGTTCTCTAATGTAAGAAAGAGCTTGATGTTTTGTCTTCCCCAAAATACTTGGGATCCCTAGGTATTTGCTTGGATCAATAACTGTATTTATACCCAGAATTCCACCAACCTTGTTGCAAACATCTGCAGGTATATTAGCAGAGAAAGAGAGAGAGGATTTATCCAAATTTACCTCCTGACCCAAGGCAACACAATAAAGACACAGAATATTAGTGAGTTTTACACAATTCTTTTCGCTTGCATTCATGAAAAAGAAGGCATCATCAGCAAAGAAACTATGAGAGAGCATTGGGTATCGAATGCTAAGTTTAATACCTTTGAGATCACCACCTTCTTGACATTTATTGATCATCGATGTGAGAGCTTCATCCATCAAGATAAAGAGATAAGGTGATAAGGGGTCTCCCTGGCACAGTCCCCACTCAGGTTGAATTGAACCAATTTTTTCCCTGGAGAGGCATAAATTAAGGCTAACTGATTTTGCATATTTCATAATAAGTTGGACCTATTCTTGACAAAAACCCAATTTCAATAGGACTAGTTTCAGAAAATCCCATTCAACACGATCATAGGCCTTGCTCATATCCATTTTGAGTGCAAATTCATATTTGTTGCCGGTTTTCTTTCTTTGTAAATAATAATAGACTTCATGG
This sequence comes from Inga oerstediana, assembly GCA_963210345.1. Taxonomy (NCBI): domain Eukaryota; kingdom Viridiplantae; phylum Streptophyta; class Magnoliopsida; order Fabales; family Fabaceae; genus Inga; species Inga oerstediana. The sequence goes on along the minus strand of OY723411.1, from coordinate 14,150,390 downwards.
GCAATAGTTATATTATCATGTATGAGTCGGCCTAGAATAAAAGCACTTTGATTATGGGAAACAAAAACATCCAGCCATGGTTTCATTCAATTAGTTAAGATCTTAGAGATAATCTTATATGAGAAATTGTAAAGACCAATTGGACGAAAATGGGAAACATGCTCTAGCTTCTCAATCTTGGGAATTAATGTAATGTTTGTTTCATTAATCTCATGAAGAAAAGATTGCCCAAAAAAGAAATCTAGAACCATAGAGTATGCATCATTGCCAATTTCAGACCGTAAAGAATGATAGAAAATGCCAAAGAAGCCATCTGGCCTAGGGGCTTTAGTACCTCCCAAACTAAAAGCTGCTAACTAAATTTCTTCCCTAGTCACAGGCATCATTAACTAAGAATTAGCTTGGTTAGAAATTATAGGATCAACAAAGCTCAACAGCTTATCCATTGCTCTATGTCCTCAAGACTAAAATAATTTTTGGAAAAAAGATGAGGTATTAGCTGAAATGGAGGATTGTTCAGTTAACCATACAACAACGTCATCCTTTAGCCTGAGGAAACTATTACATCTTCTTCTTTTAATAGTGGATAGATGGATAAATCGGGAGTTCCTATCACCTGCCTTAAGCCAAGAGATACTAGAACACTGCCACTAATACTGCTCTTCACGATCCAAAATAATCTCAATGGAATGGTTAAGTTCGCTTGCCCACTCTTACTTTGGTGAGATATTGGATTCTGAAGACATTCTACCAATTGCAATTTTAGCGAGTCTAAGAGTTTCCTATTATTCTAAAATTTGTAGCCACTCCATTTAACCAGCTTCCTCTACATGATGTTAGGCATGTAATAAACATATTAAGCAAAGAAACGTCACTTACACTAGGATAGTGCCAACCTTTTTGTACCGTGGTGGAATAATTAGGATGATCAATCCAATATGCTTTAAATATGAAACTTTTTCCTTTGCATCATTTTTTGAAACAATAGTTAATGAGGAGCAAGTGATGGTCCGATCCCAAAGGATCTAAGTGGAATACTTCTAATTGGGAAATGCTTCCCGGAAATAAATATTACCCAATGCTTTATCAATTCTTTCTCTAATAATGTCCTCTCCCTCTCATTTATTACACCAAGTATATCTATAGCCATTAAAACCCAAGTCCATTAATTCACAATTAGAAATAAAATTCTGAAAATTAAGAATTTTACGCATTGCTCTGGGAGGCCTCCATGTTTTTATCTAGGGATACTATGTCATTGAAATCACCAATACAAAGCCAATAAGTTTTAATATTTTGGGCAATTCTCTTAACTTCTTCCTAGCACAAGAGTCTGTCATATTCATTCGGAGGACCATAGATAAAAGAAATATGTTCTGGGGTTTCAAACGAAGTAGCCGAGACACTGGTATGGATAATATTAGCTGAAGAGATTAAGATATTAACCATTACATCATCCTTCCACCATAAAGCAAGTCCTCCACTCCTACTAACTTGATTTATTGGCCACTCTTATGAAAAATCACATTGCCTTATTGCTTTCCTAACAACCTTGTGTTTCTGTTTAGTTTCCATAAAAAACACAATATGGGGTTTATTCTTCAGACATTCATCCTTCAAGTTCTTAACTATCAAGGATGACCCCAAACCTTAACAATTCCATGCTAGCGAATTAATTATGAACCGGTGGTTGGTCCTATCCAATTACTGACGTTTTGAGGATAAGTTGAAGACATAGCACTATCATCTGTATTTGTTGGGGAGAGCCAAATACTAGGAGAGTCAATATCATAATGAACTTGTGGGAGTTCAGTTGGAATATGTTTAATCATATTTTTCTGGTTTTGAATTTTCTGTTTGAGAGCCCGACACGACCTCCTACTAGCTGTGCCATTCCTAAATGAGGATTGAGAAGGGGGCTGCATAGTAGTTTCTTCTATAAAGGCCAATTTCTTCCTTCTCTTCCACTCCATAGAGTACACCTCATTATCCCCAACCCTTTTTAAATGAATCCCATTCAGCCCAGTGACTACTGAAGACATTGGTGAGAGGTTATTAAATGGAACTATTACTTTTGACTGTGTCTTATCAGCACTAGTCAAGTTAACAGGTAAGAGCATGGTAGTTTACGAGATTGACTTGTTGGGCCCAAGCCCAACTCACGTGCTTATGTTGGAGTATTATCATCTACAGATATTATCAAATCATAATATGGATTCCTTCTTAATTAGTGCCATCCTTTGGGTCCACTTATTTGAGATACTTGCATGGCCACCTCAACAGGAGATCTTGCATTCAAATCAGCATTTAAATGAAATACTATGGCTTGCTCCATATTTTGTGGGTTTGTCAACTCATCATCATCATGATCCCCATTTCCAAGCCTCACATCTCATCCTTTAAACTCCTTAACTCTCACATTATGAGCAATTATTTCCTGACACATAATCATGGGATTGGTTCCCTGTAACAGCTGTGAATCAAAATTGCCATAATGAGCACCCTCTTCATACTCCACCGATCGCTAGGGATTGGCACCAGCAGTTGGGTAAGCTTTTTTCCCCATCGGCGCCTCGACTTAATAAATATCACGTACCTCCAGGCACCCATCCACCGTTCTGATGCCAAAAGTGCTCATCCAACCACCAAACCCATGATCAATTTCCTTGTTCTCTTCTGTTTCCAAGGTTCCTTGCATGACTTACTATCATGGCCAATATAGCCACAATGGTCGTAAAAGCTTTGAAGTCTTTCGTAATGTACAATAACCTACGTCGGATATTTACCTACTCGAGGAACCTAAAACCTCGATATTAATTGCTCCGTAAGGTCCACCAAAACACAGATCTGAATAAAACTTTTGGTGAGCTTACCATCAACTTCTAGTTTTTTCAACATCATCACCTTCCCAGTAGTCATGCCAAACGTTATTGTATTCTCTATATCAAAAGCAGCTAATTGAAGACCATGAAATTGTATCCAGAAGGGTGGGGTATGAAAGTTAATGTCTTTTAAGATCATGAACTCCTCCCATGGTTGGAGACTAAGCAGATGGCCTTGAATCGACCAAGGGTATCCCAATAAGACATGCTTATAATCCTTCTCTCATTCAAACCTAAATAAGAAGATGGAATTATTCATATTTATATCGTGGATCTCAACCTTCTCACCCAGTTGCTAGCCCTTCTTAATCATGGATATAATAGTCGATTGATTTAGATGTTTCCCTGTCATGAGTTCACCTAATAGGGCTCCACCTCCGGTCTTCTTAACCTTATCTAAGTTAAGGACCACCTCCTTTGCTTTTTTCTTCTTACACTTCAAAATAACCTCCATACCTCTAAACACTGAATAGTATCTGAGCTCCTTCACACACACATAGAGACACACTCACACCCTACATAAGGAAGAAAAAAATGAAAAAAATAAGAAAGAGAGAAAGAAAAGGCAGGGGAACCAGCATCATTCAAATAATGACATTAGTATAGGCTACTCACTAGACCTTATCGGAAACTCTCACGAGTAGAGGAATGAGCTCTCACCAGGGAGAGAGATGACATACACACATATATGAATTGAGGAAAAAATCTAAATAAAAGATTTCATGTCCAACATTATTGTAACAATACTCCTCCTATCCATAAGTCATTTTCTCCCACTTGTATAAAACATAAGTAAAATTTAATAATATTTAGAAAATTTAATATTTATTTCCCAATTTTATCCTTTTAAAAAATTAAACTTTATAAGCATTTTTTGCCAAACTCTATGAGTAATTAATTCATTGTAATTAATAGATTGACTTGTCAAGGCATATTTGAAAATCTTTACAAATTTAATGTTAAACAATATGCTAACTAATATTTTTTGTTCACATCATGAAGTTGTTAAAATGTATTTATGTTGCGAACACCAGGAGTATTTTCTTAATTAGCTTTTATAATACATTTTTAAATTAAAGGGATCCTAAGGATTCTATAAGTTAAAAATGTTTAACTTGTATATGCATTAGTCTAATAAGTCAATCAACAAATCACACATTACGTTTTATGTGTGTGTAGGGTGGTGGTGGTTATGATGACAACGATGATGGATTTTCAACATTTTTGTCACACCATGGTATTGAGTTCAAAAGAGAATAGAAAAAACAAAAATACAAGCAAGCTTTTAAAATCAAATTGCATGATAATATCCTGATGAGTGAGAGTGAGAATATGGGTATTGCTACATGTAATGCGAATAGAATTGGGACTTCGACAATAGAAAATCTCAATCCTTCTAAGGAGGAAGATGATCTTCATTGGAGTAATATCAAACATATGGACGAGGACTATAAAATGACTGACAAAACCACAGAGGGGGAGGAAATTGAACAAAAGGTAAATTCCATAGAGCAAGATAACTAGAAGGAAACTCCCATAGTAGCTGAAAATAATACTGAGTCAAACCACAAAGAGGAATTGCATAAGCAAGAAGGGTTATAATGGAAGGGAAAAACTCATATCTCTTACACAGAAAAACTTATGGGTAAGGAAGCCAGCAAAACTTACGAGAAGAATTTTGGAGATCTGATAAAAGAATGCTATGAGAAGAAGTTGAGACTGCACCTATCCTAAAGGAAGAGTAGAAGCATATTATTGAATCCCTATCAAAGTTAAAGATTGATGATGGGCAACTAAGGACATTGTGTTTGCCATGGAAAGATGCCCTAATTGTCATCTTGTTGGGTAAAAGCATGAATTTTATGATGATGAAGGACATGATTTTTTGAATGCTCAAGTTTGATAATTTTGAACTTATAAATTTACCTAATAATTACTTTATCTTTAGAACAAGAAAATGAATTATATCATAGACTCTTGTTTGATGGTCCCTGGCTAATTCAGGGACACTACCTAGCTATCCAATACTAGAGCCCAATTTCAACCCATTATGCAACAATTTCAGAAAGAAGGTGAGATAGGTAAGAGTTCTTATGCTCCCTATCCATTTTTATTCTGAGGAATATATGATGGAACTTAGAAATATGATTGGGAAAGCTTTGAAGGTGGGTATCAATATATTGTCTCATTGCAATAATAAAGGGAATATGGTGGAAAGAGGTAAGTTTGCTAGAGTTAATATGGAGATAGATTTGAACAAGAAGCTTTAGTTTATATTTGTGCCTAGAACCAGAGTGTTTAATATTGAGTATGAAAGCTTAGACACATTCTATTTTAAATGTGTAAAATATGGGCATACTCAAGAATAATGTCCATTGAATGACATCGGTGGAAGAGAGAAGCTATCTCAAGGGAAGAATCCTTTATTGGGGCAGCCCATATCGTCGGAAAGTAGTTTAGGGTGTTGAATGAGAGAAGAATATGGTGAATAGATTAAAGTCAAACGAACTGCTAGGCAAAGAGGTTGGGGAAGATATAAGGTGTTACAAAGGAGATGTCCTCATCATAGGTTACCAAATTGGTAGCAACTGCAAACTTTCTATAGTGGGATGACGCACATATCTAGAATTCTTGTACATGTTGTAGCTGAAGGCTCTTTAATAGAAAAAAATATAGATGATGACTAAAATCTACTTGAGGAGAAAGTAGACAATGCATATCAATGGCCTTCTGGACATAGTAGTTTAAAGAAATCACTTGGAGTTTACGAGCTAGATGTCCTTACAACTTTGTCTTCTCAAGTTGCATATATCCAAGCAAGTAAGATTATTAACAAACCAAGAAAATGTAATTAGCACTCCTACTGAAGCTTGTGATTGATGTGGAAGACCTCATGTGAGCATGTAATGTCCAGAAGGACACCCATTCATACCGGAGTAAGCTCACTTCATCAAAAATCAAAGGAATAACCTATTCTCGAACACCTACAATCCAGGTTGGCGAAATCATCCAAACTTTAGTTGGCAGAACAATTAAAATGTATTTAAGCTACAAGGGAACTACCAACAACAAGCTCTTTAACAAACAAATCCACTATAGTAGAAAGTGAATGTAGAAGATGCACTGGCTCAACTAACCATGAATACATCTCAATTCATCACTAGGACTGATGCAACACTCAAAAACCAAGAAGCCTCAATAAAGAACTTGGAGATCCAAATAGGCCAAATGGTAAATACACTAAATTCCAGGTAGCCAGGGACTCTACCAAGTGACACTAAAAGAAACCCATGAGAGCATGTGAAGGCCATTGCACTAAGAAGTGGTAAAGAATTGAAAGATCCTGTAATTAAGAAGAAGGATACGGAGAAAAGAATGAAAGCGGAGAAGAACAGAAGGAGGATGATGTAATACTAGGAGGAATCAGCTTTCCAAATAATCCTCCTCTATATGTACCACCAGTTTCATACCCTCAGAGACTCGTGAAGACAAAGCTAGACAAGTAGTTTGGTAAGTTTTTAGAGGTTTTAAAAAAGTTACATATCAACATTCCTTTTGTAGATCACTTTTGCCCAAATTCCATGTTATGCAAAGTTCATAAAGGACATTCTCTTAAATATGTGTAAGCTTGGGAAATTTGAGACAATTGCACTTACTGAGGAGTGCAGTGCTATTGTACAAAAGAAGTAATCACCAAAGTTAAAAGATCTAGGAAGCTTTTGCATACCTTGAACTATAGGTCAATTTCACTTTGAAAGAGCACTTTGTGACCTTGGAGCAAGTATAAATCTCATGCCTCTATCTGTCTATAGAAAACTCGTCTTGGAGAGTTTAAGCCTACCACAGTTTCATTACTTCTAGCTAACTAATCAATAAAATATCTGAGGGGTGTCTTAGAAGATTTTCTGGTGAAGGTGGACAAACTCATATTTCTAGCTGATTTTATAATACTCGACATGGAAGAAGACCAAGAAATTCCTATTATTCTTGGGAGGCTATTCCTAGCAACTGGGAGAACATTGATAGATGTGCAACAAGGGAAGTTAACTTTGCAAGTTCAAGATAATGAAGTATCCTTCAACATTTTCAAGGCCTTGTCCCTTTCCAGATGAAGTTGACACCTGTTACAGAGTAGATACATTGACCAGCTGCATAAAAGACGTGGTGAACGAAATCTACATGGACCAATAATTAGTAATGGGAATGGTAGATGTATCAAAATCTACTAATCCTGAAATTTTGGAGCAAATTAGGTACCTAGAAGCACATTTCCCAATTTTTATCAAGAAACCATTTGAAGATTTGGGGGAAAGGTCGAGTATGCCAGTACCATCAACTAGGAAACTACTAGTACTAAAGTTGAAAGCACTGCCATCCTATTTGAAGTATGCTTATTTGGGAGGAAATTCAACATTACTAGTAATCATCTCAGCAGCTCTTATCCCGATGAAGAAGAAAAGTTATTAAGAGTTCTAAGGGAGTATAAATGATAAGTATATATTTTATAATTAATAAGTATATATTCACTAAATTTTTTAATATTTTATGCCTATTTAATTGTAATTTATATACTTTTCTATCTTTACGTTAATGATAGGAGAATAAGAATTTTTAAGAGAAAATCTATTCATATTCGATCCTATATTGCAGGAGATTAAAAGGAGAATGATATAATATATATCTACATTACATATATATATATATAATATCTAATTAATAGAAGAAGGCAAGAGGCAGATAAAGCAACTCAACAAATCAAGCCAAAACGTGAACCCTATGTGATAAAACCATCTGAAGGATATTAGAAGAAAGGAAAGCCAATTAAAGGAATAAAGAAAGTGTGGGTCCCATTCAAGGAAATGAAGAAACGAATATGAGATGCAGATTCTTGATAAAAGATATGATATATCTTTAAGAAATTAGGATAAAAAGGCGTGGACCTCGCAAGTAGAAAAGAGCAATCATCAAATACATTTATAAAAGGAAATCAAAGGTTGAGAGTCGACACAGAGGCGGACACGCAAAAGAACAGAGTGGAACGCGAGATAGATCTAGAGAGAGACAGAACGCTCAGGCAGAACGAAGAGCGGGGTCGAACTGGAAGTGCGGCAACAAATAGCAGCGATTGAAGAAATAAAGAAGAACGAGTAGAGGCGGCGAACCAGAGCAGAGGATCAATAGCGAACACCTGTTCTTTCCTTTTGGTGACAGTAGCTAGATCTGGATTATGTTCTCTTCTCTTCTCCTTTATTTCCTATATTTTTTGAATCTGAATTTTGCTTTATAGATTTTATTATAGCCATGTGTGGCTAATTCTTTTCTTAGACCTAGAGTAGCTATGAATTGATTCTTGGATTAGAGCTTGTTTGAATCATTAAATTATGTTTAATATTTTCTTGTTTGCTTAATCTTGTTATATCTTGCCTATTTAGTGTTTGATCACCACTAAATATGAAATTGGAGAATTTTGATTATACTTGGGAACGGGATCTTAATTGGACCATAGGATTAAGTAAGTGAGATTGGAATTTATTCTAATTAGCTAATAGGATAGGAATATACCTATTGGACCCATATAATCATAGTAGAGTGAAGTTGAAAATTTATTACCTCTTGAATAGATTATTAGGAATAATAATTTTAATTTGAGAGAGGGATATAAGTGACCGAAAGATACTTATATCTATTAAGACTCTAGATTAACAAGTTAATATTAAGTGAATTTATTTGGGTAATTACATGCTCTAAAACTTGAAGAAAGGATTAGCCACTCTAGGTTGTCTTCTCAATTGACATCTTTCAAACACTAGTTATTATTTTTCTTTTCTTATCTTTAAATTTCTCATTAATCTTATTATCTTTGATTTTGTCAACTTAAATGAACATAGGAAATTTAATGCTTAGTTAGTAATTATTTTTGAGTCTATGTGGGACAACCTTGATTTACTAGTTTACTATTTTACGGCTCGTACACTTGCGGTGCCTACTTAAAATTTGGTAGCATCAATAAAACAACATTTGGATAGTTAATAGCTGATATAAGAGGGATTAGTCCTTCAGTTTGTATGCATAAGATCTTGATGAAGTTTTCAATTTATTTTGGTTTTATTTTTAATTTCATCATGAGCTAAATTTTCATTCTCCTAAGGTGATCATGTTGCTTACTAATGACGGATTGAATCTTAACTTATTAAATCTAGTTTTAATTTTTCCTTCATGATTGATTTTTTTATTATTGTTCTTAATACTTTCATTTGATTGGCTATCTTTTGAATGATTTCAATATATATGTTGAGATCGGAAGGAGATGCATGTGTGTAGATCCTATAATTAAAACCATAACTTGTATATGAAATAGGAATATATTCATAAGAGTTGTGTGTCTTAATGAGTTCTATAAATCTTAATGCATGGTTAATTCTTTAATTCATATAGGGATATATTGGGTTAGCAATTAATTATAGAATTATTTGACCTTGGAAGAGGCTAGTAATTAAATTAGGGAAACTTGGCTATCAATCATGTGGAATAAATTGGACTAGAATAGATAGGTGATTCAATCCAAAATTTGCTAATTGAAATATGATCCCTAGGGCTTTTTCTCATCATTGTTTTCATATCATTTGCATTCATATTTAATCATTTTTAGTTTTGTAATCTCAATCACTAACTAATCGATTGACCTAATAGAATTAAGATTGGTACTTAGTGATCAATCCTCATGGGAACGATATTTTACTCACTTCTATACTACTTGTTTATGACTGTGTACATGTGCACTTTTTAATAAATCATTCACACGCGTAACAAGTTTTTTGCATCGTTGTTGAGGATTGCTGTCATTAATATCAATACAAGTAATTTTAATAGTAATTTGGTCCTCATATTAAATTTTTTTTCTTTTTGGTGTCTTATGTTTCTTTTCTGGATTTTGCTTAATGCATGACCATATCGAAGGACATTGAACTATAACCTTTTGATTTTGAGATCGAGAGAATTTTTCAAAGAAATCAAAGAGTTCAAAGCAATGTACTTCAATTCCAAGCAATCTGATGGCAGATCCGGGGGAAGAAGCAATATATACTAAAACACTTCATGACTATGCAATACTAATAGTCATGGGGAGAAATTCTGGAATTAGAAAATCACTAATAGCAACCAATAATTTTGAAATCAAGCCTACAATTATCCATATGGTGCAAGCAAATTAGTTCTATGGTTTACCAATAGAAGATCCTAACACACATATAGCCAACTTCCTAGAAATCTGTGACACATTCAAGCATAAAGGTGTTACTTGTAATATCCCAATTCAGGATTAAGGACTAATGACTTTGATAATTATTGTAATTTGTGTAATTAAGCACTTTTGGAATTAATGTGATGTGATTTTGGTATACATGTGTGTGGTATTTAAGATCAAGGGTTAAGATTCATTGATCATGGGTTGGAATCCTATGCTTTGCGTTTGTGTGAGCTCATGGAGAGAATGGACAAGATATGGACATGTGGCATTGTGGTGGTTGTTGGATGAGGCACAAGGAGACAAAAGCTTACTTTTCCCTTATTCTCTCTCTCCTATTCGGCTAAGAGGCATGGGCAAGGGAGAGGAGTTGCTTCATCATCATCATCTTTTCCATCTCATATTTTCTCTCTCTTCCTTCCCCATTTTTGCTGAACAAGCTTGGAGAGAGAAAGAAAAGCTCTGATCTTTGGTAAGTAATGATCCTCCTTTGCTAAAATCCTCTTCTCTAATGTTATGTATCTCATTGTGAGTTCCATTGTGGTAGTTGTAGAATCTTGAGAAGTGGTGATTTGTGTGTTGGTTGAATTTAAATGTGGGAGAATCAAGATTCTGAATTTGGTAAAGTGAAGAGGTAGGCATTTAGTGTATTTTGATGTATGGGTTGTGATTTTTGATGAAGTTTGTGAAAATCTGGAAAATTTGCCCTAGCTTATGCCAAATGTTGAATATATGAGTTTGATGGTGTTTGATGTTGGAAATGATCCATTGTGAAGATATTGGTGTATTGAATTTAGTTTGGAATGTTGGGAATGTGTTAAGGGAAATTGGATATTTGTTATGTTATAGAGATCTAAGAGTATGATTGTGGTTAAATTGGTTTTGGGAGTGTTTTTGAAGTGGCAAATGTGTTCCCTAGTTAGTGCTAAGTGTGTATGAGCTTTTGGTAGAGTTTGAGAACCATTGGGTAGGAATTTGTCCATCTGGTATTTTCTGCTGTTTTCTGCGTGTTTGGTCTCTGATGCACAACACTCGAGCAGAAGAAGATCATGCTCGAGTGCTCGGTGCATTTTCCCTTTTCTGCTTTGAGTTTTGTTTGGATTCTATGAATGAGGCTCGAGTGCAGTTCTTTGTTCTTGAGTGAGGGAAGAATATGCTCGAGTGAGCTTAGGTTGCTCGAGTGATGGTGTGAGCCCAAAGAGGGGGTTGCTCTCGGGTCCTCACTAGTTGGTTGATGCCAAGAGTGTGCTCTGACACTCGCAAGCATAGTTGTCTCACCCGAGTGCGGGGTGTCATGCTCGAGTGAGCTGGTGCCTCTGGTGTGGTTATGCTCTCGGGTTGTCACTCGTGGTGTTGCACTTTCGGGTACTCGAGCATAATTAGAGTCTTCACCCGAGTGCAGAGCTTGGTGCTTGAGTGTTGTGAGCATTACCTGGCTGTGAAGTTTGCTCTCTGTCAAGCACTCGCGGGTGAGAGTTGCCCTCACCTGAGCACAAGTCTCTCATCACTCGAGTAAGGTCGTTTTCACTCGAGTGAGGCTGTCTAAAATCAGTGTTGTGCCTTCAAAAAAGGGGTCTTTGAGGTAGTGTCTTCCAACCCTTTAGGCATATGTTTAGGCCTTTAGTGGTCACCTAAAGAGTCCTAAATGATAACCAACTAAGTGTATTATGAAATTAAGAATTTGGAAAAGAGATTGATCGGTTGTCCCTAATTTGGTATAGGATTTGACATCTGTTGCCCTCGTGAGACCACGGTACCGGAGCTAGTCAGGAAAGATTCAGGTAGTGACTCATGCTTTATACCTTATGTGATACATTGTATGTGTGCTATATCATTGTGATGTGATGATTTTGTATGCTGTAAGATATGTGAAATTGTGGAAGTACCGCTATACCAATAGTCCCTAAGTCACTAACAACAGTTCGGGTATGGGCTGTGTGCCTTCCCGGCAGTAAAAGGGGATGAGGTTAGGGTGTGTTATATGTGATTATATGGGCCGAAAGGCTATTTGTGAAGGCTGACAGGCCAATTGTGAAAGCCGGAAGGCTATATGTGAGCCGTAAGGCTATTCGTATGCACTGCCACGCCAATAGTCCCTGAGTCTCTAACAACGGTTCAGGTTAGGACGGTGTGCCTTCCCGGCAGTAAAAGGGGATGAGGGTGGAGTGTGATTTGTGTTGCTGTTATGAGATGATTTGTTTACATGCTATGTGATTACGTGTGGTATAAATAATTTGTTACTACTGGGACTCTTTAGAATCTCACTCTTTCCAAATGACTAACCTTGACAGACAGGGCGAGCGGCTTGAAAAGGAAACGGACAACCAGGAGTAGTTAAGATTACTCCGAGACTTTAGTGGTTATTGGTTATCTTTGTTTTGGTTTTTGGGATTACCAAGTGTATATGAGATGTAAATGAATATTTTGGATATGTAATCCCCATTTTGGGAACCTTAAACCCATTAGATATATGTAAGTAACCCGGGGTTTGCCGGGATTCTAGTTTCCACACTCTGATATTTATTATGTGATTTGATTTCTCAAGTAGTTATATCCGCACGTGAATGCGAGACCAGGATTAGTTACATTTTAAATTGATTTTTGAAATACCTCATCCCACGTAGAAGGATTACAAATTGTTGATTTCATTTTTTGGTCTCTATTTCACTTAAATTTCGTAATCCAGATGTAATTACGGTGAGAGGGTTACATTACTGATGATGCCATTAGACTTAAACTTTTCCCTTTTTCACTCAAGGATAAGGCTAAGAGCTAGTTACATTCCCTACTAGTGGAAGTATAACTACATGGGACGTTTTGGTGCAGAAAGTTTTGTCAAAATACTTTCCTTCAGGATAAACTGTTAAATTGAGGAATGAAATTGCCTCATTTACCCAACATGAAATAGAAAGCTTCTATGAAACCTGGGAAAGGTACAAAGAGTTGCTAAGGAGATGTCCTCATCATGGGTTACTAGATTAGTGGCAACTATAAACTTTCTATAATGGGATCACACATTACTCAAGAATTCTTGTAGATGCTGCAGCTGAAGGATCTTTAATGGGAAAAAGTCTAGATGATGCCTACAATCTACTTGAGGAGATGGCAGCCAATGTATACCAATGGCCTTTTGAAAGTAACATTTTAAAGAAAGCACTTAAAGTGAACGAGCCGGATATCCTTTCAACTTTTCCTTCTCAAGTTGCACTATATCCAAGCAAGCGAGCTCATTGACAACCCAAGCAAATGTAATTAGCACTCCTACTGAAACCTATGATCGATGTGGAGGACCTCAAGTGAGCATGCAATGTCAAGAAGGACACCTATACATGCCGGAGCAAGCTCATTACATCAAAAATCAAAGAAATGACCCATTCTCAAACACTTACAGTCCAGGTTAGAGAAATCATCCAAACTTTGGTTGGAGGAATAATCAAAATGTAATCAAGTTGCAAGGGAACTACCAGCAACAAGCCCTTCAACCACAAAATCCATGACAACAAAAAGTGAATATGGAAGATGCATTGGCTCAACTAACCATGAATATATCTCAATTCATATATAGGACTGATGCAACACGTAAAAGCCAATAAGCCTTAATAAAGAACTTGGAGATCTAAATGGGCCACATTTTGAATATGTTGAATTCTTGACAACCAGGAACTCTAACAAGTGACATCGAAAGAAACCCAAAGAGGATGATGTGCTACCAGGAAGAATCATCTTTCTAGATTTCCATATGTGCCACTAGTTCCATACCCTCAGAAACTTGTGAAGGCAAAGCTAGACAAGCAGTTGGAAAGTTTCTAGAGGTTTTCAAAAAGTTACATCTCAACATTCCTTTTGAAGATGCTCTTGGCCAAATACACATTTATGCAAAATTCATGAAGGACATTCTCTTAAATAAGTGTAAACTTGAAAAATTTGAGACAATTGTACTTACTAAGGAGTGCAGTACTATTCTACAAAAGAAGTAACCACTAAAGTTACAAGATCTAGGAAGCTTTTGCATACTTTGCTCCATAGGTCAATGTCACTTTGGAAGAGCACTTTGTAACCTAGGAGCAAATATAAATCTCATGCCTCTATCTGTTTATAGAAAACTAGTCTTGGAGAGGTTAAGCCTACCATAGTTTTATTACTTCTAGCTGACCGATCAATTAAACATCTGAGGGGTGTCTTAGAAGATGTTCTGGTAAAGGTGGACAAACTCATTTCTAACTGATTTCATAATACTCGACATGGAAGAAGACCAAGAAATTCCTATCATTCTTGGATGGCCATTCCTAGCAACTGGGAGAACGTCAATAAATGTGCATCAGGAGAAGTTAATCTTGCGAGTTCAAGATAATCAAGTATCCTTCAACATTTTTAAGGCCTTGTCCTTTCCAGATGAAGACAACACATGTTACAAAGTAGATACATTGACCAGCTACATAAAAGACATGGTGAACAAAATCTGCAGGGATCAACCATTAGTAATAGGAATGTAGATGTATCAAAATCTACTAATCTTGAAGTTTTGCAGTAAATTAGGTACCTGAAAGCATATTTACCAATTTTTAACAAGAAACCATTTGAAGATCTGGGGGAAGGCCGAGTAAGCCATACCATCAACTGAGAAACCACTAGTACTGGAGTTGAAAACACTGCCATCCCACTTGAAGTATGCTTATTTAGGAGAAAATTCAACATTACCAGTAATCGTCTTAGCAGCTCTTATCCCGATGAAGAAGAAAAGTTATTAAGAGTTCTAAGGTAGTATAAAATAGCATTTGGATAGTCAATAGCTAATATAAGAGGGATTAGTCCTTGAATTTGTATGCATAAGATCTTGATGGAGGATAACTACAAGCCATCATTCAAGTACCAGAGAAGACTCAATCTAAATATGAAGGAGGTGGTGAGAATGGAGGTAATAGAGCGGCTGGATGTTGGCATAATTTACCTAATCTCTGATAGTCAATGGGTAAGTCTAGTTCAAGTTATGCTAAAGGAAGGTGAATAACAGTAGTGCCTAATAAGAAAACTGAACTGATTCCATAACGAATGGTGATTGGATAGAGAGTATGCATTGACTACAGAAAGCTTAATAAAGCCACTAGAAAAGATTACTTCCCTCTACCATTTATAGACCAGATACTTGACAAACTAGCTGGGAAAGCCTATTATTGTTTTCTTGACTAATACATAAGATATAATCAAATTACAATTGCACCGGAGGACCAAGAGAGAACAACTTTTACATGTCTATATGGTACATTTGCCTTCAGAAAGATGCCATTTGGTCTATGTAATGTACCAACAACATTTCAAAGGAGTATGATGGCGATCTTCTTAGATATGGTGGAAAGGTTCATTAAGGTGTTCATGGATGATTTTTTAATTTTTGAAGAATCATTTGATCATTGTCTTTGAAATCTGGCAAAAGTTTTACAACATTGTATGGAGACAAATTTGATTCTAAATTGGGATAAATGCCATCTCATGGTGAAAGAAGGAATCGTGCTGGGTCATAAAGTATCTGATTGAGGCATTGAAGTTGACCGAGCTAAGATTGAAACAATTGAAAAGCTACCACCTCCGTCCTCAATTAAGGGCATTTGGATTTTTTTAAGACATATGGGCTTCTATAGAAGATTTATCAAGGACTTCTTAAAAATCACAAAACCACTTTGCATGCTGTTGGAGAAAGACACTCCCTTTATGTTTAATGAGGAATGCTTATCAGCCTTCCAAATTCTAAAAAGTGCATTGACTTTTGCACCAGTTGATTAAAACCTTCCATTAGAAATGATATGCGATGCAAGTGATTATGCAATTGAAGATGTTTTAGGCCAAAGAGAGATAAGGTCTTTCATGCCATCTATTATACTAGGAGGACACTCTCAGATGCACAGCTGAATTATGCAACAATAGAAAATGAGCTATTAGCAGTTTGTTTGCATTCGACAAATTTAGAGCCTATTTAATCGGGTCAAAAGTCATTGTCTGGACTGACCACTTAGCAATCAAATACTTGATTGAGAAAAAAGATACTAAGCCTAGATTGATCAGATAGATGCTTCTGCTATAAAAATTTGACTTGGAGATCAAAGATAAAAAAGGGACCGATAATCTCATTGTAGATAATTTTTCTCATTTAGAGCAACCTGAACGAAAGAGAGAATCACCAATCTAGGAGAATTTCCTGGATGAACAACTTTTTATCATGCAATCACAACCTACCCCTTAGTATGATGATTCTGTGAATTATTTGGCAAGCAGAGTAACACCTTATAAACTTTCTAAAGTGCAAAAGAAGTTTCTGGTTGATATAAGACATTACTTTTGGGAGGATCCGTTGTTTTACAAACAATACCTAGATAGAATTATCAGGCGATGTGTTCCTGAAGAAGAATTGGACAGTGTCTTTTAATTAGGATTTTACTGGCCTACACTCTTCAAGGACGCTCACAAATTTGTGGCAACTTGTGATAGATGTCAAAGAATGGGAAATATCTCAAGGAGGTGTGAAGCCCCATTAACTAATATCTTAGAAGTTGAGCTCTTTGATGTATGGGGGATCAATTTTATGGGGCCTTTTCTATCCTTATTTAGCAATCAATTCATTTTAGTAGTTGTTGAATATGTCTCCAAGTGGGTTGAAGCAGATGCTTTTGTCATAAATGATTCTCGAGTGGTTGTGAAGTTTATGAGGAAAAATATTTTCGCAAGAATTGGAGTGCCTAGAGCTATTATCAGTGATATAGGAAGGCATTTTTGCAATCAACAACTCCAATCAATGTTAGCTAAATATGGAGTAACCCATAAGGTTGCAACTCCATATCATCCACAAATCAGAGGGTAAGTGGAAATCTCAAACAGAGAACTGAAGTGGATCTTAGAGAAGATAGTGAATTCCATTCAGAAGAACTAGGACAGAAATTAGATGATGCACTTTGGGATTATAAAGCTACCTTCAAGACACTAATTGGTACAACCCCATATCAATTGGTCTATAGAAGAGCATGCCATCTTTTAGTAGAAATGGAGTATAAAGCATATTGGGCAGCAAAAGCCTTAAATTTGAACTTAAAGGTAGCTGGTAAGAAGAGGCTTCTCCAACTCATAAGCTTGAGGAATTCAGATAATAAGCTTATTGCCAAGTTATACAAGGAGAAGACAAAAATGTGGCATGACAGAAGAATTTTGAGGAGAGAATTCACACCTAGACAAAAAGTGTTTCCATTTAACTCAAGGTTAAAACTCTTTCCAAGAAAGTTGAGATCAAGGTGGTCAGGACCTTTTA
Source organism: Inga oerstediana (assembly GCA_963210345.1). Taxonomy (NCBI): domain Eukaryota; kingdom Viridiplantae; phylum Streptophyta; class Magnoliopsida; order Fabales; family Fabaceae; genus Inga; species Inga oerstediana. The sequence goes on along the minus strand of OY723411.1, from coordinate 14,132,974 downwards.
CTGTGACTCAAGTACGGCCATATGGAATCGTGGAAATTCAAGATGGTGATCAAAACTTCAAAGTAAATGGGTGAAGGCTAAAGGAGTATAATGATGGTGCGTTCAACACTTTAAAAACTGTCATCATGTTTGAGGTACCAACAAGTAAGCCCTCATTCTACAAAAAAAAAAAAAGAAAAAAATAATATAAAAAATAAAAAACATAAAAAAAGAAAAATAAAAAAATTTTGGTTTGGTTTTTGTCTCGCTAAAGACGTTAAAGAAGGGCAGCTATTTGGGAGGCAACCAAAAACTTGTTTTTCTTACTCATTTCTCTTTCTCACTCATTAAAACACACTACACTACATTAGATATTTTAGTTTTCATGATTCTCATTACAAGTTAACATGGAGGAATCTCTTGTAAAGCTTAAGAACAGGTTCTCCACTTTTCCCAAAGATGAGCTCAGGGAGATCTATAGATGTCGACTTGAAAGAATGAAGATATGTAAGCGTTTGTGCCTTCCTGAGGATGTCTGCTGGATCATTGAAGCTAAGGTACGTTTAACAGGTGAGATTCATAAAATATTTGTTAAACTTATGCAAGGATTGGGAAGAAGTTCTAACTTCAAAAGGAGAAGAGCTAAAAGAATGAATGTCTGCCATAAATATACAAGGTGGACATGTGATCAGTGCTGTAAGAGCAAAGGTATGGTTTCTATAATTCAAGAAGATAGAATTAAATTCATAAAGGATGGACTGAGTAAGGAGTCATTGGATGATATCATTCAAACTCTTAAGACGCATCCGAGTGGTAATGCTCATCGTATTCTTCTTGATTTAGTAAACATATTCAATAAAGAAAAAGAGTGCTGTCGTCTTAAGAATCTGACGTGAAAAGACTCTGTTTGCTAGTTTATAAGAAAACTAGATGGGAAACAAATCCTTGATTCATAGAAAGTGTTTAAGCTGTTACTGGATGTAAAACCAGAGGAAGATGTGAGCCAAAATCACAACTATTGTACATAATCATGCTTTTTGTCTAATCTGCCTTATCTTTTTAGCAGCTTTTGACTTTCTTTACTCTTTTAGTTTAATTTCTTCACGTAAATTATGCCAGTCATTTGTGTTGGAAATTTTTTCAAACTTCTTCAAAAAATGTGTGATTTGTATGATTTTGTTGTCACTATTTTAGTAGTATAAATATGCATTCTTCTACTTGTAAACACAAATGGTTTGAGAGAAAAGAAGAGAAAAATGGTATCACATAAAAATGTAGATTTACATTTATCTGCATTATTGGTGAAACTGATATAGGCAAGGATGGAGAGTTTATAACTGTAGCAAAAGAACTTGGAATTGCATTAGCTGCTAGAAAGATCAACTTTGTATATGGGGGAGGCATTTAGGGCTTAAGGGGAATTTTAGCCATTTTTGCATCCATTAATGGAAGTGAGGGTTTGAGTGTAAGGGTGAAGGAGTTGGAAGATCATACCTTTTTTGTAGGACAAGAGTTATAGGTTTCAAGCTTGCCTAAACGAATGGAATGAATGTTCTACCATGCTCAAGCTTTTATCACTCTATCCAGTGGTTTAGAGACATTAGATGAGATTTCTAGCGTTGTATATTGGGCTAAGTTAAACTATGACAACAAGCCATTAGGATTGTTAAATATTAATGGTTTGTATGATAATCTGTTGTCTTTTTTTGATCATATTGTGGAAACAAGATTTATACCCCAAGTGACTCTCTATTCCATAATTTCTGCACCAATTGCTGATCAGATGCTTGATCAACTGCAAACCTATGAACCTAAACCAAATCTATTAGTCAAGCAAATAGATGGCAATCTTCAGATAGCAGTCATAAGTAGAATCCAGATACCACTCTTCGGTTGTAACTTTCCTTAATCTCTTTAGTTTACTCTTGGCATTTTGATTTTACTTTGTTGTGTGTTTATGTTTAAAAAAAAATTTCTCTAAACTCTAGAAGACATTAGGGATAATGTTTGATTTAGGTTGGGGGAGGAGAATTTTTTTTTTATATATTGAGTTAGTTAGTAAACCATTAGATGCATGGGGTGTGGAAAAAATGGCAAAGTATGGACTTATTCTTAATGCCTGAGACGTATTTTACTAGTTGCATGTTTTTGTTCCTTCTAAAAATAAAGAGAGTAAAAGTAAAAAAAAAATCATCCTGTTTAAGTGCTTTGTAATGATCTTAAGAAGTATATAAGTTTTGAGTATGGATTAGTTGAGTTAATAGATTTCATAGCATGAATGAACAACTGATTGTTGCAAATAGTGATGAATTTTGAGATTAAATGAGCTTAGTTTGAAAGCCCCTAACCATGTGCTTTTGGGCCTATAATAAATATTTCTCTTGTATGTGATATTCACTTATTAAGTTGTCACTCTAGAACCTGCTTTAAATCTGGTTGAAATTACATTTCACATGCATATTCAAAAATGATAAAGGCATTCATTTCTTTTTAGCTGAGCCAAATAGCCAACCTTGCAATTATATCGCTGATAAGTCTCTTTGAGCCTAATTGAGTGTTTCTTTGTCTCAACCCATTAACATGTGTTTTAATTATATATCAAGTGCTTTTACCTAATTTAGAAGATTAGCAGAGCATTTGAAATATTTGTCAAATGAGATTTTGACAAGTGTGGGGTGTATATATCATCAATTTTAGAATTGCAGAATTATGTTAAAAAAAAAAAGAAAAGAAAAGAAAAGAAAGAAGAAGAAAAAAAAAAGAAAAAAGAAAAAAAGATATTAAGTATTCGAATAAAAATCCTGGGTTGTTGTGATGAGATAGATTTATTCATAAGTTGACCCATTTTTTCTATTTCTTAAATGTAGCCCTTTATATCATGTTTTATATTCCTTTTACCTTAACCATATTATAACTCTCAATAAGTCCTTTGAATTTGAACTATGCATGTGAATTAGATAGTGGAGATCGATATTTTTAGCAAGCCTATGGTAGTGCAATTTTTTTCGATTGAATTTAAGCGAAACACTTACCCTTAAACACTTGAGAGTTGAGAGAACGAGTAACAATTACGAACTCAGTTTCTTTATTTTTAAATAAAGTTACTAGTTTATATTTTCATTGATTCAAGAATACTATGATCTCTTTATTTTTATATTGTGATCTGGCTTGACATTTCTAATTTTGTTGAAAGCACTTATTAGCCACTCTTTGTCTGAGGACGTCTAAGAGATAAGTATGGGGGAATTTGATAAGTAAAATATTTTCATATTTATTTTCCTTCATATGATGATTTTGTGGAGGATATTTGAGCTCAATTTCATGAATTTGGGGGTAATTGATAAATAAATAATGATTTTGGCATAAAATTGAATTTCTTGAAAAAAATACTAAATCAGACCCTCTTTCAGTTTTCAGGCAATATCTGGAGCTCTATCTATTGGATTGAGACGTTCTTTATATGGATAGAATGCAAAGAAAGTGCTCTACAACTTTATGTTGATACCAAAACCCAATTCTATCTTTAAGAGTTACGAATTTTGCTTGAAAATTGAGAAAGTAAATTTGTTCAAGTTTGATCTTTGCCCATTAATTTAACCATAACTGGAGCTGCAAATATTGAAATGAGGAGTTTCCACTTACGTCTTCAAGCTAAGATCTAGAGCTACAACTTTCATGAAGATCAAAATGTGAAATTCCACCAACCATTCCACCTACCACTTCATCTTCCATTTCACCAACTCCATTTCACCTACTACTTCATCTTCCATTTCATCTACTCCATTTTCCCCTATATATGGTCATCCTCTCCCTTACATTTGCCACACACCATTTGATATCTATTACTTTCCTCTCCTTTCCACATACACCATTTTAGAGTTAATTTCATTCATTGTATTTACTTCTTGCATGCCTCATACATGGAAGGCTTATGTAGTCCTCCTTTATGGATGGTATAGGTTACCACTTATATGGAAGGTTTTACCTTCTATATGGAAGACTAGACTTTTCCATTCTCATGCATCTTGTGGTTGTATTTTTATGTTTTATAATTTAATAATTAAGTTTATTGCAATGTCTATGAAGTTTTCAATTTATTTTATTTTTATTTTTAAATTCATCATGTGCTAAACTTTCATTTTCTTAGGGTGTTGACGTAGCTTACTAATGACGGATTTAATCTTAATTTATTAAATCTATTTTTAATTTCTACTTCATGATTGAGTTTTAATTATTGTTCTTAATGCTTTCAGTTGATTGGCCATCTTTTGAATGATTTCAATTTTAAATAGGAATATATTCATATGAGTTATGTAGTCTTACTGAGTTCCATAAATCTTAATGCTTGATTAATTACTTAAATTCATATAGGAATATATTGGATTAGCAATTAATTATAGAATTGCTTGATCTTGGAAGAGGCTAATAATTAAATGAGGAAAACTTGGCTATCAATCATGTGGAGTAAATTGAATTAGAATATATAAGTAATTCAATCCAAAATTTGTTAAATGAAACCTGACCCTAGAGCTTTTTCTTGTAATTGTTTTTATATTATTTGTACTCATATTTAATCATTTTCTATTTTTTACTTTCTATCACCAACTAATCGATTGACTAAATAGAATAAAAATTACTCATTTTTGTACTTAGTGATCAATCCTCATAGGAACGATACTTTACTCACTTATGTATTACATGATTATGACAGTGTACACTTGCATTATTTAATAGATCATTTTCTCTTGTAACAGTTGCCCTCAACTAGAGGACTCAATTCACCTACTTAGAGACCGCTCAAATGGTATCCAACGGTGGAAGTTAGTGGCTTCTCTTGAGCACTAGACTAGATTCACTACTCTATAGGGAGAAAACTGGGTTAGGTAGAACCTAACACATGCAACTAGATTACCACATGCTCAAAAAGTTAGTGGCAAACCTCTTTGGTTATGTTTGCTGGGATATTTAGGTGAATCGATGTAATGCACTATATGAATCACTAGAGACAGTAGTACCTACTAATTCCAATAAGAGCCTATTTTGTGTTGGGCTAGATTAGAACCTATTGAGGAAGCATATGAATTTCATAGATACCATGAATTCAGGCCAGCAACATCATTCTTTGCCAGAAGACTTCATTAAACTGGAAGTAGATGGTTCTATCCTTCAGTCAAATAGCTAAGGATGTGGAGGAGCTCTCAGGGATTGGGAGGATAACTGGATATGCGGCTTCAATTGTAAACTTACTAGTGTTCCTACCACCATCATAGAAATACTAGGTGTTATCATTAGGTTGCATATTTGCTAGACCAAGGGTTTTCACAATGTAGTTATCTGTACTAATTCATTAGAGGCAATCAACTTACTCACCAGAGGTTGCAAGGAACATCACTCCTTCAAGGATATCATTGAGGATGCTCGGTTAATCCTTCACAGGAATTGGAATATTCTAATTAGGCATATCCCAAGTCCCTAGAGACAACATTTCTCTTGCGGATTATTTAGCCAAATTGTCTCATGGATTAGAAATTAACTAGTGTATATTTGCACAACCTCCACCTGGCTATGTCGAGGTGGATCATGATGTAGATGACTAGCAGTTATTGTACTTGTTTTGTTTTTTCCTTAGTTAATGATAGCTTTAGTTTCTACTAAAACAAATCAAATTGCATATTTCCTTCTTGTGATCTTTGATTATATTGTTATATATAATTCAATTACATGCTATTGGGGCATAAACTAAACCTCTCCTGTGTCTTTAACATAATTTCTACTTTAATGAAAAGTTTAAATTAAAAACTAAATCTTATATTAAGGACCGGATATCTCCACTCATACTACTTATGTTTAGCCTCAATGTATGTTGGTGTGTGTATATATATAATCATTGACACTCAATTCAAAATAATCGAAATTAGACAAAAATAAAACCACAGCAAACTCATTAAAAAATTTTTTATCAGGTCCCAATTTTGTGCGAACCAATTAGTTTGAGTTGATTCAAACTTTACTTAAAAATTGACCAAATAAAATCAAATATTTGAAATTTTTTTTTTTTTTTTTATAACGGCACGGGTCCAATCCGTGAAGGAGGAGTGGGGAGTGGGGTACTAAGCCCACACATACAACCACTGTGCCAAAGGCGCTGGTCAAAACCATTTTTTTTATTACTATAAACTTTGCTATGTTCCATGTTAACCTCAAATAGATTAACAATATCATGTAGCACTCTAAAATTTATGACAATAGTGTAGTAGTAACTCTTATTTCTATTGATAAAAAAAAACACTTATTTCTAAAATTCGTGCAATGTACGTCAGTTGGTGAAAAAAGGCATAATGTTAAAATTAAAGAGACATAAAATTACTTTTAAATTTTCCTTATTCAATTGATGGCCGTATAAGTTATCTCGTATCTGAACCGTTCCCCTCCCTCTATGAATTTTAAATGATTACAAAATTACATCTGGAACTCAAAATTAAACTATACCATTTCATCTTATATAATTACATATACAGTTAGTAATTAAAAAATCGTTAAAAATCTTATAAGTCATAATTATTTTGTAATGTAATTACAGTTATCATTAAATTTTATGTCAAGCTTGAAGAGAATTATTAAACATTTATTTCAAAATTATAAATTTTCCAAAATGTAGTACTTTTTTTGAAAATTTGATAATAATTTATTATGGAAATTAATAGTAATGACTTAATAGTTAAAAATAACGATGACTTTAATAATTATTTTTCTAAAATAACTTATTATTATTATTATTATTAAATTACTTATTATTTATTGATATGATACCATTAATATCAAATATATCTATATATAACAAAATTTAAAGTAATTCACATTATTTATAAGCTATAACTAATTAATAACTCAATTTTTTTAAACACCATACAGTACAATACAATACAATATAAGTAATATCTAAATCTTAAAGGAAATCGCACCCTTCATAATCTCTATTATAATGAGGCTTACAAAAATGTAATATGAAATACAGATATCTAAAACAAAAAAAATAGGTGAAAAGTTTCTGTTTTAAGAATTTTATTGACATCCTATATGTTTTTATACATAGAAAGTATCAATACTCAAATTCAGATTTTTCTAGTCACCTAAATTTTTAAACATGTAATTTCACAGATTTTTCCTTTATACAAAATAACTGTACTATTCAAAAACATGAAATGGTTTATGTGATTCCCTCATCAGTTTATGTGCTTTTAAGCTACCAAGCAACAACTTCTATGCCGCAAGAGAAGAAAATTAGGTAGAATGGAAGGGGGAGAGGGAGAAGACGGGGAGGGGGGGGGGGGGGGAGGAGAGAGATCTTGAGAGAGGAGAAAAGCTAGACAAGAGAAACTCAAAGAAAGCAAGGGAAATTCTTATTCAATCATTCAAAGATGTCCAAAATGAGATATGTTGGGGGCTATTTATAGCCTCAACTCTAACCTTAGAATTTAATAGCACAAAGTTTTGGAATGTAATTACAATAATGATAAAAGATACAAAGTCAAAAATTAAAATAAAGACCATGATGATAATGACAAAAAATCAACATTATGTTTGATGGTCTTCAAATCTTCAACATGAAGTATGATGATCTTCAAATCGTCAACATTAATTGTGATAGTCTTTAAATCTTTGTAGGATCCTTTTGGTTCTTTTGTGATTCCCATAATTTCCCCCTGGCTGAAAAGAACTCTCCTCTGGAGAGGTAGAGTGTTGGTACAAATCGAGCAAGGTAGGTTCAATCAAGCAAAAGTCTTCTTTAGTGATCTATGTGGCATCTGTATCAGAGGAACCTTTCCACTAACAAGATAGCAACAAACATGACCATAAGAGGTGAGGATATTCTACTTATCTATGATAGCATCGTTCATCTCCTTAGTTGGCAAATAGATGGTAAAGGGGGCACCGAAGCACTGTACTTGAACCTATAAAATCATGGCTAAACAGTGAGGGAGGCTCAAAAGTACCTGAATAAGAAATAAGATCCTTGACATTAAAAACTGAGCTAATGGACATGTAGGGAGTTTATTCGAGCCGATAAGCATTAGGACCAAGTTTTTGGACAATACAAAATGGTCATGAGGCACGAGCATGCAACTTTTTGAAGGAATTTTCGAGAAAACACCTACGGTGAATATGAGCCATTGCATAATCACCATCTCTAAAAGTTTGAGCTCGATGATGAACAACAACAGTTAATTTATATTGATAATTACTAAGCTCTAATTTGCTGTTAATTTTAGCATTGAATTCATGAAGGTGATGGGCTAGGGATTTGGCTGATTCAGAAGTACAGGCTGCGAAAGGGAGAGGGACTAAGTCATGGGCTGTTTGGGGTTAAAATCTTGAACAATCTCAAATGGGTTTTGTAACACCCCAAAATTTATTCACTAAAATGTATTGTAATTATTGGAACAATGAAATAAAATGGTAAATTTTGGAGAATGGGATTGTGCTGCCATTGAAGATTTCCTGTGAGGTAGTGAGCTTTTCATGTGGTTTTGGATGACCAAATGATGGTCAAAAATTATGAAATTTTACAGAGTAAGAGTAGACATCCTAAACTTTAATTTTTTAGGTATATGAATAATTTGAAGTTATATACAAGGAGTTATGAATTTTTGAATCTAGCCTAGAAAAAACTGCCTATTTCCTGGAATAGTGTCCAAAGAATTTAATTCTGGGAATTTTGTGCTCCTAATTGGTTAAAGGCTATATTTTTCCTTGAAACTAGACTCAATAAGGGATCTATAGCATTTGCAATCAATCTAATTTGATGTCTATAAATTTAGTTATGATTTTTAAAGTTTGGGCAGAAATCTGCTAGAATTGCTACAAATACAAAAGTGGAAAGAAATTGTGATAGCAAATGATGAAATTTTGAGATAAATTTACATCAACCCATTTTGCCTCTAACTTGGACCCTTTGATGTGAAATGGGGTGACCAAAGAGGGAGGGATTGATTTAAATCAAACAGAGCTTTAAGGCATTAAGTTTCATGTAGATAAGATCTTATCACATATGACACCAAAAGTCAATATTTTTGGCAATTTAGGTAATAAATTAATTAGAGTAAAAAGGTCATATATTTTAAAAACTAATCTTATCCTCTTCTCTCCTCTATTTTTGTCATCCTAGCATACGAGAGAGAGAGAGAGAGAGAGAGAGAGAGAGCTCTTCAAGTTATAGAGAGAAGGAAGGCAACATTTCAAGGTAAGTGTGGGTTCTTTGGTACTTTGACTCCTAACTTGTATAATTCTTCCCCTAAGCGTCTCTTCTACATGATTTATGGTGTTTAGCAAAAAATTTCAAGGTTTGAAGAGAAGCAGTATTCATCGAAGAGAGAAGAACAAGAGGAAGCCAAAGGTAACCTCAAAACCTTCAGTTTTTGGTTGCTATGGTTGTTGTTGTTGGATTGATCAGTGGTTTTGTGGTTGATTTGTGTGATTTGTAAAATTTGGGAAAATGGAAACCCTAGCTGTTATGCTACCCAAATTTAGTCTAAAGTATGTTTAGAATGTAATTAAGTAGTTAATTAAGTGATTAGGAGTAGAAAGGGGCAAGAATTTGAAATCAAAAATAAAAAATGACAATTTTCCCTTGAGTTTCTCTAAGTTGTAGCCAGCTATAGAAATGGGTCTAGGAGCTGGATTTTCATGAAATTGATGGTTCCATTATGTTTAAGAGGGAAAATTAGGTGGAGTTATTATTGATCACTTTTTCAAAAAAGCCTTAGAAAGCAAAATGATCGAAACACCTCCAAAACCCTAAGTTAGGGGCTGCCAAGGGTATTTTTATCTTTTGTCAGTGAATTTGGCATTTTTGAGGCCAGAAACAGATTCCTTGGGACAAAATGGGTAAGAATAGGCTGGGTCAAAATTTCAGGAAAAGTATAGTCAGACTGGGTATAGTAGGGCTGGGCCGGGTCCCAGGGGTATTTTGGTAATTTTTAAATATAGACTCATATAACCACCAGAAACACTTTGAAAGTATCTAAAATAGTACATAAATGGGTTTTAACCAAATTCCTATATATTTGGAATTTTAGGACTTAATTGATTACCTAACCTGCGGCACAAGGTTCGAGGAGCCTATTTAAGGGTCAAAAAGGGTTAAGATAGGGGACTTTACTTATATGTATGTGATATGTCTGGTTATGTAGTGATATATGTGATTGCTTTACTTGATTGTGTAGAACATATATGAATAAATGAAGCACTGTTTCTATTTTTGCTGTGGTTATAGTTTTGTTGGATGAAATATTGAGCATGTAGAAATGTCATTATGGAGCATACATCAAGTTCAATCTAACATGTCATACACATAGCATTTATCATGCATGCATTATGATATATGTTTCTTACTGAGATTCTCTCGAATCTCACCCTCCCCTACCAACAATTTATACAGGTGAAAACAGGAGGTGTATTAAAAGCAAAGAAAAGAACCATATGGGAGGAATGCAGTGGTGGAACGACGATGGGAAATTTCTTTATTTCATTGTAATGGGTTTAGATACCTTAGTAGCTTATGTGGCTATATCTTTTGTAATTGGTATGTACGAACCCCTATGGGGAATTTCAGTAATCATGAACCTATTATCAGTATATTTATACTATTTCTGTGTTGCCCACCGAACTGCATATCATTTTCCATAAATACTCACATAAAGGTGAAAATAAGATAAGGGTATAGCATATTGGTTTCAAAGCTATCAGTTCTGGCAACAGGATAGCATACTGATAAGGTCTTGATTACATGGTAAAAAGAAATACGCACGGAATGAGGTATTGGAGTAGTGAACTACCCTCATTCTGTGAATCAGTCCTGAAAGATTTGGGAATGCCTAAAGGTAGTAAGTAGTGTAATACTGGATGGAGGATTGGCTAAGGATATTGTAAAACCCGAGGAAGCAGGTAAGGCCAAGCCAGTGTGCAAATCACATAAAGTATTTAGTTAGCTGGAGGCAACTGGCATGATGTTTGAGATGAGAGTAGTCTCAGGGTACCGATGGTTAGGAGCAGATAGTGCCGGTATCTACGTTTTGGCATGGGCACACAAAATTTAAGCGTGCACAACCTAGAGAAATCTTAAGATAGGTGACCCCTTGGGAAGTTAAGTGGCAAGGTCATGGAAAGTTGAGGAATAGTGATTGTCTTAAGGTTTCTCCATGACTAATGATCATCCTAATTAGCCGATTTGAAGAATGCTTGAAACTATAGAGTGATGATATAAATATTGATTTTGATACGGAACATTTCTGTTACAATGAGTACTGCCCAGAAAGGTTTGTTTGATGAGATTATGGGAACTCGAGGCATATCAAATGTTTGGAGGTTTCTTCGTGCTAGGTAATGATCCTGGGTAACACCGTTGTAATGCCCCAAAGTTTGAATATGGGCTAATGACAATTATTGAGAATGATTTGTGAATTAAATTTGAGTTATTATGTGTTTTGTAGCAATTTCGGTAAATATGCCATAATCAGGAAAATTGGGAGAATGGAAATTATTGGTTAATTAGTCAGTGATTAATGGGAAAATTAATTACTAACTAAGAGAAAAATGAGATGTGTGATTAATTGGCTAATGGAGGGATTAGAGAAGTTAATTGGTGACTTATTTTTTTGTGCGAGCCAATACAATGTGGACATGTGTCAAGAGGAGGAGAAGAGAGAGTGTGTGTGTGCAAGTCAAATGGGTTATTTTAATATTTTCTCTCTCCTCTCTTCCCTCCTTTTTCGGTTGATGTATAGGCATAAGGGGATGATGATTTCTTCTTCCTCTCACACTCTCATCTCTCTTGCTCTCTCTCTTTCTTGTGCCATTATTGAAGGAAAAAGGAAGAAGGAAAGCTTGCATTTAAGGTAAGACAATGACCTCTATTGCTCAAACTCTCTTCTCTAAAGTTGTTCCTCGAGATAAGAGCTTCATTTTGATGGTTGTAGTTTGCCATTTGGTGTTGGTTTGTAGCTCCAAAGAATTATGGAGGTTGGAGAATCAAGAAGTTTCTTTGAGAAAGTTGTTAAGGTAAGTAAAGAGACTTTTCTATCTAAGTTTTGTGACAAATGGTTTAGCTTTTAAATTTTGGAATTTATTGCCTATTTTCAAAAATGATGGTCATTAGGATGTTTGGCATGTTATTGATATGTTTGGAATGTATATGGCTAGATAGAAAGGGATTTGGAATTGAATGATTAAGTTTGATGATTTTGGAATTTTGGTGTTAGTGTTGCCCAAAACCAAAGCATGATAATAGAATAGGATTTTGGTAATTTTGATGGTTTTATTGGATTCCTTGAGTGATTTTGTGTGGGGATAGCTTTGACTAAGGTTTTGGGTCCATTGGAATCACTTGGGCAAACTTTGGGAAATGCTGTCAGTTTTTCTGCATTTTCTTGTATCTGATAAGCATCACTCGAGTGTAGTGGGTCTTACTCGAGTGAAGTGGTGCATTTCCTCTGTGTTCCTTTAGCTTTCTGATACACTTCCGTGTGTAAAGGCAAGAGTGTTGCCTCACTTACGAGTGTTATGGGTTCTCACTCGAGTGAGCCTTGGTCCACTCGAGTGAAGGTGCATATGACACTGTGAACTCTCATCTCGGATTGTCAATCGCAATCAACTTCTCAAAAGTGTGTCTTAGCACTCACGAGTGCTAAGCCATCACTCGAGTGTATTTGTTCTTACTCGAGTGATGTCCTTTTCTGAAAGTCTCTTGTGCTCTCGAGTGAGCACTTCCTGAACCTTACTTTGGGGTACTCAGGTGAGCATTAGGCTTCCACTTGAGTGATAGAGATCATGTTCGAGTGCGGTGAACAATTTTAGGTGTTGTCTGTAACCCCCTGACTTTAAACACGTAATTATAATTCGATAACACATATTTAAATCGGATTAGAGACCATTGGATGCTTTAACCTCGTTTTAAACTTTCTGTCTCACAGTAAAATTTTTACAAAACTTTCAAAACTCTTTTTCCGATCCAGGTCTCAATTTCAATATTCGAATATAATTACCCTGTGTAGTTAATATACATTCAATCATATCAGAGTGTATAACCGCATCCCTGGCAACTCTCGGGTTCTATGCATAAAACCTGAAGGTTTATAAGTATACACTAGGGGATTCCGCAACCAAAATCGAATGTAGTGTTCCTGATTCAGAATATACAGTAATCCCGAGTTCAAAATACATAACCAACGTTTCCAATTCAACTATATACCCCTAAGGGTCCTAATTGCTCCGGGTTGGCCGCTTCTCCCTTGAGCCACACGCCCTGTCTGAAATGTTAGTCATAGGAAAGAATGAGATTCGAGAGAATCTCAGTAGTAACAAACCACTCACACAATGCATAAACACAAAGCATGTACATAAATCACAAACAGCAACAGCAGCAGCAATTCACAGATACATGGTTTTCACCACAAACGACAGCACTCACGGCTGTATTCACAATACGACAGCTCTTGCTGTAATCAACATCACGACAGCTTACGCTGTAATCAGTAATCAACATCACGACAGCTTACGCTGTAATCACAATAACGACAGCTTACGCTGTAAACGACAGCTTGCGCTGTAAACGACAGCTATCACCAGATGTAACCGCAGCAGCATCAGAAATCATCATAAAACAGTGATACAACACACATACAGTGCATTACACAAAGTATAAGAGAGAGAGAGTCACTACCTTGTCCTTTCCTGATGTCCTTCGGCGCAGTTGGCTCCCGAGGGCGGCAAATATCGAATCCTACAATTCCAAATGCACCATTTAGACACTTCCATAGTGTTACTTGGGGTTATATGAGTCTATAATGAAAATTTACAAAAATACCCCCGGGGACCGGCTCGGGCCCGCCGTACCCGGTCCGACTGTACTTTTCTTGAAATTTTGACATGGGCTATCCTGACATATTTTTGCCCAAAGAATCCATTTCCGGACTCAGAATTATCAAATTCAATGTTAAATTACGAAATTGCCCTTGGCAGCCCTACTTTTAGGGTTTTAGGGGTGTTTCCGTAATTATGCTTTCTCGGCCTTTTTTGAAAAAGTGCCCAACTGTAACCCCACCTATTTTCGCCCACTGAATCCAATGGAATCATCAAATCATTGAAAATCCAACTCTAAGACCCATTTACAGCCTTGGCCGAAATATACATATTCTCCGGGAAAAATTGGGGTTTTACGATTTCGGCTCCGTAAACGCGTTCCTTTATACTCCTAACCACTTTATTCACTATTACATTAGGTTATAACTACCATTTGAACCAAAATTGGGCAGCATAACCCTTAGGAAACTCAATTTCCAAAATTTAAAACCAATGGCAATCCGGCGAAATTTCACCGATTCAATTGCCCACAGCAGCCAGAATAAGCAATATACAAAAGTTTGGAAGTTACCTCAAGCTCCCTCTGGCTTTTCCCAAATTTGGCTGAACCCTAGCCTCTTTGAAACACCAAATTTTGAGCTTCACAACCTTAAAGAATAAAGAGGAGTAGCTTAGAGTCGGAATTATACGCGTTAGGAGCTAGATCGTCGGAGAAATCGGCTTACCTTGCGAGATTTCTTCCTCTTTTTCTCTCTTTTCTCCAAGCTCTCTTCACGTCTTTTTTTCTCTGAAATGGGTCGGGAATGGCTGATCAAGATGATGGAATTGATTTTAATTCCATGTTGATGTCACCTTACCACATGATGATGTCATAATTTCTAATTTCACATTTTCGGATTTTCTGGCAGATTTTCTGCCCAACTTTGAAAAATCATAACTAATTCTAGAAAAATCAAAATGAGGTGATTCCAAAGCCAAATGAAAGATATTTAAGTCCTCTTCATAGGAAAAATATTGGCCATTAATGAAAATCACCACAAAATTCCCAGAATTTCAATCTTTGCATACTGTTCCAGAAAATAATTAATTTCGCTGGGCAAACTTCAAAAATCCAAAACTCTTAGGTCACAAATCAAAATGATACAAATTATATGTTCATTTTGAAGCTTGACATGTGAACTTTAATACTGGAAAATTTCAGAATTTGTAGACACCATTTGCCTATTTAAAACGTCCATACAAATTGGCTGCATTGTATAGAGTTTCAATGGACAGAGTTTTCAACTTTTGCACGATTGTTCCCAATGGTTCCAATTTCACAATAAACACTCTCCCCACACGAATTTTCACAAGGAAGCCATTGGAATCATTAAAATATCCAAATTTCCATCACACATTCTCCAAAAGTGTTTATTCAACAATAATTATATCCACTTTTAAAGTCATTAGCCCTTAATCACTTTTTGGGATATTACATTTCTCCCCCCATAAAATAAATTTCGTCCTCGAAATTTGTCACACAACTTGACCCATAAACTCTGGATAACGTCTTCGCATATCCGCCTCCGCTTCCCAAGTTGCTTCCCTCTGAGTCATTCCCTTCCAGATCACCTTCACAAAGGGAATGCTTCGGTGTCTGAGCCGTCGTTCTTCTCTATCAATGATCTGTTCTGGCTCTATCGCATATGTGAAGTTGTCTTGCAACTCGACTTCTTCGTATTCGACAATGTGAGATGGATCTGGTTGATACTTCTTCAGTTGGGAAACATGAAACACATCGTGGAGTCTGCTCAAGTTTGGGGGTAGGGCTACTCGATAAGCAACAGGCCCAATCCTCTCAAGGATTTCAAAAGGACCTATATATCTTGGGCTCAACTTCTTTTGTTTGATTGCTCGCCCAATGCCGGTGACAGGAGATACTCTCAGAAGCACATGGTCACCAACTTCAAACTCTAGAGGCCGTCTTCTCTTGTCAGCATAGCTTTTCTGTCGACTCTGCGCTGCAAGCAACCTCTTATGAATAATCCGAATCTGTGCTGAGGTTTGATCAACCAAATCTGGCCCATAAAGCTTCCTTTTGGATAACTCGTTCCAGCACAAAGGTGATTGACACTGTCTTCCATACAACGCTTCATACGGAGCCATTTGGATGCTCGCATGATAGCTATTGTTGTAGGCGAACTCAGCCAGTGGAAGGAAACGATCCCAACTTCCTTTAAAGTCGAGAACACAAGCTCGCAACATATCTTCCAGCGTCTGAATTGTTCTCTCAGATTGTCCATCCGTTTGAGGATGATAAGCCGTACTGAATCTCAGTTGAGTACCTAAGGCTTCATGCAATGCTTTCCAAAACTTTGAAGTAAATCGTGGATCTCGATCGGAAATGATGTTTTTCGGAACACCATGAAGTTTGACAATCTCTTGGATATAAATCTCCGCTAGCTTATCCGGAGAGTAACCAGCATCGATTGGTATGAAGTGGGCTGACTTTGTTAATCGGTCCACAATTACCCAGATCGCATCAAAATTCCTGATCCTGGGCAATCCCACAACCAGATCCATAGTCACACTTTCCCATTTCCATTCCGGAATCTTAGGACTCTGAAGTAAACCAGGCGGTCTCTGGTGCTCGATTTTCACTTTCTGACAAGTGAGACACCTTGCAACATATTTGGTCACGTCACTCTTCAAACCCGGCCACCAATACACCGATTTCAGATTCTGATACATCTTGGTCATACCAGGATGAAGAGTATATCGGCTCTTGTGTGCCTCATCTAGAATCTTCTGCCTCAACTCTGCCTTAAGTGGAACGCAGACTCTTTTCTGGTAACGAACCAATCCACGAGGCGATATGTCCTAGCCTGAAACTTCTCCCTGTTCGATTCGAGTCAGATTGCGCTGTATCCAGTCATCTTGACTCTGAGCTTCTTCAATTTCCGCCCTTAGATCACTCTCCTCTTGAGAAACAGTGTAATTGGCACAGATGATCTGGTTTGTCAAATTTAAATCACGGAAATCTTCAATCAATTTCCTTTCTTGTATCATCATAGCTGCAACGAGCACAGTCTTTCGGCTAAGAGCATCAGCGACTACATTTGCCTTACCCGGATGATATTTTATTTCCAGGTCGTAGTCTTTAAGCAATTCCATCCAACGGCGCTGTCTCATATTCAGATCTTTTTGATCATACAGATATTTGAGACTCTTGTGGTCGCAGTACAATTCCACAGTCACACCATACAGGTAATGACGCCAAATCTTCAAAGCAAATACAATGGCCGCAACCTCCAGATCATGAGTGGGATAGTTCAATTCATGAGGTCTGAGCTGTCGAGAGGCGTAGGCCACCACACGTCCCTGCTGCATAAGGACACACCCTAATCCCTGCCCACTGGCATCTGAATACACAACGTGTGTCAAACTGGGATCGGGTAAAATCAACACAGGTGCCGTCGTCAACCTCTCCTTCAGCTCCACAAAACAATTTTCACATTTCTCATCCCACACAAATGGCTGATCCTTTCTTGTGAGCTTGGTCATCGGCAACGCAATACGGGAGAAATTTTGGATAAATCTCCAATAATAACCAGCAAGACCCAGAAAACTGCGTATTTCCGCCACAGATTCTGGCCTCTTCCAGTCCAGTACTGCTTCCACTTTACTGGGATCCACAGAGACCCCTTCTTGCGAGATAACATGGCCTAAGAATTTCACTTCTGATAGCCAGAACTCGTACTTGCTCAATTTAGCATATAATTATTTCTCACACAATGTAATCAATACAACTCTCAAATGATGCTCATGCTCCTCCATACTCTTTGAATATATCAGAATGTCATCGATAAACACAACAACAAACTGATCCAAATATTGTCGAAAGATACGGTTCATGTAATCTATGAAAACCGCAGGCGCATTGGTTAGCCCAAATGGCATCACCAAGAAATCATAGTGACCGTATCTGGTCCGGAAAGTAGTCTTCGAAACATCTTCTGCCTTCACTCGCAGCTGATGATACCCTGACCTTAGATCAATCTTCGAAAATACACACGAACCAGATAGTTGATCTAAAAGGTCATCGATTCGGGGAAAAGGGTACTTGTTCTTAATAGTAACCTTGTTCAATTCTCTATAATCAATACACAACCGAAGGCTTCCATCTTTCTTCTTTACAAACAACACTGGAGCTCCCCAAGGTGACACACTGGGTCTAATGAACCCTTTTTCAAGCAAGTCTTCTATTTGTTTCTTTAACTCCGCCATTTCATTTAGGGCCATCCGATATGGGGCCTTAGATATAGAGCCAGCTCCAGGCACAATATCGATTGGAAATTGAACTTCCCTTTCTGGAGGTAATCCGCTCAAATCATCCAGAAACACCTCAAGAAATTCATTTACTACGGGTATATTATTCAAGGTTTCGCCAGTTTCCCCTTGCACAGAGAAAAACACCACATAACCCTGGCAACCCTTTTCAAGATACTTTTCAGCTTTGGCTGCAGCAAGGAAATTTATACTAGAATCCATAACTTCAGCCCTCTAAGAAACAGGATATACTATCCTCTTGTTCCCACAATCAAGTAATACATTATTTGCCGTTAACCAATTAAAACCCAAAATAACTTCCAATTGGTACAGCAGCAAACATATCAGATCTACAACAGATTGGTGCCCTTCCACAGTTATGACACAACTCAAACAAGCTTCTGTGGTTAAGGCCTTAACACCCATTGGAGTTGACACTACTAATTCAAATGGTAACTTATGTACATGCATTCCCAGGCGCTTCACGCAATCATAGGCAATGAAGGAGTGACTTGCACCCGAATCATACAAAACTTGCAACAGATGGCCATTAAGAAGAATATTACCTTGTATCAGCTCAGGAGATTTACAGGTCTCTTCGTGGGTCATAGCAAATACTCGGCCCTGTGTCTTCGGTCTTTGGTCTGGTCGTGGCTCTTTGCAGTCAGCAGCAGTATGGCCCACACACTTACAATTGTAACATATTATTTTGCCATCACATGTTTTACCCTGGTGTGGTTGATTACAGCGACGACAAATCCACGGTGCAAAATATGTTCTTTGCTGATCACGGCTCCCAAATTGGTAGGGCTTCTTACCACTTCCGGATGAAGATCCTTGCCCCTTCCGCTTCTGTGAGGTAGCACCCTTACTAGGTTCATTGCGGTGGCTAATAGCTCTGGCAGGATACAATTCTCTCAAGTTGTTCTCTGTAATTCTGCATTGTTCAACCGCCTTGTTGAACTTAGTAAATTGGTGAGTAGCTAGGCGTTTCCTCAACTCTCGCCTCAGACCGCGAATGAGTATATCAGAACTCCATTCTTTGTCATCCTTATACCGGAGGTAAGAGGAGTACCGAGCCAACCAAACAAAACGGGATAAGTAATCATCGAAGCTCTCTGTATCCCCTTGTCTGATATTCAGAAACTCCGTCTCCTTTTCGAGTCACACTGATTTGGGAAAATACTTCTCATTGAACTCTTGTTGAAACAGTTCCCAAGTCAATGGCATTTCTTTGCTCTTCAATGTTAGGGCGATATTCCGCCACCAACGGTCTGCATCCCCTTCGAGCTTGTAAATAGCCAGCCGTGGCTTCACCTCATCCGGACAACCAAGAACCTCAAATATTTTCTCCAGCCTGTTCATCCAATCTTCGGCTGCCTGAGGGTCAAACCTTCCTCTGAACGCCGGAGGCAGATGCTTGCAGAATCTGGTGACCCAAAACTGAAGGTCTCTGTCCTCTCTAAGCGGCATCCCATATGATTCTTGATTTGGAATAGCATGAGGTGGGGATTCTAGTGGTCGTGTTGATCCTTCTGTAGTGTCCTCATGTCGAGTTTCTTCTTGAGTTTCCTCCGGAGTGGACTGAACCGTACTTTCCTTATTCTTCGCCTTCTCTGCTCTGAGCTCTTCTCTCAGCTCAGTTATCATATCCCGCTGATCTTTGATTAGACCCATTAATTCCTGCATTGTATCCGGTGGGTTATCCTTGACGACCTCCACCTCTAGGTCTACATGCGGAATGTTGGGGCGTCCTCTAGTTTTCTTTATTCTACAAACAACTTGCCCCATTAATTTAGTAGAGATAGTATGCACATATAGTCACAAAACTCATATATATATCCATGTCAATAAAACATACATGTGCATACACAACAATCATTCACAGATAATCTTCTATCCCTACTACTATCTAAGGGATCTATCCTAGCAACTTCTACCCTTGCCAGGAACTACGGCTCTGATACCAAAATGTAACCCCCTGACTTTAAACACGTAATTATAATTCGATAACACATATTTAAATCGGATTAGAGACCATTGGATGCTTTAACCTCGTTTTAAACTTTCTGTCTCACAGTAAAATTTTTACAAAACTTTCAAAACTCTTTTTCCCATCCAGGTCTCAATTTCAATATTCGAATATAATTACCCTGTGCAGTTAATATACATTCAATCATATCAGAGTGTATAACCGCATCCCCGGCAACTCCCGGGTTCTATGCATAAAACCTGAAGGTTTATAAGTATACACTAGGGGATTCCGCAACCAAAATCGAATGTAGTGTTCCTGATTCAGAATATACAGTAATCCCGAGTTCAAAATACATAACCAACGTTTCCAATTCAACTATATACCCCTAAGGGTCCTAATTGCTCCGGGTTGGCCGCTTCTCCCTTGAGCCACACGCCCTGTCTGAAATGTTAGTCATAGGAAAGAATGAGATTCGAGAGAATCTCAGTAGTAACAAACCACTCACACAATGCATAAACACAAAGCATGTACATAAATCACAAACAGCAACAGCAGCAGCAATTCACAGATACATGGTTTTCACCACAAACGACAGCACTCACGGCTGTATTCACAATACGACAGCTCTTGCTGTAATCAACATCACGACAGCTTACGCTGTAATCAGTAATCAACATCACGACAGCTTACGCTGTAATCACAATAACGACAGCTTACGCTGTAAACGACAGCTTGCGCTGTAAACGACAGCTATCACCAGATGTAACCGCAGTAGCATCAGAAATCATCATAAAACAGTGATACAACACACATACAGTGCATTACACAAAGTATAAGAGAGAGAGAGAGTCACTACCTTGTCCTTTCCTGACGTCCTTCGGCGCAGTTGGATCCCGAGGGCGGCAAATATCGAATCCTACAATTCCAAATGCACCATTTAGACACTTCCATAGTGTTACTTGGGGTTATATGAGTCTATAATGAAAATTTACAAAAATACCCCGGGGACCCGGCTCGGGCCCGCCGTACCCAGTCCGACTGTACTTTTCTTGAAATTTTGACATGGGCTATCCTAACATATTTTCACCCAAGGAATCCATTTCTGGATTCGGAATTATCAAATTCAATGTTAAATTACGAAATTGCCCTTGGCAGCCCTACTTTTAGGGTTTTAGGGGTGTTTCCGTAATTATGCTTTCTCGGCCTTTTTTGAAAAAGTGCCCAACTGTAACCCCACCTATTTTCGCCCACTGAATCCAATGGAATCATCAAATCATTGAAAATCCAACTCTAAGACCCATTTACAGCCTTGGCCGAAATATACATGTTCTCCGGGAAAAATTGGGGTTTTACGATTTCGGCTCCGTAAACGCGTTCCTTTATACTCCTAACCACTTTATTCACTATTACATTAGGTTATAACTACCATTTGAACCAAAATTGGGCAGCATAACCCTTAGGAAACTCAATTTCCAAAATTTAAAACCAATGGCAATCCGGCGAAATTTCACCGATTAAATTGCCCACAGTAGCCAGAATAAGCAATATACAAAAGTTTGGAAGTTACCTCAAGCTCCCTCTGGCTTTTCCCAAATTTGGCTGAACCCTAGCCTCTTTGAAACACCAAATTTTGAGCTTCACAACCTTAAAGAATAAAGAGGAGTAGCTTAGAGTCGGAATTATACGCGTTAGGAGCTAGATCGTCGGAGAAATCGGCTTACCTTGCGAGATTTCTTCCTCTTTTTCTCTCTTTTCTCCAAGCTCTCTTCACGTCTTTTTTTCTCTGAAATGGGTCGGGAATGGCTGATCAAGATGATGGAATTGATTTTAATTCCATGTTGATGTCACCTTACCACATGATGATGTCATAATTTCTAATTTCACATTTTCGGATTTTCTGGCAGATTTTCTGCCCAACTTTGAAAAATCATAACTAATTCTAGAAAAATCAAAATGAGGTGATTCCAAAGCCAAATGAAAGATATTTAAGTCCTCTTCATAGGAAAAATATTGGCCATTAATGAAAATCACCACAAAATTCCCAGAATTTCAATCTTTGCATACTGTTCCAGAAAATAATTAATTTCGCTGGGCAAACTTCAAAAATCCAAAACTCTTAGGTCACAAATCAAAATGATACAAATTATATGTTCATTTTGAAGCTTGACATGTGAACTTTAATACTGGAAAATTTCAGAATTTGTAGACACCATTTGCCTATTTAAAACGTCCATACAAATTGGCTGCATTGTATAGAGTTTCAATGGACAGAGTTTTCAACTTTTGCACGATTGTTCCCAATGGTTCCAATTTCACAATAAACACTCTCCCCACACGAATTTTCACAAGGAAGCCATTGGAATCATTAAAATATCCAAATTCTCATCACACATTCTCCAAAAGTGTTTATTCAACAATAATTATATCCACTTTTAAAGTCATTAGCCCTTAATCACTTTTTGGGATATTACATTGTCATTCCTTTCTGCTCTCGTGTGAGCACTTTCTGCACTGCACTTTGTATGACTCGAGTGAGCATTTGGCTATCACTCAAGTGTTACTTCCATAACTCGAGTTTCCGTACATTATTACTCGAGTGAGGTCATCTTCACTCGAGTATCTCAATGAAAGATATCAGTTCTTGTGCTTCCAAAAGGGGATCTTTGGGATAGTTCTTCCAACCCTTTAGAGCTTTTGTTAGAGGCATGTGTGGCCACCTAAAGAGCATAAATGATAACCAATTTAAGTGATATGAAGTTATTTGAATATTGGTGTAGAGAATAACACTTCGTCCCTAATTGTAAATATAGGATTTGACATTTGCCCTACTCGGGAGAGATCGGTACCAGAGCACGACCAGAAGGACCAAGGTAGTGACTTTTCTCTCATGTTGTGTATGATGCTTGGTATGCATGACTTATCATTGTTTTGTGAAAACATCTTTGGCATGAGGCCATTCTGTTACCTCCCGTAGTGTATTACAGCATGAATAATTCAGCGTGAGCAGTCATAGGGGGTGATGGTTATCACGCCTACCCCTGCCATTTTTCCATTATAGCTGTATGTGTATGTGAAATATTTTATATGGATCCCAGCTGTGGTGATCTATGTGATATGATCATGTGATTGTGCAATACATCATGAGCACTTTAGCGTGAGCAAACGTAAGGGTGACGCAAGTCATACCTATCCTTGCCTACGTAACTGCTGTTGTAGTTGCTATGTGTTGTGTGATTATTTGCTTACATGCTTTGTTGTTGTGCATATTATGAGTGACTTGACACTACGGGGATTTCTTAGAATCTCACTCTCCCAAAAACAAATTTTTAGACAGGGCTGAAGGATCTAAAGAAAAGTGGTTGACGAAGAGCAGGTAAAGCTTCGGATTGAGAGTTTTATTTTGGTTATTGGTTATCGTGTATAAACCGTTGGATTTGTTTTGGGAATTACATGTATATAATGATGATATTGGATAGTTTTATGTAATCCCCTAGTAAAGGGAAGAGATTATGGGCATTATGCCTTATAAAACCCTTTATTGATTAATGTAACCCGAGTATGTCGGGAATTTACCTCGTACTCTGATATTTATAAATGAAATCGTACTATACAAGCCATTTGTGAAATTGATATATGGATATGAGACCGCGTTGAACAGGATAAACCCTGATTTTGGGAAGTTTTACTTTGAATAAGTCCCAAATCATCATATATGGTCTCTAATTCAAACTTAATTATGTTTTTATGAACTAATCTCGGCCTTGATCATGAAGGGGGTTACAATTGTGGTGTTAAAGGCATGTTGGTATGATATACGGTGCTACATGATGCGTGGTGATTATGTCGTATGTCAATCCTAGAGAATTTGATATGATGATACTGACAGTTGGGATAAGTTGAATTAGATCTAAGATGAAATAGTGCTTGGGTCAAAATGTGAATTAGGTTGCACTTTGGTTCTATTCCATGACAAAAGTTTGAACTTTGTGAACTTTGTGGATAGTGTTGAACCTTCTATAATGTTTGAGGATATTACCTGAATACCATGAAGGTTAGAATAGGCGCTATTGATTTTGATTCTTAGTGAACCTATTGGTGTAATTGAGGAAAATGATTTTCAATCTGTGTGATGTTGAGGTTTCAGATTTCCTGATAAACCTAATAGTTGGGTTAGAGACCCTACGTTGTATGATCTTACACGTCGAATATGTTGTAGTAGACTTGTGTGGTCTACTGAGTGGTGACCTATGTGGTCTGCTGTGAGGTGACTTATGTGGTCTGTTATGTGATTGGCAATAAGGTGAATGGTATGGTTGGTAATATGGTGATCTATGTGACTGTGTGGTTTACAATGATGCAACCTATGAGGTTTGCAGTAATGCGAGTTGTGTGGTCAGTAGTGCATTGTGCATGCAAAGATTTAAAATGAGCCCTATTATATCAAGGTATCATAATGGCAAATGGAATAGTGACAATGGTAGTAATACCTTGTGTGCAAGATGGCATGGGCAATGGCCCTAGGCTATAGAATCCTATATGCCCATAATGTTGTAGCATATTAGTGAATCCATGGTCATAAGACCTTGTGGACCAGTGTGTTGCTAAGGCTGGAAGATGTATTTAAAATTGTACTGAGTAATGGCCCGAGGATTTTGGGGTAGAGACCCTCGATTGTACAATCTTATATGTTAGTTATCTACATTGTACTTTGATTGTGAATGTGAATATTGTATGCTAATTGAGATTTGCGTTAAGCCCATAATAATAGTTGCGTTGTATGGCTCGTGAGTCTGCACATTAAAGAGATAGATTGAGTGGGAAAAAAGGGATTCCCAAAGGTATATATGATATTATACCATGTAGTAATTTTCGGGTACAAAATTTATTTAAGTGGGGGACAATTGTGACACCCCAAATTTTATTCACCAAAATGTATTGTAATTATTGGAAATAGTCAATGAAATAAAATGGAGAATTTTGGAGAATGGGATTGTGCTGCTATTGAAGATTTCCTGTGAGGCAATGAGTTTTTCATGTGGTTTTGGATGACCAAATGATGGTACACAATTATACAATTTTACAAGGTGAAAATAGACATCCTAAGGTTTAATTTCATAGGTCATATGAATCATTTGAAGCTATATACAAGGAGTTATGAATTTTTGAATGTAGCCTAGAAAAACTGCCTATTTCCTAGATGGTGTCCAAAGAATTTAATTATGGGAAGTTTTTGCTTCCAATTGGCTAAATGTTGTATTTTTCCTTTAAAATAGACCCAATAAGGGTTCTATAGCCTTTGAAATCAATCTAATTTGATATCTATAAATTTAGTTATGATTTTTCAAAGTTTGGGTAGAAAATATACCATAATTGTTACAAATACGAAAATGGAAAGAAATTGTGATAGCAAATGATGTAATTTTGAGATAAATTTTTATCATCCCATTTTGGCTTTAAGTTGGACCCTTAGATGTGAAATGGGCTGACCAAAGAGGGAGGGATTGGTTTAAATCAAATGGAGCTTTAAGGCATGAAGTTTCGTGTAGATAAGATCTTATTACATATGACACCAAAAGTCAATATTTTTGGCAATTTTGGTAATAAATTAGTTAGAGTAAAAAGGTGAGATATTTTAAAAACTAATCTAACCCTCTTCTCTCCTCCATTTCTATCGTCCTAGCACACAAGAAAGAGAGAGAGAGACTGAGAGACCTCTTCAAGTTATAGAGAGAAGGAAGGCAAAATTGCAGGGGAAGTGTGGTTTCTTTAGTACTTTGGCTCCTAACTTGTATAATCCTTCCGCTAAGTCTCTCTTCTACATGATTTATTGTGTTTAGCAAGCAATTTCAAGGTTTGAAGAGGAGGGAGTATTTGGCAAAGAGAGAAGAACAAGAGGAAGCCAAAGGTAACCTCAAAACCTTCAATCCTTAGTTACTATGGTTGTTGTTGTTGGATTGATCGGTGGTTTTGTGGTTGATTTGTGTGATTAGTAAAATTTTGGAAAATGGAAACCTTAGCTATTATGCTACCCAAATTATGTTTATAATGTAATTAAGTAGTGAATTAAGTGATTAGGAGTAAAAAGGGGCAAGGATTTGAAGTCAAAAATCAAAAATGACAATTTTCCCTTGAGTTTCTCTAAGTTGTAGAAAGCTGTAGAAATGAGGCTAGGAGCTGGATTTTCATGAAATTGATGGTTCCATTATGTTTTTGAGGGAAAATTAGGAAGGGTTACTGTTGATCACTTTTTCAGAAAAACCCTAGAAAATGAAATGACCAAAACGGCCTTGAAACCCTAAGTTAGGGCTTGCCATGGGTATTTTTGTCTTTTGGTAGTGACTTTTTTAATTATGGGGCCAAAAAGATATTCCTTCGGCAAAAACAGGTAAGAATATCTTGGGTCAAAATTTTGGGAAAAGTACAGTCGGACCAGGTATAGTGGGGCCGGGCACTAGGGGTTTTTTGGTAATTTTTCTATATAGACTTGTATAACCCGGCAGAAACACTTTGAAAGTATCTAAAGTAGTACATGAATGTATTTTAACCAAATTCTTATATATTTAGAATTTTAGGACCCGATTGATAGCCTAAATTCCGGCACCAAGTTCAAGGAGCCTATTTAAGGGTCAAAAAGGGTAAAGGTAAGGGATTTACCTTACTTGCATGTATATGATATCTCTACTTGTGTAGTGATGTATGTAATTGCTTTACTTGATTGTGAAAGCATATTTGAATAAATGAAGCTCTATTTTTGTTTTTGCTGTCGCCATAGTTTTGCTGCATGTAACATTGATCATGTAGAAATGTCATTATTGGGCATACATCAAGCTAAAGCTAACATGTCATATATATAGCATCTATCATGCATGCATTATGGTATCTATTTCCTACTAAGATTCTCTCAAATATCACCCTCCCCTACCAACAATTTAGACAGGTGAAAATAGGAGTCGTATTGAAAGCAGAGAAGAGAACCATATGGTAGGAATGCAATGGTAGAACGAAGATGGGAAGATGTCTTTATTTTATTGTAACAGGTTTAGATACCCAGTAGCCTATGCGGCTACATCATTTGTAATTGGTATGTACGAACCCTTATGGGGAATTTCAGTAATCATGAACCTATTATCAGTATATTTATGCTATTCGTGTATTGCCCACCAAATTGTGTATCATTTTCCTCAAATACTTTGAAAAGGTGAAAATAAGATAAGGGTATGACAGGCTTTTACCTATGGGCCGATTAGTAGAGCTATTATAAATGAACTCAGCTGTAAGCAAGATGAGATCCCAAATCCCTGGCTTATCACCAACTAAACTTTGAAGTAAGTTTCCAAGACTGCGATTGGTTACATCTATTTGACCTTCAGATTGAGGGTAGAAGGAAGAAGAGAATTTTATTTGGGTACCAAAAAGCTTCCAAAATGCCTTCTACTAGTAGCTGATAAAATTGACATCTTTGATCTATAGAACACAATAGAAGTGGGTAACCCATGCAAGTGTACAATTTCATTAAAGATGAACTTAGCTAAGTTGGACGCCTATGAGTTCTTTCTATAAGGGATGAAGTGTACCATCTTTGAGATGCTATCAATAGCAACAAAAATGGAGTTGTGTTGCCGAACTAAGGTCTATACTAAGGTCCTTTTATGGTGTGTCAAGGCTAGTTATGGTGGCTTTGATATTGTTTATTTCTCTTTTAAGACAGGTTTGACTATCATGTATGCCTCGAATAGTCATGTAGGTGTAGAGGTGGAATTCTAGTATGCATGAAGGCTCCCAAGTTTCTCCCACCTATAAAGGTGAAGACCCTATTCAACAAGTCTAACCCTTATGCCTCGTTTGGTATACTAGAATTGGGTTGTTTGGTATGTTTGAACCTACTTCCATAAAAAATGATGGAAGTGAGTTCCTTGGGCGGATCTATGGAATTGAGATGGGTTTTAAGGAAGTAATATTTCATGACCATTGTACCCCTATACAATTTACCAGTTGACTTTTCCCAGTGTCATTAATCATCTTCAATCGAACTATACAAATCAAAGCCTTCAAGCTGCCCTAACTCACGTTTTCGTTACATAAGCATGTCTTAGGGTTTATTGTAATACACTAACCTTAGAATTCCCCTACTCTGATTGACTTTTCTAGCCGTCGTTAGTTGATTGTAGTTCAGCGATACAATCCAAAGCCTTCTACGTACTTCTCAGTGACAACTATGTGAGTTGCTTCACTTTCCTTAACTCACATTTTGTTCGTGAGCCCTAGCTAAGTTGTATTTCTTTGCATTATCTTTTTCTCCTCTTTTGGAGGTATGATTTCCCTTCTCCATAATGCATTCTCCATTATTGACTTCATGTTTTATAGTTAGGTTTTGACCTTAGTCGTGCTCTCTTTTTTCTTTTTGGAAAAATCCATTACTCTAATCAAAGGTTCCTCTCCTATTACAGGAGTTGTCAAAGATTTACAAAGATTTGACTATGTTGATTTAGTCCTAAACTCTTCAATGAAGGAATTTAGATTTCAACCATATGCTAGCTTTTTTGGAGATAAGAGCAAAATCTTTTCTATAGAAAAGTTATTTTGTGCACTACTTGATGATCCTTTAGATAAAGAGATAGAGTTTATAATATATGTATGAGATAGAGTTTTTGATTTTACTTTTCTTGTTGGACTTTAGTGTAAAATAGAATAGAACCTTACATATTGAGTTTAGCCATATGTAGAATAAATAAAGGGTATTATTGTAATGTATAGCATTGGATATTAGTTAGAATGTTGTTTAGTAATTAGAGGGAAGTCCCAACTAAGGACTAAAGCTAAGCCTATATATATGGGTTCTGGAGCATTGTACATACACATTATTATTTTTCATAATAGAATTGAATTCTCAGTCATATATGCAAGGCCAGTTTTAACATGGCATCAGAGCCCATGGATTCCAAATGAAGAAACGGGTAAGCAAAACATGCAACCCGACCCAACTCATATTGACTCACTGTGTGCTTCGTCTTTCCTCCACCACGTGTGCGATTCTTCACCTTTCTGGAGACAAAATTAGGGCACGAACAAACGTGTGCGATTCTTCACCTTTCTGGAGACAAAATTAGGGCACGAAAACTATGCCTTCGTGAGCGTCTGTATGGAGCCTGACTCTTCCTTATTGCTGCGACGGCCGATCTTCGAAAATACCGTGATTTCCACCGATTGAACAACACCCATTTGAAGCTTTTCCTTCTTCGATTCTTTCTTGGAGGCAGCTTTTCTATTCTTGGGTGAAGATCGGGATTGAGACTCAGAGACGCCCGATTATTGGTTCTCCTTAGCGGCGCCTGATTCTATAGAAACCGGTGATGAATCGGATAGCTTCTTGGGCAAGGATTTGATCACGAGCATTGAAGGACACATCTATGGATTCCTTTTTAGTGGGACATCCTAATTCTTGAAACTGAGTGAGTTTTTCTTGAAACCGAAAAGAGATTCCTTGTCACCTTCGAATTTTTCAAGTACAAGCGGAATTTATCTTCTTCGGTGTTCTTGATCGCGATTTTTTGCTGACTTTTCCTGGTAACTGAGTGAGTGATTTCTGATTTGAGATCTTGGTCTTTTGGATTAATATCGAGATTTACTGATATTTACATTTCTCTGGACGTTTACATCGTAAGCCATCTTCTGTATCTCTGTGTTTCTGAATTTGTGGGAGTATTCACTTAAGAAAATTCTCAATGGCTCAGTCTACCGATGGAAAGTCCACTGATGTAGATTTTCAACACCTATTGTATCTGCATCCTACGGACACTCTAGCTGTCAACCTTGTTTCTCAAACATTAATTGGTTCACAAAATTATGCTGTCTGGAGTTGATCAATGAAACTTGCTCTTCATGGGAAGAACAAGTTAGGTTTCGTTGATGGCACCTGTCTTCGTGCAAATCAAGAACCCAGTCATTGTAGCCAGTGGGATAGGTGCAATTCAGTAGTTTTATCATGGTTGATCAATTGCGTAGATAAAGAAATTGCTAGTGGAATGGTATTCTCAGAGAATGCACATCTGGTTTGGATGGATTTAAAAGAACGTTTTGACATAGTTGATGGGGCCAAAATATTTTCTCTCTATCGCTCCATCAATTCCCTTGTTCAAGGGAATCTCTCTGTATCTGCCTATTACACAAAGTTGAAAGAACTATGGTATGAGCACGCCTCTATTGTCCCAATTCCAACCTGTCAGTGTCAGTTATCTCAAGATTACTTTAAGATAGTAAGGGAACAGCGGCTGTTCCAGTTTCTAATGGGGCTTAATGACGAGTTTCATCATGTCAGAAGCCAAATTCTCCTCATGAACCCACTGCCATCCTCTAATCAGGCTTGTTCCATGATCGTTCAAGAGGAAACACAAAGAAATATGTCCTACCAAGCTCCACTCAATCCTTTAGAAGGTAATATCATGACTACAAACACTACTAGAGGAGGCAGAGGTCGAGGAAGAGGAGGACGTGGTCGAGGACGTTCCCAAGAGTTGTGTACTCATTGTAACAGGAGAGGACATAAAAGGGAATCCTGTTATCACCTGATTGGATTCCCACCTGGTTTCCCAACACCTAAATCCAACAAGGCCTCGGATGATGTGGCCAATCCTGCTGTAGGTGACTCCGCTGCCAAGGGAAATAATAATGGAGTTGAGAATTCATCTGCTGTTCAGAACTCACCCTCAACTTCCTTATTCACCCCTACTCAATATAAGCAAATCTTGGAGATGTTGAAAAAGGACCTAGAACTATCAGAGGCTGCTGTGAGCATCCAAGCTACAACTCCAGGTATGTCTATTCAATCTTATAATACATGGATTTTAGATTCTGGTGCCAGCTGTCATATAGTAAGTAATTTAGCATTTTTAGATACACATAGACCATATCTTGGTGTGCCAAAATGGGTTAGAGTACCTAGTGGACAACGAATTCGAATAACTCATATAGGAGACGTTAGAATTACTAAAAATATTTCCTTAAAGAACGTTTTCTATGCGAAAGAGTTTTGTTACAATCTGATCTCTATTGCTAAACTATCACTAGACAGCAAGCTTGTTGTTTCCTTTTTCCCTCATATTTGTGTATTACAGGACATGCACCATGGAATGACCAGAGAGACTGGTAGTCTTAAAGGAGGCTTATATTTTCTACAAAAGGAATGTAATACTGAACATGCAAATACTACTAGAAATAAGCATGATTCTAGAAATAAGTATGATTCTGTAGGTTCTAGAAATGGTTTTTTGTGGCATTGTCGACTAGGGCATGGCCCTATTGATATGTTGAAACATTTGAATGATATAAAGGCAGATAAGTGTACTGATTTTTCCCATGAATGTGGAACTTGTATCCAAGCAAAAATGTCTCGGTTGCCATTTGATATTAGTTCTTCCAAATCTGATCATTGCTTTCAGTTATTGCATGCTGATGTATGGGGGCCTTATAGAACTCCCACACATCAAGGACATAAGTATTTCTTAACATTAGTTGATGATTTCTCAAAAGGTACATGGATTTTCTTAATGCACCATAAATATGAAACTGTTGGATTCTTGAGAACATTTATCTCTTTTGTTGAAAACCAATTTAATACTACGATTAAGTGTTTGAGAACTGACAATGGGACTGAATTTGTCAACCGAGAGCTAGGAGAATTTTTAGATAATAAAGGGATTATTCACCAGAAGTCTTGTCCATTTACCCCACAACAAAATGGTCTAGTAGAGCGAAAACATCGACATCTCTTGAATGTTGCAAGGAGTATTATGCTATATGCTCATATCCCTATTAAATTTTAGGGGGAGGGAGTTAGAGCTGCAGCATACCTTATCAATAGAACTCCTTCTCGAGGACTGCATAATCTCACCCTATATCAGATTCTGCATAATAAACAGCCTGCTTCACATCATTTAAAAGTGTTTGGATGTTTTGTGTTTGCTGTTAATTTGACCAATACAGATAAATTCCAGCCTAGGGCTGACCCCTGTGTGTTTTTAGGCTATCTAACTACACAAAAAGGATATATATTGTATAATATAAGAAGCAAAACACTTATAATCACCAGGCATGCCACATTTATAGAGCATAAATTTCCTTTTAGAGATCTTAAGGCAAACAATCAAGGGGGAGTGAGCAATGAAAATGTTAATATTGATCCTTTGACTTATGAATACAATATTCAGCATTCTGTGGAAAGAAACAGAAATAATGTTGAGCAACATGAAGGTAATCAACCATTACAGCCAATAGTTGAACCACAACATGATTATTCTAATGATACTGATGATAGGGAAATATTAATCCCTAAACAACCAGCTAGACCACTTAGGAATAGGCAACCACCTAGGTGGACTAGAGATTATAGATGTGAATATTTTCCTTCAAATCCTGATCCACAGACTTCTGGATTTGATGATCTGTAGAATCATATTGATTTGCTTTACTCTATTGACTATGATGACTTGTATTCCTCTTATAAAGCATATTTGTCTGCTATTGATAAGGAAATTGAACCTAATACTTATGAGCAAGCCTCCAAAGACCCTAGATGGGTCAAGGCAATGAAAAATGAAATCAAAGCCTTGGAGGCTAATAAGACATGGAGGATAGTCAATCTTCCCAAAGGTAAGAGACCAATAGGTTGTAAATGGGTGTTTAAGACTAAATACAAATCGGATGGTACATTGGACAAATTTAAAGCTAGATTAGTTGCAAAAGGATACAATCAAAAGGAAGGCATTGATTTTTATGAGACATTTTCTCCGGTTGTGAAAATTGTAACTATTAGGACTATTCTGAAATTAGCTGCTGTTCATAATTGGTCTTTACATCAAATGGATGTAGAAAATGCTTTCTTGCAGGGAGACTTACATGAGGAAGTCTATATGACTATACCTCAAGGTTTTGAATCTAAAGGGGATCATCACAAGGTATGTAAGCTTGAAATATCTTTGTATGGGTTGAAGCAAGCTTCAAGACAATGGAACGAGAAACTAACTCAATCTTTAATTAAAGGTGGTTTCAAACAAAGTAAGCATGATTATGCCCTTTTCCAAAAACAAGTTAATAATAGCATAGTTTTAGTACTTGCTTATGTTGATGACTTGATGATCACAGGAAATAATCTAGAAGAAATAAATGCTGTAAAGAGATATCTCCATAGTGAGTTTAGAATAAAAGATCATGGAGTATTGAAATACTTCCTAGGCCTAGAAGTCTTAAGATCAAAGTATGGAATTCTCCTTAATCAAAGAAAATATGCAAGTGAGTTGATTGATGAGATAGGTTTGAAAGAAGATGAAACAGCAATAACTCCCATGGAACAAAACTTGAAGCTTTCCGCTGCTGAAACAAAATTAGACCACTATATACAAAATCCGGGAGTGTATCGAAGATTGGTTGGTAAGTTGCTTTATTTAACTTTAACCAGACCTGATATTTCTATTACTGTACAGGTTCTATCCCAGTTCATGCAAGAGCCAAAAGAGTCTCATATGAAAGCAGCATTGAGGCTGGTGAGGTACCTGAAAGATACTCCAGGCAAAGGAGTTTACATTTCAGCAGAGAGTTCGCTGAACGTTGAATGCTTCTGTGATTCTGATCATGGAGCATGTCCAGATTCAAGAAGTTCTGTCACTGGGTTCCTAGTAAGACTGGGAGGATCATTAATATGCTGGAAATCCAAGAAACAGACAGTTGCATCCATATCTTCTGCTGAAGCAGAATATAGGGCATTAAGAATGGCTGTGGCTGAGCTTACTTGGATCGTGGGGCTATTAAAAGAGCTGCATGTTCAAGACATAGAACCTGTAAGAGTGTATTGTGATAGTAGATCAGCTATTCACATTGCAACAAACCCGGTTTTCCACGAGCGAACGAAACATATCAACATAGACTGTCATTTTATAAGAGAAAAGTTAGTAGAAGGGATGATAGACTTCAAACACGTTCGATCAGATGAACAACTTGCTGATATTCTGACAAAAGCACTTGGAAGTTCACAACATGATTTTATATTAGGCAAGATGGGAACTTGTGAATATAAGGTTCCCAACTTGAGGGGGAGTGTAGAATAAATAAATGGTATTATTGTAATGTATAGCATTGGATATTAGTTAGAATGTTGTTTAGTAATTAGAGGGAAGTCCCAACTAAGGACTAAAGCTGAGCCTATATATATGGGTTCTGGAGCATTGTACAGACACATTATTATTTTTCATAATAGAATTGAATTCTCAGTCATATATGCAGGGCCTGTTTTAACACCATAAGTAAAATTTGATAAGGAAGGAAGGTTCAGATGTTACGATAGAATGCCATATGCTATGGGCAATGATAGGAAGTTCAATTGAGTTTAGCCATAAAGCCATAAATGTCTTGATCCATCCCAAATTGTAAAGTAGGGAAAATGGGTTGCCCCTTCATAGGCTCAGGCCTAAATGAGAATTGTCTGCTCATGTGAAAAGTATAATCTAGCAGTGATTCTGGCAATAAAATTTTCTGTTCAGAGATACAAGTCCAATCAGAGCAAAGGGGTCTGACTATAGGTTACATTCTCTACTCATGTGAATAGTATAGTGATTCCCTTTCAGTGCTATTATAACTAGGAGTTACAGATAGCCAAGGAACCTAAAGAATTTGACCACCCATTATCTGTTAATCAGCTTGTTGAAGGAAGGGGCAATGGTCTATATAGAGCAAGTGGCTATACTTGACAGGGGTGTTAGCGGTGCCTAATCCCAGTGAGAATTCCTCTATTAGAGACAATAACAATGAGACCCTAAGGATAGAAGTGGAAGCGCAGGATTCATATTCTGTTGCTAACCTAGGGCTCATGTTATTGAGTTATGTTAGATCCCATATGTTTTGATGATAACAAAGATTGGATCAATAATATGAAAGGATTTGATAACAAACAAATGGATTTGAACAAAGTGGCAAAGCATCACTTGGAGTAAGCACTGGAAGTAATCAACAAGTTTTGTGAAGGCTTACTCGAGTAGCTACTCGGGTAAGAGAAGCCATTACTCGAGTGGCTACTCGAGTAAGCAAAGAGAATTTTATCTAGTGAGGCACTGCCAAAATTTGGACGAAGTTACTCGAGGGGCCACTCAAGTAATCTGTAAAGTTATATAGACCATTACTCGAGTAGCCACTCGAGTAACAAAATTTTCACAGGCATCACTCGAGTAACTAGGTTAAAAATCTTCCAGTGACTCTCGGTCAAGAAATACAGTATATCACTCGAGTAGCCACTCAAGTAACCAGTGAGAAAATAGCATTACTCGAGGGACCACCAGAGTAATCTGCAAAGTTATTTGAAGTACCACTCGAGTAGCTACTAGAGTAACCAGACAGTAAACTCTCGGCCAAGAATTTGATGTCATTACTCGAGGGTGTAATTGAGTAATCTGTCGGGGTTTTTTGAAAGCCACTCGAGGGACCACTCGAGTAAGGTGTGAGGAAACATGAAGGCCCACTCGAGTAGCCATTCGGGTAAGCAGTTTACAACAGTGATCACCCGAGTAATCTGTGAAGGTAAAAACATAGTCACTCGAGTAGCCACTCGAGTAATCAGGTATTCTCAAGGTTTGTAATATATCACTCTAGGTCTTACCCAAGTGATATCTGATTTAAAATGTTGATATGCTCACTACCATATTTTAGACAAGTTTACTCGAGGGACTACTCGAGTAACAAACTTGATCACTCGAGTAGCCACTCGAGTCAGGTAGTCCAGAAATTATTTTTTGATTGAATGTTTATTAAATTGTTATCTATATGATTAACCCTTCATTGCATTAGTATCCTAAGTACATTTACAGAGAAATGATAAAGAGATCATGCAAGAAGAGCAAAGTCAAATAAAGTGTCCGAACGTTCACCTACCGCTACCTACCGCAAACAGATAGTTTTCAAATTTGAAGAACAGTCAACCATTGCTGAACTACTCTAACGGACATGTTTGAATTGCTTCCAATAAACATTACAAATCATCTATATATATGGAGCATTCAAAGAGAAGAAAACAAGACACAAGAACTAAGAACACACATTGATCAATACACTTAGTGCTTTGTTCTCTTATACTCATTCATTGTACTTCAGTGATTATATATTTGCTCTGTGAGAGAGTTTTTCATTACAAACTCAATATTTGTTATTGAGACAACTTAAGGTTATGGAACCTTGAGTTGGGGATTTGATTGCAACGTGTAAGGGGCAGCGAGTGTCCAAGTGAAGGAACTTGCTGTATACTGAGGTGCCAAGAACCCACTGAATCTTGGAGAGTATAGTGAAACTCTCAGAGACGCTCTGAGGACTGGACGTAGGTCAAAGTGGTTGTGGCCGAACCAGTATAACTCATGGTGTACACTTCGGTGATATTTCTCCTTATTTTTAACTGCTTTAAATATTCTGTCAATTTTCTCATATGCAACAAAATTTCTGGTATCACCCAATTCACCCCCCTTTGGGTGAAACGCTTGTACTAACAAGTTAAAGTATGAACTAGATTTTTCTTGTGTTATGAGAACACATTGAGGGTCTATACCAAGAAGCTAGTACTTATGTTTCCTTGAGGGGACAATATCTAGCATTTATGGGAAGGATAGCAAGGTATACTGGGATCGAGGCATATGTGGGATACTGATGCCTAGAGATATATGGGTAGATACAAGCACTAATGCCCTAGATACCATTATAATTCCATGGTTAAGCATGCTTAGGTGAGAGAAATCCCAGGATAGGTGACCCCTTGGGAAGTACCTTAGGAATCTAAAACCTTTTGTTTAAAGGTTTGGAATTCTGATTCAAAGTTCTTAGATAACCTAAGGAATGATTAGAGCCATAGAGATGATGAGATAAGTACTGATTTTTAATATGAATCATTTCTATTGCATTTAGTACTGCCCAGAAAAGTTCATTTGATGAGGATATGGAAACTCGAGGCATAGTAAATGTTTTGAGGTTTCTCCGTGCTGGGTAATGACCCTTAGTAACATCGTGGTGTTAAAGGTATATAGGTATAATATATGGTGATCCTTGATGAGTGATGATTTCATCGTATATTGATCCTAGAGTATCCGATCTTATTATACTGAAGGTTAACATTAGGTTTGAATCATATTTAAGCTAAAATAATGCTTAGATCAAAATGTGAATCAGATTGCACTATGGTTCTATTTCATGATGAAAGTTGAACCTTGTGAATAATATTGAACCTTCAGTAATGCTTTGAGGATATTACCCGAATACCGTAAAGGTTAGACCAGGCGCTATTGATCCTGATCTTAGCATGCCTAATGGGTATAATTTAGGACAGTGATTTCTGATTTGTGCAATGTTGAGGTTCTAGATTCAGTTATGAATTTAGAAGATTGGGTTAATATTCAGAGAGTTATTACCCAATAAATTGTAACCAAAGAATTAAACAATAGTTGAATCGATTCTTGAGGTATTTGAATCGACCTGGATGTTTTGAGGTACTAGAATCCGTGAAAAATGTGTATGGGGTTTTCTTAAAGTTGCTAGTTACTAACCTGGCATAGGGAAATATCTTGATTATAGAATCTTCCCATAGAAGAACGATTAAGAGTTTGTTCCCAAATAGAACAAAGTAATAGAGAGATTGAGAAAAGTCTTGAGTTATGGTCTCACGGCTGAGGCATGTAATAGAAGTTATGCTAGTGACTTATGAATTTCTTACACAATGTGGGTAGATTACCACGGTAAGGGAAGTAGAATTATGCCTGGGGCTAGATTGATATCAAAAATCTATATAGAATGACCACATATGAGATGATGAAACTAAGGAAAATAGAGTATAGAATTGCTAGAGAAGAGGGACCTTATAAGATATGGGTTTCCCATTACAATAGTACTTCCATTCAGAGACAGCCAACCGAAGAGAGATACCTATGGGGGTTCTGATTGGAACCTATGGAGTGTAAAGAATGAGGGGCTAACTAATTAGAGTGGACTAAGTAAAGTGCTGAGTAAAGTACTATAAAGTAGAGCCGTCGTGACGTCGAACCGTAAAGTAAAGCTACCGGGATATTGACTGTTAAAGGTAGTGCATTGTAATAAGTCATACATCATATGAGTTTCTTAGAAGAAGGGTTTATTTGACCTAGTATATCACCATGGGCTGCTCCAACAATATGTGTTGAAAGAAGGAAATTAAAAAAGAATAGGCTCGACGGTGTAAAGGAAAGCACCTCTTGCTCTCGCATCTTACATAATGGTTCTGTATATATGTATTTACCATCAGATGTATTTGTTTCATGAATATACGGAGTTTATGTGAATGTAAAGTATGTTATAAATGTAAAGTAAGTTATGAATGTCAAGTATGTTACAAATGTTATAAAACTCCTTAAGACCTAGTGTGCAGTATGTCCTTAGGTAGGCAGTGTTAAGTTATGAAACGCCCTAAGAACTAGTGGGCAGTATGCCCTTAGGCTGGTAATTGTTAAGTTATGAGATGGTTTGTTTAGTATTTTTCATGAACATTACCTAAGTATATGAAGGGTTTGAGTAATAAGAGAAAGAGCCTGGAATGATTTCAAAATACCTTGTGGGCTGTGCGCCCTGAGGTCGTTAGTCTCGATATGTATTCAGTAAAGATGAAAAACTAAATGTTTTGAGGCCATAAGACCTGAGGGACATTTATGTCCTTAGGCCGGTAGAATGTTATGTATTTAAGAATGGTGACGAGCAGAGGCTTGAGTCAGTAAGTCCCAAAGTGCTTGTAAGCATAAGGGGATTCTCTGGGAAGTATGACCTGGTGTGCAAGATTTTATGGGGTAGTGTCCTTAGGCTGTAAGATCCTATATACCCGTTATATTGTAGTGGACCTGTGTGTTCAGAGGCCTTAAG
Organism: Inga oerstediana; assembly: GCA_963210345.1. Classification (NCBI taxonomy): domain Eukaryota; kingdom Viridiplantae; phylum Streptophyta; class Magnoliopsida; order Fabales; family Fabaceae; genus Inga; species Inga oerstediana. The sequence goes on along the minus strand of OY723411.1, from coordinate 14,093,955 downwards.
ACCTAGTGAACCAAGGTGTCCTTAGGCTAGCAGATATATTCAGAATTGTGTCGGGCAATGACCTAATGAATAGGAGTAGGGGCCCTCAGTTATATGATATTATATGCCAGTTGTTTATGTTACACACTAATTGTTGAATGTTATTGTGATGAATGTGAATGCTGAATACTATTTGAGATTTATGTTAAGAATATAATAATGCTTGTGTTGCATGGTTTGTAAGCCTGCACATGAAAGAGATAGATAGAGTGATAAAAGTGTTTCCCCAAGGTGTAGATGATTTTATACGTTGTTCAAATTTTGAGGAAAAAATGTATTGAACCAGGGGAAATTGTAATATCTCGAATTTTGGGATTAGAGGGTAGAGAATAAGCCTAAATTCAGTAGATGGCAAAGCCCTAGTTAAGTAAGTGTCCCAAGACGGCATAAGGAAATTCCCTAATATTCAATATATCTTGATGGCATTTAAGAGAATAAAATGATAAAACAAGACAATTGGTGGTCACATATAATATAGGTATGTTTAGAACGTCCCTTATATTTAATATAAGGGACAGGTGTTTCTTATATTCAATACAGCTCATGAGTAAATTTTTAAATTACTTTAGACGTTCTAATTTTAGAAAGGGACGTCTAAAGTGGGACTTTAGACTTCTGTTTTTTTCAATTTGGGATGTCTAAAGTAAAAAAATTAATTTTTTTACCTTAGACGTCCCAAATTGAAAAAGAGACATTTAAAGTAAAAACGTCCCTTTTTGAATTTGGGACGTCACAAATTTAATTTTTTTTACCTTATTCACTTTCAGCCTTTATATTCTGCTCTTTATTTCTGTCCTTTACCTCCTGCACTCTTTCCTTTCAGTTTTTTAAAATTCTGTCAATTTAAATTTTACAATTTAAATTATGTCTTTTCTTCTCCGTTCCTTTTCTTCTAAACGCGGTAGTAGTAGCTCTTCTTCTACACCATTAAACAACTCTATGCTAAATGATAAGGAATCAAAGTCTTCAACTTCTAAACAAATTTTCAAAGAAGAAATTTCTTTTGAAAATATAAACCAGAACGTAGACGATTAGGTTTTACCTCCAATTGCCTTAAACGCGCTTTATCAAATGCAAACGCAAGATAAGAAGTGGTTGTCCAAATCTGATTACATAATCAGAACAGTTGAAGAATCAATTCCTATCAAACCAGAAAAGGAAGAATTTTATCTTCTTTCTCAAAAGTCAATTGACAAACATAAGAAAGATTACAACTTTTTGCACATCGGAAGTGTTCAAGTTGCCATTAAACCATTGATAAGAAAAGGATTAAACGTATCAGGACTAGTATGCCTCATGGATTCTAGACATTATGAATTTTCGGATTCTCTGTTGGCAGCAGCATAATTTGGACTTCATAATGGTCCTGTCTACTTTAACTGTTATCCAGATAGGATAGCAGATTTAAAGGATGAAAATGTTCTTGAAGTTCTTAAACTTAAACTTCAGTTAAACGGTTTGAAAATGAAACCAGGATCTATACCTGCTACCCTAACATATAGGATATAGTATAAGGTCTTAAACTCATCCAATTCCTTAGTTTTGATCCCACCTGATAATGGCCAAACAATATTCTTTTTATCAGATGAGCAAAACGCAAACTTGACCGTTCCAAAAACAATTATGTGGGATGATGTTGAATTACCAGATGATTGGACAATGGATAAGGCCACAAAGCCAATTCCTAAACCTATATCTCAGGTAAGCAAGATTATTCAAACATCAGATGGAACTGTTAAATTATCTTTTGATAGACCAAGAAGATCTTGTAGTCAAGCTACCAGAACTGAGCCTTCATTATACGAAGACTGTAGGTCTGTTAGATCTGAATCTTCAAGATACTCTTGTTCTTCTTTACCTAAACCACCATCTATCATCCACATGTCAGCCCCCAATACATCAACTCCCCAACAAACTCTGCCAAAAGTACCATCGGTCATATATGCACCTGCACCACCCACGGTAACCCCACAAACAACCATAAACGTTTCAATTCAAGGAATTGACAATTCTTTAAATATCCCACAAACAAGTTATGAAAAGGATGATGACTTGAAATCAATCGAGTCTCCAACCTATTCATCTCTTGGGGAACCAGGGGAACCTTTTACCATAAACGTTTTAGAAAGTATTTTTCAAATTGACAAACAAACTTTGCAAAAGGAATTTTACTCTGAGAAATATACCCTTCAGAGAGAATGGTTTCTACAAAATTTCAAAAAATCTGCTAGAAAAGAAATTCAAGAAAAATTCTACAGATTTCTTGAAAAAATACAAGAAAATATTCCATTCTTTGATTGGTTTAATGCTTATTCAGAAGATCAAAACTTGGAATATCCTTTCTTACAAACCATCAATATGACAAAGAAACAATGGAAAACTTCTGAAGGCGAAACTATTTCTTCTGAGTTTCTTCCTCCAAAACCAGTGCAAATACCACAATTGGCTGATGACAGACGTCAACCAATTATGGCTGCACCTTTCAAATTTAAAAACATTGAAAAACCCATTGACCCAACGGATATTAAGAACATTGTTGAACAAAACAATTACACAAACCAATACCTTCAGGTATTAGGTGATTATTTTGTTCAAACACCAGTTTCTTCAAGAAAAGTCGAAACTAGAATTGAAACACCGCTTTTCAAACCTTTTCAAATAAACCCAAAAATTAAGTCAGATTTTCAAACTAAACGATCTAATTTATTAAGAAAGGTTAATCAACAAATTAGCCAACTTCAAACCATGACTGTCCCAGACACACCCCAAACATCATCAACCACATCAAAAGATGTTATGACTTTTGAAAAGGATTCCCAAATTGGAGATACAGACTCTAACCTTTCTGAGTCGCAAATCCAAATCAACCATCAACACTGGAAAAAGCCTTCAAAACTCTATTACCATAGAGCTAGCCCTCCAGATATTCTGGTTGAAGAACGAATAAACCAAAACTTTAAGTCCTTTAACGCTAACAATATCTATGAATGGAACATAGATGGTTAAAGTGAGTCAAACATCCTTCAAACACTTCAACAAATGTCCATGGTAAGTACTGCATATCAAACTCAACATGATTATTCAGATGAGATGATTACCAATCTTATAGTTTCCGGATTTACTGGACAACTCAAAGGTTGCTAGGATAATTATCTTTCTTCTGAAGATAAACATACCATCTTTACATCTATTAAAACTGAGTCTGATGGAACACCCATTACCTCAAACGGCCAACCCATCCCAGATTCAGTAAACACTCTTCTTTTTACAATTATTAAACATTTTGTTGGAGATCCATTTATTTGGAAAGATAGATCGGCAGAACTTCTTTCAAATCTTAAATGCAGTACCTTATCTGATTTCAGATGGTATAGAGATACTTTTTTGACTAGAGTACTCACCAGAGATGATGCTCATCAGCCATTTTGGAAAGAAAAATTCCTAGCTGGATTACCTAAGTCTTTAGGTGATAAAGTTAGAGAAAAATTTAGAAACCAAAATGATGGCAACATCCCTTATGAGCACTTGACATATGGTCAATTGATCTCTTATGTCCAAAGAACTGTTCTTAAGATTTGTCAAGATGACAAAATCCAACATCAACTTGCAAAAGAAAAGGCCACGAACAGGAAGGAATTAGGAACTTTCTGTGAACAATTTGGCTTTCCTCCTTGTAAGCAATCTAAACCTCACCGCAAACCTTACCATAAAAAGAAAAAACACGTCTACCAAAGATATAAGCCCAATACACCTCCTCAGAGACTTGAAAAGGAATTTCGCTCAAAACCAAAAGTTGATTTTCCTAAACAAACAAAAGTTACTTGTTTTAAATGTGGTAAACCGGGTCATATTTCCAAATATTGTCATTTGACTCGAAAGTTGAAAAAAATTGAGAGTATTGAAGAACCTCTTCTTGAACAAATAAACAATCTTTTGATTGAAACTTCTGAATCTGAATCTGAAAGCAGTTCTTCTGAAGATCTTAATCAAATTCAAAATGAAGATCTTCTAAAAAACTCTTCCTCAGAAATTAATGTTATCACGAAGGAACATGATTTACTTCTTGATATTATTACTAAACTTCCAGATTCTGATAGAGGAGAATATTTGTTCAAACTAAGAGAAATTCTCAGTCAAACTCCAACTTCTTCAAACTCTAAACCTCCTATTCTTTTCAACAAATATGATTTAACAAATGCTTTAAACAAGTTCAAACATTCTGTTAGACCAACAACCCTCCAAGACCTTCAGTACGAGGTAAATAACCTCAAAACTGAAATCAGTCTTATTAAACTTCAACAAGACACCCATGCAACTGCTATATCCCAAATACAGGATATTCAACTTGCAACTCAGAGTGAAGGGCAACATAAAACACCATCCGATCAAGAAGACAATAATCTTTCTGATCTTTCTAAACCATTTTTAAACTTGATTTCAAAAATATTAGCTCAAAAGTTTTATATTAAAGCCAAGATTATTATTAATAATGATTTTGTCTTGGACCAAACTGTTCTGTTTGATACAGGAGCTGATTCTAATTGTGAATAAAAATGCAGAAATAGAACGTAGAGCTCCTAGACTTGTAATCAATTATAAACCTTTAAACGAAGCGTTACAATGGATTAGGTATCCAATTCCTAACAAATCCGATCTACTTAAACAATTGTATTCTGCAAAAATCTTTTCAAAATTTGATATGAAATCTAGATTTTGGCAGATTCAAATTTCTGAAAAAGATAGGTATAAAACTGCTTTTACTGTACCTTTTGGTCAGTATGAGTGGAATGTTATGCCTTTTGGTTTAAAAAATGCTCCTTCTGAATTCCAGAGAATCATGAACGAAATCTTTAATGATTATAGTCAATTCATTATTGTTTACATTGATGATGTTTTGATCTATTCTCATTCAATAGAACAACATTTTAAACATGTTAATCATTTCATCAAAATTGCAGAAACAAATGGTTTAGTAGTTTCTAAACCTAAAATTAGTCTTTTTCAAACTAAGGTTAGGTTTCTTGGTCATTGGATTTACCAGGGATCCATAACGCCAATTGAAAGAGCAATTCAATTTGCAGATAAGTTTCCCAATCAAATCATTGATAAAACACAACTTCAAAGGTTTTTGGGATGTTTAAACTATGTTGCTGAGTTTATTCCTCATCTTAGCAATTTCATTAAACCGCTTCACCAGCGTCTTAAAACGAATCCTCCTCCTTGGATGGATATTCATTCAAACATTGTCAAGCAGATTAAACTCCAGGTTAAGGAACTTCCTTGTCTTAGCCTTCCTGATCCTTCTACTTACAAAATTGTTGAGACTGATGCCTCTGACATTGGTTATGGTGGCATTCTTAAACAGCGTATAAACGGAAAAGAAAAAATTGTCTCTTTCACATCTAAACATTGGAATACTGCACAGCAGAATTATTCCACAATTAAAAAAGAAATTTTGGCAATCGTTTTATGCATTTCCAAATTTCAATCTGATCTTTTAAACCAAAGGTTTTTAGTTCGCATTGATTGTAAATCGGCAAAAGACGTTTTACAAAAAGATGTTAAAAACCTTGCATCTAAACAAATTTTTGCCAGATGGCAAGCAATTTTAAGTGTTTTTGATTTTGACATTGAATTTATCAAAGGCACTTCAAACTCCTTACCAGATTTTCTTACCCATGAGTTTCTTCAGGGTAGGTAGTGAGTGAACCAACAAAATGCCTAGAAAAAAGAAAGAACCTGATGATAAACAAAAGAGTGATAAACTCCCGAGTGTCATGCAAGATGCTCAAAATCAAACAGTCTCTAGCGAAAATCTGGAAGCGATCATGCAACAACTTCTACAACAATATGGATCCCAAACACAAGGATCCCAGCAGCAGAAGCAGTCTCAAACAGAGTCATCTACTCCATCTGGGTCATCGATCTAGAAACCTCAAACAGAAGCAACCTCTACAAATAAGATTTTAAAATCTTATGAACAGGCATATGCCCAGAGGAAACTTCCAAATCAAAAATGGGAACAGGTAGTGAAAAAAGGGAAAAACACAGCCCTTGTACCATTTTCCCCAATGACTAAACAATAGTATGACAGGTTAAACCAAGCACCCCAAAGTCTACAAGCTTGGCCGAGACCTTCTACTCCTCCAACTCAAAAACAACTAACAACTGCAGCTTCTTCATCCAAAGCAATTGTCAGTCTACCCCAAACACAAGCCAGCACGCATACGCCTTATTCCCATAAAGAGGCTTATGCAAAACACATTCTACAGGTGGAACCAGAGTTTTTTCACCAAAATCCAAATCAGGTAGCCCTGAATGTCTTTCCTCTGGGATTTCATTTCAGGCCTTCTAATTTGATAAAAACCCGAGAATGGTATGAGATAATACTGGTTCATACTGGGTCCATTTTTATTAAAAGAAAAAAGCACAAAAGAACTAGACCAATGATTACTCATTCCTCTCTCCAGATTTTAAAAGTTCTCACCCCTTCCCAGTGGGGACAAAATTTATTTAAACCAAAATTTTGGGATCAAAATGAACTTTTTACACATACTTGGTTTATCTACTTCAAAACAAAAACTGAGTATGATTTTCCTCAATGGTTTGTTCACTGGTGGGGATTCTTTGGTCCTATTCTAGAGATATTACCCCCAAAGGTTGTACAAGCCTTTGAATTATTTAAACAAAAATTCAATATTGGTGAGGATCCTTTCCCAATTGATCTTCACTATTTTTCAAAATTATCTGTATCCTGGGTCTTTACCTGGAATTATAGATTTTCTAGAACAAATCAAGGATCTACCCTCTTACCAACTCTACAAAGACTTCCCTCGGTAAGATGGTGGGCCAAATTTGACATTAGCAGAATTGACAGTAGAGCAGTTGATAAATGGTTCAAAGAAAATCCTCAGCATCTTTGTATGACGGAACAAAGTAAATTCCTGAATCAAAAATCAAGGATTACGTCTATCTTAGCTGGAACCACAGATAAGGCTAATCTTATCAGTCAACTCAGCTCAATGCTACAAGTTCTACAACAACAACAAGACCAAACGGCTTCGACCAGTCAACCAGTCTCTTCAACAGCCTCAGACAATCAAGAGGATGATGAAGAAGAGTTTGTTGTAGATTTAGACGAAGATTAAACATTCGAAGACTTAGAATTATTTTTAGGTTTTTGATGTAAACATACGAAAGTACTATAGCACTATACACCGTAGTATACATAGTAGCTTTCACCGTATAGTACTGTAACACCATGTGTCGGCAGTACTATCCAAATAGTACCAACCGGAACTGTTTAAACAGTAACAGGTCACCGGTCAACTGTTCACCAGAACTGTATAAACAGTACAGGTCACTAGCCGGTTACCAGTCACCCTAAACAGTATCCTCGCCTGTCTATTTAAAGTCGATTTAGTCTTATTTTGAGGCAGGTTCGGTTAGGCACTTATAGAGAGAATTGGAGAGAGAAGCTCTGAGCTCATCTGACGAGTCTCCTCCCTCTCCTCCCTCCGGCGAGTTTCCTTCTTCCCCTTTCTTCTTTTGTAAGTGCTTATGCTTTCATTTCAATAAAATTAATCAGTTTCCTCTACTTTTCTTTGCATCATATCCTTCCCTCCTCTGATGACCTGGGATTAGCAGATTTTATGAGTTAATCACTGGCAGGTTCTACCGCCGCTGATTAAATTCATTCGCAATCTCAGTGGACATTACAGAGCATCCCCTCTGCATGCATCATTTAAAATTTTAATTATGTTTTTAATTATGCCTTAAGAAGTCCGTCTTCTTCCCTCTTCACATGCTCCTCCCTTTCTTTAGCTAGATCAGTCTCCGGGGCCCCTCCCCCGTAAAAACGTCCCTTTTTGAATTTGGGACGTCTAAAGAAAAAAAAAATCTGATTACTTTAGATGTCCTAAATTCAAAAAGGGACATCTAAAGGGTGCCATTAGGCGTCCCAATTTATATTTAGGACACCTAAAGCTATCTAGTTCCCACCCATAATTACAAAAATGCCACCGTCACTAGTACAAAATAGAAGATTTAGACCAACACATTTAGACCGATTCTAAGGGGATAAGGTCTAAAAGGTAAGTGTAGTGGCAATTTTGTAATTATAAAGAACATCTATGACCGGTTCAACTAATATAACGCCTAAAATATATCATTTAGACCTGTTATAAATAGAACCGGTCTAAAAAGATATATTTTCTAAACTGATTCTCTTTATAACCGGTCTAAATGAATTTTTAACATTAAAAGTAATTTTTTTAAAAAAATTACAGCACTTTTTAAACCGGTTATCCCTTACAACCAGTCTAAAAAATGTAACTTTTTAGACCGGTTATCAATGGGAACCGATCTAAAATATTCATTTAAGATCGGTTATTTTTTATAACTGGTCTTAAATGTGTTTCAGCCCTTTTAACTCTGAATCAATTTTGCTTCTGAATCCTGCCCCCTCTTCGCACCTAGAGTTCTGTATCTGGAGGTATTCAAGCTCTCCGTTGTACCTCTCTCCACCATCGCACCTCGTTCTTAGTCTCCAAGGCATGTCACTCCTTGCTCTCCGTCGAGTATCTTCGTTGCACCTCTCTCGCTCCGGTTACGTAGCTGACGGCTACACTCAATCCCATGGCGTCAATGCTTGTATCGTCACTTGTATCGTCAGTGGTCCTAACACCAAGAGCAAGCTTGTTCACTCCATTATGTGTCACATTGCTGAGACTGAAAACATCGATTTAGAGGTATTTTGCTCTATCTGCCATTTATTTTACTCATCAAATTTTCCTGATTGATGAGGATCTTGATTGCTTGTTATTGTTAATTCTTTCTGTTCTTGCAAGTTGTTAATTTGGATATTAGTCTTTTGTTGAGTGACGAGGCTTTTTTTCACCGTTTAACGGAAGTATGAGTTCTGGGATTCATTGGTCAGCTTTCAATGGATGACCCTTGGTGAATAAACAGTGATGGAATTTCTTATTTTGCACTTTTTAGCCCTGATAAACGGAAGTATATACTTCCATCATTGTCTAGCATGAATACCTCAGGACATTTGTTTGGGAAAATTATTCAGACTAAATTAAAAAACTTTACCTTTCTTGAATAGAATGAGTGTTAAATACTTGAACTTGGTCCCTAGGAATTGAAAGTTTCAGAATCATTATGTTCACCTTCTTTCCTTGTATGTTTGCTTGGCCCTTGATCCATGAAATAAAGAGTAGACTTTCGCTAATTTCTAAAAATTTTGGTATACAAATTGTACTATATTGCTTGACTGTGGATTATATTTCAAAGAATTTGTTATGTGGTGTGTAAAATTTAAGATTCTTGTTTGTTTGGCAACGTTACTGCATGTGCTTATGTTTAACATGTAAAGTTGATTAAAAGTCTATTCCAGTTCAAGGACCAGACAAGCTGCTGCATGAGTGTGCCATTTGATTGTGGTGCTTTCTATGGTCATTGAGAACATGCTGGGAAAGTGAAAAAAAAATTGATTGCGATACTCCTATTCATATTCATATTTATTAAATTTTATGATTCACATCTTCAGTTGTATGAACCACTGGAGAAATCACCAGAAGTGTTTAGTTTGCTCTGGAGAACATGAATGTCGTTTGAATATATGATTCCTCTACTCTGGGTTTCTGTTATGTACTTTTGTTGCATTGAGTCATGAACAACCTAACTTAGGGAGCTAAAGACAGGGAACTCATCTGATCCTTTTATTTATTTAGTTATTTTAATTTTTGAAAGATCAACTCAGGATGCTTAATTGTTATCTTCAGGATACTCCTATTCATATTCATATTTTTAAATTGCTATTTGAAAATATTGAGTTGTAGGAATAAGAATGTTGAAATTATAGATTGAATTATACTCTTAAAAATGTTTGGTCTCTTCTCAAGTACTGGATAGTGGGTTAGAAGAAGAAATAATATAGATATTTGAAAAAAAAATACTTTTTAGACCGGTTGTGTCTACACCGGTCTAAAAGGTGACTTTTTAGACTGGTTGCTACAACCGGTCTAAAAAGTAACAGAATTTTTAGACCTGTTGTATCAAGACCTAATTTAGAACTAGTTTAAAAAGTCATTTTTAACCGGTCTAAAAAGTCATTTTTCCACTGGTGTGTCTATGTTTTTTACTTTCCTTTTTTAAAAAGGGTCATCTTTTGCGGTAGTAGAATCTATATTATGTAGAAGTAAGTAATGAAGTTGCAAACCACTGAATGACGCTTCCACAAGATTTTGAAACTTATTCTGAAAAACCCACTCAACTATAGGTTAAAATCCTGTCTTGAGATTGGGAATTTAAAATGATTTTATGAAAGTGGTTTGGACTTATTATGTACAAACTCATCCGATCAATTACGAGAACAAGGCATTACAGATTTCTACTTGTTAGACATGAATTTTGACCTTAAGCCACCAACGTTGACCTTGTGGCAACCATGCCTCTTGATTGTAGATTAATTTTGACAGTCAAAATAGTGAAGTTTCACATTTTGATCTTCATGAAAATTGTAGCTCTAGACCTTAGCTTGAAAATGCATATGAAAGCTCCTCATTTCAATATGTCTAGCTCAAGTTATGGTCAAATTAGTGGGTAAAGGTCACACTAGGATGAATTCACGTTCTCAACTTCCAAGCAAAATTTGAAACCCTTGAAGATAGAACTGGGTTTTGGTCACAACAGAAAAGTTCTAAAGATTTTTCTTAACTTTTTATCCATATAAAGAGCATCCTGACCCGACATCTACAGCTCTAGATATTTTCTAAAAACTGAAACAGGGTTAAAATTTAGTATTTTTTGATAAATTATATTTTATGCCAAGATCGTTATTTATTTATCAATTACATTTAAATTCATTACATTAAGCTCAAATATCATCCACAAAATTATCATATAAGAGAAAATAAATATGCAAATATTTTGCTTATCAAGAGGATGGAAAATGAACATTTTATTAATCAATCAATCAAAAATTGAATACAATTGAGACTTAAGCTCTATTCATAAAGCCCTAGAAATAATAAAATAATAATCTAAATTTAAATTCAAATCTAAATCAAATCCTAAGATAATGACCAACATTCAGCAACTCATCCGGACTAAGATGTTCACTTTCAAAACCTCATATTAGAAACGATTTCCAAATCAAAGCACTGTGTTAAGAATTAGCCCGCCCTACCCTCCCAAATTTGGCATTTAGGAGCTGAGTCATTCAAGTAGGGGAGAAATAGTGGGGTATGGGATAATGAATATCTAGGGTTTAATTAGGATATCTAGGGTTATCCATTAGTAATATTAAATAAGGATAGTTGTTAGCATGTAAATGATTTATTAAAAAGTGCAAGTGTATACTGTCGTAAACAAGTAATATAGAAGTGAGTAGAATATTGTTCCCATGAGAATTGATTACTAAGTTCCAAAATTGGTAATCTTGATTCGATTAGGTCGATTGATTAGTTGTTGATTGAAATTACAAAAGTAAAAATGGTTAAATATGAATGCAATTGATATGAAAACAATTATGAGAAAAAGCCCTAATGATCAGATTTCACTTAGCAAATTTTGGATTGCATCACCTATCTATTCTAGTTCAATTTATTTCATATGATTGATAGCCGAGTTTTTCTAATTTAATTACTAGCTTCTTTCAAGGTCAAGTAATTCTGTAATTAATTGCTAATCCAATATATCCTTATATGAATTAAAGTAATTAATCGTGCATTAAAATTTAGGGAAAATCCCTTAAAAATACCACCTAAATACCAAAATCCCAAATCAGTCCAGCGAATTTGAAAATTTCGGTTCAGTTTGTGTTAGTACGGATGAACAGTACCAGGTATGTGAAAAGACGATTTTGCCTTTTAGCCCTCCCTCTCGCCACTTCAGAATAACAACACGAGACTCTTAATTAACAACTCATGTTTCGTAATTAACAACTCCAGTTTCTTCTTTTTATTTTCACAATAACAACATCGGCCTTGTTATTAACAACATTATATTCTACATTAACAACTCCCATTTCTTATTTCACAACTTCGTAATTTAAGTTTCAGGGCCAATAACAAAACCTCTTTCTTTATTAACAATATCATATTTTACATTAACAACACTATCTTTTTTAGATACGAATATATGAAAGAATAAAGCGGAGTTGTTAATTAAGAATCCAGAGTTGTTAATTAAGAGTCTCTTGTTGTTATTCTGAAGTGGTGAGAGGGAGGGATGAAGGGCAAAATCATCTTTTCGCATACCCGGCACTGTTCATCCGTACTAACACAGCACTGAACCAGAATTTTCAAATTCGCTGTACTGATTTGGGATTTTGATATTTCTGTGGTATTTTATAGGGATTTTCCCTAAGATTTATACAACTTATTAAGACTATACAACTCATAAATATATTCCTATTTCATATACAAGTTATGGTTTTAATTATAGGATCTACATACATGAATCTACTTTTGGTCTCAATATACATATTGAAATCATTCAAAAGCTGGTCAATCAATTGAAAGCATTAAAAACAATAATCAAAACTCAATCATGAAGGAAAAATTAAAACTAGATTTAATAAGTTAAAATTCAATCCGTCATTAGTAAGCTACATAATCACCCTAGGAGAATGAAAATTTAGCTCATGATGAAATAAAAAATAAAACCAAAATAGATTAAAAACTTCATAAATATTGCATAAAACTTAAGTATTAAATTCTAAAACAAAAAAGTACAACAACAAGATGCATAAAATTGGAAAAATCTAGCCCTCCTTATAGGAGGTAAAACCTTCCATGTATGTGGCAAGCTATACTATCCAGGAAGGAGGTCTACCTAAGCCTTCCAAGAAGGAGGCATGCAACAAACATTACAATACATGAAATTTAACTCTAAGGTATGTGTCCCCTTATGTCTTCTAGTCCTCTATTTGTAGATGAATTGGGTGCAAAGATTTCCACTTGTTAGGTATGAATCTTAACCTTAAGCCACTAGTGTTGACCTTGTGGAAACCATGCTTATTGATTGCATTTGAATTTTAATAGTCAAAGCGGTGGATTTTCACATTTTTGTCTTCATAAAAGTTGTAGATATGTATCTTAGCTTGAAAATGCATGTGTGAGCTCCTTATTTCAACATTTGCAACTCAAATTATGGTCAAATTAGTAGGCAAAGGTCATACTTGAACAAATTCACGTTCTCCACTTCTAAGCAAAATTCGAAACCCTTGAAGATTAAACTGGGTTTTGGCCTCAACAAAAAAGTTATAGGGCTTTTTCTTAGCTTTTTATCCTTATAATGAACATTCTAATATGATTTTTAGAGCTCCAGATATTGCTTGAAAATTGAAACATGGTTAAAATTTAGTATTTTTTGATAAATCTATTTTATGCCAAAATTATTGCTTTTTTATCAATTACACCCAAATTTATTACATTAAGCTCAAGTATCATCCAAAAATTCATTATATAAGGGAAAATGAATATGTAAATATTTTAATCATCAAATTCCCCCATACTTGGCTTTTGGAAGTCCTCGGACAACATGGAGTGACTAATAAATTCTTACTACGCTTCCAACAAACTCAGAAGTGTCAAGTCATAAGCAAGAACAAGATTGGAGAATAAAGAGATCATAGTATTCATGAATCAAGGAAAATATAAATTAGTAACTTTATTTGAAAATGAATGAACCAAATTCATAATTGTGACTCATTCTCTCAATCTCTCAAGTATTTAAGGGTAATTGTTTTGCTCAAATTCAAAAAAAAAAGTGCAGTACTATTAGTTTGCTAAAAATCTTAATCTCCACTACCTAATTCACATGCATAATTCAAATCAAAAGGACTTTTAAGGGTTGTAATGGGGTTAAGGTAAAAGGAATGTAAAACGTGATATGAAGGGCTACATTTAAGAGATTAATAGAGCAATTGAAAAAATGGGCTAAAGTTAATGATATATACACCCCCACACTTGTCATAAGTGCATTTCAAAAAAATTTTAAACGCTTTGCTCATCTTCCAAAGAACTTGATATATCATTAAAACACATGTAAATGGGTTGAGAATAAAGAAACAATCAATTAGGCTCAAAGGGGCTTATCAACAATATAATTGCAAGTTTGGCTATTTGGCTCTCGTTAAAGAAAGAAAATGAATGCCTTTATCATTTTTTTATTGCGTATGTGAAATGTAATCTCAAATAGATTTAAAGCAAGTTCTAGAGTGACAATTTAATAGGTGAATATCACACACAAGAAAAAAAATCATTATTGATAAAATAGGCTCAAAAGCTCACTGTCAGGGGCATTCAAACTTAGCTCATTCAATATCAAAATTCATCACAAATCATAACAATTAGTTGTTTAATCATGCTATAAAATCTCTAAATTCCATTAATCCTTACATAAAACCAAGGTAATGAAACCCGGACCGGACCAGCCGGTCCGGCCCGGAAACTGACGAACCGGCCTGTAAACCGATCTGATTCCAGGTCCGGTCCGGGTTACCTATTTAAAAATTTTTTAAAAAAAATTTCCTTTAGAATTTCATACTATAAGTCTAAAATTTTCAATTTTTCACCGGTTTGGTCTCGGTTTAGCTCAGGTTTGGCCCTGGTCTGACCCACTGACCCTTAACCCAGTACCCCGACCGGTTCAATATCCGGTCCGGGTTATACCTTGCTTAAAACTTATATACTTCTTAAAATCATTAAAAATCCCCTAGACAGGATTTGTTTTCTTTTTACATAAGATGAAACAAAAACATGCAACTAATAAATGGGTCTCAAGAGTTAAGAATAACTCTTTACTTTGCCATCTTTGCATACCCCATGTATCTAATGGTTTTACTAACCAACTAATATATTTTAATACTCCTCCCCTAACCTAAATTAGACATTTTCCTCACTGTCTTTGATCTAGAGCTTAGAGAAAGTTTTTATCTAAAAGAAACTAAACATACAATAAAGTAAACGAAAATGCTAAGAGTAAAACCATAAGATTAAGAAAAGTTACAACCCAAGAGTGGTATCTGAATTTAGCTTCTGACTGCTGTATGAAGATTGCCCACCTATTTGCTTGACTAATAGATTTGGTTTAGGTTCATAGATTTGTAGTTGATCCATCAGCTGTTCAGCTATTAGTGTAGAAATTATGGTATGGCGAGTCGCTTTTGATATGAATCCCATTTCCATAACATGATCAAAACGAGACAACAAATCATAATAAAAACCATTAACATTTAATAGTCCTAAAATTGTTGTGAAAGTTTAGTAGTTTAGCCCAATATGCAATGTTAGAAATCCTATCCAATGTTTCTAAACCACCAGGTAGAGTGATAAAAGCTTGAACATGATAGAATATATGTCTCATACGTTCAGGCAAGCTTAAAACCTATACGTCTTTTTCTAGGGAAAAGATATGACCATCTAACTCCTTCACACGAACACTCAAACCCTTGCTTCCATTAATGCTTGCAAAAATGGCCATACATCCCCTAAGGCCCTGGAGGCCTCCCCTGTATACAAAGTTGATCTTTCTAGTAGCTAATGTATTTCCAAGTTCTTTTGCTGTAGTTAGAAACTCTCTATCCTTTCCCAAATCAATTTTGCCAAAAATATAGATAGATTTAAATCTACATTTTTGTGTAATACCCTTTTTCTCTTCTTTACTCTTGGACATTTTGTGTGTTTACAAGTGGAAGAGTGCATATTTATACTATTAAAATAGCGACAACAAAATCATGCAAATCCGCATTTTTCAAAGAAGTTTGAAGAAATTATCGACTCGAATGACCGGTATAATGTTGTATAAAGAAATTAAACAAAATGAGTAAAGAAATTCAAAAGTTACCAAAAAGGTAAGGTAGATTAGACAAAAGCATGATCATGAACAGTAGTTGTGATAGATTAGATAAGAATTGAGGATTCGCTTCCCATCTATTTTTCTTATAAACTGGCAAACAAGGTTTTTTAATGTCAGATTCCTAAGATAGTAGCACTCTTTTTCTTTGTTAAATAAGTTCATTAAATCAAGAAGAATAGCATGAATATCGCCACTAGGACGTGTCTCAAGAATTTGAATAATATTGTCCAATGACTCCTTACTCAGCTTATCCTTTATGAAGTGAATTTTATCTTCTTCATTTATAGAAACCATACCTTTGCTCTTACAGCGCTGATCACATGTCCACCATGCACATTTATGTATTCTTTTAGCTCTTCTCTTTTTAGAGTAAGAACTTCTCTAACCGCCTTCGTAATTATATCTGAAATACGTGATTAAAGTGAAATAGAGACCAATAATAATCAAAGCTTAATTTCAAACCCATATACCAGATAGGGGTTTCACAAAATACATTTCAAAAAACAATTACCCTAGTTTCACATTCACATTTTGAATACAATTACCACACGAAGATAAATCACATTTCTATAAATATCAGAGTGCACAACATAATTCCCGGCCAATCCTGGGGTCCATTCATTAATCAAAGGTGTACAAGGCACATTTGCACATTACAAATTTTCATACGGGGATTACACAAATCTATCTCGAATATATAATCAAATCTTCATCCACATATACGCATCCCAACTATGATAACCAACCACCAAAATCTTATCTCGAAGGAGACCTTGACGCCCTGGGTGCTAGCTCCATCCTTGATCTACGACCCAGTTTGAAAGGTTAGTAGGGGAGGGTGAGATTCTAGAGAATCTCAGTAGGGAAACATTACCAATATGCATACAAGATAGATGTTTAATGCATGACATGCTTGCATAACTCATGCTCACACACAATGACAAATCTGTAAGCTCAATGCTTCGAACAACATACTTTTGGCCATAGTATAAATTGAAACATAGCTTCAAATTATTCATACATGTTTCATACAATCAAGCAAAGTAAAGACATACATTAATACACCAGAAAAAATATCAAATACATGCAGGAGAGGTAAGTTCCCTACACTTGTGCTTTACACGTATGTTCCAACACCAGCAACTCACAATCAAGGTGAAAATCAAACCTTATAACCAAAGCAAGGACATAGGGTTAATCCCTTTTCCAATTCCTTACCTTTCAAACACTTAAGTTGTTATCATTTAAGACCTTTAGGTGGCTACTCAAAGCCTAAACACATGCCTAAAGGGTTGAGAGAAACTTGACCAAAGACCATCTTTTGAGACCTCAAAATCCCATTTTTAACTGCATCACTTGAGTGATGGATAACGTACTCGAGTGATGGACGACTCGTACCCAAGTGAGGACGGCTCACTCGTGCAAGTGCTTAGCCAAAAGCAAAGCTAGAAACTAGAAATACTCGCTGTACTCGAGCACCAAGATCAATACTCGAGTAATACCCCCATACTTACCCGAGTCCTACAAAGTGTGGCACAGGAAGTGACCACCTAAGAGCAACAAAGAACCCAGAGCCAAAGTGCACTCGAGCACTAGCTATGGTACTTGAGTGAGGGCACAAAACTCATGAGTGCTAGCTCACACTCTTGGCAAATCAACTGCGAGTGACAACCAGAGAAGTGGGCTCATAGTACAGAAGCACATGATCACTCAAGTGAGACCACCATTACTCGAGTGATAACCCACATCACTCGTAGGTGAGGAAGTGCACTCTTGCTTCTTCCACATACAAGTGCAACCAAAACCAAAGGGAAAAGGGAAAACATAATGCAGCACTCGAGTGACACCCCTGTGCACTCGAGTGAGGCTCTAACAGAAGCCATATTGCAGCAGATGACGGAATTTTCCCAACTTAACTAATACGTTTCCAATGGTCCTTAAACTTAAACACAAAGTCACCCCCATATAATTTCACACAAGGAACACATTGGAAACCTCAAAACACCCAAATTCACATCAAAATGACAATTTCCCCATGGTCACACTTATTGCACACTTTACCTAATTTTACTACTTTTACTTCCAATGTTCTAAATCAATCTCAATGACCATTTTACACATTCAAACACCATTTTCAACATAAAAAACATGCAATTTATAGAATTACATGTCACACAAAACCAGGGAAAAATTCCACAATTTTCAAAACTCAACAAAAAATCATAAAACTTAGATAAAAAGGTACAAATACTCTCCTTTTCCTCTTTCAAATTTCCTCAAGCTTCAAAACACCTCCTTTCACAAATCTAAAACCATAGCAATAAAGCTCTCATTACTATGAACAACTTTATAGAAGAGTGTTTAAGCTAAAGAGGATAAGAACAAGGCTAAAATATCTTCTTTCTCTTTCTCTTTCTTCCTTTTGAGCTAGGTGACCAAGGAAGCATGGAAGAGATAGAGAAATCAAATTTTTACTCCCCCTAAGCTCTTGGCTGATTTAGAGAAGAAAGGAGAGAGGGAAGAGCTTTTTGAAACATTGACCAATCCAATGGTCCACAAAGTGACAAGTGTCACAATCTCATTACACCTCTCATGAGCTCACATAAGCACACAAACACAAACATGATTCCACCCTTTGATCTCTTCACAAATCAATCACAACCATTGATCTTAAAGTTACCAATGAGCTTCCTCTTCGGCAACTTATCAATTGGTTAGTAACTTTACCATTTTGCCCCTGATTATCGTAATTCCCTTGAATCACCACCAAACATATTATATCTTTTCATTAGCCACAATATGCGCCCTCCCTATTTTTTAATTCAATTTAGATGTTCTTCCATAATTGAGCTTAAATACAGGGTTTCAGAACTACTCACAATGCATACTAATCACAGTTCACATAATAATCTCCAAAAGGGTCCACTTAGCACTAATTACATCCACTTTTGGAGTCATTAAACCCTTAACCAAAATTTGGGATATTACAACTTCTTCCATTCCTGGCATAGGTTTAATAAATGACTCATGAATCTCACCTGCTAAGCATACCTTAGCTTCAATGATCCAGCGTACATCCTCAGGAAGGCCAAAACGCTTGAATATCTTCATTTTTTCAAGTTAACAGCTATAGATTTTCCTAAGCACATCTTTGGGAGAGTAGGGAACTTATTTTTAAGTTTTGCAAGATATTCCTCCATATTAACTTAAAATGTAAACTAAATTTTTTAATCCTGTGCAGCATACTTTAGTGAGTAGGAAAGAAAAATTAATGAGTAAGAAAAAGAAGTTTTGGGTTGCCTCCCAAATAGCCGCCCTTCTTTAACGTCTTTAGCTAAACAAAAATCAAACCAATTGACTTTTTTTACTTATTTTTTTGTGCTAGAAGGAGGGCTTACCTATTGGTTCGTTAAAAGTGATGACAATTTTCAAAGTGTTGAGTATACTATTATTATACTCTTTTTGTCTTTGCCCATTAACTTTGAATTTTGATCACCATCTTGAATCTCCACAGTTCTATATGGCCATACTTGAATCACAGTAAAAGGTTCTGACTACCTTGATCTCAACTTTTTTGGAAAGAGCTTTAACCTTGAGTTATATCAAAACACTTTTTGTCCCAATGTGAACTCTCCCCTCAAAATTCTTTATTCATGCCACATTTTTGCCTTTTCCTTGTATAACTTGGCATTTTCATAAGCTTGTCTGAATTCTTCAAACTCATTAAGTTAGAGAAGTCTCTTCTCACTAGCTGCCTTTAAGTCAAAATTTAAGGTTTTTATTGTCCAATATATTTTGTGCTCCATTTCTACTGGAAGATGGCATGCTTTTTGGTAGACCAATTGATATTAGGATGTACCAATTGGTGTCTTGAAGGTAGTTCTATAAGCCCAAAGTGCATAGTCTAATTTCCTTTCTTAGTCCTTCCGATTGGAATTCACCGTCTTCTCTAAGATCTATTTCAATTCTTTGTTTGAGATTTCTAATTGCTTGCTAGTTTGTGGATGATATAGAGTTGTAACCTTATAAGTTACTCCATATTCAGCATATCAAGGAGTGGGTTGTGATTGCATGACAAAAAGTTACTCATCTGGGAAATTTTCCTTGATTGGTGATTTTCTCTTTGATTCAAATGGCTTTAATCGAGAAAGATGATCTACAATGAGATTCACGGTCCCTTTTTTGTCTTTGATTTCCAAGTCAAATTCTTATAGCAGAAGCAGCCATCTGATCAATCTATGCTTAGCATCTTTCTTCTCAATCAAGTATTTGATTGCTGAGTGGTCAGTCCAGACAATGACTTTTGACCCAATCAAGTAGGCTTTGAATCTATCGAATGCAAACACTATTGTTAAAGCCTCCTTTTCTGTTGTTACATAATTCAGCTGTGCGTTTGAGAGTGTCCTGCTAGCATAATAGATGGCATGAAAGAGTTTATCTCTTATTTAGCCTAAAATAGCTCCAACTGTATAGTCACTTGCATCACACATCATTTTGAATAAAAGGTTCCAATCTGGAGCTATGATAGCTAGTGCAGAAGTCAAGACTCTTTTAGAGTTTGGAAGTTTGATAAGCATTCTTCATTAAACACAAAGGGAGTGTCTTTCTCTAACAGCATTCAAAGTGGCTTTGTAATTTTTGAAAAGTCCTTGATGAATTTTCCATAGAAGCTCGCATGTCCTAAAAAACTCCGAATGCCCTTGATTGAGGAAGGGGGTGGTAGCTTTTTAATTGTTTCAATCTTGACTTGGTCCACTTTAATGCCTTGATTAAATACGTTGTGACCCAACACGATTTCTTATTATACTATGAAATGACATTTCTCCCAATTTAGAACTAAATTTGTCCCTACATAACGTTGTAAGGCTTTTGACAAAATTGAAAGATAATGATGACATGATTCTCTAAAAGTTGAGAAATCATCTATGAACACCTCAATGAAATTTTTTGCCATATCTAAAATGTTACTCTTTTAAAATGTTACTATTGGATTACATAAATCTAATGGCATCTTTCTGAAGGTAAATGTACCATATGAACATGTAAAAGTTGTTTTCTCTTGATCCTCTGGTGCAATTGTAATTTGATTATATCTTGTATACCCGTCTAGAAAAGAATAATAGCCTTTCCCAGATAGTCTTTCAAGCATCTGTCCATAAATAGTAGAGGAAAGTAATCTTTTCTAGTAGCTTTATTGAGCTTTCTGTAGTCAATGCACACTCTCAGCCAGTTACCATTCATTATGGAATTAGTTCATTTTTCTCATTAGGTACCACTGTCATTCCACCTTTCTTTGACACAACTTGAACTGGAGTACCTATTGATTATCAGAGATTGTGTAGATTATACTAGTATCCAGCCACTTTATTACCTCCCTTCTCATCACCTCCTTCATATTCGGATTGAGTTTTCTCAGTTGCTCGACTGATGACTTGCAGTTATCTTCTATTAGGATCTTATGCATATAAATTGAAGGACTAATTCCTCTTATATAAGCTATTGACCATCGAAATGTTGTTTTATACTCCCTTAAAACTCTCAATAACTTTTCTTCTTTATCAGGAGTAAGAGTTGTAGAGACGATCATGGGTAATGTTGAATTTCCTCCCCAGATAAGCATACTTTAACTAGGATGGTAGTTTTTTCAACTTCGGTATTGGTGGTTTTACTATTGATGGTAGTGGCTTTCTCGACCTTTCTCCCAAATCTTCAAATGGTTTCTTGATAAAAATTGAGTAATTTCCTTCAAGGTACCTAATCTGCTCTAAGACTTTAGGATTAGTAGATTTTGATGCATCTACCATTCCCATTGCTAATAGTTTATCCATGCAAATTTCGTTCACGACGTCTTTTGTGCAGGTGGTCAATGAATCTACTTTGTAATAGGTGTAACCTTCATTTGGAAAGGACAAAGCCTTAAAATATTGAAAGATAGATTATCTTAAACTTACAAGGTTAACTTTCCCTGTTACACATCTATTAAAGTTCTTCCATATGCTAGGAATGACCTTCCAAGAATGATAGAAATTTCTTGGTCTTCTTCCATATCAAGTATTATGAAATCTGCTAGAAATATGAGTTTGTCAACCTTCACTAGAATATCTTCTAAGACACCACTTAGATGTTTTATTGTTCGGTTAGCTAGAAGTCATGAAACTGTGGTAGGCTTAACCTCTCCAAGACCAAGTTTTCTATAGATAGATAGATGCATAAGATTTACACTTGCTCCTATATCACAAAGTGCTCTTTCAAAGTGACATTGACCTATGGTGCAAGGTATGCAAAAGCTTTCTAGATCTTTCAGCTTTGGTGGTAACTTCTTTTGTAGAATAACACTGCACTCCTCAGTAAGTGCAATTGTCTCAAATTTCTCAAGTTTACACTTATTTGAGAGAATGTCCTTCATGAATTTTGCATAACTGGGCATTTGGCCAAGAGTGTCTGCAAAAAGATTGTTGAGATGTAACTTTTTGAAAACCTCTAGAAACTTTCCAAACTGCTTGTCCAGCTTTGCCTGTACAAGTCTCTGATGGTATGAAATTGGTGGCACATATGGAGGAGGGTTATCTGGAAAGCTAATTCTTCCTGGCAGCACATCATCCTCTTTAGGTTTCTGTGCTTCCTTCTTCTGTTTTTCAACTTTTTCTTTCTTTTCTTCATCATTCTTCTTTTTAATTATAGGCTCTTTCAATTCTTAGTGCAATGGCCTTCACATGCTCTCTTGGGTTTCTTTCGATGTCACTTGGTAGAGTTCTTAGTTGTATGGAATTCAACATATTTGCAATATGACCCATTTAGATCTCCAAGTTCTTTATTGAGTCTTCTTGGCTTTTGAGTGTTGCATTAGTCCTAGCCATGAATTGAGATATATTCATGGTTAGTTGAGCTAGTACATCTTCCATATTCACTTTCTGCTGTGATGGATTTGGTGGTTGAAGAGCTTGTTGCCGGTAGTTCCCTTGTGTCATGATTACATTTTGATTATTCCTCCAACCAAAGTTTGGATGATTTCTCTAACCTGGATTGTAAGTGTTTGAGAATGGGTCATTTCTTTGATTTTCTATGTGATGAGCTTGCTCTGGCATGAATGGCAGTCCTTCTTGACATTACGTGCTCATATGAGGTCCTCCACATCGATCACAGGTTTAAGTAGAAGTGCTAATTACATTTGCTTGGGTTGTCAATAAGCTCACTTGCTTGGATGTAGATGCAACTTGAGAAGGAAAAGTTGAAAGGATATCCATCTTGTGCACTCTAAGTGCTTTCTTTAAAATGTTACGTTCAAATGTCCATTGGTTTACATTGGCTGCCATCTCCTTAAGTATATTGTAGGCATCATCTAGACTTTTTACCATTAAAGATCCTCCAGCTGTAGCATCTATAAGAATTCTGGAGGTATGTGTCATCCCATTATGGAAAGTTTGCAGTTGCCGCTAACCTAGTAACCCATGATGAGGACATCTCCTTAGCAACTCCTTGTAACTTTCCCAGGTTTCATAGAGGCTTTCTATTTCATGTTGGGTAAATGAGGCAATTTCATTCCTCAATTTAGCAATATTTCCTGAAGGAAAGTATTTTGCCAAAAATTTCTACGCCAAGACATCTCATGTAGTTATACTCCCACTAGTAGCGAGTGTAACCAGCTCTTAGCCTTATCCCTGAGTGAAAAAGGGAAAAGTTTAAGTATAATGGCATCATTAGTAACACTTTTATGCTTGAATGTGTCACAGATTTCTAGAAAGTTGGCTATATATATTGATAGTCATAGAGTGTTTTAGTATCTATTGCTTCTTCCCCCGGATCTACCATCAGATTGCTTAGGATTGAAGTAGACTGCTTTCGAACTCTTCGATTTCTTCGACAAGTTCTCTCGATCTCATAATCAAAAGGTTATAGTTCAATGCCCTTCTATATGGTCATGCATTAAGCAAAAAGCTTGAAAAGAAGAAACATAAGACAAAAAAGAAAAACAAATGTAATGTGAAGACCAAATTAGTATTAAAATTACTTGGTATTGATATTAATGACAACAATCCTCGGCAACAGCACCAAAAACTTGTTATGCGTGTAAATGATTTATTAAAAAGTGTAAGTGTACACTATCGTAAACAAGTAATATAAAAGTGAGTAGAATATCATTCACATGAGGATTGATCACTAAATACCAAAATTAGTAATCTTAATTCTATTAGGTCGATCGATTAGTTGGTTATTGAGATTATAACAGTAAAAATGATTAAATATGAAAGCAATTGATATGAAAAAAATTATGAGAAAAAGCCTTAGGGATCGGATTTCACTTAGCAAATTTTGGATTAAATAATCTATCTATTTTAGTCCAATTTATTCCACATGATTGATAGCCGAATTTCCCTAATTTAATTACTAGCCTCTTCCAAGGTTAAGTAATTCTATAATTAATATTATTCCTATATGAATTAAAGTAATTAATCATGCATTAAGACTACACAACTCTTATAAATATATTCCTATTTCATATGCAAGTCATGGTTTTAATTATAGGATCTACACACATGCATCTCCTTCCGGTCTCAACATACATATTGAAATCATTCAAAAGATGACCAATCAATTGAAAGCATTAAGAACAATAATTAAAACTCAATCATAATGGAAAAATTAAAACTAAATTTAATAAGTTAAGATTCAATCCGTCATTAGTAAGCTACATGATCACCCTAGGAGAATGAAAATTTATCTCATAATGAAATTAAAAACAAAACCAAAATAAATTGAAAACTTCATAAACATTGCATAAAAATTAATTATTAAATTCTAAAGCATAAAGATACAACTACAAGATGTATGAAAATGGAAAAATCCAGCCTTCCTTCTAGGAGGTAAAATGTTCCATGTAGGTGGTAACATATACCGTCCATGAAGGAGGTCTACCTAAGCCTTTCAAAAATGAGGCATGTAAGAAACATTACAATGCATGAAATTTAACTCTATAATGATGTGTCCCTTTGTGTCTTCCACTCCTCTATTTATAGCTGAATAGGGTGCAAGGATTTCCTTGTTATGTATGAATCTTGACCTTAAGCCACCAATTTTGATCTTATGGCAACCATGCTTCTTAATTGAATTCAAATTTTGATAGTCAAAATGGTGGATTTTCACATTTTTGTCTTCATAAAAGTTGTAGATTTGGATCTTAGCTTGAAAACACATGTAAGAGAGCTCCTCATTTCAACATTTACAGTTCAAGTTATAGTCCGATTAGTAGGCAAAGGTTAGACCTAGACAAATTCACATTCTATACTTTTAAGCAAAATTTGAAATCTTTGAAGACTGAACTGGGTTTTGACCTCAACAGAGAAGTTGTAGGGCTTTTTTTTTATAACTTTTTATCCTTGTAAAGAACATCCCAATCCGATTTTTAGAGCTCTAGATATTGCCTAAAAATTGAAAAAGGGTTAAAATTTAGTATTTTTTGATAAATTCTATTTTATGCCAAAATCATTATTTATTTATCAATTACATATAAATTCATTACATTAAGCTCAAATATCATACAAAAATTTATTATATAAAGGAAAATAAATATGCAAAAATTTTTCTTATCAATAGTTATTCATGATATTATTTATTAGTGATTTGGATGAAACCTTAGTCACCTCAAAGTCCAATCAAAATTTTATTTAAAACTAATGCAATACAATGAAGCAATTTTTAAATCATTCTCTTACCAATGAGCCTTTATTTTGAATCCCTAAGTTAAACTAAATGCTAAAAAAGGGTTAGAAAGGGAGTTTCGAAAATGAGTTTTCTTTAAATAAATGCATAAAAATAAAGCTATAACTAATCTTTTTGGTATTGTAGAAACAATGAATATCTAGGATTTTAATTAAGAGATTTATGATTATCTATTAGGAATATTAAGTAATGACAGTTATTCATTGGATTATTATTTATTAGTGATTTGGACGAAACCCTAGTTGCCTCAAGGTCCAATCAAAATGTTACCTAAAACTAATGCAATACAATGTATCAACCCTAGAATCATTCTCTTATCAAGGAGCCTTTTTTGCTATTAGTTTGAGTCCTTTAGGATTAATAACTTTAGGCTTCTGGTCCTTCAGCAATATTAATTCTTTTCAGATTCAATTTCTCCAAAATGACCTACAAAGAAAATAAACCTAAATTGTAATACTTTATATTCCAAAAATCAATCACTTAGGGTAAATCATGAAATATTAAATATATGACATTTTTCCCTTTATAGCCTTGTTTTCATTTAAACAACTTTAATCACAATTAATCATAATTAATACCATTTAAACCCAAGAATAATAATAAAATCCATAAATATATTATGAAATAGTGTGCGATCAATTATATTTATTATTTTAATATTTGTAGTATTTCAATAAAATATGATATCTTTATTAACCTATAATTATCCTCAATATCGTAGGATTTGATTTAGATTTGAATTTAAATTTACATTATTATTTTATTATTTTTAGGGAACTATAAGTAGAGCCTAGAATTCTTTAATAAGGCGTTCCTTTTCCCTCCTCTCTTATCTCTTCTCCCCTCTTTTCTATTCTTTTTCTTACCCTTACACCTAGACTGTTTTACATTAGGAACATGTGAAAGAAGAGTAGTAGAAGTGAGGGGATCAAGAATAGAAAAATGGATAAAAATGTTTAATCATATGATAATTTTTACTTCTTTGGCTCATAATGCAAGGCCTAATTAACTAATTTGAGAATATCAAGGATGTTAGTTAAGTTAATTAATATGATATGATTTTTCTAAAACACTCTAATAATCTTTCTTAATTCTCTTCCCCTTTCCTACTCGATTATTGTTAAGGGAATATATATATATGATTAATTTGGGAAAAATTGATAAACATGTGAAATAAATCTTACATTTAGGACAAATATCAGCTCCCAAATAAGGACATACATTAAGAACCAGAAGAATATAAGATAGAAATCAGGGAAAAATGAATACTACCTCTGATCTTTAATATGAGAGCTAGTTAACTAATTTGAGTAGATTAAGAAAGTTAGTCATATTAGTTAGTTGTAAAAAAATATAGGTTTGTTTTCCTAAAATACCATACTTTATCTTGATTACCCTTAGATAGAAACTTCTTAATGTACGCAATCAATAGGGATACTTGAGGAAAAAATTATAAATTTGGGAGACACAATAGATTAAGGTCTTATATACAGTCCCTAATTAGCTCTTGTACTAAAGATCGGAGATGGTATACTAATTTAACACTAGTTGAAAATCACTTTTCTGCAAATTGGTTTGAGAACCAGCACAGAAAAGTCATGACTTTTCAAACTGATCGGATAACTGGCATAAAAAATAGTTTTAAGTCTGGTTATTCCTTATTAAGAAGTTAACCAAAAAATTTAAAAAAATGATATTTGCTTTTTTTAGTCCCCATTGGAAAACTTTTCGGGTAGAGATTGATCTCTACTAATAAGTTAACAAAAAAAATTTAAAAAATTGATCTTTACATTAATGAGAGAGAATGAAAATGAGAGAGGAAAGATGAGATAAGGATATGTGTGTTTTCTATTTTGAGATTGTGATCAATGTTGTAACACCTTACATTTCTGCTCCTTTATTATGTATACAGAAGCATTTCTATTCAATTCGTTAGGGGTTCACTTGTCAATTCCGGCTATTAAGCCGTTATTCTTGCCAAATATCAGAATCGTTCCATTTTTTATTCTTATTCATAGTTGCAATGAGTTTAGCGATCCTGATTATGACTTAATTCGATTACGCGCATTCGTACTCTTCATACATATATTCTTGTCGTGCAGATACTTTACATATAGTAAATTAATAAACGTTCTTTCTTTCTCGATTCTTCATCTTCTTTTCTTCTTGTTCATCTTTATCATTCTTTTCTTTCATAGTCCCATACCTATATGGTTGGTGGGGGTGTGATTTGGGGGAATCTCAGTGGCAAACATTACAGATAATACATGTAAGATGAATGATAGTGCATGATATGCTTGCCTTACATAGGCTCATGTTTATATCATTATATTCTGCATGCTCAATGTTTCATGCGACATACTTATAGCCACAACAAAAATAGAAACAGAGCTTCATTTATTCATACATACTTTACATAATCAAGTAAAACAATACAACAAATCAATACACAGCATAAACATCACATATATGCAAGTAAGTAAATTCACTACCTTTTGTCTTCGTGTCCCCTTTTGTACCTTTTCTTCCAACCATTGAAATTGTTTGGAAATTCTTCCATTTTTCTTCCTTGTCATCTCATGGCCCTAGGCACATAACCATACATTAGAGCCATAATAAATGAATGTCCAATGTGGCTACATAGGCCTTTAGGACATATCTCTTATATTTGGGCCAATAATTGTCCCAATTTTAATAACTCAAAACATTTTGGTTAGTTAACTTTAAAATTAACACATTAGGTGCAATGGGTATTTAATGGGCCCACACAAACTCCAAGTACTTAACTTAACCCTTGGAAGTTAATTTTTTTACCAAATGCCATTACTTTTCATTTTCGCACTATTTCAGAAAGTTCGCATATTTTTTATTTAACTTGGAAAAATCATAACTTTGTCTAGAAACCTCCAATTAGGGTGGTTCAAAGCCCTATATGGCCCTTATTAAGTCTATGTTATGGTAAAAATATTTTCTCTAGCCTGTTCCATGGACAAAAATCTAGAATCACCATTAAACTCATACTGTTATAGATTTTCACCAGTTTTACATATCCAACTTCAAAAAGTCATATCACCTAATATATTAATCCAAATGTCACAAATGATATATAAAATTAAAGCTTATGATGTCTACTTTAAATCTAAAAATTTTTATAGTCATTGGATATCATTTGCTCAGTCAAAAATGTGTCACAATCAGACTGCCTCATAGAACTCAAATTTGGTAGCACTTAAACTAACTTATATTATCATCAAACACCATATATCATCATATATTCATGATTAAAACATCATTAAACCTCAAAACTCTAGCTTGGATGAAACATATGGAAGCCATAAGGTCCAAGAAAACTCATTAAAACCTCAAGCCAGTCAGTTCAAAATGAAGCTTAGGCTTACTTCTTCACATTTCTATAACTGGTTCGGTATTCCGGTAGCACTCCGGCAAGCAAGAAGCCACCAAACACCTTTAATAAAGAATTTGAAATAGTATAAATGTTGCTCTCACTGAGAGGAACAACATTATAGAAGACTCTGAGAGCTAGAAATGCCGAATCGAAGGTGAAATCGGCTCTGAAAATCTAGGAAAATCACTATTCACACCCCTTCTTTCTTCTTTTTATCTTCTCTATACTTTTCTCTATGTTTTTCTCTATTTTTTTCTTCCCATATCTGACATCTTAAAGAAAAATGGAGGGTTGGGATTTAATCTTGCATTTTGATAGCCTCCTTGTATGCCAAGTGTTAAAAGATTAAAGCACAAGATGACATGTGTCAATAAAGCATCTTGTCTTCTCTTTCTCTCTCTCTTGACCATCCTTTTTGTATCAAGGGAAAGGAAAGGCTTGACAATATCCCTAAACTCCCTGTTTAGTGTTCGAAAAGCCAAGTACACGACCGGACATGAGATCAATGGATTCCCTATACTCAAGGGCTAGATGTCACATTTTCTAAGTGCCACCTCAAAAGGCAAAAAGTAACCCTCATCATTAAGGACATTTGTCACTCTCTTATAAGGCCAACATAAAAGACACTTGGTGTAATATCCTAAATTCATGTAAGGGCTAAGAATCCCAACACTTAGTGTAAATAGTAATAGTGCAATCACTTTGAGAGTTTTGTATAAAATTAATTCCTGACTAATTTAGGACTAGGATTTATCCTTGAAAAGTGAAATGGTTGAGGCTAAAAATTTAAAAATAATGGGAGAGCCACTCTTGGAACTCCCAGATACCCATTGTGTCATTTGTGTAAATTGAAACGTCAGGATTGTAAAATACGAGTGTAAGTAGTCAGAGGTGTTAGAGCAAGCGTTTCACCCAAGAGGGGGGGTGAATTGGGTGATATTGAAAATTTCGTTGCAAATATGAAAACTTGACGGTGAATATAATGCAGTAAAGAGTAAGGAGAAATATCACCGAAGTGTATACCGAGAGTTATACTGGTTTGGCCACAACCACTTTGACCTACGTCCAGTCCTCAGAATATCTTTGAGAGTTTCACTATAATTTCCAAGATTCAGTGGGTTCCTGGCACCTCAGTACAAGCAAGTTCCTTCGCCTGGACACTCGCTCGCCCTTACAAGTTGTAATCCAATCCCAACTCAAGGTTCCACAACCTTAAGTTACCTCAATAACAAATATTGAGTTTGAATGAAATATCTCTCTCACAGAGTAAATAAGAATCACTGAAGTACAGAATTACAAGTATATGTAAAACAGAGTATTGAACTTAATAATGCGTTTGTGTGTGTGATCTTGTTATTTTTCTCTGTTTGGATGTTCCCATATATATAGATGTATTGGTAATGACTGTTGGAACCTTTTCTTCTCACCCGTTAGAGTGTGAGCAGCCACTGTTGACTTTTCCAGTATTTTAAAAATATCCGTTTGCGGTAGGTGGTGGTAGGTAGCGTTTGAACGTTGCATTTGACTTTCCTTATTTGGTAAGATCTCTTCATTGTTTATCTACGGATATGCTAAGAATACTAATACAATGAAAGGTTAATCACATAGGAAACAAATCAATGAACGTTGGAATGATTTCTGAATTTCTGGACTTGCATACTCGAGTAGTTCCTCGAGTATTCATTAAGTTTAATCGAGTATCATCGTGAGAGTAATGATAGCAAGTTAATAAATGAACATCACATAACTCGATTAGTGCATGAAGTAAACAATTTTACAAACCTTGGAAATACCTGTTTACTCGGGTACTTACTCGAGTATGGTACAAATTTCTTTATAGGTTACTCGAGTAGCTACTCGAGTAATCTCTCAAATAAACTTTAGGTTACTCGAAGAATCACTCCAGTAATGTTGGAAGGATTACAAGGCCGAGAGCACTTCAAGTTTGCTTACCTGGTTACTCGAGTACTTACTCGAGTAAACATCAATTTTCTGCATAGCTTACTTAGGTAGATACTTCAAGTACTGTGTAAATAACTCTGCAGATTACTCGATTACTAACTTGAGTAAACTAGTTCAAATATTTGACAAAGAATACTGGAATACCTGTATACTTGAGTAGTGCCTCGAGTGAAATGATAATAGCATTTCAGGTTATTCGAGTATTACCTTCAAGTTTTGCTTACCATAGTAAGTTACTCGATTAGCTCCTCGAGTAACGTTGGCAGGATTGAAAATGCCGAGAGCAACATATTTCTTGAAGCAGGGGACTCGAGTACAGACTCGAGTAACGTTGGCAGGCCGAGAGCAACTGGAAGTGATTTCCCTGATTACTTGAGTACTCACTCGAGTAACATTGGCAGGCTGAGAGCAAGTCCAAGTGATTTACCTGGTTACTCGCGTAGCTACTCGAGTAATGTTGGCAGGCCGAGACCAACTGGAAGTCTTTTACCTTATTACTTGAGTAACGTTGGAAGGTTACTTGAAGGTTGACTCTAGTTACTTCAAGTTTTTGTCTCATTATTCGAGTACTTACTCGAGTAACCCTTTAGAAATTTTGCCAGTAATGAAGTTTCTCAGCTTTTTCTCTTGGCCTTTCTTCATTACTCTAGTGCTTACTTCAAGTGACGATTTACCCTGTTATTACTTTGTTCAAACGTATTTGTTTATCAAATCTTTTTCATACCATTCTTTGTTATCATCAAAACATGAGAGATCTAACATTCTCCCCCTTTTTGATGATGACAAAACTTGGTGATTTTGAATAAAGTTTTTGAAATTGAGTTCTCAAATAAACACTTCTTGAAGTCAATGGTAATTTTGAAAACCTTTTTGAAATAACTTGTTAAGTGTCAATTCAAAGTGTTTTGGAAAATGTTGAAAATATAACATATTCACCTTGCATACATAATAAACTCATTAGTCCCACAATGTATTATAACTTAAAAACTTAAATGGACTTGAATTGAAATTATAACTTAAAGAAGTTGCATTGAACTTAAAATTGCATTACAAATATGAAAAGCTCTATGAAAAGCTCCCTAAATCCCATGTACACCCATATACCCAAAATGAAAGAAAACTTAAAAGAAACTCAGAAACTCCACAAAATCACACTCAAGCTCTTCTCCCCCTTTTTGTCTTCATCAATCAAGTGGAGGATCGGAAGGCTTGACCATAGAAATAGGCTTCACAAGAAGAACCAAAGGACCATCTGAACCAGAAGAATCAAAAGAAGAGGAGTTGGAAGATTCTGGTTCAGGAAGATTGAGTGGAGGGATATGAATGTCATCTCTTAGAGGAACTCGAGGGGGCTGATAGACAATTATAGTGGTGGTCTCAACCTTTTCTGTGGCATCTGCAGAATGATGACCAGAGGATGAGGGAGAGATTTCCTCTGTATGAGTAGGGGAAGGAATAGGTGTAGGTGTGGGTTCAGGCTGAGCTCTGGGTGGTGAATCCTAAATGATAATATGGATAGTCTCATTGGTTTCAGTATTATCCACTGAGCATAGGATATCTCTGGGTCTTGGTTCAAGTGGACTAGAGACTGGAGGTTTGGGAAAGGATATATCAGGGACAATTGGCTCAACCTCAATATGATGAAGCTTAGAGGGGATGTTCTCTGGAGGTATGATATTCTCTAGTGCAGATGATGGACCAGTAGAAGGTCCAGGACCCATAGAGTCTAATCTTGATAGGATCAACTTCAGAGTCTCACCCTGGGCACGCTGCTCAGCTAACAACTCCTCGTGCCTTTTGTCCATCCTCTCAACCAACTCAGCCATCTTGTCATTCATGTGAGTTATCAACTCAGCATTGGTGTTGGCGATGTCTACATGAAATCCCTTGAGCATATTTTCCATGAAGTGTTGAAGTGTGGCATTGAGGAAAGAGGGTGAAGAGGTAGTGGCAGCTAGAGCAGAAGACTGAGTGTCATCCATTTTACTCGTCTCAGTCTCTGTCTTCTTTTTCTTCTTAGAACCAGACTCCAGAGGACAATTGAGAGGAATTTCAATATTTAGCTTCCCAATATGGTTTCTTCCAATTGGAGTAACCCTCTCAATGTGCTCTTTACTCTCCAAGTACCATATCTTATTTTTCTTCAGGATAAGCGAAATAATCTGAGGATATGGCATAGGAGTAGTGGCTTTCCCATCTATTTTGTACCTCTTCATCTCAGAAAATATGTATTCCCCCAGATCCTTTTGTTCCTTTAGGAGTAAAGAAGCAAACCACCTATAGTCCCGGTCAAAGAAATGGGTATAGTTATTGGCTTTGTTCACAAGGGATCTAGAGTAAATATACCAAAGAACCCTGTGATGGTCACACATGTTACTCGGATTGAAGTTAAGAGGACCCACAAGCTCACCAGGTCTAAGGACAGTGAAAATCTGGTTTGGTTCAAGCTTGGAATAGATGTCATTTGGAGGGTTTTCTATTCCTAACCAAATGTTGATCGTAGAGGGTGAGATAAGAATTTTCTAGCCTCTAACTATTGTGGTCATTTCTTCCTCTGCAGAAGTCCTATTGGGTTTATCTAGAATTTCAAGGTTGCAGTAAAAATGAGTAACTACTTTTGTGCAAAAAGGAAGTCTAATTGACAGCCAAGGCATAAAAGGTTCAAGAAAGGGACTTAGGTCATACTTCAATACCTCCTGAAGTACCTTGAGATCTACACAGTGAGTTTTACAGACTTTTCTTCTTGAGAATTGTGTGAGATACTTCTGAGATTCCTCCAGTTTGTTGACATTGAACCCCTTTGGAGGTTTAGTGATCTCCACTTCTGGCAATTCTGACTTCTTGGATGATTGCCCCTTCTCTAGTTGATCAAGAATTCCAGCCATTGCCTTAGCCACATTCACATCATACTTGGGCTTTTTGGAGGGTTTTGGAGTGAAAGAGGGAGTGGAAGAATCAGAAGGTAGAGGAGAAGGAGACTTGACACTTTTGCCTCTCCCAGTAGAGGTGCTCTTCTTTGATTGAGCCCTTGTGACCACTGGCTCTTTAATCACAACACCTTTCTCCTTTGGTTTCGGTTGAGGTTTTGGTTGGATTTTTGCTTTTGATCTAGGTATGAGCTTTCGTCTCTTTCTGGGAGGAGAAGAAAGAGGATCAGAGAGTTGTGGAGATCTAGAAGAGTCTTTGGGAGTAAGGTTTTTGGTTCTAACCATTTTGATTCAGAGAAAACCTTGAAATCTCAGAAAACAGAGTGAGAAGTCGTGATAGGGGGCAAGGAGAATCTGAACAAAATAGGAGGTTTTTGGAGATAAGAATTGATGGGTTTTCACGGAAATCAAGTAAGGAAGAGATTGTGAAAACTTTTTCAGAGAAGACTGGGTGATTTACTCGAGGAGATTTTGTGGAAATGACTGAGTTTGCGATTAATAAAGACCTAGAACCCGATGTTACTCGAGGCCTTACTCGAGTAAATATCATGTTTACTCGAGTCCCTACTCGAGTGATCATATAGAAAATTTCTAAAATAATTCATTTAAATTGCGTACCTAGCATGAATAATATTGTAATTATCCATGTATGTTCCCTCGATCATTTGATAACTGTTTAAGAACAGATTTGAGTTGATTCTCATCGAGTTTGTGATCTGGATCTGCAGTTACTCGAGGCCTTACTCGAGTAAAATTCAAGTTTACTCGAAGCTTCCCTCGGGTAACCTGTCTTTTCTACTTTTGACTGTTCATTTCTCACCAAATGAACCGTTTGATTTAAATTTCAGGTGACTTGAGACTTTACTGCCAGTTTTGGAAGACCATTACTCGAGTACTTACTCGAATAATGTGCTCTTTTACTTCAAGTTGTCCCTCGGGTGTCAGACATTACTTGAAGTTGGCACTCCAGTAATGGTGTCCTCTGATAACCTCTGTTTTTATTTCTCAAAACAGAGTTTCAATCTTCCTGCAAAACAAGTTTCTATATACTCCGATGCTTAAATTAGTAATCATCAAAACATTATCAAATATCTTTATCTAACATTATAAGAGACTGAAATAACTTACAATTCATTGGGACTTACCATTCCCAATTCTCTTCTAATGTATAGAAATTGATCTTTTGCAAGAGGTTTGGTGAAGATATCAGCTAGTTGAAGATGAGTAGGAATGAATATCACTTTCAGATCTTTCTTTTGGACATGATCTCTGATGAAGTGATGTCTGACATCGATATGTTTGGTTCTAGAATGTTGAACTGGATTCTTTGCCAAGCTTATCATACTGGTATTGTCACAATAGATTGGTATTTCTTTAAGATAGATACAAAGATCTTGTAGTTGTTGTTTTAACCATATCACTTGTGCACAACAACTTGAGACTGCAACATATTTGGCTTCCGTTGACGAAAGAGACACTGTATTTTGTTTCTTGCTGAACCATGATACAAGAGATCCTCCAAGAAATTGTCCTTGTCCGCTGGTGCTCTTTCTGTCTGTCTTGTATCCTCCATGATCCGAATCTGAATATGCAACTAGATATTCACTTCTTCCTTTGGGATTCCACAGACCCAATTCTGGTGTGTCAGCAAGGTATCTAAAGATTTGTTTGACAGTTTCAGCATGTGATTCCTTTGGTGCTGATTGATATCTTGCACATATGCCAACATTGAATTGGATGTCCGGTCTGCTTGCCGTGAGATAGAGTAATGATCCAATCATTCCTCTGTATTTTGTAATGTTGTAGTATTTCCCTTTGACATCAGCATCAAGCAACGTAGTTGAGCTCATAGGTGTGTCCATTCCATTTGCTTCATCCATTCCATACTTCTTCAATAACTCTTTCAAGTACTTTGTTTAAGATATGAAGATTCCATTCTTTCTTTGTTTGATTTGCAAACCGAGAAAGAAATTCAATTCTCCCATCATTGACATCTCAAACTCTCCCTACATTATCTCAGAAAATTCCTTACATAGAGATTCATTAGTAGCGCCGAAAACAATATTATCAACATATATTTGAACAATTAAAATATCATCACGTTTTCATTTTGTAAAAAGTGTTGTATCAACTTTTCCTCATACAAAACCTTGATCAATAAGAAATTTACTGAGCCTTTCGTACCAAGCTCTAGGAGCTTGTTTTAAACCATATAAAGCCTTATTGAGTTTGAAAACATGGTCAGGTTTAGTTACATCTTCAAAACCTGGAGGTTGTTCTATGTATACTTCTTCCATGATGTAACCATTCAGAAAATGCACTCTTTACATCCATTTGATAGAGTTTGAATCCTTTGATGCATGTAAAGGCTAAGAGTACACATATATCTTCCAATCTAGCTACTGGAGCATATGTTTCCTCATAATCAATTCCTTCTTCCTAATTATAGCCTTTGGCCACCAATCTTACCTTGTTTCTGACAATAATTATGGATTCATCGAGTTTATTCTTGACTACCCATTTAGTGCCAATGATCGGATGATCCTTAGGTCGGGGTACCAAATCCCAAACTTGATTTCTTTCAAATTGATTTAGTTCTTCTTGCATTACTATAACCCAATCATTGTCTAATAGGGCTTAATCAATGTTAGAAGGTTCAATCTTAGAAATGAATGCAGAAAAACTTACTTCATTGAAAATTCTATTTCTAGTTTTGATCCCTTCATTCACATCTCCTATGATTTGATTTAAGGGATGACTTTTATTGTATTTTCAGGCTCTAGGTTGTCCTAGTGATTGCTCTTCTTCCTTGGTTTTATCAACTTCTGGAATAAGAGATTTAGAAATAGATTGACCATTTTCTTGATTTAAAACAACTTCCTACTCTTCATCAATAGTTTTGTCAGAGGATTCAAATTCATCAAATACAATATGAATTGATTCTTCAACAACACATGTTCTTTTATTGAAAACTCTATATGCTTTACTTCGGTTAGAATATCCTAGGAAAATTCCTTCATCAGTTTTAGAATCAAATTTTCCTAAGTTATTGTTACCATTATTATGAATGAAACACTTACAACCGAAGATGTGTAGATGAGCAATGTTTGGCTTCCTTCCTTTGTACAGCTCGTATGGTGTCTTTCCAAGTTTTGTTCTAATATAGGCTCTATTTGAAATATAGCATGCTGTACTCATAGTATCAGCCCAGAAAACTTGAGACACGTTCTTTTCATTTATCATTGCTCTAGCCATTTCAGTGAGCACTCTATTCTTACGTTCCACGACTCCATTTTGTTGAGGTGTCCTTAGAGCAGAGAAATTGTGATCAATGCCATTAGTATCACAATATTCTTCAAAGGTTTGATTTTCAAATTCTCCACCATGATCGGTCCTAATACCTGTAATGAACATACCTTTCTCATTTTGCACTTTCTTGGCAAAAACAATAAATTCTTCAAAGGTTTCATCCTTTGATGATAGAAAAATAATCCATGTAAATCTGGAGAAGTCATCAACAATGACCAATGAAGATAAGTTGCCACCAAGACTCTTTAATCTTGCCAAGCCAACTAAATTCATATGCAATAATTGTAGTGGTCTATTTGTTGAAATCTTATTTTTCAATTTGAAAGATGATTTAGTTTGTTTACCCTTTTGAAATTTACTTTGGGTAATCCAAGAACTAAATCCTTTTTGAGTAGTTTGCCTAATTGATGCATATTGACATGAGCCAATCTCTTATGCCATAGCCAACTTTCATCGGCATTACTCAGAAAACAATTTTCAGATTCATTTCTACTAATATCTAGAGTATCACAATTACCTTCCCTTTTTGCTCTGAGCTTAGCCTTGATATTCTTCTTATCAAGTAGTAAGTCATTCTTGTTGATAATTAGACATTCCTCTGAGTCAAATATTACCCAGTTGTTTTTGTCTACACTTTGACTCACACTCAGCAAGTTGTGGCACAATCCTTCGACATAGTATACGTCTTTGACTTATATGCCTTTGTCATTTCTGATTTCACCAATTCCTGCTATCCTTCCTGTTTGATTTCCTCCAAAGTTTACCTTTCCACTTTCTTTAGGTTCCAATTTGGTAAAACTTTCAAAATCACCGGTCATATGTCTAGAGCATCCACTGTCTATGTACCACTTGTTGTTTTAGATGCTTTGAGACATATATGCAATTAAATACGATTAAGTCTTAGGTACCTACTTCTTTTGGGGTCCTTTTGGGTTAGTACAAGAAATTTTTGAAACATATGTTCCTTTAGGTACCCATTTGTAGGTTCTTATCATTCCTTTCTTCTTATGAATGCATGAAGAGGTATAATGACCTTTTCTATTACAGTAATTACAAGATGCAAAAGGATTTGATGTATGCACAGAATATTGAAAATAATTCAAATATGACTTACCTCCTGCTTTCTTTCTACCTTTCCTTCTATCTGACTTGGGATCATATCCAATACTAGATCGGTCATTTACAAATCGTTGAGCTTTTAAAATCACATTTAGCATCTCACTTCCTTTAGTAAATTTTTCAAGAGTTTTTGTGAGATCAGTGTTTTTCTTTTTCAAAGAAGAATAATTTT
The DNA here is from genome assembly GCA_963210345.1 of Inga oerstediana. Taxonomy (NCBI): domain Eukaryota; kingdom Viridiplantae; phylum Streptophyta; class Magnoliopsida; order Fabales; family Fabaceae; genus Inga; species Inga oerstediana. The sequence goes on along the minus strand of OY723411.1, from coordinate 14,055,431 downwards.
CACAATCCTTTTCTGAACTTTCTTTAAGTTCACTTTCAAGAGCTTTATTTTTCTTTTTAGAAACAACTAATTCTCTAACTACTTTGATGAATTCAGAATGTAAAGCATCATATTCATAAAGTAATTCATCATAGGTAGGATCAGAATCATTTACCTCTTCTTCTGTTTCTTCTTGAGCAACGAGACATATATTGGCTACTTCTTCTTTATCACTTTCTTCATCAGAGGAACTATCACCCCATATAGCATATACAAAGGCCTTCTTTTTGTTAAAGAATTTGCCTTTTCTCTTTTCTTTGCTCTTTTGATTCAGTTCTGGACATTCTGATTTGATATGTCCTGGTTTTCCACATTCGTAACAAATGATATGATCTTTGCTTTTAGTTCCTCCTTTTTGAAAGTGTTTGAATCCTTGACCTTTCTTGTAGAACTTTCTAAATCGTTTTATGATTAGTCCCATTTCATCATCGTCAAACTCCTCATCCTCATCTTGATTTTCTTCTTTTGCTTTAAGTGCTAGGCCTCTCTTCTTCTTGTTATCGATGTCATCTAGTTCCCGTTTGAACTTTAGTTTACTTTCATATTCAGAAAGACTTCCAAATAGAGAAGCAACTGATCTCATTGATTCTCCTTTTACTTCTTCTATCGTAGTGACTTTGGCCTCCCACTCTTTAGAAAGAATATTCAAAATTTTTCGTACTTGGGTATGTTGATCATAAACTTTCCCAAGTGCTGCAAGTTGATTAACAAGATGTGTATATCTAATTTCGAATTCAGATATTAATTCACCTAATTTCATTTGAAGTAGATCGAATTCAGTGACCAAGGAGTTGATCTGATTCTCCTTTATTCCCAAGTTCCTTCATGAGATATTTCCAGAGCTTCCCACATTTGCTTTGCTGTTGGAAGTGTGCAAATTCTGAAGTATTCACTTTGACTTAAAGCACTTTGTATATCAGAATTGTCTTGCTGTTGAGAGTGATAAGTTTCTTATCATTCTCATTATATTCCGCTGGCGTCTTGGGAATTTTCTGAGAATCTACAATCTTTGTAGGTTGATAGTTTCCACTCTCAATCACATCCCATAGCCCATATTCGGTAGCCATCACGAATACTCTGAACTTTGCTTTCCAGAAAGAAAAATGTTCACCACTGAAACCTGGTGATCTAGTGATGGATGCTCCGTCAGGAAGAATTCCTTCACCCATACTTGCCATTGGATCCTTCTTAGGTTGTTATACCTTAACAAGATGACCTACGCTCTGATATCAAATGTTAGATCAAGCGTTTCACCCAAGAGGGGGGTGAATTGGGTGATACTGAAAATTTCGTTGCAAATATGAAAACTTGACAGTGAATATAATGTAGTAAAGAGTAAGGAGAAATATCACCGAAGTGTACACCGAGAGTTATACTAGTTCGGCCATAACCACTTTGACCTACGTCCAGTCCTCAGAATATCTCTGAGAGTTTCACTATAATTTCCAAGATTTAGTGGGTTCTTGGCATCTCAGTACAAGCAAGTTCCTTCGCCTGGACACTCGCTCGCCCTTACAAGTTGTAATCCAATCCCAACTCAAGGTTCCATAACCTTAAGTTACCTCCATAACAAATATTGAGTTTGAATGAAATATCTCTCTCACAGAGTAAATAAGAATCACTGAAGTACAGAATTACAAGTATATGTAAAATAGAGTATTGAACTTGATAATGCGTTTGTGTGTGTGATCTTGTTATTTTTATCTGTTTGGATGTTCCCATATATATAGATGTATTGGTAATGACTGTTGGAACCTTTTCTTCTCGCCTGTTAGAGTGTGCGCAGCCACTGTTGACTTTTCCAGTATTTTAAAAATATCCGTTTGCGGTCGGTGGTGGTAGGTAGCGTTTGAACGTTGCATTTGACTTTCCTTATTTGGTAAGATCTCTTCATTGTTTATCTGCAGATATGCTAAGAATACTAATACAATGAAAGGTTAATCACATAGGAAACAAATCAATGAACGTTGGAATGATTTCTGAATTTCTGGACTTGCATACTCGAGTAGTTCCTCGAGTATTCATTAAGTTTACTCGAGTACTTACTCGAGTATCATCGTGAGAGTAATGACAGCAAGTTAATAAATGAACATCACATAACTCGAGTAATGCATGAAGTAAAAAATTTCACAAACCTTGGAATTACCTGTTTACTCGGGTACTTACTCGAGTATGGTACAAATTTCTTTATAGGTTACTCGAGTAGCTACTCGAGTAATCTCTCAAATAAACTTTAGGTTACTCGAAGAATCACTCCAGTAATGTTGGAAGGATTACAAGGCCGAGAGCACTTCAAGTTTGCTTACCTAATTACTCGAGTACTTACTCGAGTAAACATCAATTTTCTGCATAGCTTACTCGGGTAGATACTTCAAGTGCTGTGTAAATAACTCTGCAGATTACTCGATTACTGACTCGATTAAACTAGTTCAAATATTTGACAAAGAATAATGGAATACCTGTATACTTGAGTAGTGCCTCGAGTGAAATGATAATAGCATTTTAGGTTATTCGAGTATTACCTTCAAGTTTTGCTTACCATAGTGAGTTACTCGAGTAGCTCCTCGAGTAACGTTGGCAGGATTGAAAATGCCGAGAGTAACATATTTCTTAAAGCAGGGGACTCGAGTACAGACTCAAGTAACGTTGGCAGGCTGAGAGCAACTGGAAGTGATTTCCCTGATTACTCGAGTACTCACTCGAGTAACATTGGCAGGCTGAGAGCAAGTCCAAGTGATTTACTTGGTTACTCGAGTAGCTACTCGAGTAACGTTGGCAAGCCGAGACCAACTGGAAGTCTTTTACCTTATTACTCGAGTAACGTTGGAAGGTTACTTGAAGGTTGACTCTGGTTACTTCAAGTTTCTGTCTTATTACTCGAGTACTTACTCGAGTAACCCTTTAGAAATTTTGCCAGTAATAAAGTTTCTCAGCTTTTTCTCTTGGCCTTTCTTTATTACTCCAGTGCTTACTTCAAGTGACGATTTGCCCTGTTATTACTTTGTTCAAACTTATTTGTTTATCAAATCTTTTTCATACCATTCTTTATTATCATCAAAACATGAGAGATCTAATAAGTGGAAAATTTGTCAGCGGCTGCACGGATCATAGCAGCCATTTTTGAGTTTGGAGGGATCTGTACGTAATGTGGCATGCCTCGATATGCATGCCAAGGTCTCGAGTAGAATACTAAGTTTGTACTAATAAAGAACTTTATTAAAGTAACTTTAATAAAGTAAGTTATATGACTCATGATAACACAACTTGTGTTAGCCAAGTAAGAAAATGTCAAGTGTCCCATAATCATTACAAAGTACAAGGATACTTTTGTGTTTGCCAAATGAGGAGGTGGCATGTGTCCCTTATCATTGCACCCACTTTATGCCTTTTATGTTGGCACCTTCGAAGAGTGCCATATGTCATCTGAGTCAGGGAAATCTGCTAGTCTCCGATCTGATCACCTGTCTAACTTTCATGAACACCATGTTGGGGGTCTGGGGAAATTGTCAAGCCTCTTCCTTCCCCTCACCATGATAGCGCCACCTAGGAGAGAGAAAAGGAAGGCCCAATTGCTTTTGGACACATGTCATCTTATGGAGTAATCACTTGACATATGTCACCACAAGAAGCAACCAAAGCCAAGATATAATCTCATCCCTTCATTTCCCTTTGAGATTTCAGCCAAGTGAGGAGAGAGGGAGGAAAAATCAGATTCACTACAATAAAATTATTAGAGGAGAAAAGAAGAGTGAACAGTAATTTTTCTTGAACACTAGAGCTAATTCTGACCTTGAAACTCCATTATTGTTTGGGAAATCCTTCATAAAACCTCTTCTAATCACTGTAAGCTTCAATAATATGGTCTTAGATTTCTCATCTGAGGTGTTTTTGTCAGTTAGTCTGTCGGAGTGCCACCAAAATTCTGAACTACTTGAAGAAACGGGAAGAGGTAAGCCTCGGCTTCATTTTAAATTGATTACTTCATGTTGTTGTTGAGTATTTCTTGCCTCTTGTGCCACCCTTGATTTTTAGCCAAGAGGATTTTGAAGCAAGATGATGATTTTAATCATGTTTAAGGGGATATATGATGTTTGTTGAAGTATTAGGCTTATTGGTAGTTAAAAACACAAAGTTGGATTTTTATTGTTTTAGGGGGTAGAATTCGGTTAAGGGCAAAACTGGGAGACAAAGTTTGATTTTAGTTTTTTGAATTTTCCTTTCAATTCTACACACAAAAAAATGTGTTGGAATAGGCTCTGATTATAATTTTTGGAAGACTAGTTAGAAAGCCCAAATATTAGAAACTTAGTTCACTAAGTTGCCAATGTGCATTTTTGTTTGGCAGTTTTGTTGTGATGAAAATTTCACTGTTCAAATTTCATATGATGAAGATGAGATTTTCCAAAATTAAAGTACACTTAAAGATCTTTAATTTGATAGCTATTATGAAGGATTTGGATAAGTACACTAGGAGTTGAGTGTTGAAGTTAGACCATTAAAACTGGTCAGATTTTCTGGCAGCAAGGGGAAAAAGGAAAGTTGGGAACTATGCATAGTTAGGTGGATGCTGGAAGTATTTTTTCCTTAAAATAGACTTAATAAATGACATATAGGATTTTGAATCACCTTAATTGGAGTTTCCTAGCTCAAGTTATGAATTTTCAAAGATTAATAAAAATTCTGCCAGGTTTTCTATAATTGTGCGACAATTTAAAGTAAAGTGTTTTTGTAATAGAATTGGACCTTTAAGGGTTAAGTTAAGCATTTGGGGTAGCTTGGGCCCATTAGCTACACATTAGGCTTAATGTGGTGACCCTAATGATAACCAACTTAAGAGAACAATGTATAAAAGAATTGGGCTAAGTAATAACTCATCACCCATAAATTATAATTTATAGGATTTGACATTTGCCTGAGATGCCTGAAGCACGTCAATCAAGGTCAAGATTTGGAAAAACAATTGTCAGGTAGTAACTTATCCCTCACATAATATGTGATATGTCATGTGCATGTTTGTACCATCGTGAATTTAAGCATTCAAATGAGAAGGGCTTAGGCCCAGTAGAATTTCCCAGCGCTGTGGCAAGGGGCGGTTGTCCTTGAATTAGTAAATTTATGCTTTTCTTATATCATGAATTTATCTCTAAATGTTGAATATATTGCTTGTATTGAAACTTTGGTTGACATGGTATGTTACATGTATGCATTTTATATGAGTGATATTTGTTACTACTGAGATTTTTTGAATCTCACCCTATTTTTCCAAAAACAAATTTTCAGCTCAGGTCGGAAATTCCTCAAGCAAGAAGGTAACCACGGAGAATGAAGCGAAGAACTTAGAATTTAATTTTCCATTGGTTATCTATTTATTTTTGGGAATTATACTTAATCTGTATTTAAGTGAAGTTAGTCCCATACTGATAAGTCAGTAGACATGTAATTAAGCTCCTGTATATAAGCAAACACATAGTGACATCCAAACCAGTAGTGGACATCCATCCATCTTGGGCCGTTAATTAATTATAGTAGTTTGGGTTCCAGCAGAGAACGTTTTGGCAAAAACTTTGATATGAGGAAATGAACCTAAAGCAGATGGCTTAAAAATGAATCATAAAATAATATAAGACCAAATTTGAAAATGATTTTTGAAAATATTTTTGAAAACCCACTTAAGTACAGCTCCACACTCTGCTTGAAGTTGGGACTCGCGTTGTTTACAAAACATTATCGGTCTCCCTTTTTAAAGATATTACCGCACTTAATCCGTCTATATGCTTTGAAAATGAGGGTGTCACATTTTTTAGTATCAGAGCATAAGTTTTTTTGCTATAACACGAAGTTCTCTGCTTAGATAAGTGTACTAACTCTAGAATAGTAGACTTGTGAAATAGGAATGGTGAGCAGTAGAGGAAGCCAGAGTAGTATGTCACTACCATCTGTTAACCAGCCTCCCCCAGAGCATCGTATACCAGAGGGTCAAATTGATGTAGTCATTAATAGAAGGGAGTGAAGAGGGGGCATGGACCAAGAGTGTTGCGTATGGCAAAGACAAGAGTTCCCAACCATACGACAATAAAGATAAAGACTAGGCAGGCTAGTCCCGGTATAGAGCCGTCGATTGGCGATATCGCTAGCCCTGAGGGACAAGGGATCACATCGAATACTGACTCTAATGTTGAGTCTAGAGCCCCGATGACTCAGTTAACCTTTGACCCACACCCAGACCAAGAGTTATGGGAGAAACTTAAGGGTCTATACCTAAGGGCCTTCAATAGTGCCCTTTCTTATATGGCACAGTATGCAGTGTTCTTAGACTTAGTGAAGGAGCTATATGAGTATAGGGATGAGTATGGGCTAGGGATGACCAATGATGTATGGATCAAAACCACAATAGCCTACTTTCCAGACCTCACTTCTTGGGTCAAGAAAAAGAACGAGATTGTTGCATTAGGCCCTTTTAAGTTCCTTGCTTTTTATGATCACATGTATTTATATGTACTAGTTAATATGGACCAGTGATAATAAGGTAGTGTAGGCTTCTTTGGTATGATTATCCAGTCTTTTGGATGTATATATGACTGGTTTGCTGTAATAAAACAAGCTTCTTTTGATGTAAATGACAAGTCACTTTGACACAAATGCATATGTCACTTTAATGGACTTATGTATCTGTTGTGTGTTGGTATTTAATGTCTTAAGAAGTACATACATGTGTGTGTGTGTGTGTGTGTGTGTGTGTGTGTGTGTGTGTGTGTGTTTGATATGGTATTAACATGGTATTCCTTTTTAATAGTGAAAAGGAACAATGGTGCAAGGTATACTAAGGAAAGTACTACCAAATATGGGACCCATGAATAATGCAAGGGGCGACCTGATGAGAGGACACTTGTCACTCTCTTATTCATCCAACATAAAAGTTGTGTCATCATTATTTACTTTATTAAAGTTACTTTATTGTGCTTACTTGGGTTTCACTCGAGACTTGCTTGGGATTTCTTCACGTATACCGAGGCCCGCCAAAATGGTACCAGATCAAAGTATATATGTATGGGCCCCACATGGCGCCACACTCCGGTGTCTATTCCTGAAAACATAAGGTACACATGTCTGCCTTGAAAATGCTATGTACACACCGATACGAGAAAATTTCGCTCGATCAATCAGTCCTATACCTCATGACATATCTAGGTGGCATCTTTCTACCAACCCAATGACATTGTATATGTGTCATGTGCACATCTGCACCAACACTTTGATCCTACTATCTATGCATACTAGGCCCTCTACCCCAATAGGGCCGGATCACATAGTCCCCGAGAGTCTTTCTATCTCTTGATATTCTTAGGACTCTTCTCGAACTGGGCTTAGTCGTTTGCCTGATACAGGCTTATCCTCAAGTCTCTAGGCCTAAAATTCAGGATATTACATATGTCTTTTTCTTTGTTGTAAAATTATGAGTAATTTTTCTTTAAAAATTTTAAACTGTGTGCATCAATCATTTTAAAGGTGGGTAAAATAGTTTTCTATTTGTAAAAATAAAATTGACTTTGCACCCCAATTATTTTTAACCGATGTAGAAAGTGAGTAAAATAGTTTTTTTTCTAAAAATATGTTGACTTCCTACACCAGTTATTTTGTTGGGAAAATTATTCATAAATACCTTATTGAAAATTTATTTGTCAAATGGGACCTTCAAGTGCAAACAATTTTCCTTGTGTGCAAAAGATCTTTCCTTGTATTCAAGCCATCTTCCCATATGTTCAATATATCTTCCCTGTGTGACCTTTCCTTGTATTTAACAATATTTCCTTGTATGCAATGTAACGCCTTTATTTTATTTTTAACTATTTCAGAGTATTCGTGGAAAATGATATACGATTCGGGGGACAACACAGGAATAACATAACTATATTGATTATATGTACATGATTACAGAAATTCTCTATAAGGGTTTGTACATGATACTTACAATTAAGGTAGCCACACAGGGCTACTAGGGTGTCTAAACCCATGCCAGTGAAATAGAGAGACTTTTACCCGTCTTCGCTCCACCACTGCAACCCTCTGTCATGCAGTTCTCTTCTCTAATTTCCGCATAGCTTTTGTATTTGCCTATCTAAATTGTTAGTAGGTATGGGTAAGATTTAAGAGAATCTCAGAACGAAACAGATACCATAATTCATGCATAATAGATGCTGTGTATAACATGCTAGCTTTAACTAGATGTATGCCTCATAATGATATTTCTGCATACTCAATATTTCATGTAACAAAACTATGGCCACAATAAAACAGAAATAGAGCTTCATTTATTCAAATATACTCTACACAATCAAGTAAATTAATCACATACATCACTACACAAGCAAATATATCAAATACATGCAAGTAAGGTTAATCCCCTACCTCTAGTCTTTTCTCCTCAATTTGCATGCTGGCAACCCGGGCTTTGAACTCGGTCCTACAATTCCAATTGTATCATTTAGACACTTCTATAGTATTTCTAGGGGTTATATGAGTCTATATTGAAAAATTACTAAAATACCCCCAGAGACCCGGCCCGTTGTACCCGATCCGACTGTACTTTTTCTGAAATTTTGACATGGGCTATTATGACATATTTTTGCTCAAGGAATCCATTTCCTAACTCAGAATTACCAAATTCACTACCAAATGATAAAATTACCCTTAGCAGCCCTGCTTTAAGGGTTTCAAGGGTGTTTTCGTAATTATACTTTTTCGGCCTTTTCCGAAAAAGTAACCACCTGTAACCCCATCTAATTTTCCCTCCTAAACTCAATGAAATCATCAAATCATTGAAATTCTCAAGTACTCCAGGGAAATTAAGGTTTTTCGGTTTCAGCTCCGTAGACGTGTTTCTTTCTACTCCTAACCATTTTATTAACTATTACATTAGATTGCAACTACCATTTAGACCCAATTTTGGCAGCATAACCCCTAGACATACACATTTCTAAAAAAAACAAAGGACAATATGATGAAATTTCATAGATTAAATTGTCCACAACAGTCAGAACAAGCAATATTCAAAGTTTTGGAGGTTACGTTAAGCTCCCTCTGGCTTTTCTCAACAAGGCTGAAACCCTAAGTCCTCTCCAAAGTGAAATTCAAGCTTCCAACACCTTAAATAATGTAGAAGAGGAGCTTAGGAGAAGAGTTATACGCGTTAGGTACGAATTCACCAAAGAAATCGACCTACCTTACAAGTTCTCTTCTCCTTCTCTCTCTAGAATTTCTCAAACTTTCTCTCTCTTGTTGTAGCAAAACTGACGGAAATTGGAGAAGGAGGATGATGAAATGTGATTTTAAAAGATATAATAATTATTGAATAATTATTTTCCCATTTTCAGGTTTTTACAAAATTCTGGCAAATTTTCTGCCTAAACTTTGAAAAATCATAACTAATTCTAGATAAATCAAATTGGAGTGATTCCAAAGGTTATAAAACCCTTATTGAGTCTAGTTTCAAGGAAAAATATAGCCTTTCACTAGTTGAAAGCACAAAATTCTCAGAGTTTAATCTTTACCTGCTGTTCCAGAAACTTTCTAGTTTTTCTAGGCTAACTTAAAAAATTCATACCTTTTTGTATATAGTTCTTATTGAGTCGACATATCAAATTAAAGGATAGGATGTCTACTTTCACCTTGTAAAATTTCATAATTTATGGATATCATTTGTTTATCCAAAATCACATGACAATCTCACTGCCTTGTGAAAAATTTCATTGGAAGTATAATCACTTTCTCCAAAATTCACCATTTTACTTTCTTTAATACCCCAAAGATATAAGAATCATTAGGGAATAAATTTGGGGCTCCTACTAAATCGGCGTTTAACAGTCCACTTATTTCAGGTTTACTCTTTAGCCTCTAATCCCAAAATTTGGGGTATTACAAGCAAAACATATCCTCTCAGGTCCTATTTGGCAAATAAATTTCCAATGACGTATTTATGGGTATTTCTCCCTATTTTATTTAATCGGTGCGGATACTTGTTTAAAAAATAATTTAGCTTTGACGTTTTCAACATTTCATGGAATTATATTCAAGATTTTTTCTTTAATGATGGAATCAATTGTACATCATCTACGAAATGTATGTCTACATAGACCTCATGCATGTATAATTAAAAAACTATATACTCTATAAGAGTGTTGAATTAGTTATTTCACTTAATTTAATCTTATTAAAATATCAGTGAGAATAATATTTGAGTCTCTCATAAAGAAATAAGAAATTATTGACACTTCGACCCCTTAATGATATTTTTGAGATAGACAATCATAATATAGTGTACTAACAAATTCTTGGTATATACTTAAATGGAATCCACTTTATAAATCACTTTTACTAGAATTTTTTGGTCCACTTGAAGTGCAATCAATGTTTATTTGTTGATTTGAACCCTTTAATTAAGGTTAAATGTGGCTCCTTTTTTTTTTAATTTATCTTCTTCAAAGCCTCAAGGTGCAATTTTAGTAATGAAGCTTTTTAGCTATGAGCGTCTAGCACAATTAAGTTATAAATGGTATAAAAGTAAATACAATCTTTTAAAAATGGTGCAATTTTAGTACTTCCATTAATAGATGTTTGATGTGGGACATACTTATTCTCCTTCTAGCTTTATAATAGATGTTTGAGCCAATTAAACATGATTGTTAAATAAAATTGATCTATTTTAAAAGATTATGTCTACTTTTGTATTCTTCAAAAGTTAAGTGTGTTGGACACTCATGGTGAAAAACTTTACTGATAAAATTGTACCTTAACTGAAAATTAAATTTAATTTAAGACAAATTTAATAACTTGGGTTTTATATGAATTAGTTGAAGTGATCGACTTATATTGTGTACATGAGGGTTACGTTAGATCCAAAGCCTTAATAATTTTGCCATCTATCCTTCCTTAATACTATTTAGTTTTCAGAGGGTTTTTTACCCTACTTTTTAAGAGAGGCGTGCTTTTTCAAAGATCAAATTAAAGTTAACTATCGATGGAAAAAAAAATAAAAAAAATAATAATAAAGTTAAGCAACTCTCATCATTGAATCAACTTTGAGCAACTTTGCGCATGCTCGGACCACCATTATGAACTAGTCAAGTCCCGCCTCGTTTGCTGGCAAAAAAGAGAGAGAGAGAGAGAGAGAGAGAAAAGTCCAGCTTCATTTTTTCTTTTAATCTTTTTTCATTTTCAAATAATTATTACTGTGTGTTACTTTAATTCTACATGTTTAGTCAGTAGTATATGTCAATGCCTTAGACCAAACTTAAGGTCATTGAAAATTTAAGGCATATATACGTTCATACTTGATACTCAAAATAATTTCATGACAATTTGATTTGATTTGGTTTGCTCATTGAAATTTATGGACAAAATTTATAAGTTCGATTAAACATTTTTGTTGATACAATACAGAAGGCTGGCTTACAAAAATTTATAGAAAGAAGCTCTTGGAGAAAAAATTATGTGATGGGAAATGAATATATAATTTAAATGTCAATTTTTAATCATTGGTAAACTCTTATTGACCTAGAAAATTAACAAGCTCAAGTTAAAGTTGCGACACTACTCAATTAAGTAAGATGCACTTAATATAGTTAGTGTGAACGTTAATTAGCCAAAAATGTTGACCTCAACATGTTTAGAATTAGTCAAAAGTTTCCAGAAATTAATATGCGAATAGGTAGAAAATAATCAGTGGAATTAGTAGGTTGTATAATAATTTGTTTGGCTTGATCAAAATTGGTACGACTGAGTCTATTATTGGTTAGGATATGCCAAAAACGAAATTGGGTTATTTTTTTCATACGACGATAAAAATACAAATTATATAAAACTAAGTCAGGTATACAAATTATATAAAACAAAGTCAGGTTATGTACCTGAAACTAGATTGTGAGTTAACAACTACTACTATCTAGTGCTTGTATCGACTGGCGGGAGTCGTTCCCACTTAATCAATAGTCTGCCGAATCGGACTAGTGGATTGGGTAGTAGGCGCTGAATGTACTAGTAGAGAAATAAGAGGAAAAAAAACAAAGATTGTGGGTTAACCTTGTACTTTGTATGGAATTTGACAAAGGGTAGTCGCTCACATTCACCTATTTAATCTTATTGGCTTCTCAATAAAAATTACTCATCATTTTAAAATTACCCGTTTACAGCTGAAGTTGAATCCCATTTCTGCTTCAAACCATAGATTGAAATAGGCGAAGGTAAAATCAAAACACACACACAAACTGTACACCTCAAATTCACCAACAAGAAGCAAGAAGTGTGGGTAGTTATAACTAGAACTAGTTCACTACCAAAAGGATTTAAGTATTTAACTTAGTTATAAATCGAACTAAAATGATGTTGCTCAAAAACATATTGACAGAGGGAGGCCAAGAAAGAGAGGAGGAAGGCTAAAAACCCTAACCTAAACAACAAGGGAAGAAGAAAATCATATTAAAGAAAATAATTTCGCCATAGACTTAACAATGTTTAAATTTAAATTAGTTAATTAGTCAAATCGAATACCAAACAATTATTCAAATAAAAAAATGGGACTACATATATAGTTCTGAAAAGTGTGTCTCAGGGCATAAAAATTTCCTAATTTTCATCTTTGTTGACTCGCAATATCGTCATCATCTAAAAGACAAACGATAAGTTACACACACACACACACAAAAGCCAGTACTATTAAGAATTAAGAAATGTAATAAAAGGAGAATACGGTAATGCTTTTATTGTGGTGTGAGACTAAAAAAGTGGGTTCTTCTCAAAGATTCTATCCACCAACATCTCTCTTATGGGAAGGAGTCATCCTAGTTTACCAAAATTGTGGAGTGATGCCAGTAGTCTTTGTCATGTTAAAAATTATTTTTAAAATAAGTCTTAGGAAGGAAAAGAAAAACCTGTTCAGATTATTGTTCTAATTTCTAAATATTTGCATTTGAAAAAAAAAAAACGTTTGCAACGCTTTTTTAAAATCAACTTGAAGAAATAAAAGAAGCTAGGCTAGAGACTGAATAGAAAGGATAGTGACGACAGATAGAGCCAGAGGACTACGACATGACGTAGACAAAGGCAAGCAATTGATAAAGTGAGCATAGGAAACATTTAAAATTTGTTTTGAGGGTTTTATTTTTAAAAACATGTTTCAATTTTTGTTTTTTTTCAAAAATACTTAATTAAATTAACCATAAAATTTTTTTTTTATTTTTTATTTTAAAAATGAAAAATTGTTTTCAAAATAAGAAATCAAAGAAGGCCATTATTTCTATCAATAACCTTCGTATATTTAAGCATCATTTAATTATGAGGTGTATTATTATTGTTCTTGTTGTTATATACTCCAGCTTTCACTTTGATTTTTATCACAACTGGAAATAGAAGAACCAATGAGGATGACCAACTTCTTTTGGGGTGGAGTGAGACATCAAATAAAGCTCATTTTGTCATCCCGATATCTTATTTTAACCTTTTTCAGAGTATTCACGAAAAACGAAATGCGGTTCGGTGGGCAACACAGGAATAACGTAAATATACTAATATGTTGTGAATGATTACTAAAATTCCTCATAAGGGTTCATACTAGGGTGTCGAAAGTCGTCCCAATGAAACGGAGACATCTTCCCGTCTTCGTTCCACCACTGCAATCCCGTCGTACGTTACTCTGCATTGGTTTCAGCATATCTTCTATCTTATCCTGTCTAAACTGTTGGTAGGGGAGGGTGAGATTTCTAAAGAATATCAGTAGGAAAACAGTACCAATATGCATGCAAGATAAGTGCTTAATGCATGACATGCTTGCATTACATAACTCATGCTCACATAGTGACATATCTGCGTGCTAAATGTTTCAAATAACATACTTATGGCCAAAGCACAAATAGAAATAGAGCTTCAATAATTTATTTATGTTTCACATACTCAAGCAAAGCAATAACAAGCACCAATACAACAGCACAAATATCAAATACATGTAGAAGAGGTAAGTTCCCTACCTTAACCCTTTTCCACATCGAAACGTGTGCCTCGCAAAATATTGTTGGATCTCATGTTTTGATGATAACAAAAGAATGGTTTGAAAAGGAAATGTTTAATAATCAAGCTTGAACTAAGTAATGACAGGAATAAGCTTTACTTGAGATAAGCATGGAAGTAGTGAAGATTGGCCAAGAGAAAATGCTGAGGAACTTGATCAGAAGTGCATTTTCTAAGGCATTACTCGAGGCGCTACTCGAGTAATGAGCCAAAACTTGAAGTAACCAAGCAAAACTTCCAGTTACCTGCCACCATTACTCGAGGCGCTACTCGAGTAACCAGGTAAAACTTTAAGGTTGCTCTCGGCCTGCGAATGTTACTCGAGGAGCTACTCGAGTAACCATGTGAAAACTTCCAGTTGACTTCCAGTTTTCCCCATGATACTCGAGGAGCTACTCGAGTACCTGTGTTTTCTAAAATATGGACCTCTCGGCATTTTGTACCACTGCTAATGTTACTCGAGGAGCTACTCGAGTAACCAGGTCAGAAACTTCTAGTTGCCTTCAAGTTTTCCATGATACTCGAGGAGCTACTCGAGTAACCGTGTATTTGAAAATGTCAAGCTCTCGGCACTTTGTACCACTGCCAATGTTACTCGAGGAGCTACTCGAGTAATGCATTAAGGTGAGTGAAAACTTGAGGTTAGTACCCGATTAACTTGATTTCTCTTTTTCATATTCCTCGAGTACTTACTCCATTAGACAAGTTTTTCATGGTTTATTTTAAGTGGATTCCTCGAGTATGTACCCCAGTATATGCAAATGTTTTCAATATAAACTTCAAGTTATTACCAGAGTAAATCACATTCAAAAGTCTCAGTTACTCGAGGAGCTACCCGAGTAACCTATGCAAAAAGAAGTGCATTACTCGAGTAGGTACCCGAGTAATGAGGTAAGTGCTCTCGGTATTTACATCCTGCCAACATTACTGGAGTAGAGCATCGAGTAACCAAAGTTTATTTGAAGGTTTACTCGAGTTGGTACCCGAGTAACTCATAAAGTTGTGAATGCATTACTCGAGTAGCTACCCGAGTAAATAACTATTCCAAAGGTTTGAAATTTAGTTTACTCCATGCACTACCCGAGTAATCTTGTTTCTCTTCATTGACTTTCAAATAAATAATGATTTCACGATGTTACTCGAGGAGCTACTCGAGTAAACTTCAAGGGTTACTCGAGGAGCTACTCGAGTAAGCGTACCCAGAAATTTAGAAATCATTCAAACTTTCATTATATTGTTTTCTATATGATTAACCTTTCATTGTATTAGCATTCTTAGTATATTTACAGAGAAACAATGAAGAAATCATATCAAGAGATGAAAGTCAAAAGAAACGTTCAAATGCCAACCACCGCCAACGGATATTTTTCAAAAACTTGAAAAGTCAATAATGGCTGCGCACTCTCCAACGGACGAAAGGAAGTGTTCCAACGGTCATCACCAACATATCTATATATATGGGAACCTTCAAACAAAGAAGTACAACTAAGCATCCATATGAACGTATCATTAAGTTCATTGCTCTGTTTTCACGTTGAAATTGTATTTATATGCTTCAGTAATTATCACTTACTCTTTGAGAGAGATATTTCATTCAAACTCAATATTTGTTATTGAGATAACTTAAGGTTGTGGAACCTTGAGTTGGGATTGGATTACAACCTGTAAGGGGGAGCGAGTGTCCAGGTGTGAGGAACTTGCTTGTACTGAGGTGCCAAGAACCCACTGAATCTTGGAAGTTATAGTGAAACTCTCAGAGAAGCTCTGAGGACTGGACGTAGGTCAAAGTGGTTGTGACCGAACCAGTATAACTCCCGGTGTACACTTCGGTGATATTTCTCCTTACTCATTACTGTTTTAATTCTTTTGTCAAAGTTTTATATTTTCGAAAGAAATATCAGTATCACCCAATTCACCCCCCCTCTTGGGTGAAACGCTTGATCTTACAAATATGTCACAGCTCGGCTCTCCACTCGGTCCTACAATTCCAAATGTACCATTTAGACACATCCATAGTGTTTCTAGAGGTTATATGAGTCTATTATGAAAATTTACAAAAATGCCTCTGGTACCACGCCCGGCCTCGTCGTACCCGGTCCGACTGTACTTTTCCCAAAATTCTAACATTGGTTATCCTAATATATTTCCGCCCAAGGAATTAATTTCCAGACTAAGAATTACCAAATTCACTGCTAAAAGATGAAATTGCCCTTGAGAGCCCTTATTTTAGTGTTTTAAGGGCGTGTTTGTAATTATGCTTTTTCAGCCTTTTCTGAAAAAGTGACCAACTGTAACCCCGCCTAATTTTTCCCCCTAAACGCAATGGAATCATCAAATCATTGAAAATCTAATTTAAGATCTCTAACTAGAGATGGCTGAAACTTATGGATTCTCTAGGGAAAATCGGGGTTTTGTGATTTTGGCTTCGTAAACGCGTTCCTTTGTACTCCTAACCACTTTATTGACTATTCCATTAGGTTAAAACTACAGTTAAGAACCAATTTTTCCATTTCCAAACATTTAAACTAATGACAATCCGGCGAAATTTCACCGATTAAATTATCCATAGTAGCTAGAATAGTCAATATACGAAAGTTTGGAAGTTACCTCAAGCTTCCACTAGCTTTTCCTCTTCTTAGTTGAAACCCTAACTCCTCCATACCAAACTATGAGCTTCACAACCTTCAAGAATACCGAATAGAAGCTCAGGAGTAGAGTTATACACGTTAGGTAAGGATTTACTGGAGAAATTGGCTTACCGTACAAGATCTCCTCTCCTTCCTCTCTCTAAGATTTCCACACATTCTCTCTCTTGTTTGCTGCTGGTTCATGTCAGTTTTGCTGGAATAAGGAGGAGGACGATATATTTAGTATATCTTATGCTATTTTGATGTTTTATGGAATTTTCAAAAATTCCAAAATCAATTTTATGTACAATAACTCTATGTACATGTAACCTTGTTCATTAAGCCAAACCAATATTTCCTTCTTTATGCCATATATAGGAGACACCTAAGGCTCCCTCCCTTTGACCTCAATTGGTTTCACAACTTGTTCTGAATATGTATATACGTAAAGTCTCAATTTTGGTTAAAATTGCAATTTTTGCTCAAATTTTTCATAAATTCATATTAAATTGATCAAAATATTATAAATATATTTTTCCCATTTATTTTCCTTATTTAATTGAAATTGACTTCAATTAATCGGAAAATAATTAATTTTGCAATAATTTGGCAAAATTACGATTTTGCCATTACCTTTAATCCAATTTCTTTTCTCATTTTTATTTGGCCAAATCCCATATATTTTTTGACCAAATATTTTCTCTATTATTTCTCAATTTTTGGTCAAGATATTGGGCTTTTTAAATTACCTATATTAATTTCATAATTATTTTGCCCATTTTCTCATGAATATGAATATTTATAAAATTTATAAATTCCAAATTCATGAATATTCACCATTTTATTGAATTTCTCAACTAATTACAATATATTTTGTGAATATAAAATTTGAAGTGTTACATTTCTCCCTACTTAAATAAATTTCATTCCCGAAATTTGCTACACATACACAGCTATAAACTCCGAATAACGCTTTCTCGTATTCAGTTCGTTTTGATTATCACCATACTTCAAATCCTAGCGGTTGCAGTACAACGCTACAATCACACAATAAAGGTACGTCTCTAGATTTTTAGTGCAACACAATGGCTACTAACTCAAAATCTTGTATGGGATAATAATTAATCTTTTTTTCATGAGGCTTCCATTATCTAGATGCATAAGTCAATACATGGCCATGCCACATTAAAAAAACTTCCCAATCCTGCCTACTGGCATCAACAAGGACAACAAAGGTCGACAGTGGATCTGGGATTATCAATATCAGTGTTGATGAGTTTTTTACCTTAGTAAAGCTCTTCTCCCAATTTCGGTCCCACCAATAGTGTTGAGTTTTAGGTTAACCTTGTCAAAGGTAAAACTATTCTGGAGAAATTCAGTATGCATCTTTTGAAATATTTAGTAAGACCCAGAAAACTGCTCACTTCAAATATAGTCTCTAGCATCTTCCAGCTCAGTACTACTTCTACCCTACAAGGATCCTTCAAGACTTCTTGCTGTGAGACTATATGGCTCAGAAATCTAACTTCTAAAAACTAGCACTCAATATTTGCATTAACTTGGCATGGAGTTGCTTAGATTCTAGTGTATTCTATACAGAGGTCAGTTGCTATTCATGATCTGATATACTCCGTGAGTATACCAGTAGATCATTAATAAATACTACCACACTTCCACTGCCTACTCTGATGTTTCATACTGTCAAATGCAACATAGGTAGAGCTACACTATTTGCCCACACTTGTCTTATCACCTCAGTTGGATTCCACTTGACCTTCGTAGTAACACACACTCATTAATAGAGAATGCGATAATGTATATGCTTTGCACCATATAATGTAATATTATACTAACACATAACTTAGTTCAGTCATAAATGTGTTCAAAGCCAACCATTGTTGCAACCCCTACACATTCCGTACCTCAGTCCTCGACTGGGCATATTAGTGTATTTGAAGATACTACCCATAGGCATTATTCATCAGTATACCCGAAGGCACTGCTCATAGGCATTATTCATCAGTGTATCCAGAGGTACTTGTATCATACATATTGCAGAAGATGGCATATACGAAGCATATAAACATTCACATAGTGTATGAAAGATAAAGTTATTACATTGACCTTTCCTGTATAATATTGGATTTCTATTCTTCACTGGGTCTGTGTTCTATTGCCTTCTCTCGCAGCTCACTATTATTATACTTGATCATTGATCCGTACGTGTTTGATATTTGGCTTACATGCCGAAGATTTACTACATTGGGTCAGGTTCTAGATTCTTGACTCGACCCAGTATCTATACCTCTTAGCCTTACCATCTTTATATTTCACTATATGAAACAAGAAAGAGGTAAATTTCATATAAACACAGAGGCCTATCTGTCATTTCATAAAGTTTTGGGTACACAGGTACCCCAAAAACAACATATCACAGGTGTTTACAGTAGTCAGGGAAAGCTTGTAACTACATACAACCTCTGAACTACCGCACAACATGTTCTTACTCTTTTCCATAATATGACATAACATGTGCAACAACTTCCCAGGGGGTCACCTATCATGGAATTTCCCTGGGTTAAGCACGCTTAACATTAGTGTGCCCGTGTCAAAATGCAGATACCGGCTCTATCTGCTCTTTACTACCGGTACCCTGAGACTACCATTGTCTCAAACGTCATGCCAGCTACCTCCTACTGACTAAATACTATATGGAATGCGCACTGGTCTTAGTTGTACCCGCTTCCTTGGGTCTCACAACATCCTTGGACCATCCTTAGTCCAGAATTGCATCACTTACTGCCTTCAGGTAGTCTCTAACCTTTTGAGGCTGATTCACATAAAAGGGGTAGTTCGCTTTTTCTAGTACTCCATTCGGTGCGTACCTCTTTTTACCATGTAATCAGAATTTTATCAGTATACTATCCTGTTGCCAGAACAGTTTTGAGCTCCTCCAGAAGCAGTTTCGACTCTGATACCAAAATGTCACCCCCTAATCTTATTTTAACCTTTTCCAGAGTATTCATGAAAAATGATATGCGGTTCAATGGGCAACACAGGAATAGCGAAAATATACTGATATTATGTGCATGATTACTAAAATTCCCCATAGGGGTTCGTACCAGATAATTATAGGCAATATAGCCGAACAGGACTACTAGGGTGTCGAAACCCGTCCCAGTGAAACGGATACATCTTCTCATCTTTGTTCCATCACTGCAATCCCCTCATACATTACTCTGTATTAGTTTCAGCATATCTTCTATCTTCTCCTGTCTAAACTGTTGGTGGGGAGGGTGAGATTTCTAGAGAATCTCAGTAGGAAATAGTACCAATATGTATGCAAGATGAGTGCTTAATACATGACATGCTTGCATTACATAACTCATGCTCACACACTGACATATATGGGTGCTGAATGTTTCGAACAACATACTTATTGCCATAGCATAAATAGAAACAAAGCTTCAATCATTCATATATGTTTCACATACTCAAGCAAAGCAATAACAAGGACCAATACAACATCACAAATATCAAATACATGCAGGAGAGGTAAGTTCCACATCATCCAAAATAGTCAATATACGAAGGTTTGGAAGTTACCTCAAGCTTCCACTAGCTTTTTCTCTTCTTGCCTAAAACCCTAACTCCTCCATATTAAAATATGAGCTTCACAACCTTCAAGAATACCGAATAGAAGCTTAGGAGTAGATTTATACACGTTAGGTAAGGATTTACCAGAGAAATTGGCTTACCATACAAGATCTCTTCTCCTTTCTCTCTCTATAATTTCCACATATTCTCTCTCTTGTTTGCTGCTGGTTCACGTCAGTTTTGCTGGAATAAATGATACGTAAAATATTTGCATATTTATTTTCCCTTATATGATAATTTTATGGATGATATTTGAGCTCAATTTAATAAATTTGGGTGTAATTAATAAATAAATAATGATTTTGGCATAAAATAGAATTTCTTGAAAAATACTAAATTAGACCCTCTTTCAATTTTCAAGTAATTATGGAGCTCAAGATGTCGGATTAGGACCTTCTTTATATGGATGAAAAGCTAAGAAAGAATTCTAAAACTTTAATGTTGATACCAAAATTCAGTTCTATCTCCAAGGGTTTTGAATTTGCTTGTAAGTTGAAAGCAGGAATCATCTACCATTCCACCAATAATTTAATCTACCACTTCATCTTCCTTTTCACCTACTACTTCATCTTCACATTCTATCTACTACTTCAAATACCATATTTCATCTACCACTTCATCTACCCTACTCCATTCTTCCCTATATATAATCACCCTCTCCTTCACATTTCACACACCAATTCATATATATTACTCTCATCTCTTCTCCACACATACCATTTCATTTCCATTACTCTCCTCTCTTCCCCACACATACCATTTCATTTCTATTACTCTTCTCTCTTTTCTACTCACACACCATTTCATTACTCTCATCTCTTCTCCACTTACTCCATCATCTTAGAATTAATTTTATGCATTGTATTACTTTTTGCATGCCTCCATCTTGGAAAGCTTAGGATTGTATTACTTTTTGTATGCCACCTATATGGAAGGTTTTACCTCCTACAGGGACAACTAGATTTTTATATTTTTCATGCATCTTTTGGTTGTATATTTATGTTTGAGAATTTAATATTCAAGTTTATACAGTATTTATGAGGATATCATGCTAGTTTTATATAATGTCAATTTATTTTGGTTTAGTTTTAATTTTATCATGTGCTAAATTTCTATTTTCCTAGGGTGATGACATAGATTACTAATGACGGATTGAATCTTAACTTATTAAATCTAGTTTGAATTTATCCTTCATGATTGAGTTTTAATTATTATTCTTAATGCTTTTGATTGACTGGCCATCTTTTGAATGATTTCAATATGCATGTTGAGACCGGAAGGAGATGCATGTGTATAGATCATATAATTAAACCCATGACTTGCATATGAAATAGGAATATATTCTTATAAGTTGTGTAGTCTTACTGAGTTCTATGAATCTTACTGCATAATTAATTGCTTAAATTCATATAGGAATATATTAGATTAGCAATTAATTATAGAATTGCTTGACCTTGGAAGAGGCTAGTAATTAAATTATGGAAACTCGACTATCAATCATGTTGAATAAATTGGGCTAGAATAGATAAGTGATTTAATTCAAAATTTGTTAAGTGAAATATGACCCCTAGGACTTTTTCTTATAGTTGTTTTATATCATTTGCATTCATATTTAATTATCTTTTATTTTGTACTTTCAATTATCAACTAATCGACTGACTAAATAGAGTTAAAATTACCCATTTTGGTACTTAGTGATCAATCCTCATTGGAACGATATTCTACTCACTTCTGTATTACTTGATCACGACAGTGTATACTTGCACTATTAAATTAATCATCTACACTCGTAACAAGTTTTTGGTGTTGTTACCGGGGATTGTAGTCATTAATATCAATACCAAGTAATTTTAATACTAATTTGGTCTTTATATTATATTTGTTTTTCTTTTTGGTGTTTTGTGTTTCCTTTCAGGCTTTTGCTTAGTGTATGACCAGATCGAAGAAGATTGAACTACAACCTCTTGATTCTGAGATCAAAAGAACTTGTCGAAGAAATCGAAGAGTTTAAAAGCAGTCTACTTCAATCCTAAGCAATCCTATGGCAAATCCGGGGGGAGAACAACAGATACCAAAACACTTCATGACTATGTAACAGCAACAGTCATAGAGACAAACTTTGGAATCAGGAGACCACCAGTAGTAGGTAACAACTTTGAAATCAAGTGTAACCCCCTGCCTTAATAGCGTAATTAAGATTCGATAACACATAATAAAGTGGATTAAAGACCGATGGATAGTTTGAAACTCATTTTAAACGCCCTCCCTAAGGTAGGGTTTTCCCAACATTTTGAAAACTTCTTTCCTTTTTCGGTCTCAAGTTCAATTATCGAATATAATCACATGTGCAGTTAATTTACATTCATACATATCAGAGTGTATAACAAAAATCCTGGCAATTCCCTGAGTTTCACTCATTCACTACAAGGTTTACAATTCCTATATAGGGGATTACACAACTATATTAAACTACTAATTACAACCAAAAAATAATTTACAAGATCCCTGTCTAGTATGATTAACCAACATATCCAAAAGCAAATGTCCCTACAGGGTTCTAACCGCTCTGGGTCGTGAGTTTCTCCTTGAAGCCACTTGCCCTGTCTAAAATGTTAGTCAAAGGAAAGAATAAGATTTAAGAGAATCCCAGTAGTAACAAAACATTTATACCACACATAAGCACACAGTATGTAAGCAAATCATCATACAACAGCAGCACAAATCACACTCCACCCTCATCCCCTTGTACCATCGGGAAGGCACACCGTCCTAACCCGAACCATTGTTAGCGACTCAGGGGCTGTTGGCGTGGTAGTGCATACACATAGCCTTATAGCTCATATAGCCATCCTGCTATCACAACTGGCCCGGCGGCCTTCACAAATAGCCTTTCAGCTTTTCACATAATCACACATATCACACCCCATCCTCATCCCCTTTTACCGTCGGGAAGGCACACCATCCTAACCCGAACTGTTGTTAGCGACTCAGGGACTATTAGCATGGCGGTGCTCGCACATATCCACAAATATCACAGCATACGAAGTTATCACAAACCAATGATATAACACACATACAATGCATCACATATGGTGTAAAAGAAAAGTCACTACCTTCCTTTCTGACGTTCGTTGGCACAGTGGGCTCACGAGGATGACAGATGTCAAATCCTAAAGATCAAAATAGGGACAACAGATCAATCTCTTTTCCAAGTTCTTAATTCCATAATACTTTAAGTCAGTATTCGTATGAAATCTGTAACCCCCTGCCATAATTATATCCGAAATACGCAATTAAGATGAAATAGAGACCAATAAGAAACAAAACTTATTTAAAATCCCATCTTCACGATAGGGTTTTCACAAATAACTTTTGAAATATAATTTACTTGGTCTCATATTCAATTTCGAATACAATTACTTTACGTGGAATATCACATTTATACAAATATCAGAGTGTACAACAATAACTTCCCGGCAACTCCCGGGTTCCATTTATTAACTCAAAGCCTTACAGGGCATATTCGCCCCTACAAGCCCTCATATAGGGATTACACAAAGTCTTCTCAAACACACATCTCAAATACATATCCGAATACATAGTCAAATATACATCCATATCATATATAATTATCCTAATATCTTTGATAACCAACTATCACAACCAAACTCCAATGGGAGCCCTAGCCGCCCTTGACTGCTTGCTCCATCCTCGATCCACCTACCCTGTCTGAAATGGTTGATAGGGGAGGGTGAGATTCTAGAGAATCTCAGTAGGAAACAAATACCAAAATGCATGTATGATAAGTGTATAATGCATGACATGCTTGCAATACATATCATATGCCCATACCATGACACATCTGCATGCTCAATGTTTCAACAACACACTCATGGCCATAGCATAAATAGAAACAGAGCTTCAAACATCATATATGTTCCATATAGTCAAGCAAAGCAATAACATGCATCAACACATTAACACATTATCATATACAGGCAAGGAGGTAAGTTCCCTACCCTCTTTCCACGTAAGCTCCAGCTCCGGCTGCTCACGATCAGGGCGAACACCAAATCCTATAACCAAACAAGGACATAGGGTTAATCCCTTTTTCCGATTCCTTAACTCTCAAACACTTTAGTTGGTTATCATTCACGACCTTTAGGTGGCTAATCAAAGCCAAACATATGCCTAAAGGCTTGGGAAAGGCTATACCAAGAACCACCTTTAAAAGTGTAAATACTGATTTTTGGGGGTGGGCTGTGGCCCACAATCCACTGGCTGCGGCCCAAAATTGCCTAGAAACGCTCAGAAACATTTGGGCTGCAGCCCAAAATCCACTGGCTACGAGCCAAAACTGCTCAGAAACGCTCAGAAACATTTGGGCTGCGGCCCAGAATCCGCTGGCCGCGGCCAAGAAAATCCAGTTTCTTGGCTGAACTTCCAAAAATCATAACTAATTCCACAAAAATCGAAATGAGGTGATCCCAAAGCCAAATGAAAGCTATTTAAGTCCTCTTTCAAGGAAAAATATTGGCCATAACTAGAAATCACCACAAAAGTCCAGATTTACCAAAACCCTAACATTGTACCAAAACAGGGTCCAGTTTTGATGCCAAACTTTGGATAGTTCAAACTCCCAGCTCAGAAAGCTAAGTGACACAAAATTTATGTCCATTTTGAAGCTTGGGAAGTGACTTTAAGACTGGAAAGTTTCATAATTTTTCAACATCATTTGCCCAGTCAAAACGTCCACACCATCTAACTGTCCAGAACAGACTTACATTGGCCAGATTTTCCAGATTTTCACATTTGATCCCAAATGATTCCCATTCCAACCCAAACACCATTCTCACACAATTTCACTCAAGAAAACCATTGAAATCATCAAAATGACCAAATTCAACTCCCATTGACATATTGCTCAACAACTACAACATGTCTCACAATGTCACAACACAATTCACAAATAGCCACACTTTCCAATCCAAGTTCTCAAATCAATTCCAATGACCAAAATGTTCAACAAAAGACCAAATTCTACACAACACATAAACCAATTCATTCCATTCGAAAATTGCACAAAATCAGGGCAAATTCATAAATTCTCAATACTCAACCAATGATTACAACAACTATACCAAAATGCTTCTAATTCTTACCTCTTCTTCTTCCTAAAGCCAATCCTTCAATTCTCCAACTTTCAAATTTCCACAAGTTCTCAAACTTCACCAACCAAAATTCTAAAACCATAGGAATATAGCCCTCAACCTCATGCACAACATTAATGAAAGGCACTTGAGCATATGAAGGCATTAACTTACCAAAAACTCAAGCTTTTCTCTTTCTCTTTCCTTAGCTTGTTCAGCGAAAAATGGAGGAGGATGAGAGAGAAAAATGAGATATTGATGATGATGATTTCCCTCACACATACACACATAAACCGACTAGGAAGAGAGGAGAAAGAGAAAATGGTTTGAAAACTTGACTTTAATCCAAGGGTCCTTGTTTTGCCACTTGGCACCATCCTATTCTTCCTACCATGATTTCATATAAGCTTGCATGCATAGGATTCCACCTCTTGGTCCTTCAATCTTAGCCATTAATCTTGATTACTAAGAAGTGTTCTCAATGGTATCTAACCAGTCGGTCAATAAATTTACCGTTTTGCCCCTGATTATCACAATGCACAATATATGCTTCAAAAGTGCTCAATTAATATTAATTACATTACTTTGAAGTTGCTAATCCTTGGTCACAATCCAGGATATTACAAAATCTTTAGGTGGCTATTAAATGCCTAAACCTATGCCTAAAGGGTTGGGAGAAACTACCCCGAAGATACCTTTCTTCAGTAAAAGAAACACTAATTCTGGGCTAGCTCACTCGAGTGAAAGAAGTCTCACTCGAGTGTTGCCCTCACCTGTGCTCGAGTCCCAACGAGTGAGACACAGAAAGTGTTTGCCCGAGAGCAAACCTTGAAATATCTCTCACACTCACTCGAGCACAGGAAGCTGCACTCGAGTGATAACCTCAAATGCAGTCAAGCACCAAAAAGTGAGGCACCACGAGTGACTACCTGAGAGCAATCATAAATTCCAGAGTCTTAAACTTACTCCCTCACTAGAGCACAGGGAGCTGCACTCGAGTGATGACCTATAACACTTGTAGACACAGAAGTGCACTCACGATTTCTGCCTGAAGACTTAACCAAAATACCTTGAATTTCATACGGCACTCGAGTGAGATCCTTCCTCACTCGAGTGAAGCTTATCAGAAACCATATCGCAGCAACTAATACACTTTTCCAGATTTACCAAAACTAGTTCCAATGGTCCCAACCTTTATACCAAAACTTATTCCCCTATAAAATTCCACAAGGAACCTATTGGTAAACTCAAAACAACCAAAATCTTACCATAATGACACATCCTACTCTTCTAACCATATTGCAACCAAAATCACCTAATGATCAAACTTTCCTTTTTCAAATCCAAACCACAACCATTGACACCAAGACACTATTTAGCATCTATTTCATCACAAAATACTAGCTACTTCATACATTTCATAATTAGGCTAAAATCAGGGCAAATGCCAAAGTTCTTAAAACTCAACCAATGATCAAAACAATTATACCAAATTACTATAGATACTCACCCCTCCAACTTCTAATGATTAGCTTCTTATCCTTCAACTTTCCAAAGTTCACAATCTCTCAACCACCACCAATGAAAATTATGAAACCATAGGTTTAAACCTCTCAACCTCTTGCACAACATTAATAAGGAATATTTGAGCATGTGAAGTCATTTGGAGCACCTACCTCAAGTTTTCTTCTTTCTCTTTCCTTCCTTGTGCAGCGAAAATGGAGAATGATGAGAGAGAAGATGAGAGATAATTGTGAATAGATGAAGATCAATTTTTTTCCCACACATACACTCCCATAACCGACTTGGAGGAGAGAGGGAAGAGAAAATAAGTTTGAAATTTTGACTTTGATCCAAGGGTCGTTATGGTGACACTTGGCAACATCTTACTCTTCCTCCCATGAGTTCATATGAACTCATCCACACTTGATTCCATCTCTTTCTCAATACATCCTAGCCATTGATCTCGAATACCAAGGAGTTTCCTCTCCAGTAACTGACCAATCAATCGGTAAATTTACCGTTTTGCCCCTAATTGACACAATGCTTACTAAACCATCATCAAACACATTTGCATCATAATTCACATTATTTACTTCAAAAGTGTTTAATTAACATTAATTACATCACTTTGAAGTTATTAGCCCTTAATCACAATTCAAGATATTACATCAAGCCTGCAATTATCCAGATGATGCAAACAAATCAGTTCTATGGTTTACCAACAGAAGATCATAATGCACATATAGCCAACTTCCTAGAAATCTACGACACATTTAAGCATAATAGTGTTACTAATGACACCATTAGACTTAGACTTTTCCCTTTCTCACTTAGGGATAAGGCTAAAAGTTGGTTACAATTGCTACCAGTAGGAAGCATAACTACATGGGAGATTATGGAGCAGACATTTTTGGAGAAATACTTTCCTTCATCAAAAATCACTAAATTAAGGAATGGAATTGCCTTATTTATCCAGCATGAGTAAGAAAACCTTTATGAAGCATGGGAAAGATATAAGGAGTTGTTAAGGATATGTCTTCATCATGGGTTACCAAATTAGTGGCAACTGCAAACTTTCTATAGTGGGATAACGTATATCTCTAGAATTCTTGTAGATGCTGCAGCTGGAGGATCCTTAATGGGAACAAATATAGATGATGCTTACAATCTACTTGAGGAGATGGCAGCCAATGCATATCAATGGCCTTATGAATGTAGCAATTAAAAGAAAGCACTTAGAGTATATGAGCTGGAAGTCCTTACAACTTTGTCTTCTCAAGTTGCATCTATATCCAAGTAAGTAGGATCATTGACAACCCAAGCAAACGCAATCAGCACTCCTACTGAAGCTTGTGATCAATGTGGAGGACCTCATGTGAGCACGCAATGTCAAAAAGGACACTCATTCATGCCGGAGCAAGCTCATTTCATCGGAAATCAAAGGAATGATCCATTCTTAAACACCTACAATCCAGGTTGGTGAAATCATCCAAACTTTAGTTAGAGGAGTAATTAAAATACATTCAAGCCTCAAGGGAACTACTAGCAGCAAGCTTTTCAACAACCAAATCCACCACAAACAGAAAGTGAATTTAGAGGATACACTGGCTCAACTAACCATGAATACATCTCAATTCATGGCTAGGACTGATGCAACAATCAAAAAGCAAGAAGCTTAAATAAAAAACTTGGAGATCCAGATGGAGCAAATTGCAAATATGCTGAATTCCAGGCAACTAGGAATTCTACCAAGTGACACCAAAAGAAACCCAAAAGAACATGTGAAGGCAGTTGTACTAAGAAGTGGTAAAGAATTGAAAGATCCTATAATTAAGAAGAAGGATGACAGAGAAAAGAAAGAAAGCAGAGAAGAACAGAAGGAGGATGATGTGATACCAGGAAGAATCAGCTTTCTAGGCAATCCTCCTCCATATGTACCACCAGCTCCATACCCTTAGAGACTTGCAAAGACAAAGCTAGACAAGCAGTTTGCAAAGTTTCTGGAGGTTTTCAAAAAGCTACATATCAACATTCCTTTTGTAAATGCTCTTACCCAAATGCCTAGTTATGCAAAATTCATGAAGGATATTCTTTTAAATAAGCGTAAGCTTGAGAAATTTGAAACAGTTGCACTTACTGAGGAGTGGAACGCTATTCTCCAAAAGAAATTACCTCCAAACCTGAAAGATCCAGTAAGCTTCTGCATACCTTGCACTATAGGTCAATGTCACTTTGAAAGAGCACTTTGTGACCTAGGAGCAAGTGTAAACCTCATGCCTCTATCTGTTTACAACAAACTCAGTCTTAGAGAGGTGAAGCCGCCTACAATTTCATTACTTCTGGCTGACCGATTAATAAAACATCCAAGGGGTATTTTAGAAGATGTTCTGGTGAAGGTGGACAAACTCATATTCCCAACTGATTTCATAATACTCAATATGGAAGAAGACCAATAAATTCCTATCATTCTTGGGAGGCCATTCCTAGCAACTAGGAGAACGTTCATAGATGTGCAACAAGGAAAGTTAACCTTGTGAGTTCAAGAAAATCAAGTATCCTTCAACATTTTCAAGGCTTTATCCTCTCCATATGAAGGTGCCACTTGCTACAAAGTCGATGCATTGACCAGCTGCACAAAAGACGTGGTGAATGAAATCTACATGGATCAACTATTAGTAATGGGAATGGTAGATGTATTAAAATCTACTAATCCAGAAGTCTTGGAGCAGATAAGGTACCTTGAAGCAAATTCGCCAATTTTTATCAAGAAACCATTTGAAGATTTAGGGGAAAGGCCAAGTAAGCCAATGCCAGCAACAGAGAAACCACCAGTACTGGAGTTAAAAGTACTACCATCCAATTTGAAGTATGCATATTTAGGAGGAAATTCAACACTACCAGTAATTGTCTCAGCCGCTCTTACTCCTGATGAAGAAGAAAAGTTATTAAGAGTTCTAAGGGAGCATAAAACAACATTTGGATGGTCAATAGCTGATATAAGAGAGATTAGTCCTTCAATCTGTATGCATAAGATCTTGATGGAAGACAACTACAAGCCAACAGTTGAGCACCAAAGAAGATTCAATCTAAATATGAAACAGGTGGTGAGAAAGGAGGTAATAAAGTGGCTGGATGCTGGTATAATCTACCCAATCTCCGACAGTCAATGGGTAAGTCCAGTTCAAGTTGTGCTAAAGAAAGGTGGAATGACAGTAGTGCCCAATGAGAAAAATGAATTGATTCCACAACAAACGGTGACTGGATGGAAAATATATATCAACTACAGAAAGCTCAATAAAATCCGCCAGAAAAGATCACTTCCCTCTGTCATTTGTAGACCATATACTTGACAGACTAGGAGGGAAAGCCTATTATTATTTCCTGGACGGGTACACGGGATATAATCAAATTACAATTGCACTAGAGGATCAAGAAAAAATAAATTTTATATGTCTATATGGTACCTTTACCTCCAGAAAGATGCCATTTGGTCTTTGTAATGCACCAGCAACATTTCAAAGGAGTATAATGGAGATTTTCTCAAACATGGTGGAAAGGTTCATTGAGCTATTCATGGATGATTTTTCAGTTTTTGGAGAATCATTTGATCATTGTCTTTCAAATTTGGCAAAAGTCTTGCAACATTGTGTAGAGACAAACTTGGTTCTAAATTGGAAGAAATGCCATTTTATGGTGAAAGAAAGAATCATGCTGGGTCATAAGGTATCTGATCGAGGTATTGAAGTGGACTGAGCTAAGATTGAAATAATTCAAAAGCTACTACCTCCTTCCTCAATCAAGGGCATTCGAAGTTTTGTGGGACATGCTGGCTAAAAGATTCATCAAGGACTTCTCAAAAATCATAAAGCCACTTTGCATGCTGTTGGAGAAAAACATTCCCTTTATGTTTAATAAGGAGTGTTTATCAGCCTTCCAAATTCTAAAAAGTGCCTTAACTTCTGCACCAGTTATCATAGTTCCAGATTGGAATCTTCCATTCAAAATGATGTGCGATGCAAGTGATTATGCAGTTGGAGCTGCTTTAGGCTAAAGAAGAGACAAGATCTTTCATGCTATCTATTATGCTAGTAGAACACTCTCATAAGCACAGTTGAATTATGCAACAATAGAAAAGTGCTCCTAGAAATAGTGTTTACATTCGACAAATTTAGAGTATACTTGATTAGGTCAAAGGTCATTGTCTAGACGGACCACTCAGCAATCAAATACCTGATTGAGAAGAAAGATGTTAAGCCTTGACTGATCTGATGGGTGCTTCTACTATAAGAATTTGACTTGGAGATCAAAGACAAAAAAGGGACTGAGAATCTCATTGCAGATTATCTTTCTTGGTTAGAACCACCTGAACGAAAGAGAGAATCTCCAATCCAGGAGAATTTCCCAGATAAGCAACTTTTTATCATGCAGTCACAACCTACTCCTTGGTATGCTGATTTTGTGAATTATTTAGCAAGCGGAGTAATGCCTTATGAACTTTCTAAAGTGCAAAAGAAGAAGTTTCTGGCTGATGTAAGGCATTACTTTTAGGAGGATCCGTTCTTATACAAATAATGTCCTGATCGAATTATCAGGCGATGTGTTTCTGAAGAAGAAATGGACAGCATCTTAAATCACTGTCATTCATCCCCATATGGTGGTCATTTTGGAGCAAATAGAACAGCTACTAAAGTCCTTCAATTAGGATTTTACTGGCCTACACTCTTCAAGGACGCTCACAGAATTGTGGCAACCTGTGACATATGTCAAAGAACGAGAAATATCTCAAGGAGACGTGAAGCCCCTTTAACCAACATCTTAGAAGTTGAACTTTTTGATGTATGGGGGGATCGATTTTATGGGGCCTTTTCCATCCTCATTTAGCAATCAGTTTATTTTAGTAGTTGTTGATTAGGTCTCCAAGTGGGTTAAAGCGGCTGCTTTTCCTATAAATGATTCTTGGGTGGTTGTGAAGTTTCTGAGGAAAAATATTTTTACAAGATTTAGAGTGCCTAGAGCTATTATTAGTGATGGAGGAAGGCATTTTTGTAATCAGCAGCTTCAGTTTGTATTAGCTAAATATAGAGTAACTCATAAGGTTGCACCTCCATATCATCCACACACTAGCGGGCAGGTAGAAATCTCAAATAGAGAACTGAAGTGGACCTTAGAGAAGACAGTGAATTCCAACCAGAAGGACTGGGCTCAAAAGTTAGATGATGCACTCTGGATTTATAGGTTGCCTTCAAGACACCAATTGGTACATCCCCATATCAATTGGTCTATGGAAAAGCATGCCATCTTCCATTAGAAATAGAGCACAAAGCATATTGGGCAGTAAAAGCATTAAATTTTGACTTAAAGGTAGCTGGTGAGAAAAGGCTTCTCTAACTCAATGAGCTTAAAGAATTCAGAGAACAAGCTTATGAAAATGCAAAGTTATACAAGAAGACAAAAATGTGGCATGACAGAAGAATTTTGAGGAGATAGTTTACACCAGGATAAAAAGTGCTTTTATATAACTCAAGGTTAAAGCTCTTTCCAGGCAAGCTGAGATCAAGGTGGTCAGGTCCTTTTACTGTGATTCAAGTATGGCCATATGGAACTGTGGAGATTCAAGATGGTAATAGAAAATTCAAAGTGAATGGGCAAAGGCTCAAAGAATACAACGAAAGTGCACTCAACACTTTGAAATATGTCATCACGTTTGAAGAACCAACAGGTAAGTCTTCAATATAGTAATTTTAAAAAAAATTAAAAAGAAAAGAAAAATTTTGGTTTAATCTTTGTCTAGCTAAAGATGTTAAAGAAGGGCGGCTATTTGGGAGGCAACCTAAAACTTCTTTCCTACTCTCTCAAAACTTCTTTCCTATTATCTCAAAACTTCTTTCCTACTCTCTCATTTTTCTTCCTTACTCTCTCATTTTGCTTTCTTAACTCACTGAAACACACTGCACTGGGTGGAGAATTTTAGTTTTTATTGGTTTCATTTTAAGTTACCATGGAGGAATCTCTTGTGAAGCTTAAGAATAGGTTTCCTAATCTTCCCAAAGATGTACTCATGAAGATTTATAACAGTCAACTTGAAAGGATGAAGATATTTAAGCGTTTAGGCCTTCCTGTGGACATACACTGGATCATTGAAGCTAAGGTACATTTAGCAGGTAAGATTCATAAATCATTTGTTAAACCTTTCCTAGGAATGGGAAGAAGTTCTTACTCCAAAAAGAGAAGAGCTAAAAGGATAAACGTCTGCCATAAATGTGCAAGGTGGAATTGTGATCAGCGCTGTAGGAGTAAAGGTATGGTTTCTATAAATCGAGAAGATAAACTTGAATTTATAAAGGATGGAATGAGTAAAGAGTCACTGGATGATATCATTTAAACTCTTGAGACGCATCTGAGTGGTGATGTTCATTGTATTCTTCTTGATTTAGACGACATATTCAACAGAGAAAAAGAGCACTATTGTCTTGGGAATCTGACGTTAAAAGACCTTGTTTGCCAGTTTATAAGAAAACTGGATGGGAAGCAAATCCTCAATTTATAAAAAGTGTTTAAGACGTTACTGGACATAAAATCAGAGAAAGATGTGAGCCAAAATCAGAACTACTATACATAATCATGCTTTTGTTTAATCGTCTTTTCTTTTCCGTAGCTTTTGTCTAATCTATCTTATCTTTTTAGAAGCTTTTGTTTAATATGTCTTTTCTTTTCAGTAACTTTTGACTTTCTTTCATCTTTTTCTTCATGCAAATTATGCTAATCATTCATGTTAGAATTATTTCAAATTTTTTTGAAAAATGAGTAATTTGTATGATTTTGTTGACGCTGCTTTAGTGTTATATATATGTACTCTTTCCTTTGTAAATATGCATACTTCCACTTATAAATATACAGTCTTCCACTTCTAAGCACAAATGGTCCGAGAGAAAAGAAAAGAAAAAGGGTATCATACAAAGATGTAGATTTACATCTATTTTCATTTTTGGTGAAACTAATATGGGTAAGGATGTAGAGTTTAAAATAGCAGCAAACGAACTTGGAAGTGCATTAGCCACTAGAAAGATCAATTTTGTATATGGGGGAGGCATCTAGGGCCTAAAGGGAAGTGTGGCCATTTTCGCATCCATGAATGGAAGAAAGGGTTTGAGTGTAAGGGTGAAGGAGTTGGAAGACCACATCTTCTCCTTGGGATGCAAGAGTTGCAGGTTTCAAGCTTGCCTAAAAATTTGGGACAAATGTTCTACCATGCTTAAGCTTTTATTGCTCTACCGGTGGTTTGGAGACGTTGGATGGGATCTCTAGTGTTGCATATTGGGCTAAGTTGAACTATCACAAAAAGCCATTAGGATTGTTAAATGTTTATGGTTTTTATGATAATTTGTTATATTTTTTTTATCATGCTGTGGAAACAGGATTCATACCTTAAGCGACTCGCCACTCCATAATTGTTGCACCAACTGCTGATCAGCTGCTCGATTAACTACAAACCTATGAGCCTAAACCAGATCTACTCGTCAAGCAAATAGGTGGGCAATCTTTAGATAGCAGTCAGAAGCAGAACCTAAATACCACTCTTCGGTTGTAACTTTCCTTAATCTCTTGGTTTTACTTTATTGTGTGTTTATGTTAAAAAAACTTTCTCTAAGCTTTATAAGACATTAGGGACAATGTCTGATTTAGGTTGGGGGAGGGAAAAAAATTAAAAAAATTTTAGTTAGTTAGTAAAACCATTAGATGCATGGGGTGTGGAAAAAAATGGCCGAGTAAGGAGTTATTCTTAACTCCTGAGACACATTTTATTAGTTGCATGTTTTTGTTCCTTCTTAAAAAAAAAAAGAGAAAAAGTGAAAAAAAAGCATCCTATTTAAGTACTTTGTAATGATCTTAAGAAGTATACAAGTTTCGAGTATGGATCAATTGCATTTAGAGATTTCATAGAATGAATGAACAATTGATTGTTACAATTGGTGATGAATTTTGAGATTGAATAAGCTGAGTTTGAAAGCCCATAATCATGAGCTTTAGAGCCTATAATGATTATTTCTCTTATGTATGATATTCACCTATTAAGTTGTCACTCTATAACTTACTTTAAATCTAGTTGAGATTACATTTCACATGCATATTCAAAGATGATAAAGGCATTCATTTTGTTTAGACAGAGCTAAATAGCCAACCTTGCAATTATACCGTTGATAAGCCCCTTTGAGCCTCATTGACTATTACTTTGTTCTCAACCCATTGACATATGCTTTAATGATATATCAAGTACTTTTACCTAATTTGGAAGATTAGTAGAGCA
This sequence comes from Inga oerstediana, assembly GCA_963210345.1. Lineage (NCBI taxonomy): Eukaryota > Viridiplantae > Streptophyta > Magnoliopsida > Fabales > Fabaceae > Inga > Inga oerstediana. The sequence goes on along the minus strand of OY723411.1, from coordinate 14,020,095 downwards.
TTTGAAACTTTTGTGATATGGGCTTTTGACAAGTGTGGGGGTGTATATATCATCAACTTTAAAGTTACAAGCAAAAAAATGAGAAAACAAATGAAAATAAATTTTGATTCGAATTATGGGTTGTTGTGATGAAATAGATTTATTCAAAAGCTAGCCCATATTTTTTTTTAATTGTTCTATTAATTTTTATATTTAGTGTAACCCCCTCCAAAATTATATCCGAAATACGCGATTAAAATGAAATAGAGACCAATAAAAATCAAATAACATTTACTAACCCATCACATGACGGGGTTTTCTCGAATACTTTTTGAAATCATTTATAAACATGGTCTCATATTCACATTTCGAATACAATTACTACGCGAAGATAAATCACATTCATATAAATATTAGAGTGCACAACTTAATCATCCCGACAATCTCTGGTACATACCTTCACTAAAGATACATAGGGTACAATTGCCCATAACAATTCTTCAAATGGGGATTACACAATCTCATCTCGGAGGAGTCCTAGCCGCTCCCTCCACGAGCCACTTGCCCTGTCTAAATTGTTGGTAGGGGAGAGTGAGATTCGAGAGAATCTCAGTAGGAAACAGATACCATAATGCATGCATGATAGATGCTATGTGTATGACATGTTAGCTTTATCTAGATGCATGACCCATAATGACATTTCTGCATGCTCAATATTTCATGTAACAAAACTATGGCCACAGTAAAACAGAAACAGAGCTTCATTTATTCAAATATGCTCTACACAATCAAGTAAAGCAATCACATACATCACTACACAAGCAAAGATATCAAATACATGCAAGTAAGGCAAGTCCCCTACCTCCAGTCTTTTCTCCTCGATTTGCGTGCCAGCAACTCGGGGCTTTACATTCGATCCTACAATGTCAAATATACCATTTAGACACTTCCATAGTGTTTCTGGGGGTTATATGAGGCTATATTGAAAATTTACTAAAATACCCCCGGGGACCCGACCCGGCCCCGCCGTATCCGGTCCGGCTGTACTTTTCTTGAAATTTTGACATGGGCTATTCTGACATATTTTCGCCCAAGGAATCCATTTCAGGACTCGGAATTACCAAATTCAATGTCAAATTACGAAAGTGCCCTTGGCAGCGCTACTTTTAGGGTTTTAGGGGCGTTTCCGTAATTATGCTTTCTCGGCCTTTTCTGAAAAAGTGCCCAACTGTAACCCCACCTAATTTTCCCTCCTGAACTCAATGGAATCATCAAATCATTGAAAATCCAACTCTAAGACCCATTTATAGCCCAGACCGAAATATATGGGTTTTCTAGGGAAAATCAGGGTTTTTCGGTTTCGGCTCTGTAAACACATTCCTTTCTACTCCTAACCACTTTATTGACTATTCCATTAGGTTACAACTACCATTTAGTATCAATTTGGGCAGCATAACCCCTAGGGAAACCCATTTTCCATTTTTACAACCAATGGCAATCCGGCGAAATTTCACCGATTAAATTGCCCACAGCAGCCAGAATAGTCAATATACAAGAGTTTGGAAGTTACCTCAAGCTCCCAATAGCTTTTCCTTGACTTGAATGAAAACCCTAGGTGTTTTAACACCAAAAGAGGAGCTTCCAAACCTTAAAGAACATAAAGGAGTAGCTTAGGATCGGAGTTATACACGTTAGGAGCTAGATCGACGGAGAAATCTGCTTACCTTATGAGATTTCTTCCTCTTTCTCACTCTAGACATCTCAAACGTTCTCTCTCTCATTCAGCTGAATATGGCGTCGGTTTGGAGGAAGGAAGATGAATAAAAGTGTTTTAACATTAGGATGATGTCATGTTTTATTATGCTGATGTCATAAATCCCATTTTCGGATTTTCTGGCAGATTTTCTGCCCAAACTTTGAAAAATCATAACTAATTCTAGAAATATCGAAATGAGGTGATTCCAAATCCAAATGAAAGGTATTTAAGTCCTCCTTATAGGAAAAATATTTACCAATACTAGAAATCACCACAAAATTCCAGAATTACACAAATGTCATCACTGCCCCAAAACAGAGTCCATTTTCGACCTCAAACGTTGGACAGTCATATCTCCTAGTTCCCAACATGAAATGGCACAAATTATATGTCCATTTTTAAGCTTTGGATGTGAACTTTAAGACTGGAAAGTTTCATAATTTTCTGACATCATTTGCCTATTAAAAACATCCACACGAGAAGACTACCCAGACAGAATTCACACTGGACAACATTTCTAGTTTTGCAACCAATGTGTCCAATCCAATTTAAATCAATTCCAATAATTAAATACCACAACATGAAACCATTTCCATCACAATACCCCATTCAATTATTCCCTCTATTCTAAGTTAATTTGGATGTTGATCCACAATTGAACTCAAATACAGGGTTTGGCGTTGCTCATAACACAAGCGACTACAATCCACTTTATATTCTCTAAAAGGGTTCATTAATCACTAACCACGTCCACTTTTGTAGTCATTAACCCCTAATCACAATTTGGGATCTTGCTAAACCGGGGCTTAGCAATCCACTAATCTCAGGCTTATTCTCTAGCCTCGAGTATCAAAATTCGGGGTATTACATTTCTCCCCCCGTTCAATAAATTTCGTCCTCGAAATTTGTCGAACCACTTAATCCACAAACTACGGATGCTTCTTCACAACAACTTCCGTTTCACAATTCATTTCACATTGGAATAGTCCCCTCTAGACCACCCAGACAACTGGTGCACCACAATTTAGATTCTCGAAAGAATCCCAAACAATGAATGCAACTCAATTGCCCCAAACTGCAATCGGCCCATTTCACGATTGCCACACAAACCAAATCACCATATTTTTTTGCCAAGCAGATGCAATCGCTTCCACATACGATTGCTACAAAACCATCATAACATAACCACAATCATCGCAAGCCCTTCTAACTCATGAGTGGCTAGCGTATCTCAATATCCGAAGGCTTTAATTTATGAGCCACATCATAAGATCTCGGCAGTTGGGCAGCATAGGCCACCATTCTGCTCAACTCAATCTTGTTATTCCTTCCGGGAGTAACCCCAAAACACCACAACCTCAATACATCAAACAACAGCCTTAGCTGTATACACAAACTCTTCCGCTGTATTCGCATTCAGAACCTTACCCTCACCCGTACACCCACCAGTAACTCCACTAGTGGTAACCAGGACTTTTGGGTATCAACACAATATTACTTTTGTATCAACTTTCATGGTGTCGCCCTCACCCGTACACCCACCAGTGACTCCGCTAGTGGTAACCGGGACTTTTGGGTATCAACACAATATCATTGTCACACCCCTTCAGAGTGCCCACCCCCCTGGTCAACTACGTACCAGGGCTATGATGGCCGTCCCCTAACCGGAACTGGCAGGCAGCTGGATTACTCACCTTTCACCCAGGACTCACAAGAAAATCCACTTCCTTATCAAACGTACATTGCAGACTCTAATTTTATGCACCGCCATTTGGCCTCAGGTCAATACCAGTGCAACCAACGTGGTGACTAGCCAGGCTGGCCATGCCGGGGTAATTGCCCTCACAAACAAGAATCCCCGATCATGTAGTCGAATTCGCCATCAGCTAAACTAGCTTTGCTCTGCTACGACACACCTCAATCTCAGCTTGTTCACAACTATCACAGATTCACAATCACACTCCATCCTCATCCCCTTTTACCGCCAGGAAGACACACAGTCTTTACCCGAACTGTTGCTAGCGACTCAGGGACTATTGGCGTGGCAGTGCACATACATAGCCTCGCGGCTCACAAATAGTCAATCCCCCGTAACTACCGCCCTAGCGGAACGGTCCTCCGCCATAGGAATCACCCCATGCGGCCGTAGGTGAGAGACTCACAATACACAATCACGACAAGCTGGAATCGGGTATATTCATCTACAAATGCCTTTCTCACAGCAAACTCTTTCGTACTGGGATCCTTCAAGACCCCTTCTCACAAAATAATCTGGGCTTCGAAGTTTTACCTCCTGAAGCCATGGTTAACACATCATTCTCACGGTAACCTCGAGCTTCTGCTCAACACAATTCCCAAACATATCACATTCTCACGCTTCCGCTGCACACTCTGAGGTCTTTCTCCTCATTTGTGCTTTAACAATGTCAAGCTGATTTAACAGGAGTCCCATAGGAATCTTCCACCACAACTGACAACATTCACAACATATATTCATCTGCGTCAGACCTTGGCCCGATTCAACTTGAATCATTCAAAGCCACAACCAGCACTTTGTTGAGATCCCATACTCCCAACGTTCCCAGAGCTCTATTCTACGATTCAACGTCATGGCGAATGCACACTAAGGTTCGTCGTCACGGCAGCTGCACACTAGGGTTTGTCGTCACGGCGGCTGTCACAAAAATGTTTTTTTAATATATTGTCACACCTCTTCAGAGTGCCCACCCCCTAGTCAACTACGTACCAGGGCTCCGCTGGCCGGCCCTTACACTGAGCCTGGCAGGCAGCTGGGTTACTCATATTTCACCCAGGACTTACATATCCCCCGTATCAACACCGCTCCGAAGGCACGGTCCTCCCACTGTGTGCCATACACACCCCCAGTGGGCCGCAGGTAATAAACACACAAATAGCCGCTCCGATCAGACGTCGCCGTAGGTAGCCCTCTCCGATCAGAACTCCCCGTAGGTTGCCTTCTCCACTCCGAATCCTCGTAGGTAACTCTTTCAAATTCAAATTCTTTGCAGAATCACTTTTCCTTGTGCTAGATTAACACTAGCAACCTCAGGATACCTGATACACATCTCAATGCCAATCTAGTACCACATCCTGGTACCACGGACCATCCAGGTTAAGTCAAACTCCTAAGAATTAGCCCAGCTATTGATTCTGATCCTTGGATCACAATTCAATTTAGTTCTCAAAGTCTTAACCTCAATTGAATCGGGAAACCACTTCCCTCGTTTCACGGAGCATCATCAACTCAAACTCAAATTCAAATATCTCTGCTAGCCTAAGGTACCTCAGCCCCTAGGTCTTAAGGCCTTTATACACACAAGCTCAACATGATATCACTACATGTAACATTATACCACCTTGGGTTACCTACTCAACATCTAGGTTGGAGCCATGATCAACCTAGAACCTCAATATCACACATCTAGGAAATCATTTTCCTTAGTTCTCTAATCAGATGATGGGTCTGATTACCTCCACCTCTGAATCTACACATCTATTTCTCAGGCAAACCATTATATCTTTTGATTCCGCAATGATTCACCACTCCCCGATAATCAAATAATGTATACACAGTCCACAAATCACATATATCCACAACCAGCAGGGACCATAATGTGTATACCACAACAAACAAAGCCATTCTCTATGACTTAAGGCAGCAACTACTACCATTATCCTAGCAAATCCTTTACTTGCCAGGAACGGCAGCTCTAATACCAAAAATGTAACCCCCTCCATAATTATATCCGAAATACGCGATTAAAATGAAATAGAGACCAATAAAAATCAAATAACATTTACTAACCCATCACATGACGGGGTTTTCGCGAATACTTTTTGAAATCATTTATAAACATGGTCTCATATTCACATTTCGAATATAATTACTACGCGAAGATAAATCACATTCATATAAATATCAGAGTGCACAACTTAATCATCCCGACAATCTCTGGTACATACCTTCACTAAAGATACATAGGGTACAATTGCCCATAACAATTCTTCAAATTGGGATTACACAATCTCATCTCGGAGGAGTCCTAGCCGCTTCCTCCACGAGCCACTTGCCCTGTCTAAATTGTTGGTAGGGGAGAGTGAGATTCGAGAGAATCTCAGTAGGAAACAGATACCATAATGCATGCATGATAGATGCTATGTGTATGACATGTTAGCTTTATCTAGATGCATGACCCATAATGACATTTCTGCATGCTCAATATTTCATGTAACAAAACTATGGCCACAGTAAAACAGAAACAGAGCTTCATTTATTCAAATATGCTCTACACAATCAAGTAAAGCAATCACATACATCACTACACAAGCAAAGATATCAAATACATGCAAGTAAGGCAAGACCCCTACCTCCAGTCTTTTCTCCTCGATTTGCGTGCCAGCAACTCGGGGCTTTACATTCGATCCTACAATGTCAAATATACCATTTAGACACTTCCATAGTGTTTCTGGGGGTTATATGAGGCTATATTGAAAATTTACTAAAATACCCCCGGGACCCGACCCGGCCCCGCCGTACCCGGTCCGGCTGTACTTTTCTTGAAATTTTGACATGGGCTATTCTGACATATTTTCGCCCAAGGAATCCATTTCCGGACTCGGAATTATCAAATTCAATGTCAAATTACGAAATTGCCCTTGGCAGCGCTACTTTTAGGGTTTTAGGGGCGTTTCCGTAATTATGCTTTCTCGGCCTTTTCTGAAAAAGTGCCCAACTGTAACCCCACCTAATTTTCCCTCCTGAACTCAATGGAATCATCAAATCATTGAAAATCCAACTCTAAGACCCATTTATAGCCCAGACCGAAATATATGGGTTTTCTAGGAAAAATCAGGGTTTTTCGGTTTCGGCTCCGTAAACACGTTCCTTTCTACTCCTAACCACTTTATTGACTATTCCATTAGGTTACAACTACCATTTAGTATCAATTTGGGCAGCATAACCCCTAGGGAAACCCATTTTCCATTTTTACAACCAATGGCAATCCGGCGAAATTTCACCGATTAAATTGCCCACAGCAGCCAGAATAGTCAATATACAAGAGTTTGGAAGTTACCTCAAGCTCCCAATAGCTTTTCCTTGACTTGAATGAAAACCCTAGGTGTTTTAACACCAAAAGAGGAGCTTCCAAACCTTAAAGAACATAAAGGAGTAGCTTAGGATCGGAGTTATACACGTTAGGAGCTAGATCGACGGAGAAATCGGCTTACCTTATGAGATTTCTTCCTCTTTCTCACTCTAGACATCTCAAACGTTCTCTCTCTCATTCAGCTGAATATGGCGTCGGTTTGGAGGAAGGAAGATGAATAAAAAGTGTTTTAACATTAGGATGATGTCATGTTTTATTATGCTGATGTCATAAATCCCATTTTCGGATTTTCTGGCCAAACTTTGAAAAATCATAACTAATTCTAGAAACATCGAAATGAGGTGATTCCAAAGCCAAATGAAAGGATTTAAGTCCTCTTTATAAGAAAAATATTTACCAATACTAGAAATCACCACAAAATTCCAGAATTACACAAATGTCATCACTGCCCCAAAACAGAGTCCATTTTCGACCTCAAACGTTGGACAGTCATATCTCCTAGTTCCCAACATGAAATGGCACAAATTATATGTCCAGTTTTAAGCTTTGGATGTGAACTTTAAGACTGGAAAGTTTCATAATTTTCTGACATCATTTGCCTATTAAAAACGTCCACACGAGAAGACTGCCCAGACAGAATTCACACTGGACAACATTTCTAGTTTTGCAACCAATGTGTCCAATCCAATTTAAATAAATTCCAATGATTAAATACCACAACATGACACAATTTCCATCACAATACCCCATTCAATTATTCCCTCTATTCTAAGTTAATTTGGATGTTGATCCACAATTGAACTCAAATACAGGGTTTGGCGTTGCTCATAACACAAGCGACTACAATCCACTTTATATTCTCTAAAAGGGTTCATTAATCACTAACCATGTCCACTTTTGTAGTCATTAATCCCTAATCACAATTTGGGATCTTGCTAAACCGGGGCTTAGCAATCTACTAATCTCAGGCTTATTCTCTAGCCTCGTGTATCAAAATTCGGGGTATTACATTTAGCCCTTCATATCACGTTTTACATTCCTTTTACCTTAACTCCATTATAACCCTTAATAGGTCTTTTTGATTTGAATTATGCATGTGAATTAGGTAGTGGAGATTAAGATTTTTAGCAAGCCAATGGTAGTGCAATTTTTTCGGTTGAATTTGAGTGAAACACTTACCCTTAAACACTTGAGAGATTGGGAGAATGAGTCACTAAATTATGATTTTGGCATAAAATAGAATTTCTTGAAAAATACTAAATTAGACCATCTTACAGTTTTCAGGTAATATCTGGAGCTCTAGATGTCGGATTGGGACCTTCTTTATATGGATAAAAGGCTAAGAAAGAGCTCTACAACTTTGATGTTGAGACCAAAATCCAGTTCTATCGCCAAGGGTTTCGAATTTTGCTTGGAAGTTGAAAGCGAGAATCATCTACCATTCCACCAACCATTTCACCTACCTCTTCATTTTCCTTTTCACCTACTACTTCATCTACCACATTCTATTTACTACTTCACCTACCACATTTCATCTACCCTACTCCATCTTCCCTATATATAGTCACCCTCTCCTTCACATTTCACATACCAATTCATATCCATTACTCTCATCTCTTCTCCACACATACCATTTCATTTCCATTACTCTCATAATCTAATTACACCCCATTTCATTACTCTCATCTCTTCTCCACTTACTCCATCTTCTTAGAATTAATTTTATGCATTGTATTACTTTTTGCATGCCTCCATCTTGGAAGGCTTAGGATTGTATTACTTTTTGTATGCCACCTACATGGAAGGTTTTACCTCCTAAAGGGACAGTTAGATTTTTATATTTTTCATGCATCTTTTGGTTGTATATTTATGTTTGAGAATTTAATATTCAAGTTTTATGTAGTATTTATGAGGATTTCATTCTAGTTTTATATAATGTCAATTTATTTTGGTTTTGTTTTTAATTTTATCATGTGCTAAATTTCCATTTTCCTAGGGTGATGACGTAGCTTACTAATGACGGATTGAATCTTAACTTATTAAATCTAGTTTGAATTTATCCTTCATGATTGATTTTAATTATTATTCTTAATTTTTTTGATTGACTGGCCATCTTTTGAATAATTTCAATATGCATGTTGAGACCAGAAGGAGATGCATGTATATAGATCATATAATTAAAATCATGACTTGCATATGAAATAGGAATATATTCATATAAGTTGTGTCATCTTCCTGAGTTCCATGAATCTTAATGCATAATTAATTGCTTAAATTTATATAGGAATATATTGGATTATCAATTAATTATAGAATTGCTTGACCTTGGAAGAGGCTAGTAATTAAATTATGGAAACTCAACTATCAATCATGTGGAATAAATTGGGCTAGAATATATAAGTGATTTAATCCAAAATTTGTTAAGTGAAATCTAACCCCTAGGACTTTTTCTCATAGTTGTTTCATATCATTTGCATTCATATTTAATTATCTTTTATTTCGTACTTTCAATCATCAACTAATCGACCGACTAAATAAAGTTAAAATAACCCATTTTGGTACTTAGTGATCAATCCTCGTGGGAACGATACTCTACTCACTTCTGTAGTACTTGATTACGACAGTGTACACTTTCACTATTAAATTAATCATCTACACTCGTAACAATAAGCAGGTAGGAGATGATATATTTAATATATCTTTTTCTATTTTGGTGTTTTATGGAATTTCCAAAAATTCCAAAATTAATTTTATGTACAATAACGCTATGTACAAGTAACCTTGTTCATTAAGCCAAACCAATATTTCCTTCTTTATGCCACATATAGGAGACACCTAAGGGTCCCTCCCTTTCACCTCAATTAGTTTCACAACTTGTTCCGATTACGTATATACGTAAAGTCTCAATTTTGGTCAAAATTGCATTTTTTGCTGAAATTTTCCATAAATTCATATTAAATTGACCAAAATATTATAAATATATTTTTCTCTTTTATTTTCCTTAATTAATTTAAATTGACTTCAATTAATCATAAAATAATTAATTTTGTGATAATTTGGCTTTTGCCATTACCTTTTTAATCCAATTTCTTTTCTCATTTTTCTTTCGCCAAATCCCATATTTTTTTACCAAACATTTTATCTATTATTTCTCCATTTTTTGACCTTAATATTGGGCTTTTTAAATTACCCAGATTAATTCCATAATTATTTTGCTCATTTTCTCATGAATATGAACATTTATAAAATTTATAAATTCCAAATTCATGAATATTCTCTACTTTATTGAATTTCTCAACTAATTATAATATATTTGGTGAATATAAAATTTGGTGTGTGACACATTTACTTTCGTGGGAGGAATATTATGTTTGCTTATAACCAATGGATATATGATTGCAAATTGTCCAGTTGGAGGCATTCAATTATGCTTTGTTAGCCAAGCAATTTGTCTCGGGTGATCTCAAATAAATCTACCTTACTTAGCAGAGTGATGCTAGAAAAGCATTTGGACCCTGAGCAAAATTATGCTTTTAAACTTGCTTATAATAGCTCAGGGTTATGGAAACAAATAATTAAGGTAGGAGCAATGGTTACTGATTGATCATCTTACCTGGCAGGTTGGTGATAGGGATTCAATTTTGCTATCTGGTAGGCTTTGGTGGTTGTTGTAGCAATCTGGTTTGACATATCCCCCCTGAGGGTGTCAAACCTTATACTGCACTCTCAAGGAAATTGGAACTTTCATTTAATCTCCGCACTATACCTGGCAGGTGGTTCAACAATATGCCAGATATCCAATTCCTTTATCTAGGTCTCCCAATATTATATTATTCAATGGTTTGGTAATAGTTTAGGGGTCTATTTTGTTCAAAATGGATATCGCATGCTTCAATCAATAGTGGGTCACTTAGACAATTGGACGCAAAGGTATGTGACTTAATCTGGAAATCTGTGCTACCTCCTTGAGTAAAGTTGTTATTGGGGAAGATTATTCAAATAATTCTGACAACTCATTTGTGTAAAAACATACATTTACTTGCATATGAGGTATGCTCTTTCTGTGACTAGTGCAAAACACCAATTTAACTACATAATTTTGCATCAGTTACTTGAAGAATAAAAGTGGTAATAGATATGACATATTTTTACTTTTGTTTTTTAAGTTTAGATGATGTCGTAATTTACATTATGACATCAGTTGTATAAGCACCCGATGCCATAATTAGGTTTATGATATTTTTCCATCAGGTGCACTTCAAAAAGATGCCATATTAGCATTTACCGCATCAATTTAGTAAGCACCAAACACCGTAGTTAATTAAAAGGATTTAAGTTAAGTTTTGAAAAAAATTTTGTAATATATATTGAAATATATATATAGATAAATATATTTTTAAAATAACATTTAAAAAGTTTAATTAAATAATGAAAACAATTTTTTAAAAATAAAAATATTATACTTACATTAAAATGACCTTCTTTAAGGAAAAAATTTGTATAGTTGTATATTAATTAGTTGCATATGAAGTAGGTTCTAAAACGAGGGACTATATAAATTTAACATGTTAAAAAAATTATATTCCCAATACAACTTCAATTATGATTATAATTGTCATTGTAATATGCAAATATAACATCAGTTTAGACAAGAATGAATATCATAATCAATTAAATAATTTTCTTCCATTATGCCATCGCTGTATTTGGGTATGATGTTATAATACATTTGTTCATTTACTTTGTTAGGTCCATATTAACCCATGCCGTAATATAGGTCATTTCACTATAAAAAAAAATGAAGTTATGGACGTAATTTTTTTGTTGGTAATTTCCAACCAATTATATTATAAAAATTATAATATAAATATAATAATAAAATAAATATTTAAATTTTTTTGTTGCTTATTTTTTATTGAAATATGTGAGTTTTTCAATAATATTATATATAAATAAAAAATTATAAATATTAAATGCAAATCAAAATCAAAATATATAATATAAATGTTATTTTATAAAGTATTATTTTTTAAAATAAAAATATATTAATTATTAATAAATAATTACATAAAAAATAAAATAAAAAATAAATATTTAATATATATAATACACAAATTATATATATATATATATATATAATATGTTTGTAGAATATAAATATTATATTTATTTTGGTCAATTGAATATATATATATATATATGTATATTTAATTTTGTAAATAATCATTGTAAATTCATTATAGCTCAACTGGTAAACACATGTCAGCACGCGCATTAAGTCAAGGGTTCGAATTCTCCCTTTGTCACAAAATGCATCCAATTTGTGACCTGAACAAGGAGTTGAGCTAGTTTGGTATAACTATTGGTCTTAGAATATATGCTTGTCCTAACATTTCCTTAAAACTTTGGATAGTTACTTGGTTGCTAAACCACAAAGACTGTCATACCCTTGTCTTTTTTTTTTACATTTTTCAGAGTGCTTGCACGTAGTTCGATGAACAACATAGGAATAATGTAAATATAATAATATATTAATACATGGTACTTGATTACACCATAAGTTTTCCTCACAGGGTACAATGATATTTACAAATTTGTTCCAAAATGTTCAAATTAACGATCACATATAACCACCTCCCTTACATCGGGATCTGTGCCCGTTAGTTCCCCATGTCTACAACCTTTCCTTTAGATCCGCTAGTTCCCGCTGGCACATTACCATTCTATTTCATTGACTATTTACAACAATTACAATACATATTGAGGAATGACATTTGGGATGTTACATTTCACCCCCCTCATTCAATAAATTTCGTCCTCGAAATTTGAACGTATGTAAGTTGGGAATCAATCCTCATTACTCAACCCATTCTTTTATTATGTGCAGGCTCACAAGCCATGCAACATAATCATATACAATCTATCTATTTCATTTGTAACTTCATCGAGCATGTAACACAATCACCAAATTCTTGTCACAAATCTCAGATAGTATTCAGTATTCATCTTTCATTCCGTACACAACATGTAGCGTGCAATCAAACACAGGACCCATTGGTCCATTCCACAATATTTGATTCCTTAGGCCTCATAGCCTTCTCGAGAATTTGCTTGAATCACGCAATCACCTTTTTTTTGTAAAGGTACCCTTACCCCACCTCCCTTAGATCTTTTGGCATAGGCAGAAATTGTCCCCTCCTCTACACCGAAGGCCTCTGCCATACAGGTGCTTGGGGATTTATTAAATAACAATCATAACAAGTACTGGACATCACTCGCCCAACCAACACCTAAGCTCTTGGTTACAGTGGACTTATTGCCTCGGCTATAACCTGGTATAGTTTGAATGTTCTGTCAGCCTCAAGACATACCTTGGACACACTGGTCCAAGGCTATCGCGCTAGGCATCAACCACAGCACTAAACACAAATGTCTTAATGCCCAGGGATACCACTCTATGCAAACTTATACATCGAGTCTTACCACCTCGAGCCTCCGCTCGGGTTCATTATCAAACACATCACATTCTGCCGGCCTAAGGACTTACTAACCCGTTAGGTCTTATGGCCTAAGCATATATTGTTCATTACCTTTATTGAATACATATCGTGTTTAACTGCCTAGATCCAATCATTGGTGCCCACATAAATTTACTATGCTTTCGCTGCCCACTCTAAGGCCTATCTCCCCATATGAGCTTTAATAATGTTAGGATGATTTAATAGGAGTTCCACAGGAACCTCTTATAATACTTGACTATACACAAAATCTGTGTTTCTCTGTGCCAGATCTTAGCCCATTTCAACTAAAATCATTATGGGCCATATAAATTCTTATCTCAAGGTAACCCATTCGATGTGGGATTCATTACAATGCACCATCATTGAGAGTTAATGTTCCCGTAGCTCTACTCTATGATTCAACATCACAGCAGTTGTACACCAGGGTTCGTTATCATGGTGGCTCCATGCTATAGTACTGTACTCAGTGCTTCACTCAGTCATCTGATTGGTCAGCCTCTTCACTTAGAACTCTCCGTAGGTAGCCCTTTCAGATCCATATCCTTGGTAGATAGCTCTTTTTTTGGTTAGCCATCTCTAAATGGAAGTACCATTGTAATGGGAATCCAGAAGCCACTCATACATTCTCTTCTCTATCTCAACCTTGAGACCATATCTCATGGCTACTCATTCTTTTATCAAGAATTTTTCTCATTCAATAAGGTACTAGTCTATTATTAAGATGTTTTCCTATGCTAGATCAACAACTAGCAACCGTGAGAAACCTCATAAACATTTCAATACATTCTAGTACCATGTTCTAGTACCTTAGACCATCTAGGTCAATTTAAAGTCCTAAGGAATCAATTCAACTATTGAGTCTGATTCTTGTATCATAATTTAACTTTTAGAACCTCAACATTAGTTGAGCCGGGGATCACTTTCCTCAATTCCATGGATCACCACTAGCCTGAATACTCTAATCAGGCACCTCAAGGATATCACGGATACTTTAATTAGCCCCAACTCTATTGAGTATATAATTAGGAGCACTCAGTCTCTACCCCCACTCCTCGAGTTACTGCCCTACACAACTTTGAATACATCTCCAGCCTAAGGACAAATAGGTTCACTACAACATATCTGGTATCTAGGACTTACAGCCTAAGGTTTATAACCCAACTTTTAGGTTCATCATGAAATCTAGAACCTCAATATCACACAAATTGGAAATCATTTTCCTTAAGTATACCCAATAGGTTCGCTAAGAAATCAATAGAGCCTATTCTAACCTCTACAGTATTTAGGTAATATCCTTGAAATATTACTAAATGTTCAACATTATTCACAAGATTCAAACTTTCATCATGAAACAAGGCCATAGTGCAACAAATTTACATTCCAACCTAAGCATTATTTCATCTTAGATCAAATTCAAGCATATCCTCAACCTTTAGTATCATCATATCAGATCCTCTAGGATTGACATATGACATAATCACCATGCATCATGTATTATCGTATATCATTCCTATAGACCTTTAGCACCACAGTGTTACTAAGGATCATTACCTAGCACATAGAAACCTCAAAACATTTACCATGCCTCAAGTTCCCAAAACCTCATCAAACGAACCTTTTTGACAGTACTCACTGCAACAAAAATGTTTTGTATTAAAATCAATACTTGTATCATCACTCTTTACTTCTAAGCGATCTACAAATCATCTAATTAAGATAATAATTAGTCATGGAAAAACCTCAAGACAATCACTTTTCCTCAAGTATCCATGACCTTGTCAACTCAACTTCCCAGAGGTCACTCTTCCAGATTACCCTGGGTCGAGCACACTTAACTTTCATATGCCCGTGCCAAAAATGTAGATACCAGCTCTATCTACTCCAGACCACCGGTATCCTAAGACTACCCTTGTCTCAAACATCGCACCAGCTACCTTCGGCTTGGCTGTACTCGCTTCCTTGGGTTTCACAACATCCTTGGTCCATCCTCAGTCCGGTATTACACCACTCTTTACCCTTTGGACTTTCGCTATTTCTCTGGGGTTGATTCACAGACTGGGAGGATCCACTCCTTTGGCACCCCCATTTATGCCTATCTCCTATTATGGTATAATCAAAACCGTATCAGTATACTATCCTATTGCCAAAATTGCCACACTGCCATAACCTCTTGGGCTCTTCTTGAACCGCTTAAAGCTCTTATACCAAAATGTCATACCCTTATCTTATTTTCACATTTTTTGGAGTGCTTATGCGTAGTTCGATGAGAAACACAAGAATAGTGTAATATACTGATATATTAATACATGGTACTTGATTACATCACATGGTACAATGATATTTAAAAATTTGTCCCAAAATATTCAAATTAATGACCACATATAACCACCTGTCCTCACCACAGGATCCGTGCCCGTCAGTTCCCTGCGTCTACAACCTTTCCTTTAGATCCGCTAGTTCCTGCCGGAACATTACCATTTGATTTCATTGACTCTTTCCAACAATTAAAATATATATTGAGGAATAACATTTGAGATGTTACATAGATCCTGGTAATTTTATGACATACTTGCATTTTCAATTATTGGAATCTTTGTGGTTTGCACTCAATTGAATTTGTCATGCAGGAGGGCAGGCCCAAGCAAGTTATAGAATCAGCACAAGTGAAAGCAAATGCTATTACTTATCAATTAAAACAACAGTCTTAGGTGGTGAACATTATAGAGGAGTATCCCCCAATTGAGGGAGGGCGGCGGAATTTACTATGGTGGTATTCTTCCCGGTGGGACGTTCTCTTCAGCATTGACCGTTAAGAAGGACACCACGTCAAATGCATATCAAAATCTTCTTCAACCAGAATGAGTTCCATGAATGGGTTATTGTTACCGGACTCGAGTTGGAATCCTGCATCTACAATTACTGGTGCTTCGTTAGGCTAATGTTTTCATTTTAAAGCAAAGAGCGGATGGAAACCAATGAATTTTCCTCTTCATTACAAACTCATCAGACAATCTCATATTAAGATTATTACTCCAACAAAACGGGTCCAGTGGTGTCTGGCCTACATGTTACGTGATATATGTATTCCGCTACGATATTTTGTACACTATACCTTTTCTACATAATTGCGTAATTATATTTCATAAAAAGAACTAGAACTAGAAGAGATATTTGCCTTTCACCTCGTTTCCTATTCTCTATATACTCCCTCCGGTCCTAAATATAGGACAAAGTTTGTAGTGCAATTTGCACTACAAACTTTGTCCTATATTTAGAACCGGAGGTAGTAGTAAATATGATGCACCATATAGGTTTTTTTATTTTACATATAAAAGTATATCTTTGATCATTTAATTTTATATAAAATTTATTTTAGCCTCTTAATTTATAAAGTGTCTTTTGAATCCTTTAACCTTAAAAGCCATCCTTTGAGACTAATGTTGGTAGAGTTATAAAATTAAAGAATACTTCATAAAATTTAAAAATCAGACTAAAATCTTATATAAAGTTAGAGGACAAAATTTATATGTTTTTTTCCTAGTAAAAAAAGGTAATTAGACAAAAGTAACAAAGCAAGAATAGAGACAACGTATGAAAAATTACAACATTGACAGGAATTGTCAAATAATAGTAAGATTACATTAGGGCCCGTTTGGTTCGATCCCATTACACCCTGTGGTGCAGTGCAATGCGATGCAATGATAATGCAATGCAATATTAATTACAAGGGTATTGTTTGGTTTGATTTTTAAGCAATGTGCAATGAGTTAATATTTTAACAATTATTTAAAATTAATATATTACACAAAGTCTATTTTACCCCTTAATATAATCTTTGTAGAAAAAATAGTTACAAGACAGCGACGGCGGGGATGGAGGAGGAGGAGGTAGTGGCGGTGGGCAGCGGGGGTGGAGGAGGAGGTGGTGGCGATGGCAGTGGCGGTGGGCGGTGGGCGATGGGCCGGGGGTGGCGACAGTGGAGGTGGTGGCGGCGGCGCCGGGGGGGGGGGGGGGGGGGTGGAGGAGGAGGTGGTGGTAGTGGCGGTGGACAGTGGCGGTGGAGGAGGTTGTGGTGGGCAATGGGCGGTGGGGGTGGAAGTGGTGGTGGTGGGCGGCAATGGGTTGTGGGGGGTGGAGGAGGAGGTGGTCGTGGTCGTGGTGGAGGAGGAGGTAGTGGCGGTGGCAATGATAGGGGTGGCGGTGGGCAGTTGGGCTAGAGGAGGAGGTGGTGACGGTGGCGGTGGGCGATGGGCTGGGGGTGGCGGCAGTGGAGGTGGTAGTGGCGGCGGCGGGGGGCGGCAGTGGAGGTTGCGGTGGCGACCGGGGGGGGGGGGGTAGAGGAGGAAGTGGTGGTGGCGATAGGCGAGGGTGGCGGCGGAGGAGGAGGTGGTGGTAGTGGCGGTGGACGGTAGGGGTAGAGGAGGTGGTGGTGGGCAATGGGTGGTGGCGGAAGAGGAGGTGATGGTTGTGGTGGTGGCGGAAATGGGCGGTGGGGGGTGGAGGAGGAGGTGGTGGAGGCGGCGGCGGCGACGGGTGGAGGAGGAGGTGGTAGCGGTAAGCGAGGGTGGCGGCGAAGAAGGAGGTGGTGGTAGTGGCAATGGGCGGTGGGGGTGGAGGAGGTGGTGGTGGGCGATAGGCGGTGGGTCGGTGGGGGCGGCGGGGTGAGGGTGGCGGCAGAGGAGGAGGTGGTGGCGGCGGCGGCAATAGGCGATGGGGGTGGAGGAGGTGGTGGTAGGTGGTGGGGGCGGCGGGGGTAAGGGTGGCGGTGGAAGAGGAGGTGGTAGTGGCAGCGACGATGGAGAAGGAGGTGGTGGTGGCGGCGGTGGGCGGCTGGGGGTGGAAGAGGTGGTGGTGGGTGGTGGGCCGGTGGCAGGCGGTGGGCCGGTGGCGGGGCCCGGGGTGGTGGTGGGTGGAGGTGACGGCGGTAGAAGAGGAAGAGGTTGTGGCGGTGGCAGTTGTGACATGATGCGGCAAGTGAAATGAGATAAGTGAAACAAAGACAAAGGAAACTAAAGGGTAAATTGAACTTTTTAGACTATGCAATGGGATGGTAATGAAGATTCATACGGGGGAGGTATGAATGAGGATTACCAATTTTTTGGTAATCTTTATTACCATGGTAAACCCTATTACCATGTTAAAGAGCTACCAAACACTCTTCTCTTGGTAATGCAATCATGATTACCATTGCAGGTATGTAATGGGGTTGAACCAAACGGGCTCTTAGTTTCTTTTACCAGTTAATACATTCATGCATGTGCATGTGTGCTTTTGTGTGTATTAAAAGCTTCAGCATTTTCTGAAAGGATACTTGGAAATTGTTTAAAATAGTTGTGGTTATTGTAAAAATGTATATTTTCATCTCAAATATATTATATTGTGTGTTAATTTGGGTGTTTTAATAATTAACTTCACATTATTCTGTGTTCAGAAATAAAAAATTTTGGCTAACTTTATAAAAAAAAAGGTTGGCTAAAACAAGAAGTATTTTCTTAATAAAATTATTTTCAAACATATTATTGATATATTATATTAGTCATTATTGTGTTCGGCTAGTGTTTTATTTTCCCGCGTTCATGCGATACAACACAACTTTGTTGATCAGATTCTCAATATTTTCAAATAAAATGGCGTTATTTTTTTTCAAATAAAATGGCGTTATTGCTTTCATGGTCACTGCCCCAATTATATCCTTCGCGTGCGATTAGGTTGTCATTATATAAGGTTAACTATTCCTCTAAGTTGCTATTTTTGACTCTTGACTCTTCTTTGACAGAATAATCTAAAAATTAAATCGTACTATTTATGATTGATCAATGATGTATATATTTTCTTGTCAATTTTTAATGATTTTTTTGATAGAATTTTGATGACTTGAGTGGTGCAATACTTATACAACTTTGTGTGTGTGTGTGTGTTCAAACTTACAAAGTCTACTAAAAGTGTCAACTCAAACAATAAAGCTGTGGTGTTTAAGGAGGACTCCCTCCTACTATTAATTATAGGAATTAATTAGTTGGAGAAAATTGGATTAATAGTAAATATAATATTTTAATTCATTTTTATCTTTAGACTTTATAATTTATCCTCCAACTACCTTTATTGATTACATAGATAGTTTTCTATCAATGGGAACTTTTAATATAAAAAAGGATATATTAGAGAAACCAACACACTTTTTTATAGATATAACTAATTTAACTAATTTTATTATTCTCTGCAAATTAGTTAATTTTTTTATACACCTAGATTAGTTATATATATATATATATACATAGCTTGTATGTACATTAAGGACAGGAAGTAATTGATTATCTTTCATATAATAAATCAATTCAAAAATAAAAATTGATTTCAATCTTGTTTGTCCTTTTTTGCTCTGCCCTTAACATTAATTCTTAGATCTAGTTTTCTTTTCTTTAAAATGAAAAATTTGCACGATGACGTTTTTATTATCATAAAATTTGTGAACTTCACCTTAAATGTTACTCTCTCAATTCCCTAATATAAAATATATTTACCTAATTTAATTAGATTAAAAAATTTAATTAAATTAATTAATATAATCTATATTTATTAAAATACTCTAGTTATATTCCTTAATTCTCTCGTTGTCTCTCCTCTTTTGTTATTATTGAGAGAGCATCAATAGAGATAAATTAATAAATTAATAACTATAAAAAATATGTCTTATATTTAGGATCAGTATTAACTTCTCAAATATTTCCTATATTAAGAACGTTTTAAAAATTTTGAAAATCATTTTCTATATAAGTAAAATCATGCGTGGAATATTTTCTTTCAAACAAAGTCATGTCTGCATCTAGACATGTTTCACTACATATTACACGAATTTTCTGATAAACGAAGCATAGAATTAATTATTTGTAAATTATTATGGCTTCGTTTTTATTTTTTCACTTGTGCATAATGACAATGATATATATATATATTTTGTTACAATGACAATGATGTTTGAAAATATATGTTAATACACACACACAGACTTATTTGGATTCCTGTCCGAATAGGAAATCAGGCTACGATCGTATTGCTTTCAATGATAGGCGTGTAAAAGTTATTTAAAGTTCGGCTTTAAGCCCATAAAAAAAACCCGGCCCAATTAACCTTGCCCTGACTAAGAACAATTCATAAGCCAACTTGTCCCATTGGGTCAGCCATGTTCTTTCTCAAATTTTATAAATAGTTATGCATATAATATTGAAATTCTTTTTTTTTTCTTTTAATAAAATGATAGAAGAATATTATATAATTAAATTTTTAGCAAGTACCAAAGCTTAATGGAAAAACATTACTAGATAAAAACCAAAAAAATGACTCTAATGAAATAACTTTTTACATGAGAAAAAGAAAAATCATGCATTGAAGATGAAATTTCTTTATGAGTAATGCGTAGATATAGGAAAATATTTTGCAGGAAAGTTGAGTAAGCCGTTGTTGATACAAGTGATAGTTAAAGAAAGCTTGGATGTTAATTATAGAAGTTCAGAGCTATGCATTCATAATAGTGAAACCCTTTTGTGCATATGGGTTTTTCCATAAAAATTTGATCAAAGGAATTCTTTGGTACCAAATGTATTCTTGACAAAAATGATGACACAATCTTTTATATTTTTGAAGAAAAATATCCCATCATTTAGTATTAAGAGAAATAGGAACTTCTGAAGTAAAAGATATACATAGCCTTTTTTATGATAAGAATTTATAAATGCTAAGGCTGAGAAAGAAAGAGGAGGTTGTGGATTTGGTTTATAATAGCCTCAGGAGAATTTCATTTTTCTTAGTGCAGTGCTAGATTTCTCTTTCTCCAGATATTATCAAGCAAGCATATAATTCCACATACTAAGTGAGCCAGACCACCCGGATGTAATTGGAATAATGTTTTTTAATCACAATTTAAGGCCTTGCAAGTCCACGAGGGAATTTTAACAAGGAGACAGTAAAACTATAAAGATCGAGAGAGTGTATATGAAAAGAAGAGATGCTCTAAGGTTGCCTCAACTTCACAGCCAAAATAAGCAACTTCTAGAAGAATTGTGTGTTTGGAACTTGACAAAAAAAAAAAAAAGTGTATTTGGAGCAACGATTGTAAAAGTGGCTTTTTCTAATATGACTTTTTGCAATCTTACTTTTCAGTAAAAGTCAGATTGTGTTATGTGATTTATGTTTAAATTGGTGGTTGTATACACTAATAAAAAAAAAAGGCCATTTAGACTTGCACATTTAGACGTATTATAGCGGATAACGTCTAAAAGGTATAGGCAATGGCAGTTTCGCAATTATGCAAAAATTGTGAGACCGGTTCCCCTATAATAAGGTCTAAAAATATATTATTTAGATTGGTTATAATAAGAACCGGTCTAAAAAGACATAAAATAAAAAAAATATATGCAATACATTTTCTAGACGGTTGTAATATAATAGGTATAATATATGTTCTGAATTAAAAAAAATATTCATTATTGTTTAGACCGGTTGTCCTTCACAACCGGTTTAAAATGTTAAAATTTTTAGACCTATTGTTATTAAGAACATGTCTAAAATGTTTAGGATTTAAAAAAAATTTAAGACCGGTTATTGGAAACAACTGGTCTAAAAAGTTTGATATTTTAGACCGACTGTTCCCTTAAACTGATCTAAAAAGTTGAGCATTAAAAAATAAAAATGTCACATACTTTTAAGACCAGTTATTGGGAACAACCGATCTAAAAAGTTTGATATTTTAGACCAGTTGTTCCCTTGAACCATTCTAAAAAGTTTATTGGCTACTTTTAAGATCGTTTATTAATCAACATGTTTTGCCTAGAGAGGATCAATTAGTGCCAGGGGTACTTACACTGGGAGTTGGTAAAAATCCAATCGGTGCAGATAGTGGGGCTGGGGCCCTATTCATGTATACATGCAGATGATGTGTTTATATTATTCATTAATCGTTGCATACATGGTGCATATCATATTTACTTTTCCTATTTTCTATAAACGATAGCATGTTTCTACTAGGATTCCTTAGAATTCACCCATTTTTCTAAACAAACATCTTAGCGGGTGCTAGTGAATCAAAAGGGAAAGGCATAGACATTGGGAAGTGATTGGCATGTGTTTTGAGGTAAGGTCAAAGTTGGCGGTTATAATTAGTTTATAATTAAGATAGTTTGGGGAATCCTGTATGTATTGAAGTTTCCGCTATATTATGTATTTTGTCTACAAATGACGTTGGGATTGTAAATGAATATGTTATCAGTATATGTGTACTTTTCTGTATGCCCATGGAACTCCATCTTTATTACTCTTCGATTATCAAAATGGAAACGGGTGTTGACTTTTTGGTATCAGAGCTAATAAGCAATTTTGGCATTATCAGAAGGGTATACTGATATGGTTTTCTTTGCATGGCAACAAGACTGCTCATGGATATATCGAGCCTATGCTCGTGATCATTGGTGCTAGCAAGTCATCAGGGAGCAAGACGACGGTGAACCAGTGTGTTCTGGATAGAGGGCTGATGATAGATTATTTTGGGCATGGAGGTATGCGTATGAGATACACTGCATGGAAGAGCGTGCTGAGGCTGCCTATGCTATGGTCCGGAGTTGAGGCCGGCGTCCCCAAGAGTGACAGAGGTTGGAGAGATCGGAGATGCACCAGACGAGTACCCAGAGTGGGATTATGACTATGAGCTAGAGGAGATGTTAGAGGATGAGCTAAGCGACACTAAGTCTTAGGCAGAGTCGATGCGTGTGTCGTATAATTTACAGCCAGACATGGATGTGTCATATTTTCTCAAGGCCAAGTATCATAGGGCACTATAGGAGAATAATACCTCGAGATGCCAGTACTTCACAATCCTTGATGGTGTAGAGACGTTGTATTGACT
Source organism: Inga oerstediana (assembly GCA_963210345.1). Lineage (NCBI taxonomy): Eukaryota > Viridiplantae > Streptophyta > Magnoliopsida > Fabales > Fabaceae > Inga > Inga oerstediana. The sequence continues at coordinate 13,996,815 of OY723411.1, read as the reverse complement.
GCAGATACCGTTGGGGGTTACTGTAATAGACAAGTGATGGGTTTGTTCTACGATGTACTACTTCCCAGACTCAATATTCTGGAACTGACAGAAGAACCTCATTGTTGAGCGAGGTCTAAAAGAGAACTTTTGGGTTTTCCAGAGGCACATTGAGGGTTAATGGGGGACTTTATGTATACCGAGCTGTGTTGTGGGGCTTATGCTAGCTATTTTGGAGACCGAAGCTGACCGGCACGTATTATGAGTTAAGGGCAGTCAGGCAGAGCCAACAAACAGAGAAAGAATTAGCTAGAGTCAGTACTTTTTAGAAGGGTACAGAGATAGTTAAGCATGCTTGACCTGGGGTAGTCTAGGATGTGTGACCCTTGGGAAGTTGCATGAACTTATTATGTTGGTTATGTAAATTACAATATGTCATATACAGTAGTATGTAGGACATTTGATGTTTCTATTTCTCCGTAAGTACTGTAAATAGTTGTGATGTACTATATATAACATATATGTACCCTGATTCTTATGAAATGACAAAAATGCCCTTGTTCTTGTATTAAAATTTACTCTTCTCTAAATTTCATGTAGAGTGAATTATGGAAATGGTACCACTAGGAGAAGGTGATAGAGGCCGAGGTAGAGGTCGAAGCTGAAGGCTTAGTAGACATGGTAACAACAAGGATGAACTAAGGCTTGACCCTATCCAGCAGCGAATACTGGATATATTAGAACAACAACAACAAATAATGAATGAAATAAGAGGTAACCTTCGGGGAGTACAGTAAAGGCAGGATCATCTAGAGAATCATCTGGATGAATTTATAAGGGGGAATGACGAGGAAATATATGAGGAACCTCCACCAGAGGGTGATATGCCTAAGCCTGAGGTGGATATATTCAAACTTGGTTGAGTAGATTCAGTAAACAATAGCCACCTATGTTTAAGGGCAAGTTTGATCCTCAACTCACGGAAGACTGGTTAGCTCGTTTGGATAAGATATTTGATATGCTGCAATGACCAGAGGAAGTAAAAGTCCGATTAGTTATATACAATCTAAAAGGTCATGCTGATCGTTAGTGGAAGGGCATAAATCTTATCTCAAAGGGGAGGAATGTTCCTATCACATGGGAATTATTCCAGGAAAAGTTTAATGAGAACTATTTCCCCTCAAATGTAAAAAGAGAAAAGGAGAAAGAATTCCTCTATATCAAACAACAAGATCGAGAGAGCTTTGATGATTATTGGGCCTAGTATATCCAATTGTTGTGATACTCGTCATATCACAAGCTGAATGACAATGAGGAATGGAATGCAGATATGATGATTGAAGGGTTAAGGATTGAGTTTTATAGAGAGGCTGTTTCTCAACACTTTACAGAATTTAGCAAAGCTGCAGAAGAGTGCTGGTACATTAAGAAGTGCATGTCGAACTAGGCAACACAGATTGGGAAGAAAGGTACTTTTGGACGTATAGCTTAGCACAGAAGAGGAAAGAATAGGGTAGGCCTTCGGGGGAACTATGAAGAGGCCAAATCAGACGGGAGGCCATGGAGGCCAAGGATCCTTGGGAAGTCAAACATGTTGGTTTTGTTATAAACCATTCCATCCTGGCAAGGCTTGTAATGGTGCACCACTAAAAATGGATCCTAATAAATACTTGTCTGTTATGTTTGCAACAAGCAGGGACATATGGCCAGGGATTGTGCACAAAAATAGTAGTAGGAGGAGACGAGACCCAGAGTTTCAGGCAAGGTCTACATACTGACATAGGAAGAAGCTAGAAAGTCTCCAGAGCTGATTCAAGGTATGATTTCTGTGAATGCAGTTTAGTGCATGTTATGTATGATTCTGCTGCAAGCCATTCATTCATTGCATATGACTACATGAGATGGTTATGTTTACCTGTGCATAAAATCCTCATATGATTTGGTTATATCTACGCCTATGGGCACATGAATTGTGACAGCTGATGTTTGTCTAAATTGTGTGGTAAAAGCTTAGGGGTATGAATCGATCGTAGATTTGATTTGTTTGCCACTGCAAGGGTTGGAAGTAATTTTAGGGATTAATTGGTTGACAGTGAATGGTGTGCTGTTAGATTGTAAATAAAAGAGAGTCATATATCTGAATCCACAACCACAAGCTGACACAAAAATCACTCTTAAACTTCTCTCCGCTGCTAAGATTGAGAGATATCTACAGAAAGGTTGTCAAGGGGATATGGGATTTTGCTCTATGCAATCAGAGGCGGGTGTAGCCTTTGAAAGTATCCCTGTAGTGAGTAAGTTCCCATATATTTTTTCAGAGAATGTTGGTGGAGTACCTCAAGATAGGGAAGTAGAGTTTTCGATTAATTTAAGGCCTGGAGCTGGTACAATTTCCAAAACCCCATATTGTATAGCTCCAATTAAAATGGCAGAGCTAAAGAAGTAGGTCAAGGAACTACTTGAGAAAGGGTTCATATGACCTGACGTATTACCCTGGGTTGCTCCAATACTCTTCGTAAAGAAGAAAGACGAAAGCTTGCATCTCTATATTGATTACTAAGAGCTGAACAAGGTGACCGTCAAGAACAAGTATCCACTCCCTAGAATTGATGATTTGATCAATCAGTTGTTTGGTTGTTATGTATTCTTAAAGATCAATTTACGATTAGGATACCACCAGTTGAGGGTAAAAGGAGAAATGTATCAAGGACTACTTTTAGAACCAAATATGAGCATTACGAGTTCTTAGTGATGCCATTTAGGCTAACCAATGCACCTGCTATGTTCATGGACTACATGAATTAAATCTTCCGTCCATACTTAGGCCAGTTTATTGTAGTCTTTATCAATGATATACTAGTATATTCTCGGAGTAAAGTTGAACACGAACAGCATCTGAGAACTGTGTTAAATGTATTATGAGATAGGCAACTCTATGCCAAACTGAGGACCCATTTGGTTCGATCAAATTATACCCTGTGGTGCAGTGTAATGCGATGCAATGGTAATGCAATGCAACATTAATTACGGGGATAGTGTTTGGTTTGATTTTTAAGCAACGTGCAATGAGTTAATATTTTAACAATTATTTAAAATTAATATATTACATAAAGTCTATTTTACCCCTTAATATAATCTTTGTAGAAAAAATAGTTACAAGCCGGCGGTGGCGGGGATGGAGGAGGTAGTGGCGGCAGCGGCGGCGGCGGCGGGCGGTGAGGGTGGAGGAGGAGGTGGTGGGGGTAGCGGCGGAGGAGGTGGTGGCGGTGGTGGCAGCAGGGGTGAGGGTGGCAGCAGAGGAGGAGTTTGCGGCGGTGGCAGTAGGCGCAGAGGGTGGAGATGATGGCGGTGGAGGAGGTAGTGGTGGCGCAGAGGGCGGAGGTGACGGTGGTGGAAGAGGAAGAGGTTGTGGTGGTGGCAATTGTGACGTGATGCGGTAAGTGAAATGAGATAAGTGAAACAAAAACAAGGGAAACTAAAGGGAAAATTGGACATTTTAAACCATGCAATGGGATGGTAATGAGGATTCATAGGCGGGAGGTATGAATGAGGATTACCAATTTTTTGGTAATCATCATTACCATGGTAAACCCTATTACCATGCTAAAGAGTAACCAAACACTCTTCTCTTGATAATGCAATCATGATTACCATTGGAGGCATGCAATGGGGTTGAACCAAACGGGCTCTGAGTAAGTGTGAATTCTGGCTTTTAGAGGTAAAGTTTCTGGGCCACATTGTCTCACAGCAAGGGGTCTCTGTTGATCCTAATAAGGTGGAAGTAATACTGTACTGGAAGAGACCGGAATCTATATTCAAAGTACACAGTTTTCTGGGTCTAGCTGGTTATTATCTAAGGTTTATACATAATTTCTCCAAAATTACATTACCATTGACAAATTGACGCAGAAAGCTCAACATTTTTCGTGGGATGAGAATTGTGAAAAGAGCTTACTGGAGTTGAAGTTGAGGTTAACTCAACACCAGTGCTAAAGATCCCAGATTAGCAATTTTTATATGTCATTTATACAGATGCTAGTAGGCATAGATTGGGATGCGGATTGATGCAGCATGGCCAAGTAGTGGCATATGCATCACGTCAGCTAAAACCTTATGAACTGAGCTATCCCACCCATGATCTTAAGTTAGCGGCAACTGTGTTTGCTTTGAAGATCAGAGACATTATCTCTATGGTGAGACTATAGAGTTGTACTGTGACTACAATAGTTGGAAGTACTAGTTTGAACAGAAAGAACTCAACATGAGATAGCGCAGATGGATAGCATTACTAAAAGACTACAAGCTAGAAATCAAGTATCATCCCAGTAAGGCTAATGTCATTACTGATGCTTAAGCTGGAAAAAAGTGCAGGTGGCAGCCATGATGATCTATGAGCAGAAACTGATCAATGATTTCAGAGACCTAAATCTGTCTAGTCAGATCTGTTAGGTAGTGGGGTTAGCCAAGTATACAACGATTTGAGGGTAGCAATTGAAGAAGCCCAATTGCATAATGATGAAGCACTATCTATCATAGGTATGATAGATAGTGGCGAAACTCAAGATTACGGCTTGTCACCCAGCGGATTAGTCAGGTACAAAAAGCGGATTTATATTCCACCGCAACCAGAATTGAATAGAAAATCCTAGACGAAGCATATAAGAGTAAGTATGCTCTACATCTAGGGGCTATAAAGAAGTACCATGACATGAAGGCTCAATACTATTGACCAGTGATGAAAAGAAAGGTGATTGAGTTCGTCGCTCGTTGCTTGACATGTTAGAAAGTAAAAGTTGAACATCAACGACCATCGAGGCTTTTGACAAACCTGAGATTCCTAAGTGGAAGTGGGAAAGCGTTACTATAGATTTCGTGCAGGTTTGCCTAAGGTCAGAAACCATGATGCTATATGGGTGATAGTTGATAGATTCACAAAGATAACTCACTTCCTACTGATTAGTATTCACTATTCTCTAGAAAAACTGGCGGGAATCTACATTAAGGAGATTATGAGATTACATGGTACTTCAAAGAACATTATCTCCAATTGAGATCCATGATTCACTTCCAAGTTTTAGAAGGCGGTACATAAAGCTTTGGGTACCAAGCTCTGATTCAGCACATAATATCATCCTTAAACTGATGGCTAGACAGAACGAATTATTCAAACCCTTGAGGATATGTTAAGAGCGTGTGTACTTGATTACAAAGGTAATTGGGATAAATTCCTTCCATTGGCAGAGTTTGCCTACAACAACGGTTATCATTCGAACATCCAAATAGCTCCATATGAGGCACTCTATGGGAGGAAGTGTCAATCACCAATATGCTAGACTGAGTTGTCTGAGAGGGAATTATTAGTGACAGATATTGTTGATTAGACAACGGAGTAGATAAAGTTGATTAAACAGAGGTTGCTAACTGCTCAGAGTCGACAGAAAAGTTATGCAGATAAGAGGTAAAAACCTTTGGTAGGGCATTGAAAGCAAAGAAGTTGCAATTAAGATAAATTGGTTTGTTCGAGATCTTGCAAAAGATTGGCCCTATAGTGTAACACCCTGCCTTTAATCATGTAATTATAATTCGATATTAAATAATTAAAGTAGATTAGAGACCTTCGGATAACTTAAACTCGTTTCAATCTCCTACTTTGTGGTAGGGTTTTCACAAAATCATTCAAAATCTCTTTCCTATTCCTGGTCTCCATTTCAAAATTCTAATATAATCACCTGTGCAGTTTATCTACATTCACGTATGACAGAGTGTAAAACCAATTCCCCTGCAACTCCCAGATTCTATACATATATAACCTGAGGTTTAAGTATCCACTAGGGGATTACATCCAAAATTGAATATACTATTCATATTTCAGATTATACAGTAATCCCGAATTCAAAAGATATAACCAACATTCCAAAATCAACTATACCCCTAAGGGTCCTAAGTGCTCCGGGTCGGCCTCTTCTCCTTTGAGCCACATGCCCTGTCTGAAAGGTTAGTCATAGGAAGGAATAAGATTCGAGAGAATCTCAGTAGTAACAAACCACTCATACAATGTATAAATACCAAGCATGTATATAAATCACAACCAGCAACAACAGCAACATCAATCTCAAAGATACATGGTTTTCACCACAAACGACAGCACTCACGGATGTATACACAATACGACAGCTTACGCTATAATCACCATCACGACAGCTTACGCTGTAATCACAATAACGATAGCTTGCGCTGTAAACGACAGCTTGCGCTGTAAACGACAACTATCACCAGCTGTAACCGCAGCAGCATCAAAGATTCATCACAGAACAGTGATAACACACACATACAGAGCATTACACATAGTATAAGAGAGAGAGTCACTACCTGATCCTTTCCTGACGTCCTTCAGCGCAGTTGGCTCACGAGGGCGGCAAATATCAAATCCTACAATTCCAAATGCACTATTTAGACACTTCCATAGTGTTACTTAGGGTTATATGAGTCTATAATGAAAATTTACAAAAATACCCCCGGGGACCCGGCCTGGGCCCGCCATACCCGGACCGGTTGCACTTTTCTCGAAATTCTAATCTGGGCTATCCTAACATATTTCCGCCCAAGGAATCCATTTCCGTACTCAGAATTATCAAATTCAATGTCAAATTACGAAATTGCCCTTGGCAGCCCTACTTTTAGGGTTTTAGGGGTGTTTCCGTAATTATGCTTTCTCCGCCTTTTTTGAAAAAGTGCCCAACTCTAACCCCACCTATTTTCGCCCACTGAATCCAATGGAATCATCAAATCATTGAAAATCCAACTCTAAGACCCATTTACAGCCTTGGCCGAAATATACATGTTCTCCGGGAAAAATTAGGGTTTTACGATTTCGGCTCCGTAAACGCGTTCCTTTCTACTCCTAACCACTTTATTAACCATTACATTAGGTTACAACTAACATTAAGACCCAATTTGGGCAGCATAACCCCTAGGCCACATCATTTCCAAACTTTAAAACCAATGGCAATCCGGCGAAATTTCACCGATTAAATTGCCCACAACAGCCAGAATAAGCAATATACGAAAGTTTGGAAGTTACCTCAAGCTCCTTCTAGCTTTTCTCAAGAGTGGCTGAAAACCCTAGCCCCTTGAACACCAAATTGTCTTCTCAAACACCTTAAATAACATAGAAGAGAAGCTTAGGAACAAGGTTATACGCGTTAGGAGCTAGATCGTCGGAGAAATCGGCTTACCTTGCGAGATTTCTCCTCTTTCTCTCTCTAAGAGCTCTCAACTTTCTCTCACTATCTTCAGCTGGAAATGGCGTGAAATGGCTGAAGAAGATGAGCAATTTGATTAATAATCCATGCTTACATCATCTTTTAATGAGATGATGTCATAATTCCCATTTTCGGATTTTCTGGCAGATTTTCTGCCCAAACTTTGAAAAATCGTAACTAATTCTAGAAAAATCGAAATGAGGTGATTCCAAAGCCAAATGAAAGATATTTAAGTCCTCTTCATAGGAAAAATATTGGCCATTACTGAAAATCACCACAAAATTCCCAGAATTTCAATCTTTTCATACTGTTCCAGAAAATAATTAATTTCGCTGGGCAAACTTCAAAAATCCAAAACGCTTAGGTCACAAATCAAAATGATACAAATTATATGTTCATTTTGAAGCTTGACATGTGAACTTTAATACTGGAAACTTTCAGAATTTTTAGACACCATTTTCCTATTTAGAACGTCCATACAAATTGGCTGCCCTGTACAGAGTTTCAATGGACAGAGTTTTCAACTTTTGCACGATTGTTCCCAATGGTTCCAATTTCACAATAAACACTCTCCCCACATGAATTTTCATAAGGAAGCCATTGGAATCATTAAAATATCCAAATTCCCATCACACATTCTCCAAAAGTGTTTATTCAACAATAATTATATCCACTTTTAAAGTCATTAGCCCTTAATCACTTTTTGGGATATTACATATAGCATACTGTATCGCTTTGATGTCATATTTGAGCAAGCTACATGATGTTTTTCATGTTTCCCTGATGAAAAGTATCAACATGATCCAAAACATGTAATAGAGTATGAAGATGTGGAAATACGTGAAAATTTGACTTACGAAGTCACGCTTAACCGAATCATTAATCGGCAGGAAAAGCAACTCAGAAACAAGAGCATTTTGTTCGTCAAGATTTTCAAGAAAGGGTTATCACCCAGAGAGGCTACTTGGGAAACAGAGGAAAGTATGAAGAAATGTTACCCAGAATTTATGAATGTACAAGTGTAGCAAATTTTGGGGAAATTTAATTAAGTGGGGGAGAACTGTTACACCCTGAATTTTATATTCATTGAATATATTGTAATTATTAGAGAAATTCAATAAAATGGTGAATATTCATGAGAAAATGAGCAAATTAATTCAAGAAAAGAAATTAGATTACAAGGGTTATGGCAAAATCGAAACTTTGCCAATTTAACACAAGATTAGTTATTTTTCAATTAATTGAAGTTAATTTCAATTAATTAAGGAAAATACGGGAGAATATATACATTGAATATTCTTGGTAGAATAAATCAAGAATTGTGAAATTTGACGGAATTATGAATAATTCATTTAATTTAATTATGGAAATATTGAAACAATTTTATTTCCCCTTTTCTTGCAATTTTCACCTAGTACAAGAAAATGGAGGGAAAAAATGATTAATGGGATTAAATATGCCAAGTGTCATTGTCCTATGGATAGGGGATTAGTTTATAATTGATTAAGATGAGCCCATGTCAATTTGTGTTAAAATAAGGTTACTTTTGCAAAGTAATCATGAATTTGGTACAACAATTGAGTGCATGGTTGGATTAGTTGGAGAAAGCAATTTTGTTAGTGAGAGCATGAGAGGGGGATGGTTTTGAGGCTAACCAAAGGGGGAGAAAATTAGTTCCAAGCTAATGGAAGCCTAATGACACAATTGGAAGGAGATAAAGCCACTGCCAAGTGTCAACCCAAGATGCAATCTTGGAAAGCAAGTTAATAAAGGAAAGGAGAGATCTTTTACAACATTCTTCCTTCCTCTTCCCTTCATGTTTTTGGCTAGAAACAAGAGAAAGAAGAGAGAGAGAGAGAGCTTGAAGAACTTTGGAGTTCTAGAGAGAAGGAAGAAAAGGCTCAAGTCAAGTATTGATCTCTTAAGCATTTTCTTTATAATCTTCCATGAAAACCTTCTCTAAACCTTTCTCCTTCATGGAATCCATGGTCTTGAAGACACATTTTGAGCTCAATGAGAGAGAGGAGAGGACACCTAGAGAGAGAAAATCCAAGAACTCAAGAGGTAACTTCATAAAACTCAAATCCATACAAGTATATTGTTATTGTTGAAGTGTATGGTTGGATTTGGTGATTTTTCCCACTTTTGCAAATTTGGAAAAGTCCTAACCTTAAGGGTTTATACTGCCGAAATTTCTTTGAATCATGGTTAGAATATGTTTAAATAAGTTAATAAGGGATTAGAAGTGAAAATGTACAAGTTTTGGAAGCTAAACCACAAGAGCAATTTTTCCTTTTTCTTGACCTATGTTTTGGCCAAAGTCATATCTGGTTGAAAGAATTAGATTTTCATGAAATAAATTTTTCCATTGGATTTAAGAGGCAAAAATAAGTGGGGTTATAGTTGGTCACTTTTTCAGAAAATGCCGACAAGACATAATTACAAAAATGCCCCTAAAACCCTAAATCGAGGCTATCAAGGGAAATTTCATAATTTGACACTGAATTTGGTAATTTCATGCTTAAAAATCGATTCCTTGGGTGAAAATATGTCAGGATAGCCCTAGTCAAAATTTTGAGAAAACGTGCTATTGTCGGGCTGGGTATGGCGGGGACGAGTTGGGTTCTTGGGCATTTTGGTAGATTTTTATCATTGACTAATATAACGACAAGAAATACTATTGAAGAGTCTAAAATGATACTTGGATAGCTTATGATCTATTTCTTGTACATTTAATATTTTAGGACCGAGTTGGAAGCTGGAAGTGACACGTTTTACGAGACACTAAAAAAGGGTTGAAAGAACTTTGAGGTAGGGACATTAAACTTCATACATCATGCCATAGTTATATGAATGTGTGGATGTCATTGTTTGTAAATGTACTTTATTAATCAACATGTTTTGCCTAGAGAAGGGAAATTAGTGCCAGGGGCACTTACACTAGGAGTTGGTGAGCATCGAACTGGTGCAGATTAGTGGGGCTGGGCCCTACTCATGTATACATGCAGATGATGTGTTTATATTGTTCATTAATTGGTGCATACATAGTGCATATCATATTTACTTTTTGATTTTCTATGAACGATATCATATTTCTACTATGATTCCTTGGAATCTCACCCTTTTTTCTAAACAAACATCTTAGCAGGTGCCAGTAGATCAAAAGGCAAAGTCCTATATGTCGGGAAGTTATTGGCATGTTTCTCAAGGCAAGGTCAAAGTCGATAGTTATAATTAGTTTATGCTTAAGATATTTTAGGGAATCGTGTATATATTGAAGTTTCCGCTGTATTTTGTATTTTGTCTACGAATGATTTTGGGATTGTAAACGAATACTATTATCAGTATATATATACTTTTCTGTATGCCCATGGAATTCTGTCTTTATTATTCTTCGATTATCAAAATAGAAAATGGTGTTGACAATGACCTTTCCCTCAATCCCAACATTTGTTGAATTATGTAACCCATGTTCGACCAATTCATGACACAAGCTATAAAAGACATGTTTTTCTACTCTAAACATGTCATGACAATGTGAACCATGGGTTGCCAATATCTCTTGCACCCATAAATAACCTGTGTGTTTACTTGTTTTGCGCGGTTCTTTGCAAATGAAAGGCACCCGATATTGACAGAGCAACGCAGTTAATCGTTCATACTCTGTTAACTCGTCGTTCATAAGAGATACAACTCAAGACTGATCATCTTCCTCTACCATGTTAGATAAGTTTTGATTGGTCCAATTTGCCATTGATTATGTACCCTGTGAGTGTGATTAAATTCAAATATAAGTAATGGAAGAAAAAAAACATACCAAATAAGGACTCAATGATACAAGTAAAGAGATTCAAGTTTTGGCACAAAAAGGTCATTCACAAAACATGTTGTCATAAAGTCAAGTATTGTAATAAGTTACTAACACAAATATAATTAGTTCAGGTACATCTAGGGGTCATGAACGATAAACGATATCTATGCATTGTAAACCATAAATTGTAACCATGGAACCATGAACTCCGTGTTCCATTTATGGAATGACACAAAACATTTCTTGGCTAGTCTTCTCCATTAGAAGCTTGATACAGTGGTGACAAAAAGTCCTCATCACATATGACTTCATCAAGGTCAAGCAGCTGGCTCATAACAATATCAACACTAACATCTTTGATAGCATTTAATGTTGCCGCGCTCTCCTTGGATGCATTAGTAACCATACTAACTACATCTGCAATTTGTTTTGAAGCTGGCATTTCCTGCTTCTTTCTCTGAATAGACCCTTTACCTACCTTCCTCTTACCCCAACTTTCTAACTCAGTACCAACAGTTGATGGAGTGCTTGTTGTTAAGCCAATGCTAGCTAGCTCATCTGTAACCCCCTGCCGTAATTATATCCGAAATACACGATTAAAGTGAAATAGAGACCAATAATAAACAAATAACATTTACTAACCCATCACATGACGGGGTTTTCACAATTACCTTTCGAAATCATTTATAAACTTGGTCTCATAATCACTTTTCGAATACAATTACTACACAAAGATAAATCACATTTAATATATATCAGAGTACGCAATACAATAATCCCAGCAATCCTGGTTTCCATATATTAACTCAAGCTTTATAGGGCACATTCGCCCATTACAAGCCCTCATATGGGGATTACACAAATCCATCTCAAATACATAGCAAATCCTCATCCACATACTTATATACACATCCAAATCTATATACTCCCAACTATGATAACCAACTACCGAATCTTCAACCCGAAGGAAGTCCTTGCCACCCTTGATCACTTACTCCATCCTCGATCCACTACCTTGTCTGAAAGGTTAGTAGGGGAGGGTGAGATTCGAGAGAATCTCAGTAGGATAACAATATCAATATGCAAGTACGATAAATGTTTAATGCATGACATGATTGCATCACACAACTTATGATAACACAATGACAATTTGCAAGCTCAATGCTTCGAACAATATACCTATGGCCATAGCATAAATTGAAACATAGCTTCAAATTACACATAATTATGCAAAGCTAAGACATGCACCAACACACTAACACATATATCAAATACAAGCAGAAGAGATATGTTCCCTACCCTCTTTCCAAGTAAGCTCCAGCTCCGGCTGCTCATGATCAGGGCGAACACCAAATCCTATAACCAAACAAGGACATAGGGTTAATCCCTTTTCCAATTCCTTAACTCTCAAACACTTAAGTTGGTTATCATTCACGACCTTTAGGTGGCTAATCAAAGCCTAAACATATGCCTAAAGGCTTGGGAAACACTTGACCAAATATCACCTTTTAAAAGTCCAAAATGCTGATTTTTGGGGGTTGTCCGCGGCCCATAAATCCACTGGCCGCGGCCAAAAACTGTCCATAAACATTTGGGCCGCGGCCCAGAATCGGCTGGCCGCAGCCAAGAAAATCCAGTTTCTTGACTGAATTTCCAAAAATCATAACTAATTCCAAAAAACTTGAAATAAGGTGATCCTAAAGCCAAATGAAAGATATTCAAGTCCTTTACACAGGAAAAATATTGTCCAATGCTGGAAATCACCACATAAATACAGAATTCCCCAAAACTCAAGACTGTCCCAAAACAGTGTTCATTTTCGACCACAAACTTTGGACAGCTATAACTCACAGAAGACAAAACGGAATGACACAAATTATGTCTTAATTTTGAAGCATTGGATGTGAACTTTAAGACTGGAAAGTTTCATAATTTTATGACTTCATTTGCCCAGTCAAAACATCCACACAACAAGACTGCCCAGTACAGACTTCCATTTGACAGCATTTCAGTTTTGCACAATTGGCTTCCAATGGTCCTATTTTCACATCAAACACCATTCTCACACAAATTTACACAAGGAGTCCATTGGAAGCACCAAATCAACCAAATTCACATTACATTGACATGTTTTACCAATACTCATAACATGTCATCACAAAACTACAACACAAATCACAATATTGTACTCTTCCAATTCAAGTTCCCAAATCAATTCCAATGACCAAATACCACAACATGGAACCAATTTAACCACAATTCACCATTGAAATCATCCAATTCGAAAATCACATAAAATCAGGGCAAATATCACAATTCTCAAAACTCCACCAAAAACTACAATCAATAGATCAAAAGGAAGCAAACACTCACCTCTTCCTCTTTCCCAAACAAATTCCTTGATTCTTCATCTTCCCCAATTTCCACAAGCTCTAAAACACCTCCTTTCAAAAATCTAAAACCATAGAGATGAAGCTCTCATCAACATGATCAAGATTAGTGAAGAGGATTTAAGCATAAGAGGCCATTACACAAGCCAAAGCTCACCTTGTTTCTTTCTCTTTCCTTCTCTATTTGGACGAACATGGAGGTTTTGGAGAGAGAAGATGAGATGAAGATGATGATGTGAATACAGATTTTGGCCCCCAAAAACGTCCAAATAGAGAGGAGAGGAGAGAGGGAAGAGTTTGACATCTTGACCCAATCCAAAGGTCCAAAACTTGCCAAGTGTCAACATCTCAACACACCTCCCATGAGCTCACATGAGTACACCACATGGGATTCCACCCTTTGATCTATTACACAATCAATCTCAACCATTGATCTTTGAGTTACCAAGGAGCTTCCTCTTCGGTAACCAATCAATTGATTAGTAACTTTACCGTTTTGCCCCTGATTATGGCAATCCACTTGGAATCACCATCAAAATCATTTTCTCATTCATTTTCTTTCACAATGCGCCCTCCCCTCTATTTTAAGTCAATTTAGAGGTTAATCCATAATTGAGCTTAAATACAGGGTTTCGGCGCTACTCACAACACATACGAATTACATCGGGTGCCAAATACACCACAATCTTCAAAAGGGTTCATTTATCACTAATGACATCCACTTTTGGAGTCATTAACCCTTAATCACAATTTGGGATTTTGCTAAACTAGGGCTTAGTAGTTCACCAATCTCAGGCTTATTCTCTAGCCTCAAGTCTCAAAATTCAGGGTATTACATCATCCGTCACTCTTATACTAGACACTGGATTAGCACCAAAATATCATCTTCGCTGTTCCCTAACCCATTTCTTTATCTATTGTTAGTTGGTATACATCTTGGTTAGCCTCTGGTGTTTGTATCTGTGTCCGTGGATTTGTAAAAGATGGTGAAAAAATATCCTTGTCAGTTGCCATAATATCGTTGAATATAATTCTTAGTTCTCTTCCAAACTTGAGGCTTGTGTGGCTAAACTTTCTATATAATGAATTCTCCTGCATACATACAAGAAACCAAAAAGAAATTAATTAACTAAAACAAATCAGTCGAGAGAAAAAAATTAAATGTATAAGTTGGTAAAATTTTTTTACCTGTATTTTCCACTACCACCACTCATTTGATGTGAGGACTTTATTCGTTGTAGGGTCTCTACTCACATCAGTCTCTTTGATTAAGGAATCCCAAGACTTGAAATATTTCCTAAGGATATCTAACATATTCTTCAATTGTTTCTTATCATATTCTTTCCCAGTCTTCTCTTTAAATGTAGAGACAATATTCTGCCACCCTAGCTTTGCAAAATGTAACCCACGACGTTCTTTTTTTCTATATTTGCTCAAGGTAGGTGTTAATAAAAATCTCAGTTGTCTCATCATCCCAAACAGCTTTGCTGTCCATATTTCTATGCCAAAAATTTCATACACACTTTATCAATAGAATAAATACAAAATATTTTTCCCAAACCTAAAAAACAGTCTAACAAGAAAAAATGCAGAATATTTACCCAAAACCTAAAAAACAGAATTGTAGGACAGAAACATCAATTTGCTTTAGGAGAGCATAATATAATGTAGAGGTTTAGGAGATTTCATAATCATATTTGTTTAGAAGGGTTGGAAAACAACCATTTTGCTTCAAGAGCAAGAAGGGAAAAAAATAGAGGTTTAGGATATTAGAGATCGAATCCCAAGGACGTCCTTCTTCCTTTAGCTTTCAAACCAATTTGCGCAAATGGGGCATACTTGTGAACCACACAACTCAGTCACCACCTAAAGTAATTACTTTAGTTGCTCCCCTTTCATTTCTCTGTCTATGGTTCTTCGTAGTACTGCATAAACAAACAATCGGAACAGATAATAATGGTTCAATGCCAAAGTGGAGCAATTTGTGAAGGGCTACGCACCTTTATCTCCCTCACTAGATGAACAATTAGATGTACCATGATGTCAAAAAAAGAAGGAAGAGAAAGCTTCTCAAGCTGGCACAAGATTAGATATCCTTCATTTTCCAGTTCATCCAATCTTTCTATCTCAATGACTTTACTACAAATAGCATTGAAAAAGAAATAAAGTCTAGTCAAAATATGTTGAAGATCATATTCGATAATGCCTCGAATAGCTACTGGGAGTAGTTGTTACATTAAGACATGACAATCCTTAGACTTTAGCCCTACTAACTTCAAGTCTTTCATCGACACAAGCTTCCTAAAATTTGAAGAATACCCTGAAGGAACTTTAATGCCATGTAAACACTCACAAAAACTTCTTTTTTTCATCCTTAGACAAAGTATGTGTAGCTAGAGGACAAAAAGTTCTCTTACCATATGGCCTTGGTTGCAAGTTTTCTCATATTTCCATTTCTTGCAAATCTAATCTTGCCTTCACGCCATCCTTGGAACTACCTTGTATGTTAGCGGTGTCCTGATAATACTATCACATACATTTTTCTCCACATGCATGAAATCAATACAATGTCTCACAAACCTCTTTTTCTATTTATTTATTTTCATTACTAGTCTTTGTAGTCTTACCAAAGATAACATTTATATTTTTCACTTTTCATAAACTTGCTTCACAGTCAATGCCTTCGAAGCATCTTCAAACTATTATCCACTAAAAAAAGCTTTCTTTAATTTATGATATGGGTGGCCTCATCTAAGAAATCTCCTATGGCCAAGATAAACTGTCCTTTTTCCATATTGAAGTTGATGGTAGCATGTTCCTTCTTCACAAAATTGGACATGCTTTATAGCCTTTAACACTATATCCTAACAAGTTTCCATATGTAAGGAAGTCATTTATAGTACAAAAGATCATGACTCACATTTTAAAAGCCTCCTTCTTGTTCACATTAAAAGTATCAACACCTTCATCCCATAACTCTTTCAAGTCTTCAATCAAGGGTTCTAGGTAAACATCTATATCATTTCTAGGTTAACATGATGTACTTTCATTTCATGCATAACGGAGGAGATAAGTTGTAAATTACCAATAGAATAGGCCATGAACAATGTATACTGCTCAGGTTGGCAAAAGGATTCATGCCATCCGTTCAAAGCCCAAGCCTAAGGTTCCTAGGTTCTTCATCGAAGGTAGGAAATAATTGTTTGACTTTCTTCCATTGAGAAGAATCAGCTGGATGTTGAACCTTTCTATTAGATATCCTCTCATCCATATGCCATCTCAAATTTTTTGCATTGTTTTCATTAGCAAACAAGCACTTGAACCTTGGTATGATTGGAAGATTCCACAACACTTTTGCAGGGGTGTTATTTGATTTATACATTGAGGTTTCACATATCAGACACTGTTGTTTCTCTTCATGCTCTTTTCTATACAATATGCATTGTTAGGGCATGTATGGATCTTTTTATATTTCATTCCTAGTGGACACAGTATTTTCTTAGCATTATAGTATCAAGAAGGCAACACATTATCATCTAGAAGCATGTCCTTAAAAGCCTCAAGCATTTCTGAAAAACTCTTGTCGCTCCATCCATGCCATGCTTTCAAGCTTACCAATTTCAATATTGCTTTCAACAATTAGTATTTTTTACACCTTGGGTACAGCGGCGTCTCAGCATCACTGAACATATTACCATATGCATGTGATTGCTCAAAAGCCTCTTCTCCCACATCACGAATAATATCTTCTATCTGATCATCCAAATCCACGTTATTTTCATCAAAGGCTACTCCCCCTTGTTGAGATGAACTTGGCATTTCTAATTCTTTACTATGCCATACATATACTGTATAACTTTACAAAATTATTCACAAATTAAATGTGTATATATATCTACAGCACTTAGTCACTTTTCATTCAAACATACTACACAGGGGCAATAAAACTTCCCACTACCATCATCGGCATTTCTTCTAGCGAAGTCTAAAAAATCCCTTACCCCTTTGTTATATTCAACACTTGTTCGTTTAGCTTTTATCCAACTATAATCCATATATCTCAACACTTGTAGTGTAATACCCCAAATTTTATATTCACCAAATATATTATATTTATTTGGGAAACTCAATAAAATGGTGAATATTCATGAATTTGGAATTTATGAATTTTATAAATGTTCAATTTCACAAGAAATTGGGCAAAAATGAATATGGAATTAATTTGGGTGATTTAAAAAGCCCAATATTAAGGTCCAAAAATAAAGAAATATTAGAGAAAATATTTGGTCCAAAAATATATGGAAATTGGCCAAAGAAAAATAAGAGAAGAAATTGAATTAGAAAGGTAATGGCAAGATCGTAATTTTGCCAAATTATCACAAAATTAATTATTTTTTGATTAATTGAAGTTAATTTCAATTAATTCAGGAAAATAAAAGGAAAAAATATATTTAGAATATTTTGATCAATTTAATATGAATTTATGAAAAATTTGAGCAAAAAGTGCAAATTTGACCAAAATTGGGACTTTACGTGTATACGTAACCGGAACAGGTTGTGAAGTCAATTGAGACCACAGGGAGGGGCCTTTAGGTGTCTGCTACATGTGGCATGAGGAAGAAAATATTAGTTGGGCTTAGTGGATAAGGTTACATATACATAGGGATTTATATACAAAAAGGTTAATTTTTGGAAATTTACTTAAGTAAATAAGTAAAATTCATAAAGTAAACATATGATATATTATTAAACCACCTCCATCCTCCTTATTCAGAAATTTCATGTTCAAAAAGACCTGAAACAAAAGAGAGGACCTTGAGATTTTTAGAGAGAGAAAGGAGAAGAAATCTCGCAAGGTAAGCAGATTTCTTCGATGATTTAGCTCATAACGCGTATAACTCTGACCCTAAGCTACTTCTCTTTGTTCTTTAAGGTTTGGAAGCTCAAAATCTATTGTGGAACACCTAGGGTTTTCAGCCATATTTGGGAAGAGCTTGTGGGAGCTTGAGGTAACTTCTAAACCTTCGTATATTAACTATTCTGGCTGCTGTGGGCAATTTAATCGGTGAAATTTTGTTGGATTGCCGTTAGATTTAAATTTTGGGAATTGAGTTGCCTAAGGGTTATGCTGCCCAATTTTGGTTCAAATGATAGTTATAACCTAATGTAAGAGTTAATTAAGTGGCTAGGAGTAGAAATGAACGCTTTTACGGAGCCGAAATCGTAAAACCCTGATTTTTCCCAGAGAACACATAAATTTCGTCCAACTCTAGAAATGGATCTCAGAGTTGGATTTTTAATGATTTGATGGTTCCATTGAGTTTAGGAGCAAAAATTAGATGGGGTTACAGTTAGTCACTTTTTCGGAAAAGGACTAAAAAGCATAATTACAAAAGCACCTATGAAACCCTTAAAGTGGGGCTGCCAAAGGTAAATTTGTAATTTAACATTGAATTTGATAATTCTGAGTTTGGAAGTGAATTCTTTGGGCAGAAATATGCTAGAATAGCCCATGTTAGAATTTCAGGAAAGGTATAGCCGGATCGAGTACGGCGGGCCTGGGCCGGGTCCCCAGGGGCATTTTTGTACATTTTCATTATAAACTCATATAACCCCTAGAAACACCATGAAAGTGTCTAGATGGTGCATTTGGAATTGTAGGATTCTATATTTGCCATGTTCATGATCCACTTGTGCCAGAGCATAATCGGAAAGAACAAGGTAGTGACTTCTTACCTTATATTATATGTGATGCATTGTATGTGTGTTTATCATTATTCTGTGTTGGTTGCGGATGCTATGAAATATGTGAATGTGAAAGCTATAAGGCTATTTGTGAGCTGTGGGCTATTTGTAGGCTGAAAGGCTATTTGTGGAAGCCAAAAGGCTATATGTGAGCTGTATGGCTATGTGTATGCACCACCATATCAATAGTCCCTGAGTCACTAACAATGGTTAGGGTAAGGATGATGTGCCTTCCCGGTGGTTAAAAGGGATGAGGGTGGGGTATGATATGTGATGCTGCTGCTACTTTGTGATTTACTTGCATGTTGTGTGATCATGTGTAGTATGAGTGATTTGTTACAACTAGGATTCTTTAGAATCTTATTCTTTCCATTGACTAACATTCAGACAGGGCAAGTGGCTCAAAGGGAAAGGAGACGACCAAGGGCGACTAGGGATTTTACAGTGATATAATTTGGGTTGTTGGTTATCGAATTTTGGTTTGGGATTACTGTGTACATATTTTGGGATGTAAATGTTAAAATGATTTTGTGTAATCCCCTTTATAGGAAACTGTAAACCTTAGTGTTGATATATATATATATATATATGAAACCTGGGATTGCCGAAATTTTTGCTATACACTTTGATATATATATGAATGTGATTTAACTATGCAGGGTAATTAGATTTGGAAGATGAATCTGAGACTATATTGAATGAATTTTAGAAAAGAAATTTGATAAAAATATATCAGTCGGTCTTTAATTCATTTCAATTACGCACTCTCGAATCTTAATTATGGTTTTTCAAAGAAGGGGGTTACATGTAGCATCCTATAAAAAACAGCAAAAGGATAGACAAAAAAACAACAATAATAGAGTTTTAGAGATTTGAACAAAATTAAGAAGCATGCATACTAGAAGACAATAACTACTTTTGTAGCAATATACCAATAAATCATGGCATGATAAGAACTAAGCAACATTTCATAATAAAGATATATAGATATGTACAAGTTTTAAAACTTGCATTGCAAAGCTATTCAGTTTATGCATCAAGTTTCAGCTAATTTAACATACACCATTTGAAACTAGTCTTGTTTCAACAAACCAATAACACTGACAATCAAACAATATAATCACACTAATTTAAAACAGAACTTAGAATGGTATTACTCCAAGCCAAATATCATAAGGATGTACAAGTCAGAGCATCTAACCGAGTTGTGCAGATTTCTTTTCCAGATTACATTATCACAAAACAGTTGAATTTCCAACAACCTATAACAGCAACTTGTAGTAATTACGTGCTTAAAACAACATCAAAAGCCATTTTCATAGGACATTATTAATTATTGAACAACAACTAAATAATAGAACACTAACCTAATTGAAGACCAAGGAGTGAGCTTCTACCCAAAGTCACGGCTGCGTCAACTGAGGTTAAAAAGAAGTCCTCAAATTCATGACACTGACAAAGGGAAGTCACGGCAGAGGAGAATGGTCATGGTGGAGAATAGAGGTGGCAGTAGAGGAGCGTGACGATAACAAAGAATAACGACGAGGGAACACAACAACGACAGCAGTAATGATGAAAGAGAGTTTAGCAAATCAGGAATGGGGTGCGATGGAGGAGTTCAGAACAAGCAGGGACAGAGCTCACTGAGAAATGGCGACAAGAGAAGAAAGGATTCATAGAACGCAGGATCTAGGCAAGGGAGTAAAAATACCGGCCAAAACGCTCACCTTTTAGACCGGTTTTTGATAAAAACCGGTCTTAAAAGGGTGAAAAAAAATAAGGTTTAAATTTTTCATATTTTAAACCAGTTTTAATAAAAACCAGTTTTAAATTTTTCATATTTAAGACCAGTTATTAATTATAATGGGTCTAAAAATTTTAAAATTTTAATTTTTTAAAATATTTTGATAGTTTTAGACTGGTTTTATTTATAACCGATCTAATAATTTTTTTAAGACCGGTTTTTTTGAGAACTGGTTTTAGAAGTTCTATATAATTACAAAATTGACACAGGTCAACTTTTTTAGACCTTATCTCCTATAACCACTCTAAATGTGGCAATCTAAAAAGACAATTTTGTACTAGTGAATGAGGGTAAAATAGGGAGTCTGTAGCGCCCGAAAATTAGAAAAATATGGAGCCGCCACCAAAATTTTTAAAAAGGGATAATTTTGGAAACCTTTTCAAAAATGGAAACTGGTCTATAAAAACCATTTAGGGTTCGGGAGTCGATTGTGTGTGGGGAAGGTGTTAGGCACCCCACAACACCCATTCATAAGAATGGTTACCCTAAGTTAATTATTTAAAAATAAATCTGGCCTTTAACTTTATTATAATTACCCAAATAAAAAAAATATTTACAAAACTAAATGAAATGAAAGCAAAAGAAGAGGAAAAAAAAAGAACACTTATTTACAATAAGGAAAAATATACTTATTTAAAAAACATTTATTTATAATAAGAAAATAAGAAAAAACAATATATTTATTTACAAAATTGGACTTGACCTAGGATGAAAACCTAGGGCCTACGTACCCTTTAGAGGGATCAAAACCCATGTAGTTTGGGGGGTAGAAAAGCGTGTCACTTGGTTGGTGATTTTTAGAAAAATGTTTATTTAATTTATTTGAGAAAAATATCTTTTTTTGTTGGGTTTGTGTTTTTTACTTTTTTTTTCAAAAAACGTTTTTTTTTATTTTCTTGTGAAAGAGAGTTTTTCCATTTTATTTTCATTTATCAAAATGTGTCTAAATATTTTTTTCCTTTTTTTTGAAAGAGGACCTAAGAAAGGGATTAAGAGAAAAAAAGAAAAGAAAAGTAGCACAAGTTAAACAAAAAAGAAGTTAAAAGTGAGGAGATTTATGCGTACCTTTTATCCTTTGAACCCGCCACAATAAGAGATAGGGTGATAGAACCACATAATAAACAAGAGGCAAGTACAATTGTATTATCTATATTTATTAAGCATAACACCTAATATCATAAGAAAATAAGACAGCACATACCTCTTGCCTATGTATGAGATAATTCAGTTGGATAATAAAATGCAAATCCACACGACCACAATGAGCTAAAACACGTCCAGCAACATCATAATACAAAGTAAAGCAATGTAATGCATATTGGATAAAGTCATAGTGCATGAATGATGAGGTAAGCATGAGGCATGATGAGGTAAGCATGAACCAAGGGATATTAGATGAGAGAAAAAAAAACGAGATATAAAAGTGAAATCAAAGAAAAGGATGAAAACTCAACCACAGACCTTATCTCCTTGCTCTCCCAAAATTCTTCCAAAATTTTTTGTCCCCTTGCTTCAACCCTTACACTCCTATTTATAGTCTCAAGGTAGGGTTTTCTTCATAAATGCTCCTTTTTTTTTTAATTTTCATTTTTTTATTTTTTTATATTTTATATTAAGAACTACCTAACTTGACCCAATCACCATCAATGGAGATTTTTTTTTAATTTTTGTTTTTTTGTATTTTCTATTGATAAAACTTCCTAACTTGACCTAATTACCATTAGTGGAGATTTTTTTGTTTTTAATTTTTTTTATTATTCTTCTCACAAGTAACTTCCTAATTTAAACCTATCAACATAAATGAGATTTTTTTATATTTTATTTTTCGTTTTTTTATTTATTATTTTCCCTAATGAATGACAATGCCAATCATATCAATGAGGGGATTTATTTTTATTTTAATTTTTTTTATTTTTTCCCTTTCAATGATGATTGCCTATTTAGACCCCGATCATCATCAATAGGAGAATTTCCTTCTTTTTTTATTTTTCATTTTTTTTATTTTTTCTTTCAATGATGATTGCCAATTTGGACACCAATTATTATCAATTATTTTTGTATTTTTTAGTGGGACCTGGACAAAATAGGGTGTTCGTTGTTGCCCCTCTTTACTTATTTTGCAGCTGAGAAAAGTGAGATTCTCGTCTATGAAGCAAGTAAAGATAAGAACACGTATTTTGTCCGGCCAGAGAATAAGGTGCCCCCTTGGAACCAAAGAGGGTTTGGACAAAATACATTGCCCATGCCCCTCTTTACTTGGTTCATAGGGGAGAAGAATGCAAGTGGAGATAGATGATCACCTAGAATGGAAGTGAAGCGCCTAGTTGCATAGGACTTTGGTGGGGCGTAAAAGAATTGTGCCAGCCGGTATTGGGCTTTGAGAGTGCCTGCTGATACAGGGCTTTGAAAGAATAGTGCCTGCCGTTACAAGGCTTTAAAAGAATTTTGCCAGCCGTTACTGGCCTTTGAGGGTGCCTGTTGGTACAGGACTTTGAAAGAATAGTGCCTGCCGGTACAGGGCTTTAAAAGAATTGTGCCAGCCGTTACTGGGCTTTGAGGGTGCCTGTTGGTACAGGGCTTTGAAAGAATAGTGCCTGCTGGTACAGGGCTTTAAAAGAATTATGCCAAGCATTATTGGGCTTTAAAAGAATTGTGCCAGCCGTTACTGGGCTTTAAGGGTGCTTGCCGGTACAGGGCTTTGAAAGGGTGCCAGCCGCGACTGGGCTTTAAGGGTGCCTATCGGTACAGGGCTTTGAAAGGGTGTCAGCCGTTACAGGGCTTTGAGGTTGCCTGCCAGTATAGGGCTTTAAAAGGGTGCCAGCCGTTACTGGGCTTCGAGGGTGCCTGCCGGTACAGGGCTTTGAAAGGGTGCCAGCCGTTACTGGGCTTTGAGGGTGCCTGCCGTTACAGGGCTTTGAAAAGGGTGCTATGAACATGTGATGCCCCTTGGAGTAGTGCTTATGAAGATGATGACATTGATAATAATGATGATAGTGATGATGATAACGATGATGATGAAGAGGATGATAATGGCCATAATAATGAAGGGAATATCAGAATAGTGATGTCATGATGGAGGTGATGACACTAATAATGATGATGACAGTGATGTCCTAATAAGGATGATGAATACAATGATAATGCTAATGATGATGATGATGATGATAGTAGTGATGATGATGATGTTAATGGTAATGTTGATGATGGAGGTGATGACATGCTAATGAGAATGAGTGTAATAATTGTGGTATTAAAGAATAGCCTGGCAGGTGATATTGCTCCTTCTTCGTCCAGGTGCCTAACCAGTACCCCGTTACTTGCGCAGTCTTGTCGGAGGTATGAGGATGTGTATAATGAGATTCACATAGATGCCACAGCCTAGAACCCTCAGTTTATATTGTGTCCCTTTGTCAACTATTTAACCCCACAACAAAAATTCCAGTTGGGACCTTTGCTAATGATCCTAAAATTACACAAGTAAAATGGGAGTAGAGGACACCATGTATATCAACGTGAGTGTTTATCCAAACAAAAGTTGTGCTTTCATTAAAAAGAGTTACCCTTATACAAATCATGACACAAAGTTTGACATGCGATTTAATAAAAGGGAAAGATATACTAAGGATGAAGATTCATTTAAAAGAAATGATCTTCCAATATTCAAGTGGATGCATGATGATGATCATATATTGGTGTATACGTGATGTTATTAGGAGGTCCTTCGCTTTTAGTTCCGTGTAGTCCCCCTGATGGTGCCTTGCTTAATTGCCAGAGATATGCACTTTTCGATGAATGATTACAGAGTCTTCCAAATAGACATAGTAAAGAGAGTCATGGGGCTAGGACTGATAACCTTCTTCGATATTTGTTTAACTCGCCCTTTCAGGTTTTTGACTTAACAGCTCCTAATTTTTTGCTCTAAATTTTGCCTAAACCGCCCTTTCAGGTTTTCAACTTAGCGAGTTTTTTTTTGCTCTAACTTTTGCCTAAGTGGCCCTTTCGGGTTTTCAACTTAGTGAGCTTTTTTTTTCTTGCTCTAACTTTTGCCTAAGCCGCCCTTTCGGGTTTTCAACTTAGCGAGCCTCTTTTTTTTTTTTTGCTCTAACTTTTGCCTAAGCCGCCCTTTCGGGTTTTCAAATTAGCGAGCCCCTTTTTTTTTTTGCTCAAACTTTTGCCTAAGCTGCCCTTTCGGGTTTTCAACTTAGTGAGCTTTGTTTTTCTTTACACATAGCATTTCTTTACAGCATTTAAATTGATTGGCCTTGGTAAATCTTGGCCATTCATATTTGTCAATATCAATGCCCCACCAGAGAAAGCTTGCTTAACAACATATAGGTCATCATAATTCGGAGCCCATTTACCTCTGTTATCTTCTTGATTTGCCAGGATCTTCTTGAGGACTAGGTCTCCTACTTTAAACCACCTGGGTCATAGTTTCTTATTAAAGGACCTTGCCACTCGTGACTGATATAACTGCCCCTGACATATTGCTGTGACCCTCTTTTCTTCAATCATCTTTAATTGTTCAAATCGAGAACGTATCCATTCGCTTTCATCTAGGTCTGATTCATCCAAGATTCTCAGGGATGGTATTTCCACCTCAATTGGAATAACAGCCTCCATGTCATAAACTAAAGAGTAAGGGGTTGCCCCAGTTGAAGTACGCATTATGGTACGGTATCCGTGTAATGCATATGGAAGCATTTCGTGCCAATCCTTATAGGTCACTGCCATTTTGCTGATGATCTTCTTAATGTTTTTATTGGCTGCCTCAACTGCACCATTCACCTGTGGCCTATATGGTGCAGAATTATGATGTTTGATCTTGAACTGATCACATAATTCTTTAACTGCTGCCCCATTGAGGTTTGGTGAATTGTCAGTTATGATCCTCTCCGGTAACCCATATCTACAGATGATGTTGGCCTTTAAGAACTTGATGAAGGCCTTCTGAGTAATACTAGCAAAGGAATTGGCTTCTACCCACTTAGTGAAATAGTCAATCGGCCCGATGACATCTATTCCCCGCATAGAGAATGGCCATGGAGATACGAGACTATGCATTATAGTCAGAGGGGCATTAGATTTGTTGGCATATATCTGACACTTATGACACTTTCCAATATAATTGATACAATCCTTCTCCATAGTTATCCAGTAGTAACCGAATCTTTGAGCTTGTTTAGTTAATGAGTGGCCATTTACATGTGTACCGCATATGCCTTCATGGATCTCTGTCATAATCTTGTGTGCCTCCCTCATGTCTACACAGCGTAGCAATGTCCCATCAAAGCTTCTCTTATATAGGACATTATTACTAATAAAAAAGCCCATGGCCAATTGCCGGATAGTCTTCTTTTTATTATGTCTCGTGTCTGGAGGGTAAGTACCATGTTCTATATATATCCTGATACTATGGTACCAAGGTTGCTCGTCGTGCTCTCTTCCAATATTGAAGCAAAATGCTGGCGATCTTCTAGTCTCAATTTTTATTGGCTGAACTTGGACCCCACAATCAAGTTGGATCATAACTGCTAAAGTAGCTAACACATCAGCAAAGCGATTCTTTTCTCTAGCCATGTGATGAAAATTGATTACTTCGAAATTTTTGATCAACTCTATCAAATACTCTTGATAAGGGATCAACTTTAGGTCTTTAGTACGCCATTCGCCAGTCACCCGATAAATTATAAGAGCTGAGTTACCATAGACTTTTAGGTTTTTTATCCCAAGATCTATGGCAGCCTGGAGACCATTAATACAAGCTTCATATTCTGTCATGTTATTGGTGTAGTCAAATCCTAACTTTATAGCAATCAGAAATTGCTTTCTGTCCGGGGATATGATTACTGCCCCTACACCATTGCCATGCATGTTTGCTGCCCCATCAAAATACATTTCCCACCCCTTCGATTTTCTTTCCTCGATCAGATCTTCTATAGCACATATGTCTTCATCTGGAAATTTGAAATCTAGTGGATGGCATTCATCTATGGGGTTTTTCGCTAAGTAATCTGCTATCGTACCACACTTGACAGATTTTTGAATGACGTATCTTATATCATATTCATACAATATTACTTGCCACTTAGAGACTCTTCCAGCTACATGCGGGCTTTCAAAGATGTACTTGAATGGGTCTACTCTAGAAATTAACCAAGTGGTGTAGTAAAGCATGTATTGCCTCAACCTCCTTGTAGCCCAGACTAAACCATAACAAGTTCGCTCGATCATCTGGTAACATGACTCACAATCATTAAACTTCTTGCTCAAGTAATAGATCGCTTGTTCTCTTCGCTTAGATGCATCTTGTTGCCCCAGCATGGTTCCCATGGAGTTTGGTCGTATTGTCAAATACAAAATTAAAGGTCGTCTGGTACAGGAGGAACCAAAATTGGGGGATTTAGCAAATAATTCTTGATTCTATCAAATGCTTGCTAGCAATCTTCATCCCACTTCCTTGTGCAGTTCTTCTTTAAAGCTTGAATATCGGCTCACAAGTTGCAGTCAGGTTGGTAATGAATCGTGCAATGTAATTCAGTCGCCCCAAGAAGCTTCAAACTTCCTTTTCTGTTTGAGGAGGGGGTATTTCCCGTATTGCTTTTACTTTGTCTGGATCTACTGTAATCCCTTTTTAGCTTACAATGAAGCCCAACAATTTTCCAGATAAAGCCCCAAAGACGCATTTGTTAGGATTTAGTCGTAGCTTGTATTTGCGTAGCCTTTCAAACAACTTTCTTAACACCACAACATGGCTTTCTCCCTTAAAAGATTTAGCTACCATATCATCCACGTATACTTCAAGTTCTTTATGCATCATATCATGGAAGAGTGCCACCATGGCACGTTGATAAGTTGCCCCATCATTCTTTAGTCCGAATGGCATGACGCGGTAACAATAAATGCCCCATTGTGTAATAAATGTGGTTTTTTCTTTGTCCTATCTATCTATAGGGATTTGGTTATACCCTGAGTACCCATCCATGAACAAATACCTATAGTTACGGGCTGTAATATCAACCAGGACATCCATATGAGGCAATGGAAAATCATCTTTTGGGCTAGCTTTGTTCAGATCTCGATAATCCACACACATTCGAATTCTTCCGTCCTTCTTTGGGACAAGAACTCCA
Organism: Inga oerstediana; assembly: GCA_963210345.1. Classification (NCBI taxonomy): domain Eukaryota; kingdom Viridiplantae; phylum Streptophyta; class Magnoliopsida; order Fabales; family Fabaceae; genus Inga; species Inga oerstediana. Next base: position 13,968,691 of record OY723411.1, on the reverse strand, counting down.
TTTGCTATCCATTGTGGGTATTTAGCTACTTCTAGTAAACCTGCTTTTAATTGTTTCATCACCTCCTCTCGAACCACTAAGGACATATCGGAAGTGAGCCTCCTCAATTTCTACTTTTTAGCCTTAGTGTCTGGGAATAAGGGGATCTTGTGAGAAGCAATCCCTGAATCAAGGCCTGGCATGTCTTGATAAGACCATGCGAACACATCTATGAATTGTTTGAAGAGTTCAACCATTTTCTCTCTTTTGGGGTTGTCTACTATCTTTAGTTCTCTTTTTTCTTCCTCTATGCCCATATTTATTACTTCAATCACATCTTCATGTGGGCACATTCTATTGTCGTCGGATTTGAGGATTTTTTTGTATACTTGAATGATCTCATTACCATCATACTCGTAATCATGCATATCAATGGCAACAAGCGAATCATCATTCAGGGACTCAGGAACCTCTGCGTTGGATAAGAGTTCCGAGGAAATCGATTTCCTAGAGGGCGAAAAATGAACAATGAATGAATAGAAGGAAAAAGAAAAAAAGGAATGGATATAAATAAGTGAATTTTATTCGCATATCATTCTTTATTCATGGTTCATAAAAGAGCTCGCCTAAAGGCGCATACAAAGCATAAAAAGACAACTTTTAGCTAGGCATGTTACTCTAAAATGATAGAATTGAAGGTGTCCTCAAACTCCCAATTTTCCAAAGCCCTTCCAAAATCATCAGTTGAAATCCACGTGCAGGTCTTTTTGCTTATTATTGAAACCATTGCAACAGTCGGCTTGTTTAGCACTTCAGAGGATGTCGAGAATGTCTTCATTATGTGGGGGATTTCAAAGTTCTAATCTTCCCTCCCTATCCAATGATTCATATTAGATTCGGCTTCATTTTCACTGCTGGCTGCCATCTGACGACTACATGAGTGCATGTTGTATGAATGCTTAGAGGGTAGTTGGTTAGGACATTTAGATGGAGCAATATTGTATCACCTGCCTATATAGGAACAAAATATCATTAGTTTATTTGAACTCACAATTTCAAGCGAGCATACGAGTTATCCATGGTGTATTGGCATAAAGGTATTCTGGCACAAGCATCCTCTAGCTTCCTTAGGGAATCTATTATTCCACAGGGAGAACTAGAGTTGATCATTAGATAGGAGGGACCCTGAGTCCCATCCTAGCCAAGATCTTATCATTGACCATAGTGATAAGCATGCAATACACCTTTCTTATAGGAACTTGATTTAAACCTGGTCCTTTTTCCATTTAACCTTTGTGCCAAATTTTTAGTTGTTAGATAACTTGCTTGTCCTTTATTAAAGGAAATAGAAGGAATAGTCAGAAAGTATTTCTGAATACATGCTATGCAGATGATTACATGTGCTTTCTAGCCTTGATATGGGTGATAAACATTGAGAAAAATAATTTCACCTCCTCAAGAAATCCAATACCCCATAGGGAGGATGAAGTGCCCATTAACCTGCGAATGACCCAAGCTCATGAGACATGAAAGAGTGATGACTTATACTCCAAGTTTTGATAAGGGTGATGGACAATAAGAAAAAGAACTTCAACTCCTCAAGAGATCCAATACCCCATAAGGAGGATGAAGTACCCATTAACCTGTGAATAGCCCAAGCTATTACGCGGTTAAGGGTTTTGTTAAATATTTATTATGTCCAAGGCCCATATCAAATGAAGCTAAATGCCAATGGATGATGCAAGGATATCTCATGAGACATGAAAGAGTGATGACTTATACTTCCAGTTTTGATATGGGTGATGGACATTAAGAGAAAGAACTTCACCTTCTCAAGAGATCTATTACCTCATAGGGATAATGAAGTGCCCCTTAACCTGCAAATAGTCCAGGCCATCACACGGCTAAAGGTTTTAAAAAATGATGATTATGTCCAAGGCCCATATCAAATGAAGCTAAATGCCAATAGATGATGCAAGGATACCTCGTGAAACTTGAAAGAGTGATGACTTATACTCCAAGTTTTGATATGGGTGATGGACATTAAGAAAAAGAACTTCACCTCCTCAAGAGATCCTATACCCCATAGGGAGGATGAAGTGCCCATTAACCTGCAAATGGCCCAAGCTATTACGCGGCTAAGGATTTTGTTAACTGTTTATTATGTCCAAAACCTATCATGCGGCTAAGGGTTTTAAAAATGATGATTATGTCCAAGGCCCATATTAAATGAAGCTAATTGCTAATGAATGATGCAAGGATATCTCATGAGACATAAAAGAGTAATAACTTATACTTCAAGTTTTGATATGGGTGATGGACATTAAGAAAAAGAACTTCACCTCCTCAAGAGATCTATTACCTCATAGGGAGGATGAAGTGACTATTAACCTGCGAACGACCCAAGCTATTACGTGGCTAAGGGTTTTGTTAAATGTTTATTATGTCTAAGGCCCATATCAAATGAAGCTAAATGCCAATGGATGATACAAGGATATCTCATAAGATATGAAAGAGTGATGACTTATACTTCAAGTTTTGATATGGGTGATGGACATTAAGAAAAAGAACTTCACCTCCTTAAGAGATCTATTACCTCATAGGGAGAATGAATTGCCCATTAACCTGTGAATGGCCCAAGCCATCACGCGGCTAAGGGTTTTAAAAAATGATGATTATGTCCAAGACCCATATCAAATGAAGCTAAAATGCTAATGAATGATATAATGATACCTCATGAGTCCTAGAGGATTATCTCTCATTGAAATGTTTTCTAACATGATTGATGTGTTGAGATCATGGTCTTTTAGGGTCATAGACCCTTAGACTAAGGTTGCCTATCTAATGTATACACCGTCCTTGTGTTGTATCTTTATGTGAAGTGATGTTAGATACATACTCAGGTGAAACGACAGTTAGTCACTTGATCCTAGGGATTTCATTGATTATGTATGGAAGACAATAAAGATGATCAACAATAAATAAATATATGCCCTCCAGTGTCCTATTTTAGGAATGACCCTAGGTTAGTGGTATCTATCCTAAGAAAGGCAGGTACTAATTAATTGGGTAGGTCGATAATTTCCACTAATAGGTGCAATGGTTTCAAGGTGGTTCTAATTCTCACAGATAAAGGTCTCCTAACTGCCCCCATCGTAAAGATGAAGACCCCATTTGATGAAATTGACCTTCAGGGGGTTCTGAAAACCCCGCAGGGATCAACCTCACCAAATGAGTAACAGCTAGGATGAAGTTTTCATAGTAACCTCAGGGGGTTCTTAAAGCCCCCCAGGGTGACCGCTAGAAACTTCTACTCACCTAAGGAACTCACAGACTAGGGTATAAGGCCCAAAATGTGTGTGAGGAGAATAGTGTATGTGTTCAGTGTGTGTGGAGAGCATACCAACTTATTGGCCTAGGTTCTACCCAACCCTCATCTGCTAAGCAGATCACAAGATAGATAAGAAAAAAAAATAAACAAATAGATGAATAAAGAATTTAAAAAAATAAAACAAATATTTACAAAAAAAAACAAGGGTAATTAAAATAAAATTAAGTTCATATTATTTTTAAACACTTAACTTAAATGGGCTTGACTCTCAAACCATCTCCAGTGGAGTTTCCAAGCTGTAGCGCCTGAAAATTTGGAAAAACATGGAGCCGCCACCAAAATTTTTGAAAATGGATAATTTTGGAAACCTTTTTAAAAGTGGAAACTGGTCTACAAAAACCATTTAGAGTTCGGGAGTCGATTGTGTGTAGGGAAGGTGTTAGGCACCCTACAACACCCATTTATACGAATGGTTACCCTAAGTTAATTATTTAAAAATAAATATGGCCTTTAACTTTATTATAATTACCCAAATAAAAAAAATATTTACAAAACTAAATGAAATGAAAGCAAAAGAAGAGGAGAAAAAAAAGAACACTTATTTACAATAAGGAAAAATATACTTATTTAAAAAAACATTTATTTACAATAAGAAAAAAAGAAAAAACAATATATTTATTTACAAAATTGGACTTGATCTAGGATAAAAACCTAAGGCCTACGTACCCTTTAGAGGGATTAAAGCCCACGTAGTTCGGGGGATAGAAAAGCGTGTCACTTGGTTGGTGATTTTTAGAAAAATGTTTATTTAATTTATTTGAGAAAAATATCTTTTTTTGTTGGGTTTGTGTTTTTTATTTTTTTTTTTTCAAAAAACATTTTTTTTATTTTCTTGTAAAAGAGAGTTTTTCCATTTTATTTTCATTTATCAAAATGTATCTAAATATTTTTTTTCTTTTTCTTTTTTAAAGAGGACCTAAGAAAGGGATTAAGAAAAAAAAAAAGAAAAGTAGCACAAGTTAAACAAAAAAGAAGTCAAAAGTGAGGAGATTTATGCGTACCTTTTATCCTTTGAACCCGCTACAATAAGAGATAGGGTGATAGAACCACATAATAAACAAGAGGCAAGTACAATTATATTATCTATATTTATTAAGCATAACACCTAATATCATAAGAAAATAAGACAGCACATACCTCTTGCCTATGTATGAGATAATTCAGTTGGACAATAAAATGCAAATCCACAAGACCACAATGAGCTAAAACACGTCCAGCAACATCATAATACAAAGTAAAGCAATGTAATGCATATTGGATAAATTCATAGTGCATGAATGATGAGGTAAGCATGAGGCATGAGGAGGTAAGCATGAACCAAGGGATATTAGATGAGAGAAAAAAAAATGAGATGTAAAAGTGAAATCAAAGAAAAGGATGAAAACTCAACCACAGACCTTATCTCCTTGCTCTCCCAAAATTCTTCCAAAATTTTTTGTCCCCTTGCTTCAACCCTTACACTCCTATTTATAGTCTCAAGGTAGGGTTTTCTTCATAAATGCTTCTTTTTTTTAATTTTTTTTGTGTTTTATGTTAAGAACTACCTAACTTGACCCAATCACCATCAATGGAGAATTTTTTTAATTTTCGTTTTTTTTTGTATTTTCTATTGATAAAACTTCCTAACTTGACTTAATTACCATTAGTGGAGATTTTTTCGTTTTTAATTTTTTTCATTATTCTCCCCACAAGTAACTTCCTAATTTAAACCTATCAACATAAATGAGATTTTTTTATTTTTTATTTTTCGCTTTTTTATTTATTATTTTCCCTAATGAATGACAATGCCAATCATATCAATGAGGGGATTTATTTTAATTTTAATTTTTTTATTTTTTCCCTTTCAATGATGATTGCCTATTTAGACATCGATCATCATCAATAGGAGAATTTCCTTCTTTTTTCTTATTTTCGTTTTTTTTATTTTTTCTTTCAATGATGATTGCCAATTTGGACACCAATTATTATCAATTATTTTTGTATTTTTTAGTGGGCCCTGGACAAAATAGGGTGTTCACAAGTGAGTTTACAAGAAACTTTTCAGATATCCTCTAATAGTATCTTATAAAAAGGAATGGAGGGAGTAAAAAATAAAATCGAAGGTAAAATTTATATTCATATGAAAAAAAATTCTCTCTGTGCCTTATAAATAGGACCAAGGAGTACAAATTTATTAGTTTTAACTAATTTTTAACAACTCTATTTAGTTAATAGGACCTTATAAATAGGCACAAAAAGAGTATTAAATTTAAGATAAAATTAATGAAAGTTAAGGTTTTTCTTATTTTTATTGAAATAGAGTGACTTATAAATAATTTCTTTTAGTCCTTATTATAAGGCATTAAATATGAATTCTCTCACACAAAAAAAAAATAGTTAAAAACATTAAATTTGTTTTAAAATTGAAGTAATTTTCAATATTACTTTACTGAACTAAACTCTAATATCTTGTTAATTATTACTATTTCTCACTGCCCTTATTACACATGGGCATACATGAAAAAAATATTTAATACTCATTGAAAACTAATAAGTGCCTTGTGTGTTCATGACGGTGATGCCCCTTCAAACAAAAGTCGCATGCAATAATATTATTTGACCTCATTGACTTTTTGATAATGACATGCCGAGTCAACCATGATCGACATTACCAAATATATTTATATATGCTTCTTTTAACTTTTGAATCTTCTTTCTTTCGGGAAAATTTCAACTTTTGACTTGTAAACATGCTGCTGAATGCTGATGGTCAATTATTTTTGGTAGTTAAGGTTCGCACTATCCAACTAACAAGTAGAGAAACCACCGAGATTAACTTTAATTTATATAATGAAACGATTGATATTGGATTTTTATCCAAAAAAAAAAAAAAGGTGAAGAAAGAAAGAAACATGTGCGTGTGCATAACGGTGACGATGAACACAATGCCTCTTCAAACAAGAGTCGCATGCAATAATATTATTTGACCTCATTCATGCATCGACGTTTCCATTATTATTTTCACTACTACAAGTCAACACTTAATTTCTTCTCTCTCTCTTCATTTCATTAATTAAGTGCTATTTTAAATCCGACAAGAAGACCAAACATGGGAGAAATTAAAAGTCTTCGTGGTTGACTAATCAAAATGAGTAAATCACACTCACATGAATATTAGTATATATATATCAGCAAGCAGTAGTTAAGTCAGTTGAGTTACACGAACTTATAAAATATAGATCTAAATTCTTATTCGTGTCTTCATATGTTCTTTATGATAGCTGTAAAAGTAACAAAATCACTACCATTTTATAATCCCCTCTTTAGTTGTCTTTCTTTAGTTCAATTTTTTTTGTCAACACTAATCACAATATTAAGCCATATTGTTGGTGAGATTTTAGTGGGCATATGCTAAAAATCTCAAAGATCTCACCTATTTGAAAAATGACATATGCTCTTACAATATAAGACACTACTACAAATTTGGGCATATATAATACTTAATAAAAAATGGTTATAGTGAATAAACGTCATGTATGTTGAGGCGGAGGTCCCGCAAGGATATATAACACTAAAACTTAATGGTTAAATATGTGCATTATCATGTATTGAGAGGTGGAATCTACGAAAACACAAAAACAATAGTTGTAGTTAATAACCATCATTTATTTAGTGAAATATATATGATGGTTCACATGACACAATCGTCATGTAATACTTACAAACAATTGGCTTCCAACCTCTTATATCAGTGAAGACAAAACATAACGGTCTTTAGAACTAACTGTCATCTAAGACTTTGGCAACCCTTCATAACATCGTTAGACCTTCATAAGTCATAAGTTATAACCCTTTATAATCCGTTAGACATTCATAAGTCATAACTCATAACCCTTTGTAGTTCGTTAGACTATTATAAGTCATAACTCATAACACTTCATAATCCCCATTAAACCTCTATTTAAACTCACATATTCCTTGTGATTATTAATATTTTTCTTTATTGGCCTCCTCTTTCTCTCCTTGATCATGTTAAATTCCTAGAGAGCTCCTTCGCCTCTAGACCCTCCTCCACCACCACATCCTCCTCCTCCTCGACCTCCTCTTGAAATGGAGGCTCTGATGCAGATGTTGGCAAGCCTTGACTATCATACAAGGTATCTCACATCATACGCCAATAAGCTAAACAGAAAGTTGAACAACATACTTCATCACAATGATGTTGAATATGACTTGCAGTTACACCCTTCATCTCCCTCCTCTGATGATAAGGATGAGGAAGAGGAAGAGGAAGGGAAAAAGGATGAGGAAGAGGAGGATGAGGACGACAGAGGTGATGTTGACTGAACATCATTATTGCTTTTCTCAAATATTTAAAATGAAGTTAACAAAGAAAACCTAACAATTCATGATTATCAATTAAGAATCGTAAATTATTCTTGCATGTCGTCCTCATCCTCATCCTCATTGTCGGAGGAAGGAGATAAAGTTAACAAAAAGAAAACTTAATAATTCACGGTTATTAATTAAGAACCGTAAAGTATTCTTGTCAACATACTTAACGGTTCTAACATAATACACGTTAAGTTAATAATAAAATTAACAAAAAAATAACTTAATAATTCATGGTTATTAATTAAAAACCATAAAGTATTCCCACAAACATATTTAATGGTTCTTACTTAATAAACGTTAATTAAATCTTTCAAAACCTTTCCTATTCTCTATTCATACTAACTATTGATGCCTCCTCATTATCTAATGATCATCAGAAGAACCAGGTACCCTTTCATTACGTCTGTTCAACTTCCAACACATGCAATAATGGCTTTGTCATGTCCCTTCCAGATGTCTATTATAGTATTTAAACTTCATATTTTCATTTGTTTTTACTATGTTTTGTTCATTGGCCTCCTCTTTCTTTTGTAGCTTAATCGCCAAGATGAAACGTCATGCAAAAGACATACCAAAAACCTCTTAGCGTCATCCTCCTTGCCTCCTCCTCCTCCTCCTCAACCTCCACCTCCTACTTCTCCTCCGCAACATCTGCTTCCACCTCCTCCACCACTGCCTCCGCCACCTCTCATTCGCCTCCACATGTTATGCTTCCTCAATTGGAGACAATGCTGTGGCATGCACAATAGATTGACCATGGTATGATGAAGCTTTTTAGATGCCTCTCTAGTATGAACAAGAAGGCCAATCTCATACTTGATGACTATGGGATTGGCCATGATCCTAACAATGATCCTAGCCAATCCTCTAGTGACAAGTAGCTTGGTAATCTCACCAGTTCATCAAGCTACTTGTCACTATTCCTTTATTTTTGTTTTATCAATTTTTTCCTTCTTAAATAGGAGTATTTTGAATAAAAAAGAATATATCAAACGGTTCTTTTAAAAAAAACCATCATGAAATAAAATAAATAATGATTCTATTAAAACAACCATCACTATTTATAAAATATAATTATTTGTAAATCTAAAGGACGTGACGGCTCGATAATCTACAAAACCCTCTCTATATGAAACTGCTTTTGTGAAGTTATGTCTTTTTGGAAAACCCATTAATTCTCTGATCGAAAGTTTCTCTCCTATTTTTGTATTGAGCAAGTGGCGCTAAGTTAAAATCTCCAAAATTCAACATTGTGATTAGTCCTAGGCTCTTTAATGTGAGAGTTTATGAGCTACTTGATATCAACTCTATATAATAGAGTAGTACTTCCACTACTACAAAATAGGGATTTAGTGGCGGCCCTCTTATGACACTTCTTTAGAAAAACACCATAGATAATTGTTTTTTATAAAAAAAAAGGTTAAGAAGCTACGACGTTTTCTATTATAAGTGTCATAGCTAGTATTAGGCCTGTGTGGCACTTTCCTAAACAAGCGCCACACAAAACATTTATTTGAAAACAAAGAAAAATGAAAGTCCCAGTTATGGTGCTTTCTTGAAAAGATCCATAGCTGGGTCAATTTTTTAAGGAATTGTTTTTATTTGAAAAGTTGGATTAATTATTTAGAGTATTTTTTTATTTGAAAAAGCCTTTGGCTCGCGCTTGTTTAACCAAGCTCCGACTAACCAAAGAGTGAATAAAGTTGAGGAAGTGTGTGTATTGACTAAATTCTCTTCCTTCTTGAAATTGTTGGCCGATTTTGTTGACTAAAAAGGAAGGAATTATATGGATTAAAGTCTTCCTCTCTTGCTCTTTATGTTTTGTCCGAAACAATTGAATAAAGAAAGAGGATGTGTTGACATGGTCACACAGTGGCTATGCATGCCAAGGCCATAGTGGCCTTGGCAAGCACATGGCCACAGTGGCCTTGTCTTTTTGCCAAGGCCAACTATGGCCTAGCTTGTCACATGCCTCCCAAGGCTAGCCTTGGTAGGCATGTAAGTGGCTCAGGTTGAAACCTTGGCCGGTGCTTGTCTGGACAAGTGCCAGCTAAGGTGTCCAAAGGGCTAGCGCTACCCTCACTACTACAAATAGATGATTCAACGACACCAATTCATGACCCTTTTGAAAAACCAGTAGTAGAAAATAATGTGGTGGCATGGCTTGGCAGGATGATTCAACAACTGGTTTTCAAAACTAGTCGTTGTAATCATGATTTAACGCCTGGTTTTAAAAACCAATCATTGAATCATGTAGATTCAATGAATTTGTTTTAACAATAGTCGTTGAATATTGTAGATTCAATGACTATCTTTAAAAACCAATTGTGGTTAATTTTCAATGACTGTTTCTTTTAGAAATAGTACATTATCCCACGAAAGGATCTAAATAACTAAGAGGATGAAGGAGAAAGGAAGTAAGGATCGACATGGAGTTGTTAGATCATCTGCAGATGTAGAAATATGCAAGAAATTTAAAGAAAAGAGATGAAGATTTATAAAACTGATATATTATTGAAATCAAAATGATACAAACATAAAGAAATTACAAAGAATGTAATAAAACACACAAGGGTTATTACCCTAGAGGAGGAGGGGAGAGAGAATTGAGACTGAAAGCTCTAAGTCTAGGTCCTTACTTCCTTTCTCTTTCTGCCTCTTAGTTATTTAGATCCTTTTATGGGATGATCTGGTATCAGAGCCAGAAGGGAAAGTAGGGATGTATTAGATGTCTTGAAGTTCTCGAAAATTTATGAAGTTCTTATAAATATTTCTGGATAAGTATGCTTTGTGGTTGCAACTTTGGTTGATCTTCCACATCAGAAACATGTTAATATAAAGTTAAGTCTCTGCTTAATATTATTATTATCTAATAGCATGCAAGTTAGTTGATCTTATGATAGCATATGAACTTCGTCTGTCTTTTCTAGGGCTATGGTAGTAAGTCCCGACGGACATGGTAGATAAGTCCAGATGCCTATTGTTTGAATGTTCATATGATATTAGGGTTCAACGTTTAAGGCATTGGCTAAGTGATAATAAGTTTTGCAGAATTTTATCTTTATAAGAACATACAAAGACATATTTATAATAACTCCATAAGTAACCCAGAAACTTCATCATATATAGTACAACTTTATAAACCTGATGGTAATGGTATCAGAAGAAAGTTTTATGTTTAGATCTTTCTCTTTCCGTTCCAACTCTTCTCACTCCTCTCGCTCTTCTTCTACTCCTTCATCTTCTCAAAACTCTGGTGTAACAACCAACAAAAATTTAGGGAAATTTTCCCTCTAAAATAATATTTTCAACAATGAAATTCATTTTGAAGATATTGATCAAAATTTTAGTGATTGGACTATTCCAGTCATTAACCCAAATGATTTATACAAACCAGAGGATAAAAAATTCTTCAAAAACCATGATTATATAATCAAGACGGTTGAAGAAACAATTCCTCTAAAATCTGAACCAACTGACATGTGCCTCTTGTCAGAAAATTCAATTTTAAAACACCAAAAGAAATATAAATTCATACACATTTGATGTGTTCAAGTGGCCATAAAGCCCTTGGTAAAAGCTGGTCTAGATGTCTCTACATTAGTATGTGTTAGGGATGCTAGACAACAAATCTTTTTTGAATCAATTTTTGGAATGGTTGAATCCGGTCTAAATGATGGACCAATTTACTTCAATTGTTTCCCAAATTTGACAGCTTCATTACATGATGATTCTATCCTTGAAACTTTGAAATCAAGTTTGAAACTGAATGGATTCAACTTGAAACCTGGTGTTTCACCTATAGCTTTAATCTATAGAGTCCAATATAAAGTTATGAATTCATGTACTTCAAATGTCAAAATGTTTGATCTTGGAAAAGAAACCTATCTATTCCTAACAGATGCTACTAGAGCAAATGTTACAATTCCAAAACCAGTAAAATGGGATGAAATAACCCTCCTGGATGATTGGGACATAGTAAAAATTGTTCCTCCCATCCTAAAACCTGCACCTGATTCTTACAGAATTAGGCAAAATGAAAATGGAGATGTTAGAATTACTTTTGATCGGAGACGATCATTTAGTGTTTCTAGGACTCCATCAATTCAAGAAAGCTTCAAGACTGCTCTAGAACAACCCTCTAGACATTCTTGTAGTTCTTTTGTCAAAGAACTAATAATTTCACCTTCAATAATGCAAGGTTAAATGAGTCAGCCAACATCGTAAGACCTGTCTACCAAAACACTGAAGATGAACAAATTGAAACCCAAACTTGCCAATTTCCAACATACTCTGACATTAATGTGATTGAGCAATAATTTGTATTAGATAAGAAACTTTGGAAAAAAGATTTCTATTCTATTGAAAACACTGAAAGACGAATATGGTTTTTAAAAAAATATAAAACTAAAGAATTGCGAAAACCAATTCAGAAAGGTTTAATAAAATGCTTGAAAGGTATAAAATTCATATTCCATTCTTTCTTTGGTTTGAGACCTATGTGAAAGATAAGAATATAAAGGATTATCCATTCAAACCATTTAAAGGGGTTAACGCCTCTTGGATTTTGAAAAATAAAGAGAGATTTGAATATGATCCTCCTCCAAAACAATCTTACCAGGTTCCTAGTACAAAAATTGGTGAAGCAACTATCATTGCCTCCTCTTTCAAAATAAAAGATCCCAGAACAGATGCAAGTACATATGATATAAAAAATATCATTGAACAAAAAAATTATACAAATTCGTATTTGCAAACTTTGGGAGAACATATTTTGAAAAAACCTATTACTGATGAAACTAGTAAGGCCCCCTTATTTAGTTCCACCAGTACACAGCCAATTTTTAAGCCTTATGCTATTCCTGCAACCGGCCTGTATAGTATAAGAAAAGGAAATGTGGAAACAAGGATTAATGAAGAATTAAAAGGGTTAATCAAAGATATTCCTGAAAATCCATAAAAACTGAAAAATTTGTCTCCTCAGTTTCAAAATTAGTGATTAACACAGTAAAAGACAATCAAACAAGTTCAAGTGAAGATTGTCCAAAAATTCAAGAAATAAAACAAGAAGATTGGAAAAGACCAACAAAATTGTACTTCCGAGAGCCACACCTCCGGAAATAATGCTCGAAGAAAGAGATTATGGTCTTTGGCAATTTAATGCAAACAACATCTATGTTTGGAACATAGATGGCCAATCTAAAACAAACATTTTGGAAATCAGCCAACAAATGACAATGGTTAGTAATGCCTATGCAATATATAACAAATATCAAGAGGAAGACGTTTTTCATATACTGTTATCTGGCTTTACTGGGCAACTCAGAGGTTGGTGAGATTTTCATCTCACTCAAGAACAAAAAAATATAATTTTGCAAACCAAAAAGACCACTCAGGATGGTATAATAATCACTGATAGTAATGGTGAACCAATGTCTCATGCTGTTAACTGTCTTATAGTTAATATCATAGCACATTTCGTTGGTGATCTATCACTATAGAGAGATAAATCGGTAGATCTTCTATCAAATCTAAAATGCAAAACTCTATCCAACTTCAGGTGGTATAGAGACAATTTTCTCTTAAGAGTAATGACCAGAGAAGATGGAAATAATCCAATCTGGAAAGAAAAATTCCTTGCTAGTCTTCCTAGATCTCTAGGAGATAAGATCAGAGAAAAATTAAGAAACCAAATTGGTGATGGTCAAATCAATTACAAAAATTTAACATATGGACAGTTAATTGCATTTGTTCAAAAAACTGCTTTAAAAATTTATCAAGAAGATAAACTTCAACATCAACTTGCCAAAGAAAAAGCATCAAATCGGAAAGATTTAGGAACTTTCTGTGAACAATTTAGTTTTCCTGCCAGTAAAAAGTTTAAAAAACTTAAAAACAGACATGAAGATAAAGAACACAAGGCTAAAAGATATTACAAAAAATATAAAAAATATTGGAAGAAACCAAAAACAAACAAACCAAGAAATTTAAAAAATGAATTCAAATCAAAACCTCTTATGGATCTTTCCAAAGGAAAAATTGTTTGTTTTCAATGTGGCAAAGAAGGTCACATGACAAAATATTGTAGGCTTAATAAAATAATTAATGCTCTACAACTTGAAGAATCAACTCTTCAACAATTAAACAATCTTTTGATTGAAGAAATCTCTTCTGAAGAAGAATATGAAGTATCATCCTCTAAAGAAGTTAATGAACTTCAACATGATGACATTTCATCTTCATCTGAAGAAGATGATTTTCAAATAAATTGTCTTGACGAGTTTACTGAGAGTACAGGAAATCCTGTATTTGATGACCTAATCAAGGAATTGGTCTTAACTGGTTCCAAGATAGACAATTTACAAATAAATGTCATTGAAGAAGATTTAGTTTTTGAAATAATTAACTCTCTTCTAACTAACGAAGAAAAGGTTAAGTTTTTCAACAAACTATGAGAAAGCACAACTTCTTCTTCTTCAAAACCAAATAAAAAATATTTGCAAAAGAATTTGCAAACAAAATATGATTTCTCTGAAATAATAAAAAGATTTCATACTAATCCAAAACCTGTTTCAATTTCTGACCTTCAGAATGAAATAAACAATTTAAAAGAAGAGATAAAAAATCTAAAAAATACTCAAGATTTCCATTCTCTTATTTTAAATCAAATTCAAGAAGAAAATCTTGATAAAAAAAGAAGGATTCTTCTAGTTCGTATTCATCAAGTTCATCATCTAGTGATGAAAAAGAACCAGAAACTTCTGAAAATTTTCTAAATCTCATATCAAGAATTTCAATCCAAAAATGGAATGTGCTAGTCAAAGTTATTGTTGCTAATACCTTTGTATTAGAAACAATAGCCTTATTTGACACTGGTGCAGCTTTAAGCTGTATCAGGGAAGGTCTAATTCCAACAAAAGTTTTTGAAAAAACCACTGAAAACCTTTGTGGACCAAACAGATCGCCATTAGACATCAGCTATAAACTTTCAAATGCAATTGTTGAAAATAATAGTGTAAAGATAAAAAATCTTTTTATCCTAGCAAAGGTTTTATCTCAAGATGTAATTCTTGGTGCTCCTTTCATCAGTAAATTAAAACCCTTTTTAGCAACTGATGAAGGAATTGAAACTGATGCTTTGGGCAAAAGGATTTTCTTCAAATTTGTTGATCCACCTTATACAAAGTTTATCAACCAAATTGAGTATAAGGAAAATCAAATCAATTTTATAAAAGAAGTTTCTTACAGAGCAATTGAAAATCAATTGGAGAAACCTTTTCTGCAACAAAAAATCCAAAATGTTCTGAAAAATATTTAAGACACAATTTGTTCTGATTTTTCAAATGCTTTTTGGGAAAGAAAAAGACACATAATTGATTTACCTTATGAAAAAGGATTTTGATGAAAGAGATATCCCAACAAAAGCTCGACCAATTCAAATGAACCAAGAACTCTTGGAAAATTGCCAAAAAGAAATAATGGATTTACTTACAAAAGGATTAATCCACAAAAGCCAAAATCCTTGGTCTTGTGCACTTTTTATGTCAATAAGAATGCTGAACTTGAATGATGAACTCCGAGACTTGTAATTAATTACAAGCCTCTCAATCAATCCCTTTAATGGATTAGGTATCCAATACCTAATAAAAAAGATATTTTAAATCACCTTCATCAGGCCAAAATATTTTCAAAATTTTACATGAAATCTGGTTTTTGGCAAATCCAAATTTCAGAAAAAGATAGGTATAAGACTGTTTTCACTATCCCATTCAAACAATATGAATAGAATGTTATGCCTTTCGGTTTAAAAAATGCACCCTCTGAATTTCAAAAGGTTATAAATGAAATTTTCAATCCTTTTACAAAATTCATCAATGTCTACATTGATGATGTTTTAGTGTTTTTAGAATCAATTGAACAACACTTTAAACATGTTAAAATCTTTGTAGATGTTGCTAGGTTCAATGGCTTAGCAGTTTCCAAAACCAAAATTAGTCTATTTCAGACAAAAATTAGGTTTCTTGGTTATCATATATACCAAGGAACTATTGTTCCAATTGATCGTGCAATTCAGTTTGCCGATAAATTTCCAGACCAAATTCTAGACAAAACTCAACTTTAAAGATTTTTAGGTTGTTTGAATTATGTAGGTGATTTCATTCCTGACCTAAACAATATCATTAAGCCTCTTCATGAGCGTCTTAAGAAAACTCCTCCTCCATCGACAGATGATCACACTAATGTGGTTATCAAAATCAAATCCTTGGTCAAAAATCTTCCATGCTTGTATCTCCCAAATCCATAAGCATTCAAAATTGTTGAAACAGATGCCTCTGACATAGGTTATGGTGGCATTCTTAAACAAAAAATTGATGGTAAAGAGCATTGCATTGCATTTACTTTAAAACATTGGAATAGAGCTCAACAGAACTATTCCACAATCAAAAAAGAGATTTTAGCAATTGTTTTGTGCATAAACAAGTTTCAAAGTGATTTTCTAAATAAAAAATTTTTAATTAGAGTTGATGGCAAAGTTGCAAAATATGTTTTGCAAAAAGAGGTTAAAAATTTAGCACTAAAACAGTTTTTTGCCCGATGGCAAGCAATTTTAAGTGTCTTTGATTTTGAAATTGATTTTATCAAAGGTACTTCAAATTCTCTCCCAAACTTTCTAACCAGAGAATTCTTGCAGGGGAAATAAGGCAACCAAAAATGAGTGACAAAGAGAAGAAAAAGAAAACAAAGGGCAAAGCCCAAATCAAATTTGATTCGCAGAGGATCGCAAAAGAAGAAGCAAAGCAGGTTAAGTCTGCAATTGAATTGTCACAAAGGTCATTGACCCAAGGATCATCGATCCACAAAAAAGGATCCTCTTCGAGGTCCAAAATTTCTAAACAACTAGTTCAAAAAACTTCTGGAACTATAATAGATCCTTCTCATTATAAGTTCCTAATTGAAACACTCTTAGCCTTACAGGCTAACCAAAATTTGGCCAAATTACCAACAAAAAGTTGGGCTGATATTGTCGAAGAAGAAGATTCTAAGGCTCTCACCCCATTTAATTTAGACCCTAAGGCTCTTGCCTTAGCTATCAAAAAATCTTCCCAAGAGGTCACTAGGGCTGGTTCATCAAAAGAAGTAGCCTTATACTCTCAACCAACATAAACCACATTTGTGTTGAAACCAGAAAAGGTCTTGAACTATTTCCACACAGAACCAGGTTTCTATGACAAAAACCCTATTGCTTTGGCAACAAAAATATTTCCAAAAGGATTTTTCTTCAAACCAAAATCTTTGGAAAGAACTCAAAAATTTTATGAACTTATTCTTGTAGATACCAAATCTATAGAAATAAGACATTTTCCAGATCGTGACCATCCTAAAGATAAAACTATCCATGGATATTTAACATTCCAAATATCTAAGTTTTTATTACCTCAAGATTGGGGTCAGGATCTGAACAAAAGAAAAAGATTTTCAATCAAAGATGTGGATACAATTGGTTTTAATTATTGGGATTATTTAGATGCATGGTGGTGTACCTTTTGGTACTAAAACCCAAATTTCAGTCATACTTGGCTTTTCATGTTCACGTATGACACAAAATACCAATTTCCGTTATGGTTTAATCAATGGTGGGATTATTTTGGTCTTATCCAGGAAATTTTACCAACCACAGCAAAAATTGGGTTCAACTATTTCAAAAGTCGGATCAATCTTAGTGAAGATCCTTTGCTAGCAGATCTTCATTATTTTTCAAAATTTGGTTTAGCCTGGGTATTCAAATGGAGCTTCCCAATATCAAAAATTATTTCCCATATTATAGAGATCATCCTCAGTTAAATGGTGGACAAACTTTCCAAATATGAAAAATGTGTCTGAAACAAGCTTCAAGAAATGGTTCAGGCAAAATCTAGAATTTCTTATGGCAAGAGATCATAAATCAAGTGTGTTTCTCAACCAGAAGGCAAAAATCACAGCATGTTTAGCATCGGCAACAGACAAAGAGGCCATTACCAAGCAGCTCCATGAAATTCTTGGGCTCCTTCAAACCCAAGAACCACAAAGCAGCCAATCGGCCCAATCTTCAGATGGGTCAGAAGCTGAAGATCCGGTCCAATACATTGGCCATGATTCAGATCATGAGATCATTAGCCTTGGCGAAGATTGATTCTGTAGCAAAATTGTCGGCACAAGAGTCCAAGACCTGGCTAACGCAAAGATTCCCGCTTTTATAAAGTTGTACCTTTGTCTTTACTTTAGCAGACAAAATATTGTAATTTCTTTTACTTTATGTAAAAGCAAAAGTGAAAGAAAAAGTAAAAGTACTTTTGCCCGAGTAACATGTTTTCTACTCTGGTTAAAGTAATTTTACCTTAAGTAAAATCATGATGGAAACGCCTATATAAGGATATTTCATTTCAGTTGCTAGACACCGAGACTTAGAACTTTCAGTCTCAATTCTCTCTCCCTCCTCCTCTAGGGTAATAACCCTTGTGTTTTTTATTACTTTCTTTGTAATTTCTTTTTGTTTGTATCATTTTGATTTCAATAATATATCAGTTTCATAAATTTTCATCTCTTTTCTTTAAATTTCTTGTATATTTCTACTTCTGCATATGATCTAATGGCTCCGTTTCAGTCCTTACTTCCTTTCTCCTTCTGCCTCTTAGTTATTTAGATCCTTTTGTGGGATAATCTGATATCAAAAGAAACAGTCATTGAAACTCTGCCATAAAACCCCATTCCTGCGCCTTTACTCTTCTCACATTGTGTCATGCCATGCTTGTGAGCTCACATTGTGTCACGCCTCCTTGTCTGACCCAAACTTCCCCTTTGCCACTTGCTCACACATTGCTCTCTAACGACTTCTTCAGCTATCGTCCTTGTTCTCTACTCTTCGCCATCCTTCATTGGTGTGGGATATGTAGCTGCCCTATTTTACCTTTTCAGTTCAAGTGTGTTGTCTCCTCTTCTCAGTCCTCCATTCATCTTGGTTATACAGCTCCCCTCTCTTCAAGTTAGCCACACTGCATTTAATTTACCATCCTTTTCTTTCTGTTGCACACAATGTACATTTATGGTTAAGTTAATTGCTTGGTTTATCAATTGCTTGCATTCTTCGGTTAGGTGTGCTGTACTCATTTCAGTCCTCTATTCATTTAGGTTCTGTAGCTCCCTTCTCTTACCTCTTCAGTTTAGGTTAGCCACATTGCATTTATTTTAATTTCCTTTTGTTTCTACTGCACACAACGTGCATTTGTGCTTAAGTTAATTTCTTGGTTAGGTATGTAATTGACTTTAGAAAGTTGGTTTTAAATAGATGCTTATCTTTTAATTCCCTTTTATTACTTCTAACATGCTGCAATTTATTAACTCATACAGAAAATTGAAGAGGGAAAAGTAGATATTAGGCTATCATCAGCAATCTTCATTTTTTTATCATTGCAATTGATCTTTTTTTTTTAATTCATTGATGTATCACTACTTCTATCAAATCCCTCTTAGCTAACAAATATGCAAGCTGAATCCCTCCTTACAAATCTTAGTTAGTATATGATAATAATATTATAGGGATACATTTTTTTGTTGACCAGTATAGGTTCTTTTTTCATTTTGGTAATTTTGTTAGGCACCAGACATTATCACTAAATTACATAAAGCTATTTATTTCGAATAGGCCAACAACTCATTCACATGCATGCTGGTTTACAACTTTAACAGGTAGGTGAATCAAATTGATTAAGGAGTAAAGTATTGGGAGATATGACAGTGAAGCATTCACACTTAATTAAAAGTTTTATGATTTTTAAGAACAAAAAATATAGTTTTTATTATATTAGAAGGATTTGAACAATACTCAAATTCACATAAAAAAAAAGGATTTGAACACTTAAATGTTGTTCAAAACCTTGCACACATTTGTTAGCTAGCCACTAAATGGACATAACATACTAAAATCAAAATGCATATAAGATTCTTGTGAAAGTTTTTTATCATTGCGCTTTCAAAGTAATCCTTTTGCTTGTGACTATGGTGTTCATACCTAGTCAAGGGTAGTGTGACAATTCAGCCCCTACATGGAATTTCAAGGCATATAACTTAGCACCTACACTTGTTTATGGTATTTTATACTACATATGGTTGCAAAACTTGTAATAATCACCTAGATTGTTGAATTGAAGTTTTTTTTATCTTCCTCAAATGTTCCCAAACTGAGTTTTGTGGTTGTTGCAAAGTCTTTTACAATTATATTGCCTGGGTAGACTTGCCGGTTTTGAACATGCATTCTCTCATGTATGCCAAACCTTTATTGTATTCTGCCACAATTTTATATTCACACTTTATGGTTGTCTTATCTTCTTGTTTTTTTATAGTCGATAGTTATTCATTATAGCTGCAAACTTGGGTAGACCTTATTCTAAGACACTTAAAATGTATAGTAGTTATAAGAGGCACAATGTATACAAGTTCTTATAGTTGCAACCTTGGTTTTCTTATCTTCTTGTTTTTGAGTTCCATGATTTGTATATAGTTTTTAGCTTCTTTGTTTAAATTTTCCAATGTATATAAATTTTTAATTAGCATAATGGTAAAGTTGAGTATGTTGTTGAAAATGGATTATGTGGTAATAAAATGAATCACAGTAGGATTAATGCATTGAGAACTAGCAAAGAATATGAGAATGGGTAGAAGAGTTTACTGAATTTGCTTAAAAGAATACGCCTAGTAAAAATGGGAAGTATTTTTGTCTATGTGTGAAGTGTTTAGATGAGAGTCAATAGGATATTGATGATATAAGGGATCACTTACGTTGTGATGGAATAAATCTTTGGTACATAAGGTGGATATGGCATGGTGAGGAAGTAATTGCCTGAGCATCCCACGAGAAGGAAGTTTTTGATGTCGGAGATGACAATAGAATGGAGAAAATGATTCATGATGTTGAGGTAGAATATTTTGCACAATCGCCTGTATATGGTAGCGTGCGGAGTGATACAGAGACATCTTTATACCCTGGGTGTACTAAGTATACACACTTGTCAGGTATTCTGCACCTAGTCAACTTAAAGGCGGCTTATGGGTAGACCGATAGTAGTTTCACTTTGTTACTTTAATTGTTGTGTGATATGTTACTTGAGGATAATGTACTTCCAAATCGTATGTATGAGGCCAAGAAAATCTTGTCTATGATGGGTATGGAGTATAAAAAGATAAATGCTTGCCCTAATGACTGTGTATTGTACTGAAAAGAGTATGAAGGTCTAAGTGAGTGCTTGAAATGTAAAACTTCTAGATACAAAGTGAAGAAAGGTGCTGGTTGTAGTGATGAGACAAGCAAAAGGCAACCTTTAAAGGTTTTGTTGTATCTTTCTATCATACCGCAATTTAAACGAATATTTGCTAATGCAAAAGAAGCGATAAAGTTGAGATGGCATTATGATGAGAGAATATGTCATGGAAAATACCTTCAGCACCCGACTGACTCTTCACAATAGAAGGAAATAGATTTAATGTTTTTGGGATTTGGCAACGAGCCAAGAAACCTTCGGCTTGGGCTTTGCATAGCTAGAATTAATCCTTATGCTACTCTTAGCAGTATAATAGAGCATGGCCAGTTCTGCTAGTGATTTATAACTTACCTCCTTGGTTGTGTAAAAAATACAAGTATAAGATGCTTTCTATGATGATTTTGGGACAAAAACAGCCAAGGAGCAATATCGATGTCTACTTGGCACCTTTGATAGATGACTTAAAGAAGTTGTTGGACAAAGGCGTAGATGTGTTTGATGCATATAAGCAAGAGTCCTTTAAGCTATGTGTAATGATTTTTACCACAATTAACAACTTCCCTACATACGGGCTTGTTAGGGCATAGTGTAAAGGGTCATAAAGTATGTCCGATATATGGAGCAGGCACATAGTTCCATCAACTTAAGCATAGAAGAAAAATGGTCTACCTTAGTCATAGGAGATTTCTTCCTCAGTTCCACCCATACCGTAGGCTAAAGAAGGCTTTCAATGGTTTACCGGAGAATGGAATGGCTTTAAAGGCATTAACTGGAGACAAGGTTTATAGTCGGGTGGAAAGCATCAATGTTACTTTTGGTAACAATCAAAGGACTATAGGTAAGAAGAACATATGGAAGAAGAGGTCAATTTTCTTTGATCTTCTATATTGGTGTGGTCTTGATGTGAGACATAGTATTGATGTGATACATGTGGAGAAAAATGTATGTGATAGTCTTGTTGGTACGCTTTTGCACATACCAAGGAAAACTAAAGATGGAATTAGTGCGAGGCTAGTCTTGGTTGAAATGGGAATAAGAGAACAACTACATCTATAACTAAGAGATGATGGTAAGAGAGCGTATATGGAACCAACAGCACATATGTTGTCAAAAGCTGAGAAAAGAAGTTTGTGTGGGTATTTGTATGGCATTAAGGTTCCATAAGGGTATTCTTCTAATATGAGCAGGCTTATATCAATGGAAGATTTCAAGTTAGTAGGGATGAAGTCCCATGATTACCATGTCTTAATGCAATAACTATTACCAGTAGCTATTAGAGGCATTATGAAATATGATATGCAAAGCACGATAACAAGGTTGTATAATTTCTTAATGCTATTTATAGAAAAGTTTTTGACATTGAAAAGTTAGACTAATTAGAAATTGAGGGTTATACTATTCTTTCCCAACTAAGGTGCATTTTCCTCCAGCATTCTAAAATATAATGGTGCATTTAATAGTTCATTTGGTAAGGGAGATAATACTATGTGACCCAGTTTATCTAAGGTGGATATTGTAACCCGCTTTGTAATTATATCCGAAATATGCAATTAAAATGAATTTGAGATTGACGGTTAATCAAAACTTATTACAATTCCCCATCCTTAAGATAGGGTTTTCACAAAAACTTTTCAAAATCTAATAGACTGGTCTCAGATTCACATTTCGAAGACAATTACTTCGCGAAGATAAATCACATTCATAACATATCAGAGTGCACAACATAATAATCCCAACAATCCCAGGTTCATACCTTTACTAAAAAGTTCACAGGGCATATTTGCCCATATATAAGTTCTCATACGGGGATTACACAAAATCTCATTCCAAAAAAACATCAAAATACTCATCTAAACATATACACATCCGAATAACCAAATATACATCCAAATCCAAATATGAAAACCTTTCAAATACATAACCACCTATACATCCACAACAAAACATACAGTTATCTCAACTATAATGATAACCAACTACCAAAATTAAAACCCGAGGAAGTCCCCTCCGCCCTTGCTTGCTTGCTCCATCCTCGATCCACCTACCCTGTCTAAAATGTTGGTAGGGGAGGGTGAGATTTGAGAGAATCTCAATAGGAAAATAATACCAATATGCATGTATGATAAATGTTTAATGCATGACATACTTGTATTACATAACTCATGTTCACATAATGACATATTTGCAAGCTCAATGTTTCAAACAACATACTTATGGTCATAGCATAAACAGAAACATAGCTTCAAACATTCATATGTATTACACATAATCATGCAAAGCAATAACATGCATCAATACACCAACACAAATATCAAATACATGCAAGATAGGTAAGTTCCCTACAATTATTCTTTCTACGTATGCTCCCGCACAGCTTACTCACGATCAGGGCGAACATCGAACCCTATAAACCAAATCAAGGACATAGGGTTATTCCCTTTTCCAAATTTCTTAACTTCAAACACTTAAAGTTGGTTATCATTTGACACCTTTAGGCAGCCACTAGAAGCCTAAATACGTGCCTAAAGGATTGGGAGAAGCTTGACCAAAGATCCCCTCTAAGATAAGAAAACACTGATTTCTGGCTGATGCACTCGAGTGATGGATGAGTTGCACTTGAGTGAGGACGGCTCACTCGTCGAGTGCTTGGCAGAAAGCAATGAAAAAGGCAGAAGTGATAACTATACTCGAGTCTTGACCTTAACACTCGAGTGATACCCTCATACTCACCCAAGTCCTACCAAGTGAAACACAGAAAGTGTATACCTAAGAGCAAAGAACACTCTAAATTAGAGAGTGCACTCGAGTGACGACTATGACCACTCAAGTGATAGCATAAAACACGTGATTGCAAACACATACTCTTGACAAATGGCCTATGAGTGCTTACCCGAGAAGCGGCCTTATAGTACAAAATACGTATGCACTCGAGTGAAACACCCCGCACTCGAGTGATAACCTACTTCACACGCAGGAAAGGAAATGCACTCTCGCTTTTTGGCGTAGAAGTATAGCCAAAAACTGAAGGGAAAAGAGGGAATATGATGCTGCACTCGAGTAAGGTTTATTAGAAGCCAAAACGCAGCAGATGACAAAATTTTCCCTAACTTCCAACATATGTTTCCAATAGTCCTAAAACTCTAACCCAAAACTACTTCCACATAATTTTACACAAGGAACCCATTAGAAACCTCAAAACACTCAAAATCACATCACAATGAAATTTTCCACATTGGTCACACATATTACACACATTTCCCAATTCCAACACTTTTGCTTCTCAATGCTCTAAACCAATTCCAATGGCATCAAAAACACTATATGAAACCATTTTTACCACAATATACTATCATTCCACAATTACACTAAATCAGGGCAAATTCCTCAATTTACAAAACTCAACCAAAAGTCACAAAAATTATATCAAAAGGCATCATATGCTCACCTCTTCCTCTTTCCCAAACTTGCTCCTTGATTCTTCATCTTTTTAATTTCTTTCTAGCTCTCAAATACCTTCTTTCACAAATCTAAAACCATATAGATGAAGCTCTCATCACTATGAATAAGATTAAAGAAGAGTGTTTAAGCATTAGAGGACATTACACAAGCCATATCTCACCTTTTTCCTTTCTCTTTCCCCCCAAGCTTGGCGAAAATGGAGGTTGGAGAGAGATATGAAGATGATAAAGAGAGATCAACATTTTTGAGGAAAAAAGGCCCTTTAGCCAACCTATGAGATAGAGGAGAGAAAAATGGGATTTGACACTTTAACCAAATCAAGGGCTCATATAATGCCAAGTGCCACACTCTTGCAACATCTTCATGAGCTCACACAATCACACACACATGTGATTCCACCCTTTTTATCTCATAACAATCAATCACAACCATTGATCTTTAAGTTACCAATGAGTTCCCTCTTTGGTAACTGAACAATTGGTCGATAACTTTTATTTTTCCCATTTTGCCCCTGATAATGGCAATTCTTACAGAATTACCACCAAACACATCTATTCTTCACATTTCACCACAATATGTGCCCTCCTTCTTTTTTAAGTCAATTTAGATGTTAATCCAAAATTGAACTTAAATATAGGATTTTGGCACAACTTATAACACATCCTAATCACATTTCATATCACATTCTCTAAAAGTGTTCATTTATCAATAATCACATCCACTTTTAAAATCCTTAACCCTTAATCAAAAATTAAAATATTACAGATGTACTCTTTTGAGTGATACATGAAGAACTTGAAAGGGTATTCTAAAAATCCTTATCAATCTGAATCCTCAATTGTGGAAAGATATGTCGTTAAAAAGGCTATGGAATTTTGCAAAGAATATCTATCAAGGTCAAAGGCCTAATCTGATTATGAAAAGGGTACAAGTAAGGGAACACGAGGGCTTAAAATGAAAAAGCTACAAGTAAGGGAACACTTGTATATCTTGAATAATATGGACAAAGTTCAGCCTTACTTAGAAGAACACAGAATGAGTTTGAAGGAGATATATCAAAGAAAAAATGACACGCAAATAGCTAATGAGCAAAATAAGACTTTCATAGAGTGTTTCAAGGAAAAGGTATCACACGAGACTAGTGTGTCTAAGACAATCAAATGGTTAGCTTGGGGGTCTTCTTTTGAGGTCATAACTTGGAGTGGTTTCGCTATAAATGGGTATTTTTTCTGCACAAAAGCCCAAGATAATAGAAGTATTATGTAAAATAGTGGGGTGATAGTAGTAGCTAAAGCAATGCACTTTTTTAGTTCGAAAGACAAGAATCCCATATTGGCATCCATAGTCTATTATAGAGTTATTAAAGACATATGGGAGATAAGCTACACTAGGTTGAGAGTCCCTATACTCAAATGCAAGTGGGTTAATGATAATACTGTTGCAATAGATCAATTTGGATTTACCTCAGTGGATCTTGATAAAGTTGGTTATAAAGATGAGCCATTAATTCTAGCAAGTCATGTAAAACAAGTGTTTTATCTCATTGATCCAGCAAATGAGAAATTGTCTATTATACTTTAAGTAAAAAATAGAAGGATGGTGATCCAAGTTTGAATCTTAACGACACAACTTCTTTCACTACAAATCGACCTAAACCAACTGAAGTGGAATTGGTAGATAATGATGAATATACAGCTAGAATTGATCATTATGATGGAATTTAGGAAAACACATAAAGTAAGACTTTGCATTGTTTAAAGTATTCATTTAATTGTAATTTACTTATTATATCTTACCTTCATTTCTTAGCAGGAACATGGCAAGTACATATTCGGGTGACTCAGGTGGCTCCCCTGTTAAGAAAAATGTTAGAGGAAGCACGAAGCTGCACTCGTTGATCAAACAACATGAGGAAGAGAAGGAGAGGGTTCATGTCGAATTTGATGCTAAATTGAATCTACTTGGTGAAGAGGGCGACACGTTCATGAGCTATATTGGCTTTTTGGGTCAAAGAAAAGTTAGCATTCTAATTACTAACTAAAGGGAAGTTTTAAAGGACAAGAAGGTTATGATTTGGGAATAACTTTTGGTATATAAAGTTCTATATTCATCTATGTCTTTATTTCTTTTTGTTTATATATAACTATTATATATTTTGCTTTGTAGCAAACCTATGATGTCCCCAACACGAGGCCGATATACATGCATTAAATTAGGGGAAGTTCGTAAGTGATGGAAAGATTTCAAGTCTACTCTCACAACCAAGTACATTTGAGGGTCAAAGAGCAATGAGAATTCTTATAAAGAATATTCGTTTCTTTCTCCAAATGATTGGAGGTTGTTTGTGGCATCGTGCCAGGATCCCAAAGTTCTAGTATATATATTTTATTCATTTTAGTGTGGAACATTTTACTTTAACATAGTTGACCTTACTAACTCAGTTTTCTTTATTCTCTGTTTATATAGGAATTGATTCAAGCAAACAAAGAGAGGTGAGCTAAAAACAATTATCCACATTACATGTTGTGTGGGGGTTATCGAAAGCAGGAAAAGAAAATGATGCAGGCTGAATTGAAATAATTGGAGGAAGCAGCCCAAGTAGATCCAAGTACTATGTGCAGGCTCCTCCGCCTCCCCCACGTGACAAAAAATGGAAAGCAGGGAGGATAAAGGGAGAAAAATATATAAATCTAATCGTTGCTGATGTTATTAAAAGGATTATGAGTATTTAATAACAAGTATATTTAAGTGTGTTTTATTTTCTTTAGAAGATTGCATGTAATTACTTTTTATTTATCCATTGTATACTACAGGATGAACTTGAAGAGCATAGCAACCAGATTCCTTCACTTAAACTGGGAGGATGGATATCCTATCAATGGCGCTTGGGAAGCTAGGCTACCCTGGTTAAGTTAGAGGGGAGCCAAGGGGATTTGGTATCTCAAGATACTTTGGACGATGTTCACAACCTTATTGACAAAGTGAAATGAGTACGGAGTTTATGGCTAGGGTTCGAGAAGAAATCTGAGTAGAGCTAGCTGTGCAAATGCGTCAATCACTTCGAGATGAGCTTAAAGAAGAGTTGTTGCGTGAGCTACGTGGTGAGATGAATTCGATAGTGTTGTTTCACATTCAAGTCAGGATGAGTAACGAGGAGCCTAGATCTCAAGTTTGTAAATAATTTTATTTAATATAACATTGAGTTTTTCCTTATGTTATTTTAATTAATTCTTTCATTTCTCTTACTCAGGAATCACCAGCCTTTCACGGCACCAAAGACAGTTACAATTCGCCAGATGTTAGACATGGCGACCCTAGTCCTTCACTAGAGCTTGGAGAACCTTACACTCTGTATTTGGATGTCCTGTACCTGCGAGTTGTTGCTGATGCTATTTTATACATGGATGCTACCATCCACCATAATAACCAAACCTGGGATGATCAATGTAAAGTCAATATTACAAGTGTTCGACTGGGGGATGAAGGTGTAGATGTCCCATTCCCCGATGAAGAGGTTGCCAAACTAGGTCAGGAAACATGATCTTTCATCTTGTGGCCCCAACATCTTGTTCAAACTATGATAACCCCTTCAATGATAGGAAACACCTTACTGTTACTTGATCCTTGACATTATACTTATAATCTTTATTTTGTGTGTTACTAGGATGAAGAAGAAGTGACAAAGTTTCCCTTACTGGCCCAATTGTAAAATATTCATAAACAAATTAACAAGGTCGACTTACAGATGCCTTGTGGGATTGTGGGTCATGCAGTCTAGTATAATTTTGGAAATGATAACAAAGATATTAGAGAGTTCATATCTTTATAGGAGATAGATATAGGATTGGTCACATTTACAATCATGTGAGTTTATTTATAATTTTCAACTTTAATTAATGCACTGTAATTTAGGAGTATTAGGTTTCTACATTTATTGAGTCATTTCTCATTTCATTTCTGTGGTAGCTGCTTCTACAAAAAATGTGTCAAACAAGAGCTCGACACTACATATGGCTTCTTATGTGTTGGCAATCTGTCAAGGAATAATAATAGTAAGTCAGAAGATCGGATGAGCTTTGTAGACTATACAATAAGCCAAACTCAACTGCCTTGCTATTAGCACCAATTGTTGAAAGGCAAGTAACTTAATTTGATATATTTATACATATTCACTTTGCTAAGAAGTATCATGTTATCATTGGAGTCTTTGTGTTGCTTGTCCATTTATCAATGTCATCTTTTGGTTTGACTCATTGGGTCGCTAGCCAGACAGAGATATCAAAATTATTTTTAACACGTAAGTTAATTTGTTTGTCCATTAATGATTTTTAATTTTACTCAATTATTTTAATGTCTTCTATTTATAATTTTAATTATTACAGTGCACAGAAGACATATTATATAATGGGTGGGAAGCGCAAAGGTAAAAGTGGTTCAAAAAAGTAGTTCCAGCCAAAGGTAAGTTGTTTAAATTCAAGTTCTTTGATTGACTATTGTTTTACATATGCCTTTATTCTTTTTTATCGTTTGCTTTTGATGTATAGTGCCCTCAGCAATAAGGGGAAACTGAGTACGTCTTCTATGTTATACTATATATGTATAACATCAATTTTAGTAGCCTTACTACCAATTTTGAACAGGTGATCATTTCTTGATTCTCAGCTGAATTTCATTTATTTTCTTTAAATTGAATTGTTGTTATTTCATTCAATTTTTTGATTTATGTTAACATATTCTCCAATTTATGCACAGATTTTTGGTAATTAGGACCCCTACACAATTGAATATATTAATTTGATCCGAGACCTTTTATCAGGACATCTTCTACAACACATAGAGGGGTGATGATGTGTAGACATTTTTTTTACATAGTGCAGTGGTTTTGTACAATGATATATTAAGTTTGCATATTCGAATACTTTTCCTCGTTACTTTCATAGTTTCTTATTTAAGAACTTTGAATTTGTTAAGGCAATATGCTTTATAGAGAACATTTTGGAAAATGATGATGAAGCATAGAGATTTCATGGAAGCAAGTCATCTCTTTGGCTATATGATTGTCATGATTTACATTGAAAGTTAAAGTTTGAATATTAAAATGATATAATGATGATATATGCGCTATATGTCATGATAGAACTTTGAAGATTCAAAATATAATTGTTTGGATTGGTGGTTTTCCAATGGCATTAGTGGTTGTAATAAGTAAAACATATATATATATATATATATATAAACATATAGTTACAAAGACTGTTTTTCTTGAAAACAGTTGTTGTAACATATATTTACAAAGACTGTTTTACCAAAAATAGTCGTTGTATCATACTTACTGTAACCCCCTGCCTGAATTAGCGTAATTATAATTCGATATCACTTAATTAAATTAGTTTAGAGATCGTCGAATAGTTCAAAACTCATTTAAAACTCCTTTTTATAGTAGGGACATTACAAAATTTTCAAAACTTCTTTTCTATTCCGGTCTCAAATTCAATTATCGAATATAGTCACTTGTGCAGTTAATTTACATTCATTCATATCAGAATATCTAATAGCAAACCCTGTAACCCCCGGGTTCCGTTCATCCACTAGAAGGTTTACAATTCCCATATAGGGGATTACACAACTATATTCTGTTACTAAATACAGCCCAAAAATAATTTACAAGATCCCTGTCCAGCAGGTTTAACCAACGCATCCAAAAGTAAATGTCCCTATAGGGTTTTAACTGCTCCGGGTCATGCGCTTCTCCATAGAGCCACTTGCACTGTCTGAAAGGTTAGTTAAAGGAAAGAATGAGATTCAAGAGAATCCCAGTAGTAACAAAACATTTATACCACACATAAGTACACAACATGTAAGCAAATCATCATACAGCAGTAGCACAAGTCACACTCCACCCTCATCCCCTTTCTCCGCCGGGAAGGCACATTGTCCTAACCCGAACCGTTGTTAGCTGCTCAGGGACTATTGGCGTGGCAGTGCATACGCATAGCCTTATAGCTCATATAGCTATCTGGCTTTCACAAATGGCCCGTCGGCCTTCACAAATAGCCTTTCGGCCCACATAATCACATATATCACACCTCATCCTCATCCCCTTTCTCCGCCGGGAAGGCATACAACCCTTGCCCGATCTGTTGTTAGCTACTCAGGGACTATTGGTATGACGGTGTTTACACATATTCACAATGTCGCAGTATACGAGTTTATCACAAATCAATGATAAAACACACATACAATGCATCACATATGGTATGAAAGAAAAGTTACTACCTCGTTCCTTCCTGACTTTTACTGGCTCAATGGGCTCACGAGGACGGCAAATGTCGAATCCTATAAACCAAATTAGGGACACTAAATCAATCTCTTTTCCAAGTTCTTAATTCCATAGTACTTAAGTTGGTTATCATTTAGACTCTTTAGGTGG
Source organism: Inga oerstediana (assembly GCA_963210345.1). NCBI lineage: Eukaryota > Viridiplantae > Streptophyta > Magnoliopsida > Fabales > Fabaceae > Inga > Inga oerstediana. The sequence continues at coordinate 13,937,766 of OY723411.1, read as the reverse complement.
CTATTAGAGGCCTAAGCATATACCCAAAGGGTTTGGAAAGGCTATACCAAAAACCACCTTTAAAAAGTGTAAAATACTGATTTTTGGGGGTTGGCCGCGGCCCACAAATCCACTGGCCACGGCCAAAAACTGCTCAGAAACGCTCAGAAACATTTGGGCCGAGGCCAGAATACGCTAGCCGCGGCCAAGAAAATCCAGTTTCTTGGCTGAACTTCCAAAAATCATACATAATTCAAGAAAAATCGAAATAAGGTGATTCCAAAGCCATATGAAAGCTATTTAAGTCCTCTTTCTAGAAAAAATATTGGCCATTACTGGAAATCACCACAAAAGTCCAGATTTACCAAAAACCTAACGTTGTGCCAAAACAGGGTCCAGTTTTGATGCCACAATTTGGACAGTTCAAACTCCCAGCTCACAAAGCGAAATTACACAAAATTTATGTCCATTTTGAAGCTTGGGAAGTGAACTTCAAAACTGGAAAGTTTCATAATTTTTTAACATCATTTAACCTATTCAAAACGCCCACACAAAAAGACTGCCCAGCACAGACTTACATTGGGCAGATTTTCCAGATTTTCACATTTGATCCCAAATGATTCTCATTCCAACCCAAACACCATTCTCACACAATTTTGCTCAAGAAAACCATTGGAATCATCAAAATGACCAAATTCAACTCCCATTGACATATTACACAACAACCACAACATGTCTCACAATGTCACAACACAATTCACACATTGCCACACTTTCCAACCCAAGTTCCTAAATCAATTCCAATAGCCAAAATGTTCAACAAAAGACCAAATTCTACACAACACATAAGCCAATTCATCCATTCGAAAATTGCACAAAATCAGGGAAAATTCATAAATTCTCAATGCTCAACCAATGATTACAACAACTATACCAAAATGCTTCTAATTCTTACCTCTTCTTCTTCCTAAAGCCAATTCTTCAATTCTCCAACTTCCAAATTTCCACAAGTTCTCAAACTTCACCAGCCAAAATTCTAAAACCATAGGAATATAGCCCTCAATCTCATGAACAACATTAATGAAAGACACTTGAGCATATGAAGGCATTAACTTACCAAAAACTCAAGCTTTTCTCCTTCTCTTTCCTTAGCTTGTTCAGCGAAAAAAAATGGAGGAGGTTGAGAGAGAGAAATGAGATATTGATGATGATGATTTCATTCCCTCACACATACACACATAAACCGACTAGGAAGAGAGAAGAAAGAGAAAAATGGTTTGAAAGTTTGACTTTAATCTAAGGGTCTTTAATTTGACACTTGGCACTATCTTGTTTTCCCTTCTATGATTTCACATACATTTGCATGCACAAGATTCCACCTCTTGGTCTTCCAATCTTAGCCATTAATCTTGATTACTAAGGAGTGTTCTCAATGGTATCTAACCAGTCAGTCGGTAAATTTACCGTTTTGCCCCTAATTATCACAATGCACAATATATACTTCAAAAGTGCTCAATTAATATTAATTACATTACTTTGAAGTTGCTAATCCTTGATCACAATCCAGGATATTACAATTCTCCCCCCGAAAATTAAATTTCATCCTCGAAATTGTTACATAACTTGAGCCATAAACTCCGAATATCGTCTTCGTATATCGTCCTCCGCTTCCCAAGTTGCCTCTCTTTGAGTCATTCCCTTCTAGATCACCTTCACATATGGAATGTCTCGGTGTCTGAGCCGTCGCTCTTCTCGATCAATAACTTGCTCTGGTTCCACCGCATATGTGAAATTATCCTGTAGCTCAACATCCTCATATTCAATGATGTGAGACGGATCCGGTTGGTACTTCTTTAGTTGAGAAACGTGGAATACATCATGGAGCCTACTCAAGCTCGGAGGTAGTGCTACTCGGTAAGCAACAGGTCCAATCCTCTCAAGGATTTCAAAAGGTCCTATATATCTCAGGCTCAGCTTCTTTCTCTTGATCGCTCGTCCAACACCCGTAACTGGTGATACTCTCAAAAAAATATGATCTCCAATCTTAAACTCTAGAGGCCGTCTTCTCTTGTCAGCGTAGCTTTTCTGTCGACTCTGCGCTGCAAGCAACCTCTTACGAATAATCCAAATCTGTGCTGAGGTTTGATCTACCAAATCTAGCCCATAAAGCTTCCTTCCGGATAACTCATTCCAGCATAATGGTGATTGACACCGTCTTCCATACAATGCTTCATACAGAGCCATTTGGATGCTCGCATGATAGCTATTGTTGTAGGCGAACTCAGCCAGTGGAAGGAAACAATCCCAACTTCCTTTAAAGTCAAGAACACAAGCTCGCAACATATCTTCCAGCGTCTGAATTGTTCTCTCAGATTGTCCATCCGTTTGAGGATGATAAGCCGTACTGAATCTCAGTTGAGTACCTAAGGCTTCATGCAATGCTCTCCAGAATCTTGAAGTCAACCGGGGTTCTCGGTCGGAAATGATGTTTTTCGGAACGCCATGGAGTTTCACTATCTCACTAACATAAATCTCTGCTAGTTTGTCAGAAGAATAACCAGTATTGATTGGTATGAAGTGGGCTGACTTTGTTAGCCGATCCACAATTACCCAGATCGCATCATAGTTCCTGATCCTAGGCAAGCCCACAACCAAATCCATGGTCACGCTTTCCCATTTCCATTCCGGAATCTCAGGACTCTGAAGTAAACCCGGTGGTCTCTGGTACTCGATCTTTACCTTCTGGCAAGTAAGACACCTTGCTACATATTTGGTCACATCACTCTTCAAACCCGGCCACCAATATACAGATTTCAGATTATGGTACATTTTGGTCATACCAGGATGAAGCGTATATCGAGTCTTGTGCACCTCATCCAGAATCTTCTGTCTCAACTCCACCTTAAGTGGAACGCAGACTCTTTTCTGATAGCGAACCAATCCACAAGGTGATAGGTCATAGCCCGAAACTTCTCCCCGTTCAATTCGAGCCAGATTGCGCTGTATCCAGCCATCTTGCCCCTGAGCTGCTTCAATCTCAGTTCTTAGATCACTTTCTTCTTGAGAGACAATGTAATTGGCCCAGATGATCTGGTTTGTTAAATTCAAATCATGAAAATCTTCAATCAATTTCCATTCTTGTATCATCATAGCTGCAACGAACACGGTCTTTCGACTAAGAGCATCAGCGACTACATTTGCCTTACCTGGATGATATTTTATTTCCAAGTCATAGTCCTTAAGCAATTCCATCCAGCGGCACTGTCTCATATTCAGTTCTTTTTTATCATACAGATATTTAAGACTCTTGTGGTTGTAGTACAATTCTACAGTCACACCATACAGGTAATGACGCCAAATCTTCAAAGTAAATACAATGGCCGCAAGCTCCAGATCATGAGTGGGATAGTTTAATTCATGAGGTCTGAGCTGTCGAGAGGCGTAGGCCACCACACGTCCCTGCTGCATAAGGACACACCCTAATCCCTGCCCACTGGCATCAGAATACACAACGTATGTCAAACTGGGATCAGGTAAAATCAACACAGGTGCCGTCGTCAACCTCTCCTTCAACTCCACAAAATAGTTTTCACATTTCTCATCCCACACAAATGGCTGATCCTTTCTCGTGAGCTTGGTCATCGACAATGCAATACGAGAGAAATTCTAAATGAATCTCCGGTAGTAACCAGCAAGACCCAAAAAATTGCGTCCTTCTGCCATAGATTCTGGCCTCTTCCAGTTCAGTACTGCTTCAACTTTACTGGGATCCACAGAGACCCCTTCTTGTGAGATAACATGGCCTAAGAATTTCACTTCTGATAGCCAGAACTCGCACTTGCTCAATTTAGCATATAGTTGCTTCTCACGCAATGTATTCAATACGATTCTCAAATGATGTTCATACTCTTCCTTACTCTTAGAGTATATCAGAATGTCATCAATAAACACAACATCAAACTGATCCAGATATTGTCGAAAGATACGGTTCATGTAATCCATGAAAACCGCAGGCGCATTGGTTAGCCCAAATGGCATCACCAAGAACTCATAGTGACCGTACCTAGTCCTGAAAGCAGTCTTCGGAACATCTTCTGCTTTCACTCGCAGCTGTTGATACCCTAACCTTAGATCAATCTTCGAAAATACACACGAATCGGATAATTGATCTAAAAGGTCATCGATTCGGGGAAGAGGGTACTTGTTCTTAATAGTAACCTTGTTCAATTCTCTATAATCGATACACAACCGAAGGCTTCTATCTTTCTTCTTAACAAATAACACTGGAGCTCCCTAAGGCGACACACTGGGTCTAATAAACCCTTTCTCAAGCAAATCTTCTATTTGTTTCTTTAACTCCGCCATTTCGTTTGGGGCCATGCGATATGGAGCCTTAGATATAGAACCAGCTCCAGGTACAATGTCAATTGGAAACTGAACTTCCCTCTCAGGAGGCAATCCACTAAGATCATCTGGAAATACCTCAGGGAATTCATTTACCACGGGTATATCACTCAAAGTTTCACTAGCTTCCTTTTGTACAGAGAAAAATACCATATACCCCTGGCAACCTTTTTCAAGTTTTCAAGATATCGTTCAGCTTTAGCCGTAGAAAGGAAGTTCATACTGGTATTCACAGCTTTAACCCTCTGGGAAGCCGGATACACTATTCTTTTGTTCCCACAATCTAATAACACATTATTTGCCGTTAACCAATCAAAACCCAAAATGACTTCCAATTGGTAAAGCGGCACACAGATCAAATCTACAGTAGATTGGTGCCCTTCCACAGTTATGACACAATTCAGACAAGCTTCTGTGGTCAAGGCCTTAACACCCATCGGAGTTGACACTACCAAATCAAATGGTAATTTATGTACATGCAATCCCAGGCGCTTCACGCAATCATAAGCAATGAAGGAGTGACTTGCACCCGAGTCGAACAATGCTTGCAACAGATAGCCATTAATAGATATTTTACCTTATATCAACTCAGGAGATTTACGGGCCTCCTCGTGGGTCATCACGAACACTCGGCCCTGTGTCTTCGGTCTCTGCTCGACTCGCGGTCGTTGATAATCTCTGGAAAGATGTTCTGGCTGCTTACAATTAAAACAGATCATTTCTCCCCAACAATTCTGGCCATAATGTGATTTGTTGCAGCAAAGACATTTCCACTCGGTCACAAATCTCTGAGGTTTACGGTCTCTAGGCTGATAGGGCTTCTTATCACCGCCCTTGAATAAAGATGATCCTTGGCCTTTCCGCTTCTGGGAAACATTACCCTTACTAGGTTCATTGTGGTGGCTAGTAGCTCTGGCAGGATACAATTCTCTCAAGTTATTCTCTGTAATCCTGCACTGTTCAACCGCCTTATTGAACTTGGTAAATTGGTGAGTAGCTAGGCGTTTCCTCAACTCTCGCCTTAGACCGCGAATGAGCATATCAGAACTCCATTCTTCGTCATCCTTGAACCGGAGGTAGGAGGAGTATCGAGCCAATCGAACAAAACGGGACAAGTAATCATCGAAGCTCTCTGTGTCCCCTTGTCTGATATTCAGAAACTCTATCTCCTTCTCGAGTCTCACTGATTTAGGAAAATTCTTCTCGTTGAATTCTTGTTGAAACAGTTCCCAAGTCAATGGCATTTCTTTGCTCTTCAATGTTAGGACAATATTTCAGCACCAACGATCTGCATCCCCTTCGAGCTTATAAACAGCCAGTCGTGGCTTCACCTCATCCGGGCAACCAAGAACCTCAAATATTTTCTCCAGCCTGTTCATCCAATCTTCGGCTGCTTAAGGGTCAAACCTCCCTCTGAACGCCGGAGGCAGATGCTTACAGAATCTGGTGACCTAAAACTGCAAGTCTCTTTCCTCTCTAAGTGGCATCCCATGTGATTCTTGATTCGGAATAGTACGAGGTGAGGATTCTAGTGGTCGTGCTGATCCTTCAGCTATGTCCTCATGTCGAGTTTCTTCTTGAGTTTCCTCCAGAGTGGACTGAACCGGACCTTCCTTGTTCTTCGCCTTCTTTGCTCTGAGCTCTTCTCTCAGCTCAGTGATCATGTCCCGCAGATCCTTTATCAGACACATTAATTCTCGCATTGGATCTGGTGGATTATCATTGACGACCTCCACCTCTGGGTCTACACGCGGAATACTGGGGCGTCCTCTAGTTTTCTTCATTCTACAAACAACTTGCCCCATTAATTTAGCAGAGATAGTATGCACATATAGTCACAAAACTCATATATATATCCATGTCAATAAAACATACATGTGCATACACAACAATCATTCATAGATAATCTTCTATCTCTACAACCAACTAAGGGATCTATCCTAGCAAACTCTACCCTTGCCAGGAACCTGGCTCTGATACCAAAATATAACCCCCTGCCTGAATTAGCGTAATTATAATTCGATATCACTTAATTAAATTGGTTTAGAGACCGTCGAATAGTTCAAAACTCATTTAAAACTCCCTTTTATAGTAGGGACTTTACAAAATTTTCAAAACTTCTTTTCTATTCCGGTCTCAAATTCAAATATCGAATATAATCACCTGTGCAGTTAATTTACATTCATTCATATCAGAACATTAACCAACGCATCCAAAAGTAAATGTCCCTATAGGGTTTTAACTGCTCCGGGTCATACACTTTTCTTAGAGCCACTCGCCCTGTCTGAAAGGTTAGTTAAAGGAAAGAATGAGATTTAAGAGAATCCCAGTAGTAACAAAACATTTATACCACACATAAGTACACAGCATGTAAGCAAATCATCATACAGCAGTAGCACAAGTCACACTCCACCCTCATCCCCTTTCTCCGCCGGGAAGGCACACTGTCCTAACCCGAACCGTTGTTAGCTACTCAGGGACTATTGGCGTGGCAGTGCATACATATAGCCTTATAACTCATATAGCTATTTGGCTTTCACAAATGGCCCGTCGGCCTTCACAAATAGCCTTTCAGCCCACATAATCACATATAACACACCTCATCCTCATCCCCTTTTTCCGTCAGGAAGGCACACAACCCTTGCTCGATCTGTTGTTAGCTACTCAGGGACTATTGGTATGACGGTGTTTACACATATTCACAATGTCGCAGCATACGAGTTTATCACAAATCACTGATAATACACACATACAATGAATCACATATGGTATGAAAGAAAAGTTACTACCTCGTTCCTTCTTGACGTTTGCTGGCTCAGTGGGCTCACGAGGATGGCAAATGTCGAATCCTATAAACCAAATTAGGGACAATAAATCAATCTCTTTTCCAAGTTCTTAATTCCATAGTACTTAAGTTGGTTATCATTTAGACTCTTTAGGTGGCTATTAGAGGCCTAAACATATACCCAAAGGGTTGGGAAAGGCTATACCAAAAACCACCTTTAAAAAGTGTAAAATACTGATTTTTGGGGGTTGGCCGCGGCCCACAAATCCACTGGCCACGGCCAAAAACTGCTCAGAAACGCTCAGAAACATTTGAGCCGCAGCCAAGAAAATCCAGTTTCTTGGCTGAACTTCCAAAAATCATAACTAATTCAAGAAAAATCTAAATAAGGTGATTCCAAAGCCAAATGTAAGCTATTTAAGTCCTCTTTCTAGGAAAAATATTGGGCATTACTGGAAATCACCACAAAAGTCCAGATTTACCAAAACCCTAACGTTGTGCCAAAACAGGGTTCAATTTTGATGCCAAAAGTTGGACAGTTCAAACTCCCAGCTCACAAAGCGAAATGACACAAAATTTATGTCTATTTAGAAGCTTGGGAATTGAACTTCAAAAATGGAAAGTTTCATAATTTTCTAACATCATTAGCCTATTCAAAACTCCCATGCAAAAAGACTGCCCAGCACAGACTTACATTGGGCAGATTTTCCAGATTTTCACATTCCAACCCAAATGATTCCCATTCCAACCCAAAGACCATTCTCACACAATTTTGCTCAAGAAAACCATTGGAATCATCAAAATGACCAAATTCAACTCCCATTGACATATTACACAACAACCACAACATGTCTCACAATGTCACAACACAATTCACACATTGCCACATTTTTCAACCCAAGTTCCTAAATCAATTCCAATGGCCAAAATATTCAACAAAAGACCAAATTCTACACAACACATAAGCCAATTCATTCCATTCAAAAATTGCACAAAATCAGGGAAAATTCATAAATTCTCAATGCTCAACCAATGATTATAACAACTATACCAAAATGCTTCTAATTCTTACCTCTTCTTCTTCCTAAAGCCAATTCTTCAATTCTCCAACTTCCAAATTTCCACAAGTTCTCAAACTTCACCAGCCAAAATTCTAAAACCATAGGAATATAGCCCTCAATCTCATGAACAACATTAATGAAAGACACTTGAGCATATGAAGGCATTAACTTACCAAAAACTCAAGCTTTTCTCCTTCTCTTTCCTTAGCTTGTTCAGCGAAAAAAAATGGAGGAGGTTGAGAGAGAGAAATGAGATATTGATGATGATGATTTCATTCCCTCACACATACACACATAAACCGACTAGGAAGAGAGAAGAAAGAGAAAAATGGTTTGAAAGTTTGACTTTAATCTAAGGGTCTTTAATTTGACACTTGGCACCATCTTGTTTTCCCTTCTATGATTTCACATACATTTGTATGCACAAGATTCCACCTCTTGGTCTTCCAATCTTAGCCATTAATCTTGATTACTAAGGAGTGTTCTCAATGGTATCTAACCAATCAGTCGGTAAATTTACCGTTTTACCCCTAATTATCACAATGCACGATATATACTTCAAAAGTGCTCAATTAATATTAATTACATTACTTTGAAGTTGCTAATCCTTGATTACAATCCAGGATATTACTCTTACAACAACTATTTTTGGTAAAATAGTCATTGTATCTCAAGACTTACAATAACTGTTTTTTTAAAATAGTCATTGAAAGTCTGTTACCAGGACTATTTAAAAACAGTCGTCTTTTCTTGAATTTTCAATGACACTCGCATAAACATCCCCCTAAAAATAGTCGTCTAAAGGGTATATAAATGGATGTTAAAAGTGTCTTCTACAGTAGTGCGTGGCCAATTGCTAGCCATGCCTCTAAAATGACATAGTGACCTTGGCAAAAAGCCAAGGCCAATTGTGGCCTTGTAGCATGGCCTGCCAAGGCTAGCCTTTACACGTATGCAAGGCCACTGCAAGGCTATAGTGGCCTTGGCAGCCTTGGTAGGCATGCAATGCCATTGTATCCTTTCATATATATATCTAGAGCAATTCAAGAGATCAAAGTAAGATATGAGTCATATATCGCACAGAGACTGAGAGTTAATTTAGAGCTACCACCATAGCGGAGAAATCATATAATTGAAGGTGGGCTTCATCACCTTCATTCCTCCTTTATATGCTAAGGGCATGCAAGCTGATTAGCTAAGGCTCCCTATGAATTAAGGCAATTTAGCTTCATCACCTTCCTTCCTCATTTAATTTATATGGTTTTGGCATTATCTTAGTATCTTTTCTTCCATTTAATTTGCCAATGCATTAATTTCCCTTAGAATTATTTCAATAGGGGGATTTTAGATTTTTTTTTGTATTTTAATTTATTTCCTTTTTTTCGTTTAATTACAAGAAGTTGGTAATTTCACTGTTCGGTTACCTATGTATCACCATTTATTTCTTCACTTTCACGTGAATAATGGCCAAAGACAATAATATATACTTTCTTCTCTTACTTTATTACTATTCATTTGTCTGACTTAATCATAACAATAATGGTAATATCACTATTCATTTGTCTATAACACATTTGAAAGCTAATAATAAGGTGTCAAAGATATATAAATTAATTTTGAAAGGATTGGTTAGATTAATCATACTTGTTTTTATCCTATGTGCATTTTTGTTTTGTTTATAAGGGATCCAATGGCGCTTAGTGTGCAAGCGCCATAACTCCCTTCACCATTTATTTTCTTTTTATTTTTTTTATATATTGAGAGGGATGATATGGCGCTTGGTGTAACCCCTTCGTAATTATGATTCAAAATATGTAATTAAGATGAAATAAAGACCAATAATAATCAAAACTCATTTAACATCCCTTCCTTACGGAAGGGTTTTCACAAATTTTTTCAAAATTTATGCCTTACCCTAATCTCAAATTTCACAATTTGAATATAATTTCCCTGCACAGTTAAATTACATTCATATACCAGAGTGTAAAACAAAAATCCCGGCAACCCCCAAGTTTCATATAAATACTAAGGGTTTGCAATTTCCTACTTAGGGGATTACACAGTCATTTCAATGTTTACATCCCAAATATGTATAGTAATCCCAATACCAAAACTGATAACCAACAACCAAAATATAAATCTCCCTAAGGAGTCCCATCCGCCCTTGGTTGTCTCCTTCCCCTTGGAGCCACTTGCCCTGTCTGAAAATTAGCCAATGGAAAGAATGAGATTTAAAAGAATCCTAGTAGTAACAAATCACTCATACAACATGTAATCAGAGAGCATGCAATGACATCATCAATCAGCATCATAGCATAACACAGCACGGAGGCTGCCACATATGCACATAATCACAGTCTCATCCCCTGTATTCCACCGCCCTGAAGGCATGGTCCTCCCACCGTCAACACAGATGAGTTACGGGTGAAGATTCATAAATAGCCTTTTCGCTTTCACATAGTCTCATCCCTCAGATTCTACTGCCTCGAAGGCATGATCCTCCCACCATCAACACCGATAGGCCACAGGTGATAGACCCACAAACAATGAAAAATCAAACATACAATTCATCACATATAGTATAAGAGAAAGAGTCACTACCTGTTCTTTCCTTGCGTGCTCTGGCATGAGTTGTTCACGCATAGGGCAAATATCGAACCATATAAACCAAAATCAAGGATGATGGATTAATCTCTATTCCAAATTCCCACTTTCATAACGCTTAAAATTGGTTATCATTGCACTCTTTAGGTGGTTACTAAAAGCCTAGACACATGCTTAAAGGATTGGGAAGTACTAAGTTGGAAACTACTTTTCCAAAATCATAGAATGCTAAAATGGGGGTTGGCTACAGCTAAGAATCCTCTGGCTGCAGCCAAAACATGCACAGAAGGTTTTTGGCTGCAGCCAAGATTTTCTGGCTGCGGCCAAAACGTGCATAGAAAGTTTTGCGTTGCAGCCAAGAATTATGGCTGCAGCCAAGGAAACTTCAAAAAATCATAACTAATTCTAGAAAACTTGAAATGAGGTGATCCTAAAGCCAAATGAAATATATTTAAGTCCTATTCATAGGAAAAATATGAACCATTACCATAAATCACCACACAATTCCAGGATTACACAAAATTCCACACTGCTCCAAAATTAAGTCCAATTTTGACATCAAACTTTGGGCAACCAGAACTCTCAGCTCAAAAAATGAAATGACACAAATTATATGTTCATTTTGAAGCTTGTAATGTGAAATTTAAGACTGGAAAGTTTCTAAATTTTTAGACACAATTTGCCCATTCAAAATGTCCAGACAACCTGACTGCCCTGTACAGTGTTTTAAGGGACAGAATTTCAGTTTTTTGTGCCATTGTTTCCAATGGTTCCAAATTCACAACAAATACCATTCCCACACAAATTTTTCAAAAGAAATCCATTGCAAACACCAAAATGACCAAATTCAACTCATATTGACATGTTCCACAAGAGACATAACATGTCACACAATAACACAATTCAACACTCACAATGCAATTCCTTTCTATTTAAGGTTCCAAACCAATTCTATTGGCGCCAAAGCACAAAATGACACCTATTCCAACACATCACACAATCCAATTCTTCCAAACCAAAATCACATGAAAATCAGGGCAAAAATTGAAATTCTCAAAACTTGATCAATGGTTACAAAACTCAGCACAAAATGTGTTAAATTCTTACCTCTTCTTCTTCCCAAAGCAACTTTCTTGTTTCTCCAACTTTCAATTTTTCTCAAGTTCTCAAACACCACCTTTTAAAAACCTAAAACCATAGCCATGAAGCCCTCAACACCATGAACAATATTAATGAAGGTGAATTGAGCATACAAGAACAAATCCTCACCTAACTTGAGCCTTCTTCTTTCTCTTTCCTTCAAACTTTGGATGAAAATGGAGGTGAGAGGAAAGATGAGATGATGATGATTAATGAAAATAAATCAAATTTTTGGTCTCTACTAAGGCCATTTTCTGACCTAAAAGAATGGGAGGGAAGAAAAAAAATGAGTTGCAATTGTTGACTTGTCAAAAGGGGTGTGAGATGATGCCAAATGTCAACATCTTGAGGCATCTTCCTTGGACTTACTTGAACATGCACACACACAATTCCACCTTCTTGATATCATAATAATCAATCCTAACTATTGATCTTTAAGTTACCAATGAGTTTCCTCTTTGGTAACTGACCAATTGGTCGATAACTTTCCCACTTTGCCCCTGATTATCACAATGCTTACCAAACCACCACCAAACATATTTATCTCATTCATGCCACTCAACATGCACCTTCCCTACCCTTAGGGTTCATTTCAAGCTTCATCACACAATTAGGCTTAAACACAGGGTTAGGAAATGATCAAAAACGCATTTGAATCGAAATTCACATCATATTCTTCAAAAGTATTTGTTTAACAATAATTACATCACTTTTGAAGTAATTAGCCCTTAATCACAATTTGGGATATTACACTTGGACACCAAGAACCATAGCTTTAATATGCCTTCTATGCCGCTTAAAGTGAAAGTGCTATACAATGTATATAAATTTTCAATCCCCGTCATTATCATCTTTCTTGCGCGTCCTCCAACTCTTCATTTTCTAGAACTAATTGGTCCACCATCTTACACCTGTTCGGTCCCCACTCTACCTTTCCTTATCTTGTGTCCCCACTCCCTCCTCTCTTTGACAGCTGGTATTAGAAGTTTCGTTGGTCCCCACTTTGTGTTTTCTCTTGTCTACTCATGCTCATTTCTTCAAAATTTTTTTGTCACCACACTTCCATTACAGTACAAAGCTTGGTCACCCACATGTTCTTTACTTTATCTTAGCCTCCTATAAGAAGTGTCCTAGCTCATAAGCCTTTTTTGAAACAAAAGCTTAAGACAATACGTTTTCTTCTTCTTCTTCTTCTTTTTGTTAAAATCTATCATGAATCTTATATGTTTGCTGATGATATTTTTTCAGGTATTTATTTGAAGTTTCAACTTTCTTCTTAAAGCTTAATCTCCCATTTGTTTTTTTCTCTGTCTCAGCCTCTTACAGAAGTTTCTAGCTTGTAAGTCTTTATGTACTTTTTTTATAGAAGCTTAAGTCATCCATTTTCTTATTCCTTTATAAATTTGGATGCCTGAAGATTTGTCATCAATTTAGAATAGTTGATAGCCTGAAGATTTCTTATGTGTCCTACCAATCATTAAAGGAGTATTCAACTAGTCGGAGTGTTAAATATCATTGAACTATGTAATATTCCTTTAATTTATTTTGTTGTGAGTTGTGAAAAGTTATTATGATGCTATGGGATTAATTGGTTGATTATTGTGACTTCAATAGTGTTTAATACTTGAAAAACTTCAAATTTGATGATGTTATGCTACTGAATTTATTTTAAAATAAATGGTAAAAGATAAAAGTAATTAGTAACTGCAAGAGGCAAGCAACTAACTACTTTTAAAAATATGTTTAAGGTACAGATGGATAAAAAATGGATGTCATCTGATTAATGCTCAAGGGAATATATAGATGGGGTGAAAGAGTTTATTAGATTTGCAAGTGAGAATACAAATGATCCTAACAAAATCTTGTGTCCTTACTGATTTTATTGTTATGGAAAGAGGATTACTTTACTTGATTTGCTAAATCATATAGTGTGTCATGCAATTGATCAATCATATATATGATGGATAAGGCATGGTAAGACGGATGATGCATGTAGTGATATGGTGCATACCATAATCGGTCCTTCTAATGAGTTCGAAAGGGTGCTTCATAATTTTCCTCAAGAATTTGAGGAGTTGAAAGCTAATGTAGAGAAACCATTATATGCCGGTAGTATTAAATACACAAGATTGCTAGAAGTGTTGAAATTGTACAACTTTAAAGCACGATTGGATTGAGTGATTCAGATTCCACTGATCCGCTTGAACTTATGCAAGATATGCTCCTAGAAGAAAATGTACTTCCTATCAAGACTTACGAGGAAAAGCAAATACTTTGCTCTATAAATGGCATGGGTTATGAGAAGATACATGCATGCCCTAACAATTGCATAATATTTTAGAATTAGTATGCAATGTTAGAGAAGTGCCTTAAATGCAATGCATCTCGTTATGGGAAGAAGAAAGGAAAATGTCCATCAAAGTTATATGGAATTTTCCCATTATTCTGAGATTCAAGCGACTGTATAGTAATACGGAGATTGCTAAGCTGTTGATATGGCATATAGATGAACCAAAGACATGAACTTTAGGCACCCTGCAAATGCCCCTCAATAGAAAAAAATTTATCATGACCACCTAGACTTTTCAAATGAAGCAAGGAACCTATGTCTTGCATTTTCAACTGATGGAATCAATCCCCACAAAGTTCAAAGTACTACACACAGTACGTGGCAAGTGATATTGATTATTTATAACCTTACTCTACACTTGATCATGAAACATAAGTTTATGATGTTGTCCATGTTAATTTTTGGGCTAAGGCAACCTAGGAATGAAATAGATGTATACTTGGCTCCTTTAATTGATGACTTGAAGCTGCTTTGAAAGGAAGGCATCAATGTGTATGATGGGTACATGGAAGAAAGTTTTACTTTGAAAGCCATGTTGTTTGGCACAATAAATGATTTCTCTACTTATGGTAATTTTTTCGGACATAGTGTTAAAGGATATTGTGCGTGCCCTATATATAAAGATGATACTCATTCAGTGTGACTAGATCATTGTAAGAAAAATGTCTATATGGGACGTCGAATATTCTTACCATTGAAACATCATTAGAGGAAGTGGAAAAAGCCTTTCAATGGTGAGTCAGAAGAAGGTAGCCCACCGAAGATGTTGACCAGTGCTCAGGATTTTGAGAAGGTCAAAAGATTTAGATAATAATTTTGGCAAGCCTTTTACAAAACACATAGAGATAGCTACTGGAAGAAGAAGTCTATTTTCTTTGAACTTCCATATTAGAAGTCCTTATATGTGAGACATTTTCTTGATGTGATGCATATAGAAAAAAATATTGTGATAGTCTAATTGGCATGTTGCTTAATATGCAAGGGAAAAAGCAAAGGCAATATGAATGCTAGGTTAGATATGGTTAACCTGGGAATTAGAGAAGAGTTGGAACCGATTGAGCAAGGGCACCGCACTTATCTATCTTTAGTAGCTTACACTCTGTCGAGGAAAGAGAAAAAGTTATTTTGTGAGTTTCTCAAAGGAATCAAAGTTCTAGAAGGTATTCTTCAAATATAAAGAATCTTATATTAGTTAAAGAGTTGAGGCTAAAGAACCTTAAATCTTATTATTGCCATGTGCTTGTGCAGAATTTTGTACTAGTTGGTATATAGTCAATCTTACCCAAAAAATAAAGGAATTCCATAACTAAACTTTGCTTGTTCTTCAAGTTGATTTTTAGTAAAGTGGTTGATTTAATAAAGTTACAAGATTTGCAAAGGCTGATTGTTTGTACTTTATGTGAACTTAAAATGTATTTTCCACCTTCATTTTTTGACATTATGGTCCATTTAACCGTACACTAAGTGAAAGAGGTTCAATTGTGCAGTCTAGTGTACCTGAGATAGATGTACCCAAATGAGTGATTTATGAAAATTTTAAAAGGGTATGTGAAAATAGATATTGACCATAGGGGTGTATAGCTGAGCGTTACATGGTTGAAGAAGCAAGTGACTTCTATTCTAATTTTCTATCAAATGTTGACCCTATAAGGATCCCAAAGTCTCATCATGATGGGTAAAGATTAGGGAAAGGAATAAGTGGAAAGGATGTAATCAGGATATCAGTGACCAATTGGGAGCAAGCTTACTTGTATGTACTACATAACACTGATGTGGTTGAACCGTATGTTGAAGACATTAAGAATGCTCTTTGATTGGTACATGGTGAGACGAATGAAAATTTCATAACAAAATAGCAAAACTAACATTTTCTAACTTGGTTAGACAAAAAGCATTAATGATGAGATAGAGAGGAATCCTAATTCAGTTTCTGAAAGCTTAAGATGGCTATCAAATAGACCAAGCTTAAATGTATTTTCTTACAATGGTTATGCAATTAATAGTTACACATTCTACATGTAATATACCAAATTTCGTAACAATGAAAACATGTAAAATACAGAAATAGTGGAATAATATAAATACTGATATCTATAAATAAAGGCAGAGCTACTTTCAAAATTCCCATTTATCCATGGTGTCATTTATGGAAATCAAGAAGTAAGGATTGTAAAACATGAGTGTAAGTATTCAGAGGAAAGCTGATGACTGCAGGGCATGGAGGCGCCATTATGAGATTGGATGCCATGATCTCATGTTATGTGCTTCGATATGCATGCCAAGATCTCGAGTGAAGTCCTGAGTATGCACCGATAAAGAAACTTTATTAAAGTAACTTTAATAAAATAAGTTATGATGACTCACTTTTTGTAATGGCAAGTTGAGAGCTTGACATGTGTCCTTTAATGCTGACTAAGTGCAAAGTTGCTTTTGTGTTGGCTAAATGAGGAGGTGACAAGTGTCCCTCATCATTATACTCACTTTATGCCTTTTTCATTGGCATCTCAAGAGAGTGCCACATGTCACTTGTGTAAGGGAAATCTACTGATCTACGGTCCGGTCACCTAACTAACTTCTTGAACATCGCATAGGGAGTTTGGGGAAATTGTCAGGTCCCTTCCTTCCCCTGACCTTTATGGCACCATATAGGAGAGAGAAAGAGAGGATGGATTGGATGGACCACTAATGGCAATCAAGAGCTACAAGCTTGTGACACTTGGCAAGATCATGTGATATCACTTTAGTAGAACAAATCACAACCTTTCATTCTTATTTAAGAGGCCTAATTTTTGCCAAAGGAGAGAGTGAGGAGGAAAAATATGATTTAAATCCGCAAAAATTGCTAGAGGAGAGATGACGAGTGAATAGTGAATTTTCCTAAACACCGGACCTAATTCTGACCCTGAATTACCGTTATCATCGGTAAGTCCTTCAGGAAGCCTCTTCTACTTACTGTAAGCTTCAATTCTATGGTCTCAGATTTCTCATCTGAGGTATTTTGTCTCCATTAGCTAGTTGGAGTACTGACCAAATTTTGAACCACTTATAGAAACGCGTAGAGGTAAGCCTTGGCGTCGTTTTGAACTGATTACTTTGTGTTTTCGTTGAGTATTTATGGACTCTTGTGGCATCCTTGATTTTCTACCAAGATAATTTTTGGTAGTAAGAAGATGTTTTTAATCATGGTTAAGGTGATATATGATGCTTTTTGAAGTATTAGGCTTGTTGGTAGTTAAAAACACAAAGTTGGATTTTTGTTTTTTTTGGCACATATTTCGTTCAGGACCAAAACTGGGTGAGGGAGTATGATTTTGATATTTTTGAGGGTTCCATTGGATTCTACTCAAAAAATGGTGTGGGAATAGGTCCTAGTTATATAATGTTGATCGATTTGAAAAGATAAATCAAAAGATTGAAACTTTGTTGTAGTTGCTGCCAACATTTCGTTTTTAGAGGTAGTCTGGTTGTGGTGTGTTTTTGAATGATTAACTTTATCCATTGAGCTTGAGATTTTACAGATGTAAAGTTTTCATAAAGACCTTTAATTTGATAGGTAATGGGTAAAAAATGGATAAGTACACAAAAAGTTATAGTAGATTGAAGTTAAGTAAAAATTATGGTCAAAATTTCTAGCAGCAAGGGAAAACATACAAACTAGGAATTTTGTGTGGATAGAAGACTGTGTGAAGTATTTTTTCCTTTCAATAGACTTAATAAGGGTCACAGGATTTTGAATCACCCCAATTAGAGTGTTCTAGAATTAGTTATTATTTTTCAAAGTTCAGTGAAAAATCTGTCAGCTTTTGGTAATTGTGAAAGTAAAGGGTGTTTTTAATAGAATTGAACCTTAAGGGTTAAGTTTAGCATTTGGGATTAGCTCGGGTCCATTAGCTTTACATTGGGCCTAATATAGTGACCCTAATGATAACCAACATAAGAAAATGATTATGAAAGAATTGGACTGAGTAATAACTTATCGCCCATAAATTTTAATGTATAGGATTTGACATTTACCCGGGACGCCCGAAACACGTCAATCGAGGTCAAGAATTGGAAAAATTATCAAGTAGTAGCTTATCCCTCACATACTATGTGATATATTATATGTATGTTTGTACCAACGTGAATTTAAGCATTCAGATGAGAAGGGCTCAGGCCCAGTAGAATTTCCCAACGTTGTGGTTGTAACACCCTGCCTTAAATAGCGTAATTATAATTCGATATTACGTAATTAAATTGGTTTAGAGACCGTCGAATAGTTCAAAACTCATTTAGAACTCCCTGTGAAGTAGGGACTTTATAAAATTTTCAAAACTTCTTTCCTATTCCGATCTCAAGTTCAATTATCGAATATAATCACCTGTGCAGTTAATTCACATTCATTCATATCAGAATATCTAATAGCAATCCCGGCAACCCCCGGGTTCCATTCATACACAAAAAGGGTTTACAACCTCCATATAGGGGACTACACAACTACGTTCAACTATTCTTTACAGCAAACATAATATACAGACACCCTGTCCAACAGGTTTAACCAACATAACCAAAATAAATGTCCCTACAGGATTCTAACCGCTCCAGGTCGTACGCTTCTCTTTAGAGCCACTCGCCCTGTCTGAAGGGTTAGTTAAAGGAAAGAATGAGATTCAAGAGAATCCCAGTAGTAACAAAACATTTATACCACACATAAGCACACAGCATGTAAGCAAATCATCATACAGCAGCAGCACCACAAATCACACTCCACCCTCATCCCCTTTCTCCGCCGGGAAGGCACACCGCCTAACCCGAACCGTTGTTAGCTACTCAGGGACTATTGGCGTGGCAGTGCATACATATAGCCTTATAGCCCATACAGCTATTCGGCTTTCACAAATGGCCCGTCGGCCTCCACAAATAGCCTTTCGGCTCACATAATCACATATATCACACCTCATCCTCATCCCCTTTCTCCGCCGGGAAGGCACACCGTCCTAACCCGAACCGTTGTTAGCTACTCAGGGACTATTGGAATGACAGTGCTAACACAAATCCACAGATGTCGCAGCATACGAATTCATTACAAATCAACGATATAACACACATACAATGCATCATATATGTTACAAAAGAAAAGTCACTACCTCGTTCCTTTCTGACGTTCGCTGGCGTAGTTGGCTCACGAGGGCGGCAAATATCAAATCCTACAATTTCCAAATGCACTATTTAGACACTTCCATAGTGTTACTTAGGGTTATATGAGTCTATAATGAAAATTTACAAAAATACCCCCGGGGACCCGGCCTGGGCCCGCCATACCCGGACCGGTTGCACTTTTCTCAAAATTCTAATCTGGGCTATCCTAACATATTTCCTCCCAAGGAATCCATTTCCGGACTCGGAATTATCAAATTCAATGTAAAATTACAAATTTACCCTTGGCAGCCCCACTTTAAGGGTTTTAGGGGCGTTTTCGTAATTATGCTTTTTCGGCCTTTTCCGAAAAAGTGACCAACTGTAACCCCACCTAATTTTCGCCCCTGAACTCAATGGAACCATCAAATCATTGAAAATCCAACTCTAAGACCCATTTCTAGGGCTGGCCGAAATTTATGAGTTCTCCGGGGAAAATCGGGGTTTTACGATTTCGGCTCCGTAAACGCGTTCCTTTCTACTCCTAACCACTTTATTCACTATTACATTAGGTTATAACTACCATTTGAACCAAAATTGGGCAGCATAACCCTTAGGAAACTCAATTTCCAAAATTTAAAACCAATGGCAATCCGGCGAAATTTCACCGATTAAATTGCCCACAGCAGCCAGAATAAGCAATATACGAAAGTTTGGAACTTACCTCAAGCTCCCTCTGGCTTTTCCCAAATTTGGCTGAATCCTAGCCTCTTTGAAACACCAAATTTTGAGCTTCACAACCTTAAAGAATAAAGAGGAGTAGCTTAGAGTCGGAGTTATACGCGTTAGGAGCTAGATCGTCGGAGAAATCGGCTTACCTTGCGAGATTTCTTCCTCTTTTTCTCTCTTTTCTCCAAGCTCTCTTCACGTCTTTTTTTTCTGTGAAATGGGTCGGGAATGGCTGATCAAGATGATGGAATTGCTTTTAATTCCATGTTGATGTCATCATACAATATGATGATGTCATAATTTTTAATTTCCCATTTTCGGATTTCTCAGAAATTCTGGCAGATTTTCTGCCCTAAATTTGAAAAATCATAACTAATTCTAGAAAAATCGAAATAAGGTGATCCCAAAGCCAAATGAAAGATATTTAAGTCCTCTTCATAGAAAAAATATTGGACATTACTGAAAATCACCACAAAATTCCCAGAATTTCAATCTTTGCTTACTGTTCCAGAAAATAATTAATTTCGCTGGGTAAATTTAAAAAATTCAAAACTCTTAGGTCACAAATCAAAATGATACAAATTATATGTTCATTTTGAAGCTTGACATGGGAACTTTAATACTGGAAAAGTTCAGAATTGTTAGACACCATTTGCCTATTTAAAACGTCCATACAAATTGGCTGCCCTATACAGAGTTTCAATGGACAGAGTTTTCAACTTTTGCACGATTGTTCCCAATGGTTCCAATTTCACAATAAACACTCTCCCCACACGAATTTTCACAAGGAAGCCATTGGAATCATTAAAATATCCAAATTCCCATCACACATTCTCCAAAAGTGTTTATTCAACAATAATTATATCCACTTTTAAAGTCATTAGCCCTTAATCACTTTTTGGGATATTACAGTGGTAATGGATGGTTGTCCTTGAATTGTTAACTTTATGCTTTCCGTATATCATGAATTTATCTCTGAATGTTAAATATGTTGCTTGTGTTGAAACTTTGGTTGACATAGCATGTTATATATATGCATCTTATATGAGTTACACCTATTACTGCTGAGATTCTTTGAAACTCACCTTATTTTTCCAAATCAAATTTTCAGCTTGGGCAGGTAGTTCCTTAGGCAAGAAGGTAACCACGGGCAAATAAAGCAAAGAAATTAGACTTTAAATTTCCATTGGTTATCTATTTATTTTTTTGGGAATTGTAACTAATCTATATTTAAATAAAGTCAATCCCATACTGGCACATCAGTAGACATGTAAGTAAGCACCTATATATAAGCAAACGCATAGTGATATCCGAACTAGTAGTGAACAACCGTCCATCTAGGGCTGTTAATCAATCATAATAGTTTAAGTTCCAGTAGAGAACGTTTTGGTAAAAACTCTTATATGAGGAAATGAACCTAAAACGGATGGCTCAAAATGAATCATAAAATAATATGGGACCAAATTTGAAAATGACTTTCGAAAAGATACAGGAAGTATGATGCAAAATAGTGGGGTAACACTTAATGCTAATTCTTGGCACAAATCCAATGGCAAAGACATACACCCTATCTACACAACAATGTCATATTTTGGTGTAATTGAATGAATATGGGAGTTAGATTATGTTAGATCTCATGTTTTCATGATAACAAAAGTATGGTATGAAAAAGAATTGATTAATAAATAAGTTTGAACAAAGTAATAACAGGGATAAGCATCACTTGAAGTAAGCATTGGAGTAATGAGGAAAGACCAAGAGAAAATGCTGAGAAACTTAAGCAGGAGCAATTTCTCTAAGGTGTAACACCCCAAATTTTATATTCACCAAATATATTGTAATTATTTGAGAAATTCAATAAAATGGTGAATATTCATGAATTTGGAATTTATGAATTTCATAAATGTTCGATTTCATGGGAAATTGGGCACAAATAATTATGGAATTAATTTGGGTAATTTAAAAAGCCCAATATTAAGGTCCAAAAATGAAGGAATATTAGAGAAAATATTTGGTCCAAAAATAGATGGAAATTGGCCAAAGAAAAATAAGAAAAGAAATTGGATTAGAAAGGTAATGGCAAAATCGTAATTTTGCCAAAATAGCACAAAATAAATTATTTTTCAATTAATTGAAGTTAATTTCAATTAATTAAGGAAAATAAAGGTTAAAAATATATTTAGAATATTTTGGTCAATTTAATATGAATTTATGGAAAATTTGAGCAAAAAGTGCAATTTTGACCAAAATTGAGACTTTACGTGTATACGTAACCGAAACAAGTTGTGAAGCCAATTGAGACCATAGGGAGGGACCCCTAGGTGTCTCCTACATGTGGCATAAAGAAGGAAATATTGGTTGGACATGATGGCATGGTTACGTGAATGTAGGAAGTTATGTACATAAATTGGATTTTAGTAATTTTGGAAAATTAAATAAATTATTATAATATTATGAAATATGATAATATAAACTTCATCATCCTCTTCAGCCCCATTTCGTGCTCAGCAACCTGAAACATAGAGAGAGAAGGTTGAGAGAGTTTAGAGAGAGAAAGAGAAGAAAAATCACAAGGTAAGCCGATTTCTCCGACGATTTCGCTCCTAACGCGTATATCTCCGACTCTAAGCTACTCCTCTTTGTTCTTTAGGGTTTGGAGGCTCAAAAATCTGTTCTCTAAAGGTTAGGGTTTCAGCCATTTTTGGGAAAAGCTTGTTGGAGCTTGAGGTAACTTCCAAACCTTCGTATATTAACTATTCTGGCTGCTGTGGGCAATTTAATCGGTGAAATTTCGCCGGATTGCCATTGGTTTTAAATTTTGGAAAGTTGTATATCTAAGGGTTATGCTGCCCAATTTTAGTTCAAATGGTTGTTATAACTCAATTAGATTGTTAATAAAGTGGTTAGGAGTAGAAAGGAACGTGTTTACGGAGCCGAAATCGTAAAACCCCGATTTTTCCCGGAGAACACAATTATTTCGGCCAGGGATGTTTGAGGGCCTTAGAGTTGGATTTTCAATGATTTTATGGTTCCATTGGATTCAGTGGGCGAAAATAGGTGGGGTTACAGTTGGGCACTTTTTCAGAAAAGGCTGAGAAAGCATAATTACGGGAACGCCCCTAAAACCCTAAAAGTAGGGCTGTCAAGGGCAATTTCGTAATTTGACATTGAATTTGGTATTTTTGAGTCCGGAAATGGATTCCTTGGACGAAAATACGTCAGGATAGCCCTAGTCAAAAATTTGGAAAAACGTGCCATCGGGCCGGGTACGGCGGGGCCGGGGTCCCGGGGGCATTTTGGTAAATTTTCACCATAGGCTAATATAACCACAAGAAACACTATGAAAGTGTCTAAAATGATACTTGGATAGGTTATGACCTATTTCTTGTATATTTGATGTTTTAGGACCGAGTTGGACGCCTTTAGTTGACACGTTTTACGGGGCGGACCCTTTGAGACAAAAAAGAGGTTAAGGTAGGGACTACTATCTCTCATATACTATGTGACTATTTGTATGATGCATGTTACTGTATTTTGTGATCTGGACACGTGCTGGAGGCACATTACCTAGCTGTGGTCTAGGACCTAGCTGAGGTACACTGGTCTTACCTAGCTGTAGTCAAGGACTCGGCTGAGGTACATGCAGGGGTTTCAACGGGTTAGTTGGCCCTGAATTTTGTGTACACACACGGATGATATGAATTTTCATTTTACTTGATACGGTGCATTGCATATTTAATTTTCGCATTTTATATGTTGATCGTATGTTTCTACTGAGATTCCTTGGAATCTCACCCCTTTTTCTAATCCAAATGTCTCAGCGGGTGCCAGCGGTTCAAAAGGCAAGGACATAGTTCCGGGAAACTGACGGGCATGTTTCTCGAGACACAGTTGGTGGTTACATTTAGCCTGTACTTGGAATATTTTGGGATATTCTGTATATATTTGTAATTATTAGTGAATTTTGCTCTGTTAATGTCTGTCTGTAAACAAATACTTATTATCAGTATAACTGTACTTTTCTGTTTGCCTATGGAACTTGTTCATTATTGCCCTGCGCATATCAAAATGGAAACGGGTGTTGACATTTTTGGTATCAGAGCTAATAAGCGGTTCTGGCATTATCAGAATGGTATACTGATATAGTTTTGTTTGCATGGCGGCAGGACATCATGAGCAGTTCGAGTGAGCCTATGACCAGTTCGAGTGTACCATTGGAGGGGTCAGAGGTGTCTGTCAACCAAAGCCCTCCCGAGCAGCGGATACCAGACGGGCGACTTTTCATCGAGTACTTTGGACCTGGAGGCGTTCGTATGAGGCGGACGGCACGAAAGAGTGTGCCACAGCTACCTGTATTTGGACCTGAACCCAGGCCGGCTTCTCCAGGGCAGTCTCGGGTAGGAGAGACCGATGAGTATCCCGAAGAAAACTCAGAGGAGGATCCAGAGGAGGATCCAGAGTGGGATCCTGATGATGATCTAGAGGAGATGCTCGAGGATGAGTCGAGCGATCGTGAGTCTCGGGCAGAGCCAGTGCAGGTGTTGTATAACCTGCAGCCGAACCTCGAGTTGTGGCACTATCTGCAGGGCCGATATATCCGAGCGGTACGGGATTATGACACTCCCCGCGATCAGTATCTTATGTTCTTGGTAGGTGTGGTAACGATGTATAGGCTTCAGGAGGATATGGGAGTCAGGTTCACGAATGAGGTCTGGGCATATACTACTATGGGCTTCTTTCCAGATACAGCGTACTGGAACAGACAGAAGAATGACATTGTAGAGAGAGGTCCGAGTAGGAACTTTTGGGAGTTCCTGAATCACGTGAACACCCTCGTATCTAAATATATGTATTTAGGTTGATGTGGGACCCACGTGGTATATTTTGGGTGACCGGAGCTGACCGGCACATATTATGAGAGAAGGGCAGACAGGCGGAATCGACAGACAGAAAGATTTAGCTAGAGTCGGTATTTTGAGGAGGGTACAGATAGGAAAATGTAATGTAATAAGGAACAATATGTCATATACAGTAGTTTATAGGTTATCTGATGTTTTGTTTCTATGTAACTACTGTAAATAGTTGTGTATGCTATGTATGACATATATGTGTACCCTGACCGTTTATGAAATGATAAAGATGCCCTTGCTTTTGTATCAAAATTTACTCTTCTCTAATTTCATGTAGAGAGAATTATGGAGATGGTACAACCAGGAGAAGGCGGTAGAGGCCGAGGTAGAGGTCGAGGCCGAGGTCGTGGTAGACATGGTACCAATGAGGGAGAACCAAGGCCTGACCCTATCCAACAGCGAATCCTAGATGTATTGGAACAACAACAACAAACTATGAATGAGATAAGAGTTGACCTACAGGGAGTACAGCAGAGACAGGACCACCTAGAGAACCGCATGGATGAATTTATGTGGGGAAATTATGAAGAAATACCGGAGGAACCCCAACCAGAGGATTTACCACCAGAGCCTGAGGTGGATATCCAAGCTTGGCTGAGTAGATTCAGTAAGCAACAACCACCTATGTTCAAGGGGAAGTTTGATCCTCAACAAGCGGAAACCTGGTTAGCTCGTTTGGAAAAGATTTTTGATATGCTGCAATGTCCAGATGAGATGAAAGCTCGATTAGCCATATACAAGCTGGAAGGTGATGCCGATAGCTGGTGGAAAGGCATGGACCTCATCCTGAAAGGGAAGAATGTTCCTATCACATGGGAACTATTTCAAGAGGAATTTAACAAGAAGTATTTTCCTCCGACTGTTAAAAGAGAGAAGGAGAAAGAGTTCCTCAGCATCAAGCAGTACGACCGGGAGAGTTTTGACGACTATCTGGCCCGGTATATCCGACTGTCACGCTACTCGTCATATGCCAAGCTGAATGACAATGATGAGTGGAATTCAGATATGATGATAGAGGGGTTGAGACCTGAGTTCAAGGACAGACTGATCTCCCAACACTTTACTGATTTCAGTAAAGCGGCAGAAGAGTGCCGATACATTGAGAAGCGTATGTCGAGCCTGGCAACTCAGACTGGTAATAAAGGTGCTTCTGGGAGTATAAGTTCCTCACAGAAAAGAAAAGAACAGGGTGGACCTTCTAGGGGCGATAATAAGAGGCCGAATCAAGCTGGAGGTCGTGGGGGCCAGGGTTTCCCAAGAGGTGGAACATGTTGGCATTGCCACAAGCCATTTCATCCTGGCAAGACGTGTAGTGGAGCCCCATTTAGAATGGATCCTAACAAACCACTCACTTGCTTTAACTGTGGAAAGCCAGGGCACTTTTCGAAAGATTGTCCACAGAAGCAGCAACCGGAGGGGACTAGACCCAGGGTTCCAGGAAGGGTCTATACACTGACACAGGAAGAAGCTCGAAAATCTCCGGAGCTGATTCAAGGTATGATTTCTCTCAATGGCAGTCTAGTGCATGTTATGTATGATTCTGGTGCTAGCCATTCATTTATTGCATATGACTGCGTGAGACAATTGAATTTACATATGCATAAATCCCCATATGATTTGGTTGTATCTACACCTATGGGCACACGAATTGTGACAACTGATGTTTGTTTGAATTGCGGGATAAACGCTGAGGGGCATGAGTCAACTGTAAATCTGATTTGTTTGCCACTGCAAGGGTTGGAAGTAATTTTGGGGATTGACTGGCTAACAGCAAATGGTGTGCTGTTGGATTGTAAACAGAAGAGAGTCTTATATCTGAATCCACAGCCACAAGCTGACACTGAAATCACTCTTAACCTTTTATCTGCGGCTAAGGTTGAGAGGTATTTGCAGAAGGGATGTCAGGGGTACATGGTATTCTGCTCTATGCAATCAGAGGCTGGTGTAGCCTTGGAAAGTATCCCTGTGGCAAACGAATTCCCTGATGTTTTTCCGGAGGATGTCGGTGGACTACCTCCAGATAGGGAAGTGGAGTTCTCGATTGATTTGAAGCCTGGAGCGGGTCCAATTTCTAAAACCCCATATCGTATGGCTCCAAGCGAAATGGCAGAGCTGAAAAAGCAGATTGAGGAGCTACTTGAGAAAGGGTTCATACGACCCAGCGTATCACCCTGGGGTGCTCCAGTGCTCTTTGTTAAGAAGAAAGATGGAAGCCTGCGTCTCTGTATCGATTATCGAGAGCTGAACAAAGTGACCGTCAAGAACAAGTATCCACTCCCTAGAATTGATGATTTGCTCGATCAATTGTCTGGCTCCTGTGTATTCTCGAAGATCGATTTGCGATCGGGATACCATCAGTTGAAAGTCAAAGCAGAAGATGTATCGAAGACTGCTTTCAGGACCAGATATGGGCATTACGAGTTTCTTGTGATGCCATTTGGGCTGACCAATGCACCTGCCGTGTTCATGGACTACATGAATCGAATCTTTCGTCCGTATCTGGACCAGTTCGTTGTAGTCTTTATTGATGATATACTAGTGTATTCACGGAGTCAAGCTGAACACGAGCATCATCTGAAAACGGTGTTGAACATATTGCGAGATAGGCAACTCTATGCCAAGCTGAGCAAGTGTGAATTCTGGCTTTCAGAGGTAAAGTTTCTGGGCCATGTTGTCTCACAGCAAGGGGTCTCTGTTGATCCTAGCAAAGTGGAAGCAGTACTGAGCTGGAAAAGACCAGAGACTGTATTTGAAGTGCGCAGTTTTCTGGGTCTAGCTGGCTACTATCGAAGATTTATTTCGAATTTCTCCAGAATTGCATTACCGTTGACAAAATTGACGCGGAAAGCTCAACATTTTGTGTGGGATGAGAATTGTGAGAAGAGCTTCCTAGAGTTGAAGCAGAGGTTAACTACAGCACCAGTGCTGACGATCCCAGATCCACAATTTACGTATGTTGTTTATACAGATGCCAGTGGGCAGGGATTGGGATGCGTGTTGATGCAGCATGGCCGAGTGGTGGCATATGCATCCAGACAACTGAAACCTCATGAATTGAACTATCCCACCCACGATCTTGAGTTAGCGGCAATTGTGTTTGCTTTGAAGATCTGGAGACACTATCTCTATGGTGAGACTGTAGAGTTGTTCTGCGACCATAAGAGCTTGAAGTACTTGTATGATCAGAAAGAGCTCAACATGAGACAACGCAGATGGATGGAGTTGCTGAAAGACTACAACTTAGAAATAAAATATCATCCCGGTAAGGCTAATGTTGTCGCTGATGCATTAAGCAGGAAATCAGTGCAAGTGGCAGCCATAATGATTTATGAGCAGAAACTGATCGAGGATTTCAGAGACCTAAATCTGTCTAGTCAAATTCTGTTAGGCAGTGGGGTCAGTCAAATATACAATGATCTGAGGGCGGCAATTGAAGAAGCCCAACAACATGATGATGAATCGTTGTATATCAGAGGTATGATTGATAGGGGCGAGACTCAGGATTACGACTTGTCTCCCAGCGGGCTAGTCAGGTACAAGAAGCGGATTTATATTCCACCACAACCAGAATTGAAACGAAAAATCCTGGAGGAGGCACATAAGAGTAAGTATACTCTGCATCCAGGAGCCACAAAGATGTACCATGACTTGAAGGCTCAATACTATTGGCCGGGAATGAAAAGAGAGGTGACTGAGTTCGTTGCTCGTTGCTTGACATGTCAGAAAGTAAAAATCGAACATCAACGACCATCGGGGCTTTTAACGAATCCTGAGATACCTGAGTGGAAGTGGGAAAGCGTTACCATGGATTTCGTGACAGGATTGCCAAAGGTTAGAAACCATGACGCTATATGGGTGATAGTTGATAGATTCACGAAAACAGCTCACTTCCTACCGATTAGCATTCACTATTCTCCGGATAGACTAGCAGAAATTTACATTCAGGAGATTGTGAGATTGCATGGTATTCCGAAGAACATCATCTCTGATCGAGATCCACGATTCACTTCCAAGTTTTGGAAGGCGGTTCATGAAGCTTTGGGTACCAAGCTCCGATTCAGTACGGCATATCATCCTCAAACTGATGGGCAGACAGAGCGAACGATTCAAACCCTTGAGGATATGCTAAGGGCGTGTGTGCTTGATTATAAAGGTAGCTGGGACAAATTCCTTCCATTAGCAGAGTTCGCCTATAACAATAGTTATCATTCGAGTATCCAAATGGCTCCATACGAGGCACTCTATGGGAGGAAGTGTCAATCGCCAATATGCTGGACTGAGTTATCTGAAAGGGAATTGCTAGGGCCAGATCTTGTTGATCAGACAACGGAGCAAATAAAATTGATCAAGCAGAGATTGCTAGCTGCTCAGACCCGACAGAAAAGTTATGCAGATAAGAGGCGAAAACCTCTAGAATTTGAAGTCGGTGACCACGTATTCATGAAAGTATCACCTGTTACGGGTATTGGCAGGGCATTGAAAGCAAAGAAGCTACAATCAAGATACATTGGTCCGTTTGAGATCTTAGAGAAGATTGGGCCTGTAGCATATCGTATCGCTTTGCCACCGAATCTGAGCAGGCTACATGATGTTTTTCATGTTTCCCAGATGAAAAAGTATCAACCTGATCCAGAACACGTAATAGAGTATGAAGATGTGGAAATGCGCGACGATTTGACTTACGAAGTCACACCTGACCGAATCATCGATCGGCAGGAAAAGCAGCTCAGAAACAAGAGCATTCCATTCATCAAGATTGTCTGGAAAGGGTTATCGCCCAGAGAGGCTACATGGGAAACAGAAGAAAGTGTAAAGAAACGTTACCCGGAATTTATGGCTGATCAGGTGTAGTAAATTTCGGGGACGAAATTTATTTAAGTGGGGGAGAACTGTAACACCCCAAATTTTATATTCACCAAATATATTGTAATTATTTGAGAAATTCAATAAAATGGTGAATATTCATGAATTTGGAATTTATGAATTTCATAAATGTTCGATTTCATGGGAAATTGGGCACAAATAATTATGGAATTAATTTGGGTAATTTAAAAAGCCCAATATTAAGGTCCAAAAATGAAGGAATATTAGAGAAAATATTTGGTCCAAAAATAGATGGAAATTGGCCAAAGAAAAATAAGAAAAGAAATTGGATTAGAAAGGTAATGGCAAAATCGTAATTTTGCCAAAATAGCACAAAATAAATTATTTTTCAATTAATTGAAGTTAATTTCAATTAATTAAGGAAAATAAAGGTTAAAAATATATTTAGAATATTTTGGTCAATTTAATATGAATTTATGGAAAATTTGAGCAAAAAGTGCAATTTTGACCAAAATTGAGACTTTACGTGTATACGTAACCGAAACAAGTTGTGAAGCCAATTGAGACCATAGGGAGGGACCCCTAGGTGTCTCCTACATGTGGCATAAAGAAGGAAATATTGGTTGGACATGATGGCATGGTTACGTGAATGTAGGAAGTTATGTACATAAATTGGATTTTAGTAATTTTGGAAAATTAAATAAATTATTATAATATTATGAAATATGATAATATAAACTTCATCATCCTCTTCAGCCCCATTTCGTGCTCAGCAACCTGAAACATAGAGAGAGAAGGTTGAGAGAGTTTAGAGAGAGAAAGAGAAGAAAAATCACAAGGTAAGCCGATTTCTCCGACGATTTCGCTCCTAACGCGTATATCTCCGACTCTAAGCTACTCCTCTTTGTTCTTTAGGGTTTGGAGGCTCAAAAATCTGTTCTCTAAAGGTTAGGGTTTCAGCCATTTTTGGGAAAAGCTTGTTGGAGCTTGAGGTAACTTCCAAACCTTCGTATATTAACTATTCTGGCTGCTGTGGGCAATTTAATCGGTGAAATTTCGCCGGATTGCCATTGGTTTTAAATTTTGGAAAGTTGTATATCTAAGGGTTATGCTGCCCAATTTTAGTTCAAATGGTTGTTATAACTCAATTAGATTGTTAATAAAGTGGTTAGGAGTAGAAAGGAACGTGTTTACGGAGCCGAAATCGTAAAACCCCGATTTTTCCCGGAGAACACAATTATTTCGGCCAGGGATGTTTGAGGGCCTTAGAGTTGGATTTTCAATGATTTTATGGTTCCATTGGATTCAGTGGGCGAAAATAGGTGGGGTTACAGTTGGGCACTTTTTCAGAAAAGGCTGAGAAAGCATAATTACGGGAACGCCCCTAAAACCCTAAAAGTAGGGCTGTCAAGGGCAATTTCGTAATTTGACATTGAATTTGGTATTTTTGAGTCCGGAAATGGATTCCTTGGACGAAAATACGTCAGGATAGCCCTAGTCAAAAATTTGGAAAAACGTGCCATCGGGCCGGGTACGGCGGGGCCGGGGTCCCGGGGGCATTTTGGTAAATTTTCACCATAGGCTAATATAACCACAAGAAACACTATGAAAGTGTCTAAAATGATACTTGGATAGGTTATGACCTATTTCTTGTATATTTGATGTTTTAGGACCGAGTTGGACGCCTTTAGTTGACACGTTTTACGGGGCGGACCCTTTGAGACAAAAAAGAGGTTAAGGTAGGGACTACTATCTCTCATATACTATGTGACTATTTGTATGATGCATGTTACTGTATTTTGTGATCTGGACACGTGCTGGAGGCACATTACCTAGCTGTGGTCTAGGACCTAGCTGAGGTACACTGGTCTTACCTAGCTGTAGTCAAGGACTCGGCTGAGGTACATGCAGGGGTTTCAACGGGTTAGTTGGCCCTGAATTTTGTGTACACACACGGATGATATGAATTTTCATTTTACTTGATACGGTGCATTGCATATTTAATTTTCGCATTTTATATGTTGATCGTATGTTTCTACTGAGATTCCTTGGAATCTCACCCCTTTTTCTAATCCAAATGTCTCAGCGGGTGCCAGCGGTTCAAAAGGCAAGGACATAGTTCCGGGAAACTGACGGGCATGTTTCTCGAGACACAGTTGGTGGTTACATTTAGCCTGTACTTGGAATATTTTGGGATATTCTGTATATATTTGTAATTATTAGTGAATTTTGCTCTGTTAATGTCTGTCTGTAAACAAATACTTATTATCAGTATAACTGTACTTTTCTGTTTGCCTATGGAACTTGTTCATTATTGCCCTGCGCATATCAAAATGGAAACGGGTGTTGACATAAGGCATTACTCGAGTACGTACTCGAGTAATGAGACAAAACTTGAAGTAACCAAAGGCACCTTCCAGTAACCTGCCAACGTTACTCGAGTAAGTACTCGAGTAATAGTGTAAGTATTTTCAAGTTGCTCTCGGCCTGCCAATGTTACTCGAGTAGGTACTCGAGTAACCAGGTAAAAACTTGGAGTTGCTCTCGGCCTGCCAATGTTACTCGAGTAACCATGTGAAAATTTTTCAAGTTCTCAGCCTGCCAATGTTACTTGAGTAGGTACTCGAGTTACTCTGTTTCACAAAATATGGTGCTCTCGGCATTTTGTACCACTGCCAAAGTTACTCGAGGAGCTACTCGAGTAACTTAGTATGGTAAGCAAAAACTTGAAGGTGGTACCCGAATAACTTGATGTAATTTTATTTCATTTTCCTCAAGTTATTACTCTAGTATGAATGTATTTAACGTTTCATTTTAAGTGGATTACTCGAGTATGTACTCGAGTATGCAGAGTTATTGTGAAAGAAAACTTCAAGTCATTACCCGAGTAAGTTATGCACAAAAAGTAAGTTTACTCGAGTAAGTACTCGAGTAACAAGGTAATCTAACTTGATGTGCTCTTGGCCTTGAAATCCTGCCAACATTACTGGAGTAAAGCATCGAGTAACCAAAAATTTATTTGAAGGTTTACTCGAGTTGGTACCCGAGTAACCCATAAAGTTGTGGGTGCATTACTCGAGTAGGTACCCGAGTAAACATACATTTCCAAAGGTTTGAAAATTGGTTACTCCATGCACTACCCGAGTAATCTTATATTTGCCTGTTAACTTGCAGTTGATTAAAGTTTTCCCGATGATACTCAAGTAAGTACTTGAGTAAACTTCAAGGAATACTCGAGTAGCTACTTGAGTAAGTAAACCCAGAAATCCAGAAATCCAGAAATCATTTAAACGTTCATTGATTTGTTTCCTATATGATTAATCTTTCATTGTATTAGTATTCTTAGTCTATTTACAGATGAACAATGAAGAAGTCATATCAAGTAATGGAAGTCAAATGAAATGTTCAAATGCCAACCACCGCCAACGGATATTTTTCAAAAACTGGAAAAGTCAATAGTGGTTGTGCACTCTACAACGGACGAAAGGAAAATGTTCCAACGGTCTTCACCAACATATATATATATATATAGGAACATCCAAACAGAGAAAGAAAAACAAGCACACACACAAATGTATCATCAAATTCATTGCTCTGTTTTCACATTGTAATTATATTTCTATGCTTCAGTGATTCTTATTCACTCTGTAAGAGAGATATTTCATTCAAACTCAATATTTGTTATTGAGATAACTTGAGGTTGTGGAACCTTGAGTTGGGATTGGATTACAACTTGTAAGGGGGAGCGAGTGTCCAGGCGAAGGAACTTGCTTGTACTGAGGTGCCAAGAACCCACTGAATCTTGGAAGTTATAGTGAAACTCTCAAAGAAGCTCTGAGGACTGGACGTAGGTCAAAGTGGTTGTGACCGAACCAGTATAACTCTCGGTGTACACTTCGGTGATATTTCTCCTTACTCCTTACTGTTTTAATTTCACTGTCAAAGTTTTACATTTCCGATGAAATTTTAGTATCACCCAATTCACCCCCCTCTTGGGTGAAACGCTTGTTCTAACATTTGGTATCAGAGGGTAGGTCTTCTTGTTAAGGTTTAACAACCTAAGAAGGATCCAATGGCAAGCATGGGTGAAGGAATTCTTCCCGACGGAGCATCCATCACTAGACCTCCCGGTTTCAATGGAGAACACTTCTCTTTCTGGAAAGCTAAATTCAGAGTGTTTGTAATGGCTACTGAATATGGGCTATGGGATGTAATTGAGAGTGGAAACTATCAACTTACAAAGACTGTAGATTCTCAGAAAATTCCCAAGACGCCAGCGGAATATGATGAGAATGACAAGAAACTTATCACTCTCAACAGCAAGGCAATTCTGATGTTACAAAGTGCTTTAAGTCAAAGTGAATATTTCAGAATTTGCACACTCTCAACAGCAAAGGAAATGTGGGAAGCTCTGGAAATAGCTCATGAAGGAATAAAGGAGAATCGAATCAACACTTTGGTCACCGAATTTGATCTACTTCGAATGAAATCAGGTGAGTCGATTTCTGAATTCGAACTTAGATATACTCACCTTGTTAACTAACTTGCAGCTCTTGGTAAAGTCTATGATCAGCACACCCAAGTACGAAAGATTTTGAACATTCTTTCTAAAGAGTGGGAAGCAAAAGTTACTGCAATAGAAGAAGCAAAAGGAGAATCAATGAGATCAGTTGCTTCTCTATTCGGAAGTCTTTCTGAATATGAAAGCAAACTAAAGTTCAAACGAGAACTAGATGACATTGGTGACAAGAAAAAGAAAGGTCTAGCACTAAAAGCGAAAGAAGAAAATCAAGATGAAGATGAGGAGTTTGATGATGATGAAATGGGCCTAATCATAAAACGATTCAAAAAGTTCTACAAGAAAGGTCAAGGATTCAAATACTTTCAGAAAGGAGGAAATAGCAATAAAGATCATATCGTTTGCTTTGAATGTGGAAAACCAGGACATATCAAATCAGAATGTCCAGACCTGAATCAAAAGAACAAGGAAAAGAGAAAAGACAAATTCTTCAAAAAAAAGAAGGCCTTCGTATCTGCTATATGGGGTGACAGCTCCTCAGACGAAGAGAGTGATGAGGAAGAAGTAGCTAATATATGTCTTGTTGCTCAAGAAGAAACAGAAGAAGAGGTAAAAGATTCTGAACCTATATATGATGAATTACTTTCCGAATATAATGCTTTACATTTTGAATTCATTAAAGTAGTTAAAGAATTGGTTGTTTTCAAAAAGAAAAACAAAGTACTTGAAATTGAACTTAAAGAAAATTTGAAAAAGGATTGTGAAAATTGTTCTTCTTTGAAAAGGAAAAATATTGATCTCACAAAAACTCTTGAAAAATTTACACAAGGAAGTGAGATGCTAAATGTTATTTTAAAAGCTCAACGATTTGTAAACGATCGATCTGGAATTGGATATGATCCAAAATCAGACAAAAGGAAAGGTAGAAAGAAAGCAGGAGGTAAGTCATATTTGAACTATTTCCAGCATTCTGTGCATACATCAAATCCTTTTGCCTTTTGTAACTATTGTAATAGAAAAGGACATTATACTTCTTCATGCATTCATAAGAAGAAAGGAACAATAGGAACCTACAAATGGGTACCTAAAGGTTCATATATTCAGAAAATTATTTGTACTAACCCAAAAGGACCCAAAAAGATGTGGGTATCTAAGACTTAGTCATTTCATTGCAGGTATGTCTCAAGGCATCCAAAAATAGCAAATGGTACATAGATAGTGGATGCTCTAGACATATGACCGAAGATTTCGAAAGTTTTACCACATTACAACCTAAGGAAGGTGGAAAGGTAAAATTTGGAGGAAATCAATCCAAAAGGATAGTAGGAATTGGTGAAATCAAAAATGACAAAGGAATACATGTCAAAGATGTATATTATATTGAAGGCTTGTGTCACAATTTGCTGAGCATAAGTCAAAGTGCAGATAAAAACAACTGGGTAATATTTGACTCAGAAGAATGCTTAATTATCAACAAGAATGACTTACAGCTTGATAAGAAGAATATCAAGGCTAAGCTTAGAGCAAAAAGGGAAGGTAACTGTTATACTCTAGATATTTGTAGAAATGAATCTGAAAATTGTTTTCTGAGTAATACCGATGAAAGTTGGCTATGGCATAAGAGATTGGCTCATGTCAATATGCATCAACTAGGCAAACTACTCAAAAAGGATTTAGTGCTTGGATTTCCCAAAGTAAATTTCAAAAATGACTTGATTTGTGATGCATGTCAAAAGGGTAAACAAACTAAATCATCTTTCAAATTGAAAAATGAGATTTCAACAAATAGACCATTACAATTACTGCATATGGATTTAGTTGGTCCAGCAAGAGTAAAGAGTCTTGGTGGCAACTTATATTCATTGGTCATTGTTGATGACTTCTCTAGATTTACATGGGTTATTTTTCTATCATCAAAGGATGAGACCTTTGAAGAATTTATTGTGTTCGCCAAGAAAGTGCAAAATGAGAAAGGTATGTCCATTGCAGGTATTAGGACCGATCATGGTGGAGAATTTGAAAATCAAGCCTTTGAAGAATATTTTGACACTAATGGCATTGATCACAATTTCTCTGCTCCAAGGACGCCTCAACAAAATGGAGTTGTGGAACGCAAGAATAGAGTGCTCACTAAAATGGCTAGAGCAATGTTGAATGAAAAGAATGTATCTCAAGTGTTCTGGGCTGATGCTATGAGTACCGCATGCTATATTTCAAATAGAGCCTATATCAGAACAAAACTTGGAAAGACACCATACGAGTTGTACAAAGGAAGAAAGCCAAACATTGCTCATCTACACATTTTCGGTTGTAAGTGTTTCATTCATAATAATGGTAAAGATAACTTGGGAAAATTTGATTCTAAAACTGATGAAGGAATTTTCCTAGGATATTCTAACCGAAGTAAAGCATTTAGAGTTTTCAATAAAAGAATTTGTGTTGTTGAAGAATCAATTCATATTGTATTTGATGAATTTGAATCCTCTGACAAAACCATTGATGAAGAACAGGAAGTTATTTTAAATCAAGAGAATGGTCAATCTATTTCTAAGTCTCTTATTCCAGAGGTTGATGAAACCAAGGAAGAAGGACAATCCCTAGGACAACCTAGAGGTTGGAAATACAATAAAAGTCATCCCTTAGATCAAGTCATAGGAGATGTGAATGAAGGGATCAAAACTAGAAATAGAATTTTCAATGAAGTAAGTTTTTCTGCATTCATTTCTGAGATTGAACCTTCTAACATTGATGAAGCCCTGTCAGACAATGATTGGATTATAACAATGCAAGAAGAACTAAATCAATTTGAGAGAAATCAAGTTTGGGATTTGGTACCCCGACCCAAGGATCATCCAATCATTGGTACTAAATGGGTATTCAAGAACAAACTCGATGAATCCGCAATTATTGTCAGAAACAAGGCAAGATTGGTGGCCAAAGGCTATAATCAGGAAGAAGGGATTGATTATGAGGAAACGTATGCTCCAGTCGCTAGATTGGAAGCTATACGTGTACTTTTAGCCTTTGCATGCATCAAAGGATTCAAACTCTATCAAATGGATGTAAAGAGTGCATTTTTAAATGGTTACGTCATGGAAGAAGTGTATGTAGAACAACCTCCAGGTTTTGAGGATGTTACTAAACTTGACCATGTTTTCAAACTCAAAAAGGCTTTATATGGTTTAAAACAAGCTCCTAGAGCCTGGTATGAAAGGCTCAGTAAATTTCTTATTGATCAAGGTTTTGTACGAGGAAAAGTTGATACAACACTCTTCATAAAACGAAAACACAACGATATTTTAATTGTTCAAATATATGTTGATGATATTGTTTTCGGTGCTACTAATGAATCTCTGTGTAAGGAATTTTCTGAGATAATGTAGCGAGAATTTGAGATGTCAATGATGGGAGAATTGAATTGCTTTCTTGGTTTGCAAATCAAACAAAGAAAGAATGGAATCTTCATATCTCAAACAAAGTATTTGAAAGAGCTATTGAAGAAGTATGGAATGGATGAAGCAAATGGCACGGACACACCTATGAGTTCAACTACGTTACTTGATGCTGATGTCAAAGGGAAAGACTACAATATCACGAAATATAGAGGAATGATTGGATCATTACTCTATCTCACGGCAAGCAGACTAGACATCCAATTTAGTGTTGGCATATGTGCAAGACATCAATCGGCACCAAAGGAATCACATACTGAAACGGTCAAACGAATCTTTAGATACCTTGCTGACACACCTGAATTGGGTCTATGGTATCCCAAAGGAAGAAGTGAATATCTTGTTGTATACTCAGATTCAGATCATGGAGGATACAAGACAGATAGAAAGAGCACCAGCGGACAAGGACAATTTCTTGGAGGATCTCTTGTATCATGGTTTAGCAAGAAACAAAACACTGTGTCTCTTTCATTAACAGAAGCCGAATATGTAGCTGTCTCAAGTTGTTGTGCACAAGTGATATGATTAAAACAACAACTACAAGATGTTGGTATTTATCTCAAAGAAATACCAATCTATTGTGACAATACTAGCACAATAAGCTTGGCAAAGAATCCAGTTCAACACTCTAGAACCAAGCATATTGATGTCAGACATCACTTCATCAGAGATCATGTTCAAAAGAAAGATGTGAAAGTGATATTTATTCCTACTCATCTTCAACTAGCAGATATCTTCACAAAACCTCTTGCAAAAGATCAATTTCTATACATTAGAAGAGAATTGGGAATGGTAAATCCCAATGAGTTATAAGTTATTTTAGCCTTTCAATAATATCAGATGAAGTCACCTGATAATGTTTTGATGATCACTAACTTAAGCATCGGAGTATATAGAAACTTGTTTTGCAGGGAGTTTGAAACTCTGTTTTGAGAAACAAAAATAGAGATTATCAGAGGACACCATTACTGGAGTACCAACTTGAAGTAATGACTAACGGAGAAACAATACCCGAGGAACAACTTGAAGTAAAGTAACACTTTACTCGAGTATGTACTCAAGTAATGGCCCCCAAAACTGGAAGTAATGGATCAAGTTACTTGAAATTTAAATCTAACGGTTCAGTTACAAAGAAATGAAGAGTCAGAAGTTGAAAAGACAGGTTACCCGAGGCGAGCCTCGAGTAAACTTGAAGCTTACTCGAGTAAGGCCTCGAGTAATGTCGGAGTCCAGATTCTCAAATTGATGAAAAATGACTCAAATCTGCTCAGAATTGGTTATAAATGATCGAGGGAACATCCATGGATAATTACAATATTATTCATGACAGGTACGCAATTTAAATGAATTATTTTAGAGTTTTTTTTGTATGAACACTCGAGGAAGGCCTCGAGTAAACTTGAAGGTTACTCGAGTAAGGCCTCGAGTAATGTCGGGTTCTAGGTCTTTATCCTTCGCAAACTCGGTCATTTCCACAAAATCTCCTCGAGTAAATCACTATTCTCTCTCACAAAAACTTTTCACAAGTGATTCCTTGCCTCATTTCCGTCAAAACCCAACAAATTTCATTCCTAGAAACCTCCTATTTTGCTCAGAATCTCTGTGCCCTAAGTCGCGTCTGTGTCTCTGCTTTTCTGAAAATCTCAGTTTTCAATCATTCAGAAAGATGAGAACTAAAAACCTTACTCCCATAGACTCCTTTGAATCCCAACAATACTCTGATCCTCTTTCTTCTCCTCCCACAAAGAGAAGGAAACTTACTCCAAGATCCAAAGCCAAAATCCAACCTCAACCGAAATCTAAAGGGGTTGTGATTAAAGAGCCTATTGCTACAAGGGCTCAATCCAAAAAGAGTACTTTAACTGGGAAAGGCAAGAGTACCAAAACTTCCTCACCTACTCCCTCTGATTCCTCTACCCCCCTCTTTCACACCTAAGCCTTCTAAAAAGCCCAAGTATGACAAAAATGTGGCTAAGGCTATGACTGGAATTTTAGAGCAAATGGAGAAGGGACAATCTTCCAAGAAGTCCAAAGTGCCGGAAGAAGAGATCACCAACCCACCAAAGGGATTCAATATCAGCAAGTTGGTGGAATCTTCGAAGTATCTGTCTCAGTTCTCCTGGAGGAAGGTGTGTAAAACACACTATGTGGATCTCAGACTACTTTAAGAGGTAGTGAAACATGACCTTAGTCCTTATTTAGATCCTTTCATGCCTTGGCTATCCATTAGATTACCATTCTGTACTAAAGTGATCACACACTTTTACTGTAATCTAGAGATTATAGATGAGCCAAACAGAACCTCAGCTGAGGAAGAAATGACCACTACAGTAAGAGGCCAAAAGATTCTCATATCACCCTCTAGGATTAACTTGTGGTTAGGAATAGAAAATCCCCCGGATGATATTTACTCTCAACTTGAACCAAACTAAATATTTTCTATCCTGAAACCTGGTATCTTAGTTGGCC
Source organism: Inga oerstediana (assembly GCA_963210345.1). NCBI lineage: Eukaryota > Viridiplantae > Streptophyta > Magnoliopsida > Fabales > Fabaceae > Inga > Inga oerstediana. Next base: position 13,897,425 of record OY723411.1, on the reverse strand, counting down.
CTCTAAATTTCAAACCCAGTGATATGTGTGATCATCACAGAGTCCTATGGTACATCTATTCTAGGTCCCTAGTAAACAAAGCCAACAATTATACCCACTTCTCTGATAGGGACTTTAGGTGGTTTGCTTCACTTCTCTTGAAGGAACAGAAGGATTTAGGGGAGTATATCTTCTCTGAGATGAAGAGGTACAGGGTGGATGGAAAGGCTACAACACCAATGCCATATCCTCAAATTGTATCACTGATCCTAAAAGAAAATAAGATATGGTATTTGGATAGCAAGGAGCTCATTGAGAGGTTGACTCCAGTTGGGAGAAACCATATTGGGAAATTGAACATTGACATCCCTCTCAAAGGCCCTCTGGAGTCTGGGTCAAAGAAGAAGAGGAAGACCACTGAGGCAAAGACCAACAAGATGGATGACACTCAGTCATCAGCTCCAGCTGCTACCACATCATCACCATCCTTCCTCAATACCACTCTCCAGCACTTTATGGAAAATATGCTGAGAGGATTCCATGTGGATATCGCCAACACAAATGCTGAACTGATAACCCACATGAATACCAAGATGGGAGAGTTGGTGGAGAAAATGGACAAGAGGCATGAGGAGTTGCTAGCTGAGCAACTTGCCCAGGGTGAGATTTTGAGATTAATTCTTGCACGACTGGACTCTTTAGGTCCCGGACCTTCTGCCGGTCCATCTTCTTCTGCACCACCACCACCACCACCACCTCCAGTGAACCCTCCTTCTGACACTCCTATCACTGAGGCTGAACCATCTACCCCTCTGGTATCTAGTCCACCTGAGTCTTAAGCCAAAGACATTCTATATACAGTGGACAACCCAGATACCAATAAGACCATTCATATCGTCATTGATGATTCACCTCCCAAACCTCAACCTGAACTCGCTCCTAAACCTATTCCCTCTCCTACTCACACTGAGGAAATATCTCCCTCTTCCTCCTCTGAACATCTCACTCCAGTGATTGATACCCCTCCAGAGACTGAGACCACTATGGTTGTCTTCCAACCCTCTCCTATTCCTCCCAGTGATGACATCCATATCCCTCCAATAAATCTGCCTGAACCAGTCCCCTCTAGCTCCTTTGATTCTTCTGGTTCAGATGATTCTATGGTTCTTCCAGTGACACCCATTTCCATGGTCAAGCCTCCTAGCCCTCCACTTGATTGATGAAGACAAAAAGGGGGAGAACAGCTTGAGAGTGATTTTGTGGAAGTTTCTATGCTTATTTTGGGTATTTGGGTGTATATGGGTTCTAGGGAGCATTTTGGAACTTGTTAGTTCTTTTTATTAGTTCTTTTGAACTTATTATCTTGTAATATGCAAATTTTAAGTTTAATGCAAGTGTGTTTAAGTTATGATTTCATTTTAAGTCCATTTAAGCTTTGAATTATGATACATTATTGGACTAATGAAGTTATTGTGTATGCAAGGTGTATGCTATGAATCTAAACTTAATAAGACATATTTAAATTGAAAATTCAATTTAAAAACCATGTTCAAAATCACCAAGTTTTGTCATCATCAAAAAAAGGGAGAATGTTAGATCTCATGTTTTGAAGATAACAAAAGTATGGTATGAAAAAGAATTGATTAATAAATAAGTTTGAACAAAGTAATAACAGGGATAAGCATCACTTGAAGTAAGCATTGGAGTAATGAGAAAAGACCAAGAGAAAATGCTGAGAAATTTAAGCAGGAGCAATTTCTCTAAGGCATTACTCGAGTACGTACTCGAGTAATGAGACAAAACTTGAAGTAACCAGAGGCACCTTCCAGTAACCTGCCAACGTTACTCAAGTAATAGTGTAAGCATTTTCAAGTTGCTCTCGGCCTGCCAATGTTACTCGAGTAGGTACTCGAGTAACCAGGTAAAAACTTGGAGTTGCTCTCGGCCTGCCAATGTTACTCAAGTAGGTACTCGAGTTACTCTATTTCACAAAATATGGTGCTCTCGGCATTTTGTACCACTGCCAAAGTTACTCGAGGAGCTACTCGAGTAACTCAGTATGGTAAGCAAAAACTTGAAGGTGGTACCCGAATAACTTGATGTAATTTTATTTCATTTTCCTCAAGTTATTACTCTAGTATGAATGTATTTAACGTTTCATTTTAAGTGGATTACTCGAGTATGCAGAGTTATTTTGAAAGAAAACTTCAAGTCATTACCCGAGTAAGTTATGCACAAAAAGTAAGTTTACTCGAGTAACAAGGTAATCTAACTTGATGTGCTCTTAGCCTTGAAATCCTGCTAACATTATTGAAGTAAAGCATCGAGTAACCAAAAATTTATTTAAAGGTTTACTCGAGTTGGTACCCGAATAACCCATAAAGTTATGGGTGCATTACTCGAGTAGGTACCCGAGTAAACATACATTTCCAAAGGTTTGAAAATTGGTTACTCCATGCACTACCCGAGTAATCTTATATTTGCCTGTTGACTTGCAGTTGATTAAAGTTTTCCCGATAATACTCGAGTAAGTACTCGAGTAAACTTCAAGGAATACTCAAGTAGCTACTCGAGTAAGCAAACCCAGAAATCCAGAAATCATTCAAACGTTCATTGATTTGTTTCCTATATGATTAATCTTTCATTGTATTAGTATTCTTAGTCTATTTATAAATGAACAATAAAGAAATCATATCAACTAATGGAAGTCAAATGAAACGTTCAAATGCCAACCACCGCCAACAGATATTTTTCAAAAACTAGAAAAGTCAATAGTGGCTGCGCACTCTACAACGGACAAAAGGAAAATGTTCCAACGGTCTTCACCAACATATCTATATATATGGGAACATCCAAACAGAGAAAGAAAAACAAGCACACACACAAACGTATCATCAAGTTCATTGCTCTGTTTTCACGTTGTAATTATATTTCTATGCTTCAGTGATTCTTATTCACTCTGTAAGAGAGATATTTCATTCAAACTCAATATTTGTTATTGAGATAACTTGAGGTTGTGGAACCTTGAGTTGGGATTGGATTACAACTTGTAAGGGGGAGCGAGTGTCCAGGTGAAGGAACTTGCTTGTACTGAAGTGCCAAGAACCCACTGAATCTTGAAAGTTATAGTGAAACTCTCAGAGAAGCTCTGAGGACTGGACGTAGGTCAAAGTGGTTGTGACCGAACCTGTATAACTCTCGGTGTACACTTCGGTGATATTTCTCCTTACTCCTTACTGTTTTAATTTCACTGTCAAAGTTTTACATTTCCGACGAAATTTTAGTATCACCCAGTTCACCCCCCCTCTTGGGTGAAATGCTTGTTCTAACAGATTACACTATATTGGGGGTCCCTATCTTCAGATGTAAGTGGGTTAACAACAATAATAGATTGCAGAGAGATGATTTAGGGTTTGTTTAAGTGGATCTTTCTAAAGTTTAGTATTAAGATTATCCTTTCATTTTACTATCACAGACACAACAAGTGTTTTTCATTCCTCATCCTTCTGAGAAGAACTGGTCTATTGTTCTTCTATCAAACAAGAATCATCAATAATAAGTTGATACTGAAAGTAATGAATATTTAAATATTTCTGATGATGATCTCTCCTTTGAGATATTATGGTCAAAATATATTGACATAGAAGAAGATGAAGATAAATCTTGATACATGAGACATGATCATAAAGAGGGGACTTGGTTTTTAAATCAAACAAGAAAGAGGAAAAGATGATAATGAGTGTCATGATGTTTTACCTTGTATGTTTTATTACATGCTTTTTATGGTTTTTACATATTTTACTTTCATTGCCATGATTGTCACTATACATGCTTTGATGTTTTGTTTGGTTTATTTAACTTGTAGGAAAATGGATCCTCCAACTGGAGAAGAGATTGTTCCCAGCGAACATGATGATCAGGCAGCATTTAAGGTTGATGTAGCCCAGGGCAGGACCGTAATGTCCAAACTGATCAAACTAAGGAGTAGGGGCATTAGGTTGGAGCTTCAGTATAATGAAAATGGAAATCCATTCAGACCGAATGCTAACTCCTTTATTAATTACATTGGGACTACGGTTTGAGAAAGAGTCCCCATTACATCGCCGAAGTTGTACAATGGAATAATAACTCAAGACCAGTGGGATGAATTTGTGAGCTCTCATACTACTGCACAATTTGCAGTAATATAATATTAGCCTTTATATATTTGTAATGTAGTTGTAATTAATATTTATTGGTATTAAACATTTAGATCAAAACAAGAAACAAGTGAGCGAAATCACGAAAATGTATCCAACATGCCATACTGGTACATTAAAGGACTAGTCTTGTATGCAACATTGGAGCAAAAATTAGTAAGAACTAGTCATTATTTCATATGAATATAATTTCTATAACTAATTTTTAACTACCCTAAATTTGATATACAGATGCAAGAATCGCATTCTGATGATGTCATATATATACGTCAACATGATTTGTGGCTGGCAGTTGCAAGAACAAAAAAAGAAAAATTCCAAGCGAATAAACTAGAAAAGTTGTTGAATATTGTGTAAGTAGTGAATTATACATAAAATAAAGATTTAACTTTACTAAACCGATTCTATTTTATAATAATTAAAACAAGTTCCTGAGTATCATGGTAATGTTCGGGATACTAGTTTTGTAGTGACCCAAACATCGTACTTCAGACCCCAAAAGCAAGCCAACAAAAATGACTTACTGCAACTAAATAACTAAATAATATTCAAAAAATAATCAAGCTATGGTGGTTTCATATATTCAACAAGCGTCGTAGCTTGTTTTAATGGTACTAGAAGCTATAGCACTTGTCAAACGCTATAGTGTTCTTTAAATTAAGCGCCATAGCTTATATTTTTTGTAGTAGTGTTACCATACTAAGTAGCTATGCAAGTGGGGATGGACCAAGATTTTTTAGGCTTCGTGGTGTGAATTAATTGCAATCCTGACCTATATATCTCATAATGTAATTGTTTGTTACCTATACATTGTGTCTCTTTAGCAATTAAGCTAGAATGCAATGGTTGGGTAAAAAAAACATGAATATCCTTATAGGAAAGGCCACAAGGGGTAATCAAACCTTAAGCAGCTCAAGGGTTTGAAAACCCCAAGTGTCCTTTCCTATACGCATATTAGTTTGTTTTTTTCACCTCAGCCTTAACTTTCCAGGGTTAACTGTAATATCCCAAATTTTGAGCCTAAGACTTTAAGAATAAGCCTATATTAGGAAAACTACTAAGCCTAGAGTCTTAGGAATTATGAGAGATAGAAAGACTCTCAGGGGCTATATAATCTGGCCCTACCGGCCAGAGGGCCCAGTATGTGTAGGCGGTAGGATTAAATTGTCAATGTAGATATGCATAGGACACATATATGATGCCATTGGGTTGGTAGAAAGATGCCACCCAGCTATGACATGAGGTATAAGACTAATTGGTCGTGAAAAATATGTCGGTATAAGTATGCACATGGCATTTTTAGGGCATACATGTGTACCCTACGTTTTTTATGTAGACACCAGTATGTTGCGCTATGTGGTCCTACAGACATATACTCTAACCTGGCATCATTTGGCCGGCCTTGATATATGTGTCGTATTCCTAAGTTAAAACCGAGTAGAGTCCCAAGTGAGCATCGATAAAGTAGCTTTAATCAAGTAAGCAATGAAGACACAACTATTGTGTTGGATAAATGAGAGATTAACAAATGTCCTCTTATCATAACAAAATACATTCCACTTTTGTGTTGGACAAATGAGAGGAGGACACATGTCCCTTCTTTGTGAGAGTCATAAAGTGGCTTTTGTGTTTGCCCTCTTAGAAGGTGCCACCTAGCACTTGAACCCGAGGAATTCAACGGTCTCCAGCCTAGTCGCGTACTTGACTTCCTGAACACTGAACCCAGGAGTCCAGAGAAATTGTTAGGCCTATCCTTCCCTTGACATGTAAGGACACATAAAGAGAGAGAAGAAGAGAAAAGGAGATGCTTTTAGGACACTTGTCTTCATTTGAAGCTAGATCATAACACATGGCACCATAGGATTAAAGCAAGTGACACATGTAATCACAAGACTACTCTCTCTCTCTCTCCCCCCATACTTATAATTTTGTCCAAGGGCCATAAGGAAGGGGGAAAATCAGAAAAATATAAGAAAATTGGAAGAGGAAAGAGAAAGTGTGAATAGTAAAAGTTCTTGAGCTCCAAAGTCGATTTCACCTCTGATTCGATGTTTCCAACTCCTAAAGTCTTCTGTAATGTTGTTCCCCTCAGTGAGAACAACATTTCTATGGTTTCAGATTCTTGATCAGAGGTGTGTGGTGCCTTCTAGTAGGCCAGAGTAGTACCAAAATCAATAATCGGTTATAGAATTGGATAGAGGTACATATAAGATACGATTTGAACCGATTGGTTTATTGTTTGGATGATTTTCATGAGGGTGAAGTACTATTTATTTTTCATCCAAGGGGTATTTTTGTGGTTCAAATATGGTTTAATCATGTGTTTATGGTTAGATGATAATTTTGGAAGTTTATGTTTAAAGCTGCCTGAGTTCATTTTCTGGAGGCAGTGAACTTGTAATGTGTTTTCGATCGGTCAAAATTAGTCTAAATGCTATGAAATTTTACAAGACTAAAGTATACATCCTGCTATTTAATTTGATAGATAATATAAGCTATTTCGACTAGTGGATTGAAAGTTATGATTTTTCAAAGTTTGATCTTCATTTTGGAACAAAATCTATAGCAGTCTATTTTTTACAAATTTTTGGAAAATGTGTGGCTATAATCAATGCTCTATGATATTTTTCACTGAAATATGACTTAAATATTTTTTATAGAACCTATAACCAACCCATTTGGATTTTTTTTAGAATTAATTATGTATTTTAAAGTTTGGTTTTGAAAACTGGCGAATTCTAGGGGTAGTGATCAATTAAGTAAGATATTGTATTGATGTGCTCCCAAAAGTGTAATGGCTATATTTTTCCCTGAATCTAGACTGATTAGGGATTACATAGCCTTTAGAATCATCACAATTGGACATTTGTACAATTAGTTATGAATTTTCAAAAATTATTAAAATTTTGGCATATTTGGTAATTAGGCAAAAATAAGAAGGTAAGGGTAATTGGTAATTAATTTATACTTCAATGGTTAAGTAAAGCCCATAGAGTTAGTGTGGGCCTAATAAATACCCATTGGGCTTAATGTGTTAACATTAATGGTTAACCAACTAAAGTGTCTTTGGCTATTAAAATTTGGGACAAGTATGGGCTCAAAGAATAAAGACAAGTCCTCGAGGCTAAAGAAGTCCATTGGACTTTTATTTGTCAAAGCTCTAATAATATGACCATTTATCTAGGGCCATGAGATGACAAGGAAGAAGAATGGGAGAATTTTCAAACAACTTCAATGGTTAGAAGAAAAGATACAAGGGAACTTGAAGACAGAAGGTAGTATAACTTTCATGACTTGCATTTATTTGATAAGTATGCTTATGCATTGGTGTGTTTAATTGCTTTGATGAATGGTATGAAGCATGTATGAATGATTGAAGCTCTGTTTTTACTCATCTTATGGCCATAGTGTAATGTGTAAAGCATTAAGCATGCAAGTATGTCATTATGCTAGTATGAATTTATGTAAGCAAGCATGTCATGCATTAAGCTTGAATCTTGTATGCCTAGTTAGCAAAGTTTGCTACTGAGATTCTCTCAAATCTCACTCTCCCTCACCCAACCATATAGGCAGCTGAGCATAGAAGAGGAGTATAGGACGTTGTACTAGGAAAAAAGTCGCAATAAATAAGAGAAGAATTATTCACACACTAGTCCGTTGTGTAAATTAATAAATTTGCAATGGTTAACTGTATAACCCGCAGGACAATTGAATTAATTATCCAAGTGTGATAATTGAACTAGGAATGGGTAACCATACAGTATGAGCCTATTAGTTAAAAAACCTTATGCACATAAAAATGAGCAAAGATCACTCTAATTAAGATAATAACAAGAATTAAGGAAAGATGAGTCACAATGAATAGGGAACCATGATGAACAATCTTTAAAAAGTTTTTAGTTATTCAGAAAACCCCCTTTAAGTACAGGATCGAAATCCTATCCTGAGGTTGGGAATTGAAAGAACTTTATAAATGAATATCACTTAGTGGTTCAGATTTACTACGGAAGATTAATCATAACAATAATATAACTAAGGTATTACAGTTGGTGGCATCAGAGTAGTGATTCTGGCAATAGAATTGTCTACTTAGAGATAAAGGTCCAGTCAGAGCAAATGATTCTGACTTTAGGATATATTCTCTCTTCATGTGAATAGTGTAGTGATCCTCTAATAGTGCTACAGTAACTGGGAGTTACAGATAGCAGAGGAAACTAGAGTGTTAGGCCACCCCTATCCGTTAACCAGCTTGTAAAAGAGGGGGTAGAGGTATCACTACCTAAGTTATGGTATCAACAATATCAGAGAGTAGTGGTATCAATGCATGCAGAGGTGATACCAATACCTAGTCGGTGGTATCAATGGCACTAATGCACACAATAATGATACTAATACTCATAATAATGGTATCAGAAAGAAATGGTATTAGTGCGCAAATCTGGTACTAGTACCTAGTTGGTGGTATCAGCGGTACTAGTACACTTGATAGTGGTATCGATGCATGTAATGATGGTATTTGGACATAAATGGTATCTATTCTTATAATGATATCCGAATTGATATTGTGTACGATAAGTAAGGACAAGGGTAGGCAAATGTATGATATGAGCCTATGGGTTATGATACTAAGTTAGAATGTGATTTAGATCTCTACTTTCGTTATAGGAATACATAGGGGTTTGTACGCAGAAGCTAGTGCTGATTATATTTCCCTGTGGGGAAGTACATAGCATTTATCGGGAGATTGACATGTCATACTGGGATTGAGGTATGTATGGGCTACCGGTACCTTATGGAAAATGGCATTGTACTAGCACTGATACCCCAGATCTCATTGGAACTCTGTGGTTAATCATGCGCAGGTGAGAGAAATGCTGAGATAGGTGACCCCCTATGAAGTCTTTAGAAATTTAAAACTTCTTAATTAAAGGCTTGAGTGCCTTGAGGGATGAAAGATGGTGATCTTTAGGAATGCATGAAAATGTTAGAATGAATACGGTAAAGGTTGAAAATAGGCTTGAATCTAATCTAAGTTGAAATAGGGTTTAGGTCAAATTGTGATTAAGGTTACACTATCTTGTGAACCTTGTGAGTAATGCTGAACTGTCGGTAATACTTTAGGGAATATTTAAGGATATTGGCTAAATGTTATGAGAATAGAATAGAAGGTATGAATCATGATGATCTTAGCATGCTTATTTGGTATGGCTGAGGTTCCAGAATAAGATTATAAAACCTAGAAGTTGGATAAGCATCTAGAGGGTTGCTGCTAACTAAATTGTGACCTAAGAATCAAATAATAGATGAACTGATTTTTTAGGCATTTGAATTAATATGAATGAATCGTGGACTAGAATATGGTACAAATGAGAATGAGGTTTCTAAAGGTTGCTAGCTACTCATCTAGCATAGGGAAATATTTTGATCATTGAATATTCTCTTGGAAGGAATGAATAAAAGTTTATTCCCTGATGGAACAACGTGATAGGAGGTTGAGAAAGGGAATTAAGGAAGAACGGGCTCAACGGTATAAAGGAAAGAAACTCTTGCTCTAGTATCTTATGTAATGGTTCTGCACATATGTGTTTACCATCGGGTATATTCATTTCATGAATATATGGTGGTCAGTAAGACCTGTTGGACTAGTGAGTCCTTAGACCGTCAAACTTGACAAGCATTCCATAAGAAGCCATAAGTCCTGTTAGACCAGAGTGTCCATAGGCTGGCAGAACATATTCAGAATTAGAAGGGTAGAAGCCTATAGTCGTAAGACCAAGTATTACCGGGTAGTGTCCTGGAACAGCTGTAGAGCTAGAATAGAATGCCAAAAGGCTGGAATAAAATGGACTGTATATCCTATGAATGCGAAACTTGACCAGTTAGGTCTTGTGAATGAATGTGAATACTTGAGAATGGATAGTTTGTTTTATGTGCTTTATGAATATTACATAAGGGTATGAATAGCTTGAGTAGCAAGGGTTGGAGCCTGAAATGTATGCTGAATAAATGACCTTCTAGAATAGTTATCTGAATCCTGTGAATTTTCAAAAGTTGAATTTTGAACTGACCAATGCACTAGCTAGTTTTGTGAATTATATGAACTGAATTATAAACAGAATTTTTCAAGAATTAAGTTTTTGAACAAAATTTTTGACTTGTTTGTAGTGGTCAGCTTTGAACCATGTTATCTCAAAAGAAGGGATCCCTAGAGGAACCCAAAATAGTGGGTGTAGTACAGAATTGAAAGAGACCAGAAACTGCTACAGAAATTCTCAATTTGCTAGGTCTTGCCATATGAATTTAGAATTTTTCTTGAATCATTTTGCCACGCATTTGAAAGAAAGAATTGAAAGAAAGAATTGCAGAAAGAATTTCTTAAGTGGGATGATGTCTGTGAGAGGATTTCATAAAGCTGAAAAAGAGTTGAAACTCACAAGAGTATTGAATATTCTCGATCCTAGAATGTGACCCTTGTGTGGTCTACAATAAAGCGACCAATATGGTCTGCAAAGAAAGAAGAAAGAAAGGATTAGGAAATGTCCTGGTGAAGCAGGACGAAATTGTATCGTGTACCTCTCAATAGTTGAAACCTCACTAGATGAATTACCCCACTTGTGAATTGAGCTGGCAGCGATTATTTGCTTTGAAAATGTAACAGTACTATTTTGTATGGTACGGTTACGAAAATATACTGTCATCACAAGAATTTTGAATATTTGAAAATCAAAAGATATAATATGAGACAACATAAATGAATGAAAAAGTAAAGACGCAATTATCATTGCTAATGCTTTAAATTGAAAAGTGGTGTTGTTATCAATCATGGTGAAATAGGAACAAAAATTGATAGAAGGGCTTAGAAATCTGAACTTATAAAGTCAAATAGTACTTGCTAGCTACAGTGCTAGACAAGTGAAAAGAAGTCTGAGAACTTGAATTTAAAAAGCCTAGACACAGAATAGACAGGCAAGGTCAATAAAATATAACAGAAGTGAAAGTAGAATTGAATAAGAAAACCTCTAGAATTTAAGGTATTGGGAATTTGGATTGTCTTCTAGAATTTGAAGTGTCGTAGACTTCTAGAATTTAAGGTGTCAGAAAGGAGTAAGAGTAAAGAAATGAAACCCTTGCTACAACGGTCCTTTTGAAGTATTATTAAGAATCGGATTAGTAGTAAAGTTTGAGGATGAAATTTATTGAACGGAGGGAGAATTGTAATATCTTGAATTTTGGGCCTAGGACTTTAAGAATAAGCATATATCAGGCAGACTACTAAGCCCAGTTTGGGAAGAGTCTCAAGTATGATGAGAGTTAGAAAGACTCTCGGGGGCTATATAACCTAGCCCTACCAGGCAGAGGGCCCAGTATGCATAGGTAATAGGATTAAAGTCTCAGTGCAGATGTGCACAAGACACATTTACGGTGCCATTGGGTTGGTAGAAAGGGGCCACCCCGATATGTCATGAGGTATAGGACTAATTAGTAGAGCAAACTATGCTGGTATGGGTGTGCACATGGCATTTTCAGGGAAGACATGTGTTACCCTACGTTTTTGAAGTAGACACTAGTATGTGGCCATATATCTAGGGCCATGAGATGACAAGGAAGAAGAATGGGAGAATTTCCAAACAACTTGGTTGGAAGAAAAGGTACAAGAAGGGAACTTGAAGACGAAAGGTAGTATAACTTTTCTGACTTGCATTTACTTGATAAGTATACTTATACATTGATGTGTTTAATTGCTTTGATAAATGGTAAGAAGCATGTATGAATGATTGAAGCTCTATTTTTACTTATGCTATGGCCATAGGTGTAATGTGTAAAGCATTGAGCATGCAAGTATGTCATTATGCTAGTATGAATTTATGTAAGCAAATCTCACTCTCCCTCACCCAACCATATAGGCCGCTAAGCATAGAAGAGGAGTGCAGGACATTGTACTAAGAAAGAAGTTGTAATGAAGAAAAGAAGAATATTCACGCACTAGTCTGTTATGTAAATTAATAAATTTGCAATGGTTAATTATATAACCCACATGACAAATGAATTAATTATCCTAGTGCAATATTTGAACTAGGAATGAGTAATTGCACGGTACAAGCACATAAGTTAAAAAAATTTTTGCATATAAAAATGAGCAATGAATTACTCTGATTAAGATAACAAAGAGAATTAAGGAAAGATGAGTGTAGGGCACTACAGTGAACAATCTTTGAAAAGTTTTACGTTATTCAGAAAACCCCCTTCAAGTGCAAGATCGAATCTTGTCTTGAGGTTGGGAATTGAAAGAACTTTAAAAATGAATATCACTTTGTGGTTCAGCTTCACTATAAAAGACTTATCAAAATGATAATGTAACTAAGGTATTACATTAACTCATTTGTAGAGACACAATTTATAGGTCAATAGTTACATTATCACATATAGAGATCAACAGTTGCCATGGATTCTTCCTACAAAGCCTACAATGTCTTGGTTTATCCTAAATTGCATAAGCACTTAGTGTGGGAAGTACTATTATATTATATACAGTTTAGTCCAGCTAGCTCAAAAACTCTCACTTGAAGAGTCGTATATCTATACATCACCATTATTATATAATAACTATCATTTACAATAAAATTTCATAGTTCATATTTAGAAAGTGTTATTAATATACTAAATACATAATGGTTGTCTACATGACACCATTATTTATTTTTATTAAAAGTAACGATTCTTACTTAAGAACTGTTATATATATTGTAATATCTTAAATTTTGGGACCAGAAGCTTGAGATTAAGCCTAACTCAATCAGACTACTAAGCCCCAGTTAGTAAGAGTCCCAAGAATGTTTGAGAGACAGAATGACTTTTTGAGGCTAATTTGGGAAAAATAAAGTATGGGATTTGGTTCCAAATAGCGAAAGGAAAATACCAATTCCTTTATCTAAAGGTAAAAATGTTAAAGCCTAATTTGGATCAAGAAGAAGAAAGGTGTGTTGAAAGAAAGAAAAATACATGTGGCACCTAGAGCGATTTCCTGGTCAAGTGCCATAGCTGCCAAGGGTTATTTAAAAAAAAGTTATCACCTTGTATGGCGCTTGTCTGGGCAAGCACAATACAAGGGTATTTTTTTAAGTGAGATTTGTGTAGCTAAAATATGTTTGAAGTCAAGGTGAATATGATTTTCTTACTCATATAATATGTATATCCTATTAATAAAATTGTTTTAGCCAGAGTCCTTATATATGTATATTTAAAAGTTTTATCTATAATAAGAAACAAAAACTAAATTTGAGAATTTGTTTAGAGATCAAAAAGATAAATCACCCCTATTAAAAAAGATTTTATTTTTTTTAATAAAAGGCCTTGGACGGTGCTTTTGTAAAAAAGTACCATCAAAGGCCTACCTTGGATGGTGGTTGGTCAAGGCTGAGCCTTGGACAGCGCTTGGTTTACCAAATGCCATCTAAGGCGCTTGGATAAAGGCACCATTGGTGCCTTGAATAGCCTTGGGCAGTGCTTGGTTTACCAAGCACCGTCCAAGGCGCTTGGATTGAATATTTGATACTCCAAGTGCCTTGAAATATACAAGGCACCATGTCGTGCCTTGAATATATTCAAGGCACATCTTTATACCTAGTGTCTTGAATATAGCATTTTTTTTAAATTGGGAAGTTATGGTGCTTTGACAAAAAGTGCCACAGCTGCTCCTATCTTGTATGGCGCTTATATGTTAAACATCATATAAGGTGCTATTTAATTTCCACAACCCATCATTCTTATTTTCATTTTCATCTTCCCGTGTTTCCTTTAGCTCCCTCATTTCCCAGAACTTCGTTGCAATAAAAAGCTTCCTCTCCTATGTGTTTTTTTCCTTGTCTCCTTCAGAAGCTCTGTAGCTTGTAAGTACTTTTTTTCAACATTTGGTTCACGTTTTCTTTTCTAGTTAAAATCTGTCATGAATCTTATATGTGTACTCATAATTTTTTTCAAGTATTATTTGAACTATCAACTCTGTCTTTTTGAACTTCCTATACATTGTAAGTTTTTTAACTTTTAAGATTGCAAATATAATAATACTCAGTTTAATCCTCTATAGAAGTAACATGTATGGCTCAAGTTTAAGCATATTAAATGTTGGAGTTCTTTTATGTTTGATACAGGAAGAACCAATATTGCAAAAGATACGTGCCATGTTATTTCATTTTGCTGTGAATTATATTGTAAATTGCTATGAATTTTGAATTGTAAATGAAGATTTCCATCAAGAAAATAAAATAATTATGAAAAATTATTTTTTTAAAATAAAGACTTCCTACAGCACTTCTCTAAGGAAGTGACATTAGAATTACTTCCAATGGCACTTCCCTAGAGAAGCGCCATAGGAAGTGCCACCTTCCTATAGCCCTTCCCCGTGAAAGTGCCATAGCTTTATATTTTTTTAAAAAAGTAATCAAGCTATGATGCTTCCATATATTCAAGAAGCATCATAACTTATTTTAATGGTGATTCTCAAGCACTATAGTGTTCTTTAAATTAAATATCACAACTTGTGTTTTTTGTAGTAGTGTTCTGTGGCAAATTGATGGTGACATGTTTTTTCTATCCAAATGAATTTCAATATCCATGAAATTTTCCAAAAATAATGTATACCCTAATGAGCTTTAATTTGATGTGTAATTTGTACTAATCAGATAAGTACACAAAAAGTTATGATTATTGGAAGTTGCACATTCATTCTAGGCAGGATTTTGTGAAAGAAGTGAATAATTGAGAATTCTGGAAATGTGTGCATGTAACTGGCAGTGCTAACTATTTTTCTCTTAAAGTGAACTTAATAAGGATCACATTGAACTTTAAACCAACGCAATTGGAGTTTTGTAAAATTAGTTATGATTTTTCAAAGTATAGTGAAGAATCTGCCAGCTTTATATCTTGTGCGAATTTAAGACTTAATGTCACAAATGTAATAATTAGGAACTCCAAGGGGTACGATTAGGCCCTTAAAGTTGTTGAAGGCCCATGTAGCCTATTGAACATTTATTTATCATGGCTCTAATAATATGACCATTTATCTAGGGCCATAAGATGACAAAGAAGGGACAATGGAAGCAACTTCAGTGGTTGGAAGAAAATGTATAAAAGGAGACTCAAAGACAAAAGATAGTGAACTTACCCTACTTGCGTGTATTGATGTGTATGCTTGTGTGTTGATTTGCAAGATTACTTTACTTGTCTATGTGTAACATAGTTGAATGATTGAAGCTCTGTTTTCTATTGATGATATGGTCATATGTAAGAAATGAGAAGCATTGAGCATGCAAATATGTCATTATGTTAACATGAGCCTACATAGGGCAAGTATATCATACACTAGCATTTGTCTTACATTTATTGTTTGGTATTGTTTGCTACTGCGATTCCCTTGAATCTCTTCCTCCCCCAACCAACTATATAGACACATGAGCACAGAGGAGGAGTGCAAGATGATGTGCCAAGTGAAGAAGTTGCAAAGAAGAATTGAAGATTGTTACTTGCTAATCGTCATGTATAAAATAACGTTAGAGGTGATTAATTATATAATCTACATGAATGATGAATTGTTTCATAAGTGTAACCCCCTCACCATAATTACATCCGGTTTAAGAAATTAAAGTGAAATAGAGACCAATAAGACAAAAACAATCTTAATAATCCCTCCTCACTTTAAGATGAGGTGTTTAGAAAACAGTTCAAAATATCTTTAGCATAGTCTCACATTCACATTCGCATATAATTACTTGAGAAATCAAATCATATTGATAAATATCAGAGTGCACAACTTAAATCCCGGCAACCCCGGGTTACATATATATATAATGGGTTAAAGTTTCCTAAAATGGGGATTACATATCCAAAAATAATCATATTTACATCCTATCTACATACAGTAATCCCAAACTAAAATAGATAACCAACAATCCAAAATTTACATGCCCCTAAGAAATCCGAACCACTCCCGGTTGTCTGCTTCCTTTTGAGCTACATGCCCTATCTGAAATGTTAGTCATTAGAAAGAATGAGATTCTAAAGAATCCCAGTAGTAAAAAAATCATTCATACAATATATAAACACATAGCATGTAAGTTTATCATGTTCAGCAGCAACTCAATGACTCATGGCTTGCACCAGAAACGACAGCACTCACAGCTGTAATCACAATGCAATAGCTTTCGCTATAATCTCAATGCCTGCTTTCACCGTAAACATTATGCCAGCTTTCACTGTAATCACTATGCCCGCTTTCACGGTAAACATTATGCAGCAACATCTCAAGGCTTGAGCATCACAAAGCTCCATAAAGCGTCACAAGGAATCACAAAGCAGCAGCAACAACACAATGCATGACAAACATACATACAATGATTCACACACAGTATAAGAGAAAGAGTCACTACATTTTTTAACCAAATTAGGGACAACCGATCAATCTCTTTTCCAAATACTTATTTCCATAATACTCTAAGTTGGTTATCATTTAAAATCTTTAGGATAACCATTAGAGGCCTAAACATATGCTAAAAGGGTTAGAAGAAACTACCCTGAAAACCCCTTTTCGGAAGCATGACACTAATTTTTAGCTAGCTCACTCAAGTGAAGATGACATCACTCGAGTGATAAGAGACTTGCACTCGAGTAAGAATAGCTCTCACTCGCAAGTGTTTGACAATGAGCAACAACCATGGCCAGAAGGTGTTCACAACACTGGAGCATATGGGATTGCACTTCGAGTGATAACTCCAAATTCACTCGAGTCCCCGAAATTGCAACACAAGAATTGACAAACTGAGAGTAGAGCCAACTTCAAAGGGAAAAGCTCACTCGAGCATGACCCTTGGCACTCAGGTGAGAAGACTACACTTGTGAGTGTCCAAACATACTCTTGAAAATTGGCCATCGAGTGAGGACCCGAGAGCAACCCTAACCATAAACTCACTCCATCACTCGAGTGAACCCATGCTCACTCGAGTGATCACCAATATCACTCGCAAGCTGAGAAGTGCACTCAAGCTTTCTTCATGAAAACCCAGGCAAAACACAAAGGAGAATAGGAAATTACATGACAGCACTAGAGTGATACCCCCTCACTCGAGTGATACTATCAGATTGCCATATGCAACAACTAACAGGAATTCTGAGATTTGCCAAAATTGATCCCAATGGTTCCCAAACTTCACACAAAGCTAATTCCCACTCAAAATCCCATAAGGAACCTATTGGTAACATCTAAAACACTCAAAACCCATCCTAACAACAATTCATACTCTTGGGTGTCTATAATACACACCATACCCAAATTCATTCAACTCACTTCCAAAATTCCAAACCACATCCAACACTCAAATAACTCCACAATAAACCAATTCCAATATCATTCATCCTATAATCTATACATTCAAAATTGGCAAAAAAACTAGGGCAAATTTTAGAATTTATCAACCTTAACCAAAAATCATAATAAATATACCAAAAAGTATTAAATCCTTACTGATTCACTTTTCCAAAATCAGAACCTTGATTATCAAACTTCCAATTTGCTCCAACACCCAAACTACCACCTTTCAAAATTCTGAAACCACCAAAATAGAGCTCTTAACACTATAAACAAGTTTAATGAAGAGGATTTGAGCATATAAGGATTATTACTCACCAAAAATTCAAGCTTTCTCTTTCTCTTTCCACCTTGATCACCAAAAAATGGAGAAGAAGGAGAGAGATTATGAAAGATGAGGAAGATGATGAAGCATTTTTTCCCTATTTCCTATACTGCCCACCAAATAAGAGAGAGAAGAGAGAGAAAAAGTGAGTTTTGACTTTTGGCATCATCCTATGGTCCACCATATTGCCACTTGTCAACATCTTGTTCACTCCCTCCATGAGCTCACATAAGCTTAAAGCATAGGATTCTGACCCATAGCTAATAGATCTTAACCCTTGATCTCTAATCACCAATGAGTTTCCTCTTTAGTAATGATCAATTGGTCAGTAATTTTCCAATTTTACCATTTCACCCTGGTTTTCACTATGATTATTAAATTATCACTATGAACATTTATGTCAAATTCGCATCACATTTATCCAAAAGTGTTTAATTACACTAATTACAATCAATCTCAAAGTCATTAGCCCTTAATCTCAGATTGGGTCATTACAGTAAGCACAATAATTGAACTAGGAATAGGTAATCGCATAGTACGAGCTCATTAGTTAAGTAATCTGAGGAATTGATAAGCCAAGAAAAACCTTGATAATAATGAATGGAAGAATTGAAAAGTTAAAGTGAATAGTAACCCCATGAGTAAAGTTAATTAATCTGGTAAATATGATTTTACCAAATGAATAGTACCCTAGAATAATTGTCAAAGATTTTGGCTGGGAGCTTGATTCTCTTGAGCCATCATAATAAAGTTAATGCTTCCAATGCATAATAAAGGGGCATAAGTTTGGGCGTTACATATATAATTAAATAAATAACATTTGTAAATATGAGATTATTATGTATTATTCAAGTATTACCACATATTATGATGGTTCTTCACATGTGCTCATTAATTATTATCATAGGAATGCTTATATTATAGCATCACCGAGACTCAATCCATAATAGGTGTTATATTAGAGTCATTATAACAGGTTTAGATTAAATAATGATTCATAACCATAATGTATCTGAGCGGAGCATATATAATGCCCGCTTATATAACGGTTTAGAATTGTGATGTATAGTAGATAATAACTATCATGTATCTCAATTTTTATAGTAGTGAGAGTAACATTATAGCATGGCATTTATATTGAATGTGTTAAAGAACTACAAATGAGAAGCAAGTAAGAAGATCCTTGTTTTATTGCTATTTAAGTCCCATGATGGGTTAAACCCTTCCATTGTTATCCTTTGACTTCAATAACTTCCCATTTTTAATAGATTTGAGACATATTTTGATATATATGGGAAGTCATCAATATTAAATTAAAGAAATTTTTTTGGGATTTTATGAGACATCAATTTGGTGTATCATTTGTGAGATTTCAAATTAAAATAGAAGTTTTTAATTTTAGGAAAGAAACACTAATAAATAATAATAATGGGAAGTTTTCTCAAATAAAAAATAAAAAAGATTCATAATTATTATTATTATTATTATTATTATTATTATTATTATTATTATTATTATTATTATTATTATTTACTTTTCTTTTCATTGATAAGAAGAACCCTATTTGGGAAGTTTTGGGAGGAGGAAATATAGACGTGTGTGTGTGTGTGAGGCATAGCGAGAAGGTGTGTCCTACTTTATTGGTTGGTGACGGCAATACAAGAGCTCATAATTTAAAGAAAGGAGATTAAAGATTGGAGATGTATAAGATCTATAGTACATATGAAAATTTAGCTTTGAATTCTTGTTTCTCCTTCCTTTCTCTTCTTTCTTTTGTCTTTTATTTTATCTTTGGTTAGATATTATTTGATTAATGACAATGTTTGGTTTATGTGGCTAACCCTTCATTTTGTATTATTTAGTTTGATTATGGATTAGTATATAACAATTTTTATCATTAGCTGCTTTAATAATATAAGGGCAAAGGTGCAAATTTATCAATAAACAATATCGCTATGTGCATCCATAAGAGCTATCTATTTTTGATTCACAAAGTATCAATAATCAATTGTTTTGGTAGCAATTTTAACAACGATGTTACCTATCCTTTACTTTGGTAGCAATAAACAATATCGCTATGTGCATCCATAAGTGATAACTAGATAACGTCATTGTTAAAATTGCTACCAAAACAATTGATTATTGCTACTTTGTAAACTGAAAATATATAGTTCTTATGGATGCACATAGCGATATTGTTTATTGCTAAATTTTTACCTTCACCCATAATATTATATTTGTTGATTTAATTGTATACTTGATTATCTTGAAACATGATAAATGTGATTGGGATTTATTTTGGTGTTCTAAAGAAGCCTAAACATAAGAAATTTAGAATATACCTTCAATTGAATTGTGTAGGATTAAGGTCTCGGACTTAATTTTCTTGTAGGATAGATATATACTTACCGGCCCTACATAGTCACGTTAGGCTTGCACTTAATTTAGCCCAATTAAGCAATCACATAAAACAATAGGGATTAATATAATTGGAATTCCTTGTAGTAGATCGAATAACACCTTAGGTAATTAAGAGTCCTAGACTAGCAAATATAACTTTAAATGCAAGTAGGGGGAGAAATTAGATACTATAGAGTAATCAATGCTATAATAATCTAAGTCACTACTTAAAATCTAGAATCATCCTTATACTTAGTTTTAGTTAGATTTAATTTTTTTAGCTAACATTTATTCCTATCTATGATTCAAATTGTGTTAACTTAACTGAAGTAAAAGTGTAAAGTCATTACTCAACTGCATTGTTGATACCAAGTCCTACTGGGAACTACATCGTACTCACTCTTTATTACTTGATATGGCTCATACACTTGCAAAATCTTAGGCTATAATTTTTCCCTTATAAATTTTTTGGTGTCATTGTCTAGGATTTGTGTACCCATACTCTTTGGTTGGAATTAATTGAGTATTAGTAGTTTAAGCTTGAGTTTTTTGAATATTTTTATATTTTTCCTTATTTTTTTCTTTAAAAAAATAAAAAAAATGGATTATTCACATCATTCAATTTGTTTAACCAATTATAGATCGTCAAATCTCTGTTCTTTTATTGGAGTTGCATGTGGATGACATGAGACAAGCAATGTAAATGTTAGTTGCACTGAAAATTCTTCTCCTTATAATTGCCTTTCTTATGTTTATGGTGGCATTTATATGTGCATTGTCTATATAGCACAACTAGTCATTATATGAGAGATGATTTCACTAGGAATCAAACTTTATTTGATAATTCTTTTTGTCCAAGTGGAATTTTAAAGCAACATGAGTCTTGGGATCTATATGTCAACTATTATACAAAAGAAATTACCCACTGTTCCATTCTCATCCACATTTTGAGAAAAACACCCTTGAGTATAAGCAAAAGTCTCATTTAGAAAGATTTTTTGAGAAGTTTGTGGAATCATCATAGAGATTTATAAGTGAGGAAAATGAATTAGTCACTGGAGTTGAGTTAAGGGTCTAAAATATTGAATCATATTTGACTCAAATTGTTTCATCCCTTGAGACTATGAAGAAAGATAATTCCTTAAGCATGATGACCACTTTTTGTGTTGATGATGATTATTATAAGGAAGTTGAGGATATGCAATTGCCTGAGACTTTTGACAATATAAAAAATAAATGTAACCTTGACATTAACTTAGGAGAGAGTATTAGATGTCTAATTGAGGTTCTAATTGTGGAGCCTAATCTTTTTGACTTTGATCTTGAGGTTAATGTAAAGATACCAAAAGTTGTTGCTCATAACTCTCTTATTAAAGTGTTGACTCTTACTGATGTGAGTCAAGTAAATTTTGTCGCATGCTCTAGATTCTTAGAAGCTCCTATATCTAATTGTAATGTTGTGCATTTTGAGCTTTCTTTAAATTCATTAAATGCTTGTACCATAAGATTGTCTATGATTAAGGAACTATGAGATAGAAAGACTCTTAGGGACTATGTGATTTGGCTCTATCGGGCAAAGGCTTGGTATTTGTAGGCAGTATAGATTAAGTGTCAGTGCAAATATGCATGGGACACATATACGGTGCCATTGGGTTGGTTGAAAGATGTCACCTAGCTATGTCATGAGGAATTGGACTGATTGGTCAAGCGAAATATGCTGGTATAGGTGTACACATGGCATTTTCAAGGTACATATATGTACTGTATGTTTTAGAGTGGACGCTGATGTGTGGTGCCATGTGAGGCCTATACATATATACTATAGCCTAGCATCATTTGACGGGCCTCAGTATATGTGAAACAATCCCAACTAAGTCCCGGGTGAAACCCGAGTAAACACCGATAAAGAAACTTTATTAAAGTAGCTTTAATAAAGTAAGCAATCATGATTAACTTTTATGTTGGCTGAGCAAGAAGATGACAAGTGTCCCCTAATCATTACAAAGAACAATGTCACTTTTGTGTTGGAAGAGTAAGGAGGTGACAAGTGTCCCTCATTATTACCAATACCTTTATGCCTTTTGAGTTGTCATCACCGAGGGGTACCACCTCACCTTCAACCGAGGAAATCCACTGGTCTCTGATCCAATCACCAGACTAACTTTCTCGAACATCAAACCCAGGAGCCGGGGGAAAACCATTAGACCCTCACTGTCCCTAAAAATTTGGATGGCTAAAGGCCCAAGAAAAGAAGTGGGACCTACTTTATTAAAGTAAGTGACATGTGTCACTGAATCACTAGATCACCAGTCAAAAACGTGGATCCTCAAATATGATATATGAAGCAAAAGTTCATCAAATATTGCATTATTAATATATTGTAAAATATTTGCTAGATATAGTTACTGATCTAAATGAGAATTCTTATATTTCATGTTCCAACTAAAAAATGCTTTAATCAGCATAAATAAAAAAAGAGAGACATTCCTGAAGCATGAGAAAATGATCGGTTCCAAAAGAAAAGAAAATGGAGCAAATAATCAAGATGATCATATCAAGAAAGCAATAATTGAGACATAACTATGTGTAAGACCCCATAAGAGGTTCAAGTAGCTAAAACCAATAAAGAGACCTTAATTAGTTATGTCACAAAAGAAAAGGGAAACAAAAAGATAAAGTTGTCGCCAATAGTTTTTTTTTAATAAAATTATGTGATCAAAAGAGGATCATGTATGCAAATATGTCATGGAATATAGATATATAGATAGTTGGCCAACAGAAAAGAAAAAGCACAACATGCAATATTATAACATGAATTTGAGTAGCCAAGCATCTGAAGTGCAATATTGGTATCACAAAAATGGGCATTTTCTTGAAAGCTCAATGTTGATAAGACATTATCTTGTAGTGTATCAAATTTTCATATGTCTTGTTAATTTGGAAGTCTGACAGTATATGAAATTTTGATATGTATCTTAGGAACATGATTATAACCTGTGACTTACTATATTATGAATTGTATATGAATCCAAGAAGGGTTTGAAATGTTAGAAGTATATATCTAGAACATTATTATACTTATAAAATCCCTGAAGGATTAAATACATACATGATTCAAATCTAAACATATGAAAGTCCCTGAAGGATTCAAGTTGCTAGAAGCACATGATTGATGAAAATCCATGAAGGATCCAAGTTGCTAGAAGCAAACATTTTAATCGAAATCTTTATATGGTTTGATGCAACCAAGGTATATGTGATATTACTTACTTAATAAATGTCTATTGAAGAAAGGATGTAAAATATCTATCCTGCTCACATATTTTTATGAAAATATCTGAAAGTAAGTTTATTATAATTGCATTTTATATTGAATAGTTTAAATATCTTTGGAACTTTTGTGAATTGCTTGACCTCTTGAAGAGCTTGCAAAGTTGTGAATTGCTTGACCTCTTGGAGAGCTTACCAAAGGTGTGAATTGCTTCAATTCCTGATGATTGAGCTTGCTAGAGTTAAGAATTACTTAAAGAAAGCATTTGAAATAAAGGATTTGAGAAGAATAAAATATTTTTTTATGGAGAAATGCTTGATCTTGAAGTACCATGTCTTTAGGCATCAAGAAGGTAATGAAGAAATACTTGGTCCAGAAGTATTATATATTAGTGTAATTGAAGAATTTATGTGCATCAGGTACACATGACTTGATATATCATTTACTTATTAGAATTATATAGTTATTCACCAACATAAAGACATTAGAATGAACTACATCAACAAAATAGAGTGAAATTAGCATCCAGGAAATCCATCTCAATCAAATCTAGCATATTTATTCACCAAGTCACTTTCTACAATAATATTTGGAAAGCTTATTCGTGATATCAAACTTTACAAATTCAAAGGTATAAACTCACATTGCCAAGAGGTGGAGCTGATACACACTATACTCTATTTCCATTATCTGTGGTTTTATTCCTCTGGGGTTTTCTAACAAGATTTTTAACGAGGCAGTACTGGATAGCATATCAACGAATGATGTACTTTTTTTCTTCCGACTACTAGGTTTTTGTTGCACCAGGTTTTTCCCAATTGATGTTTTTTAGTGAGGAACATATGCCCTTATCTTATTTTCACATTTTTTTCGAGTGCTTGCAAGCAGTTCGGTGAGCAACACAAGAATAGCGTAAATATACTGATAGATTGATACAATGCATTTGATTACATTACCGATTTTCCCCCAAAATATCCAAAAATAAACTACATATAACCATCATCTTTGTCTCAAGATCCGCACTCATCAGCTTCCCATGCTACCACCTTGGCGTTAGAGCCTCTAGTTCCCACTAGAACATTTTTATTTATGAAAAAGGGTGAGATTCAAATGAATATCGGTAGTAACAGACAATCGGTCCTAGAAAATGCAATAATAAATATGTCAAATATCGCATACAGTAATATTATAATAACATATAATCTGGTTCGGTCGGGAACATTCAGAGCCAACCACTGTTGCAACCCCTACTCGTTTCGTACCTCAGCTGGCTCGTGACCACCAACTGGGCATATTGGTGTACCCATAGGTACTATATTCAGTCATGTTCAGTGTACCCGTAGGCACTATGTTCAGTCAAGTTCAGTGTTTCATACATATTACGGAAGATGACATACACAAAGTATATAAACATTGACATAATGTATAAAAGATAGAATTACTACCTTGAACCTTTTACACCTCATAAAACGTGCCTTGAAGTTTGTGCTAATGACTCGAGCTCTCAACTTGGTCCTAAAATTACAAATGTACAAGAATTTGGTTAAAACCCATTCATGTACTACTTTAGACATTTTCATAGTGTTTTTAATGGTTATATTATTCTATACTAAAAAATTACCAAAATGCCCCTGCGGACCCGGCCCGGCCCGACTCCGTTGTACTCAGTCCGACCATACTTTCTTGAAATTTTGACCCATGCTATTCTAACATATTTTTCCCAAGGAATCTATTTCAGGCCTGGGTATTACCAAATTCACTGCCAAAAGACAAAAATACCCTTGGTAGCCCCTTCTTTAGGGTTTCAGGGGCATTTCGATTATTATGCTTTTTAGAGCTTTTTTGGAAAAGTGTTCAATTGTAACCCTACCTAATTTTCTCTCATAAACATCATGAAATCATCATATTATCAAAAATTCAACTCTAACCCTTCCAAACAGCACTAGCTGAAACATAAGATTCTTAGGAAAAAAATTGGGGTTTTCGAATTCTGACTCCGCAGACTTGCTCCTTTCTACTTCTAATTACTTTATTAACTATTTAATTACATTCCCAATATGATTTAGACTCAATTTGGGTAGCATAACGCCTAGGGTGCAATGTTTCCCAAATTTTACAACCACAGCAAATTAACCAAAAATTCACCGATTAAATCAACCACAGGAGTCAGAACAACCAAAGATTGAAACTTATGAAGTTACCTTTAGCTCCTTCTTGTTGTTCTCTTGTTAGACGAAACCCTAGCCTCTCACACTTCAAATTTTTTGCTTCAACAACCTTGAATCACATAGAGGAGAAGTTTAGGAGAAGGATTACACACGTTAGGAGCTAATTTACCGAAGAAATCACTTACCTTTACAAGTTTTCTCCTTCCTTCTCTCTAAAAATCAAGCAAGCTCTCTCGCTCTCTTGGACATTCAAAACTAGCAGAAATGAAGGTAAAGAGGAAGAGAAATGGCGTTTGTAATGACCCTTAATTTCCATAATTATTTAATTTCCAAAATCCCCATTTTCGGATTTATGCAAATTCTAGCAGATTTTTTGCCCAAACTTTGAAAAATCATAACAAAATTTGTAGATATCGTATTAGAGTGATTTCAAAGGTTACAGATCCCTTATTGAGTCTAATTTCAAGGAAACATATAGCCCTTTACCAATTGGAAGCACAAAATTTCCAAAATTAAATTCTTTGAATGCTGTTCCAAAAAATCAACAGTTTTTCTAGAGTAATTTCAAAAATTCATAACTCTTTGCATAGAATTCCAAAAATTACCAATAACCTATCAACTTAAAGCTTAGGATGTCTACTTTCATTATAGAAAATTTCATAATTTGTGCTCATCATTTATTCATACAAAATCACATGACAAAATCGCTACCTCCCAGGGAATCTCACTGGAAGCATTGTTCACATTCTCCAAAATACACCATTTTATTGAATATTTCAAATAATTACAATACATTTGGTGAATGTAAAATTTGGGGTGTTACAGAACATCCATATATAATGAGCATCCAAGAGGAAGTGTTATGTATATCATATTTATGTGAATGTTTATATATCTCCATTATCTCTGTTATATCCAATATCCATATTTATCTCTTATTGCTATCAAATCTCTAGATATCGATTCTATTGAGATTGTAAAGTTATGCCTATAAATAAAGGGCATGAGTTATGTATGGTTTATACCCTTAAATAGTGAATAAAAACCTTTTTTCTTATTCTCATATTCTCTCTTTCTCTTCTCATATTTCTCTTTATTTATAACAAAAGTTACTTTTTTATATAACATTATTTTCCCACATAATATTGATATTACTTCAAATTAACTTAGTGTCCGTTTTTACATCTCATTCAACACAACTTATTACTTTAATTGTGAAATTAAAATCATAATAGTTTACCAGCAAATGGCGTTAATGAGAGACTACAGCCTTTAATATTGTAAGTTCGATAAGAGTTGCCATTATATATTCTGTTTTCTTCCAACCAATTTTCTTATGCTTGATGCTTGCCTCTTCACTTTATTTCTTAGTCTTTCCTTCCTTTTCTTATCCAACGGGGAGGTAAAGAGAGGAGATTTTTTTTTTTTGAAAGGAAAAAAAAAGTAGAGGGCTAGTACTAACAGTGGCACTACAAAAAAAATGGTATTCTGTAGCGGTGGTATTGTAGCGGTTATATCAAACCGCTACAAATTATAGTATTTGTAGCGCTTTTAAGCTAAACCGCTACAAATTTGTAGCGGCAAGCTACGCGCCAAGTGGCGCGACAGATTACCCTCATTTTTTGTAGCGGTTAGGTAGAACAAACCGCTACAAATATGGCGCGAAATTCCCTTCAAAACTTGTAGCGGTTAATAAACAAAAACCGCTACAATATTCCCCGCCACTTGGCGCGACCAAGACCCGCCAACAGTGTAGCGGTTATTTGTAGCAGTTATAGCAACAAAACCGCTACAAAATGCCAAATGTCAGGTTTTTGTAGCGGTTATAGGGATATAACCGCTATAGAATTTCAGGAGTCTCCAAGTTTGTAGCGGTTATGGGCCATAACCGCTATAGAATTTCAAAGGTTCTTGTAATTTGTAGCGGTTATTATAAAACCACTATAAATTTAAGGCGCCCTGGGTGCTTTGTAGCGGTTATTGGAATAACCGCTACAAATTTTTGGCCTATTTAAGGAGGCCGCCTCCCTCATTTTTCTGTTTGCTCATTTTGTTTCTTGGGATTTCTCTGAGTAGTTTCTTTTAGATTTGAGCGTTTAGACATCTGTGAAGGAGTTTTTGCTACAGTATTTCTTAGTATTTGCACTTGAGGTACATATATAACAAGTATTTTATTTGTATTTGTATTTTTATTAGATTTTTGCATAATAATGTGACTATTTTTTTTTAATTTTTACAGTTGATATGGCTTCAAGAGAGGATAAGGGGAAGGCCCTTGAGGTCCCCAGACCGATTTTACGGGGTGGCAGCAGCCGAGCAGGGGACAGAGGGAGGGGACAGCGCGGAGGCAGGGCGACCACATCATTTTAGCCCATCCCCCTACAGGAGTCGGCCCAACCACAGGCACCGCAGACGATCCCACAAGAGACGACTGTACCAAAGGTGCCTGAGTTTAGGGGGCAGATATCAGCGTCGAGGACTACGACGAGGAGGAGTTTGAGATCCCGATTAGGATCAGGGAGATGGAGCAGTTCCTCGATGAGGAGGAGGCTCGAGAGCAGAACAACCCACGAGGGTCATCTTCGCGGTCCACTGGGTTTGAGGTGCAGGTCCAAGGTAAATAAATTTTTTAATTTAATAAATTATTTATTTAAATTCAAAATGTTAACTTTGAATTACAATTTATCTAACGTGCGGTAAACTATGCAAATGAGCAGGGGAACGTGTCGACGAGGAGGTTGGACGTGGCCGGTGTGAACAGTATGGACCGGACCCTGCGAGTTATAGTGCCGTGTAATAAGGGCACTGACCAGCCCATCGACAATGGGGGTCACATGTTCAACTACTTCTTGAACGACCTAGGCGCGAATTGGATATGGTTCCCCCTTCACTTCAGGACGTGGAGGCACGTTCCGAAGGGGCCGAAGGACTAGGCTTGGGAGGAGGTAGTTCAGGTAATTAATAGTATTTAATTAATATTTTTTGTAATTAATTATATTTAATTAGTATTTTTTTAATAGGATTTTTGTAGTTAATGATATTTAAATAATTTTTTTGCAGCTGCGGTTTGCCGTCCGGGCCAACCGGAAGAGGTACACCCTCGTGAAAATAGGTGACGGCTGGAAGAACAGGAGGAACCGTCTCTTCCGCAGGTGTTTGAGAGCGTCCCGGGCGGCGTGCCGCATAACGACTAGGCGGGTTTTGTCCAGTGTAGGAGGAGCGCTGAGGGGCAGGTAATGTATTTATTTGATTATTTATATACTTTTTGTAATTGTTAATTATTAAATTATAATTTCAATTTAATTATTTTTAATTTGAAATTTATTAATTTTAAATGTTTTTATTGTTTTAATATATTTAATATTGTTTTTTTCCAGGAGCTTTCTCAAAGGAACACCAGGATCTGTGCGTAGCAGACGATCCACCACACAGTAGGATCGAAGACCTTTGTTGTCATCTACAGCGAGCTGGTAACTTTTCAAAATATCACTAACTTTTAGTTGGTTATTTCATAATACTAATTAATTGAATTTTGTAATTGTTTTAGGTGAAGAAGGCACAGCAGGAGAACCGTCAGGCGGACTATGGGGAGTTGTACATCATTACACAAAGACACCATGACCGGACTACGACCTCTCAGCAGGCAGAGGCCGCCATTGTAAGTAATTTTATTATAATAATTTTTATAAAACCAACTTAATAATGAAAAATGCTAATTAGTAATTGTTTCATAAAATGGCAGGAGCGGATGCAGCAGTCGCAGGCTGAGTTGTGACAGACCCAGGCCGAGGAGTCACAGGGATCAGTGGACCCGACGGCTCCTTTGAAGGCGGGTTTGGCTCAGGCTGAGCACCCCGGACATGTGCGGGGGATGGGGATAGGTGCCAGACCTAGCATGGTCTACGGCAAGAGCGCCGCCTCTGAGGCTGGCAGCTCTAAAGGGGTCAGATGTCCGAGGGACGAGTCTATTGACCAACTGCGATCAGATTTAGAGCAGCAGATGGCACAGCAGTAGGAGCAATAGCAGCAACAGATGCACCAGCTACATCTGCAGCAGATGCAGCTCCAGGCTGATATGATCTACACTCAGCAGACGCAGTGGCATGATATTGCGAACAACATGCTCCAGCGGCCATGAAGTCGCTTGTTCCCGGACGAGCAGTATCCATTGGTTTCCCCTGTCCCTCGGTACGTCGTTGCGACTACTACTCCTCCTCCTCCTCCTCCTGCTGATGATGATGGTGCGGTTCACTCTGCGCAGCGGCTCGATCCAGCAGCACCTGAGGGAGCACCAGATGATCAACCCCCAGCTACTTAGTTTAGGACATCTTTTTTTATTTGTTGTTGAAACATTTGTAAATATATATATATATATATATGAGTTTGTATTTCAGAACTTAAATTCTTATTGTGTTTAATATAATTATATTTATATTATTAGACCGCGTTGTTGAATTTATGAATTAATTGCAATAATATTATTTATATTTCTAAATAAAAAAAAATAAAGCATATATATATTTGTAGCGGTTTTAAATAAAAACAGCTACAAATATATATAGTTGTAGCGGTTCTACAAGAAAAACCGGTACAACAATATATATTTTTGTAGCGGTTTTACAATAAAAACCGCTACAACAATATATATTTTTGTAGTGGTTCTACAATAGAAACCGCTACAAATATATATATATATATGGTTGTAGCTGTTTTACAACCAATTGGAGCAACTGAGAACTTCAAACTAACGGCAACTGAGAAGTTGCAAGAACATAGACATGTCTTGATTAATTGCACTCAAGTTGAACCTTTCATACGGTAAGAATTGTACACTCATATGTTATTCGATCTATATCTTTCGTAACATTTCTCACTTTCATTTCACTATCGCCTTTCCATTATTAATTGCAGGGAATTCAGAAGTCATGTGAAGCGTCAACTCAGGATCCGTACATATACATCTTCGGAAGTTTATAGGAGGGTCCACAGAGAATTCCCGAGCTGGTTTGCGCGCAGAATACTAAATGACCACAACCCACACTCACCAGATTTCAGAGCTCTCGCAATCGGCCCTCTTGATCATGCAAAAAGGTTTACAGCATACAATGTTAATGGATTTAAGTTTTGCACGGTTTCACGGGATCAAGGATTGCAAACTCAGAATTCGGGTGTTTATGGCACATTTGGGACAAGGAGTTATACAAGTAGCAGTGGCACCAACATGCAGTTCGAAGCCATCCCTTACTATGTCAAGCTTCTTGATGTGGTCGAACTTAATTATCAAGGCCGTTTCACCGTGACGCTGTTCAAGTGTTTGTGGGCAAATACCACTACTTCTCGAGGACTGACAATTGACGACTTAGGGATCACATCAGTCAATTTCTCACAACCGATTCATACTAGTATTTCTCAAGATGATGAGCCGTATATTCTAGCTTCAGAGGCACATCAGGTTTATTATGTCAAGGACGAGAGGCACAGGGATTGGCATTTGGTCGTTCATCTAAAGCTACAAGACCTTTATGACATGGGTGAAGGCGATAACATCGTCTATGAGAGTAAGCCATTTCAGCCAGCCGATTTTGAAAACTACTTCCCTGAAAGCGATGACAATTTACCTCTACTGCGGTGAGTTTTTTTAAGTCCACGTCATTTAAATTAAATTTTTTAAATTTAATAAAACATCCATAACAATAATTTTTCTACATAATTTCTGTAGGGATAGCGACGATGAGTGATCAAATTCAAATTATGTTTTTCTCTTTAAAAAAAACTGGAAAAAATTTTAAAATAAAATTTTAAAAATTTTTTTTAAGAAAATAAAATAATATTTGTAGCGGTTATTAAACCGCTACAAAAGTAACAATAACCTCTACTAAATAAAAACCGCTACAAAATCGACATATTAACCGCTACAAATAGTACGTGGATCCCTATAAATACCCTTACCATAACTCATTTCAAACACTCTCTAATTTCTTTTCACCTTACCTTTCTTTCATTTTCTCTCATTTACAACTTCTTTTGTATGAGTAGAGGAGCAGAATAATACGATCACTTATGGTAACAAGTTTTTTTATTTTTTTTACAATACTTCTTTCCTTTATATAAAATTTATTCTCACCATTTATTTTTTCAGATATATTAGAGCTGTATCTCATTTTCATATATTTTTCATACACAATTACATTATATTAGACAACATAATAATTCCTTATTACCTACGTATCCTTAATAATATTATTAATATAATTTTTATACTAATCCAATTAAATTAAATTTATCCTTTTAATTTATTAATAAGCTAATTAAATTAGATAAACTAATAAAAAAAGAAACTAATTAATTTAATATTAAAAGAACAGAAACAAATGATTTTATATTTTTTAAAAAAATTTTAAATATTTGTAGCGGTTATTAAACCGCTACTAACAAACGCGCCTTTTTAAACTCAAATTAAATTTTTTGGTGTTAAATTTGAATTTCATGAAATTAGTAGCGGTTTTATAACCGCTACAAATTTCATAAAAATTCAAAATTAGTAGCGGTTTCTTAACCGCTACGAAATTGAAAAAAATGTCATTTTTCTTTTCCTGCCTTCAAATTTTCAATTTTTTATATTTGTAGCGGTTATATAACCGCTACAAATATTTCTGAAAAAAAATTTCGTTCATGGGGATGTTGTAGCGGTTTTTTGTAACCGCTACAAAGTATGTAGCGGTTATGTTCCTTGAGTAGCGGTTTTATATAACCACTACAAAACCGCTTGCAACATACGATTTAGTAGCGGTTTTCCTAACCGTTACTAATGTTGTTTGTAGCGGTTAAAACCGCTACTAATACCCATTTTTAACCGCTACTAATACCCATTTTTAATCGCTACTAAATCCCTTTTTTTTTTTTGTAGTGTGGGGGTAATAAACTGGATCAAACTCATAACCTCCCACTTACGTGTACTATTATAATGTTAAGAACTATTTTAATTTTTTTCTCTCTATATATTCAAAAATAATAAAATACTCTTATTTCAATGAATCACTCAACATTTTTTGAAGTCACTAAATTTACTAAACAAATGTAATACATTATTCATTATAAATCTTCATTAATATGTTTAAAAACAAATTGGATTTACTTACGTAAGATCAATTCAACATCTTCGGGAAAGTACAAGAGTTTGAGTAATCGCATGGTTAAGTTTAATAATTGCAAAAACAGGGTGTTTTTATCGACAAGTTGTTGGTTGATATGGTGAAAGATCTCATCTTTGCAAGTAGATAAATACAAGTTTAAATTTTGAGAACGTGCTTGTTAGGGGGGCTTTAACCTTAATACTTCTAGTTCGAAAAAGATTATTCTCAAGTCCAAAGGGATATGGATTATTTTAAGTTTACACCAAAAAAAGGAGTTTTTTTCTTGGTTTTGAGACATTATTAGCCCACCTCTATACTACCTGTAATAATATTCGAAATTCTCAATTAATTTTTTTCTTTTGACAATTAGATTTTACATAAAATGGGAGAAATTTTGATATTTAGATAATGTAACTACGTACTGACACACGCCACCATGTCAATGTCTCGGTTTAAACTCAAGACATCTGCAATGGAGGTGGAAACGCTTGTCATTGTGGTTGCTAGTAATCAACAAAAATTTTGAATTCTTAACATGATGAAATAATGTAATTTTGCAATTTTTACAAACTTTCAAAAAAAGTCCTGAAAATTGTCCATTTTAATTTATTTTTCAAATTATTAAAAGGGTTATTCAAAATTGCTTTGTAAGATATCAAAATGCCTCTTATGCAAAAATCAATGATTAAAAGAAATAAACAATTGGGAAATTTGGGCATTATTAGAGGCCCCATGCCCAATTTCCCCTGTTTAATTTTTATTTGTTTTTAAGAGCATTTTCAAACATTTAAAAACTTCTCTAGACTAGTTTGAGTCACAGATA
The DNA here is from genome assembly GCA_963210345.1 of Inga oerstediana. NCBI lineage: Eukaryota > Viridiplantae > Streptophyta > Magnoliopsida > Fabales > Fabaceae > Inga > Inga oerstediana. The sequence goes on along the minus strand of OY723411.1, from coordinate 13,863,770 downwards.
TGTTATGTTGCAATATATATAATGCCTCATATCCTTAATATAAGAGCTAGTTGGGGATTTGGTTTGATCTTAAATATAGGACTCTAATCCAATTTATCTCCTAAATTTATAATATTTTTCAAAGTATTTCCAGTTATTGCACGCATTAAGGAGTTTCTAATAATGTGAAAGGTCCATGCATGAAAAAGGCTAAATGATGTTTAGCAAGCTTGCTTCGTAACTGACTCGATCGTGTTGTGTGAGGCAGTGTGTTCTTCGTGATCGTTATGCACACGTGCATGAACCGATATGTGATTACTAGTACCATTTTTTCTTCAAAAACAATTGTTATTATTTTTTAATAAATACATTTTTGAACATAATTGATATAGCCTTTATTAACTTAGTATTTGTTTCTCCGCGCCCATCCAACACAAGTTTCTTTGTTAAAGTCACAACATTTTCCAACAAAATAGCGTTATTGCAATACCACAGTCCAATTAATATTATTAGCTTGGGATGAGGTTTGCCATTATATATATATATATATATATATTATTCGAAAGCCCTTATGGCTTTCATGGTTCCCTCTTCCGTTTATTTCTCACCTTCAACTTCTCTGTTTGATTATGGAGGGAAAGAGGAAGGAAAATTTTAATGCTAACCTTATTTTGTTTCACAGAAGAGAGAAAAGCAATACATCCTCCAGTCCTCTCTATATATATGTTCTACAAATAAATTGTTTTTTTTTTTGCCTTCACAAATAACTTAATTATATAAATAAAAAAATTTTGCTAAAATTGGTTAAAGGTAATAAATATAAAATATATTTTATTTTTCAAAAAATACTCTTACATATGGAGGGAGAGTCAAAATAAGAAAGAATGAATAGGAAAAAGAGGTGTGCCATCTCAGGCAAGAATTTTTTTAATTTGGTTAAGGATATATAATTCCTTTTAAGGCTTAAAGCATAAAGTGTTTTTGCCTCTTTTAATAAGTGTATTTTCGATTTTTGAACTTGTGTTCTTCATTTTATGGGATGAGATTACTTACCATATTAACCAATAATGAAGATTTTATACTATATTAAAAATATTATTGTAATATTAAATTTCAAATAATCATAATAATTTTTCAGAATAAATGTAATATCCCAATTTTCGATTAAGGGCAAATCATGATTATTGTGGATAATTATGAATTTAATTTGAATTATTATGTGTTTTATGGCCATTTTAATTAATACGTCATCATTATTGGGAAATTGAAAGAATGGAATTATGGGCCATAAATTAGTAATTAACAGAGAAATTAATTACTAATTATGGGAAAAATGAGAAATGTAATCAAAATGGCTAATGGAGGGATTAAGATGACTAATTAGTAACTTATTTGGTGAGAACCAATAAAGAAATGACATGTGTCAAGCTTGCTTGTGGAGAGGAGATAAGAAAAAGTCAAATGCACATTTTAAAATGTTTTCTCCCTCTCCCTCTCCCTCTCCCTTCTATTTTCGCTGACACAAGAGAGGCATGGGGGGAGTAGAGTATCATCATTCCTTCTTCACCTCCTTCATACTCCTCTCTCTCTTTCTTCTTCCATTTTCGGTGCCATTGGAGCTTAGGAGAGAGAAAGGAAAAACTTGATTTTGAGGTAAGCTAATGACCTCAAATGCAAAAGCTCATTTCTTTAAAGTTGTTTCTTGAGTTAAGAGCTACATTTCTATGGTTATAGTTTGTCATTTGGTGTTGGTTTGAGACTTCAAGAAATTGTGGAGGTTGGAGAATCAAGAAGCTCCTTTGAGAAAGTTGTTAAGGTGAGTTTCAGAGACCTTTCTATATAAGTTTTGTGCCAAATGTTTTAGCTTGGAAATTCTGGAAATTTGGCTTGAAATTTTGAAAATTAGGGTCTTTTGGTGTTTGAATTGTTGTTGTCATGGATAAGATGCTTTGAGATGTATCTTGGGTAGATAGAATTTGATTGAAGCTTAAATGTAAGGTTTGGCATATTTGTGTTGGTTTTGTGCATTGGGCAAAAATAGGGCATGAAATTGGTTTGTGATTTTGGTCATTTTGAGGTTACCATTGTGTTCCTTGTGAAAATTTATGTGGGAATAGGCTTGATTGTTAATTTTGGAGCCATTGGACACTTTGGTAGAAAATTGGAAAATCTGTCTTGTGTGAACTCTGTCTGGGCAGTCAGTTTTCACGAGCATTTTAAATGAACAAATGGTTTTTAAAAATTCTGAAACTTTCCAGTCTTACATTTCACATCCCAAGTTTCAAAATGGATATATATTTTGTGTCATTTCGCTTAGTACTCTGGGAGATATGATTGTCCAAAGTTTGGGATGGAAACAGAACTCGGTTTTGGAGTAGTGTTGAGTTTTTGGTGATTCTGTATTTTTTTGATGATTTGAAGTAATGAGCCATATTTTTTCTAGAAAGAGGACTTAAATAACTTTCATTTGGCTTTGGAATCACCTCGTTTTGATTTTTCTATAATTAGTTATGAATTTTGGAAGTTCAGCCAAGAATCAGGGAATTTCTTGGCCGCAGCCCAAACCTTTCTGACCTGATTCTGGCTGCGGCCCATGGGTGGTTGGCCGCGGCCAACCCCTGTGTTCTAGCACTTTGAGTTTTCGAAAGGAGATCTCTAACCTATTGTTTCCCAACCTTTTAGGGCTTTTATTAGAGGCATTTGTGGCCTCTTAAGGGTCAATTATGATAACAAAATTTAAGTATTATGAAGTAAATTAAGTCTTGGAATAGAGTATAATTCTTCGTCCTTAATTATGATTCTAGGATTTGACATTTGCTCTACTCGGGAGAGACCGGCGCTAGGACAAACCCGGAAGGACCAAGGTAGTGACTATTTTCTCATATTGTGTATGATGTTTTGGTATGCATAACTTATCATTGAACTTTGTGAACTGTGTGCCATGGTCCATTATGGCGTGTGCACTTCAGCGTGAGCTGTATAGGGATTGACGCTGGTCATCTCTAGGTCGGCCGTTGAACTGCCGTCGTAATCGACATGGAGTTTTGTGTATCCAACCCGTGGGGTGGCGTTTGTGAATCCAGCCGTGGGCTGTGTGATGATCTTTCCTGTATGGCTTGTGTTATGAAATACTTTATATGAATCTCATCTGTGGTGAAATATATTGTGTGGATTGTTGTGATGCAATGCAGCGTGAGCAATTCAGCGTGAGCAATCGTAAGAGATGACATGTGTCATACTAACTATTGCCGTTGTAGTTGCTTTGTGTAGATAATGATTTTATTTCATGCCTTATTGTTGTACATACTATGATTGATTTGACACTACGGGGATTCCTTAGAATCTCACTTTCCCAAAAACCATGTTTTAGACAGGGCAGAAGGATCAAAGGGAAAGCGGGCGATGAAGAGCGGATAGAGCTCCAATTTATAAGTATATTTTGGGTTATTGGTTATCATGTATATCATTTGGATATTTTTGGGAAACAATTGTGTATATTGGGATTGATGGTATAGTTTTGTGTAATCCCCAAGTTAAGGGTAATGAATTGTGAGCTTTATGCCTTTGTAAAACTCTTATTAATGAATGGAACCCGAGTGTGTCAGGAATATGAATTATACTCTGATATTTGTGAATGAAATCAACCTGTACCGGCCATTTAGTATTAAAATGTGAATATGAGACCGTCATGAACATGTTTTGTAAAAGTTTTTGTAAGCTATGATTTTGGGAAGTTTGATTTTGTTTAAGTCCCAAAATCATCTAAGGTCTCTAATTCTATATCAATTACATGTTTATGAACTAAATCTCGGCCTATGGTGGAAGGGGGTTACAATAAATCTCAACCATTAAAAGCCAATTCAATGATGGGGAAATTAAGTGGAGAGGTGGGTTAGTGGAGACGCTCTTTCCCCCTCAACATCTTGTTGATAGGAATTTCATTGGGAAATGACGTCTCCACTAACTTCGCTCTTCACTTAATATTTTAACCATTAGATCATATTTTAATAAATGAGATTTAATGCTAGCCAACAATATCATAATTGTATATTTTTATTATAATTAATATTATAATAATATTTTTAGGGAGAATCCCTAAAAAGGAACTTAGAAATTGGGAAATGACATATGGGTTTTTTTTTTTACCAAAAGTTGATTAGAAAATGTCAAAATGTGATAAAGAATTCCCAATTTTTTTCTTACGAAATAACTGATCTGTCATTTTTCAATTTTCAGGTTCTTTTTCAGGGATTCTCCCTATTTTTTACCTAGTATTAAATCTCACTCATTAAAAAAATGATCTAATGATTCAAAGATTAAGTAGAGAAAAAATGAAGAGAAGGGTTAGTAGGCACACCCATCCCCAAAATTTAATTACTAATGAGACTCATTTACATGCCCCCAATCTAATATATATCTACGTGTCAACCTCTAATATTTTGCTCTGGTTAAAAAAAAAAACCCTATAATATTTTGCAATATATTTATGGAAAATTCCAAAAAATTACATTGGAAATATAAAAAGGACAAATCAGTATATTGAAAATGAGAAAAGACGCTTCAGGCGGGTGTCAGATAAAGTGAGGAATCTGTCCTTTTGAAATCTTGGCCAAATGACGAAAATGCCCTTCAGCACTTCATTCCCACTTCAAAATAACAACATAATCCTCGTAATTAACAACTCCGGATTCGATATTAACAACTTCAATTCTTCTTTGACAATTAACAAGTTTCAGGGTCAATAACAACACATATCTCTGAATTTAAAACTCTGGATTTGATATTAACAACTCCAATATCTTCTTTCACAATTAACAAATTTCAGGGCTAATAATAACACCTATCTCTTAATTAACAACTCCGAATTCGACATTAACAACTCCAATTTCTTCTTTCACACTAAACAAATTTCAGGGTCAATAACAACACCTATCTTTTAATTAACAACTCCGAATTCGACATTAACAATTCCAATTTCTTTTTTCATACTAAATAAGTTTCAAGGCCAATAACAACTCCTTTCTCTTTATTAATAACACTGTGTTCTACATTAACAACTCCACTTTCTTCCTCTATTTCGGAATAACAACACCCATATTTTAATTAACAACTCCAATTTCTTCTTTCACACTTTATAAGTTTCAGAGCCAATAACAACACTCATATCTTAATTAACAACTCTGGATTCAATATTAATAACTCCAATTTTTCTTTCACACTTAACAAGTTTTAGACAAATAACAACACTCATATCTTAATTAACAACTCAAGATTCGAAATTAACAACTCCAATTTTTTCTTTCACGCTTAACAAATTTCAGGGCCAATAACAACACTCATCTCTTAATTAACAACTCGTGATTTGAAATTAACAACTCCAATTTCTTCTTTCACAATTAACAAGTTTTAAGGCCAATAACAACACCTATCTTGCCATTAACAACTCTGAATTCGTTATTAACAACTCTTATGTTGTTATTGTTACTGAGGGTTGAAGGGTATTTTCTTCATTTGGCCGAGATTTCAAAAGAACAGATTCCTCACATTGTCTGACACCTATCTGATTTATTTTTTTCCATTTTCAATATAATGATTTATCCTTTTTATATTTCTAATATAGTCTTTTAGAATTTTCCCATATATTTAATTGTGGGCTGGTTAAAAGGTAAATTTACATTTGGGCCTAGAGCCCAAATAATTAAAGATGAATGTACGTTGCCCTGACAAAGTTACCTGCTTCCACCTCCACCTACCGAGAAAATTTGTTCTATTACTATGTAACGTTGATGTAATATTTAATTTCCTTTTATTATCATTGATTAGACCACTTATTTGTTCTCTCTCTCTCTCTGTGGCAACAAAAGAAAACTTATATCGTTGACCAAAAAAAGAAAAAAAGAAAACTTATATCAATATCATCTAAGATAGAACTTCCAAATCAAAAGGCCAAAAAACGAAATAAAAATTCCCCTAATTCAGTATTGATCACACAGAAACAAGAAATTACTAAAAAATTATAGTTGATTGGATGATTCGTCATCAAATAAACTGTCACTAATAAATTATCGATGAAATTCCATTACTAAGTCAATTTAACTATTACTGTCAAACTTACGTATTGATTCTATAAGTTTACTGTTTTTTATGTTTCTATCATACAAAATTATGTCAAGTCACTTTTAAACTATGATAGTTGTAAACTCGGCCAAACTCATGAGTTCACACATCGAGTTTGCTGTTTTTATGTTTTTAACATACAAAATTATATGTTAACTTCTTTTTAAACTCATATTAATCTTTTTCGATTCGATCATGCTTAATAACTTTATATATGAATTTTATATAAAATTTTTTTTTGTTGAGTATAATAAATCATGAATGTTAGTGGATTTAATCTTAATTATTTGGATTTATTATTTAAATCAAATTGTTATCATTTTTATATTTTAATTATTTAATTCTACACTATAAAATTCTTGAGTTTGACATCCTTAAATTTGGTTTTCGAATTCGGTCACTAATTAAATTTTTTTTTTTTTGGTAAATAAGGGATGATAACTTGGACTATTGAGCACATCGCCACATCCCTCTAAAAGCTATATATAAAAAAAACCAAATCCACAATTAACTAAAACTATGAGAATCAGGTAGAACCTATAAAGCTTCGTAGCATTTTCAAGATTAATTGATATTATCGATTTAAGCTATGTCTAGAATAGCTTTTTTTTTTTTTAGAAAATAAATACTTATTATATAAGTCGAGATAAAAATTCATTTACATATTTATACTTATATCATATACCGTAAATCACAATTTATAAACAGTTATAAATAAAAAAATTATCACAAACAAACACTTAATCCTCCATTTAAAGGATACTTAATTTAGTGATGAATTGACTTAGATTATACAGTGGGAGAATCGAGGTTCCCACCTCTTTAAAAAAGATCCTACCTAGGGGGAGAAACATCCTAGAGACCACTAGAGAGACCCAAGCAAAATCCCCTATTGGGCATATTAAAGTAATTTTAGCTGCTTGCACCAATGAAAACCAATTAGACTTCCCTATATTCATCCCAATCATTTTCACAAAATTAGCTGTTCAATCCAAGAAGAGAAACCCATATCAAGATCTTTCACTTTTGCCACCAACTATGTTTAAACAGATTGGCAACATCGATCAAATTAAAGCAAAGGCAAGACCACAATAAATTAAGCACAGTTCCATACATATTCATTTCAACCATAGAGTGATTCTGAACCAAACTCGTGTTTACTTTAATTATGTGAAAGAAGTAAAAAAATGCAACATTTGATACGAGTGAGAGCGTCAGCTAGTTAAAGGTTTGTACCAAAAAAAAAAACTATTAAAGGTACCGAAATCGAATATTCTGTGTACAAAGTTAGACCGGAAAAGCCCAAGGTAACATGATTTTGAGGTCAAACTTACAAAAAGGAGTTTGTGAGCCAAACTTATTACCAACAATAACTACACTGTGTGAGATTGTTGCTGCATTAGTGTGTTTAATTTGAAATCATATATACTAAGCCTTTTTATCGATATAGACAGAAGTCATCAAAGAGTTCAAATATTTTTAACACAATTTTTTTAAAAAAAAAAATCATAACAGGACTTTTGCAAGAGGCCGCGGTGACTCTCCTTTTAATAAACCACACATTTTTTTTCCTACTTCAATGGAAGGAGGAGTTTGATCTAAATTACAATACTCTTTAGGGTTAATGTATAAATTTACTCTCAAAGTAACCATCTAGAAGCATTAGGTATCAAAAAAATTTTTAGGAGCAATCTTATCATGGAAATAACCAAAACATAGCAATTTTGTCCTTTGTCGTTAAAATTATTCACGGTCAACATCTATTTTCTAATAGGTAATGTTAATCTTAGGGCGAATTTGCTTTTTTTAATACGTTAAGGGAAAAATTACTCTTTAAAAAACTTCTAGATACCTAGCGCTCCAGATAATTACTTTTGGAATAAAATCGCACCTTAACTCTACTATTTTTTCTAATTATAATTTGTAGGTTTTTGTTTTGTTTTTTTTTTTTAAAAAAGGCTCTGTCTCTTTTTATAATACATAGTTACAATTACATGATGTTTTTGAACAAAATGCTTAAAAAATACTCAAACTTAATGAATTTTTCCCTCTTAAAAAAACTATTTAATTAGCAACAAATTTGAAATGAACAAAAAAAATTCAAACAAAAACAGACTACTTTATTTACGTGTTTTTGAAAAGTACACTCCGTGAAATTAATTCAAAGAAACCTAATTATTTCAGTAATATACCCTAAAATGATGGAACAATCAACAATGTGATGGCTGGCGCGTAGAAATAGGACACTCATTGCGTTGCCATGTGTGACAATAGTAGCACAAGACAAAGGAACACAAATATAGTGGGGGTAAGATTTTGACTCCAATAAATGCATATCTGCTATTTCTTCTACTTTAATTTTTATAAGTAACAATCTCTTGACAGTTTTTAATATAAGAAACATTTATTTTATGTCAGAAAATTGAAATTACACTTTTAATTTTGTACCTCCATTAAATATATATATTTTACATTAATTATAACACATGCGCAATTCATTCTCTCTCATTTACTTTCCTTATAAAAGAGGTATATTTGGAAAAAGAATTACATTTCTAACACATTTACTACTTCTAACTAATTATAACTTTTAGTTTTGTTTGTCTGTTTTGGTAGTTGTTACTTGTAAAAGGATCTATGGAAGGAGTATTATATTTCTTAGAGAATTACCGCACACTTCTACATAAGCAATTTAATCATTAAAAAGTTTTAAATAAGTTAGTAGTGTGCAACATGTTGTCATTTCTTGTATTAAACTTATCATTGAATACGGTTTACTTGTGCAACTTTTTAATAATTAAATTGCTTATATGAGACTGCATAATAATTCTCTAGTCCTTTTTTTTTTGTTGAATAATTCTTACACATTTATTATTTTTAACTAATTTTACAAACCTTTTGATACATTTGATTTTTTGTTGCTTATATATAAAACCCATGATCTTAGGCAATATTTAGATATTTACAACTTTTTTCTTGAATTTTGACATGTTTTGTAAAAGACAAAAAGCACTGGAGTAGCCTTTTATATAATTGTAAAATTAAGAGTCAAATCCTAATTTTCTGTGTCGTGTTTGGAATTATAAGTAGCCGTCAAAAGATCATAAATTCAACGCAAAGTTGGCTTAGATCGTGATTCATATGTGTGTGAGTGATATTTGTGTGTCTAACGTCTGACTGGTAAGCAAAATCAGGCTGACTTTATTTTGGTCTTTGTATAGTCTGTCGTGTCTTCAAATAAGAAGTTCCTTATTACAGTATTTGATAACGAAGTGACACAATTTATGGGTAGTTTTGTCAAGTTATTGGTGAAGAGAAATTAATTCCAGCTATATTATTTTCCAGTCAAAAAGATCCTTAAACGTAAATATCAAGACTAATTCCACAGCCACACGCAAGGAATATATTTCTATAGTTCCACTTTTATTGGACATATTTATATCAGATTGTATCAGAAGTACCAAAGTCATGCACGATTGAACATAAATTAGACAACTACAGAGAACAATATAACCAACAAAGAATTGGTCTAACGATGTAAAGCGCCATTAGATCTTTTTTTGTCTCAAGTTTAAATCTTAAAAGAAATAATTACGTTAGAAGAGGAAGCCACAAACTCCAAAACTAAAAAAGGGGTTAATCAGATATATGATAATAGGAGCCAGATATGAGTTGAAAGTATAAAAAAAAAAAAAAGATAACAATATGAGCCATGAACAATAAATAATAATAAACCAACGACATTTAATTAGGCTAATTGAACCTCTAATAGCCTTGTAATCCTTCTATCTTCTTTTTAATTTTCTGTTTCTACATAAAACAAGAAACATTCTGATATTAACATGGTCATATAAAATGTGCAGTTGTGTATTTTTTTTAAATAAAAATACTGACCCAATTTTAATTTATTTTCTTTAAAAAAAATCATAAAAAAGAATATAAAATTGCTACAAGATATCAAAATATCTCTCATTGGCAAAAAATATCTCTCATTTATATAAGAGAAAGTTAGTGATAAAAATAAATAAATTTGAAGCATCGAGTATAACAAGAGCATTAAGATATCAAAATATATCTCTCCCTTCATTTAATAATTGCATATATCTATTCCTATTAGATGCAATTATGTTTGAAACGGTTGAATACTAAATGTGATGAGTACGTTCCTCTTCCAGTGAGAATTCAAATTTTTTGGTTTGTCACGTTATAAGAGATTAACCTTTTCCATTAGATCCTACCATTTGTTATAAATATCTCTCATTTGTATCCACAGTGGATTGTTTAATTAATCTTCAGTATGCACTGCATTAAAATAATCCGTTATTAAGGCTTTGTTTCCCTTTGTTCCAACTCTAACTAGAATTAGTTTGAGTTTAATATGACTTTTGGATACTAAATGGTTTAGTAAAAAAAAAGAAAAGAAAAGAGAAAATAGTGTTATTAGAACCTATCTTGTGAGTGCTGATTGATTTACTAGTGTTGTTACCATCAGAGCCTAACCAAAACGCAAGTGTGTATTGCTGGAACCCAGATTTTAAAGTGCCAACACAGTGTCATTTACTGAGTTCCCTCCGTGATTTTCCCACTATTTCACTTTTTTCACATTCTATGCCCCTCACGCATTCCATTTATACACACGCACACGCACACCATTTTTTCTCATCACTTATCTTCATACTTTTTAAGGTTCTTAATTCTCTCTATTCTTACCAGAAACAATTATCTTCTTCTTCTTCACATCCCACAACCATATATAATTAATGGCTTCATCTTCTTGTTCCAAGAGGCACCCTTTGTACCATGGAATCCGGTGCCGGGGAGAAAAATGGGTGTCGGAGATCCGGGAGCCACGTAAGCCATCGCGTATATGGCTCGGGACATTTCCGACACCAGAGATGGCGGCGGCTGCTTATGATGTGGCAGCGTTGGCTCTAAAGGGCAAGGATGCGGCTCTCAACTTGCCGGAGTTTGCTGGGCGGTATCCGGTGCCACTTTCCACCTCGGCTTCTCATATTCGTAGCGCTGCCACCGCAGCCGCCTCACTAGTGAACGTTGAAGCCATTTCCACTAGTAGTGCTACACACAAACACATTAATGCTTCTTCTTCTTCCTCTTCTTCATTTGTTGATGAATGTTACAATAATAATGACAGGGTCATCTCAATCTCATCGACCTGGTCTGGAACAGAAGATTATCAGTTTGTGGACGAGGATGCCATTTTCGGTATGCCTAGTTTGCTCCTAGAAATGGCAGAAGGAATGTTGCTGTCCCCTCCCAGAATCACACCTCCAGAGCCCTCAGAAAATTTTCCTGCTGATTGTTTGTGGAACTACTTTTAAACATCAAGACAGACATTTTTAAGGAGAAAAAGCAGATTGACACATGTCATATGAATTAAAGACACATGAATCACATATGTGTGCGTGTGTGTCTCTATATGTGTGTGTGTGTGTGTATTTTAATTGTACCATGTTTCGCTGTTTTAGCCTTCAGACTATATATTCTCCTCCAGGGAGACATTAAATTCGGGTCAGAAGGTGTAGGACTTCATTGTGTACTGTAAGTGAATCTAGCTACAACTTGTGATTGTTTGTTTGCGTGTGTAAATGTGAAATGGTGATCTTATGTCTGTACCTGAATCCAATAATTTGCTTTCTGAGAATTTGTCCTTGCTTCGTTTTCATAATTTACTCATAATTGTGTGTGTAAATTACATATGCATATGAATTCCTTTAAGAATTTACATGCAAAGGCAGGTGCTAGGAGCAGCAGACCAAAAAAAAAGACACACACACACACACTGGCACATCAAGTGTCCGTAAAAAAATGGAGGAAAATGTCCGTACATGGGGTCCTCACAGTTATGTATAGATTGAGTCAGATCCGATAGATTAGGGTTTTAAAAAAGAGAAGAAGCTTTTTCAACTTTATATCTTTCACCCATGATATCATAAGTTAAAGACTTTGCTTGAAGAGTATCTATATCTATATATATGTCTTGTGACTCCACCTCAGTTGCAGGGATGCTTAACATTCTAAAAGTTGAAACTTCAATAATGAGGTAGCCAAAAAAACTTGAAACAGAGAGTGAGAATTATGAAGCTCACATCATTTATACTCACCAAACATATATATATATATATATATATAATTTAAGATTCAAACCATTTGTGTACATTTTAAAAGAAACAAAAAGAAAAAAAATCAAGCCAGCAAAAGGCTAGTCCAATTGATAAGAAGTTAGCTTATAATCATGAAGTTGTTAGTCCAAATCATGTTGCCAATATGAGAAATTGTTGATGAACGATTTGTAAATATCTCTGTAAGTGTTCTTTATGTTCGGAGGCATGACCTGCCACTTGTGAGTCTTGAGACCCAATTCACCTAAATTTTATGTTATAAAAAATGGAAAAAGAAAAACATGAAGTTCACCGAAGAACAACAAGAAGCAAAATGGAATGTAAATCGTTCCTTATTCATGCACGCATAGTGTGATTTTATTCATATATAGGAGGGTTTATATATGACAAGCATTTGATATCCATAGCATTAATTATTGTAATGAAATTACAATTAATTACATTAACAAATAGGATTGCTCGATTTGGTAACCTGTCGAAAAATTACGTCATAAATTGACAATAGATTGTAAAAACTAGAGGAGGGTGTGCGCATCTAAATGACCAAAATGATATCAAGCAAAAATAAAACTTCAAGAAAGTGACTTTTAAAGTGATTACTAAAATAAGAGTTAATTAAGGAGCAAATCTAACTATGAAGTATTCTTCTATACATACCTTACATCATAATATTTCCTTGGGTGTAAAAGTATAACTGTATATATGTGGTTTGAAAACTGTTAAAAAATATTACGGTTGTCAACTTAATCAATGTTGATCATTTAACAATCATGTTAGTAAAGAAAACTGAGCAAAAGTACATAAGAACATTTCAAAATGATACAAAAATGTCTCGATGTTAAGTCAACTAAAGCTGATCATTTAGGAAACAATCCTCACAAGAATCGCACAAAGTTTTTGCTCCCAACAGCCCCATTCACCACTATGATCAGTCTTCTGCATGACATAATGGTTGAACCTCTTCGACCTAGGAGCTGCCCTCCCCCAGCCGTCTCATCCATCCTATTCTTTGGTTTCTTCGCCATTGTTGAATATTGTCATGGACTTTGAAGAAGTTGATTTTCGTGAAAGCGGGACAAGTTATCTTTATCCTCCTCTTTGTCTCCTTCTAGCACATGTGGCTAATTTATAACAATGGTACCCATAATCTGCAACTTTTTAGCTCTGAGGAAAAACCACCCAGGACGAAAAAACAATGAAAAGGACAGCAGGTAAGGCATCTAGGGGAGGGTTAGGTTCAGCACCAAGGAGGTGTATCATGTATAAGACCCCACAATGGCGAACAAGGCCACTGGGAGCGAAAATGCTAACACATGGGAATTATTTGCCAAGCGGTCAACATAGGTTGACTTAACAACTGTGACATTTTTGCACCATTTTGAAACCTTTATATGTACTTTTGCACCATTTTTTGTCATTAGCATACTGACTAAATGATTAATGTTGGTTGATTCAACATTTTTGTACAATTTTTGAACTTTCATGCATATTTTTACACCCTATAGAAATTTTATGGTGTCAAGTGTGTATGGGGGAATACTTTAGGTATAAATTTACACTTTAAATTTATAAATTAAAATAATAAATCACTAAAAAAAACTCGAATAATTCTTAGATGTGTCACCACCACCTCTTCCACCCCCCGCCGCCCACCGCCGCCACCACCACCTCCTTCTCCATCGCCGTTGCCATTACCACCTCCTCTTCCACCGCCACCCTCAGCCCCGCCGCCCCCGCCGCCCACCACCTCCTCCAGCCCCACCGCCTATTGCCGCCACCACCACCACCACCTCCTCCTCTGCCGCCACCCTCACCCCCGCCACCCCCACCGACCCATCGCCTATCGCCCACCACCACCTCCTCCACCCCCACCGCCCACTGCCACTACCACCACCTCCTCCTCCGCCGCCACCCTCGCCTACCGCCACCACCTCCTCCTCCACCCGCCACCGCCGCGTCCACCACCTCCTCCTCCACCCCCCACTGCCCATTGCCGCCGCCACCACCACCACCACCTCCTCCTCCTCCGCCGCCACCCATTTCCCACCACCACCTCCTCCACCCCAACCACCACCTCCTCCTCTGCCGCCACCCTCGCCTACCGCCACCACCTCCTCCTCCACCCCCCGCCGCCGCCGCCACCACCTCCACTGCCGCCACCCCCAGCCCATCGCCTATCGCCACCGCCACCACCTCCTCCTCTACCCCCGCTGCCCACCACCACCCCTATCATTGCCACCGCCACTACCTCCTCCTCCACCACCACCACCACCTCCTCCACCCCCCGCTGCCACAGCCACCACCTCCACTGCCGCCACCCCCGGCCCATTGCCCACCGCCACCCTTATCATTGCCACTGCCACTACCTCCTCCTCCTCCATCCCCACCGTCACTGTCTTGTAACTATTTTTTCTACAAAGATTATATTAAGGGGTAAAATAGACTTTATGTAATATATTAATTTTAAATAATTGTTAAAATATTAACTTATTGCACATTGCTTAAAAATCAAACCAAACACTACCCTTGTAATTAATATCGCATTGCATTACCATTACATCGCATTGCACTGCACCACAGGGTGTAATGGGATCGAACCAAACGGGCCCTTAGTATTTTGATATTTATGTATGTTCTCTATGCTTTGGAACTTTGTAGGATATCATCATTGTTTATTAATATCATTTTGTCTTTTATCAAGAAAATAATCAAATAAAAATGAGATATAATAATAAATACAGAGTTAATCTACAATAAATAACAATAATTACAATAAAATTGATAGGTTAATTTAAACAAAATAGGAAATTATTTTTAATAAGAAATCACAAATTAATAGCAATTAATTAATTGAAATTGTAATTAAATTACAATTATTTGCATGGCAATTGAAAATTTTCTATACCAAACATATAAGTCGAAGGTTTAGCTGCAACGAAAATTTAGGGAAGAAAGGGAACAATCTCATGACAAAGGTGCCAAGAAAAAATTGTGTCCCCACTAAACACTTTGTCAATAGGCTAAAGGGTTCTAGTAACTTCAAAATCAGCAATAAGTGGTTCTCCAAATATGTCTCCCCATTGATTTTTTTTTCTCCCCACAAGTTTCTTTTAGTTTAATTTTTTAAATGATATAAAAACCATCATCATTATTCTTTCTTATTTTATTATTTTTTTACGTACGATTCCTTATTAATCACTTCCTAAACTCATCCTTTCCTTTAATGGGAATTGCCTATAATGATGAAAAAGCACCTTCCAACCTTTAATCCTTCCCAATATCAATGTTTATGTTTTCCAAGAATGTCGTTCATAACATGATTCCTTTTGATAGATACCAAGAAAGCTTAATCCTTGGATAGCTTTTGTTTGTTTTAAAAATTTATCTTTCAAATAAAAAAATCATACCCACTAATTTACACTGCAATAAAATATTTATAACGAGGTATGGTGGGTCCTTTTTGCATTGTGTGTGTGTTAATCATAATTCTTTAGAATTGTTTGCCAAAACAATTCTTTAGAATTTTATGTAATACATATAAAGATATCAAATATGCATTTGATAATTTACTTTCATTAAGCTTTTCAATCTTTTGATTGCCTTTGGAAATACAGTGAAAATTTTATCTTTTAATATTCCTTAACGAAAAATACTTGCAAGAAATTAAATTAACTTATACATATAATAATTTGAACCACCTGATCATGCCAGAAAGACAAATGTAGAAAACAAACTCAAGTATAGTAATATTTGAAAAACTCTCCAAAACTCCTAGATCTGGTTAATAGTTTTTTTTTTAGTTCCAAATAACTGAGTGAAAAAGAAAGATTAAATACTATTTTTATTCATTTTAATGATGTTGTTGTAAAAATTATTATAAATGAATCTAGCAAAAGAAGTTAGTATAATTGAACGAATTTAATCCATATGATTATTTCTCATTAATTAAAATAATGATCTCAAATTGCAAAAAAAAAAAAAAAAAAAAAAACTAATATTTTCAGATGATATATAATTTTAACAAAAAAAAGAATATTACTCATTCATATTATATATATATATATATATATATTGTATTTTTTTAATTTATCTATATCATAATTTTGTTTAATTTTACAATTAAAAAATTTTGTATTTTTGAGGATTATTTCTCAACGAATAAAAATTACGTTATAATTTTTGAAAAATTATCAATATTTTTCCTTTCATTGCGACTATGTTTACATGAGAGTTTATATATATTCTTACATAGGTGCCTTTATAGTGTTGCCCTTTATGGGGTAGCCAATGAAAGTTAGCCCTTTATTTAATCAAAATATGCATTTGACATTACCTTTAAATGTTGACTGATCTTTCTAAATATATACATGTAGTCTTTTGTGATCATATTCGAGCAATATAGATAATAATGGAATGCTTCTTTGCACATATGGACGGAGGGATTTGAGAAAAAGGAGAAGAAAGTCTACTATATATGTTTGATTTGCTAAAATGGTTTACTTAAAGGAACTGGGAGTATCATTTGTTGAGAGTAAAAGCTATTAAAAACAATTTAATTGTGAATTCATTGAGGCTCAAAAAAGAGGAAAAGCATCCTGAGTGTGGTTCAATATCATTGAAGGGAGAAAAGTAATTGGAGGTAGAGTCTCTTGCTTAAGCATTGGTAATGGATTAAATGCCAAACTCTTGAAAGATCCTTTGGATTCCAAATTATCCAGATAATTCTAGGGACGCTGCTATAAGTTTTGTAGTTTGTGACTCTAGATGATGAATGCTTGATGTTAACAGTGAGCTGGAAAATGTTATATCCGAATCTTCTAATGAAGCTAACTTGGTTTGGATTCCTAAGGAAGTTAACTTGGTTGCTGACAAGATAGCCAATACTACTCTTAAGGAGGTTTTCTCTTCAAATTGGGTTCTTTGCCCACCACCTTTTCGGTTGCATCTGATGAATGGGATGCTGATAATAGTCACATTTTCTGTCTAAGACACAATTAATAATTGGATATGTGCACTGCTCCTCCGGTCCTTAATATAAGACATATTTACTTAATTTGATTAGATTAAAGAGGTTAGTTGGGTTAGTTAGTATGACATGCATTTTTTAAAAATACCCTAGTCATTTTCCTTAACTTTTTCATTCCCTCTTTTGTTTGATTATTGTTGAAGGAGCATCAATATGGGTAAATTAAAAAAATGTCTACAAATATGAAAAATATATCTTAAATTAATTAGGACCAAAATCAACTCTCAAAATATCTTTTATAAAAAGAACTGAAGGGAATATAAGTTATGAATTTTGAAGTTAAGGCATAATTTCTGTTTGAAACATAGAGCAAGTTTGAATAGTGAGTAAACCGTATCAATTTGAATAGGATAAGGCTAGAATCATATTTTCTTAAGTGAATGACGTCAAGAGCTTTAAAATGAAATTTAGAGCACCTTTATAGTTTCTGGGAATTAGTTGTGA
Source organism: Inga oerstediana (assembly GCA_963210345.1). Classification (NCBI taxonomy): domain Eukaryota; kingdom Viridiplantae; phylum Streptophyta; class Magnoliopsida; order Fabales; family Fabaceae; genus Inga; species Inga oerstediana. The sequence continues at coordinate 13,846,064 of OY723411.1, read as the reverse complement.
TTTTTTAAAGTTGGACCCAAAATCTATAAATATCAAATGAGTAGTGACCCAAAGACAAAAATGCAAATTCTAATTTATGGGCTTTGATTAACGAATTGCTTGAACCATAGCGCTTCCAAATGCGTAATAAAGGTGTCAAAATGACACATGTTAAAATCACATAGTTCTATATGAAAAAGAATGTGTAAAAGTTGGCTGAGTTAGTGTCTTAATTAGTATAAGGTGTTTTTCCTTTTTTTCTTCTTTTTGTTCATCTTTTGATTTCATCTCACTTTCTATGGTGGTATTTTTTCAATGAGTGTTGGCTTTTCCAGGAAAAAATCCAAGGATTTAAATCTTTTCTTTTTATATACTTTCTCTAGTCTTTATTCACTATGATAGAAATCGCGATACATGAGAGTTATTAACTACCATACTTCACTATTATGAATCGTCATATATGCGGGCGCTAAATTTACTCCGCGCAGATAAACTACTATTCCGAATCAATTTGTTAGAGACCTATTATAACAGTTATAAGATAACACCTATTATATATTGAGGCTTGGTGAAGCCATGATATGAGAATTGTTGTGATAATAATTGACGGGCACACGTAAACAACCGTCATAATATATGATAATACTTACATAATACATCACGGTCTCATTTTGACAACCATAATTTATTCAGTAATATAAATAACGGTTCATTTGCAAGAACCAAGACTTTTAATAATACTAAACAACGGTCTCACATAGACAACCGTTATATATTTAGTACATAAATAATGGTTCTTAAATAAGAACCAAGAACTTTTATAATACATGAAGGTTGTTATATAATAACCATGATGTATGGTTATGAGACTCATCAAGTGAGATGAGAGTTTTTAAGCTAGTTGTACTTGACTGTATATAATATAATAATACCTCCCACATCAAGTTTCTATGTAATATGGGATAGATCAGGACATTCCAGGCTTTATGGGAAGAATCAATGGCAACTGTTGACCTATATAGGTGATAATATAACTGTTTACCTATAAATTATGTCTCCTCACAGGACTTAACACTGGAAAGCAACGGAATTGGGCAAAAACGTATGAATATCCGTATTGGAAATGCCGCAAGGGGTATGCAAACCCTTGAGCAAATTGCTCAAGGGTTTGCTTACCCCTTGTGGCTTTTCTTATACGCATACATGTTTTTTTCACCCAGCAGTTGCTTTCGTGGCTTAATTGCTTATAAGACACAAAGTATAGGTGATGAACACTTAGATTATGAGATATATAGGTCAAGAGTACGATTGATTCAAGCCACAAAGCCCAGAAAATCTTGATCCATCCCATATTACATGGCTCCTCGATGTGGGAAGTACTACTCTATTAGATAGAGTCAAAACTAAGTAGCTCAGAAACTTTATCATTAAAGAGTCTAGGATTGATCACAATGTTGAATTTCAGAGCTTTTAAATTGGTACCACTTGCTCAATACAAAAGCAGGAGAGGAACCTTTGATAAGAGCAATAATGGGTTTTAAAAAAAACATAACTTTACAAAAGCAATTTAATGTTACCTTAAATGCTTTATCATGTCTTGATACAACTAAACTATTTTATTCATCACATCCCTATTGATCTTTTGGAAGTAACTTCCAGAGATATGGATGCTTTCAAAAAAAGGTGATGTATTTGCTTAGGGATCCATATCTCTAAAAGTGACCTCAAAAAAGATTAATAGAGTAGGAACTTTCAATCAAAGCAATGGGTTGACAACCTCCTATAACATGAGAGGAACCTTCAATCAAAATAATAATGGGTTTTTTGAAACACTATGTGTGTGTTTGGGGGGCGCGTTTGGACCCCCCCAAACGCCCAATTGATAAATAAACGCCAATTGGTAATTTGAAATAAAAAAAAGTGAGTGTTTGGTAATGTAAATGATCAATTGAGCTTTACCCAATTTTAATAGCTTTTACCATAAGCTCCATTTCTCAGCTTTTACTGATTTAGCGTTTGGGGAGAGTGTGAATGATTAAAATATTTTTTCAGTTGTGTCCAGTGTGCTATTAGACTGATTGCAATTTTACCCTTAATGTACTTTTTCGGCTACAAAAATTAATGTAAACTATTTTTTGGTATTTTTAACCCTTAAAATATTTTTTCAACTATACCCAGTGTATTATCAGACTGATTGCAATTTTATCCTTAATGTACTTTTTCAGTTCCAAAAATTATTTTAAAATATTTTTTGATGTTTTTAACCCTTTAAAATATTTTTCCACCCACTCTCTTTTACTATTATCACAAAAGTCATTTGTGCTTAAGTCAATCCAAACAAGTTTTACTTTTGCAAAAGTCATTTATACAATCGTTGTTCCAAATATAAATCACATTACATAATCAGGCTTTTACTAAAAATAAAATTACCAAAAGCTAAATTGAAAAACTCTATTTTTCCAATCGCTGTTCCGAACGCACTCTATAACTTCACAAAACCAATTTAATGTCACCTTGAATGAATTATCGCGTCTTGGTGCAACTGAACTAGTTCATTCATCACATTCCTATTGATCTTTTTGAAGTAACTTCTGAATATATGGATACTTCAAAAAAGGGAAAGGTATTTACTTAGGAATCCATATCTCCTAAAAAAATGTCCAAAAAGATCAATAGAGTAGGAACCGTGAATCCAAGTAATGGGCTGACAACTTCCTGTAACAGGAAAGAAACCTTCGATCAGAGCAATACTAGGGTTTCCAAAAAAACATGACTTCACAAAAGCAATTTAAGGAACCATCGATTAGAGTAATATTAGGTTTTGTAAAAAACATAATTTCAAAAAAGCAATTTAATATCACCTTGGATGCTTTATCATGTTGTGACTTCACAAAGGTAGCCCAAATGGCGAGGTTGAACGCTGAAAGAAGCATGAGAGAAATTGTTGGAAGTGAATGTAGGAAGGATAATGCAAAATGGATGAGGGAAATCATATCTATACCTAGCTAGCTAGGGCTTACGAATGAAAAAAAAATCATGTGGTAATTGCTGAGACAAGGGTCAAGTGTATTCACTATCGCGGTTGTCGTTGAGAAGTCAAATGAAGGATTCTTATGGCTAGATTTGATTGAAAACTACTCTCGATAGTCGTAAAAGACAACAAGAGTTATAGAGTTACAATGTTGGTGGGTTTCATTAGAACATACTAAATGTAAAGTGTATCTTGTTTTAAAAAGAAGAGAAATTGCAGGACTTTTTAGGTTATCTTGCTTAAGACTTTACATCACGGTTCGTTCATAAGAACTGTTATTTATTTGTTTACATTTATCACAGTTCTTTGTTAATAACCATTATTTATTTCAATTTTTTTCACATGGTTGTTCTAATAAGGGACATGCTTTACTTAATAACCGTTATGTATTTCACATTTATTTTTTAAAAAAAATTGATGGTTGATTATGCAACCACCATTTTACAAACAAATAAAAAGACAAAGTATATAAAATAAAATAAAATAACAAGTTGTGGAGATGGTTTAAGAATCTAATGCATAATCAGATTCTTCCTTCTCCAATAACTTATCCACCTTCTCTTCAAAGAGCAAACGAGAGTGGTAAGTTCCTTCAAGCACTGGTCAATGCATCCTTGCTCTCTTGGCTAAAACTTAGACCATATGATAGAGCTCGTAGCTCCGTGGATGAGCCCTTCAATGCTTTTTGGTAGAGATAATTCATCTTTCGGTTTATCCCAAGATGATAAGGGAGAAGTTCTCTTGCATTTGTCCATAAGTTTGCTGTAGAAGTAGGCTATGAGAAGTGGAAATAGAAGTGGAGTTTAGTTTTTAGATGTTTATATAGAAAGGGTTTTACAGATTATTGAGCTGTTGTGTCCTTTAGATTTACATTTCATTATATTTTATAAGTGGTGCAGTTGTTTTAATAGAACTATTATTTATTTTATTTCATGAGAGTTTTTTCTCAAAGAACCGTTGGATATATTTTTTTTTTTTACAAAATACTCTTATTTAAGAAGAAAAAGGATAAAATGAAAAACAAGGAATAGTGGTGAGTAGTCTAATAAACTGATGAGATAAACCACGCTACTCATCACAAGAGGATTGGCCAGGATCAGTGTTAGGATCATGGCCAATTACATACTCATCAAGTATGACATTGGCCTTCTTGTTCATACAGAGAGGTATCTAGAAAGTCTGCTATGCATGGTACAACATTACCTCCAATTGAGGAAGCATAAGATGTGGAGGCAGAGGAGGAGGTTGTGGAGGCAATGGTAGAGGAGGCAGAGGTGGATGTTGGGGAGGAGAAGTAGGAGGTGGAGGTGTACGAGGAGGAGAAGGAGGAGGTGGAGGATGACATCGAGAGTTTTCTGGCATGTCTTCCACACTTTGTTTCATCTTGGTGATTGAAGAAGAGGATAATGAAGAAAACATAGGAAAAATAAATGAAAATATGGAGTTTAAATACTGTAGTTGACATCTGGAAGGGATGTGAAAAAATCATCATTGCATGGATTGGAAGTTGAGTAGGACATAATGAAAGGGTACTTATGTTCTCCTAACGATCATCGAATAACAAGGAGGCACCCATAGTCAGCATAGGGAAGATGAAAGGTCTTGAAAGCTTTAATTAATATTTATTAAGTTAGAACCGTTATGTTTGCAAGAATAATTTATAGTTTTTAATTAATAATCATGAATTATTATGTTTTTTTATTAACTTTATAAGAATACTTTATGGTTCTTACTTAATAACAGTGAATAGTTAAGTTTTTTTAACCTTATCTCCCTCCTTTGAAGATGAGGATGATGATGAGGAAGAGGTTCATAAGGATGGCAGCCAAGAATAATTTACAATTCATAATTAATCACCGTGAACTATTAAGTTTATTTTTTTGGTTAACTTTATTTTTAATATTTTAAAAAAACAATGATGATTTTAGTCATCACTACTACTGTTGTCTTCATCCTCCTTTTTCTCATCCTCTTGCTTATCCTCATCCTCATTCTCATTATTGAAGGAAGGAGATGAAGGGTCTAATTGAAAGTCATACTCAACATTATTGTGATGAAGTATGTGATTCCACTACCTATTTAGCTTGCTAGCCTATGATGTGAGACGCCTTATGTGGTGGTTAAGGCCTGCCAACATCTACATTAGAGCCTCCATTTTAGGAGAAGGTGGAAGAGGAGGTGGTAGGGGTAGAGAAGGGGGTGGCAGTGGCAGAAGAGCTTCCTAGGAACTTAACATAATCAAGGAGAGAAGGAGGAGTCTAATAAAGACAAGTAGCAAGAATCACAAGGAATATGTGAGTTTAAATAGAGGTCTAACAATGATTACGAAGGGATATAAGTTATGACTTATAATGGTCTAATGGATCACGAAGGGTTATGAGTTATGACTTATGAATATCC